>JAPDVU010000001.1:179825266-181073600 GCA_026230045.1 Corynorhinus townsendii
TTATTTCTTCAAATAGGTTTTCAGTATCTTGCTCTCTCTTCTTCTGGCATCCCCATAATTCTGATGTTGGTATGCTTGAAGTTGTTCCAGAGGCTTCTTACACTATCTTCAACTTTTTGGATTCTTTTTTCTTTTTGCTTCTTCGGTTGAGTGTTTTTTGCTTCTTTGTATTTCAAATCTTTGATTTGATTCTTGCATTCCTCTAGTCTGTTGTTAGGTCTCTGTATAATATATTTTACTTCAGTCACTGTATGTTTAATTTCTAGTTGGTCCTTTTTCATATCTTCGAGGGTCTCGTTATATTTATCGGCCTTTTCTAAGATAGTCTTGAAAAGCCTTATAACCGTGGTTTTGAATTCTATATCCAGTCATTTGTTTTCCTCCATTTCTTTCATTTGTGATCTGTTTCTTTGTCGCCGCATTTTTACTGCTTCTCTGAGTTGGTAGGGTAGCTTTGTGTGCTAGGTTTCCAATATGACCCAGTGGGTTGGCCTTCCCAGTTAACCTTAGGTGGACACTCTTGGTGCACCCCTTTGTGGACTGTGTGTACATCCTTGTTGTAGTTAAGTCTTGATTGTTGTTGGTATCACTGGGAGGAATTGACCTCCAGGCCAGTTGGCTGTGAGGATCAGCTGTGTCTATTCTGGGAGAAGTTCAGTGCTGGAGGCAGCCTTATAGGATTAGACTTGCCAGATTGCAAAAGTCTCTGTGCTCAGCTTGGATGGGGTGGAGTCTCAGGTCAGAGCAGACAGTCTTGGCTTTCTGTCAGCCCTGCCCTTGCTGGTGCGTGCCTCCAGACCTCTGCCTTCCCCACCTCCCAAGCCTCCACCTGAGAGTCCAGATTTCCCCCCTGCAAGAGTGTGGGTCCCCAGGGGCTCACCTGGAACTGGGGTTCAGTGCAGTCAGAACTGGGGCTCAGTGCAGTCAGGAGCTTCTTACTCCCTTCCGCAGGGGAAAGCCTGTGGCAACCTCTGCAGTCTTTGTGCACGCTGCCACTCACACCTCCAGACCCCTGCCCACCAGGGCTCCCCCGGGTGTCGCCTGGGTCTTTGTCTGTGCATTTTGGCTGCTTCCCTGAGTTGATAGAGTGGCTTTGTTTGCTAGGTGTCCTATAGGGCCCAGTGGCTCAGCCTCTCTAATTACCTGAGGTGGAAACTCTTGGTGCATCACTTTGTGGGCTGTGTGCACAGTCTTGTTGTAGTTAAGCCTTGATTCTGTTGGTATCACTTGGAGGAATTGACTTCCTGGCCATTTGGCTGTGAGGATCAGTTGTGTCTACAATGGAAGAACTTCTGTGCTAGAGACACCCTTATGGGGCAAGACTTGCTTCAGTGGGGCTTTGGAGCTCACTGAGTCTGCCCCCTGAGTGCATCCTTTATGGATCTGAGGAGTTGTAATCTGGATGGTCTCACTCTGACCACTGGGTACACTGGCTCTTGGATCTTCAAGGAGGTGAAAATTTAGCCTCTGCCTGAGGCCACACAGCAGGATCTATGGAGAGATCTGCATATTCCTTCTCTTTGTTTGGGCTTTGGAGGTGCCCAGATGAGGCCCAGCTGTGAAGCAATGTGAGCTGCTGTGGAGCCTTGGCCTTCTTTTGGAAGTTCTGGGGCTCTCTGACCCAGCTGCAGTTTCTTAGGTAATTTTAGATTGCAAAGGGCCAGGCCATTCATATGCGAAAGCCTCTGCGCACAGCTGGGGTGAAGTTGTAAATTGGGTGGGGTGGGGGTCTCAAGGAATCAACAGGGTGGAGCAAACAGCAATGGCTGACCTTTAGCCCTGTCCTAAGAGGCCCCTGGGTCTCAATGTCCCGCAGTAATCGCTGCAAGCACCTCTGAGAGAAAGCCACCCTCATGTTCTGGCCCAATGCCAGACAGTCCAGTTTCTCCCCATATGAGTCTGGGTCCCCAGAGTCCCGCCTGGAACTGGAGTTCAGAGAAGTCAGGAGCTTGTTCTCCCTCCCGATTGAAAAAGAAAACCACATACTCAGTTGCCAGCCCTTTTCGTGTGTGTGTGTGTGTGTGTGTGTGTGTGTGTGTGTGTGTGCCCCCATACCTCCGCACTTTACTTCCGCACCTCCTCTGAGTCTCAGTGTGCTTCACTCTTTCCTTCTAGTTGTAGTATTTCCACTCAGCCAGGCTTCCTGTGGTTCTGGATGATGTCTGTTTTGTCTTTTAGTTGTAGTTTTGAAGTGGTTGTGCGAGGCAGCAAGTTCAGGTGGTTACCTATGCTGCCATCTTGGTTTCTCCATGGCTCCATCTTTTACCACACTTCCCTCCTCTGGGACATCTCAGCAACCTTGTCCCACCTTTTCCCTCTGTTTCATTAAAATGCATCCCTTTTCCACCTCTTCCTGCTCCTGTGGGTGTGGGGCCATGGCAGGAAGTAGGACTTCCAAATTTGATGTTTTGATCCTGAATGGCATGTATGAGAGAGAGAGTGCAGATCACAGCTGAGCTCTAACTCCCATTCTTGGGAAGCACTTTGGCCCTGACACAAACAGCCAGGGGCTCATCGGTGGTTTCTTTGCTGTTGTACCAAAGAACTCTGGTATTGGTTAAAGTTATTTTTTTGAGGATGTGTATCACCTGCAAATGTCAAGTGATAATTTTGTGCTAGACAAAGGATATCTGATCAGTGAAAATGGAACCACTTTAGGACTGCATGGGGGGGATACATTTTGTATGGGACTTCTCCTGGGTCCTTGTAGGACATTTTGAATTATTTCTTCTGATACTGTTAAAAAAAAAAAAAAAGATTTGTCAGTTAGGAGTCTGCCATTTCTGTAGAAAAAAAAGTGTTGACAAAAAGGCTTAAGGATGAAGGAACAAAAAACTCTGTCTATCCAGTACTAAGTGTTCTATTTAAAATAAGAGCAAGTGCTTTTATAACACTATGTAATCAACATACTCCTAAATGCTTTTTATATCCTATCTAATAAAGAGGGAATATGCTAATTGACCCTCATGCTGTTGCAAAGATGGCAGCACCCACAGCTAATAAGGAGGGACTATGCTAATTGACTGCCCCACCCTCAAAGATGGAAGCGCCCGCAGCCAATAAGGAGGAAATATGCTGATTGACTGCCCCACCCTCAAATATGGCGGCATCCACAGCCACAAAATGGAGGCGCCCAGTCCCCTCAGCCTCACCGGGGCAGCAGGCACGTGGCAAGGCCAGGCCCCCCGCGTGCCTGCCTCTGGAGTCCCCCAGTGCCCTCAATCCCAGCCACCCAGGGCTGGCCTGAGGTGCCGGCAAGCCTTGGATGGCAGTTGCCCAGCTACCCAGAGCTGCCCGACGCTCAGGTAACCAGGGCCGGCCAAGGCTTGCACTGCCTGCAGTGGCAGCAGCTTAGGTATGATAGGGCGTTGCCTTCCCCTCATCGCCAGGTTGCCTCCCACCCCTGGGGGCTCCCCTGAGGGGGCAGGCTGAGCTGAGGGCCCCCCCCCCCTCCAGTGCACGAATTTTCATTCACCGGGCCTCTAGTTTGCTTATAATCCTCACAACAGTCTTATAGAATAGTAACCCCAGTTAACCCAAGGTAGGTCTAGAAAAATGAAGTAATTATCTACATTTAGAAAGTAAATGACAGAGTCAGGATTCAAACACACTCTCTGGCTCAAGTCCATGCTCTTAACCAATTATGTTATATGCAGGAAGTCATTAAGAAGTTGATTGTGCACACTGCCAAACATGAAAATGGAAATGTTTGAAAAAATCAGAAGGACAGGACTTATCCTCCCCCGTTTCCCATCTCTATGTTGTTGACATGCTGTGGAGATGGTGGAGGATGGTGGCTCCTTGTGGAGAGGTGGTTGGCTGAATCCCATGGCTGGGCTAAGCTGACTGAGATTTAGGCAGGTGCTTCAACTCTGGGAATCATCACCTGGTTCTGCCCCTCCATGATGGACAGTGTATGATGGGACAAGTACATGTTGGAAGGTACATGATGATAATGACCAAGAAGCACTAGAAGAATTTGGAGCCTTTGTTCAGAGGGGTGAGAATGCTGTTGGTGCCCTGTTTGCTTTGTTTCTAACCTCTATAGATAATCTTGAAATGCCCAAGAATTACATACCTTCCACAAAGGCCAGTGGGGGTTGCCCCAGCAGCCTCCCATGGCCCTTCTTATTGACTTCCTCTGCTCACTGAACTCACTTTGTGATGCTGGTTTGATCCTGCCTCTGACTGTTCACTTAGAATTTGCACTTCTTCCTCCTGTACTTCTTGTAGAGCATCAATATTTTTTTTTTCTTGACTATTTTTCCCATTTATTCTTCCAGATGGATTTTAGAGTGTTTTCATAGGTTCTAAACCATTCATTGAAATTAATAGTGGAGCTGCTTTAAGTCTGTGAATTAATTTGGGAAGAGTTGATATATTTATAATGGCGAATCCTCTCATCCCTACTATTCTGGATTTTTACACTTACTCAAGGTTAATTTTCTGTCTCTCTGTAAAGTTTTGTAGGTTTGAAGTGTAGTTCCTGTATATTTATTGATATATTAATTTCTATAGGTTTTATATTTTTGCTACTCTTGAATGAGGAATTGTTTCATTATCTTTTCTAACTGCATATTGCTAGTAGATAAACTATCAATGTCTGAATATTTATTTTGTAACTTGTTTTCTCCTGAAAACTGTATTAGATCTTGAAGTTTTGTAGTTGCTAGACTTTTCAGGAGGCATCATGGTATTGAATTTGTGTTTCACAGGACTTAAACTTTTTTTTTTGGTATGGTTTCTGCTACCAGCGTTTTCCTTTTGAGATTTACTCCCTAATTTTTAGTGTTTTCATCATTGCTTATTATGCATCAAACCATGTTTCTTTCCTTAGATATCAGTTACTTGATATCAGTACTGACTTGTATGGAATACAAATTCTTAGACTTAAGAATTGGACATATAGCTTCTCTCTTAGGAACTGTTATATCTTTTTAATTTTACCCTCCCACATTGCCACCATTCAAGGTCTTGGCTATGATTTGCATGATTTAGATGCTACCTGCAAAAATAATTCAAGAATGATAAGGTATGGTATTATAGAGTCAGGTATTTAACATAATTTATTTTCATTATGAACTTCTATAATCTTTAAAATTAGGGATTATTATTGGGCTGATAGTTAGGTTCACAAAACCCATGAACTCAATCAATATTTACAGACTACCTGGTATAAAGTCATGATGATAGTGTTAATTTATCATCATTTTATAATAACTACATATGATACCATCTAAGTCTTTACATACATTATTTCATTTATGCTCACACCAATACAGTGAGGTAGTATTATAGTCCTGCTTATAACTGTGTCTTGAAGAAGTTTCTAAGATGTTTAAGAAAACACATTTAGTGTGGAGCCAAGATTTGAACTTGGAAAAATCCTTCTTAATTACCAAGAACACTGCTAGTTGCTGGTGATGTAAAGGAGTACTCAATATCTTCAATACATTTAGAAGTCTATTGAGGATATAGACATTTTATAATTAACATGTTATATGCCAAAATAAATATACTATACATGGAAGTATATACAGGTATAATGGACTTATAGGGGGCCTAGTTATCTATGATATTATAACATTTGGTTTTTAGTATGAATTTTGACATTACAGTTGACCCTTGGACAACATGTGAGTTAGGGGCGCTAACACTCTGTGCAGTCGAAAATCCATATATAACTTTGGCCACTCCCCAAACTCAACAACTAATGGCCTACTGTTGACTGGTAACATAGACATTGGATTAACATGTATTTTGTATACTGTGTGTATTATATACTGTATTTTACAATAAAGTAGGCTAGTGAGAAGAAAATGTTAGTATGAAAATTATGAGGGAAAGTACACTTATAATAATGTACTGTAGTTATCAATACCACAAATTTTAAAAATCTACATCTAAGTGGACCCATGCAGTTCAAACTCCTGCTGTTCAAGGGTCAACTGTACCTCATTGGAGGCCTCAATGGAAAATGGTTTTTGAATTCCTAGTTATTCTATGACAAAGATAGGGAACATTGTTTCCCCTTGCTTACAGAGTAAGGATCTGATGATATCTCCCTTTCAGAGAGAGATGAAATGATCTTAAAGAATCCCCTAGCTTTCAAGATTACAGTATTTATTTCAGTTCCCTTTAGTCTTCACTTATTCATGCCCCATTATACTAGGTTCCTTAAGATCCTGTCCTTATTTGGCATCTCTTCTAGTCCTACTCCAATGTATATTTATGCTGCTATTATTCACCCCTAAGGCTATGTTTACAGGATGCTAAAATTATGGGGAAAATGTTTTTCAAAAATATGTCAATCTGGCTATTTTTACAATACAATCAAAGGCAGTTTCCAAATAAATAGTTGAGTTGGTCAAATATGTTTAACATATTTATTTCTTATTACATAGATAAAACTACTGAATTAATTTATTACTTCCCAGGCCCTTTAGTTTTATAAACATTTCTCTAGAAATGGCTGAAGAGTTAAACTAGTTGTGTTTGCTTTGCATCAGTCTTACTTCTTAAATTGTTCTTTGCTTTTAGTAAAGGAGTCATTTGATGATTAACCACTAATAAAGATTACAGATTATAATGTTTGACAAGCTGGATATTAATTATATTCTCTTGAAATAAACAGTTTATGAGGATATCTTTTATTTTAAAATGAGTTTGTATTTTAAGATCATGTTCATATCAATGGATAATACCCAAATGCTATACAGGGTGTTCAGTGGTCTTAGAGTGATCTGGAAGTCCTTGGAAAGCCATATTCAGATTCTTGCTCTCATGGAGATATATTCTGGACTCGATGTGACTGCCTCTTGATACTGTTGAATGTATGCCCATATTAATAATACCCTTTCAGTTCTGATGAAGAGAAATAGTCACATTCAGCTTTATAAATACATTTCCCAAGAGTAATCCAATAACACCTTCTCAAAATAGGACAGCATGAGCCATATTTCATCCTGAAAATGCTATTTTATTAGTTCAAGGTCCCAGGGTAAAAATAAGTAGGTAAATAAATTGAAAATTAGTACAACCACTATAGAAGTTATGAAATGCACCTCTCAGATCTCTGACTACTAGGAGCATGATTGACCTACTGCTGCTGTGCTCTGCAGTCCGTTACTGTGTTTTCACTGAGGCCATGCTTCTTGTGGGCTCTGCCAGTCAGCAGGGCAGAGATGCAAAGGCAGACCTACTTGCTGGTGACAGGAGATTCCTCTGACAAATGACTTTGATGTAAGGACTCTCCAAAGGCTATGCCAAATTCACTTAGAACTATACTGCCGTCTAAGACCCTCCACCCAGGGGCAGTTGTGCATCTCTGACAGTTCTCTCAGCCGCTCCTGTCTCCCTCTATATTTTCCCTAACAAATCTTTATGCAGCTAATAAATCCCATCTTGACATTTGTTTCTTGGAAGACCTGGTCTAACACCATCACCTTTCAAGCTAAGATATTTACTGGCTTAGTTTTAAGGCCAACTGGAACTCATAAATTTGTGAATTTTATATCATGTTTTGAAGTCACTGTGTAATTATGTCTTTAAACAAGCTAGACTCATCTATTTGAAACTTTGAAGTAACTTTATTTTTGTCTCAGGCTATCCTTTCAAACTTATTTTGGGGGCTTTTCCTTCCCACCCTCTTAGAGTAAGGTTGGGCAGATGTCATGGACCTTTATGTTATCCCCAGATAACCAAAAAGTTCTTTGAACATTTTAGTTTGCCGAATTGTCTCAAGGCATCAATTGAAGTGCCCACTCCCATGTAATAGTCAAAGTTCTATTAGAGTTTTAATAATGTTCTTCCTCTCCTTCAGTTTAGGTCTATAGAGCCATCTCTGAGTTTTAGAAAGTATTTAAAGCTGGGTCTTTTTCTCTATGGTTGTTGGGGCACCCTGTCATTACCAGGGGCCTCTCACTCCTGTTTTCTTGATAGGGCCAAATGCAAGATGTCTGGTTATTTGTTCAAATTCTCTTTCATCTCTGGAGGATCTATCTAAGCGGCTGCGGTACCTTTCTGGTGAGATCCCTAGACACATTCTGATGACCCTCCTGAGCAATACCTAAAACAACCCTACACTGTCATGGTTGTGTCTACATCTGCTCTGTAGGAAACTATGGGCATGCAAGCTGCCTGAACATCACAGTCTCCCTGAAGTACACTGTCCACTTCAGCAAACACAATCATTTTTTCATTGGCTTTCTCAGGCATTGTGTTTCTTACACTCAAGAGGATCCAAATCAAGTTCTATTTTAGTCCCATTCTAGACCTTTCTCAAGGCTTGAGGGATGAAAGAGCATCTTTTCTCTATTTCTCTTAAGTTGGGGGTGGGCAGGAGTGGGAAGAACCCTCAGTATGAAACATTGTTTACAAAAATTACCCTAAACTTCAAGTCCCCCTTTTGGCTGCTCGAACCTTTCTTGCAAGCTAGAGGTTCATTTTATGTTCCATGTCACTAGCATTAAGCATCCTTCTTCGTAGTGTTAAGTAACCTGCTTTTGTGGTCCCACTTTGGAATGTGCACTTGTTGGCACCTATTCAATACATTGATATTCAAAATGTAGTCCAAGTAGCAGCCCCATCCTCACGAGGGAGCTTGTCCAGATGCTGAATCTGTTTTAAGCTGGTCCCCAGGTGATTTGTATTCACAGAAACTTCTGAAAAGCGCCAGCTTAAAGGACACACTGAGACAGGGGTAAGAAATACCTTATTTTAACATTCCATTACCACTGTACTTAATATCTATCCAATAAATATTTATTGGCTACGGTTAGATACAGGCCATATTCAAAAGGCTTAATTAGAAACTTAAAAGGGAGCTTGAACAACCTCCTACATAAACAAAATGCAAAGAATAAAATTAAAATGCTAAGAGATAATACAGTTTGATAGGATTTGGGAAGAGGAAAGATGATCTTTTTGGCTGGAAATTCCGAAGGGAAATAATTTGAATTAAGCCTTAAAAAACACATATCACTAGGCCATGTAGAGTTGAGGAACTGTTCATTTTATGTAAAGAGATTTGAGTAATAAAGGCACAGGGAGGCAAATCATAGGCACATATACAGAGAGTAGCTATAGTTGACTGGAAGAGAGTGGATGTGAAGGTGATACTGAGGGCAACCCTAAGAAAAATACAGCAAATCCCTAACTGGTTTGGCTCAGTGGATAGAGCATTGGCCTGCAGACTGAAGGGTCCCATGTTTGATTCCAGTCAAGCGCATGTACCTTGGTTGCAGGCACATCCCCAGTGGGGGAGGGGGTGCAGGAGACAGCTGATCAATGATGTTTCCCTCTCATCAATGTTTCTAACTCTATCTCTCTCCCTTCCTCTCTGTAAAAAAATCAACAAAATATATATATTTTTTAAAGTACAGCAGAGCTTTGAATGTTGAGTTGGGATTTATATTTCATTTAGAGAAGAAGAGAAGGGGTTATTCTGGTGATGTACGGAAGATTCTTCAGCAAATACTAGTGTTTTGGAAAAATAGCTCGAGACTTTAAGTTCTGAATTAAAATGTAGCTGGAGCAGAAACTATTAATCTAGAGATGAGGGTTGGATTGTGCTAGGTCAGTGATCCCAGCATTGACTTCACCATCTTTGATGCTGCTCATTTCTCTATTTGAAAAAAAAATCCATGATAAACTGAGAACTATGGTCTCAAGGGCACCCAGGGGAATTTGAAGAGGAAGAACATGCTGAATAGAGTGTTTGGGAGCCTGCTTTGGAGCAATGCCAATTTTTTGCTCCCCTTCACAACAAAACTTCACTAATTGTCTGTATTTACTATCTCTAATCCTGCAACTCTCAGTACCTCTTTAGTATGGATCAAGCCCCATTCTGACAGTCTCCACTGAACTGCCAGAGTGTTCTTTAGACATAGCCTGATTATGACAATTTTCTACTTCAAGGATTTAAAAACAGTGTAGAATAAACACCAGTTTCTTACCATTGCCTAAAATTTAACATGGTCTGGTTCCTGCCTTCCTCTTCAAGCTTATCTTGGATTTTTTCACTTCTCATTCACTCTACTCTGGTCTCCCAGGCCAAAAGCAGAATAAAACACACAGTAGGAGAGATGTAAGCTAAAAGAAAAGGAAAATTCTGTATGTTTCTCTATGTACATGTATGTATGTAAGTACTTTTTTTTTTTTTTACTATTGAGAATGATATACAATGCATTGATAACTGTGGCTATTTTGGAGATGGGGGAGAGATTGAGATGGAGAGGGGGAAATTTTTGTTCTTTTCTATCTGTAATGCCTTACCTATTGTATTTGAATCTAATCTATTACCTGTACAGTAACAACATACTCCTGGGTTTCTCCTTTACTCTTTTTTTCCCCATTTTTAAATAAAGGTATTACATGTGTACATATCTTCCCATTGCCCCCCCCCCCACTCCCATACATGCCCTCACCCCCCAATCCTGTACTCTTATACTACTACATGTCACATCTGATCACCAAATGTATGGAGTGTTTTTTCACACATCAAGTAATTCTCTGTAACACCAGCTGGGTGTCCTCTAATCCAATTCAGTTCTGACACTACCTGGAGTTAGCATCAGATTCCACAAGTTAAAGGTTCAGTCATTTCAGATACCAGTCATAAGTGCTAGGTTGTCACCTGGACTTCTGACAAAACAGCTATAAGTAAGGGTTCCCACAACCCCTTCCTTGGGTTCAGTAATTTGCCAAAATGGCTAACAGAACTCAGGGAAACACAATTACCAGTTGGTTATAAAGGATATGAATGAACAGCTAGATGAGGGATTATATGGGGCCAGGTCCAGGAGGGTCCTGAGCACACGAGCTTCTATCATGGTGATGTCAGACTGCACCATTCTCCTGACATGTAAACGTGGTCCAGCGTCGATGGTCTCTGACCCCTGTGCTATTGGGATTTTTATGGAGGCTTCATCATTTAGGCATGATTGTTAACTCAATCTCTAGCTCCTTTCCCCTTCCTAGAGTTGAAAGATTAAAGCTTCTATTCATGTCTTTGTATTTCTGGTGATCAGCCATGATCCTGAAGTCATCCAGGAGCCCACTAAGGGTCACCTCATTAGAACAAAGACACTTCTATCACCCAGGAAATTCCAAGGGATTTGGGAACTCTTTTTCAGGAACTGGGGTCAAAGATGATGTTTTATTAGAACAAAAGATGTTCTTAGAGCTCTTTCTAATTAGGTAAGTATGAGGGTTTTAGGAGTTCTGTGAAAGGAACCAGGAAGAGACCAATATATATATATATTCTATTATTTCATACCACCTTAAAAATAAATTCTTGTATCCTTTGGCAAATTTTTAAGTTAGAGTTTTAGAAAGACTTGGTTAGAATAAATCACTGTACCTGCTATTCTGATGATTTTCAAACACTTTTTTCATTAATTAATTAATTAATTAACTTATAAAGGAATCTGGGGTCCAGAATAATGGATTATTTTCTAGGCAGAAAATCTCAGAGACTCAGAAGTTCAATTAACCCACTTATCTTTGTAGCAAATTCTAGGAATAGACCAAAGGGAGCTGTGGCCTCAAGTCTATCAGTAATTCATCTAATTGTTCATCTCTCTGTTCACTTGTCCATCCCTCTGGGTCCACAGAGGATTTAAAATGATTAATTGGTCTCTTAATGAGACTAACATCCTTCGATGACTGATACACCATCTCTAAGAGGTAGTCATCAAAATAACAATGAGATCATTGTTGGATTAACTTGCATGCAAAATGAGTATTCTGAAGGCAACAACTTTATTTGTATGTGTAATCACTGGAGTTTTTAGAAAAAAGTAAGTCTCCCTCCAGTAGAGCCACATTTCACATATGCTAAAGAACTAGGAAAGTGTCTCTGCCACATTGGTTTCAATTTGCACTAACTGTTCTGGAAGAATACAGTTTTTATCAGTACAGAGGTCAGCACCAAGTCAAGGTGGATGGTCTCCACCAGACAGAGTGGTCTAGGGAGGTCCTGGAGGGATAGTTGGGGGTGGTGACTCCCTTACAGATTCCTTTCTTTCCTCCCAAATTCCCGGAACTGCAACAAGCACCAGATCCCCAGTCTTTATTTATACACATGCTCCATGTTCTTTCCAAGAGTAAGGATATTATGTTTTTATTTTATATGTGTAGTTTTTTTTCAATGGACTTTTAAAGGAAAGAAAAAAAAAAATGCCACACCAGCCTAAGATAGATATATAGGTCACAAGGAATTACACTTTTCTGAGTCATATCACAGCAGGCAAGTGATATACTCTGTTAAACCTTTTCATGGGTACATTGTTAAAACATCTTACCAGAAGATATGTTTCAACCAAAAGTTAAATATTTTATTTATTATAACTTGTAAATAATGATCTTCTTAATAGAGATTTCCATCTTTATCAAATGTCAGTGAGTTCCTAAAGGGCATTTTTATCCCGCAATACCCTGCAAAAGTGGGTCAGCGGAGTATGAAATCACTGAAGATTTAAATATGACCACAGTTGCCTCTGTAACTCAGAGTTAGAAAATGGATTGTTATTTCTGTAACTTTGTAATTTGTGACTGCCTTGTGTATTTTATTGACCTAAATAATTCTTCTGAGAGAAGACTTATCAAAGCTCAGCAGTCTCTTTGCATTAATCAAAGATGTCCAAAGAATTTGATAACACTTGATAAACTTGTACAGCTCTTTACTTGGAAAAAGGCAATTCTGTCAGAGTAGAAATATGCTAAGTGACAGCAAATCCAGATTCCCCATTCCTGGCTTTTCTGTGCATTGTGTGACAGAACTTTCTGCAGTATATCTGTGTAAGAAGCTGTAGCATCTAAAAGAATAAAATGCCCACTTTTCTTTCACATGCCTCCTATGGAAAAATCAAAGCCATGGCTCGATCTAACATCCCCTGACTCCCATACTGTGTTCCACACCTCCACTATTGAACTTGGAGAAGAGAGCAAAATTCAATGTATGGTATCACTAAATCTATGACCTATGCATCTCAAAGGAGACCTTTTCAGCATCTCTGTTTATTTCTTAGTAAATTTCCTTCCTAATTCCCTAAGATGACCATTTCATATCTTCTTTCTTTGAATATTCATGCCCCCACAATGATAAAAATTTTTAAAACTTTAATGAGAAAGTAGAAGCATTCAAATAAGAAACCCATCATGTAGCTATCACAGAATTTCCCTTCTGATTAAGATGAAAGAAAAGCCCATCTCTCCCCTCCACTTGCAGTCTTTACCCATTCACTGATTTTTTCCAAACATTTTGTTTCTGTGAAGTGGAAACAGACTTTAATATAACTCATATTAAAAACAACGAAAAGCCCTGGCTGGAGTGGCTCCGTTGGTTGGGTATCGTTTGCTGGTTTGATTCCCAGTCAGGGCACATGCCTGGGTCTCCTGCTTGATCCCCAACGGGGGGCCTGCGGTAAGCAGCTGATTGATGTTTCTCACCTCGATATTTCTCTCTCTCTTTTTATCTCTCCCTCTCCCTTCCTCTCTCTATAAAATCAATAAAAAATTTTAAAAACACACAAAAAACAAAGTGTTCTTCTTATACTCCTTCAGCTACCCCCTAATTTCCTTTCTCCCTTTCACATTATGGAAGGATTATCTCTATTTTTTTCTTTTTCTTTTTTATTTTTTTCTTTATTGATTAAGAAAGACACGTATTACATATGTGTCCTTTAGGATTATCTCTATTGGATGTGTCTACTTCACCTTTTATTTTCATTTAGCTAACTTTTTTTTTTTAGGTTTTTGTTATCACCACCCACTGAAATGGACTCATCAATAATGAACCTCCATTCATTAAAATATCAAACTGTATCTTGCTCAGTGTCTCATTATAATTCAATATTATTGACCACTATTTCCTTATTTACATATTGTGCATTCTTGCCTTCTTTGACATAACATTTACCTGACTTTACTCGTGCCTCATTAACCTCTCCTTTTCAATGTTGTCTTTTAAAATTAATTTTTTAAAAAATTAAGCTACTTTATTGAGGTATTATTGACATGGAAAAAGCTGTACATGTTTAACAAATACAATTCAATGAGTAAATGTATCCATCAGTTAATGTTTCCTTCCACCCTCTTTATTATTTTTTTTGTGTGTGGTTAGCACACAACATAGGATCTACCCTCTTGGCACATTGTAAGTAGGCAGTGCAGTATTGTGAGTGTAGGCACTATGCTGTATAGCAGACCTCCAGAACTGGTGTATCTTGGGTAACAGAAACTCCGTGCCTTTGATCATCATCCCCCGCTCCCCCAGCCCCTGGCAGCCACCATTCTAATCTCTGCTACTATGGGCTTGACTATGTTATATGCTACATTTAAGTGATAGCATAGAGTATTTGTATTTCTGTGTTGGGCTTACTCCACACAATGCCCCCCTAGTCCATCCATGGTGTTGCAAGTGGCAGGATTTCCTTCTTTCAAATGGCTGAATAACGTTCCTTTGTATGTCTATGCCCCATTTCTTTATCCATTCATCTGTCTATGGACATTCAGGTTACTTCCACATCTTGACTATTGTGAATAATGCTGCAATGAACATGGTGCAGTTATCTGTTTTGAGATCCTGATTTCCTTTTGATAAATACCCACAAGTAGAATTGCTGTATCATATGATAGTTCCATTTTTTAATTGAGAAATGTGCCTCAACACAATCAAGGTCTTATATGACAAGTCCACAACTAACATACTCCACACTGGAAAGCTGAGTTTATCTAAGATTCAGAACAAGACAAGGCTGTCCACTCTTGCCACTTTTCTTCACTGTAGTACCGGAAGTCCCAGCCAGAGCAATTAGAAATAAAAAACATGCAAATCAGGAAAAAAAGAAGTAAAATTGTATCTGTTTGCAGATGGCATAATCTTTATGTAGAAAACTCTAAAGACTCCATCAAAACGTACTAGAACTAGTAAATGAATTCATTAAAATTGTAGGAAAGAAAATCAATATACAAAATCAGTTGCATTTCTATATACCAACAATAAACTATGTGAAAAATCAAGAAAACAATCCATTTTACAGTCACATCAAAAATAAATACAATACTTAGAAATATACTTAACGAAAGAAGTGAAATATTTGTACACTGAAAACTATAAAACTTTGATGAAAGAAATTGAAAAAGACATAAATAAATGTAAAGCTATCCCATGTTGATGGACTAGAAGAATTCATATTGGTAAAATGTTTATACTACCCAAAGTGATCTACCGATTCAGTGCAATCCATATTAAAATTGCAATGGCATTTTTCACAGGAATAGGAAAAAATTATAAAATGCATATAGAACCACAAAAGATTTTGAACAGCCAAAGTAATCTTGAGCAAGAATAATAAAATTGGGGGCATCTCACTTCCTGATTTCTAATTAGATTACTGAGTTAATATTTTAAAACTTTTATTTAACAAAAATCTCATTGTCAAGCATTATAATTTTTATAGATACTAAATTATTTATGTTCTCATCAAACTAGTAGAGTAGGTATTATTACTATTCCCATTTTATAAATGAAACCGAGACAAATTATGAAAGTTGTGAGAAGAATCACTACATATGGAACATATAGGGCTTAACTATGTAATATTTATGTTCCTAGTAACTACCAAGGCATCTGCTTTGTAGAAGAATTCTCCATGATCTCTTCAAAGTTAGTGTCACTGCCAAATCATTCACAAGGCTTCATACTATCTGAATTTAGCTCTACATTTAGTAGTGATTTAAACCTCAACCTCATGTTCTCTCTCTCTCTCTTTCTTTCTCTCTCTCTCTCTCTCATACATATACACCAGTTCCCTCTTTTTTATTACCTTCTCCCCTTTCCTCCTAGCACATTTCATCAGCAGTTAATGATTAGTCAAAGAGAAATTTATAAGTATACTGGAATTACTTATATCAAATTTTTCCAGAACTGAGTTGTATACTTTTTTAACTAGAGAACACTACCTTCATATTACATGTCTGGAAACAAAGGTTTGTGCAAGTTAAATGACATATCTAAGATCATATACTTGGCTGGTATGGAATTTAATACAAGTTTCCTGATTCACAACCTACTATTATTTTTATTGCTTCTCTTTGCTGTGTTGAATTATATTAGATTAGGGATTTTTCCCTTTGGTCTGTTCACTAGGGAGAGTCCCCCACCCCTTCCCCTGTTGTTTATGATTGTATTTTATATTTTTAAAGCAGAACAGCCTGTATTTTTTACTACATAAAGTCTTATGCATAATTCTAATGTATGGACAAGATAAAAGTGGAGCTAACTTCCGATCAAGTGCAGGTGGGTCATGGAGTCCTCCCACTCACTGACCCTCATTCTCCATCTCACTGTAACACTCCTCCATAGTAGTGGATAGAATCAAAGAACAGAATTAAAAAAAAAAAAAAAAAAAAACCACTGGTAGACTGAATCAGTTAACATATTAAACCACCTATCTTTGTTCAGTGCTTTTGCATTACAGCATTTTGGGACATATACAGGGTGTCCCCCAAAAATGTATGCACACTTTGAATAATTATTAATTCCAATGGGTTAAATCTGTAAAGAAAGAAATATCCATTGAGCTACCAGTGTGTATACATTTTGATGGGACACCCTATATTATCTCATTTGATGATTGCTGCAGCCTGTATGAGGTATCTAAGGCATGGGAGTGTAACATACCTATATTATAAAATAGAAAACTAAGACTCAGGGTAAGCAAATTTCTGTAAATCACAAAAATAAATATCCCCAGGCTGCAAAATAATTTATCTGCACCCTAACTTGGTGAAAAGGCAACCTGCTGTATTTAACTATGTGTAGAATTCTATGCTAATTTCTGGAGATTCTTATTTGAATAAATTATAAAATAAGTAAAATAGTGGCTTTGGGGTTATATAAAGACAAAATGACTTTCTCCTTTGAATACATTAAGAGATTTTACTACTCTTCTTTTGGGGGAGTGCAAGATCAAAACAAATTTTTGAAATTATAGTAAATATTTTTTCTGGTTATATCTACTATTTCTACTTTCTTAGCTTGGAGTAATTTTTAAAAGCCATATCCTTTTATTTTTTTATTGTTTTAAGTATTACAAATAGTAGTACATATGTCTCCTTTTTTTCCCCCCCATTGACCTCTCCCCCGGCCTCCCCTACCCCCCAGTACATGCCTTCATCTGCCCGCCCTCCCCCGCTTCCCCCCCCCCCCCCCGCAGTGTCTTGTAACCACTGGTTGTGCTTATATGCATGCGTACAAGTCCTTCCGTTGGTCTCTTACAGCCCCCCTCGCCCAACCTCCCCTGTCTTCCCCATGTAGTTTGACCGTCTGTTCAATGCTTCTTTGCCTCTGTATCTTTTTCCCACCATTTCTTTCTTTTCAATGGTTAAATTACACGATTCTCAGTACCCACTGTACTGTTGAGGAAATGTCTGTCTTTCCTCCGCTTCATCTCTTTCCACCTGTACTCTCCTTGTATGCCAAGAACAAGAGCTCCAGGGCGTTCACTCAGTCCTGGTGCCTCTTGCTGCCTGGGAGAAAAATTAAAAGGAAATGTGATTAGCCCTCCTGCAGAGCAGCCTTCTCTGCTCCGTAGTTGCCACAGTACTGGTGTCCCATGGAAAATAAGAATCGTGGCCAGATGCACGGATTCCCCCGTTGGAAGTGCATTGATGGCTTTAGCAGATGGATGCTTCTGGTGTGCGGGAAGGAAGGCAGATTCTGCCTTCTGTGACTGATGATCATAGTCTGGCATTTTCTCAGAGTGTAAACCTGAGAGAGCAAGACCTTTCTACAGAGTTTGCTCAGCAGTGGTGTTAATGCCCATTAGACACTATCCATTATGGCTGTTTGATGACTTGTGCTCACACACACACAGGGACACACTTTCACATACACTCACATACACACACACCTACATTGCACTTGTCCTTAGGGGTACACCAGGGTGACTGAGCACAGCCTGTCTTCATCACCTTAATATTCAGGCCTTTTGAGAGTTGAAATTTTACCTTCTTAGACAAAACACCTGCTCTGTTTCCTCACACAGATGAATAATATTTATTCCAAGAAAAAGCCCTAACTGGTAGTGTTTATAGAATACTAGAGGCCCAGCCTAGCCTGGCCTCCGTCGCATGGCCTCTGCCACCCTGTGCCGCTATGTGAAACTCTCCACCCTGGGACTCTGCGCGATGCTCCTGGCCCCTGGGCTGCTCCACGAAGCTTGCTGCCACCCCGCAAAGCTCGCCGCTGGACCCTCCGCAAAACTCCCTCCCCCTCATCCCCCTCCCCCAAACCCGCAACTGCTTGGTGAGGCTCCCCCGCCTGTGACTGCTTTGTGAAACTCCGCTGCCACCTGGGTGACTGCTCTGCTAAGCTCACGGCACCGGGGAAGGGAAGCGGCCTGCCACCAAGGCTCAACAGTCCCCAGTCCCTCCCCACCCCACCGCCAGCCCCCCTCATGGTGAGCGGCTCAGGGGCTGGGGGAGAGGGGGGACCAAGAGGTGCTCCATGCACTTCATGGTGACCGGTCACCCGTTCGGTCGTGATGCCACCTAGCTCTTTATATATATATATTAGGATTTTGTAGTTTATAAAATATATTCAACTTAATTATTTTATTTGAAAACACAAGAGTGTTATTTCATTTTTATAGACTAAAATGAAAACAAAGCCCAAGGACACACCATTTTAAAAAATATATATTTTTTTATTGATTTCAAAGAGGAAGGGAGATGGAGAGAGAGGTAGAAACATCAATGATGAGAGGAAATCATTGATTGGCTGCATGCCCCACACTGGGGATCACCCAACACTGGGGATTGCCCCACACTGGGGATTGAGCCTGCAACTGGGGCATGTGCCCTGACCTGGAATCGAACCATAACCTCCTGGTACATAGGTTGACATTCAACCACTGAGCCATGCCAGCCTGGGCAAGGACATACCATTTTATATGACAAATTTCTCTCTGTTTCTTACATATACCCCAATTTAGGGTGCTTTATTTTAAAATATTACAAATTATTGTAACATAAGAATTAGTCAGATATGAAAATGTAAAAAGAAATAATGTAACTAGCATTCATGCACACATCACTCGGTTTAAGAAATATAATATTGTAAATAGAATTGAACCCTGTGTATATCTCTCATTATCCATTTTTTATTTTTCTCTTCCTGGTAAGTAATCACTATTCTGTATCTGGTGTTTATTATTTTCTCATTTTTAAAATTTTATTACATATATATGGATTTCTGAACAATGTCTAGTGTGTCTTCTGACAAGTTCCATAGTTTTTTGTCTCAGTTTGTCATTTATAAAATGGAAATAATAATATCTACTTTATTAGGTTGTCAAGAGCATAAGTGATAAAAAGTGTTTGACTTACAGCGAGATTTTGTTTAAAATACTCATGTATTTTTCTACTACTTATTTTTTTTCACTAGACTATAGGTTTATAAGATTCACCCATCTTGATTCAAGTACTCCTAGTTAATTCATTTCCTCTACTTTCTAGTAGGCCACTTTTTATTATAATTACATTAGGTTTTTTTATACTTTTTCTCTTTTAAAATAATGCTGCTATAAACATTCTTATACGTGTAACCATGGAAGAGAGCCTCTAAGAAATTTATAGAAGGATTTAATTGCCCAGTCAAGGAGATGTACATTTTGAACCTCAGTTGTAGAAATTCTTCATATACTTTGATTATAATGCCTTTATATTTAAACTAGAGGCCTGATGCATGAAATTCTTGCAAGAGTAGGCCTTCCTTTCCCCAGCTGCCAGCACCGGCTTCCCTCCAGCCCCCAGCAGGCACCCAGGACCCAGGCTTTCCTTGCAGCCCCAGCTTCATTTGGAAGATTGTCCAGAAGGATGTCCGGTCTAATTAGCATATTATGCTTTTATTATTATAGATTGGCTAATTGTATCTTCTTACATCATTTTTTCACCCTCTTATGGTTACTTTTTATAAGTTTTATAGTTAGTGTAGTAATATTTAACATTTTCTGCCTTTATGAGATTTTTGGGGAGAGTTAAATGAAGACATTTT
This sequence comes from Corynorhinus townsendii, assembly GCA_026230045.1. Taxonomy (NCBI): domain Eukaryota; kingdom Metazoa; phylum Chordata; class Mammalia; order Chiroptera; family Vespertilionidae; genus Corynorhinus; species Corynorhinus townsendii. Next base: position 179,845,329 of record JAPDVU010000001.1, read on the forward strand.
GTCTTATCCTGAGGTCATATAGTTTCTTAAATATTCTTCTAAAATTTTTTGAATTTTAATTTTTATAGATCTCTAATTTATTTGTTTTTTAAGGAATAATGAGATAGGAATCCAGTTTTATTTTTTCATACCTATATATATAAAACCCTAATATGCAAATAGACCAAATGGCGGAACAACTGAACAACTGGTCGCTATGATGTGCACTGAGCACCAGGGGGCATGAGCGGGAAATGGCGGGTGTCGGCACCAGGTGGCAGAGCATGGAGTGGAGCAAATGAGCAGGGGTGCCAGACAAGGCAGGGGGCCAATTGCTGTCATTGGGGTGAGCCTCTGGTGGTTACTGAAAATTCTTTGCTCCCATGCACCCTGGTCCTGCCAGGCACTCACACCTGCTGCTGGCGCCAGCCCCACTTGCATCCACTGCCAGCGCCTGGAGTCAGCCTCGATCGCTCAGCGCTATCAGCGGGTGTGAGTGGTAGCTGCTGGCCCCAATCACCCCTCAGGGCTTCTCCAGCTCTCCCTGTCCCCAAGGGGCGATCGGGTCTGGCAGCTGCCTCTTGAACCCTCTGCCAGTGACAGCCCTACTCACACTAGCTGCCGGCACCAGCCCCACTCTGACCCATAGCCAGTGCCAGAACTGCCGCTCGAACCTACTGCTGGTGCCCAGCACTGGTCCCGATGGCTAGGCGCTGTCAGCAGGTGCGAGCAGTGGCTGCCAGCCCCAATCGTCCCTCAGGGCTTCTCTACCTCCCCCTGCTCCTGAGGGGAGATGGGGGCAGCAGCCGCCACTTGCACCCACTGACGGCACCAGCAATGGGTGCGGTGTGAGCGGGGCCAGCAGACAAGGGACCAGGGGCTGCAGCAGGAGGGGCCAGGCAGGGGCACAGAGGATGAGCCGAGGCCCACCCTGTGCCCACCAGAGTCTCACGGCCCGCAGTTCCTTTCAAGGTGCACGAATTCATGCACTGGGCCCCTAGTGTGTATATAATTATCTCAGTATAATTTATTCAATCTTCCTTTCCTTACTGCCACTTCTATCTTGTATCTGGTAGACAGGTAAGTAAGTAGACAGATAGATATATAAGATAGATTCAGCATCAACTGGAGTTTTTCTCTTCTGTTCCATTGCTATATTTCTCTCGAAACCAAATCCACAGTCTTACTTGCTTTATCTATGTATTAAATATCACATAAAGTAATATTTATTATAGTTTTTCTTTTTATATTTTCAGCCCTGTCTTCTTTCATAAAAATTTAAGGATTTTCTCAAATTTGATGAAAAAAAAATCTATGAACATTTTGATTGTCATACTATTTTCATCACTCCATACTGCCCTTCCTGTAAAATAAAACTCTATCTATTTTTTTCTCTGATTTATGAGTATATGATTTTGGTCTCATCAATGAGGTCCATTTTGGATCTGGATATACTAGTATGTGTGTGTTTTTAATGTATTCAATAAGTGGTAAGGCTGATAACTACCCTAAGGCACATGGTATAGGTTTTAGAATTCATGTAACTAAAAATGACCACTCCTGTCCTAACTGATTTGGCTCAGTGGATAGAGAGTCAGCCTGTGGCCCTAGCCCTTTTGGCTCAGTGGATAGAGTGTTGGCCTGTGGAACAAAGGGTCCCGGGTTCAATTCTGGTCAAGAGCATGTACCTTGGTTGCAGGCTTCCCCTCAGGCCCGAAACCTGGTTAGGGCTCATGCAGGAGGCAATCAATCAATGCGTTTCCCTCACATCAGTGTTTCTCTCTGTCTTTTTTCCTCTCTTCTACTCTCCTTAAAAATCAATGGAAAAAATACCCTCGGGTGAGGATTTAGAGAGAGAGAGACAGAGAGAGAGAGAGGGAGGGAGAGAGAATGACAGCCTGTGGACTGACTGAAGGGTCCCAGGTTCTATTTTGGTCAAGGGCACATGTCTGGGTTGCAGGATCGGATCCCTAGTAGGGGGCATGCAGGAAGTAGGCAATCAATTATTTCCTTTCATCATTGATGTTTCTATCTCTCTCCTTCTCCCTTCCTCTCTGAAATCAATAAAAATATATTTAAAAATAAAAGCAACCACTCCCATCAGTACTTTAGAATTACTGAAAAACCAAGGACATTATTTTACTTCTATGAGGTCAGGGGACTTTGCTGGTGAGTTACACATTAAGGATTATTATTCTTTTACATCATTTAGGCCAGTGGTCAGCAAACTACAGATCGCGAGCTGCAGTTTGCCACTCTGTTGACTAATGAGTTTGCCGACCACTGATTTAGGTTCTTTTGTTGCTACAATAATACATAGCCGACATAGTTGAAAGAACTCTAATCTTGCAATCTCTGGCCTTTACTTCAGGCTCAAACTTACCAACTTATGGTTGATAGGGAATCATTTATTTGAGCTTGAGTTTTCTCATCTGTAAACGAAAATAATAATATACAGCTTGCCATTTATTTTAGTAAAAATAAAGGAGATAATATATGTGAAATGACCTAGCATACTGTCTGCTATGTTATAGATGTTTAACCAAAATTAGTTTCCTTCCTCTTCAGAGGAACAAATTTCAGTATATTTTACCCAATTTTTGCTAGGTAGCAAAAAAGAAATATTGTTTGCAGGTGATTTAACTAATTGTTAAAGTAATGACAGTAATGGCTTGATTAAATTTTAATGGCTAAAGGAGTATGATTTATTTCATATTCTGTAAAAAATTCTAAGTGACTTATGTCAGGCATTGGAACAAGATTCCTTTCTTGGAATCTTAGCTTTAATATTTACTAGCTATGTGATCTGGAGAAGTCAGTTTTTGTATTGGTGATATGGAGATAATGCCTTTAAGGTCTTTATAAAAGTTAGAGATAGTAGATTCAAACTTCGCACTGCACTTCCAGCTGTGGAGTAAGTGCTTAATAATTAGTAGTTGCTAATTTTAGCACTTAATAGGACTGAACTTTCAAATGCCTTGGCATAATTAGAGAAGTAACATCTAAATCTCCCTCTCCCTACTTGAGGACAATGTCATTGAGATTTGTCAATAAACAATAAATCATTTTCCTCTCTTTAATAATGTGAGCCTTAATACCTGGAATTTTCACAGTAACTTTCACAATCATCATTCAATGTGTGTACATGGCTAAGTGGGGTAAAGGAAGATTGATGTTTATTTATCTCAATTATTATCGCCAGATGTGTATGCAAATCATAATCTCATCAGGATTCACTCAAAGATTAGTAAAGAAATCAGGGACCAAATATTTTCAAGTCTGGGATTGTAATGACAGAGAAGGAAAGAGAAGAGATTTTTTGGACCTCCTTAGTGTTAAATTGGAGAATTGTGATTGACAAGGCACTTTCCAAAGACATGAACACATTTTACATATCTTTTCAGTAAAAATTCAAAGATATTTTAAAATCTGCCATGGGTTTTCCCTTTTGGACAAAGCATAAGAAATATGAATAAAACTACATCAAGGCACATCATAAGTAAATTGTTCAACACAGGTAATAACCAATTTAAAAAAATAAATTTAATTATACTTTGTATTTAATAGAATACTAGAGACCCGATGCACAAAATTCATGCACGGGTAGGGTCCCTAGGCCTGGCCAGTGATCAGGACTGATTGGGGCCTTCAGGCTGCTGGCCAGGGCCTTCCTTTCAGCTGCCAACCAGGGCCTCCCCTTGTTCTGTGCCACCCCCTGGTGGTCAGCGCATGTCATAGGGAGAGCTATCAAACTCCTGGTCTCCCAGTCGAACTCCCTAGGGGACACTTTGCATATTAGGCTTTTATATATATAGATGTGGTGATTGGGGGAAGACTCTAAATGATATAATTGATAATGTTTTTCTAGCCAAACTGTAGCTTTTAGGTTTTTCTTCCCTATGATTATAATCCAGGACCTGTAATTACAGACATACCTTAGAGATATTGCAGGTTTAGCTTCAGACCATTATAATAAAACAACTACCACAATAAAGCCAGTCCTAATCTTCTTGCCAGCTGAGGGTTTTACCTTCAGGTTTAAAAAAGGTAACACCTGTGAAGTGCAATAAAACGAAGGGCTATAAAACCTGGTATTGCCACCGGTTTTCTTCACTGGGTGCTGACCCCCCACCCCCTCCTGAGCCAGATGCCTGTGGGTGACCTGGGCTCCCACCCCCACTTTGCCTGGACCAGGACTCATTTCACTTTGCTCCATCCCATCCCAGGCCCTGCCTGTGCCCCTCATCAAGAATTCAGCCCCCTCCTCTGCACTTTAGCATCCAGGTGCCAGCAGGCTGGGAGCCCTGGGCACTCCAGCCCCACCTGCGGGTCACTTCACGGGTGGGAAACAGCTGCTGCTGCACGTGGGAGCGGGTGGGCGGAGACAAGGAAACAGGACAGGAGGCAGAGAGGGAGAAGGGCCAGGAGCAGGGGCCCTGGGACCTTGGGGAATCCTGGGAAGAGGAGGGAGAGACTGAGGGTGAGTTAGGGAGCGGGGAGCAGGCTGCTCTGCAGGGATGGGACCAAGGCCACGTGTCACAAGCAGCCACTGGAGGAAGCCTGGCAGCTCCAGGATGGAGAGCAGGTAAGGGGCCAAGCCCAGGGGGATGAAGAAGCCCCTCCTCTCTACCCAATGACCTCGATGCCCCAAATGAGGTCCCTCTCGGGGCTGGCCTCCCAGCAGAAGTGGTGAGATCCAAGGGCAACTGGGATATACCTCTTCCCCCACACACACCTTTTTGTTGATGACTGAACTTACTAGTATCTTGAAAGCAAATACGACCTTTCACGTCCATAATACAAAGTTATAATACAAAGTTATAATACAAAGGGGGAAAGTTTCCTGACCCCGAATGTGTTCATAGTAAAGCGCCGGTGACGGAGGTGGGACCTGTCCCAGCCCTGAGAGAGGCGAGGAGGACGTCTCCCCGCTGGAAAGGGCCCAGAAACAGGAGGCTGAGGGCCTGGAAGCCGAAATTCCCAGCCTCGCCCTTGTCTCCTGGGCCCGGTTCACCGAGACCAATCTCAGTGCAGGAGGCCTGGCCCAGCAGAGCGCCTGGTGTGGGCAGGGGCGGCCCTGGGCAGAGTCACTGCTTGAGTTATCTCATCTGTGAGGCCACCAGACTGTTGTGTAGAAGCGATGCACAAATCTCTACGCCGCAAATGCTTCCAAGTGCTGAGCTCCCAGAAGGAGCCTGCTGTTCGTGGGCGTGGACTCAGGGCACAGACACGCTTGCACGGAAAGGGACAGATGGAAACGGGAGGCTTCCTTCCCTCGTGTTGATTCCCTACTTAATATAACAGAGGCCCTCCCTGAGTCTACGGCATCTTTTCCAGAGTGACGGTAACTTCCCCTTTGGCTCAGCTCTTCCTCCATCTCCTCGGCCTCCCCGGCCGCAGTGTGGGGACGGCTACCTTCTCAAGTCTGCCTGCCAGGTCATGGGTGCTTGCAGGTCATTTCAGCTGGTGGAACCCTGATTTCTCAGCCTTTTTAAATGGCCTAACCTGCATACACCTGCGGTTACAATGGTGGCTCAGCCCCTGAGTGAGCCGATAGTTTTTAACCCATGATGAACGTGTTTGCAAGCTCTCTAACGGCCCCCCTCTTCCTAATCAGGACCCTGAAAAGTACTGGGACGTGGCGTTCACCGAACCACCCAGAACATCCCTTACTTAGACTTCGAGTTCTCTCTAAAGTGTCTTCACATTTGTTGTCTCTCTTCATTCAATGCTGGTAAAGGAGGTAGGGCGCGTGCCATTCGTCTCATCTGACAGCTCAGAAAGGAGAAACAAGCCCAGTGAGGGTTTGCTGTGGTCACAGGGTAAAGCAGGAGCAGACCTGGATCTAGAAGGGAGGTCGGCCCTGTGGGTGGTCCTGACCCAGGCGTCAGAGCCTCAGGGCTGCCTATCAGGCCTCCTGAACTCACCTGACCCTCACTACCCTGACCTGCAGGTGAGGCCTGGAGGCCGCCCCTCCACAGGGAGGATAAGCCATCCAGCCAGGGCCCCCCTCACTCCAGACAGAAAGGGTGTGGACAAGCTGAGTCAGGCCGGCCATCCCTGAGCCAGGGACTAATGGGCAGTAGGAGCCAAGGAGATTTGCATCTTTCATAGAAACTTAGGTTCTTAAACTGGGACTTGTAGTAAACAACATTCTCAAAATAACAAGTGTCAGCAGTGGCTAAGATGTTCTAAATAGTTAAACTTTACAACTGATTAGAAATCTCTCCGGTCAAGGTGCTTGGTCTAGGACACCACACCTCCCTCACGGAGGGGCTTGCTCTAACTTCTCTGCTGGGGTGGCAGAGTCGGGTCTGTGTCTGCAGACCTGTGTATCTTGATCAAACCTCTGGTCGTTCTCTGTCCTCTTGGGGTGTGAGGGTAGGAAGGGTGTGTGTGTAAATCCGAGCAGCACACCGGCGCCTGGTTATTCCACTGCATGGGCGTTGCTGTCCTGGCTACAGTCCTGACGCACGTTCTCTTCTTCCTCACTCTGTTCTGAAGATTTTTGTGCAGTTCATTGACTCCATTGGTTATGTCAGCCTCCCTCCCCCCATCTTCAAGAAGGGAGAAGCTGTTTATCTTTCTTGAGAAATTTTATGGTTTAGGTGGGAAAGATCTGGCTTCCTGCAGGGCCCTGAGAGGAAGATCCAAGAAAGAAAATAAACCTGCACTTCTGGCATTTCCTGGCTGCCCAAGCATTTCTCTGCAACTGACATTGATAGAATTTCAGCAAAGGCGTTGGTCCATCAGCCCTACTGGTTATTAAAACATCATTTACTGTGGGAGTTACATTAGCATTTCAGATACTGGTCTTTTTTTTCTGCATAGAATGTGGCATATATTATCTCTATTTTTTGTGTTATCACATTCCTGAACACTAAATATAACTCCTAAAGTATATGGAAAGCAATTTTAAAATGTAGTATGACAGGTAATGAAGCATCCTTAAACAATGGAAGGACACGTCCCATTCTTTCATAGAATGACTCAGCATTATAGATTTGATTTTTCCTACGTTATTTTTTCATTTTTATTTTTTCAGTTTTATTGAAATAAAATTAACATATAACACTGTATAAGTTCAAGTGTATGACATATTGATTTGACCTACATATACGGTGAAATTATTACCAAATAAGTTTAGACATCTATCACCTAATACAGATACAAAAAGAAAAAGAAAAACAACATTTTTCTATCTTGTGATGATTACTCTCTTAACATCTTTCATAAATACTGTACAACTTTCAAATATACTGCATGGTTAAATACAGTTATCATGTTGAATGTTATATCCCTAGTACTTATTTACTTTATAACTAGGTGTTTGTACCTTTTTATTACCTTAATCCAGTTCCCCCACCTCTGATCATTGTAAACCTGATTTCCTCTTCTATGAGTGGTTTTGTTGTAGTTGATTTTATTTAGATTCCACATATAAGTGAAATCATACCATTTTTGTTTTTCTCTGACTTATTTCACTTAGTATAATTCCCATTAAGATTTATCCATGTTGTTGCAAAAGGTAGGATTTCCTTTTTTTTTTTTTAATGGCTGAATAATATCATTGTGTACATCTATCATATTTTCTTTATCCATTCATCACTGGATACTTAAGTTGTTTCCATGTCTTGGCTAATGTAAATAATGCTGCTGTGAATATAGGGGTGCAGATATCTCTTGGACATAGAATTTTGTTTCAGGTATATTTCCAGAAGTGGAATTTCTGGATCATATGACAGTCCTATTTTTTAATTTTTTGAGAAAACGTCATGCTGTTTTCTATAGTGGCTATGCCAGTTCACAATCCTGCCAACAATGCACAAGGGTTCCCTTTCCTCACATCTCAGCCAGCATTTGCTATTTCTTGTTTTTATGAAGATAGCCATTCAAACAGGTGTAAAATGATACCTATTGTGAATTTGCTTTGTATTTGCCTAATAATCAGAGCTTTAAGCAACTCTTCATGTGCCAGATGGTCATTTGTGTAGCTTCCTTGGGAAAATCTCTACTCAGGTCCTTTGTCTATTTTTCAATAGGATTATTCTTGTTTTTTGCTTGTTTGTTTTTGTGTGTTTTGGGGGGGTTAACCCCTTAACAGATATATGCTTTGCAAATTCCCCCCCCCATTCCATTGGTTGTTTTTTCACTCTGTTTATGGTTTCCTTTGCTCTGCAGAACACTTTAGTTTTATGGAATCCCACTTGCTTATTTTTTATTTTGAGGCTTGTACTTTAGGTGTCATTCAAAACATTATTGCCAAGACCCATGTCAAGGAGCTTTTTTTCCTGTGTTTTCTTCTAGGACCCGTAACCCTAACCTTAACCCTAACCATAATCCTGCATTTAAGTCTTTAATCCATTTTGAGTACATTTTAGTGAATGGTATAAGGTAAGAGTCTAGTTTCATTTTTTACATATGAAGCTCCAATGATCCCAACACCATTTACTGAAGAGGCTGTCCAGTAAGTATTCTGGGCTCCCTTGCCAAATACCAGTTGCCTATATATGCATGAGTTTATTTCTGGGCTCGTTTATTTCGGGGCTCTTAATTCTGTTTCGTCGCTCTATGTGTCTGTCTTTATGCAGTACCATATTATTTTGATTATCGTAGCTTTATGATATGGCTTGAAATCAGGGAGTGTGATGCCACCCACTTTGTTCTTTCTCAGGATTGCTTTGACTATTTGGGGGTCTTTTGTGGCTTCTTATAAACTTTAGGATTTTTGTTTTACTTCTGTGAAAGCACAAACCTTAAAAACAGCCATGAGTAAAAGACACCAACAGAGCCACACTCCAAGAAACGTTGAAGTCTTTCAGGAAGTGGGAAAATTATATCAGATAGAAATATAAATCCACACAAAAGAATAAAATGTCAGTTTTATGGGAAATGGGTAAGAGTGTCTCTGCTCATTAGGGATTCAAACTCATTAGGAAGTAAAAAGCTGGGTGGAACAATGTATTATTCAGCATAGTCAGCCTAATTAAATTATCATTAAATTAATATATTAAAATAATGTATTTTTATCTTAATCAGTGATCTAAAAGATCTTTAGTGAAATTAGAATATGCTTTACTTCTCTTTCTTCTCAGGACTTTACAACAATCTCTCAAAAGTCTTTTAGATTCTGGAGTTTACTTTCATATGTCAAAATAATGTGCTTATACTGCCATTCCTTGGTTCTTATTATTGTCATCTGTTTGATTTATATAGCAAAGATGTATTAAAATCTTCAACATCTTTTTTCTTTACTCACCCTTTTCTATATTTCTCATTTTTTATTGAAATAGTTCTTTTTTATGTTCACTATGCATATTTTTATTGCGAACACAGTAGAATCCTTCTCCTAAGTTTATTTACTTGAACATCTGTGTTTTTCCTAGAATTATTGATTGCCTGTTTCTTCATTTCCTTAATTTTCTATTACCCTACTTTTCCCCCACATGTACTGTGTTACCTAGCTGACAACCATCAGTATTATTTCCCAATATTATCTCCTCAGGCTTGGGCCTGGGCTGGTTTCTCTGGATCCCGGCTTTGTTGTTCTTCCTGGGACTTGTGTTGGCAACCATTCTGGGAGTTCCTTTCATTGTCTTCATATACTGCCTGGATCCTATCTCTTTGGGGTTTGACTCTGTTTTCACGAAGATCAGTAGCTTTCTGAGAAAGACTTCATTGGACACATTTTAATCTATTTTTTGAGGGGGGGCAGCATATTCATACCACCAACACACACTATGTTCGGAAATGTCTTTGTCCATAGTAACTTTTTAAAAGTTTTCAAGTGTTCATTTTTTCATAGATTTCTTTGTTCTTATCTCTGGAATTCTTTTAACTTGAAGTTGAACTTCCAAGGTTGATGTCTAATTTTTTATCTGTTCTTTTTTATTTTTTTCCTGTCCTGACTTCTGAGAGCTTTTTTGAACTATGTTCCTCAATACTTTAATTGAATTATTTTATTATAGTTATCAGATTTTTAATATGCAACAGTTCTTACTTATTCTCTCATAGGTACATTTTATTTTTATTTTTTTATGCAATAGTGTTCCTTATCTCTCTAAAGAAGTTATATTTATAGTTTTCATTTAAGTTGTGCTTCCTGACTTTTCCATATATTGATTATGGTTCCTTTGGGTTTATCATTTGGGTTGTTTATGTCTGTCTTTCATATTAGCTATTTGTTTTTCTATAGGTGCATGTGTAAGAATGAGGCACTGGGCAGATGGCTGAAAGCTCTTTGCCCTTGGGTGGGTTTTGATAACTGGTGGGTTTTATTGTAGGGTGATATGGTGATAAGACTGAATTTTCACTGGTGTGGTGTGTGTGTCTGAAAGAGGTGCAAATGTCACTTTCTGGAAATCACTTCTCTGAGGCTCTTCACTGTGCCCAGAGGAGAAGCCTCCAGTTCTAACTGAGGGGCATATCCTGCTCATGTGGTTTTGGGAGCAGAGAATCATGGGGTCTGATAGTTCAGCAGTTAATATCTAGAGTTTGATTTAACTTTCATGGTTTTATCTCATTCGCCTCACTTCCCTGATATTTAGGTTCATAGCCTCTCAGATTCAATTTCTCGTGAGAATAAACCTTGGGTCTCCTTCCTGAGGCAGTGACAACTTGATGGTGAACAGGACCTGGGGGGCCAAACACTGTATATGCATATCTATGATTATTTGTGGCCCTTGCCACCTAGTGCCTTGCAGTTTGGATACTGTCAGGGGTTCTTGTGACACGAATAAGTTACTTCTGATAGTACTACTTACTTTGGGCTTTTTTCTATTGCTTCTTTCATTCTGGAGGGTTTTTATAGTTTAACTAGAGGCCTGGTGCACAAAATTTCTACACTGACGGGTGGTGTCCCTCAGTCCAGCCTGCACCCTCTCTAATCTGGGACCCCTCAGAGGATGTCCGACTGTCTTATCCTCATAGAGATTGCACCTAAACCAACATTCGGACATCCCTCTCACAATTCAGGACCACTGGCTCCTAACCATTCACCTGCCTGCCTGCTTGATTGCCCCTAACTGCTTCTGCCTGCCAGCCTGATCACCCCCTGACTGCTGCTCCTTTGCCAGCCTCATTGATGCCTAACTGCCTCCCCTGGTGGCCTGATCGCCCCCAACTGCCTCCCCTGCTGGCCTGATCACCCCCAACTGCCCTCCCCTGCTGGCCTGATTGCCCCCAACTGACCTCCCCTGCTGGCCTGATCACCCCCAACTACCTTCCCCTGTTGGCCAGATTGCCCCCAACTGTCCTCCCCTGCTGGCTATCTTGTGGTGGCCATCTTGTGGTGGCTATCTTGTGATGATGTGGGGTGGCCATCTTGTGGTGGCCATCTTGTGACAACATGGGGGAGGCTATCTTGTGATGACATGAGAACGAGATGCCACCTAGGCTTTTATTAGTATAGATATTTTATTATAACTTTGGTAGAGTCACAAAAGGGAGAAGAGATACATGTTTTTGGCCAATTGCATCAAGTTTAAAAATGAACTCTGTGTTGCATTTTAAAGTCCTTGGGTGAGCAAGGAGTAGAGAGATTAAAACAAAACAACACCATCTACCACAAATGACAACCCCCCCCCCAAAAAAAAAAAACAAAACACTTTACTTACCAGCTTTTGATGAAAATCCAGAAGCAGGGAAAGCATACTGACTATTGCAGAAATCATGAAAATATGAACCAAGACAGTGACAGGACTGAAGAGAAGAGTGTTAATGGGAGAGGGATTTAGGAGGTGGTTTCAACCAGACTTAGTGACTGGTTGAACATGAGTGTGAATGTAATAAAAATTCAAATATGATTCTAAGGCTTTTGACTTCATGACTGGGTGGAAGCTGCCACCATCTTTTAAAGAGAACACAGGAGGAAGATTGGCAGAGGAATAGATCAGTTCTATTTTAAATTTACTAAATTCGAGATGCCTGAGGTTCACCCAAGTAGAGGGGCTCTAGATGGATACTTTGCTCTTGAAGTTTGACGGGCAGTGACTGTAATGTTTGCTAGTCATCCCCAATGTCATGGTTGTGATGAGCTCAGATAATTATATTTTGTTAGTATAGCAATATTTCTAGATCTCTTGTCTCATTCAGCCACAGATTTAAGAAATACAGCGATTCCATTTCAGAAACATCTGCCTTTATTTGAAATGAGAAAGAATTATAAGACCTCTGAGACTCATGTTCATAGAAATAAGGGATGATATATATGGACCAGAATCTGAAGCCTAGAGTTTAGGTTTGTCAGAGTGGGTGATTTCCATTCTCATAAAATTAAACATTACTGAATCTCAAGTCATCCTGAAGAGAATATTAAAACAAGGACTTGAAATATTTCAGTGACCATCCACACTCCTCTCAACTTTAAGAAAACACACTAAATGAAAATATTTTCAGATTTGCTGTGAAAAACTAATTCAGATTTGGGAGTTTACACAGAATGACTTGAGGTGGACTTACTCAGAATAAAAAGTAGCATGTAATCATTATTTCACATACATGCTTGTTCTTATTTTCTTTAGATTTAGCAGAAAATAAAATCAACCCTTCTTTCTTAAAAAAAAATTAATTCTTTACTTTCTGTTCCATGTACTATCTCTTCATATCATTTTACCCACCAAATGTCTTTCTCCAGTCATTATTCTCTTCCATTCCTCCTCTGAAAAGTCTTTTAATCGATACCTACCATATGACTCAGGCTTAAACTGGCCAAGATATTAAGTCAGCCTGTATTTAATGGCATCTGGACAATAGTGAAAGTTGAATGAAGAGTGATACTGGTAGTCGGTAGTCTGACAAGATAGAAAGAGAATTTTCCTTTTTTTGAGTTTTTAGACTAAGATTCACATTGCAGAATACTGGCTCAGGAAATACTTTTGCTTATGTATGTTTCCCTACTGTGTGGTGTGTGTGTGTGTGTGTGTGTGTGTGTGTGTGTGTAATGAAAGCTGCTTTTTGAGTGAAGTTGCATTCCTAGAAACATAAATTCTCCAAATTAGTTTGTTATATAAATTAGTATGCAATAGGCATTATCTGACCATGTACAAATTAAATATATATTTGTGCAGAGCAATATCAGAAAATTAGAAAGCACATTATTACAACATCTATTTTAATTGATATGAAAAGGTTTTGACTGATATACTTGACAGTTTTTTAAACTTCAAACCTCAATTCTATATTGCAATTAGATGCCTGATCCATTTTCTGAATTTTTACACAAATAATTGAATAGAATAAAGCTGAGGATAAGAGCTACCTACGAAACAAGGGGGTAAAAGGGCTATAACAAAAACAGGCATATTTATATGTTAAACAGTGATTTAAATGTCAATTTAAATAATTCCAAAACGGTAGCTTAATGTAGTTTCTGACACACATGCAGTATTTTTATGTATTGTTTGATATACACAAGTGTGTGCCATGCGCTGAGTTAGAATGTAGAGTCTGCTATAAAGATGAAGACCTGGTTTCTATTTTTGAAGGAGCTGCACTATGTAGGAGAGGCATTGAAATAAGGCAGTCCTTAAAATCTATGCTTTTAATTGAACTTTGAAAACAGGAGCAGAATTGGCTTCAATAGCACTACCTTTTTTCTATGGAATGAGAACTGAGCTATTAGTTTAAAGGGAATTAATGTGATGTATAACACTTAAAGGAAGTAGAGTCTTTGCTCAAGCTTTTATATTAAACTAGAGACCCAATGCACAAAATTCATGCATGGGTGCGGTCCCTAGACCTGGCTGGCAATCAAAGCACAAGCATCTGGTATGGAAGGGCAAGTCCTAGCTTACCTTTGGGCCCTGGGAAGCACTTCGGACCCCGGGTCCCTGTGTGCCCCCCTACGCCTGAGAGATCGGGCCCCCTCCCAGCTCCCTCAGTGCTTGGGAGCCAGGCAGCAGCCTCACTCCCCACCACTGCTGCTGGTTGCCATCTGCAGGGTGATCAGCAGGGCAATTGGGCACGCTTGCACCTGCCTTGGCCTGGCGCCGCCCACTCACCTACTCCACCATCCATCATGGTCCCGGCAGCGCCTCCACTGCTGCCCACTTCCAGCGCCAACGCCTGCCATGTTACATACCACCCTCTGGTGGTTAGTGCCCGTCATAGCGAGCGGTCGAACTCCTGGTCGAGGGGATAATTTGCATATTATGCTTTTATTATATAGGATAGCATTATTCCTCTTACTTTGGAATGGTTCTGCCCTCCACTTTTAAGGAAATATGAGAATAGATTAGATCATCTATAAAGGTCTCTCTATTTTCATTCTAAGGTTACATAAAAAGGGCAGAAGCATCCTTTAAAATGAAACTTGCCATTAGAAGATTTGGGTATTGAGAGGATTGAAATTTTAATCTTTGTTCACTAAAAGTTACCAAAAACTGGTAGGAACAAAGAAGAGAATGATGGTTTCTGTGACTTGATACCACACACTGTAAAACAGGAAAATGCATACTTCAGAGAAAAATTCAAGGGTCTAACAAAGTATAAGAATTATTTGGTTTTTATTCTGTTTTGTAGGAATGACTGTTTGCTTTCAGAATCTGTAGCATATTTTTGGAGTTAATGGCTTGGTGATAGTTTTTCTGTTATTTCACCGAAAATGTATTTTATTAAATAATGCTTTTATTTAAAATATCAAGCAATTTAGATCAAGAAAAAAGAATCTGGTATAATCATAGTATTATAGTAGATTTGATTTCAAATTTCAAATTATATTAAGTTACTTTAATTTCCCCCCATACCATATAGATTTACCTGCAAAGCCAGATATCAATTATTGATGATTATAGTAAGGGACTTGCCCTTCTCTATGCTGTAACTTGACATTTTCTCTCCATTTTTATTTTGTCTAAAATATAGGGGTATTATATTTAAAGGAAGTAAAGGTATAGAGCCAGTTGAATTTACCTCCATTGGTTGAGTTAGTGATTGATTGATTACAAGGGAAGGAGTCTGCTGTGGGGATACGATACATACACGCAACTCATCAGACAAAGGCACTCCTCAGCAAACTGGGAGTAAGAAGTCTTCCATGTAGCCATTTCATCTTGGGTGGTTTGCTCTTACTCATTCATGGGGGAGGAATTCTGGAGTGAGAGTCAAAACTGGAATGTGGTGCAAGCTTTTAGTTCCTTTACCTGGAGTGGAGTCCCTTCCCCCTGTCCGCCCATGGGGATACTCCTCTCACCTGCTGTTTTCTGTACGGTCTGCAATGAGAGATGGTTCCTACTTAGGCTGAAAAAATGTTTTCATCTATAGCTGTCTCAGTTTCCAACTAACGTTTTACAAAACTGAAACTAAAAGTACTAAGAAAAGTACTTTTCTTCCAGCAGAGGCGAACTTGTTATAAACTATATTTTCTGACTAATACAAATAATTTTTGTAGTTCTTCATTTTCATTCAGAATAATCCAGGCATTATCAACTGCATGTGTACAGTACTCCTGGATATGAGGTAGAATTTTATGAAACACTGTGATTTGCTATGATGGGGATATGGATGTATTTGGAATATTATTGGATACATTATTGGGATAAATATTACAAGATCTATTTTTCCTCCCCTACAAAATTCATTCAGACAGACTGTAACAACCCTTTCCCCATCAATGTCACTCTTTTTGGTGGCTATACCATCTTCCTTGGACTCTAGCAGGGAAGGAAAGGGCTATTCTAAACATTATCTCCAAGTATGGTTGCAGGTCCTTTTGTTTAAACTGGAAACATTAATAGATAATCCCTAATCTGGTGAATTTTATAGAAGACACACATTAATTTTCAAATATTCTATTCCAGGAAGAGTAAAAAGAAATGCTGTCATTGTTCTATGTGGGGGTCAAATGAGTCTGAAGTCAGGTGAACTCTGGGTTTTCAGTGTAACCTGGGACGTGGGATTGCTTTCTGCGTTTTGAAGACTTGTGGTGAAGGTATTACAGGAATAAACAACTCATTTTGTGGTAGTTGGTTTCAAAATTATGAAAAGAGGCTTCCATGCATTAGACAAAAGTATAATTGAATGTTATCTGAACACTATAGCTCTAGCCATATGACGTCTCTTGTGAAAATTAATGATTATTAGTTTTCTAAACCATTAAGCAGAGCCTGGAGTAAAGATCAAAGTTGGTTTTGTGAATTTTCTTCCTCACAAGTTTTTGGTGCCTAATATAATTATCGCAATTTTTAGTGATTTCCTGAAGAGAACTGATTAGCCTCATGAATGACTTCATTAGAGATTACCAAGCTAATAGAGGCAGGAATGAATCTTGATGGCATGGTCCTTTTTCCTGCAGCTTCAGACAATAGTAAACAATTGTATTCCAAAAGCTCATACAACCATTGCACTGTCTTTAATGCATAATGCTTACTTACAGGGTTATTCCTAGGTTAAATGAACCCAAAAGTTATGTTCATAGCAATAGATGATGACTCTGATTCTTCGGATTGTTAGAGCAAGGAGTGATGCACACTGCAAAATCTGAGAGAGCTCAACCCCTCCACCCCTTCACCTGCCCCCTGCCTTCACAGCTGTCAGCCTTCTCCCTCTCTCTCTCTCTCTCTCTCTCTCTCTCTCTCTCTCTCTCTCTCTCTCTCTCTCTCTCTCTCTCTCCTCTCTGTATTTTTGGTTGTTAGTTAATTTTGTTCAATAGATTCCACATATAGGTGGTAAGACTTGGTACTTGTCTTTCTCTGACTGGCTTATTTCATTTAGCACAGTGCTCTCCAGGTCCATCTATGCTGTCACAATGGGTAAGATTTCCTTTTTTATGGCCACGTAGTATAAATGTACAATAGCTATTGTATCTACTCATCTACTGAGGGGCACTTGGGCTGCTTCCAAATCATGGCTATTGCAAGTAATGCTGCAATGAATGTAGGGATGCATATATTCTTCCGAATTAGTGTTTCAGGTTTCTTCAAATAAATTCCCAGAAGTGCAATTGTTGGGTCATAAGGCAGTTCCATTTTTAATTTTTTAAAGAAAAAGAAACTCAGGGACACAGACAAGTGTGGTGATTGCTGGGGGTGGGGGTGGAGGAGGGTATACCGGGGATAAATGGTGATGGATGAAGATTTGGGGTGGTGAACACACAGAACAGTGTACAGAAGATGTGTTGTGGGATTGTGCACTTGAAACCTGTATAATTTTGTTAGCCAGTGTCACCCCAATAAAAAGAAAAAACAAACAAAAAATTAAGAAATTCTCCTCCTCCTTCCTCCCTGAATTTATACCAGAATTCCTGGGTTGGCAAATTGTATTTATCATTTCATTTCTGACTTGATACTTAGAGGAACATCCTCCTGTTTATATGACATAGCAGGATGGATACAGACACCCAAGGCTCCCGCCTGTCTTTCTTCACGGCTTCTCATTGTGCCCAGAATCTTGTAAACATCAACTCAGTTAAACATGGAGGAAGCACGAAGACTGGTTAGAAAATAACTTTAACTAACCTTTATATTACTTTTCAAACAGAAAATAAACGAAACCCACTGGTGTTTATTTTCCTTTCTCAGAGAGAAAGTGTTTTAGTAAACATAGTTTTATTTGGTACCCCAATTAGAAAGCAGATAAAAACAGAACTTTTGCACCTGAATGAGAGGAGATGGGTATGGAGTCCTAGCTGCCACACCCCTTTCTCCAAGAAGCCTGTCCGGGAAGCCTAGGACTTCTCAGAACACATTTTGAAAACCACTAGGCAATATGATCTCTAAAAGCCCTTTGGTTCCAATATACTGTAATTCCAACAAGTAATTACCGAATGTGCCCGTATTATTCAATCTATACTCTGCTACACCACAGGGAAAATTGCCAGAAGAGGTCCCTTTCATCAGTGGAACCATCCTTTGATGGGAAAATGGAAAGTCGAAGAACACTTGAGGGTGTGTGGGGGCCTGTATGGGAGGCAGAGAGGAGTGTTGTATTTGGTGTTAATAAGGCATGAACAGATATAATGCTCTTTCGTAAAGATTCTTTGGCTCGCTGGTCCCATGCCCTTCCTTTCCCAGAGACATGACTAGAAAACATTTCAAGAGTATCCTTTTAGGTTGTGTTGTCATAATTTTACTCTCCTAAAGTACTATAGAAGTGGAGCTTTGTGATTTAAAAAATGTATGTAAATGATGTCATACTAGATAATTCTAAATTTTAAACTCACTGTAATGTTCTTGAAAACACTTCACATTGATGCTTATTGGTCTAATTTATTTATTTAAATGTATTTCACAATATAAATATATAAAAAATTATCCATTCCCAATGAGTAGGCACTTATTTTTTGCTATTACAAAAAATGTTATAGTAAACATCTTCTACATGTAATCAGATAGACTGTAAGAGTTCCTTCATGTCAAATACCAACAAGCAGAATTGCTGGGGGAAAAAGTAGCAACTTTTAACCTTACTAGAAATTGTGAGTTTGTTCTTCAAAGTGGTCTTATAAATTTTACTACCAAAAACTCTTCATGTAGTTTCTATCCATAGAAACATGGCAGTCTCAGATATTTAATTTTGTTTCGATTTCAGTGTCTGGGAAATAATATATCTCTGTTGTATTTGCACAATTCTCATAGAATTCTAGCATCTTTTTCAATGTGCCAGAGTTAGTTCAGAATTCCTCTTAGTGAATTGCATGTTAAAACTCATTTCTTCTTCTTCTGAGTTATTTATCTTCAAGTTCTTTTATTATGGATGCTAAGCTAATCTTCTACTTGTGATATGTGTTGTAAATGTCTTCTCCAGTTCATTTTTTCCTTTGAGGTGATAAATTTTTTCATTCTTACTCTTCATGATTTATGCCTTCTGTATCTTTATCTCATGCCAATATATATATATATATATATATATATATATATATATGTGTGTGTGTACGTTTACCATAGATAAAATATTTCTAAATTTAAAATTTTGTTCATATTTAGGTTTTAATATATCAAAAAGTGTATTCATTAACATGCTTTGATAAATGAGTCTAAATTTCTTTTATTTTTTCATGTGAAAAACCAGTTGTGCCAACTTCATTAATTGCTCATGTTTTTTACTGCTATGTCTTCCATATAAGTCTGTGTGTGTATTCTGGGATGCTGTTTTATTCCAAAGATTTTTATTTGTTCTGTGATAACACCACACTGTCCAATGATCATACCTCTTGAATCATTTATTTATTTATCCTTGAATCACTTTTTAAATTTATTTATCCTTATTGTTGAAAGTATTACAGATGTCTTCTTCCCCCTCCCATTGGTCCCCTCCACCCTGCACCACCCTCCAGGCCTACCTCACTATTGTCAGTGTTCAGGGGTTATGCATATAAGTTCATTAGTTAGTTTCTCTCCCTGCCCCCTTCCCTCTGAGATTCATCAGTCTTTGTCATGCTTCTGTGTCTTTGGATCTGTTTTGTTTGTCAGTTTCTTTTATTTAGATTCCACATATGAGTGAGATCAGGTGATACTTATCTTTCTCTGCCTTGCTTATTTTGCTTAGTATTATACCTTCCAGGTCCCTCTATGCTATCTCAAAGAATAAGAGATCCTTCTTTTTACAGCTACATAGTATTCCTTTGTGTGAATGTACTGCAGCTCTTCGATCCACTCATCTACTGATGTGTACTTGTGCTATTTCCAGATTTTTTTTAAATTTAATTTTATTGTTTAAAGTAGTACAAATAGTAGTACACATGCCTTCTTTTTTTCCCCCCATTGACCTTCTCCCGGCCTCCCCTACCGTCAGCACATGTATGTCCACATCTTTTTTGGATGAAATGTTCTGTATATAATCATTAAGTCTACCTGATCTAATGTATCCTTTAAGACCATTGTTTTGTTATTAATTTTCTTTCTGGATGATCTAAGTCAGTTATTAAAAGTCCTTACTACTATATACAACTGTTATCAATTTCTTTCTATGTCTCTTGATATCTGCTTTACATATTTAGGTGTTTCTATGTTAGATGCATAGACATTGATAAATGTTATACCCTCTTCTTGAATCAACCCCTTTATCATTATGCAATGTCCTTTGTGTATTTTAACAGTCTTTGTTTTAAAGTCTTTTTTTTCTGATATGAGTATTGCTACCCCAACTTTCTTATTTCATTTCCGTTTGCAGGGAATATTTTTTAAATCTCTTTACTTTTAGTCTCTGTGTGTCTTCCTATCTAAAATGAGACTCTTGTAGGCAGCATATAGAAGAGTCTTTGTTTTTTGTTAATTCATTCAGCCACCCAATATCTTTTTATTTGAACATTTAGTCCATTTACATTTAAAGTAACTATTTTTTGCAGTTTTTATTTTTATTTTTTATTTAATAAATCTTTATTCAAATTATTACAATTGTTTCTCCTTTTTCCCCCCATAGCTCCCCTCCACCCCATTCCCACCCCACCTTCTGCCCTTACCTCCCCGCCACTGTCCTCATCCATAGGTGTACGATTTTTGTCCAGTCTCTTCCTGCACTGCTCCCATACCCCTTTCCCCCTGAGAATTATCAGTCCACTCCCTTTCTATGCCCCTGATTCTATTATATTCACCAGTTTATTCTGTTCCTCAGGTTTTTAATTCACTTGATTTTTAGGTTCACTTGTTGATAGATATGTATTTGTTGTTCATAATTTTTATCTTTACTTTTTTATTCTTCCTCTTCTTAAAGACTACCTTTCAGCATTTCATATAATACTGGTTTGGTGGTGATGAACTCCTTTAGCTTTTTTTATCTGTGAAGCTCTTTATCTGCCCTTCCATTCTGAATGATAGCTTTGCTGGGTAGAGTAATCTTGGTTGTAGGGTCTTGCTATTCATCACTTTGAAAATTTCTTGCCACTCCCATCTGGCCTGCATAGTTTCTGTTGAGAAATCAGCTGACAGTCGTATGGGTGCTCCCTTGTAGGTAATTAACTGTTTTTCTCTTGCTGCTTTTAATATTCTCTCTTTGTCTTTTGCTCTTGGCATTTTAATTATGATGTGTCTTGGTGTGGTCCTCTTTGGATTCCTTTTGTTTGGGGTTCTGTGTGCTTCCTGGACTTGTAAGTCTATTTCTTTCACCAGGTGGGGGAAGTTTTCAGTTATTATTTCTTCAAATAGGTTTTCAGTATATTGCTCTTTCTCTTCTTCTGGCACCCCCATAATTCTGATGTTGGTATGCTTGAAGTTGTTCCAGAGGCTTCTTACACTATCTTCAACTTTTTGGATTCTCTTTTCTTTTTGCTTTTTCAGTTGAGTGTTTTTTGCTTCTTTGTATTTCAATTCTTTGACTTGATTCTTGCGTTCCTCTAGTCTGTTGTTGGGTCACGGTATAATATTTTTTATTTCAGTCAGTGTATGTTTAATTTCTAGTTGGTCCTTTTTCATATCTTCGAGGGTCTCATTATATTTATCGGCCTTTTCTAGGATATTCTTGAAAAGCCTTATAACCGTGGTTTTGAATTCTGTATCCAGTCGTTTGTTTTCCTCCATTTCTTTTGTTTGTGACCTGTTTCTTTTTCGCTGCATTTTCACTGCTTCCCTGAGTTGGTTGGTTAGCTTTGTGTGCTAGGTTTCCTATATGGCCCAGTGGGTCAGCCTCCCAGTTACCTGGGGTGGACACTCTTGGTGTACCCCTTTGTGGACTGTGTGTTCAGCCTTGTTGTAGTTAAGTCTTGATAGCTGTTGGTATCACTGGGAGGAATTGACCTCCAGGCCAGTTGGCTGTGAGGATCAGCTGTGTCTACGCTGGGAGAAGTTCGGTGCTGGAGACAGCCTTATAGGATTAGACTTGCCAAATGGCAAAAGCCTCTGTGCTCAGCTTGGATGGGGTGGAGTCTCAGGTTGGAGCAGACAGTCTTGGCTTCCTGTCAGCCCTGCTCTTGTACGCGCATGTGCACTTACAGACCTCTGGCTTCCCTGGCTCCCGAGCCTCTGCCCGAGAGTCCAGATTCCCCCTGCAAGAGCATGGGTTCCCAGGGGCTCCCCTGGAACTGGGGTTCAGTGCAGTTAGAACTGGGGTTCATGAATTCAGGAGCTTCTGACTCCCTTCTGCTAGGGAAAGCCTGTGGCAACCTCCACAGTCTTTGTGTTCTCTGGCGCGTGTGCACCTCCAGATCCCTGCCCACAGCGGCTCCCCCCTGGATCTCCAAGTCTCCGAGTGCCTTTCTCTCTACCTGGCAGCCCAGACTCCCCCTGTATGAGCCTGGGTCCACGGGGTTTCACCCGGAACTGGGATTCAGTGCAGTTGGAACTGGGGTTCAGTGCAGTTGGGGGCTCCCTTCCTGCTCCCACCAGAGAAAGTCAGCCAGGCTCTCAGCCGCCCTTCCTCTCTGTGTGCACAAAGACCCTTTGCCGTACCTCAACCCTTTGCTGTTCCTCCAATTCTCCATGAGCTTTTATCTTTCCTTCTAGTTGTAGGATTTCCAGTCAGCCAGCTTTCCTGTGGTTCTGAATGGTGTCTGTTCTGTCTTTTAGTTGTAGTTTTGAAATTGCTGTGTGAGGCAGCAGTTTAGGTGCTTACCTATGCCGCCATCTTGGTTTCTCTCTAAAGAAACTATTAATATGTATTTACTTATTGCCATTTAAAAAAAAATTTGTAGTTCTCTGTTCTTCTCTTGCTCTCTTTTCTTATACATTGATGACTTTCCTCAGTGTTATATTAGGGTTCCTTTCTTTTAATTTCTTTTGTATCTTTTATTAGTTTTTGATTTGTGGTTGCCAGGAGATTCATAAATATCAACCTATATGTATAGTAATCTATTTAAGTTGGTAGGCTTTTAATTTGGAATGCACTCTAAAAGCACTACATTTTTATTTACTCCCTCCACTCTTTGTTTTTAACATCATCTTTTATAAATTTTTGTTTTGTATCCCTTAACTATTTAAATAGATACTATTTAAATTGGTATCACTGGGAGGAATTGACCTCCAGTCAATTATTTAAAAATTGGAAATTTTTGCTATTAAATAGTAGCATAAATTGATTTTGCTACTATTGCCTTTTAACCTTCATACTAGCTTTTAAGTGGCTGATCCACTGCCTTTACTATATACTTGCCTTTATAAGAGATTTTTTTCCATATATTTTCTTATTACTGGTTATGACTTTTCTTTTCCAATTAAAAAAAGAAATATTAATAGATTTTGTAAAGCTGTTTTTGTGCTGATTAATTCTTTAGTTTTTGTTTGTCTGGGAAGCACTTATCTCCTTTTCCAATTCTGAATAATAACCATACTGGACAGAGTATTTTAGATTGTAAATTTCTTTATTTAAACACTTTAAATAGAACCTGCTACCCCCTCTGGTCTACAAATTTCTGCTAACAAATCTGCTGAGTGCCTTATAGAATACTAGAGGCCCAGTGCACAAATTCATGCATGGGTGGGGTCCCTCGGCCTGGCTGGTGATCAGGATCTTCTCGCCCTGTCCCGGGGAAGGGACTGCGGGAGGTTGGCTGTGAGAGTGCATTGACCACCAGGGGGCAGCTCCTGCATTGAGCTTAGGTTTCATGTATATACTAGAGGCCTGATCCACGAAATTTGTGCAAGGCGCTTGGCCCTTGCAGCTGTTGTCACTTGCCTCAGCCTTTGCAGCCTCAGTTTCATCTGGAAGGTTGTCTAGGAGAATGTTCAAAAGGTCGTTCGCTGTTTGATCTAATTAGCATATTATGCTTTTATTATTATACTAGAGGCCTGGTGCATGACATTCATGCACTGGGTGGGGTGAGGGGGGGGTCCCTCAGCCTGGCCTGCACCTTCTCACAGTCTGGGATCCCCGAGTGGTCCTTAGTGCTTCCACAGAGGTGGGAGATGCTCCTACCACCGCCACTGTGCTTGCCAGCCATGAGCCCGGCTTCTGGCTGAGTGGCACAACCACAGACCACTGTGGGGCAGCTTCTGCATTGAGCATCTGTTCCCTGGTGTTCAGTGCACGTCATAGTGACCAGTTGTTCCACTGTTCAGTCGATTTGCATATTAGCCTTTTATTATATAGGATAGAGTCTTTGTAAGTGACTAGTTATTTTCCTCTTGAAGCCTTCAAGATTCTCTCTTCATCTTTAACTTTTGGCATTTTAATTATATGTCTTGGTGTGGATCTCTTTGGGTTCATCTTATTTGTGACTCTGTGCTTTCTGGACCTGGATTCCTGTGCTCTTTTCCAAGTTTTCAATAATTATTTCTTCAAATATGTTTTCTGCCCCTTTCTCTCTCTTTCTGTGACCTTTATAATACAAATGTTAGTGTGCCTGCTATTGTCCTGGAGGTTCCTTAAACTTTTTTAAAAATTCTTTTTTATTTTTTGTTGTTCTGATTGGGTGATTTTCACTATTCTGTCTTTGAGGTCACTAATCTATTTTTTTCTATATTATTGTATACTTCAGCTCTAATTGGTTCTTTTTAAATTTTTTTTTCTAATTCTTTATTATTCTCACTGTGTTCCTTCTCCCAAGCTTCTTGATCATCTTATGATCATTACTTTGTATTCTTTATCAGGCAAATTAGTTACCTCCATTTCATTATGTTTTTGTGTTGTTTTTTTCTGGGTATTTTCCTTGTCTTTCATTTGGAAAATAATCTTTTGTCTCTTCATTTTGTTTCTATGAATTAGAAAAATAGCTACCTCTCCCAATCTTGAAGGAGTGGCCTTGTATAAGACCGACCTCCCTGTAGGCTATATGGGCTGATTGGCTTTGGCAATCTGGCTAGTGCCAAAGCAGTCACATGAAGCACCCATGGTATCCTGGCTAGAGGTGGGACAGGCACCCACCAGGGATTCTCAGGCTACATGGTTTAGGGGTTGCTATATCTGGAGTGCATATGTCGGGGGTGGGGGGGGGGTGCTGGCCTAAGGAATATGGCTCCTGTGGCACCCTGACATTTTACCCATTTTTCATGGGTAAATGTTTTCCATTTATGTCTCCAGATCAGTGGTTCTCAACCTTTTTAATGCCGCAACCCTTTAATACAGTTCCTCATGTTGTGGTGACTCCAACCATAAAATTATTTTCATTGCTACTTCATAACTGTAATTTTGCTACTGTTCATGAATCATAATGTAAATATCTGTGTTTTCCTATGGTCTTAGGTGACCCTGCTAGCAGTTCTCAACCTGGGGTCACCAAAACATGAGAACTGTATTAAAGGGTCATGGCATTAAAAAGGTTCAGAACCACTGCTCTAGATGGATGGAAATTTTTCTTGTTTTTCCTCATTCTTATAGATAATTTTTATCTCATGAATTTATATTGTGATTGTATTTACACTGTATTGACTCATGCTCTATCCAAATAGTTCTAATAGTAGTTTTATCTTTTCCTGTGTACAGATTTTGTGGTATGGACTTACTATTAAAGTTCCATGAAAAATAGTGGTATTTATCTTTATTTTCAAATGTTATATTCTTAACCCTTAGCACTTGGGGACACTTGTTTAATGTTTGATGAATGAATGAATTTTTACAATAACCCTTTCCAATGCATTTTTGGCCTTTATTTCATTCTCTATTAGTTTTGAGTTGCCACTTTATTTGTAGTGATTGGGGGATTATATTTGCTTTTTTAATGATCTTGGATATGTTTTAAAGTTTAAAAATTGTTACCTAGAATTTGTGCATGTGTATGGAATTGTGGTCTAGGTGAACCAGAACACAGAATACTTTAATATCATCTTATTCTGCTTTATTATCCAGAAGACTGGCTTGAATTTTTAAAAACAGAAAATAAAATTCTGATTATGTTTCATGTCACTGGGTTGCTTGAAAACAGTCTGTGATTCCACATTGCAATTATGGTGTATTTAAATTCCTTAATAGATTATATAAAGACTTTAATGCTATGAACTCTATTCGCCTTTCATTTCGTAAAATTCTTTACTATCACACTTCCATGTTTCAGTTCCTAATGCTCTATATTCTGAGGCTTCAATGCCTAGACAAGTTCTTTTCCCTCTGCCAAGAATTCTTTCATTCTTTTGACAAACACCCACTCATAAATCATCTTCTGCATTTTTTTTTTCAAAACCAACATCCTTTCTGGCTATAGAATTAGGAGATCTAATATGTGCTCTCATATTACCTGTTCATATATTTATATCATATAGTATTGTCATTGTGACTCAATTTTTCAGGTTACCCCTAGCATAGAAATTGACCAAAAAGTGAGTGAAATATGCATTACACTAGCACTGGTCTGTCACTCAGTACCCACCCGTAGCATCCAGAACTGACTTAAATGAAGGAAATGCTGAAGTGCTTTCTTTGACTGGCAGCTTGTAACAAATACTGATACCTCTCAAGACAGTTGAGATGATTAAATAAAAGAACCAGTAAAGGGCTTTACACAATATTTAGCACTTAGTGGGTATACTCTAAAGGTTAATGGTGTTCCTTCCTTTTTACAGCAGCATAGTATTCCAGTGTGTAGATGTACCACAGTTTTTAAAATTTATTTGTCTGCTAATGGGCACTTAGGCTGTTTCCAAATCTTAAGCTGTTATAAATTGTACTGCTGTGAACATAGGGGTATATATAACCTTTCTGATTGGTGTTTCTAGTTTCTTGGGATATATCCTAGAAGTGAGATCACTGGGTCAAATGGGAGTTCCATTTTTAGTTTTTTGGGGAAACTCCATACTGTTCTCCACAGTGGCTGCACTAATCTGCATTCCCACCAGCAGTGCACGAGGGTTCCTTTTTCTCCACATCCTCACCAGCACTTGTCATTTGTTGATGATAGCCATTCTGACAGGTGTGAGATGGTACCTCATTGTCATTTTTATTTGCATCTCTCGGATGATTAGTGACTTTGAGCATGTTTTCATAGGTTTCTTGGCCTTCTATATGTCCTCTTTCGAAAAGTATCTATTTAGATCCGTTGCCCATTTTTTGATTAGATTGTTTATCTTTCTTTTGTTAAGTTGTATAAGTTCCCTATAAATGTTGGAGATTAAACCCTTATCGGAGATAACATTGGCAAATATGTTCTCCCATGTAGCGGGCATTCTTGTTGTTTTAGTGATGGTTTCTTTTGCTGTGCAGAAGCTTTTTATTTTGATTAATGTAGTCCCATTTGTTTCTTTTCTCTTTAGTTTCCATTGCCCTAGGAGCTGTATCGGTGGAGATATTGCTTCAGCATATGTCTGAGATTTTGCTACCTGTGGATTCCTCTAAGATTTTTATGGTTTCCCATCTTACCTTTATCCATTTTGAGTTTACTTTTGTGTATGGTATAAGTTGGTGGTCTAGTTTCATTGTTTTGCATGTATCTGTCCAATTTTCCCAGCACCATTTATTGAAGAGACTGTCTTGACTCCATTGTATGCTCTTGCCTCCTTTGTCAATTATTAATTAAGCATAGTGGTTTGGGTTGATTTCTGGGTTCTCTGTTTTGTTCCATTTTTCTATATGTCTGATCTTGTGCCAGTATCAGGCAGTTTTGAGAACAGTGGCTTTGTAATATAGCTTGATATCTGGTATTGAGATCCCTCCACTTTGTTCTTCTTTCTCAGGATTGCTGCAGCTATTCAGAGGCTTTTTTAAAAAAATATATTTTATTGATTTTTTACAGAGAAGAAGGAAGAGGGATAGAGAGTTAGAAACATCGATGAGAGAGAAACATCGATCAGCTGCCTCCTGCACACCCCCCACTGGGGATGTGCCCGCAACCCAGGTACATGCCCTTGACCAGAATCGAACCCGGGACCCTTCAGTCCGCAGGCCGACACTCTATCCACTTAGCCAAACCAGTTTTGGCCAGGGTCTTTTTTTATTCCAGATGAATTTTGGAGAGTTTGTTCCAGGTCTGTGAAATATGCCGCTGGTATTTTAATGGGATTGCGTTGAATATGTAGATTGCTTTGGGTAGTATGGACATTTTAATGACCTGGAGAGCATTATGCTAAGTGAAATAAGCCAGTCAGAGAAAGATAAATATCACATGATCTCACTCATTTGTGGAATATAATGAACAACATAAACTGATGAACAGAAACAGATCCAGAGACAGAGAAACAAGGATCAGACCATCAAACCTTACAGGAAAGGCAGGAGAGGGTGGGGATAAGGGGGAGAGATCAACCAAAGGACTTGTATGCATGCATATAAGCATAACCAATGGACACAGACAACAGGGGGGTGAGGGCATGAGTGGAGGATGGGGGACAATGGGGGAATAAGGACACATATGTAATACCTTAATCAATAAAGAAAAAAATTAACATTAACAAATAAATAAATAAAGGTTAATGGCAACTCAACAACCCTCTGATTACATTATAGGCTTTCCTCTGAACTGTTTGCAGCTCCCATCTCATGACTTTCAGGAATACTGTACATACTTTAAAAATCACATATGTTTTGATATAGTGGTAAATAAACCAAACCCATCTCCAAAGCAGCTAGTGAACAATATTATCCCCAGTGTAAGATTTATATTATCACCGAAGGACTTTAGAGCAAAGAAGTTTAAGAAAAATTGCTAAAATACATGAGTATAGAAATCAATCTTTACAAATGTCAAGATCGCTTCCATCCAAATGTCCTTCAAAAAGTATGTTATATAATGTAAAAAACAAGAGAAAACATACAATTTTTACTTTTATCTTAGAAAATTGTGAACTATTTCAAATTTAGGCCTTAGGTATTACTTTAAGACATTTACTTTTGGTGGTAATTAGCAAATATTTCTTGTTATACTGAAATTCTTTATATATATATATATATATATATATATATATATAAAAAATCATAGTATTTAGAGCTAGTAGCTTTAGATATAATTTGCTCAAACTTTCTTATTTTGCTCAGATATGGAGATAAACTGAGAGCTAAGGATATCATATGTTACCTCAAATCACATTTAAATTTATTTCTCAGGGATATAAACACAAAAACCTCTGATAGGTTTAATATTCAGGAGATGCATGTATATGGCATTCAGTTCTATAAGGTTAGAATTTTAGCTTTGTAGGTTCTCATGCAGCATGGTTGAATAGTGATATTCACCTCCTAAATATTTTCTAAGTTTAAAAAAAATTAAGAGGTGATTTCACTATAAAGTAGATGGAGGAGGTTTCACTTTAATGTAGACAGAGATACTATGTATGGTGCTATATTAATGATATTAAGTAATTGAACTACAAAATGACCTTGTGAGGTGATATGACTTCTAAGACAAGGAGCATTGGGAGCAGCGTTATAGGAAGTATCCTGTATGTCATTTCAGAGGTTTATCCAGAATTTGACTAAGCAAAACAACTAATGTAGAATAAAAGGCAATTCATTAGGGAATAAAGCCATCGTGTGTGTGTGTGTGTGTGTGTGTGTGTGTGTGTGTGTGTGTGTATTGGGTACATAAATGTATCATGTATAATAGGTGTATATGCACCATAAATATTTTTGAACATTTTTGATAGTCTTTTAAATCTATTTATTTTAATAGTTGCAAATTATTACATCAAGACCACAGAGCATAATTTTCAATCCATATGTCTATACTTGTTCACGTATACTTTTTTTTCCAGTGTTTTATTGTACATTACGAAACAATGCAGATCTTTACATTTACATTTATTTTCAGTATTTTAAATTATATTAATTTCATAGGGATGATGTAACAAGGTACCATAAATTGAGTGACATAGAATAACAGAAATGTATTGTCTCACAGTTCTGGAGCCTAGAAGTCTGAGATCAAGACATATTGACAGAGAAATGTTCTCTCTGAACATTGTAGGGAAGGATCTGCCCGGGGCTTTCTCAGAGCTTCCGGTAGATAGTTCCTTGGCTTGTGTCAGCATCATTCCAATCTTTACCTAATGTTTTCCTGTGTGTACATTTGTCTCCAAAGTTCTCCCTTTTATAGGACACCTGTCATATTGGATTGGGGACCAGGCTACTCCAGTAAGATATCTTAGCCACATTCCGAGGTACAAGGGGTTAGGTCTTCAACATATAAATTTTGGGGGATACAATTCAATCCATAACAAAAATAATTTTTTTAGCAAAACAGGAATTTCCTCATCAAAACAATCACTGGACTTCACCAAAAGTTCATGACTATTTTATTATCATTTTCTTTGTCATTAACCATGCATTACAATGTCTGGTTCATGACACTATTAACAGACTTGGGAATTATTTGTAATATCATGAAAGTATCATTATTCAAGTCTGTTAATTTTATAATCATAATTAGAAATTTTATAAATTGGATAATTTTTCATGCTTATTTACTCTTGTTGCCTTCTAATTTGTGAATTATCTAGTCACATTCCTGAGCATCTATTTATTGGAGTGTTGTCATTTTTATAGTCATGTATGTTCTTTTTATATGCTGAACACATTAACAAGTATATGTTTTTTATTTTTTATTGTTTTTATATACAAAAGTAATGAAGGAACATAAATTTATCAAACCTTTTTGGTATCACTTTTTTACCTCTAAGTTTAAAAGATACCTTCTCATTCCATAGGATTAATATTCTTTTCTAGTTTGACTTGATTTTCTTACTGTATTTTATATTTATTTTTTTAATACATCTGGAACTTTGTGGAATATGTGTGAGATAAAGATACAAATGAATATTACAAATACTTAATCTATGGTCTAAGTATCATTTATTGACTAGTGCTTCTCTTTCTCTTTAATAACATATGTCCTTTCTTATTCATTGAATTCTTAAGTATAAGGGTTTATTACAAAGCTATATTTTGTGTTTCACTGAGCTTTTAATCTATTATTTGCTGGGTCCATAAAGTTTTAGCTTTTATGAATTTTTAATATGTGTATATGCTCTCCTCACAATTATAATTTTAAAAAGTCTTAGATGTTTTTACTTATTAATTCAGTTACACTTGAAATTAGGATAATTTCAGGTTGCAACAACTTATCATTATGCTATTAATTCCTAAATCTATAAGTCTGTTTGAAGACAGTTCTTCTTCCCTGTCCAGAAAGATGAAATGTTTCCTTGATTCAGATTTTTAGATACTTCAATGAAATCATGTGCCTTATTTAAAGTTGTTCATTCAGTGTTCGGCAAACAATTATTAGTCATATATATTTCAGAAATGTAATAGGAATTAAGAAAAGGTGATTAATATAACCGAGGAGCTTGTATCTAGGAGGACTGCAGATAAGAAAACCGACAAAGGGTAAGAATTAACCAAGAGGAAGAGTGGACAGTGCACAGAGGGGTTATGCTTCAACTATGTTTTGGAGGCTGACTGGCAATTAGCTAGCTGAAAGGCGGGGGGGCATTTGTTTTAGGAAAGGAAACTGAAATTGCAAAGGCACACAAGGTATCAAAGAGCATGGCATAAAGATGAATGGGCAAGAATTTAATTGGGACAAAAATGTAGGCAGGTTGTGAATGAGGTCTGACCAGCCAGCAGCCAGCAGTATACACAAATCTGATTTCTCTCATGTGGGCATTGGATAACATTGGTGGGTTTTAAAACGGGAAGATGTGTGATCGTGCCTGTCTTTTAGAAAGGTTTCAAGGGGGGAAATATTGCAGGTAGACAAGAAAAGAGTGGAAATGAACAAAAAGGGTTGGTTGATAATAAAAATGTGTTCAGTAAATGAATAAAACATTGAATTAATCATTGAATGAAAGAACTAGAATGCATGATTAGAGTTAGATGCTGAAAAATAATTGATGACTTTGTTTGAATTATCCTTATTTTAATGAGATGGTTGATATAGAAACCAGCTATTGGGAATAGAAATCAGTTTTCAGTGGGAGATGTCAACTATTGAATATTTGAAATCATATCTCATGTCATTGTTTTTTCAAGCTAATTGCTAATAGTATGTGGGAAATAACATACTATTATTGTTTTATTTTGTTTATGTATTGGTTATATATGTTCACTTTCATTACTATTTTACTGACCCTAATAGCTGACCAGGGTTTTGTTTGTTTATTTTCTGGGTTTAAAATTGTAATTCCTGGAAATAACAACAACATTGTATCCTGTCTTTTAATACTTACATATTTTTTTCTATTTCATGTTTTAATATGTTGGTCAGAATTTCCAAAAATCAGTTAAATTAATGGTAGGAGGTATTTTTGTTTTGTTTTTAGTAATGAGAATGCCCTAATCATTTACACTTAAGTTGATAACTCTAATGACCTTTATTTTTAAAAAATGTATTAAACTTAAGGAAAACTCATTCCAATTATATTTTTAAAAAATCATAAGGTTGTGAAATTTTATCAAATGACTTTTTGGGATCTACTGAAATGCAGATATATATTTTCTGACCAGTTGATATGTCCTATTACATTAGTTATTCCATGATTTTAAATCATGCTCAGAATAAAATATATGTGGTATGATAATTCTTTTTCAGAAATAATGATTAATTTTATTTTTGATATTTTATTTAGTATTTAAAAATATTTATGGCCATAAATAAGAGTGGTCTATTATTACTTTATATTGTGCTTACCTTGTTTTATCTTCAAAGGTATAACCCTGAGATATTGTAAAATCTCTAAAAATTGAACAAAAATATTTAGTTACAGTAATCTATACTTAATGATTCAAGAAAACAAATAGATTTCATATTTTCATCAATAAAAGTTATCACTGAGCTATGTGACCTTGGATAAACCTTTATCTCTCTGTAGTTCATCTAGAAAAATGAGGGGTTTGGACTACATGTACCCAAGGTCACTCTAGCTCCAGCTTCCTGTCAACTTGTATTCACAGAGAAGTAGCTTCAGCTTTATGGTAATAAGCAAAGCTGAATTAATAAGTTTAAGAGCAATAATACCCTGTAAGGTGGAATTGGATCATGCCATGATGAGCCTGGAAGATTTAGACTTGAGTTCTAAAAAAATATTTATTAGTGTATAGTTCTCTACTTGGGCCCTTGAGCAGTTGAAATTGAAAAATGTTGACCTTGTGGTTTATCTAAAGTTTCACTGCAGAAGTGTGGACCAGCTAACCCTCCCTGTTCTGGTCAACACACCTGAAACATTGGACTGAAAGGGCAGCATATGGGGGATCAGAAGCATTGGCTTTGTGTCCCACTTCTGCCCTTAACTAGCCTTGTGATCTTAATCAAATCACTTACCCCCTTCTGGCACCAGTTTTCTTATTTACAAAATGGGATGTATTTAATTACTCTTGTAGCTCTTAGGTTCTCTGATATGAGATTTCATACATAAATAACCCCTTAGTAAAATATCCTCAATTAATCTAGTCATCTGAGGTTTGCTTTTGAATATATTGATCTCAGTTGACCCTCTCAACAAAGTTTGGAAGCAAATAGGAATAGTATCAGGGGCCTCTTTAAAGTTAGGTATAGACTCTAGAGAATTTGGTGGTTTGCCCAGTGTGCTTAGTAAGTGGCAGAACCTCAGCTGGAGCCTAGGACTTCTAATTCTTCAACTGTTCTTTTCTTTGTTTGACACATTGTCTTTCCTTAAGTCCCGTGAACACCCTGTGATACTTTTCAAGCTTTCTGGCACATTTTCCAACTCTTTTAGATTATGAGGACCTACTAGCCATCTTCCCTTAGAGTTCAACCTTGAAATTCTATTCATTTATGATTTTAAATAATGTAACATAGTAACACTTTGTTCATGTGCATGTTTAAATGATTTCTTGAAAAGTACTCCATCTAACATTTATCCCTTCTTTTCCTGATTCTCTTTCAGATAGCAGTTCTGTGGATGAAAAGGTTTTAAATCATGCATTTTCTTCCCTGCTGAGGGATCTTGTCTTTTGTACATGTTTGTTTGTGACATATTAGACCTGTTTTGGTTCCTCTGTTTTAGTTGTGAAATGTGCATGTTATCACAGCTTTCCATCCTTTGGTTGTCCTTTAAGTGTGCCCCCGATATGTTGCATTTATGAAGAGGTTACACCTTGCCAGCTGCGCTTCTTTAGCTTACACTTGCCAACCTAGGGGTCTGCTACGGTCAAACTCAGCATCTGTTCTTAAGTCTGGCTAATCATGATCTCCTGGACTGACTCATGATCTTCACTGCATATACTGAGTTTTAAGGGCAAACAGTATTTGTAATATGATATACTTTCCTGGACTCTGCCAGTGCCTTTGTTTAAATGCTGACAGTTCATTTCAAAACCTGCACTCACAAAAACATGTAGCTTTGACTTGGAGCTGACCCTGCTTAGCATTTGTCATACCAGGTGTTATGTGTCTAGTGCAGTTGACCCATGTCCCAAATTCCCCTCTATGCCGTTACTGTATGCTAAAAGTCTGTTTTCTTTTGTTTTGTTTCCCCCCTCATGTTTTATTTAAGGCTCGAATAGTAAGTGGCGATGATTTGGATGCTTCCAAATTCTCTGCACTCCAGGCATTTGGTGGGTAAGTACATTCGTAACCTTTCTAAAGTATTCCTTTCATCAGTAGTACTTGGCTGTGTTCTCAACATATGTATTTTGAATGCAGGATGTTGCGTGATGGTATAATTAGATAGCCTCACTGTTGCTTTCTTTTTTCACAATAAAGTAGCTCCTAGAGTGGTTTTTAAAAATATATATACATATAATTATGTATATATGTATCTATATACAAAGACTCTATATCAAAACCACCTAACCAGATTAGGTATTAACATTAACATTCCATACACAGATACAAACACATAATTTTACTAAATGTGTTCATATTCATGCAGTTAATACTAACTTTGATCTGCTTGTTCGTACTTAATGATATGTGTGTGAATAGTTTTCTATGTAAATGAGTTGATGAATGTAATCTCCACTATTATTTTTATAGTGGCATTTAATGGATGGATAAAAAGTATTTAAAATTTAATCACAAAATAATGTATGAATTATATTCTATAAGATACACAAACAAAAAAAGATTACGTTTAATGCTCATAATTATACATTGGTATCAGTTTGACATTTATGTTCTTAGACCTTTTTTGTGTGCCTTCATATATATCTAAGTTCAAAGAAAATTGTTTTATATTGTGTATTGCTATATATTTAGCATAAATTAGGCCATTCTGTATATAAATAAACAAGCACTAGATTAGTGTTGACTTTGTAGCAGGTACTTTTACAATTGCTTTCTGTATAATGACTTGTTTGATACTTACAATGGCCCTATGAGGTAAGTGTTATTTTGACTTCCATTTTACAAATGAGAGAACCTATGTATAAAATAGTTTTAAAAAACCAACTTCCCCTCCATACAGCCAGTAAGTGACAAAATCAGTATTCAAACCCCATTGGTCTAGTTCCAGAGCTTACTCACTGTGCTATATTGTATCTGCTACTCATGGTTTCCTTTTCCCTTTCCTTTTATTTTTTCCATCTAACAGCACGTATTGGGGAAACTTTCCACTTCCTTATTTCTAAGTGATGTGAATATTTTAAAATATTTATGTAAGATTTATTTGTTCATTTTTCTGTTAATTGATTTTAAGAATATTTATAGGTGTTATTATTGTAAATGATACTGCAGCAAACATATAACAAATTGTTAATTTGTTATGGGTGGACCAAAGCTTATTCATAGTATAGGCAGACAGATTAGTTGTTTTATTAGAGTTGACATTTGAACACATTTGTATTCAATATAAATAGAAACAAGATTTAGATGCATGTTTCAGGGAGTTTTTAGGCAAATAAATACTTACAGTTATATTTATAATACTTTTATTCTTCAAAAATGAATATTCTGCTAAGTACATCCACTTAAATGAACATATAAAGTTTCAAGTTTAAAGCTCCTGGAAAATAACATATACCATTTTTTTTTCAAGTAAAAGTAATTAAGATGTTATTATGTCTTAAACCTTTCTATGTCTTTATATATGTGAAGAATTTACTCACAGTCTTATTGTGATAACACAATGATTTAAATTTAAGAAAACCAGCTTACATAAAAGCTTGTCATAAATTACCTATAGAAAATTCAAGTAAAAAATGGATTACTCTTTTGTCCCTATCCCACACAAACTGTCTCTCCAAGTTTACTAGAAATAATAACTTGACAAAATGAATGACAGGTTACCATAGAAAATAATTAAGTTGAATTTCAATTTACTTATGAAAAAAATGTTGTATGTCAAGATCTTGGAGGCTAATAGAGTTTCTGGTCTTATAGTTCCTGCAATTCCTCCTTGCCAATGGCATCCTTCATTTCATAACAACTTGCTTTCCTAACTCCTGTCTAAATATGGACTTTATTATTGTCAGAGCAACAGAGTTAGTCTAGATTCATGTTTTTAAGTGCAAGCTGTGTAAATGCCTAGCTAAAATAGGTAATCTTTGCATTTTGAATAGATCCTTT
Source organism: Corynorhinus townsendii (assembly GCA_026230045.1). Taxonomy (NCBI): domain Eukaryota; kingdom Metazoa; phylum Chordata; class Mammalia; order Chiroptera; family Vespertilionidae; genus Corynorhinus; species Corynorhinus townsendii. The sequence goes on from JAPDVU010000001.1 coordinate 179,881,558, forward strand.
CCACATGGTTTTCTTCAGAGACTGCCCAGTTCAAGGACTTTCTAAGGGAGTTTAAAATTCTGATGCTATGGGAGAGGGGTCATCAGGACAATTTGCCATTAACTGAATCTGTATTCCCCTTGGAGAATCTTGAAGATACCCTTCCCTTAAGTAAATCCTTCAGTCACAACCTCTTTCAGAAAGATTTGCTTCTTGTTTTACTTCCCCATACATATTTTAAAATTATTTTTAATAAAATGAAATATTATTACAATTCTAAATATTATTATAACGTCTATAGTCCTGGGAAACTAAGACTGGAGCAAACTTTCAAAATAGGGAGTCATTGTTTCTTCTTGGCAATACTATATTATAATTCACTCTTTTACCTTCAACATTCCTGATCAGTTCAGAGCCATTCCACATTCACCATTCCCTCCCCTTTCTCAAGTGTCAATGAAAAAATAGTCTATACTCATTGAAACAGGATAATGGAGCTAATCATGCTGTTCTCTGGTTTCTGCTGATCTCTTTGTACATTTCTGATAAATGTTGCTGGAAAAATTTGTGCCAAACTTTATTCTGCCAAAATTTTCCCATCTATCACAATAAATTTAGACAGGTTCTAGAAAAGGAATTGGGAGATGTAGATAGAAAAGATAAACAGGAAAATGAAAGAGAGAGAAGAGTGGATGGATGCATGTTTCAGTGAAATTATTGCATTTAACATTTTACATCCTCTAGTAGTTGTACAAAAGCTTGGTAACTTTTGTTAAATATGGAAGCTACAGGTAATACTAGAAGCACACACCACGATAGTGTTAGAGAAGTACAAGAGCTTTTTTGGAAGAAATATCGCAGAGATGAAGTAGAGAGACAGCAAGAGCAGGCAAGAAGGGCCTTCGGACAATGACATGGGTCTGACATCTGGGAGAGGAAAAAGGGAAGAGAGGAAGGAAGGATTGGGTATGAAAAGTCTTAAATGAGGTTATAAGAAAGTGTCAGTCAAACCTATGAGGAGTCCTAGAAGAGGATTGCATGTTAGAGGAGTCCCACATTGAGCATAAATGGCCATTTCTATTACTTCCACATGCTCAGTCATTGGTTGGGAGAAGCTTGAGGTATGGGGCCTTGGGTTAATGCTTCAGTGTGTTCTGTAGGTGAAGGCTGTCATCTGGCTACACTTCTCTGAGGAGATTTTCTCTGAGGGAAGTCTGAGTGACGCATGCCCATGGCTACCCAGAATTTGATAAGTCGATTTGATGAAATTACTTTAATAGTAAATGAAATCACACAAGTGCCTTCTCCAAATATAAACCACTTTATTAATAAAAATAATACTCCTTGTGCATATGACATAAGTTCACTCTTCCTTGGTCATTTGTAATAATAGTTTTATTGGTTGTCTGATGAATAGCATTTCAAGGCCATTTTATGTATTTTTTTCTTTGTAGTCTCAAGGTACTAGCTTTGTCTGCACCAGAACTGAAAAGAGTCTATAAAACAGTGGTGGGATAAGGGAAAAGAAAGATAGTGTGAAAGAAGAGATATGCATCTTTGTTCCCTTTCTTCTCTAGTCACCTAAGGTCTCTGCAGGATAGTTCTCATAGAACTAAGTTCCTTGAGCCTATATAAAGGAAGGTTTGGCCTCTGTACATGGTTCTGAACTAGGCTATAGCTGCTTTCCTTAATCCCATGAATCTGATGATTGTTTTCCAATGCATTGTCAGGATTACTCAACTTTATCAAGAAAGAGGTGATGTTGAAAGTAGTAACAAAAATCAGAGGTAGAGAAAAATCAAGAGATACTGATTAAGGGCAGGACACTCAGAGTGTCAAATAGAAAAGGAGAAGGTTCTGTTTTGACTTCAATTTCAGATAACTACAACTGAAATATCTATATATAAAAGAAAAGCCAGCAACCAGAACACCATGAAGACTGGAACGACTGCTTAGTATGATGCCCACTGTGGCCAGTGAACTGGCCTGATCAGGGAGGGGGGCAGAACCGGCAGGCAACCTTCTGTGGCCCCTCCCCGCACCTGGCCCCATCCCAGATTGCCCCCCCCCACTCTGATCAGGGGCAGGGCCAGCTGGCTAACCATGAATGGCTCCTCCTCTCCCAGGCCGCTGGCCCCCAATCAGCTCCTCCCACCCCATTTGGGGATGGGGCCAGCCAGCTTACTACCCACAGTTCCTCCCCATCCCAATTGGGGGCGGGGCCTGCCAGCAAATTGCCTGCAGCCCCTCCCCCAAGCCAGCCCAGCTCTGATTGGGCCCTGATTGGGGTGAGCTGGCCGGCCAATCTTCCACTGTCTTCTCCTCCCAACAGGCCCAGCCCCAATCCACCCATATACTAGAGAGCCTCTAGTATATTAGAGCCCAGGTGGATGAATTTGTGTACCAGTGGGGTCCCTTGGCCTGCCCTGTGGGATCAGGCCAAAACTGGCTTGCTGACATCCCCTGAGGGGTCCCGGATTGCGAGAGGGAACAGACCAGGCCAAGGGACCTCACTGGTGCACAACTGGGGCTGGGGAGGGACTGTAGGAGGGCTCCAGGGCATATCCAGCCCCTCTCGCTCAGTCCTGATCAGCCAGACCCCAGCAACACGCTAACCTACTGGTTGGAGCATCTGCCCCCTGGTGGTCAGTACACATCATAGCGAGTGGTTGAGCAGCCTTAGCATATCATTAGCATATTATGCTTTTATTGGTTGAATGTACAACCAGACATTTAGCATATTAGGCTTTTATTATATAGGATATATATATATATATGTATATGTGTGTATATATATATAACACATATTTAATATTTTCTGAGATTTCAAAGATTGTTCAATTATCTTGAACAAATCCTATATAATAAAAGGCTAATATACAAATGGACTGAATGGCAGAACAACCGATCGCTATGACATGCACTGACCACTGGGGGGCAGATGCTCAACACAGGAGCTTCCCCTTGGTGGTCAGTGCACTCCCACAGGGGGACTGCCACTCATCCAGAACCTCTGAGCCGGGCTTATGGTTGACGGGAGCCTCTCCTGCCTCTGCGGCAACACTAAGGATGTCTGACTGATAGCTTAGGCCCGCTCCCACTGGACATCTCCCGAGAGCTCCAGGAATGTGAGATGGCACATCCAGGGCTGAGGGATCGCCCCCCTTCAAGTGCATGATTTTCGTGCACTGGATCTCTAGTAATTTTATAAATGTGAACAAGCCAATTATCAGCCAAAGTTCTGAACAATTTCTTTGTTTTTAAATTTACCTTGATTAAAATGGTATTTTTTTTCTCTGTTACAATCTGACATGGGTTAGATTGTACAATATTTGGATATAGATCATTTAAAATACTCTTGATATTTCTTTCACAGTTCTGAAATTGCTTTTATATTTCTCTATAAAGTTTAGGAGGTTTTATGCCTTGCTCTCTTCCCTGCTCTTAGTCCTGGCTTTCATGTTATTCAGGGCCTAAAATCAGCCATTTAATATGGGAGCTAATGTTGTTCTTACTCTCCAGGGGATAACCCATCTTTTATCATAGCAACAGTTTTTTCTATGGAAGTTTAGAACTTTCTCTTCGATTTATGAACTATAAAGGAAAAAAAATTAGATTCTTCTCTATCCCCTCAAGTAACTTCATTATTTCTTAAAGAAAGGGCCAGAGATTATCCTAAGCCTAGAAAATGGGTGCTTCTACTGCTATAATACCTTCCCTGGGTCAATGGTTTATCCTGTACAAACATCCTTTCATGCTTGAATAAATGTGCCAAATGTTTAAAAAATGATGTAACAGTTTGTGTCAATCTCAGTAAGAGGTTTCTCTTTGGAGAAAAAGAGAAATCTTTGTTGTTCTTTGACTTTCCAGTCAGTTGTTTTTATGGAAGAGATCTTTCCCTTCCAGGGGATTTTGTATAGGAGTTCACTAGTGTAATGGCTAACAGATGCAAACAGGGTCTAGTTTCACAATCCATTATCATAAAGCAATTCAATCTTACATTAATAATATTTTAACTTACTTTTACTCAGATTGCCATCAGTCTAGCTTTAGTCCTCAATACCTTTTAACTAGACAATTGCAAACTGATATTTCTTCTTCCATTCCTTCCTTCCCATTAAGTCTAAGCTATATGCTGTTAAAGATTAATCTCCTTAAAGTACATTACTTTTCCATTTAAATGTTTTTAATGGCTCCTCATTTATGCAATGTGAAATATAAATTCTTCTACATGGCTTTAAATATCCTTCTTGATTTCTTTTGTCTCTCTTTACAATGGAGAAGTATTAACACAATTTTTATGGTCCTACATGTTTGTCATTCCTATGGTACCTATGAATTTAAATTGTATAATTTTATAAGATTTCTACCCAACTTGATTTTAAGCTCAGAGTTGGTCTTTGTGGTTTCTTTCCACAGAGCTATGTCAATACCTTGTCCATATGAGGACCTCATTCATGAATTAATCTTGCTTTAGAATAGCTGTCTCTTAGATCAGTTGGTTTGAATCACATTTTAAGAGATTGAGGTCCACTGCATTTTAAGAAAATAATATTTCCAAACAATCATGGATTCAGTATGAGATACACATGAGGAGCACTGTGAGTTTTAAAATAAATATCATATGATCTCACTTATATGTAGAATTTAGTAGACAAAATAAAAACAGAGGCATAGATACATGGAACAGATGACAGCTGTCAGAGGAGGGGGAGGTTGGGGAGTTGGATATAAGAAGGTAAAGAGATTAACCCAAAAAACATACACGTATATAGATAAATAGAGAGATAGAGATATTGACAGAGATATCGCATAGACACAGACAACAGTGTGGTGGTAGCCAGAGGGAAATGGGGGTGAGAGGAGGTGGAGGTAGGCAAAGGGGAGATAAACAGGGGCAGAAAGAGACTTTGCTTTGGGCAGCGTGTGGGTGATACAGTGTGTAGATGATGTTTGGTTGAGTTGTACACTTGAAATCTGTATGATTTTTTAAAAAATTTGTAATTTATTGATTTCAGAGAGGGAGAGATAGACACATCAATGATGAGAATCATTGATTGACTGCCTCCTGCACACCCCCTACTGGGAATTGAGCCTGCAACCTGGGCATGTGCCCTTGGCTGGAATCAAACCTGGGACCTTTCAGTCCCAAGGGCTGACGCTCTATCCAGGAGCCAAACCGGCTAGGGCAAACCTGTATGATTTTGTGAACCAATGGTACCCAAATAAAATAAAATAAAATACATAAAATCCTATCTAATAAAAGAGTAGTATGCAAATTAATCACCACTCCACTACACCCACAAGCCATGCCCACCAGCCATGCCCACCAGCCAATCAGGAGCGAGTATGCAAATTAACCCAACCAAGATGGCTGTAGCAATGGAGAGAGCAGGAAGGAGACTTGGGTTTCCCCAGTGATGGAGGAAGCCAAGCTTTCTGCACACCCTGGCTGGCCCAGGCCTCCACTCCAGGCTATGAAGTTTCAATTTTAGAAGGTAAATAAATCCCAAGAAAAATGGCGGCAGCCACGGAGCTGGAGAGAGCAGGAGGCTAGGATTGCCCCCAGCGATGGAGGAAGCCAAGCTTCTGAAGTCCTGGCCTGCCTTGGCCTCCACTACAAAGTTTCAATTATAGAAGATAAATAAATCCCAACAGAAATGGCTGCCGCTGCGGAGCAAGCAGAAGACTTGGCTCTGCTCCAGCCTACAAGGTTTCAATTGTAGAAGATAAATAAATCCCAGATACCAGGGCCTCCACTTGGGTTGCCGGGGGGCGTGGCTGGCCTGCAAACCACCACAGGCCCCTTGCCCAGGCTGTCCCACGCACCAAGGGAACCCCCACCCTGATCCGGGACACCCTTCATGGCAAACCAGCTGGCCTCCACCCATGCACCAGGCCTCTATCCTATCTAATAAGAGAGTAATATGCAGATTGACCATCACTCCAACACAAGATGGCTGCCCCCATGTGGTCAAAGATCTTGCCCCTATGTGGACACAAGATGGTCAGCAGGGGAGGGCAGTTGGGAGGGACCAGGCCAGCAGGGGAGGGTAGTTGTGAGTGATCAGGCCAGCAAGGGAGGGCAGTTGGGTGGGACCAGGCCTGCAGGGGAGGGCAGTTAGGGGCAAGCAGGCTGGCAGGGGAGCAGTAAGGCATCAATCAGGCTGTCAGGGGAGTGGTTAGGGGGTGATCAGGCTGGCAGGCAGAAGTGGTTAGGGGCAATCAGGAAGGCAGGCAGGCAGGCGAGCAGTTGGGAGCCAGCAGTCCTGGATTATGAGAGGGATGTCCGACTGCCTGTTTAGGCCTGATCCTGGTGGGATCGGGCCTAAACGGGTAGTCGGACATCCCTCATGGGGTCCCAGATTGGAGAGGGTGCAGGCTGGGCTGAGGGACACACCCCCCCACCCCCCATGCGTGAATTTTATACACCAGGCCTCTAGTAAAATAACATAAATAAACTAACTAAATAAATAAATAAAATAAAAATAAGTAAGTAAATGAAAGCAGCTTAATTCACACCCAAAGTTAGTGTTACTAAGCCCTTACTGTGTTGGGGGCAGGATTATTCAGGCATTTTTTTTTTCTATTAACTCTAACTCCAATTGATAAGGAGGCTACTTTGCTTTTGATCATGAATCCTCTTTTTTCTTTGTTGGAGAAACTTTTTGAAGAGTGTATTGAGCAAATCTATAAAAATATCACTCTAATTATGCTGACACAAATTTTATCCTTTCATTCTCCTCTCTGAAAACCTTAGCTCTTTAAAACACTCTCAATATAAATTCATACTATATTAAAGATTACCTCACCAGAGGCCTTATTTCTTCTTTAGGAAGGGGACCTTTGTAATAACTGAATCACCTTGCTTTTTCCCTTATCTAATGTCAGACACAATCATGCCACCTGGCATTTATATTAGAAAAGAATCACATGGGAGGCTAGGGGAGGCCTAACCCTATCATAGACTCTCGATTAAAAGAGGCCGGCTACTCTTTAGCACTCTGCCTGCAGTCCTTCCCGCAAGCCGACATAGTAGTATTTAAACTACATATCAGGTGTGGCAGAAACAGACAGCCTACTGATTAGCAACAAGGCCACTAGCTTTTAAAACTTATGTACCAAGAAGCCATAGCTTCCTGAGGCCAGAAAAAATTTCCTGCCTATCTAATTGTGGCCTAGCACTAGCAATCACTTCTCTAGGTCAGGGTCAGCTGAATGTTTCACTAGGCTTTCTTGGAAATTACTTAGGAAGCACTTGATCTCTTCTATTTAGAATGTCATGGGGTCATTTGACATTAGCATAGAGAACAGCCACTTGACTGACTCTTTAATTATGTGGACCTATAAGACATAGGACCACAAGTTGGACTCCATAGGAATTACAGTTTGGCATGGTATCTGTGGAAGTAAGGTTGCAGTTACTAACTACAATATCTAAACCAGCCTTATAAATGCCACAGATTGTGTGGTGTGGATTACTAATCATTTCTTTTAGATTTTTTTCCTACATAGATAGTGGCAAAGAATTTATAGTACTTGCTCATGAATTAAGAAATAGAGCTGTTATCTCAAACTACTAACAGCTTATCATTCACAAAGTTAGAGACTCACACCTCTTTCAGTATTTCATATTCTGATCTGAATTTGTAGCTTAACATTCTTTCTTATTGTGTAATACACTACAAATGCAGAAAGGACAATTGAGTATTGCCCACAGTCAATTTAGAGATATTGTGTAATTCCCCATCCCCTAATAATTCTATTAGTAAACAGATTCCTCCATTCTCACACATCCATAAGAACCCTGATGTTTACTCAAATAGAGGTCATTGTCTATGCTTAGAAGTCTCATCATAGAAATTCTCCCAAATCACATTTTTCTGTTATTTAATATTAGTTAAGATTATGAAACCTCAGGATCATCCTGGGTGGCAGGCAAGGGAAAAACCAAATTTTACTCAACACATAAAGGCTACTTTTTATCTTTATGATGATGGGTTTACATTATTGATCCAGAAGATGCATATGATCCATGTCAACCCAGGATGCAGATAATGTCTTCATTTCAAGGAAGGAAACCACAGCCACCATCAACTCTCCACAGCTTTCCTTTAGCCATTTCCTGGCACCGGATCCATCCATAATTATTGCACATAATGATTGGCTCCTTAGGAAGGGACTGCTTTCCCTTTTATCTGTAGGTGACTGCCAACTAAAACCAAACCCAGCAAGAAGGCTAACTTTCCCTAGCTTCTAAGAGCACTAACTGTACACCGTAGTACTTGAGACATATGTTAAAGGAATCCCATGCATGCATATAAGCCTAACCAATGGACAGAGACAACAGGGGGGTGAGGGCATGAGTAGAAGGGTTGGGGGGGGGGGGTAATGGGATGATAAGGACACATATGTAATACCTTAATCCATAAAGAAAATTTTAAAAATAGGAATCCCAAATTGTGCACTTTCCAAAGACCAGTGTTTTAGCAATAGAAATTGTATTTTATACCCGGCGGCTGAGGCTAAATCTTTTCCTTATTAGGAAAGGCTACCATCATAAACTTAAGTATGATGCTAATTTTACCTCCCTACCCTCATGACTCCCATTCATAATCATTTTTCTTGCTCCTGGCTTCACCTCAACAATAGCAACAAACACTCTGATGCCAGTGCTTGTCATACTTTTCTTCTCTGAGCATCTCAGGAAGACCAACCTAATTAATGTAGCAGCTACAGTAGACATGCAGTCTCAGAAAAATAAAATTCTGAGGTAAGAAACCTAAGGAGAGCATTTATGCTGGAGAAAATAATGCAATGTTTTTCTAAAGACTTTCTGTGTTCAAATTCCTTATTGAATACTTATATGTTACTATACATTTTCAGTTCTTTAAAATGGATTTTTAATCATGACCTCTCAGTCTCTGGTTTGGCTTACATTTATTAGAAAATCTGTAAATCTTTATGGATACACCACACAGAATCAATTTTAATCTTCCAATGCCTCCCAGATATGTTACGTGTTTGAGGAGAAGCAAATTAACATTACTGCTACATCCTTTATGAAGACAGTATTTAAGTAGTCAGTCTTAAAACAGTGCCAGTTCAATAACCATGGAAAATGTCATCTGTCACATTGAGCAGAATAATCACTTGTTAGAAAATTACCAGATATTAGAAAAAAACATTGAAAATAACTCTACTAGATAAGGTGGCAATTATAATGAATAACATGGTTTCTAAGCCTGATGGTTACTTCCAAGATGTAATTGATTGGGCTATTGAGTACATCTAGCATGTTTAAAATATTGCAGGGGAAAAAAATCACGGCTCTTGATCATTTTATTTCCCAATAGAGCATATATGAAGTGCTTTTTAGTATCTTTTAATAAATGAACATCATATTTTATGAAGGTATATAATATAGCTTTCCTCTTATATGCAGGCAAGAGTAGCGCAATCTACATATATAAAAGCCCAAGTGACCGAACGACTGGTCGCTATGATGTGTGCTGACCTCCAGGGTCTGACGCTCAATGCAGGAGCTGCCCCTGGTGGTCAGTGTGCTCCCACAGCCAACCTTCCACAGTCCCTCCCCCTGGCCTGCTGGCCCCAATTGGGCCAAATGGGGCTGGCCAGGGGCAGAGGTTGGTCGGCCATGGGAGGTTGGCTATTGGAGTGCACTGACCACCCGGCCAGCTGGGCAGAGAGAACCCATCTGTGCACGAATTCATGCACTGGGCCTCTAGTAGAACAATAAAATAATCATCGCTAACAAAATAGCATGCTTCTGTAACAATGTTATTATAGGCATACTTCATTTTTTTTTTTTTTTTACTTTTGCTTTATTATGCTTCGTAGATGTTGCATTTTTTACAAATTGAAAGCAAGAACCTCCACCAAGAGAAAGGTTACAGCTCACTTTTTCGTAATACTCATTTTATTGTAATACTCTCTTTATTGCAGTGGTCTGGGACTGTACCTACAATATCTCTGAGGTATTGTACTCATTTCTTATTTCAAGTAACAACTTTGCTCAATCCATAATACTTCCTTAGATATTAAACAGCTTGCTGTCCAAACCATACCATAATTCTCAGGTATGACCAATTCTAAATTGAAAGCTAGCAGGTGAAGTAGATCTTGGTTTTTAATCTACCTTAGCATTTAGAAACAGTATAAAATATTATAGGATACGTAGAGATAGTCTGAATGTCATTTAAAAATAGTGATAATATGTCAAATTCATAATTATTGTAATAATATAATAATACCTTTTTTAAGTGGTTACAATATAACAGGTCTGTATCTAAGCATTATTCATACATTACCTCCTCTAATCTTCATCACAAATTTTTGAAGTAGATGTTAGATAATTATTCCATTTTTTTAGCTGAGGCTTAAAGACATTAAACTTGTTCAAGGTTAAACAGTGACATAGGATCAGAGCTGGGATTTGAACTAGGTCTACATGATTCCAGGGCTTGACTGCATCACTATTATGCTAAATTGATATAATTTGCAAATAATCTTATTTCTGAATCACTTCTTTGTAATTATGTATTATATTTTAAACTTAGTGTTTCATCATGTATTGGCTTGACAAGGTTTCTACAAAGCTATATTAAAAATGTGAGATTATACACACACACATATACATATACATCCTATATAATAAAAGCCTAATATGCTAAGTGTCCAGTTGTCCTGTCGTCCAGTCATCCGGTCAATGAATCAAAGCATAATATGCTAATAATATACTAAGGCTGCTCAACTGCTTGCTATGACATGCACTGGCCACCAGGGGGCAGACGCTCCAACCGGTAGATTAGCTTGCTGCGGCGGTCCAGTCAATCAGGACTGAGTGAGATGGGCTGAACATGCCCTGGGGTCCTTCCACGGCCTGGCCTGTGCCCTCTCACAATCCAGAACCCCTCAGGGGATGTCGGAGAGCCAGTGTTGGCCTGAACCCACAGGTCAGGCTGAGGGACCCCACTGTTGCATGAATTCATGCACCGGGCCTCTAGTGTGTAGACTTGTAGATAGCATATATATATATATATCCTATATATATATCCTAAGGTAGGATATATATATATTCAGGAGAGACATTTAGTAAGAAATTTCAGAATACCTCCTAGAAAAACATTACCTAAGTGGGTCAAATATGGGTTGAATGACTGAATCCAAAGTGTGATAGTTCCTGAATGGTTTGTATCAGGGGAAGGCTCCTAGTGGAGTGCTTCAGGAGTTGCCTTCAGACAGATTATTTTTAATTAAACCAGATGAAAACATAAAAGCTGCAATTGTAGGCTTTGTGCATGATATAAAGCTGGGCAACATCACTAGCGTATTAGGTGATGAGATTACTTTCTGAAAGATCTTGGCATACAACAAGAAGCTGCATCAAACAGGATGAAGTATACATAGTGTATAGTCAAGATAAGCTATGTTATAGTACAGTAAAAAATAACTACCAAATCTTAGTGTATAAATCAAACATTTTTTGTCACCCATACTATATCTTAAGCGCATATAGATGCAGGGGAGGTGGATGAACCTTTTTCTTTATAGTTGCTCAGGGCATACCTTTGTTCATATTGCACTGGACACAGCAAATTACATAGCAATAACTAGGCTTAAGGGGAGGGTTGAAGTACTACTCTGTCATATGTTCTAAAAGGAGGATAGAACTGGAATGTTTCTGAACAGCCCTAATTATCACAATTAGGGATAAGTGGAGACCTTAAACTCAGACTCGGCAGAAGAGAGAAAGTGCAGTTCAATGTCATGGCATGAAAAAAATATCTAAAGTATGCATTGAATCTAGTGGCAAATTAAGTAAATTGTGGTGGAGGGCAGTAGACCTGAGAGGGCACAGAGAGGAGGGCAGTGTGGGAAGATCGGAGAGAAGCTCGCTGCGGATCAAGCTCTGCTGCTCCCAGGGCTGCTACATTCGGGTCAGGCCACAGCACTTGGACAGAGTTTAGACAACAGAGAAAGCCTGCCCATCAAACAAGCTGACTGAAAAGGTGTCTCAACTCAGCCATCTGAAAAGCCATCAAAGCACCGGGATGGTGAATCTGGAAAAGAGAAGGTTTAGGTGAGAGTAGGTTCAAGGTCTTCAAATAGTTAAAAAGGTTAGGTATGAGAAAGAAATTAAATTGTCCTGATCTTCCCAGAGAGCAAAACATGGATCATTAGAGAAATTATGTGTAAGCAGACTTCTCGATATGAGGAAACATTTCCAATAAGAGCTGCCTTTATAAAAACGAAGTTGCCTGTTTTTAGGGATATTTAAATAGCTTGTTAGAAATGTTGCAAAGGAAATGTAAACATTAGATGCTGGATTCCTTAAAGCCTCTCCCAATCTTAAGATTTTATTACATCGTATAGTAATATCACATCCTATTCTGATATAATCACTGTATCAGAGAGATGTTCTGTAACAAACCACCCTAACACTCAGTGGTTTAAAACTATGAAACCACTGACCTTGTCTGCACTCACTTGCACACGTATGGTCTCTGGGCAGGGCCTGCTTCTCACATGGCTATGGGAGCCTGGCTATTGTCTGGGCAACAAAAGGGGATGGGCCATGTACAACTCTTCTTCCCACTGGCCAGACCGAGCTTGTTCCTATGGCAGTGACAGGACGATAAAGGAACAAGAGGAAGCATGCAAGGACACTTGAAGACAAGGATGGAACTGACAGCCATCACTTTGGATACATTTTCTTGTCCAAAACAAGTTATAAATTCTGCTCAGGTTCAAAAACATAAAAATAGACCCTGCTTATTTATTGGAGGAATGCACTAAGGCCATTTCTATGATCTATCATAATTGTGTATACCTACAATTAGATGTTCTTCAAAATTACATATTTTTCATAACTTAAAGAAAATAGAATGTTATTGCATATATTCACCTTCAATTAAAATACACTTTCAGTACTTGGAATGATAAAAAATAGCAATTACATGAAAATATCAGAATCTCACTTGACATTTTCCAATTATCCCAGCTACAATACAAGGTACAGGCTCATTTACTTTCCAATGGATAAAATGCTCTGAAATTAAGGAAGGTATTTCTGACTTGGAGTTATCAGGGAAGACTTTATGGAGAAGATGGCATTGAATCGGGATTTGAAGTTTGGTTAGAATTTTGATATGTAGATATAGAAAAGAAAAGGCAGAGCAAGAAGAAGTACAAAAACTTCAGTGGTGCCATAGCATCATGGACAAGAGCATGTACTAGACAATAATGTGTCAGAGTATATGATGAAGCAGTGGAAAATGCATTTGGAAAGGTAAGTTGAAACTCTGAATTCCTGACTAAAGATATTAAATATATTAATCTTTTGAGTAATATAGCTATAAATTTGAATACCTGTGTCTTGTGAAAATGACTCAGGTGTTCTGAGAACATAGTGGTTGAACAATAGCTACTGGATAATGACAATGAAAGGAAAGAAACTATAAATTTATATCCACAATATCATACATAGTTTTCATTAACCAGAGCAGATTCACCTGCTAAAAGTACAAGAACTTTAATTTTCAGAAAGACATTAGTCTGCAGAAGCAAGTGTACTCAGGCATAGCAGACATCTATTTTGCTTTGAGTACTTTTATGTAACTCTATCAACCATGATAAACATCATTGTAATTCCTGCTCATTATCTTGATGGTTAGACTCTAAGGTCCTAGGTAGGAAAGGCTAAAGGATGAGATTGGTGGAAGCCATCACTGCTCAGAACGCTCTGAGTATAAATCTTTTCACACAAGGAGACACCATCTGCCACATAATCTTTACATACAATGATGGCTTCAGGAAGCAATACTTGAAATGACTGTTCTGGAGTGACAACTACAGAATTTCATGTTTCAGAAGATTTCCCCAGATTAATTTTAATTTGCATTTATTTTGATCAAGTGTGGAAATGCCAAAGCTACAAAATAGGAGTAAATGAAGCAATGGATTGCATGCAACAGAGCACTCTATCTGGGCAGAGCCGAGGCTCAGTTTTGACCAACATGATGAAATCTGTGAAAACTCTTTCCAATGTATGTTTGCCTCCATCTGTTTATACAGTCTGAGGAGAGTACTTAGACAGCTCTCCCAATTAGGGTCCAAGCTTAGACATATTTGAATGTCATTTCTGTAGTAATGATTCCAGAACAATCATTTCAAGTATTGCTTCCTGAAGCCAGCATATATACTGGGTTAGAGTAATGACATTAATGGGCAACAGAATTGAGGGAAGGAGAGTGGGGTTCCTGTAAGAAGTTTTATCGTAAGGGAACAAAGAGCCTGATATGGTAATTGATTCTCAGTGGTAAGACCTGAATTTTGGTTACTGTGAATATGTTTTAAGCTATCCTAACTCAGCTACTCTGATTGCATTAGTATCTTTTAAGGAGAAAAAAATGGGTATATGTGGCTTTGTGCTATTTCTTTAGGAACTAAGCAAGACTTCTGAGTGCCCTTGCCAAATGGATCTGAGCATCTAAAAAAATACAAATTAGATGTAAAATACTAAGTGAAGGCAAATAATATCTTCTCTTTTTCCATTTGCTCATTGGGGCCCGAGGAGGGGAAACGCTACATAATTTCTGGGCAAAAGACAGGCAATAAAGTGATAAAGTGGTAAACACACAGAATTTGGAATTAAAAGGCCTAGTTTTCAGGCTTGACTCCACCATTTATTAGCTGGACAAGTTATTTAACTTGTGAGTCATACTACCTCTCTTGAAAAATGCAGATTATTATAACAATTAGCTCATAAGGTCACTTAGTTCATCTAAACTTTTCCACCTACATATACACAAATAATAGATTTGTGATACGTTACAGAAAAATTAAAAGCTTTGGTCATGGTAGCCAGAAATAGAGTTTTCTGGAACTAAGGCATTTTTTTACAACACAGAACTTCAATTCTAAAAACGGCAAAGTCCTGAGCAAACCAAGATTAGTTGGCCATCTTCTGAGACCTGAGACATTCTTGCTGCCCTAATTGGCCACTGAGAGGGTTTCTTGGAGAAGATTAGCATACCTATAACACGTGTGTCGTTCACTAGAAGCTCTGAGAGAATAAAATTAGGTGTTATATTCCTGTCTATGCAAGTATCTCTGGGCTTCTGCCTGAAAAAATGTATGATTCAAGCTTGGAAGGTAATTGCCTACAAATTGAATTTGGTATATTTCATTAGGCATGGCTATTTGCCCTAAAAATACAAGGGTCATATCTCAAGAAAGAAAGAGGGAAGAAATGAGCCATAAAAGGTAAAATGGAGAGTCCTTTTCTGAACTGATTTGATAGTGAGGAGGAGGATCTTGGGTAGAACAGAAATCTGTTTTCTTTCCCCCTTGAAGAAGCCATTGTAAGTAGAATTTAGCAGGGCTCCCTCTAGTTTCTAAAATCTTTGATGTTTTGAGTGAAGCTATGGCAGATATTGACAAACTTCTCCCCTTTCGGTGTGTACTACAATTCAGTTTTCTGTTTTTAATTGCTAGATATTAGCTTTATCATCTCAACTGAGATGAGCTTTTTCCTTACAGTTACTGCAAGCTGGAGCATGAGAGGGTTTTATTTCATTATCTTTGGCAGGAAGGGCCAACTTCTTGGAGTCAAAGCTGAAAACAGACCTTACCACTGCTTAGAAACTTGATATTTTTTCTGCATCACACTGTTAAACATCTCTCTAATGAAAACATATTTTATTATACTTTATTTCATGCTGACTGTTGTGCAGGCTACAATTGAACTGTCTAGTAAAGATGCTGATACAACACTTTCCAAGTTTCTCTGGCATCCAAATTCTATTGAGACCGCAGGGCCAAGCAAAATAAACATAGTAAAAATCCAACACAATGTAAATATCAGTGGATTTGAGTCAAGAGGAAAATCCTAGGAGGGAGACTGTATAAATTCATTCAAAGTCAAGTCAGCACATTCATTGAGGTTACACCAAAGCAGAGGCACTTTTCATCCTATGGGCCATTTTTATTATAGGATGCAGAAGCAGGAGGTCATCTATCTGCTGTGAATGTTGCATTTAGCAGAGAGCATAGTTGAGGGGATGACAGTCATGTGAATTATAACAGATCATAGGAAACAAAAGAAAAACCAGGTGGCCTTATGCCCAAAATATGAATTAACGATCTGTATCTTAAGTCATATTTAAGATAGATACTACTTCTGACATGAACAATGCTTGGACATGGGGATTAGTGTTTGATTTTGGTGTATGAATAGGATTCACAGGTGTATTTCTGGGACATGAGCATTTTAAAGATAGGCCAATGATGGACCAGGAAGAACCTTCAATAACAGCTAAGAACTATGGGGTTTTGTTTGTTTCCTAACCCACTTTTCTAACGGCAAATACCCAAATAATCTGTTGGTTTACTATTATTGCAGTTGTGTACTAGAGAAAGTACCAGAATCTTCTGAAGGCAGAGACGAGTCATGTTACCTTTCTCTTCTTTTATATATTATTGTTTCACCTGCATATTACAGCACCTGTTCTTCCTTGATGAAACACCATTTTTAGGCAATCAGGTGACAGGGAAGACATTTGAACAGTCAGTTAAAAAATTAAATCTCTGTTCTATGAAGATTGGAAGTTGTATGTAATATATACTGGAATGAGACAATTTGGAGACTTGGAATATTATTTACAAAAAGAGAGCAAAGGGATTCCTTTATCATAATAAATGATGATTTAAGCTTTCAGCATTTCAGCTTGGGAAAAATATGAATTGGATAGTCCAACAGAAATCTTAAGGAGACCTCTAAAAGTGAGGGACTAGATCATTGGTGAAAGTTTAGGACTAGTATGGAAATTGGAGATTCAACTCTGCAGAAGTGATGGCTGGATGGAAGTGGCATAGATTGCGTATAGAAACCTAGGTTGAATGACGATGAAAAAAGGATGTTGCTAAACTCTCATAAAAATGCATACTACTATTTTCCCTATGTCAGGTAATAGAAAGTTAGGACACATGCTGTGATGTAGGGACTGTAATAAGTTGTTGATCCAGGATCTCTTTGACTGACTTATGTTACAATACTACCTTATGAAGCTCTAGTCTTTCATCTTCTTTTTTGATATAGAAATGGGATTCATGAGCTTTAAATCTGGTATAAGATTCTGATGCATGGATTTGAATTCCAGCTAAATAGATATTCAGTTGTATAACCATAGATGAGTTACCTGATTTCTCTAAAATTATTTTTTCATCTGTATAAGGAAATAATTTCCATTTCCACCTCATTCCATTGCTATGAGTTTTAAATGAGTCTGCATATGTAAACATTTCCCAGAATGTTTATGGCACATAGAAAGCAAATGTCCATTACAAGCTGGGCATTAATAATTGTTCCATGTTTTCAAATATGCTTCACCATGTATAAATCTGATAATAAGCTTAGATTTTAAAGATAAAACTATATTTTAATGAGAACTTAAGTGCTCACATCAGAGAATACCCTTTGCAATGTAAAAAAATCCGTGTATCTGCATATTCAAATTGGACTATGATATATTATTCTGAATGGTCTAAAAAAAAACCAATGTAACAGAACAGCCCCACAATTAAACCAAATAGCTCAGCTGGTCTGCACCTAATGGGTTTCCAAAAAATAACTCTTTGATTCATATTAAATTTCAGTTATTTTGTATAAACTGAGCAATAAACAGAAAAAGTAAAATTGGACCACTTGGGCACAGAGAATGGACATCTTAGGGTAGTATTAGTTATAAAGCCATGACTTGCTGCCAGGCATATGTGCTTAGTTTGACATTGGTGTAAGGCTTCCTGAGACCAATGGTTTTGTCCAGTGAGCTAGCCAATTCTATTATTTAATTTAATAATATTTCAATGAATTGGGAGAATTAATAACACTGCCACAATTTCTCTTTTGATTGGAATAAACATATTAATATTATTTTATAAGTTCAGAGTTTTATTATTTTGTATTTGGTGTTTTATTTTATATTGTGTATAGTAGGTCAGTTATTTGAAGTTTGGCTTCTTCCAAGCATTTCCATGTCTGTGTCATAGAGGGATGTGTGATTTTGCTGAGGCACAAATTTTATGTTGGTGTTCCCAAACCCCCATTTTCATGCTGCCTTGCTCTCTAGTCACTTGGAAATTACATATGATAGAGTTACCTTGTTGTTTGTAAGTCTCGTGTGTATATGGCAAGTGCCTACTGTTCAATACTTTTTTTTCCTTTTGGCAAATAACAACCTGTAATTTCAAAATGACTAAGATGAGTTCAGGCAAGTAACTAGAGTCTAGTCCTTGGTAATTTCATTAAAAGGTTAGGGACTCATCTGTTTCCCTGTTTGGTTCACTGTAGGGTTCATTCCTGTGACTGCAGAATCTACAGATTCTCAACTCTCTTGTCTTGTGCCTTTATGAAATCATGGACAAACCAAAAGGCATTCAGGACAGATCACCCAGATAGGTCAGCCTTGCAGTTAGCGGGAGAACAATGGACTATTGTGGTCTCGTGCCAGAAGGTCTCCTGGAAAGGAGATTTCAAAGCCTCTCGTCTTTTAAAATAAATTCTCATATTTTATCACCTTCACTATCTGATGAAGGTTCTGTATGTCAAAACCAGAGTCATGCTTTTAATTCCATTTATCTTATTACATGTTCTCTCCTTTTATACCAGTTCTAGAAAGTTCTCTGGCTCTTAGTGGGAAAGTTCTGGGGTCTTTGCCCTCAGGAATATCCCTCCCTCCCTTCACTGCATCCAGTGCAAACTAACTTACATTCTGGTTAACATACTCTTTGGTTTTCATTTAATTCATTAGCTCTCTCATCTCTTACAGAGTGGTATGTTTAAAAATTCTACGCTTAGTTTAAAATACCTAAATAATCCCTTATTCAAACTCAGCTAGGGTAAGCATGATGAAAAGATCTAGAGAAAATATATGTTAAATGATCCAAGGTCACTGTCCAGTTTTAACTTTTCAACTTTGTTCTTTGACCAGGTCAGAAATCTTTAAATAAAGTAAAGTTATGCCATATTTTAGCATTTTCTTCTTTTCCTCTTTGTTACCATATGTTCGACAGACTAATAACCTGGCAAAAATGTCCACATCCTAATCCTTGAAATCAATAAATAGTTTACCTTATAATGGTAAAATGAACTTTGCAGATATGATTAAATTCTGGATCTTGAAATGGAGAAATTATCACTATAGGCAGCTTCTGCCTCTAGAAGCTGGAAAAGGCACACACACAAAAAGATTTTAGGATGTCTGATTAGACTGTAAGATAATAAATTTACATTATTTTAAGCCACTAAATTTGTGGATTTTATTATAGCAGCAATAGGAAACTGATATACTATGCCTCTATTTATTTTTCCAGTGGGACAAAATAATCTCTAAACTTTGCCACCAAAGCACTGTGCATCTTCTGGAACACCTGTTCTTTTTAGTTTCCTCTCTTTTATCTCATTTTGGGATGTGTGTGTATGTATGTGTGTATGTATCTGTGTTACAGCAGAGCCTCTTGTGCAAATTCACTACTGTCACTTCATGAGAATTGGGATTGCATCTATCATCAATCTAACCAACTATTTATCCAGTGTCTGCTAGGTACTCAGTGCTGTGCTATGTGTTGTTTTAATGTTTCTTCTCTAAGAGGTTATAATGTCTTTTGCAATCATGAGTTGAGAAATAAACTTGGAGAGTGAAATTACTTGCAACCTGAAAAAAGCAGTTATCTTTTCCATTAGCTGGCATAGAAAAACATTTCTTTTCCTATCTTGAGAATTATGTTCTCAACTGTAAATTCTAAGACCACTTCATTCTGGAAGTATTACTCATAAAGTTATTTGCTTCTCTGCAATGTCAGGAGGACAGTGCTAAACTGAAAAGGAAGTGTGAGGCTCACATCTCCTAAATGAGAACAGGTATGACAAGTGGAAGCAGCCTTTATTTTGTCAACTCAGCAGGGTTTCTAGAATCAAGGGCCTTCTTGAGGGGCCCCTGTCACTAATGACTGTGTTGTGCATGTGTGTTACCAAATCTGAAGTTCAGTGGCAAGTGCTCTAGGTTGCTACAAACTATTTCGGATCTTCTTAGCAACCAAACTGGTAGGCACTGAAGGACTAGACACAATGAGAATTTTATGATTTTCAAGCAGAAAAAAATAACAAATAGCTCTAGTTTGAGACTGTTTTACCATGATAATTTATAATTTGATGTTTTAACCAATAAGGTTATACTTTATTTACCTTTAGGTTTTTGTACATCTCATATTATTGCTAAATATGTTTTTATTAAACAATGGAAAATATAAAAAAGAATAAATCAATATTAATTGCAGAATCCTACCATCCAGAGATAACTAGAATGGACATTTTGGGATGCATGTGTATGTATTTTAAAATAATCCATTCTCAGTTCAAAATTTCAAAGAGCCCAAAGGTGAAATAAATAAAAAGCCCAAGTCAATTTCTCTTTCCCACTTCCCAAGATTGACCAGTGTTTATATTTTCTTGCATAGTCTTCCAGAAATCCCCTTTCTTTCTCACTCTGTGTGTGTATACATATATATATGTATGTATGTATATGGAATTATATTTAGTATTATATTTAAATATCTATTTTCATTTAAAGGTGTTAGTAATAATATATAGTTATTATAAACATATATTTAGAACATTTCTGGAAGAATGCAAAAACAAAAAACAAAAAACAACCCAAAACTGTTACAAGAACTATGTTCCAGGTACTTGTATTTATTTCACCTTATGCCTCCTAATTCTCACAACTGTATAGGTGGTTCCCATTATTGCCACTTTAAAGATGAGGAGATTCAAAGTTAGACATTAAGTCCAAGGTCATATAGCCAGTAAAAGATAGAAGTGTGTTCTGATTCCAGCCCTGGCTCATTTCAGAACTCAGGTATTGTAGACTTCTTCTCATGCCAATAAATGTTTACAATTATTATTTAAAATGGCATAACATTAAAATATCATGATATACCATAATTTAGCTAAATTTTGTCATTAGATATTTAGGTTATTTCCTTCTCATTATTCTAAGTAATGTTCTTCCTAAATTATTTTGCTAAAAACATTTACTAGAAGCTTACCAGTAATTACTAGGTTGGTAAATTATCCTCAACAAAGATTTTATCATTTATTTACTTTACTATTATATATTACTAGAGGCCTGGCTTGCGGGGATCAGTGAACCTCTGCACCTCCTCAGCCTGGCGTGACCCACCAGCTCAACCGGCTCCAGCCTGCTGTCCCTGTCAATCCCGCACAACACAAACTAGTGCATGAAGCTGCAGGCAGCCAGGGAGGAGCCGGAGCCCTGGCTGGGTGCCGCCCACAGCACCTGCTCATCCCAGCCCCACTGAGCCTGCCTTCACCGCTCTGGCGCACAGGGGGAGTGTCCTTGGGAGATGCTCACACCTCCGCAGCTGTGCTCACCAGCAGTCAGCTCTGTGTCTGGCACCTGTCAGCTGTGGGAGCACACTGACCACCAGGGGGCAGCTCCTACATGGAGCATCTGCCCCATGGTGGTCAGTGTGCATCATAGCTACAGGCTGGTCATCCGGTTGTTCGGTTGCTTAGGCTTTTATATATATATATAGATTATTTATATTATATCATAATTTTCTCTTTTGGCAATCTAAAAGGTCAAAAATGCATCTCATTTCTTTAATTTGAATATGTATTACTAGTGAAGTCACATTTCTTATCATTGTGACTTGTATTTAAAAAATTTTTATTTTGTGATTGCTCTTCCTATTGATCTTCTCTGGTAAATTATAATTTTTATTTAGGCTTTTTCCTATGTAAAATCATTTATAGGTTAAAGTCTTACATATCATAATAATTTACAGTTTATCATATTTTGAATATTATTTATGGTCTTATTCTCCATGGAGAATTTTTAATCTACCAATATTACCTTAGTTTCTTTGGATAATAATTATAAAACTATTCTCCATACCAAGAGCACAAAATGACTTTTTTCCAGCCCTCTTAAGGCAAAAATTTGTATCTTTAGTCTATCAACTTATTAAATGTATGGTATGAGAGATGGAAAAAGCTACTTTTCCAACTATTTGTGTCATTAATAACATTTAATGAAGAATATATTCTCCAGATATTTTAAATTTGAGTATTTATCATAATGTATTTGTAACCAAGTCATATTTAGTTATTTCTGGACTTTCCTTTTTCTATCAGTTTTAAAATAAATTCCAGATCTTTTAAAAAATTACAGACATGTAGGTAAAAATGAAATGTCATAAATTTTGGAAAGAAAGAAAGAGAGCTAGTTCTTTGTAAATTGAATGATTATATAGAAAAGTCTAAGGAATCTACAAAACAATTACTGGAACTAATAGTAAAGTTAGCAAGGTCATAGAGATTGAAGGTCAATATAACCAAAGTCAAATTGATTTTTATACACTGTCAGTAAACAATTACATGAAATGTTTAAAATTTCATCAAATTTCATCAAAACACATATGATACATAGGAAAAAAATTTTAATGATGTGCTAGATTTATAACCAAATAAATATACATATGGGTGAATGAAGTTAAAGAAGACCTAAAATATGACTATGTCATGTTTCTGGTTTGGAAAATGCCAAATTTTTTAAATGGCAATTTTCCCAAATCAGATTTCTAGACAATCTTAGTCATAATACTACCCACTTTTCTTTTTAACTAGAAAGTGACAATTGATTCTAAAATTTACATGGAAATGAAAGGACTTGAATATTCAAAGCAATTTAGACAAAGAACAAGTTTGAGGACATGCATTGACTTCAAGATCCTATCTAATAAAAGATTAATATGCAAATTAACTATCATTCCGCTACACCCACAAGCCAGTCCCGCCAGCCAATCAGGAGCGAGTATGCAAATTAACCCAACCAAGATGGTTGCGGCCACGGAGAGAGCAGGAGGCTTGGGTTTCCCTGGTAATGGAGGAAGCCAAGCTTTCCACACACCCTGGCCAGCCTAGGCCTCCACTCAAGGCTACAAAATTTCAATTATAGAAGATAAATAAATCCCAGATATCAGGGCCTCCACTTGGGTCGCCGAGGGTCATGGCCAGCCTATAAACCAGCACAGGCCCCTCGCCCAGGCTGTCCCAGGCCCCAAGGGAACCCCCACCCTGATCTGGGACACCCTTCAGGGCAAACCAGCTGGCCCCCACCCATGTACCAGGCCTCTATCCTATCTAATAAAAGAATATTATGCAGATTTACCATCACCCCAACACACAAGCTGGATGCCCCCATGTAGTCAAAGATGGCTGCCCTCATGTTGACACAAGATGGCCACCACAAGATGGCCAGCAGTGTAGGGCAGTTGGGAGGGATCAGGCCTGCAAGAGAGGGCAGTTGTGGGCAATCAGGCCAGTAGGGAAGGGCAGTTGGGAGGGACCAGGGTGGCAAGGGAGGGCAGTTGGGGGCGATCAAGCCTGCAAGGGAGGGCTGTTAGGGATGAGCAGGCTGGCAAAGGAGGAAGTTAGGGATGACCGGGCCTGCAGGGGAGGGCAGTTTGAGGGGACCCAGGCCTGCAGGGGAGAGCAGTTGGGGGCAAACAGGCTGGCAGGGGAGCAGTTAGGCAACAATCAGGATGGCGGGGGAATGGTTAGGGGAGTGATCAGGCTGGCAGACAGAAGCAGTTAGGGGCAATCATGAAGGCAGGCAGGCGAGCAGTTGGGAGCCAGCAGTCCTGGATTGTGAGAGGGATGTCTGGTAGGATCAGGCCTAAACGGGCAGTTGGACATCCCTTGAGAAGTCCCAGATTGGAGAGGGTGCAGGCTGGGCTGAGGGGCACACACCCCCATGCATGAATTTTGTGCACCGGGCCTCTAGTATAATATAAAGCTAAAGCTGCAATAATCAAGCAGTGGGAATTGTCATAAAATGGAAGTATATCAATGGAATGCACTTTTTGGCACTTTTATTGCTTTTGAAAGCAGAGTTATAGCATTAAATTGGAGAGAAAAGAGAAAACAAAACAAAAATTGATCACAACATGGATGGACCTTGAGAATATTATGGTAAGTGAAATAAGTCAGTCACAAAAAGCTAAGAATCATATGACTTCACTCATTTGTGGGATATAAAACTGAAACTCATGAACATAAACAACAGTGTGGTTGTTGCCAGAGGGAAGTGGGTTGGGAGAGAAGTGGGTCCTAATATAACAGGAGAAGATTTTACTTTGGGTGGTGGGCACACAGTTTAATATACAGATCTTGTAACATAGAAACCCACACCTGAAATATGCATGATCATCCTGACCAATGTCACCCCAATTAATTTAATTAAAAAAATGAAAATATAATTAGTATGCATGCATATGGAATACATTTTTTGAGAAGCTAAACATTTGGAAAGACATGAATGAATCTTGCAACACACAAGGTATGTGTTTATGCAATCAACAATGATCAGCAAGAATCGGAATCAGTAAAATGGATTATTGAAATGGGAAAATATTAAAGGTGTGGCTGGAACATCTGTATCAGTTTGGTCACATGTTAACAATGTTAATTCAGAAGGGTAAGCATGATTGAACCCTGCTGATGAAACTTTGTTACAGGCTAAAGGCCATGCAAACAGGCACAACATCAAAGCAAATGGCGAGGAAACTTTTGCGGGTTACCCAGCTATTGAAGAAGTAAAAGTGTCAGAGATTATCAGAGGGAGTAGCCATTTGCTTAACTTCTTTTTTTTTCCAATGTAGATGAAAATGGTCCTTTTAAGGAAGACTGAGGAAATGTTTAGCAGACTATATCTGGTTAAACATCTTTGATGGATTAATTCACAAGACTATTTGGTGGAAATGCATCTATTAAGCTTAAATGTCTTCTAGTCATTTTGAAATCATGTGCTAATGGAACTATGAACATCTTTTCAGAACCTAATCTCTTCCTAAGTATGGGATTTTCTCTATGTAAAATGAAACTATTGATTTTTTAGTATTTTGCATATAACTGAACACCTTACTAACTTATCTTGTCAATTCCAATAGTTACTTGATTGGCAACTGTTGTTATGGGGCGTTCTCTTTAAATAATGGCATCTCACTGAATGTAGAATTAAAATTCCATACGCCTAACACAACTGGAAAGGTCCAGGCTATGTCATCAGTCTTATCTTAGGGCCCTCTTTTTCCTTCCCTCACTGCACTGCCTACCATTCTGGCCTGTTTTGTTTTTTGTTCCTGTTCAAATAAGAGGATTGCACTTGATAGCATTAGGACTTTGAACTTACTCTTCTCATTGTCTGGAATGCTCTTTGGAACTTTTAACTTTTCTCTACCAACTCCAGTCCACACCTTAGATCTCTGCTTATGGGACCTTCCTGCAGGAAGCTTTACCTGGTTCTATAGTTTATATTAAGTCCACCTGTCTCTCTCATTGCCCCAAGTACTTTGTTTTTTTGTTTTGTTTTTTCAGGGAACATTTCATAGATTGTGAATCAATATCTTTTATGTAATAATGTATTTGATTATCTACCTCCTCTCCCAAGGTGGTAAGCTTCACATAAGCAAGGACATATTTTTTTGTCCCTTAGTTACTATACTTCTATACCTAGCATGGTTGTATTATATAGTAGGAGCTCCATAAGTATTTCTTAAAAAGTGAATTGCTATCAAAATCTGTACCTGTTTCTTTCAGGTAAGTCCTTGCTTCCCCTTGTCTATTTAGAAAGAGGGGGGAGGGAGTAAGAAAAGCTTATCTCTATTATGGTATTTGTGTCTGATTTAATAGATTTTTACTTGAGACACATTGTAGTTGAGAAGTATAATATACACTGAGTGGCCAGATTATTATGATCTCTGAATGCATAATAATCTGGCCACTCAGTGTGTGTGTGTGTGTGTGTGTGTGTGTGTGTGTGTATCAATATATACATATATATCTAGATAGATAGATAGATAGATAGATAGATAGATAGATAGATAGATAGGTATATATGAGGCCCGGTGCATGAATTCGTGCATGGGTGGCATCTGGCCAGCCTGGCCAGTGGGAGGGAACATGGGTGGTTGGCCGGCCTGCCTGCTGGTCAAACTCCTGGTCAAGGGGACAATTTGCATATTAACCTTTTATTATATAGGATATACACTGAGTGGCCAGATTATTATGCATTCAAAGATCATAATAATCTGGCCACTCAGTGTATGTTAATGGAATAGAGAGCTGTTCTGATGATAGAATGTTCAGACATAGAACTACAGGGTGCTAAGAGTAGAAAAATGGGGAAAAAATATCATTTAGCTCATAGGTGTATAAGTGACTATCAATTCCAAGTTCCACATTTGGCTAAGGAAAATATCTATTAATATAACTAGGATAGAGGGAGTATAAATCCTATATAATAAAGAGGTGATATGCAAATTGACTGTCGCACCCTCACAAGATGGCTGCCTATGACCAAGCCGGAAGGGGGATTAGTGAGGGATGACCAAACGACTGAATAAGCAGGCTGTGTGGGGCAACCAGGGCAGTGGGGTGGCCATGAGGGGTAACCAGGCCAGCAGGGGGGGGCAGTTGGGGGCATCCAGGCTGGGAGGGGGCAGTTAGGGGTGACCAGGCTGGCAGAGGGCAGAAGTTGGAGGTGAGCAGGTGGGAAGGGGGGGACAGCAACAGGTGACCAGGTTGGTGGGGGGGGCCAGCAAGGGGTGACCAGTCCGGCAGGGAGGGGGCAGTTGGGAAAGACCTGGCCAGTATCAGGTGGCAGTAGGGACAACCAGGCCGACATGCAGAGGCAGGGGAAATCAGGCTAGCAGGGAGGGGGTATTTTGGGGGGTGACCAGGCCAACAGGGGCGGCAGTTAGGGGCAATGAGGCCAGCACACAGAGGCAGTGCGGGGGTTCAGGCTGGCATGAGGGGGCAGTTAAGGGTGACAAGGCAGGCAGGCAGGCAGGTGAGTGATTAGGAACCAGCAGTCCAGGATTGTGAGAGGGATGTCGGACTGCTGGTTTAGGCTTGATCTCCAGGATTGGGCCTAAACCAGCAGTTGGACACCCCCAAGGGGTCCCAGATTGGAGAGGATGCAGGCTGGGCTGAGGGGATCCCCCCATGCACGAATTTTGTGCACCAGACCTCTAGTATCTGTATAAAAGGAGAAAACAAGTATATATATATATATATAGATATATATATATGGTATTTAAAAAGTGCCATTATTATCATTATACTAGAGGCCCAGTGCATGAAACTTCATGCACTGGAGGGGGGTCCCTCAGCCTGGCCTGTCCCCTCTCACAGTCCTAGAGCCCTCAGGGGCAGGAGGCGACCCAGCAATCAGGGGAAGGTGATGTCCCCATCACACCTCTGCTGCTGCCACTGCCAGCAGCACAAGCTTTGGCTGGCCCTGGTTACCTGAGCCTCGGGCAGCCCTGGGCCGCTGGGCAGTCACCATGTGATGCTTGCCTGTGCCTCAGGTGTCAGCTAGTCAGCCGACATCCGAGGCTTTGCCTTCGCCTCAGGCCGGCCCTAGGCAGCGGGGAGGCCATCATCCGAGGCTTAACTGTGCCTAGAGCATCAGCTGGGCAGCCACCATCCAAGGCTTGCCTGCACCTCGGGCCAGCCCTGGGCGACTGGGGGATGAGGGTGGGTCTGGCTGCATTATGTGCCTGCCGCCCCTCCCCCCCAACACCCGGCAGGGTTGAAAGGACTCAGGGACTCCGGCAGGGCTGAGAGGACTGGGTGCCACCATCTTGTGGCTATGGGCGTGCCACTGTCTTTGTGACAGCGTGATGGTCAATTTGCATATTCCCTTTTATTAGATAGGATGTGGTGCTGAGAGACTGTCAAGTTTCTCCTTTTAATAGATTAAACACATTGCTAAGGATTTTAAAATTACCTTTCCCCCTTAAAAAAATGTTTATTTTTCTGAGACAGCCATTTCATTTGAACAGTTATAGGATTTTATCTGCTATGCATCCTGTACCTTAAGATCTTAGGATGTTAGATTAGAAGTTGTGCAATATTTCATGATCAAAATAATATTCTCATGTCACCTTTCTAGTCATGAATAATTTGGTTGTATAGACAGACGGGACAGG
The DNA here is from genome assembly GCA_026230045.1 of Corynorhinus townsendii. Taxonomy (NCBI): domain Eukaryota; kingdom Metazoa; phylum Chordata; class Mammalia; order Chiroptera; family Vespertilionidae; genus Corynorhinus; species Corynorhinus townsendii. Next base: position 179,909,638 of record JAPDVU010000001.1, read on the forward strand.
TGAGAATAGTGATAGTATCCTTGGTGTCAATTTCACAAAGATGGCAATTGTCCAAAGTTCACAAACTCTGTATTTGAATTTATTTAGAGAAAAGCACACATAAGATTAAAGTTGATTTTGCTAATTGCTGTTAAATCATTCTGCCAACCTTAGGTCTATTAACCTCACTCACTTGCTTCTACTTAAATTTCCCAATATTGTGATTCCCAGTGGTAGTGAGAAGCAAAGTGGTCTGTCTTTGCTCAGCTTTTCAATTCCTCAGGCCCTGGCTAACTAACCTTCATTAATTCAATGGGGCCAAAATATTTCTTTTCTACCACTTATTTTTTTGCTGCAACAGAAACTAACTTTCCATGGAAAAGCAAACAATTCCTCAGCCCTGGCTGAACAACGGGTAAAAGTGGGTGGAGTGCTTATTCAAAACAAACACAAGAGGAGCAGAATTCACGATGGCTACATTAGCATCAATGGCAATATCGTACTCTCCCTATCAGTACCCCTCCCCACCCCCAAAAAAAAAGTAGACCAAAAAGCTGTAATTTTAAAGTGTGTTTTCTCTGGTGCCAAAAGAATTCTCTTTTATGTCTATCTAATATCAGCTGTAGACATAAGTTGCTTAACTTGTTTCTCAATGAGACAACTTGCTCTCAAATTCATCAACTAAGCTGTCCAGACACCTTTATGTTATTTAATTTTAAATTATATTGATGGCATGATAGCTAGTAATCTTTAAAATTCTTAAACACCCTCTCTCCATCAGCTTTTATTTATTTTTTTAAAAATATGTTTTTATTGATTTTAGAGATAGAGAGGAAGGGAGAGGGAGAGAGAGATAGAAACATCAATCAGCTGCTTCCTGCACACCCCCTACCAGGAAGTGAGCCTGTATCCCGGGCATATGCCTCAATAGAGAGTTGAACCAAGTGACCTCGTGGTGCATGGGACTACACTCAATCCCCTGCACCACACTGGTCAGGCTCCATCAGCTTTTCTTTATGTGAAATTCCAAGTTGCCAATACAAACAAAGTATTACTTTCTTAATACATAGACCAGTGGTTGATATCTTAGTGTAGGATTCTCTGCAAAACTCATATAAAGCACATAGCTTAAACTGGAGACCTAAGTGTACTTCAGCCTCTGGATATCAATATTGGAATCATACCATTATGTGTTGGCTTCAGCAGACAGTCAACTTGGACCTTCAAGTGAGTAGAGGATAATAGCAGCAGCTGGGCTGGACGTGCATCCACCAAATCACCAACTTATGAAGTAGAAACTGGGGAGGGGATGGAAGACAGTGGAAAAGGAGAAGGAAAAGGAGAATAAAATAATTTCCTGAGTGTATAACCACTACATGGAAGCCATATTTTAATGCAAAATGGTCCTACACTGTTATAAATATATACAACCTAACATTGTGAAGTTGACCAAAATGAAATAAGATTCTCTACTTTTGTGAAGAAATGAGGATTCAGTTAAACAGAAGAGGCCACAGGAAAAGAGGCACTTTGTCTTCAAAAACCCTATTATGCTCTAAGAATCCTTACCATTTCACAAGGGTATATACAGAAGTTGAGAGTAAGGGTTTGGACAATGGTATAGTGATTTGATATTGTTGCAACCTTCAAATTCATGATCAGTGGACTCATGTTGTTAAATAGTGGTATGAACCAGATGGTGTAAGCTCTAAACTAGTTATGAACAGTAAGACCACACAGTGTGATCTATTATGGATAGAAAAATGAAAAATTAACTAAATTTTGACTATCACTATAGTTTGTTTGAGAAGTACTACTATAGGACATATTGTTAGTGACTAAAAGAATGTCTTGCTAGAGATTCTTTTACCCCACCCTTTAGAAAGACTGTCTGCCCTTTAGACTCAATGTAGATGTCCACTGTTTTCTTTGCTTATCCTATATAATAAAAGGCTAATATGCCAATTGACCCAAAAGGTGGAATGACCGGTCGCTATGATGAGTACTGACCACCAGAGGCCAGCCACTCAACACAGGAACTGCTCCCTGGGGGTCAGTGCACTTCCATGGGGGAGCACCACTCAGCCAGAAGCCAGCTCATGGCTGGCCAGCGCAACGGAGGTGGCAGGAGCCTCTCCTGCCTCCGTGGCAGCACTAAGGATGTCCGACTAACAGATATCCCTGGGGAGCAGGCCTAAGTCATTAGGTGGACATCCCCAAGGGCTCCCGGGCTGCCAGAGGGATGTCTGACTGCCAGCTTAGGCCCAATTCCCCAGGGAGCAGGCCTAAGCCAGCAGGTGGACATCCCCGAGGGCTCCCAGACTGTGAGAGAGATGTCTGACTGACAGTTTAGGCTCAATCCTCCAGAAGCGTGCCTAAGCCAGCAGGTGGACATCCCCCAAGGGCTCCCGGACTGCAAGAGGGTGCAGGCCTGGCTGAGGGACCCCCCCAAGTGCACAAATTTTCATGCGCCAGGTCTCTAGTGTTTTTATATTATCCTTCTTTATTTCAACTTTGTGAGACCATAGATTGAATCATTCTGAAAAGAATCTTTGAAGGGATAGGCAGTCTAATATTATTTTTTGCCCATAATCTTCAAAGTTGTAGATTTTAAAATGTTTTATTACATTTTTTAATGGACATCCTCAATGATGTGTAAGAAAGTGTTTCCCACTTTATAGTAGCATCACTAAATCACTCTATGAATCAGGGACTTTGGGAAGATAAGAGCCAATTACAGTGAAAGTTCTGAGATTATCATCTTTCATAAAAGAAACAATGTCTTTTGACTTTGGTTGTCTATTCTGTCTTTCTGCCTGAGTATTTTTGAGTTTTGAGATCTGGCTTACCTTGACCCTAAAACCTACCATCACCTTTTTAATATCTCCTTTAATCCCTATTTACTTTTTATTATAATGTTTCTACAAATATACATATATATATATATATTTATATATATATATATATATATATATATAAAATAATAAGGTTGGACCAATTGTTGAAAGATTTAAGCCCTTTATGAAAAAGTTCTTAAGGAGAAAATGATAATTCTAATATTTTATATCCACAGTAAGATCAAGAGAGTGAAAATAAAATAGTTAAGCCTATAGAGCTACATTTCATAAAAGTCTGACATTGAAGAATAGACTTAATATTATCAAATAGTACTTTAAAAGCACAAATATGATGTGGGTATAATAGTTGAAGACTAAGATACTAGATCTGGAATTAAATTTTTGATTCACCATGCAAGCATTATTTCCACCTTGCTCTATGCAGCAAAAAAAGAAAAAAGGGAAAAAAAAGAATGGTTTTTTTTTTAAAAAAAAAGTCTTACAGTGCTATAAAAGAAGCATAAATGCTACGTACGGTTGGAAGAAATTATCAAGTTAAGCTGAAGAATGTGTAATATTCTTTATCAAATGAAGAACATTGAGACTGACATTACCAAACTACCTTTAAATTGGCTGGCTGGATATGTGATTGAGTTACTGCGCTCTGACATTCCAAGTGAATACATTCCTCTGGTTATAACCTAAAAATCTGAAAACAAAATGTTTCAAAGATAGCCTGAAGAATGATCTTTAAAAATAATCTATACTTAACAATATAATACATGTTAGGATCACACCAAGCAAATGGGTAAGGGTTAACACAGTTAAAGAAAAATTATTCTAAACAGGTACTCTTCTATAAAATGCAACTACTAATGGCCCCTACCACCAATAGTAATAAAAATAATGGTGATTCTAATAGTTACCAGAAGTACCAGTACTGTGTGTGTAGACTGGGATCATGACTACATTAATCTTTTAGATTCTCCCATACCAGAAGAGGTCCTTTACAATTCAGGATTTCATAAACACCCACACACACAAATGGGCTAAGGCAATTTCTCATACTCTGGGAAAGGACTACCTGCAGCTACCTATATTAATATAAACATATATGAAAGAATCAAATAAATATAACTATGCTGTAGTTGGTTAAAGAGAGGCCATAAACCATTTCAGAGGAAAAGCGGAATGAAACAAATGGAACCTTATTTCTTCACTTTTGTTCCAATGCAGTGGTCGGCAAACTGCGGCTCGCGATCCACATGCGGCTTTGCCTCTCTGTTGACTAATGAGTTTGCCGACCACTGGGATAGGGGCTTAATCACAAGGAACAACAACAGCCTATAATTATTGGAATTGAGAGTCTAGGTCATTGGTTGGCAAATTCATTAGTCAACAGAGCGGCAAACCGCTGTCAATGTATGCTTGCTTCTGTGGTTCTTTTTTCTAATAACTAAAAAGCATGTTTTTGTTTAAGCATCACATATATACATTCAGACACAGTAAATTGTTATATAAGTCTTGAAAATAGTGCGTCCACCCCCAGAGCCACCTGGTGTTTCTAACTATTCTATTAGAGACCCTGGGGGAAGTGGTTCTCAACCTTCCTAATGCCCCGACCCTTTAATACAGCTCCTCATGTTGTGGTGACCCCCAACCATAAAATTACTTTCGTTGCTACTTCATAACTGTAATTTTGCTACTGTTAATGAATCGTAATGTAAATATCTGTGTTTTCCGATGGTCTTAGGCGACCCTGCTAGTGGTTCTCAACGTGTGGGTCGTGACAACATGAGGAACTGTATTAAAGGGCTGCGGCATTAGAAAGGTTGAGAACCACTGGCTTAGAGGGTCTTATACCTGTGTTTTTTAGGTTTCTTGATAACATGGAGGTGGCAACAGCAGAGGTAGGAAACCCTAAAGATAATTAACACAAGTCATGAGCCCATGCAGTTAAAAATGCACTTTCCTTGAAAAAACTTCCCCTTGCTGCTTCCAAAGTTCAGACATGCAGAAACATTTTTTTATATTTAAGATAAATTAATATTTTAAACTTTATATTATAGAGTTGATTGTATTGTCATGAAAGATTATGCAAACAATGTCCATTTTTTATTAGAGAGAATATCTCACAGGAAATTCAATTCCTATGTATTTGTCTTCTTCTCGAGTTAGTTAAGTACAACTGTTATTTTATTCCCAAGAAAATGTTTTGCTTTTATCACAGGTAAAATTATGTTTCATTCATCATGTGTAGGTAGTACTGTTAAACATTTTTTATCTTCCTTTTATTTTTTGCTAACAGACTCCTTTAACAGTTAGTGGGCTATAATCCTACAGGAATTTATTACTCTAAACTTTTCTGACTATGCAATTTTTTTTAACACAGTTTTGATTAAAATAAAAAAAGCTATACTTTCCTCCATCTTTCCCATTAGCTTCTGCCATATTTTTCTTTTAAGCAGGAAAATTATAGTATGTTTTTTACCTACAGTAAACCATATATTTCAAGCTATAAAATCCTATTAAATGGGTCATTGGATATAAGTTGAATATGTAAAACCACTTAAAGTATATATATATACATATATATATATGTATATATATATGTATATATAGATGATAGATAGATAGATAAATATATTTTATTGATTTTTTTTTTTTACAGAGAGGAAGGGAGAGGGATAGAGAGTTAGAAACATTGATGAGAGAGAAACATCGATGAACTGCCTCCTGCAACACCCCCTACTGGGGATGTGCCCGCAACCAAGGTACATGCCCTTGACCGGAATCGAACCTGGGACCCTTCAGTCCGCAAGCCGATGCTCTACCCACTGAGCCAAACCAGTTAGGGCTAGATATATTTTGTTTGAAGTGGAATTTAGGAATCCATTCTAAAGAAATAGGGGTCCTTTCTCCCCATGCTCTTGCCTACCTAAGTCAGGATAGCCTTAATAAGCCTTTAAATCAGTCTTGGTTTTCTCAAGAATATCAGCTTAAAAATCTCTAGATTTGAGGTATTTCCAAATTTCAAAACAAAAGACATCTGCTAATACATAGAAGAGTAACACTTGAAGTCTTAAATAACCTGTGTTTAATACATAGTTTATTTTAAGAAGAGAATGTGGGACACAGAGGATTAAGTGAACAGAAATGCCTAGAGGGACAAGCCTTTCCAAGGTACAAAGTTGGGCACCTGTTGTTTTCCTCCCTGGGAGTAATTACCAATTCTCGGTTTGAGTTAAGGATCAGACTTTGCTTACACAAATGGCAAAGTGAAATGAACAAATATTCTGTGCAGGTTGTAAACGCAGCATTTTAGAAACTAAAGCCTACCTGTTTTTCTCTGGTTCATTGGCTGAATTTTGGCATCATGATGAAAGCTACGAATCTGTATAGGTAAGTCTGACATTTTTTTCATAGTTTTACAGAATTAACAAAATAAAATTCCATTTTAGGAACAGGTCTGCCTCAAACACACATTTAGTCTTCTTCTCAAGACATATACCAAATTTGGAAGTAGCATGGAAGGGAAGGTCGAATAGCAAAACTCAAAAGCTACAAAGGCTGACTGAGTCTTTCGTAGTCATTTAGACATAAGGTAAGATGGTTAGAGGCAAAAGCCTGAGGAACAAAAATCAGAAATAAATTTTTATTAAACATTTACCCAAACAATGACCCATCTCAATCCACTATTGTGTGGAAGTGATTAACCACCCCCACTCTAAGTCCCTTATAGAAGAAAATGGAGACTACATCTAGGAAAAAATATCAATTAGAACTTTTAGGTTTTCTTTGTACACAATGTGCACATGTAATAAAAATTACTAGACTCATAAATAGGCATAAAAATGTGACCAATGATGACAAGAAACAAACAAAATAAGCAAACAATCTAATATCTGATTTAGTAGTGACAGACTTTAAAATAGCTAATATTAGTATATTAAAATATATAAGGTACAGTAAATATGTGTAGAAAATTTCACCAGAGAATTGAAACATGTAAGTTGACATCTAGAGCTAAATAACATAATATATAATATTAAGAATTCATTGGATGGATTTAAGTGGAGGGACATGAGGGAGATATACAAATTTACTTAAAAGATAAGCACATTCCAAATGTCTAAATGAGCTATGGATGAGTAGCTTAGGTTGTCATCCCAATATGCCAGAGTTGTGGGTTCAATCCCCAGTCAGGGCACATACAAGAATCAACCAATGACGTGATATTGTACCTAGAAAACCCTAAAGACTTCACACAGAAAAGCCTACTATATTTAATAAATGAATTTAGCAAAGTTAACATTTAAAAGCATTTTTATTCAACAATAATACATTATCAGAAAGAGAAACTAGGAAAAGAATCACATTTACTATTGCAACAACAACAACAACAAAATAAAGCAACTAAGGAGGTAAAAGACTTGTACTTGGAAAACTATAGGACATTAAAGAAAGACAAAGAGGAAGACACAAGCAAGTGGAAGCATATACCGTGTTCATGGATTAGAAGAATTAACATTATTAAAATCCCTGCATTACCCAAAGCAATCCATAGATTCAATGCAATTCCTATTAAAATACCAGTGGCATAGTTCACAGATCTAGAACAAACATTCCAAAATATATAGAGAGAACCAAAGAAGACTGCTAATAGCCACAGCAATCTTGAGAAAGAAGAACAGAGTTGGAAATATCACAATACCAGATATCAAACTCTACTACAAAGCCATTATAATTAAAACAAGAACAAGCATATAAATCAGTGGAACAGAACAGAGAGCTCAGAAATTAACCCATGTCTTTATGGTCAATTAATATTTGACAAAGGAGGCAAGAGCATGCAATGGAGTAAAGACAGTCTCTTCAATAAATGGTACTGGGAAAATTGGACAGGTGCATGCAAAAAAAATGAAAGTAGACCATCAACTTACATTATACAAATGAATAAAAAATGGACAAAAGACTTAAATGTAAGTCACAAAACCATAAAAATCCTAGAAGAAATCATAGGCGGTAAAATCTCCAACACCTCATGTAGACATATTTTTGCTGACATGTCTTCTAGGGCAAGGGAAACAGGAAAAAATGAACAAACGGGACATCAAAATAAAAAGCTTCTGTACAGCAAAAGAACCAATCAAATGAAAAAGGAGTCCAGTGTCTGGAAGAACATATTTTCCAATGATACATCTGATGAGGGTTAGTTTCCAAAATACATAAAGAACTTATGCAACTCAACACCAGGAAGACAAACAGTCCAATTAAAAATAGGCAAAGAACCTCAATGAATCCTTCTGCAAAGAGGACATACAGAGAGCCAATAGGCACATGAAAAAATGCTCAGCATCACTAATCATCAGAGAGATGCAAATTAAAACCACAATGAGATATCACCTCACACCTGCCAAGATGGCTTCCATCAATAAAACAACAAATGCTGTCAAGGATGTGGAGAAAAGGGAACCCTAGTGTACTGTTGGTGGGAATGCAGACTGATGAAGCCACTGTGGAAAACAGTATGGCGTTTGCTCAAAAAATTAAAATTGAACTGCATTTTGAGTGAGTGATCTTACTTCTGAGAATATATTCTAAGAATCATAGCAGTGTTATTTACAATAACTAAGATCTGTAAACAGCCCAAGTGCATATCAGAAGATGAGTGGGTAAAAAAGCTGTACTATATTTATATAATGGAATACTATGTGGCCCTAAAAAAGAAGGAAATCTGGTACTAGCTCCCACCTGTCAGAATGGCTATCATTAACAAATCAACAAACGACAAGTGCTGGTGAGGATGCGGAGAAAAAGGAACCCTCATGCACTGCTGGTGGGAATTCAAACTGGTGCAGCCACTGTGGAAAACAGTATGGAATTTCCTCAAAAAGTTAAAAATAGAATTCCCATTTGATCCAGTAATCCCACTTCTAGGAATATATCCCAAGAAATCAGAAACACCAATCAGTAAGGACATATGCACCTCTGTGGTCATAGCAGCACAGTTTACAATAGCAAAGATTTGGAAACAACCTAAGTACCCATCAGCAGATGAGTGGATTAGAAAACTGTGATACATCTACACAATGGAATACTATGCTGCTAGAAGAAAGAAGGAACTTTTACCATTTGCAACAGCATGGATGGAACTGGAGAGCATTATGCTAAGCGAAATAAGCCAATCGGAGAAAGATAAGTACCACATGATCTCACTCATTTGTGGGATATAATGAACAAAACTGATGAACAAAAATGGTTCCAGAGACACGATGGCACTGAGCAGACCATCCAGCTTCGGGAAGAAGGCAAGGGAGGGGGGGTGTTAGAGATCAGCCAAAGGACTTGTATGCATGCTTATTAGCATGACCAATGGACACAGACTCTGGGGCAGTGGGGGCTTGCCCTCAGGGGTGGGAGTGGCCAGGGGGAAATGGAGACATGTAATACCTTAAACAATAACAAAAAGAAGCATATCTGACCATTTGTGTCACCATGGATACACCTGGAAATTATTATGCTAAGTGAAATAAGCTAGTCAGAGAAAGATAAATACCACATGATCTCATTTATATAGCAATGTAATTCACAACATAAAATGACAAATAAAATAGAAACAGACTGACTGCTATTAAAGGGGAAGGAGGTACTGGATGAAAGAAGTTGAAAGAATTAGCCAAATAACATATATGCATACCCCATAGATACAGACAACAGTGCGGGTGATGACCAGAGGGAAGGGAGTGCAGGGGCTGGGTAGAGGTAGGCAAAAAGGGTAAGATGGGGACATCTGTAATAGTGTCGATAATAAAAAGTAAAGTTAAAAAATGTAAAAGTCAGGTTAGTATCATGAATAAAAATTATATAGACTGTCAAATAAATTGAATCAACCAATGAATGGATAAATAAGTGGAACAATAAGTAGAGGTTTCTCTATTGCTTGCACTCTCTCTCCCTCTTTCTAAAAATAACAATTTCTACATGAAACTCTTAGAGAAATGAATAATTAAAGAAACAATGAAAACCATAAAAAATATGAGCTATAGTGAGAAATTCAAATATATGTGCAATTGCAATCTCAGGAGAGAGATATTGAATAGATGAAAAATTAATATCTAAAATTAAATAACCACAAAATTTACAAAAGTGATTAACAGCATCAAATCACAGATTCAAAAACCCAACAAATCCCAAGCAGTATAAATAAAAAGAAAAATTTTTTTAAAAGTTTACCTAGAATTTTATTCTGTATAACAGTATAGACAGAGAAAATATTCTTTAACAAAATTGAATTTAGTAACATAACCTTACTACAAGATATACTAACAGTCCTTTATATTGAAGGAAATAATTCTAAGAGTAGCAAGAAACTTTAGGGAAGTCTGAAGACCACCAGAAAGGAAATATGTATGTTGTTATAAAGTAATTTGGGCTATATAAAATAAATAAAATGTCATGTGTGATCTATAACATATGTAGCAATAAAATAAAGGCCCACAGTATGGTGTAAGTGGAGTTAAAATATTATGTTCCATTCATTGTTCAGGGAATGTTAAAAGTGCTAATTTGAGGTTGACTTTAATAAGCAAGGATGCGAGGAATCCAAGATGACGGCGTAGGTAAACACCTAAACTGCTGCCTCGCACAACAATTTCAAAAATTCAACTAAAAGACAAAATGTCTATCACCCAGAACCACGGGAAAGCTGGCTGAGTGGAAGTTCTACAACAAGAAGGAAAGAGAAAAGAGCATCGAGACGTGCACGAGCGCTGAAAAGCTGAGGTACGGAGGCACGTGATCCGGTGTTGCTTTTTTCAACCCAAAGGGAGACAAGCCCCCGACTACTCTGAAATCCAGTTTCTGGGGAGACGCGGGGGACCCAAACTCCTACGGAGAAAAGCTGGACTGTCTGCCAGTGAGGGTGGCTTACTTGCAGAGCTGCGCGCAGGAATAATTGTTTACTGCACTGGGGCACGGGACTCCGGGACGCCCTTGGGGACACAGAGCCGGCTAACTAGCAGCCATTGCTGTTTGCCACGCCCTAGCCTAGTGACACCCTGAGACCCCGCCCTGCACAACCTACAAACCCACCCAAGCTCCAAGCAGCAGCATTAGCAGAAGAAAGCCCCGCCCTATCGCAGCTTAACCTAGCAAACTTGCAGCCTGGGTCAGACAGCTCCAAAACCTTCAAACCCCAAGCAAAGAGGAGAAAACTGTAGCTCTCACTGTAGCTCCTGCTGGATGGCCTCAGACAGTAGCTGACCTGCACCCCATTGGAGATCCAGAAGCCAGTGTACCTAGTGGTCAGAGTGAGACACCAGATTTCAACTCCTCACATCCATAAGTGACACATTCAAAGGCAGACTCAGTGAGCACCAAAGCCCCACTGAAACAAGTCCTGCCCCATAAGTGTGTCTTCAGCACAGCAGTTCTTCCATTATAGACACAGTGAGTGCTCACAGCTAATTGGCCTGGAGGTCAATTCCTCCCAGTATACCAACAGCAATTAAGGCTTTAACTGCACCAAGTCTTTGCACTCAGCCCACAAAGGGGTGTACCAAGAGTGTCCACATCAGGTGATTGGGGAGGCTGAGCTACTGCCCCCTATAGGTCATCTACCACACAAAGCTACTCCATCAACACAGGGAAGCAGCCAAAATGAGGAGACAAAGAAACATGTCACGAATGAAAGAAATGGAGGAAAGCAAACTACTGGATGACATAGAGTTCAGAACCACATTTATAAGGTTACTCAAGAATCTTCTCAAAACCGCTGAGAAAGTTGATGAGACCTTCAAGGAGCTTAATGAGAATGCCAAAAAAAATGGAAAAGGATCAGTCAGAAATGAAGCATACACTGTCTGAAATAAAGAATATACAGAAACTCAACTGTAGATCAACGTACCCCAAGAATCAAACCAAAGATCTGAAATATGTGGAAACAAAAAACATCCAACCAGAAAAACAAAAAGAATCCAAAAATATGAAGATAGTGTAAGGAGCCTCTGGGACAACTTTAAGCGAACCAACATCCAAATTTTTGGGGTGCCAGAAGAAGGGAGAGAGCAAAATATTGAAAACCTATTAGAAGAAATAATGACAGAAAACTTTCCCTACCTGGTGAAAGAAATAGACTTACAAGTTCAGGAAGCACACAGAACCCCATACAAGAGGAATCCAAACAGGACCACACCAAGACACATCATAATTAAAATGCCAAGTGCAAAAGACAAAGAGAGAATATTAAAAGCAGCAAGAGAAAAACAGTTAATTACCTACAAGGGAGTACCCATACGACTGTCAGCTGATTTCTCAATAGAAACTATGCAGGCCAGAAGGGAGTGGCAAGAAATATTCAAAGTGATGAACAGCAAGAACCTACAGCCAAGATTACTGTACCCAGCAAAGCTATCATTCAGAGTTGAAGGTCAGATAAAGAGCTTCACAGACAAGAAAAAGCTAAAGGAGTTCATCACCACCAAACCAGGATTACATGAAATGCTGAAGGGTATTCTTTAAGGAGAGGAAGAAGAAGAAAAAGGTAAAGATAAAAATTATGAACAACAAAATGACATCAAATACATACCTACCAACAAGTGAATCTAAAAATCAAGTGAATGCAAAATCTGAAGAACAGAATGGACTGGTGAATATAATAGAATCAGGGACATAGAAAGGGAGTGGACTGACGATTCTCAGGGGAAGCAGGTGTGAGGGGTGCGGGAAGAGATTGGACAAAAATCTTACTCCTATGGATGAAGACAGTGGCGAGGGTAAGGGCATGGGGTGGGGTGGGGAATCAGGTGGAGGGGAGCTATGGGGGAAAAAATAGAGGAACACCTGTAATAATCTGAACAATAAAGATTTATTAAAAAAATAAGCAAGGATGCAGTTTTAATATCTAGAATAACCACTATAATAAAATAACATAAGGCAAAAGAGCAAATGGAGAAAGAGGGAATAACAAAAACATTTGCCTCATTAAAAGAAGGTAAGAATGGTGGGGAAAAAAAGCAAAGCAACTAAAATATGTGGCAAAGAATATAAAATATTAATACTTATAAACATACTGGTTTTTAATATATTATAGTAATAAAGTTTATTTGAAAATATCTTACTTAAATTTGCAAAGTAAGTTGACTTAAAAGAAAAATATTAAATACAAAGTGATACTGATTGTACATATATTATACACATTTGGAAAACACTAGCACTAAATATTACAGGGGAGTAGAGAAAATACTTTCTGCATTTAGGCAAACTGGATCCAATACTCACTGTGCTATCAACTATCTGTATAACCAGGCATAGCAACTTGTCTTGACAAAACAAAAGGTAATTTTTAAAGTTTTTCTTTAATGCATATATAATTCTTCCATTGTTTTTCTGAGAAAATGAGTATTATTATTTGCCTTGCCTAAATATTTACATATGTAAGGATGAGGTTATTAAGGATCAATATATTGCTTTTTCTGTGTTAAAAATAAAAATAAATTTACCCACATACATCATTTATAAAATTGACTGACATGAGTTATTGAAATCACATTCTGGAGAAGGAGAGTAATGAACCATGTTATAAAACTCAACCATTCGTGCAATGAGTATTTATTGAGCACCTGATACATACACACCAGTCTTCGTGATAGGCACCAGACATAATGAGGCAAAAAAAAGCATTTTAATTTATTCCTGGAGATGCATCATTGCATACTGTGAAAGTAGTACAGGAGAGATACGTCCCAGATTGAGCAGGGCACAAGGAAAAGAAAATTTGATTTTTTTAGTGTGAGACATGGAAGTCTTTACAAAGAACTAGACACCTTAGCTGGGTCTTAAATATTGAGTAGATGAATTAGTTGGAGAAGGAATACTTAACAGTTTTGAAAGAAATTGCAAGTAGACTTATAACCTTTAAAAAGTTCTGGATAAAAAGTGTAAAGATAATATTAAAATGTATGACAAATTTTCAGCCATTGCAAGAAGTGTTAATGGTAGAAACAGATTTAGTTTCCTTAGCCTTGTTTTGTTTCTGAAGTAGTAGATGCTAACAAGAAAGTTAACAAGAAAGCAAAGTCAAGGTGGTTTCTTATGTTGAATTTTTTAGTGTTTCTCTATTTGATTTGTTATCCATTTGCTCTGTTATGTAAATTTATTTCACTGAAAGTGAATGGAGAAAATAAATTTTGGTATATAATTGACACTTGAAAAGTTGCATCTTAAGCTATAGACAAAATGTGTGAAATCAATCAAGTATAGCAATAATGTTTTGGCCAACTAAAGACCACATATATGATGGTGGTCCCATAATATTATAATGGGACTGAGAAATTGCTATTGCCTAGTGATGGATGTCATAACCATCATAACACTGTAGTGCAATGCATCCATTCCTCATGTGTGTGTGTTGATGTTGGTGCAAACAACTTACTGCACTGTCAGGCATACAAAGTACAGCACATACATTTGTGTACAGTATATAATAATTGCTAATGATAAAAAAAAATGACTGTTACTAGTTTATGTATTTGTATACTTTTTGTTGTTATTTTAGAGTATGTTCTTTCTACATATATAAAATTTTTACTTTAAAACATTACGCTGTTACACCAGCAGCAGCCTCATATATCTCGTGTTTATGTCTTTTGATTGCATCATTTTTTTGTGTGTTTGATTTAATCTCATGTTGTTCTATACAGCAACATGCTGTACAGGCTTATAGCCTAGGAACCATAGGTATGCCGTATAACCTAGGTGTGAAGACAGCACTATCTAGGTTTGCGGAAGTGCAGTCTGCGATGTTCCCACAATGATGAATCATTTAACAATGCATTTCTCAGAACGTACCCCTGTCCTTAAGTGGTACGTGACTGTATTAAAATATTTCCCCCTCAATTATACAACATATTTGGGGATTCTAAAAACAAATTTGTCTCTACTTCATATCACACAATATAACTTTTCTCAAGGTGAATAAGTTTGTTATAATTTTTATAACAAAAGAAATCCATACCACTGTAGATTCCTAATAAGAATGAGTCAATACCATCTCCATATTAAAAAAAACAACAACAACAAAACTTAATACCTTTAGGCTTTTAGAGAAAATCTCTATTAGGTGGTTGAGAAAGAAGAGTAGATCTTTGATTTTAAAATACATTGCCCTTAATCACCAAAATATTATGATCTACGATACACACAAGAAACAGAGTTGGTATCATTTTTACACATATAAAGTTGATCTGGTGTTTATATATTTATACATATACACCCAACTGGTTTGGCTCAGTGGATAGAGCATTGGCCTGTGGACTGAAAGGTCCCAGGTTCAATTCCGGTCAAGGGCATGTACCTTGGTTGCGGGCACATCCCCAGTTGGGGGTGTTCAGGAGGCAGCTGATGAATGTTTCTCTCTCATCAATGTTTCTAACTCTCTATCTCTCCCTTTTTCTCTATAAAAAATCAATAAATATATATATATATATTTTAAAGTATCTATGAAAATGGGTACCTATCCATTTCTAAGAGTAATTTTTCAAATTAAAGCAAAATTCTAACTATCTCCTAAATCTCTCTGTGTATCTCCATCACTATGCCCCTGCTCTGATCTGGATTTCCACCACCTCCTAAGTGGCATGCCTATGTCCATTCTTGCCCCATACCAAGTTGTTCTTCCTACCTTAGCCAGAGTGGGATATTTCAAAATGCGGTTGTTAACACATTATCCTACTGTTTAAAATTCCTTAATGGCTTTTCTGGCTCTTAAAATAAATATCAAAACCACCATAAATGGCCTGTCTTTGAATTTCAGTTACACTGAATTCCCAGCTTCTAAAATGTGTCTAGCTCTCTCTACCTGTGCTCATTTCCCCAATACCCTTCTGCCCAGAGGAGTCTGCCTACGATTTTCTTTGCATAGTTAACTCCTATTTATCCATCAAATCTCAGTGTGTCCTCAATAAAAGCCTTTCTGATATCTGTGACAATACAATTAACTTTTATATGTCCTCACGACATTGTGTCTCTTTTGTGTCACTAAGCCATAATGATGCAGCCTGTGATTTTTACTTGCCATTAGCACCCCAACATCTGAGTGTGCCTGGTACATAGTAACACTTAACAAATATGTTTAATCTTCTTACAGCTCAATAGAAAGTCATTATATAGCACTCAGTAAACAATATTTAATCTTCTTATACTACTTAAACTAAGTAGAAATGCATTGCAATTGATGTGAATTCCGATAGAATAAAAAGGCATAAAATGACCTTGTTTTAGATAAACCAAAAATTTGTTAATTTTCCAGTTGTGATGTATATGAAAGTAAATATTTGCTGAGGTTTTATCTTACTCATGTACTGGAAACAGGCAACTTGTAATTATATAAGAAGGGATTTTTATTTATCATTTGATCAGATATGTAATTTTAATAGGATAATTTGATAAAAAGATTTTATGAGTATTATGATAGAATACAGCAAACTATATTTTAATTCATTATTTGATTGGTATTTGCCAAGCAATTTGCAAATATTAATTTAATACTCATATGTGCAACTGTGAATTGGATTCAAACCAGGTTGCCTGACTCTGGAGGGATAAGCTCTTAATTATATGACTGCTTTGTTATGGCAATTATATGTGTATATTATTAACTATCATTTGCTAAGCATCTGTTATATGCTGGGCACTCTGCTAAGGGTTTATGTAATTGATCTCACTTGAACCTCATTGCTAAGTTATCCCTATTTATTAGATAATCTCTTTGTGTATTTGCATGTATTAGAACTTTAAAATTGTTTTTATAACGGATAGTGGAAATGAGCAATGCTTAAATGTTTATTATCTTTTCTAAACAGGGGCATTTCTGAGGAAGCGATGCAACCTCATTCTTCCATTGTTATAGTTTACAAATTCTCTAACAGCAATACAAATGTTTACATAATACTATTTTGATTAAACTACATTAATGACCAGGACTGTTAGTGATTTTGGGTTGCGTTTGGTTAAATGATATTCCAAAAAAATCAATTATTAGAAATTAGAGATTTCTGCATTAACAAAATATAGATATAATATGGTCATCTGCTCTTTAGATATGAGAAACTCATTTTCTTCATCCTACAAGTAAGTGTCTGGAATCAGGGTAGAATGTATAAAAATGACGCAGGAGATGATCTCTTCTCCTCATCCAGAAAATCAACATTCCCTCAGTGTACAAGGGAAAAATGAGTTGAAGGATGTGAGTGTTCAGCTTGCGGTTCATATTCTATTTATAATTTCTTTTCTTAAAAAGTGAACTCTTTGATGTTACCATTTTTAAAATTTCAATTTAGTTTAATAGCACTTTCAAGAAAAACAATGCCTTCTTAGCACTAGTTGCCTACTGAATCTTTGATGCCTCTTAGGAAAATATGCTCCCTAAGTAGTTCCTACTTCAATTGAAATTATTAGGAAATTTGAAGAGTATATTAGGCTGTGGAGATATGTCAACATAGACAAAATAAAGGAGCATTACAGGCAATTTTCTAGATAACTGGGGCAAATAGAAGCAAGATCATTAAGAGAAAAATTGAATTATATAACTCAAGAAGTTTCCTGGTCATGAGTCAGTATTAGTTATATCAACATTTATAAGACCATGTGCAGGTCAGGTTTTCAATGCTATCCACAGCTCTTTTGTTATGGCATTTGATGCCGCCACATACCCATTTCAGTTAAAAAAAAATCCCGTGTTGGAAGGAATCTATGTATATAAAAACCCAGCGACCCAATGGCGGAATGACCAGGACGACCAGTTGACCAGTCGTTATGACACACACTGACCAACAGGGGGCAGACGCTCAACACAGAAGCTGCCCCCTGGTGGTCAGTGCATTCTCACAGTGGGAGAGCCACTCAGCTGACCGGGATGAGCAGCACTCCCCTAGCAGGCCGATCCCCACAGGCCACGCTGCCCCACCAGTGCACAAATCCATGCACTGGGCCTCTAGTAATATTATAAAGATAGAATTGACTTAGATAATTTAGAATAAAAATTTATCTAAATGCGATGTAACACTCAGGTAAATGGTCTACTTTTTAGTTAATGTTTTGCATGTCTAAGAAGGCTTTGGGGCCAGAACTGATTCTGAAAAATTCTATGAACTTGTCCAGTGTGGCAATGCCTTATTTGTGAAGGTTAAAACAATTATACTTGAATCTGTATTTATAAAGAAAGACAGAGAGATACTTAACCATATGATACATTTCCCTACTATGGGCACTTATGAATGGGATTAGTGTCCTTATAAAAGAGACCCCAAAGAGAACATTCACCATGTGAGGTTATTGAAAATGATAATTGTCTGTAAATGCAATACCTTCTGGTGCCTTGATTTTAGACTTCCCAACCTCCAGAACTATGGAGAATAAATTTCTGTTTTGTAAGCCACCCAGTCTATGGTATTTTGTGATAGCAGCCCAATCTCAGTAAGACACCTCCATTCTTTTATGGTAAACTGATGCCTGAGTAAGTGGCAGGATCAAGACTTAAACCCAAGACCTACTTACTAACTTGAAAGTTATTTCTTTAAAAGATCGTTTATTTTAAAAATAGGCAATACATACATGGTGGAGCAAAAGTATGTTTACAGTTGTGAGTATGCAAAACAAAGTTTATTATTGTATTATTATTTATTAATTATTGTATTATTATTTATTAATTATTGTATTATTTTCCATAAAAACAACTGTAAGCTTGCTTTTGCCCTACTATCCATATGCAAAAAGTTAAAAGGCAGCACAAGAACATAGTGATAACTAATTCTCACAATCCTCTACTTTTAGTTCATTTTTCTGAGACAACCACTGCTACCAATTTACTTATGTATCCTTGTATGATATTCCATACATTATAAACATTTTAAAAATGCTTTTATGTAAGCATTTTAATGTGTGTGAAAAAGTATATGGTAGAATGCCATATATGCTATTCTGCATGTTTTTTTAACTTTATGTATCATAGAGGTTCTTTCATGCTAACAGGTATAGAGCTGCTTCAATCTCTAGAAGCTATACATTATTTCATAGTATAATGTATTATAGTGTCCAGGAGGAACATTTACATTGCTTCCAGTCTTATTTTATTACTAACAATGTTGCAAAGACTATGATCTATACTAATAGAAAAGTAATATGCTGATTAGACCAGGAGACCTTACAGATGTCCTTCTGGACAAAGCCATGGTGGTGGGTCTGAGGCAGAGACAGTTAGGGGTGATCAGGCCGGCAGGCGGAGGTGGTTAGGGGTGACCAGACAGGCAGGTGAATGGTTAGGAGCCAGTGGTCCCGGATTGCAAGAGGGATGTCCAACCATGGGA
Organism: Corynorhinus townsendii; assembly: GCA_026230045.1. Classification (NCBI taxonomy): domain Eukaryota; kingdom Metazoa; phylum Chordata; class Mammalia; order Chiroptera; family Vespertilionidae; genus Corynorhinus; species Corynorhinus townsendii. The sequence continues at coordinate 179,928,818 of JAPDVU010000001.1, forward strand.
TCGGGCCTAAACCTGCAGTAGGACATCCCCCAAGGGGTCCCAGATTAGAGAGAGTGCAGGCCAGGCTGCGGGACCCCTCCCCCCCACTGTGCACAAATTTTGTGCACCAGGTCTCTAGTTTTTATATATACCATTTAGTAATTTTGTTCTAGATGCATCTTTCTACATATAATAGAGTTGAATTTTGCTTTTTGACCTAATATTATAATATTTAAACCATTTACACTATTGATATTACAGGCTTAGTTCTATCATTTTTTCATTTTATGATTTGTCTTTATAACTTATAATTTCTTTCATTTTTAGTATGTGTATTTGGATGGTATGTATGTATTGTTGTGTTTGTATGACAGATACAGAGTCAGTAAAGCATTAAACAGACTGTCAAATTACAGCAGGAAAGTTAGGGAGAGGTGGAGGAAATTAGAGATCAACCCAAGGACTTATATGCATGCATATAAGAATAACCAACAGATGCAAAACATTGGGGGGTGAGGGCATGTATGGGAGTGGGGGTGGGGGGGGCAATGGTAAGATATGTATACATATAATACCTTAATAAAAAATGGAAAAAAATAAAGCCATTCAATATACAAAAATAAGTTTAAATGATTTACATATTAATATTAAATATTAATATTCTTCCAATTCATTTGTCATAGTTTCTTCATTCACTTAGTTGAAATTTATCCCTAATAAATCATATATAATTAGTTTAGTCCAGATTATTTTATTCCTTCAATTTTCTCTACTTTACCACCCAAATATAAATTTATCATTTATTTATTTTAAATATATTTCTGAAGTTGTTCATAGCTTTGAATACCATAGCTTTGAATCATGGGTAATCAGCCTTACCCATGATTATAAAAACAACTAGGGGCCTGATGCATGAAAATCTGTGCAAGAGTTGTCCTTCCTTCCCCTGGCTGCCAGCACCAGCTTTCCTCTGGCACCTGGGACCTGGGCTCCCCTCCTCTGGCCACTGGCAGGCACCCAGGACCCGGGCTGGCTTCCCCCGGGCCACCCATAGGCACCTGGGACCCAGGCTGGCTTCCCCTGGGCTGCCCACAGGCACCCGGAACCCAGCTGGCTTCCCTCCAGCCCTGGCTTCATCAGAAAGGGCGTCCAGAATGACATCCAGTCTAATTAGCATATTACCCTTTTATTATTATTGACTAGAGGCCCAGTGCATGAAATTCGTGCACTGGGGAGGAGGATCCCTCAGCCCGGCTTATGCCCTCTCGCAATCCTGGAGCCCTCAGGGGATGTCCAACTGATGGGAAGCAGGCCTAAGCCATCAGCCGGACATCCATAGCATTGCCACAAAGGCAGAGAGGATCCCACCACCGCCGCTGCACTCACCAGATGTGAGCCCAGCTTCTGGCTGAGCAGTGCTCCCCCTATGGGAGTGCACTGATCACCAGGGAGCAGCTCCTGCATTGAGCATCTGCCCCCTGGTGGTCAGTGTGTGTCATCGCGACTGGTCGTTCCACTGTTTGGTCAATTTGCATATTAGCCTCTTATTATATAGGATGAGTTCAGCAAACAAACCACTTTTCAGCTTCTGTTTCCCTTCCCCTCCCGATTTTTTAAAAATATTTTTTTATTGATTCAGAGAAAAGAAGGGAGATAGAAACATCAATGATGAGAGAGAATCATCAATCGGCTGCCTCCTGCATGCTGCCTAGTGGGGATTGAGCCCACAACACAGGCATGTGCCCTGACCAAGAATCCAGCTGTGATCTGTTTCAACTTTGGGCCACACCACTAGGCTCCCCTCACAATTTTTGTTAATTGCATCATTTTGTGTCATCAAAGCTTATATTTACATTTTTTTTTGTAATTTTAATGTTTATACCCATTGCTGTGTTTGTATGACAGTTGAAATGAGTCAATGTTTCATCCTATGCATTTAACCATAATTTCTTCATTCACTTCTTGGTTAATTGAAATTTATCTTTACTACTATTTCCATGAAGGGTTTATGTAGCTGTATTCTCCAAATTCTCAACATTTAAAATCATGTTTGCTTATTATGTTTATAATTGAATATTAAGTGGTTTATTCATCAGAATTCAATGCAAGAAACTCCTTTTCCTTTGAATTGATAATTTAATGTCTTTGCCTACTTACTCCTAGTTCAGTAATTTTAATAAGATATACCTTGATATTGATTGTTCTGAGTCCTTTTTCATTCTGGAACATGTTTTTAAAACTTTATTTCTGAGATATTATAAATTATCTTAAAATATATTATTACTATCATTATTATTCTAGTCCTTTACCTTTGGAGCTTTGAATATGCATAGATGGGATCTCTTTTTGTTGGACTTCCATATCTACCTTTTTACTTGTAATTCTCTTATATGCTGAATTTATTTTCACCATAATAATCTCCTTCTTTTTCATCTTATCCTCCTTGTTTCTTTCTGTATTTTCAGTAGTGTCTGTTCCCTTTTATTCTAGTTCTTTATTTCCATTTTCTTTTCCTTTTCTTCTTTTGTTCTGTCTTCTAATGACTTATCTCTAGAGGCTATTTAATTATGTTTTCTCTGAGCTTGTGTATGTTTCCTGTGAAGTCTTGTTTTAAACAAGAAATTATTTCATTATATTTCTTGAATACAAAATAGTATGTTTGTCACAATTTTTCTTTCATCAAGGGAAATTTTTTATATATTGGTTTCATTCTTTCTTGTCATTTTTCTTATTCTTTTCAACTTTATTTTGGTAGTGTCTTTATGTTGATCTTGTCATAGTTTTCTATTGTTATTATTATGATTATTATTCAGTAATTTTAAAAATAAATTAGTTATTTTGAATCATCTATGGATAGAGGAGTGTCCCAGGCAAGAATAGCTTATCCATGATTCACAAACATACCTGATGACACAGGGCTGTGCATTCATACATTCTTTTAGCTTTTACCTCTCTCCGGACAACTGAGATTAAGAGCTGCCAGACTGATCACATTATGCTATTATGTCTAGATAATTTCTTTTTTGTTGGTTCTTCCTTGATTTACTTGACTGTTAGACAGTGTTGGAGACATATCTTTTTTACTGTAAAGATTATTGACTTTATTGCTCAGAGTGGGGTATCTAATTCTGATCATTATGTTCTGTTGGTTTCAACTGAGAGATGTAGCTATAGACTACTTTCTGAGCTTCTCCCTGTACCCCATTCCACCTTTACTATATAGCCTTTTCATATACTGCAATTTGAATTTCAGTATCTCCAGGTTTTATCTAAGATCAAATTTTATTCTCTCTTTTTTTTTCATTAATTTCAAATGAAAGGAGAAAGTAGGAAAAAGCTATTTTTTTCCATTTTCACCATAGCAACCTAAGTAGCTCAAAGTTTATATTCTCAGTTACTCTGCTACTCTACTACACTACATTCTTAATGCCCCTCTATTGTTTCCATTGTTTTTCTAAATAACCTATCATGTTAGATTCATGATCATTCCAATGGGGGCTCCAGGTATTTACAAAGTTGTTATTTTCTTTTGCTTTATAAAGCACTAAGTGAGGTGATATTTAATATGTATCAAGTAAGAAAGAAATTAAAAATGTGAACTTTTTAAGAACAATTGTTGTTTTTGAAGTTCCGATCAGAGTCCCCGCGTATCTCTAAGAATCAGGAATTTGTTTTTAATCACCACTGGTCACTAATGACCACATGGATCCCTTCTCTAAAAACCCCGCATGTGCACAGCACAGTGTCATGCCATTACCCAGGACATGTTGACAAGTCCTCATTGAAAAATAACTTCTTCCTTTCAAAAGCTTATACTTTTTACTTTTTCCCTAAAACCCATCACTTCCCACCACGTTCTTTTCCTTTCTCCCACTTCTTCACTTCTATTCTAGAAGCTTCCATCTGTGTTGTCACCATCCGCCTTACTCCTTTTCAGTATTTCCTCTTGTCCTAAATATCAAAACGTCACACTCACATCCTCTGGTTCTTCAATCTACCCTGCCATTTCTATTTTACCCTTTACAAATTAACCAGCCGAGGTAGGCAGTCTACTGGTGTCTATCATTAACTTCTTTTTACAGATAAGGGAACTGAAGCAGTAAGAGGTAAAATGACCTGGCCTTACTTTAACATAAGGCCTTCTCCTCAGGGAAATTCATCTTCCTGTGAAGATTTCTCTGTTACCTCTATACCCTGCTTCCTAAATGTACATCTCTGGATTTGACTTCTCATTCCCACTTAGGTCTCCTTTGTTTTTAATTAAAATTGAGTTATTCTACAAATAAAAATGAAATATGTAACTAAAATGTTTTATCCACTTTATTTTCATACACAGAAAACAATGTTTTGATTTTTAATTAAGGGTAACATTGGTTAATAAAATTATATAGGTTTCTAGTGTACAATTCTATGATACATCATCTGTATATTGCATTGTGTGCTCACCACCAAAAGTCAAATCTTTTTCAGAAAATATATTTTACAATTATACTTTTTTCTCCAACAGTTGCAACCCCACCTGCCTGCATCCTAAAGGTTAAAACCCTGCTAGTACTAGTAAGCTCTTCCATCTTTTCTCCCTGACCATATAAATCCTTTGAGCAGCCTCTCTTCATTTAAATTCAGTTTAATAAGGCAATTAATCATGGATTTCTGCTAGCCATTCTATTTTTAATCTCTTCCAAATCTAATCATATTTTCACACATCTGCTATGTGTTTGTGAACAATTTATCAAATAACTCCTTCCTCGGAAGCTACAGTAGTTCTCTATTGGTTAATAGAGAATATTCTTTAATTCACCTGTTCAACAAGTGGTTATTAACTTCATGCCATGTTTCAGGCAGTGTTTTCGGCTGTCATGAAACTGTCATAAACAAGATCTTTTATGGAACTTAAATTCTAACATATAAATATAAACAAACAATCTAGGAATTAACAGATAATATTAAGCAACATAAGGAAATAAAACAAGATAATGTGTTAGAGAGTGCCAGGGTAGCTTTTGGAAAGTTTTTCAAGATAACATATTTGAATTGATACCTTGATTATTAGATCTGGAGCCAAAAAGGCTTTATTTAGCAAAGGGACCAAGGGTGGAATGAGCCTAGCCAAGCAGGGGAATAGAAAGAAGTCTAGTGTAGTTCAAATATAGTGAACCAAGAGGAGGAGTGGCTAAGTATGAGTTTGGAATAAGGCAAAGGCTAGAACACTGAGGGCCAGGGGTGCCTTCATACAGGGCATGGACTTTAGTCTTCATTTAGTGGAAAGCAATTAGGAATTTTAATTAGGGAATCTGACATACATGCGGAGAGATCACTCTGGCAGTTCTGTGTGAACCAGTTAGGAGACTATGCAAAAATCCAGACTAGAGAGAAGGATCATTTAGACTAGAGCAGTGATGGATATAGTTGATCACATTTTGAAATTCTTTAAGGTCTTTAGCCATATCCTATTTTATCAAACTCACTTCTTGTTTTCTGTGGCACATACTTCTCATTAGCATCATATGTGGAGGGATGATTTCTTATGATAATGATAAAATCTTCTATTTGTCTAACTGAAAAAAATTTTTTCAAAGTTCTTTGACATATTTTGTGCCAAGAACAATGTTAATCTATAATTTAGTTAAACAGTGTCTTAGTGTTAAATAAAAGACAGAAATTTAAAAATCAAAGCTTTTAGATGAACATTTGTAATGAAGATTGATGCTTTAATGTACTTTTCTACATTAACACGTAAGAATTTGATAACGTTGCTTGATTCTTTGGATCAAAACAAAATGATGCAAAATGTTTTTGAATCCAAACTGCTTCAGAACTTGTCTGTGAAATTTAAATGTGAAGTCTGGGTAAATGCCACAGAGTGCACTTACCACTGCTTCGGGAGTCCGGTGTGGGGTGCAGAGGTGAAATGGAGCGGAGTACTGGCCAGGAACAGAAGACGTTCACACACGCCCACATGCTGGAGAGGAAACCTTTCTTGTTCCGTGAGCCCTAAATCAGCCATGCTGCCTGCTTGTCCCCACAGGCACAGCTGAGTGGGGCCCTGCTCTTGAGATTAGGTACAAAAATATAAAAAATAAATATATTTTTTAAAATAACATTAAACAGTAAGCAGGTTTATTGAGAAAAAAAGATCAAAGAAGAAACCACTCAAAATCTTTAATAAACACAAATAGGAATGATAGAATCCATTAAGTTCCTCTTCATGTCATTTGTCATCACTGATGAAAAATTATATTTCTCTATTGTTTCATGAGTAGAATATTGAGTGTAGCCTTTCAGCATAGAGAGAGTTTTGTGTGTATGTGTTTATGATTTTTTTGTTCTTTCTCAAAATCTCTCACATTACACATATAAGCAAGGTAATATTTCAGTCCTGATGTCTCTAGTCGGTAACCACTCCATAAATAATTCTACTAGAAGAAAAAAAAATCCTATGCCTTCACCAAGAGGTAGGAATATGTTCTACGTCACCGTATCAGTAGAATCCTGGCTAGGAGAAAAAAAATGTAGGTGAGAGAATAGTTATTTGATAATTAAAATAACATCACAACTTTTCCAAGACACCATTCCATTGTAGCTTTGATATGGAGCCAACATAAATAACTGACAATGGTTTTGAAGAGAGTCTTTGATGTGCCAATCTTTCCTTTATTCATTCAGTAGATATTGTTAAGTAGCAACTCTACACTTTTTGACCACAGAGGGAGAGTTGTAAGAGGAGGAGAGAAGTAGCCCCTTGTGTAACACAGATGGATCAATAGATACAGGCATTCATATCATAAAGGTCCACAGGTACAAAGCTGGTCAAAGGTAGCATAATCCAAACTCCCTCTCTCAATATTCAAAATCCTGAGCAACTTGCTCTTCAGTCTCCGTAATCTTAGTGGTTCAGCCTCATTACCATCTTTTCAGGGATGCTTACTAATATTGTTTTATTTTAAGTGGCAGAGTATGAGGTTTCAGGGAAGTGAAACCAAAGGAAATAGTGCTGATGACTGCAGATAGAGCATCTTGTTGCAGTTCAAGTTGTTTTATAATGCATTATAGTTGGATTAATTTAACATGAGCTACACAGCTTGCAGTATCAGAGCTGCATCTTATTTTGTCATTACTGCCATCTTGCAAATGCACATGCTCTCCCCCTTTCTCAGAAAACTGCACAGTCATGGCCATCTTCTTTGTTTCATGCCCAATCACCAACTCTAAGAATATTTCCCTGTACTCATTCAAGATTATATTTCACCATGGTAGAAAAGCTTTTTTATGAATAGGAATAGGGTTTACTTTTCTCTTTACTAAAAATATGACATGCTCTCATTTCCTAAGTAAAATATAAAAATCATCATCTTAAATGTACAGCTGAGCTGTCAAGGAAGTAAGGAAAATCCTCATGTTCCACAGGATGTGGTATTGCAAATACAGAGTGAAGCAAGCATCAAGAATCACTGCTTGGGGGGCGTCTGCTGATCTCAGAAGCCTAGACTTTTTAGCTTTAGCAGTATGCAGGTCACAGGACAAAAGACTCGGGCACCTCCAAAAATAAGACTTTGTAGTGGAGATTCTTGCAAAAAAGTAGGACCCCAGAGAGATGCAAGCTACATTTATTTTTGTAGGTAACAAAAAAGAGGGAACATTCTCCAAGTCATTTTATGGAACTGGTACAACCTTGGTATTCAAATCAGACCAGGAATATAATAAAGAAAAGTTACAGTCATGCTCACTTGTGTGTAGATAGAAAATTACTAAACAATATAAAATGGTATTCAGCATGCATAAAATGACAATATATTATGACCAAGTAAGGTTTAGCCCAGGAATTCAAGTTTTGTTTAATAGCAAATTATCTAATTATAGTAACTGAATAAAGAAGAAAAATTATATGAACATTTCAATAAAATTTAATTAATAAGATTTAAACTCATTAGTCATTTTTGAAAAAAACCCTAGTTTATCAGAAAGACAAATGTCTTAACTTCATAAATTTATATAACAAAAACCTAGAGAAAATGTCATGCTTGATGGTAAAACTTTCACATTAAGGCCATGAATGATAAAATGTCTCTGTTATACGTAGCATTGTTTTGAAGATTCTGAACAGCACCACAAGATAAGAAAATAAAAATAAAAGCAATTAATGTTTGGAAAGTAGTAAACAGAACTTTCATTGCTTGAAGATGACACATAGCTCTACATAGAAAACCCAAAAATATTTTCAAACAAATTATTAATTTTAATAAGTGTATTTAGAAAAAATACTGGATAAGTTTAATATATAAACTCTATTGCATTTCTATATGTTAGCAACATGATTTATACATGTAATTCAAAGAAATGAAGAACCCAGAATGTTAATAAGAGTATAAGAATAATCTGTTAGGTTATATTTGTGTCATTTATTTTAAAATTACAGAAATTAATTGAAAGCATTTAAGGAAAAAATAAATGAAATCATGTACCATGTTGATGGATAGGATGACCCAATGTAAATATATCAATTTTCTCTAAATTGATCTCTAGGTTCAATATAATTATAGAATTTTAAAAATAAGTTATTATTGATTTTAGAGAGAGGGGAAGGGAGAGAGAGAAACATCAATGAGAGAAACATCAGTCAGATGCCTCCTACACAGGCCCTACTGTGGGATCAAACCCACAACCCAGGCATGTGTCCTGCCTGATAATCCAACCAGTGATCTCTTAGTGCATGGAAGTAACTCAACCGAGCCACACTGGCCAGGGCTACCACTATAGAACTTTTATGGAAGACAAAGGAGAAAATAGCTAAGTAATCTTTAATAAAATAAACGAGATAGAGGTATTTACCCTGCCAGATAATTAAATTATTTTAAAACTATAGTAATTAAAATAGAGTAATGGTGGGAGATCAAAGTACTTATAAAATTTAGGATGATAATAATTTTGCAGAAGAGGGAGACAGTCATTAATGAAATAATATTTGAACTGAGTAGTAAATACAAGAGTATTTATTTTTATTTATGTTAAATATGTTACCTACATTGTAGCATATGAGTTATTTAATAATAATACTGTTTAAATTTCTTGTCAAAATAATATTAATATTAAATTATGCTTTATTCTTTTAATAACATTATTTTAATATTGACTCTCAGAACCCTTGAATCTTAGAATTAGGAGAGATATTAGAGGTAATTTTTCCTAATTATGATTCATAACCAGAGTACCAAAGGGGTTTTTGAAAGTATAGATGGCATGGCTCTCTTGAGATTTTTTAATCAGCATTCTGCTAAACCAGATCTTGGGTCAGGAGACTAGGGAGTAAAGGGAGTGATGATTGGTAGCGTAGTACTCTGTTTTAACAAACAAACATGCAGCGCTGGCTGGTGTGGCTCAGTCAGTTGAGCCTTGTCCCATGTGCCAAAAGGTCGCCAGTTTGATTCTGGGTCGGGTTGCTGGATAGATCCAAAGTAGAGGCATGTAGAAGGTAGCTAATCAATGTTGAATGTTTCTCTCTTTCCCCTTACCTTCCATTCTCTCTGAAATCTGATGATCTCTGATTCTGATGATCAGTTTTCTAATTCTTCCTCTCCTGCAATATAAGACTTTTTCCTGTAATATCATAATAGGCAGTCAATCTGTCTCAGCTTGTATATGTCCATTGGTAAGAAGCTCATTAAGCAATTCCACTAACATTATGTTCATATTTTTCAAGTGTTAGAAATGAGAAAAAAAGTAGGTACTTTTTGTATAGCTCTTAGCATTGTGCCTCATGCCTGGCATGCGGTAAAGACTAGAAATGTTACTATTTCTATGTTTATTATAATTGTAGTTATTGGTGATGATTTAATTTATAATTCCCTGTTATTTCCCAATTGGTCCTAGTTCTACTTTCTGGAGCAACAGAGAACAGGTCCCTTTTCTCTGCTATGGGACTTTTCTTTAAACATTTAAAGAGTCTTATTGCCCTGACTGGTTTGGCTCAGTGGATAGAGCATCAGCCTGTGGATTGAAAGGTCCCAGGTTTGATTCCAGTCAAGGGCATGTACCTTGGTTGCGGGCACATCCCCAGTGGGAGGTGTGCAGGAGGCAGCTGATCGATATTTCTCTCTCATCGATGTTTCTAACTCTCTATCCCTCTCTCTTCCTCTCTGTAAAAAATCAATGAAATATATTAAAAAAAAATTGCTTTAAAGAGTCTTATCATGTCATCTCTGAATTTCCTCTATTTGTTGCAAAACATCAGTAGTTCTTACTGTCTGGAGCTCAGCTAAGCTGGGGGAAAGAGAGACGCTCAACTGCCAAGTATTAAGAACCAAGTATTAAGAATAGCTGATTAAAGAAATAAGCCAAAAATGAAAGCGTTAAGAGTTTCATCACTTACTAGTACTGTGATGATATAAGCAGGAGTCTAAAACCAGAGGAAGTGCTGACTCCCTCTGTTTTGATGTAAACATGGCATCCTTACAGTTGAGGGAGTTCAGACCAAAGGGCCTCGGCAGCACTGACCCTGAGGGGAGTGTATGGGGAGAAGTCAAGGGGGAAGGCTCAGGAGTGGAAAAGTACTGAGTCAGAGTGGGGCAAAGTGTCTTCAAGGTCTTCTGCTCCTCCCTGAATAAGGAGACCCTGAAGGCACTTCAGATAAAGAGACGGAGGACTGAGGCACCAGGGCTGCGAGTGTGAATATGTGAAAGAGCATGTCCCACCAGGGATCTGAGTCCTTGACTGCATTCCCTCCAGAGACTACAACACAGTGGCTATGCACTAAGTCTGGTGCGGGGAGGCAGCTTTCTCCCATGAAAACTGCCATGTAAAGCCTTCAGAATTGCCTGTGGTCAGGTCTGAAAAGCATTCATAGGTTTTTAACCAGGAGCCAGACTCCTCACTTACAACCATGTAGAGTATGATTTGGCATGCATGCGCCTTGCCTTTCTGAGCACTCTGTATTATGGGGCAAAATAGCACAGGAAGGGAGTATATTGTAGTAACACCCCAAAATTGGGGCACCAGTGGGTGACAAGACAATAATTAAATCAGTTGAAATTACAGCTGTGCTTCTGAGAATTTATGACTGACATAGGATTAAACTAGGCATATCTAAAGACAAATTTCTCTAGCTGAACTATTAAGTTCTTACTTTGAGGGATCAGGGCATAATTTAATTATTCTTTTTTAAATTTTATTTTTCATTTACAATTGAGATTCAGTACTATTTTGTATTGTTTCAGGTGTACAGCATAGTAGTTAGATAATCATAATACTTTACAAAGTGCCCCCCTCCGATATTTCAGAAAACCACCTGGTGGCACCATTCACAGTTTTTACAATATTATTTTCTATATTCCCTATACTGCAGTATACTGCATTTGCTATCATATGAGATAATAGAATATAATGAAATCAATGACATAGTATTTATGCATAACAGATGGATTTGTAGTAAAGTCAAAACTTAAAGGTACCAATATTCATGATGTTATTATGCTCTTTACAAAAACTTAAAAATTACCATCCTAAAAATACTTATATATTATTTTTCTATGTTTTGGGGGTCTTCTAATAGTATTTCTTCTTCTCTTTGTGCTACTCATTCACTTCTTCTGCCTAAATTGATCTTTCTAAGAATTCTATCTCTTGTTCCCTAATCAAATTAAGTGTCCATTTACAGGAATAGAAGTTATTGCCTGTAATATCAAGGGCTTGATTATTTATTTTCCATTGGAATTTTTTTCTGAACTCAGTCCTACCTTCTTGAAGCATTTTGATGTAGTATAACATCCCTAAAAGAAAATAGTGATTGAAATTTTATATTGTCTCTTCAGACATTCAAATGGTTGATGGTTAGTTATGAAAGCAGGTTCATAAATCAGTGTTCATGGTATTTAAGGGCTCTATCATCTTGTTTTTACTTCCTAAAGCAAAGCAGATCATCCTCACAGTTCAGCAATAAAGCAGGATCAGGTAAAGGAAATGCCTGTCAGATAATGATTCTGTTAGACCAGACAGTAAATTGTGTTAAAAAGGTATTTGCAGCATTTGTCAACAAGTGTAAGGTAAAAATGGGAGTTTTATAGGGTTTCTTTCTAATAGAGTGATTCTAAGGACTCAGACCTTGGTATGGTCAAACAATAAGATTTGGAAAATTATAACAAAGTGAAACTACAAGGAAAAGGCTCTTGGCTTATGAAATTGCTCTGGCAAGAATGCAATTTATGAATGTCAGAAGTCTATAATGTGGTGACCTAGGTTATGTTTATTTGTACTGGGTTTGTTAAAATATAACCTACTTCTAATAAAAGCCGAGGTATCTGAAGTAGCAAAAATAATTGGGGCCCTAAATAAAAGTTATAACTAAAATTTTGAATCTCACAATAACAGAGAGGAAACATTCTTATCCAATGCAATGAGCTAATTTAAGCAGCAGTGACACATTATTAATGTTGATGATAGTTATAGTGATGATGGTGACCATTTAAAATAAGAGAGGGAGAAACCAATATGGTGGCATTGGTAAACACTGGTACTCACCGCCACTCACAACCACATCAAAATTACAACTAAAATACAGAACAACTATCATTCAGAATTGCCTCAATATAAGTCCTACCCTTAGAGAAAAAAGAAGTACATTGAGACTGTTAGGAGGGGTGGAGGCACAGAACAGGATGATCCAACACACACATGTGGTGTTTTTTGTGTGTTTCTTTTTTTAATTGGGAGGAATATCTCTGCTGTGGAAGTCTCCCATCAGAAGCAAGGGGTCCCAGCCCAGGGTTCCAGAGCTGGGAATAGATTGTGGCTGAGTGACATAGAGGCTACTAGAGACCCAGGCAGTTCCTTTTAAAAGGCCAGCACACAAACTTACATGTCCCATTCCCTCTGAGCTCTAGTGCTGGGTGACAGCATTGAGGTATTCAGGGACATTCAGAGAGAAACTGGATTGTCTGGCATCAGGGCAGGAACTCCAGCGTGGCTTTCTCTCAGATAGGGGTGCTTATAGGGGTCATTGTTCCTGTGCTGGGACTTCCCCTGTCACAGAGTTCACAGCCATATCTGAGTTTCCATCAGCATGGCTCATACTGCTTGATCCACCCTGGTGATTCCCTGACACCCTGCCCCATTCAATTTACAGCCTCACCAAAGCTGTATATAGTGGCTTTTCCATATAATGGTCTATCATGGCTCAGGCTTCAGACTTTCCTAGAATCTCTCAAACAAGCAGCTCCTGGTGTCAGTGTGCCCCATACCTATCAATAAGAGTTACAAGACCCAGCACTAGCACCAGCATGCATTTCTTTACAACTTGACCCCACCTAAGCACTTCCAAGCCCAATACAAGTAGCAGCCATCTGCAGCTCTCTTTTTAGCTCCTGCCTGTGGCATCAGGCAGTGGCTGACTTCTCACCTCCCAGGAGGCCCCAGAGCTAGTGCACCTGGTGGATAGCTTCAGACTATGCCAGATTACAACTCTACATATCCACAAGTGACACACTCGGGGAGTAGACTCAGCACCAAAGAACCACTGAAGCAAGTCCTGCTCCATAGGAGTGTCTCCTGAACAGCAGCTCTTCCATTGTATACACAGCTGGTCCTCACAGCCAGTTGGCCTGGAGGTCAATTTCTCTCAGTAATGCCAACAGCAATCAAAGCTCAACTGCAACAAGACTGTGCACACAGCCCATGTAGCAGCGCACCTAGAGTGCTTAACTCAGGTGACTGGGGAGACTAAGCCACTGGGCCTTCTAGGATACCTACTACACAAGGCCACTCTACAAATTCCAGGAGATATAGCATCTCTACCATCCATAGAAAGAAATACAGGAAAGCAGCCAAAAAAGCAGAGACAAGGAAACATGTTCACGAATGAGTGAACAGGAAAAAAATCTGAAGAAAAATAAATAAATGAAATGGAAGCAAGCAAACTGCTGGATATAGAGTTCAAAAACAATGGTTATAAGGTTGATAAAGGTTCTTAAGAGCTTTAAGGGACTTAGTGAGACTTTCAAGGATCTTAGTGAAAATTTCAAAGATATGAAAAAAGACCAGTCAGAAATTAAGCATAAAGTAACTGATATAAAGAATAATCTATAGGAATTCAACAGTAGAGTAGAGGATTCTGAGAATCAAATCAACGATTTAGAATACTAAGAAGCAAAAAACACCCAATCAGAAGAGCAAAAAGAAAAAATAATCCAAAAAATATGAAGATAGAGTAAGGATCCTCTAGTAAAAATTTAAGAGAAACAACAATTACATTATGGGGGTACCAGAAGGAGAAGAGAGATAGCAAGATCTTGAAAACCTATTTGAAGAAGTAATGGCAGATTCAAAATCTATTTCTCTGGTGAAAGAAATAGATTTACAAGTCCATGAAGTACAGAGTTCCAAACCAAAGGAACCCAAAGAGGCCCACACCGAGATACATCATAATTAAAATGCCAAGGGTTAAAAATAAAGAGAGATTCTCAAAAACAGCAAAAGAAAAGCAGTTAGTTACCTAAAAGAGAGTGCCCATACAAGTGTCAGCTGATTTATCAACAGAAACTTTGCAGGCCACAATGGAGTGGCAAGAAATACTCAAAGTGATGAATAGGAAGGATCTTCAACCAAGATTACTCTACCCAGCAAAGCTATAATTTAGAATTGAAGGTCAGATAAAGAGCTTCACAGATAAGAAAAAGGTAAAGAAGTTCATCACCACCAAACCAGTATTACATGAACTATTGAAGGGTATTCTTTAAGAAGAGGAAGAAAAAGAAGAAGAAAAAAGATCAAAATACCAACAATGGCATTAAATACATATCAACAATTGAATCTAAAAATCAAAATAAACAAACAAGGAATCTAATGAATAAAATAAACTGATGAATAAAATAGAATTAGAGGCATGGAAATATGGAACAGACTGATGGATCTCAGAGGGAACTTGGGGAGGGGGGGAGACAAGGAAAGGAAGAAATTAATAAAAAAAACAAACAAACTTATATGTGTGTATGCATTACCTATAGACACAAACAATAGGGTGGTGAAGATCTGGGGCAGGCCAGGAATCAGTGGAGGGCAGAAAAGAGGGGAGAGAAAGAGGGACATCTGTAATACCCACAACTCTTAACAATAAAGAATTTTTAAAAGAATTAGAGAAGAGAAAGGATAGGTGTGAAGCAATAAAGAATGATTAGAAGAAGGAAAGAAGGAGAAGAAATTATAGAAACAGAAATATGCCTAGCTCTGGGGCCTTCTTGGAGGTGAAAAGTCAGCCACTGCCTGGTATAATTCTACAGTTAACCAAGTATTTGAGAAATGGGATAATCTGTATAAGTTAAGTATCCAGGTAACTAAAGCACCTATTAGAGATACCAAAATAATTAATATTTTATTAGATTAACTTTGATTAAGTATCTTTCTAACAAGTAAAACATACATCTCTGA
Source organism: Corynorhinus townsendii (assembly GCA_026230045.1). Taxonomy (NCBI): domain Eukaryota; kingdom Metazoa; phylum Chordata; class Mammalia; order Chiroptera; family Vespertilionidae; genus Corynorhinus; species Corynorhinus townsendii. The sequence goes on from JAPDVU010000001.1 coordinate 179,944,208, forward strand.
CTTCTTAAAATATTCATCTTTGCCTCTGTTTCACTCCACTCTGAATGTTTAGCTGTATGGAGATTTAAGTGCCTGAGGAAGAAGAGTTTCAGGGTAGAAGAAGAAGCATAGTGGGGGAAATGTCCTGTAAACCTTAAGAAGGGACGAAAGGTCATGCTAGCTCTCCCATATGAAGTTTCTTTTAACTTTATTAGATATCTGAGTGGAAATTAAGGGCATCCTGGAGCCCCAATTTTATGTTCTAATTATAAACTATCCTAAATCGTCCAGAGATAGAGTGGTACATGTTCATCAATATATGCTTATTTTATTAAAAGTATATATAAGCCCAGCTGGCATGGCTCAGTTGTTGAGCATCGACCTATGAACTAGGAGGTCACAGGTTTGATTCCTGATCAGGGCACATGCCTGGGTTGCGGGCTCAATCCCCAGAAGGAGGGGTACAGGAGGCAGCCAATCCATGATTCTCTCTCATCATTGATGTTTCTATTGCTTTTTCCCTTTCCCTTCCTCTCTGAAATCAATAAAAATATATTTTTAAAAAGTATCTATAAGATACTGTTTTATAATTACTTGTATAATATTACTTGAATCAATTTCCTGCTATTTAGTAGCTGTACTAATTTTGAACAAATTCTTTAGGTTCTCTAAACCACAGTTTCCTCTTCTATAAAATAGAAATAATAATTGTTACTTGAAAACGTTATTGTGAGTATTACAAATTTACTTTTAAAAAGCCTCATGCACTACCAGGCTTATATTGAAATGCAAAAAATTGAAGAAATGTTTAATATCACTTATTAAGCAAGAAAACCTTACTAAACACATATTTTTTTTTTTTGGTCTGGCAAAACAAGCGTTAACTTTCCTAGTCAGTAACTTTTTTGAAAGTCATTTGTATATTGGGTCTTTAAATAAGTAGCTTTGTCACTAATTAGATAATCAATGCTCCTATCTTACAAACATTATCATGAAGAAGGTTTTTGTGTGGCATAAAATATTTATTTTTGTAATGAAATGCAATTCAGTACCATCGATTTCTTCATGATGAGAGTTCCAATCATTTATGATACAAATCTTCCCCCTTTGAAGTACCTGATATAGCCTTATATATTTTGGTTACATGTAGTTCTATGATTTGTAATTATATACGTTCATACATCATCACATATCTTCTCAACAATTTGATATGTCTCTGTAAGGCCAAGAATAAGCTTATTTTATGTCCTCCATGTCAGGAACTGTGAAGGGTCTGATATTACCCAGCCTACCACAGTTCCATAGATGTTGGCAGAAGACATGAGACTTCTGGGTCAGAGACAAAGGCCTTTATTTCTCACTAGAGACCTGGTGCACGAAATTCATGCACTTGGGGGTGGGGGGTACTTCAGTCCGGCCTGCTCCCTCTCGCAGTCCGGGAGCACTCAGGGGGTGTCCGACTGCTGTGGAGGCGGGAGAGACTCCTGCCACTGCTGCTACACTCGCCAGCTGTGAGCTTGGCTTCTGACTGAGCAACACTCCCCCTGTGGGAGCACACTGACCACCAAGGGGCAGCTCCTGCATTGAGCGTCTACCCCCTGGTGGTCAGTGTGCCTCATAGTGACCAGTCATTCTGCCTTTCAGTCGTTTTGCATATTAGCCTTTTATTACATAGGATGGTACAACAGGAGGCTAGCATGAGCTTGATGTTTGCATCAGCTTCTCTGCTCTCCTAAGCCCCACTGGGGCAACATGGAAGTAGACCTAGGTGGATGCAAGGTACATAGTGCATTTGTGTCAGTTTTCAATTTTCAAGTTTAGAAAACCTTAATTTTTAAAAGCAAGCCAAGCCAAATTTTACTACCCTAGTCAGCACACAAATTTGTTCTCTACTCCAGAGGAGGACACTATCTCTATGTATATGGTATGAACATCTGTGAAGAGTTAGTCTGGAACAAAAGTCAGTGCCTCCATTCATAAGATGTACAAAAAAATTAAAAGATGCATGAAAAATTATCTTCCAACACTCTAGAGCACATAGTAGAAGTTCAGTTGATGTTGAAGTGAACTAATTTGACCAAAAACTCATAAGATCATTGCTGTAAATTACATGACTATTTATGTGTATTGAATTGAGTTGCTGAGGAAGATGCTGATTAAAAACTCATACATTTGTACAAAAGATGATGTAGATGACATTGAATGCTGACATTAATCAAAGATAGAGATGAATAGAAAAAACAATTTATTTAAAAATAAAATATATTTTTAAAATTGTCAGAATGGACAATTTTAAGCTATCAGCATGGTGTCTCTGAATGTGGAGTTGAGGAATGATGTTCACAATTTGTTCTCCAGAGCATTGTGCCCAACTGCTGAGGAGAGATGCATGTGATGGACAAATGCCAGGTAGATGTTTGTATCATTTTTGCATTAATTACAATATTCAGAAACTTGCCCATTTTTCAAGTAACTTTACTTATAAACCTCTAACCACATGGTTCTTGCCCAAATCCAGAGACTCATAAGTTATTTTTAAAAAATAGCTCCAATAGCAATGCACATTAAAAGAAGACTGTACATCATGCACAGGATAAGCAGCTCCTCATAGGGGCTGAGCACAATAAGCAAGGTCCTCTGTGTTTCTGCTTCTTCCCTCAGCACAGCCAAATGCCTTTCATCTATATAGTTTGGTCCCTCCCTATTCTTTCCATTCTAATTAGATCTATGTTTGTTGGTTTCTCTGTTTCAAATACTGGGATTAAAGAGTATTTCTAGAATACTAGTTTGACAGTCTGCTAGCAGAGTTGATTACACATTATGCTAAACATAGATGAATTTGCCTTTGTTTAAATAACTGTAATTGCCTTTTGGTAGATTGTGTCTTTTTAAAGCTCCATTTCAGTTCCAATAACTGTACCTAAAAGTGCAAGGCACAGCCATTAAGAACAGAAAACACTAATCTCTATTTAACCCCTGATTGCATTGAGTAGATATAATGCTTCACTGCTAAGAACAGTAGGGGCAACATTATGGATTTTAAAAATGCTAATCAATTTATTTTTCAATATTCAGAGAAGCATACCTGTTAGAACAATAATCTTTGTTCTAAATCCTGAGGTGGGTACGAAAACTGGGACAATTTTTATATTTTTAATTACTCAAGATTCTAAATGTATATGTTAATTTGCCTCAGAAATGAGTGCCTAAAAAATAACTAAAAGAAATTCTTTCAATCATTGATTTTAGTTACTTATTAACTAAGTAATGTGCATACTAGTAATAATACATGTAAAATCCTATAATAAACACTCAAAATAAAAAGACAAATGGTACATGTTTTCTCTTTTCAAGGAATACAAAATCTGGGGAAAGTCAGATTTTTGTAAACAATTGTAAATCAGGCATATAGCATCATAATTGTGCATTATAAACGGAATAATTAGAGTGCAATGCTAGCATGGTCAAATTGGTTTTGGCTATTAAATTAAGAGCATGTAGTTGAGTTTTGTTTATTTCATAAGCTTTCAATATTTTTATTTTAATATTTTTCTTTTATTGAATTTATTGCAGTGACATTGGTTAACAAAATTACATAGTTATCATGTGTACAATTCTGTAATACATCATCTGTATATTGTATTGTGTGTTCACTACCCCAAGTCAAGTTTCCTTTCATCACCATTTATCTCCCCATTACCCTCCTCTACCTCCCACACACTCTTTTCCCTCTAGTAATCACCATACTGTTGTCTGGGTCTTCAAGGTTATTTTTCCTTAATTCCTTCACCTTTTTCACCCAGCCCCGCAACACCCCTACCTCTGAAAGCTGTCAGTCTATTCTCTAACACTCTTAGATGCCAAATTCCTTTTAGTTATTTTTTAGGCACTCAGTTCTAAAGCAAATTAACATGTACATTGTTATTAGTTCATTGTATTCATTATATTCCACATACAAGTGAAATCACATGGTATTTGTCTTTCTCTGACTGGCGTATTTCACTTAGCACACTCTCCAGGTCCAACCATGCTGTCATAAAGGGTAATACTGAGTAGTATTTCAGTGTGTAAACGTACAATTTCCTAAGTTTTTTATTACTTGCACAACCCTGGGCAATACTCCTTTGGATACATTCATAGGTTGCAGAGGAACGATTTTGCAGCAGCTGGATAGGTTATAGAAGCCACTTTTTAACTTGCCAAGCATGATGGGTAGCTATTCTTGAAATTTTCAGAGGCATGAGGATGTTCTCTAGTTTGATTTTGCCAGGGGTCTGCTAGCCATATGACTTGAGATAATAAATATATCCAGGGACTCAGAACTCAGACAGAGCTAATAAGGCACAGAAGTAACAGACTTGGAATCAGTAGTCAGTAAAACATTTTTTAAATAATATAATTGATGATACAATATTATTATTCTCTATCCCAGCATGTTTGCTTCAGTTGGAATCCTTCCACCATCCACCCCCTGGTAACCAATTTATTAAAACAGTACCTGGTATATATTCATTGTTTTTCTAAAATTAGATTTTAATTCTACTCTAAGAATTCTGGATAATGAGACAATCATGGGCTTGACGAGGTTTCCTTCTCCATGAATGAGGTGCTTCCTGAGATACACGTAAGCATGAGTTTTGTTTGCTCTTCATCCTTTTCCTTTGTCGTGAGCAGGACCTCAAGGCCTTTCTTGGTACTACCTATCAAAGCTCGAACCGCTGGTGTTCTGAGATGTGCCTTTATTCTGAGCTGAATGCTGGATATTGTTTTGTGTTTCTGTTAGCATTGGAGCCGGCAAACTACAAAAAGGATTCAAGAAACATTGTCTAAGAATAAGAGGGACTTGGGCTGTGAAAGTCTGGTGACCACCTAATGGCTTTAGTATCTGCCGCCAATTATTACTAATGTTCGTTAGTGATTGGAGAGGGATTGTTAAAATATTTCAGGGCATTAGATATGCAGCATACATCTAAAGAACAGTATAATTAAAAGGAACCTGAGGTTTAGCTTTGAGAAATGTAGTTTCTTTCTGTTGAATATTTGATGGTGTTTAATGGCATTTAAGTAAAGCATATTAAGCTGGTCTTTCATTAACTTATGAATAATTGTACTTTATAAACTATTATAAGTGGATGTTGAGATTTTCCAGAGAGGAATTACTAAGAAAATTAGCTTCAAACCAAGGAACATTAATAGGCACAATTTCATCTTTACTACAGCTTTGGGCCACAGAAGCATGGTTTAAGAGTTTTAAGCTACACTCTAAATTGAGATCCTATGTAGCATGAATTTTAATTAAAAGGACACTTTTTTTTCAAACAATATTGGATGCTCAATTATGAGCAAGTTTGAGGGCTACATTTTTAATTTGTTTTCTGTTCTGTAGCATGTGATCATTTCTGAGGTTAACTTAGTATAGATAATGTTCTGGAAGGGGTAAGAAAGGTTTTTGGTATAGGGAATTGCAAGCCCTAGAAAAGGCTATTTTGCCTCTTTGATAAACAATTTACTAAGGGCCCTGACTGGTTTTGCTCAGTGGATAGAGCATTGGCCTGTGGACTGAAAGGTCACAGGTTCGATTCTGGCATGTACCTTGGTTGCGGGCTCATCCCTGTAGGGGGTGTGCAGGAGGCAGCTGATTGATGTTTCTCTCTCATCGATGTTTCTAATTTTCTATTCCTTCTCCCTTCCTCTCTCTGTAAAAAATCAATAAAATATATTTTTTAAAAATCTACTAAGAGAATGAACCCTAGACGGGTACATACTGTAACTGAGTGGTTAGAAGTCAGTCCCTGACCCCTGACATTGTCCTTTCGAGCCTAACATTGAGGAGACCTTCAGGGGAGTTTAGTTTAACAGCTGCATCTTAGGTTTTCACTGGAGCAACTCGTAATAACACTTAGGACCATTTGGTTCTTTTCCTATGAAAATTATTATTATTATTATTATTATTATTATTATTATTATTATTTACCCCTTAAGTTCTTTTGTTGTTATAACTATGCATCCATAATTTTCAGCACTACTTCATCTTGTGATAAATGTAGCACAGAGCGGTAGATGCTTGGGAAAGCACAAAGGAAAAGAATATCACAGTCCTCACTGAAAATTATTTTTAATCACAGGGAATATAACTTGAAATCCCCCTTACCACCAGCACAGTAAATCTTTCACATCTCTTTTATTATCTCTTTAATAACTTAAAAATAGCATTAGCTTTAAAATAATAATAATGTACAGGTGAATAATGAAGTAGTCAGCATTTTCAAAACCACGTTTCAAAGGAACCAGTGTTTGGAAAAAAAAGCTGCTTAAAGTGCTCAGGAGTGTTGTGGGGTGTTAAGAGGTCAAATGCCTAGGAAAGGAGAAAGTAATTTAATAGACTACAAAGGCTCTCTCTGCCACAAGGTCATTTACTCTGTAAAATATTACAGCAGTTTGAATTGGGAATTCTACCAGAGTTCATAAAGTAGAATGAAGGGGTTGAAAAAGAAAGTGGTAAAACCACCTCAGTCAAGACCCAAATTAAGGAATCCATTACAGAATGAGGATTATTTCAACAAATTTTTAGACCATCTCTTTTTCTCATTTATTTGTCCTCCGATCCATCATGAATCGCACTGCCAGACTGGTCTTCTTAAAACATCGCGTTCATCATGTTAGTCTTGTGGCTACATACCTACAGAAAGAAGGATGCAGCGGTGTGGTTTAGGCTAACGGAAGGTGACATAAACTGGAGAGAGAAAAATTGGTAATTAAGACAAACCAATGAAAAGCATTTCAGGCATAACACAATAAAGCCCACAACAAAATTGTGATGATCCAAATATGAAGAAATATGCAAATGAGTTAGGATGTGAAAAGACCTGATAGCTCTTGGATATTAGAAGCAAAGAAGAAAAAGGCTGCAGTGAGCCTCGAGTATTTCTAGGTTGCCACCAATAATCTTGGACAAACATTTGCAGCTCAGTTTCCACATTCCTAAAATATAAGAATCTTGGAATATATAATTTCTTAGGTTGCTTGAGTTTTACAACTGGGATTAGTTCTTATTAAGGATTTTAGTCCCCTACAACTGGGAAAATGGTGATAGTATAAAAAAACGGATAAATTAAAAGGAAACAGCCAAAAAAATTGCAGGCAAACTTTTAGTTCTAAAAATTGGTTCTAAAATGGATCTCTTGTCTTAAAAGTGCTAATAGTTTGTGGAAATATTCAAGAACATTTAAAAACTATTATTTTAAAAAAATGTATCTTCAGGGTTGAAAGTATTGCAGATGGCCCCCTCACCCCCCATTGACTCCTTCCTCTCCACTCCTGCCCTCCAGGGCCTTCACCGCACTGTTGTCCGTGTTCTTGGGTTCTATGGATATGCATATGAATTCTTTGGTTAATATCGCCCTTCCCCGCCTCTCCCTCTGAGAATCTTCAGTCTGTTGCATGCTTCCATGTCTCTGGATCAATGTTTTTGTTTGTTTCTTTGGTTCATTAGATTCTGCCTGGAACACAGTGGGGACCAAAACTATTCTTGATCCCCAGTGTGTTCCAGGCACTCAGCAGAACAAACATGCTCTTTGCCTACTTCAGCGGAGTCACTTCATGTACAGGTTTACTGCATGGACTAGAGAAAGAGTAAGAGAGTGAAAGCAAGACAGAGAAAGAGAAAGGAAACCATATTAAAATAATGGACAATTCAACATGCCAGCTCACTATTTTATTAATACACTAGTGACCCGGTGCATGAAATTCGTGCATGAGGGGTGTATGTGTCCCTCAGCCCGGCCTGCACCCTCTCCAATCTGGGAATCCTCAGGGGATGTCCGACTGCCAGTTTAGTTGTGACTTTGTGAAGTCATGACACTGAGACAACGCCAGGGGTGAGTCTGGCTGCCAAGGCCACATCCTGGCCCATGTCCATGCCTATGCCCCACAGTGAAGCCTGCAGTCAGACACCGACAGGCGGCTCAGGGAACTAACATAGCCATGTTGGTACCACCGCAGTTTCTCTATGCACGTTTAAACCATCTGCATTCTTCTGGAAAGAAGACCTTTTTCTCCCACTCTGGAAGGCTACGCTCCCCTGGCAGCGTCCGAGGACCTGGGGCCTACCTGGCACCCCAGCCTCGCTGACCCCAAAGGCCACTGCCCTAACAACTCTGTACCTCTGCGGCCCTCCGTGCAGCCCTCCAGTGCCTTCCAGCGCAGTCCGTCCAGCGTGGTTCGTCCATCTGCATGGCACCCGAGGCTGTCCGGCCACATGCACTCAGGCTGCTCCCGCTCAGACTCCATTTTCCCGTGCCTGGCAGTGGGCCCAGTGCACCTGCGTGGAGCTCCTGCCTGAACCAATCATCTGTCTGGTCTTGACGGCCCTTGTCTATTATTAGTATAGATGCCCAGAATGTACAAGAATTAGAACATATGAGTATGCTGTACTCTATTTAAGAATTATGTTCTTCTTGCCTCTCAGACATGAGTGGTATTGTCCCATTCTCCATAATTTTACATATTTTTCATACAACCATGTACTCTAACTCAAGCAAATTATTTCATCTCATGTTCAATGAAGGAACTAGGGATCACTCCAAGGCAAGAGAAAATATGGCTGTAGTGGTTTTATTAGGGGGTGGCGTGTTGATCTCTAATGTAGTTCCCTCTAATGAGGTTACCAAGGGTAGTTTAGAGGACTATATGCCCTCTCTAATAAAAACAAGCTTACCAGTTAATGGCCACAGTTAAGAGAATCCAGGAGGTAATAAAGTAAAGATGGAAGATTCTGGAATGATTAGTACTTGGGAGGAGTTTTATGCTTTGAATTTTATTACTCTTTGCAACAGGGCTTGGAAATTATTTGAGAGTGTAAAAGTACTGGTTTTCAGAGATTAGAGTTAACAGAAAAAATAAACTTGATTGGGCATCTATGAGACCCTTGTTAGACATTAAGTGAAATAACTGGGACCAGGACTGTAGATAAGAATTAAGCAAGTAATAATAAGCTTAGCCAAGATATAGTATCAGGGCTGAAGTGCTAACCAAATGGGATCAGAAGAGAGGAGTCTAGACCAGAGCTGAGTCAGAACAGTTAATAGAACTCAGAATACAACAGAGGATGCAATCTCAACTTTGGCTTTCTTCCCTTCTCTTTTTTTAATTTTTTAAGTAGAGAGTTACCTACATATTCATGTCTGCTGGTGACTCTGTTACTAATCTTTTCTTTAGATTAGTAACAGCAGTCAATTAGTAACAGCAGTCAGGCTAGGGACAGCAGTGGGTCAGCCATCAATTTCAAAAAATGTTCCTGTCTAAACAAGTTTATAACAAAATAATTGCTACCAGTAGTTTATAATCTACTTACATATATTATCCCATTCAATGCTCTCAACAATATTGCAAGGAAGGTAATTTTTATATTTCTATGTGAGATAACTGAGATTAAAAAGGGTTATAAAGCACTGACTTTGACTAGTAACTAGGACTTATCTTCTTCCAGTGACTAAGTCTTTGCCTATTAAAACCACTTTAGTGGGAGGTCCTTGACTTTCTCCCTGGTCTTCAGGCTTCTGTCTTTTTCTTTCTAGGTATTATTTTAAAGATTACAATCTTTAAAAAAAAACAAAAACAACAAAAAACAAGACCGTGATTTCTTTAAATGTCTAATCTCACCTCTACTTTTCATTCTTCGCTGCTTCATGCTAGACTTGGCTCTAGGAAAGTAGAGATGAGTAAGATTTCTTCTTTTTTTAAAACATATTCTAGTGGAGACAAACAGGTAAACAAACAGAATGCACTTTCACAGGGATGATGGCAAAAGACTTAGAAGAGCTATTCTGACTTTTCTGCCCCAGTTCGACCAAAAAGTAGGATAGCCTCTTGCCAGAAACATTTACTATTTTTTTTAAATTTTATTATTGTTTTAAGTATTACAAATAGTAGTACATATGTCTCCTTTTTTATTCCCCCATTGATCTCCCCCTAACCTCCCCTACCCCCCAGTACATGCCTTCACCTGCCCGTCCTCCCCCCAGCCCCAGTGTCTTGTATCCATTGGTTGTGCTTATATGCATGCGTACAAGTCCTTCGGTTGGTCTCTTACAGCCCCCCTCACCCAACCTCCCCTGTCTTCCCAATGTAGTTTGACAGTCTGTTCAGTGCTTCTTTGCCTCTGTATCTTTTTCCCACCATTTCTTTCCTTTAAAAAGTTTTGCCTTTGCAGACTAGAAATAAACATATAATAACAAAACAAAAAAATGTTTGAGTCCCAATTTCAATGCCCAACAGTTCTGAGTTCCCGTTTCAATGTCTAACAGTTCCTTATGTGTACATGTCAGCAATGATATCTGGATGGTGGGCACATGGTGGCAATGCAGGTCCGACCCTCTCTGGTTTGGTCCTAGGTAACCTGCAGCAGTGCACAGCTGCTGACTGCTCCCATGGCAAGGCGTTGTCAGCGTCTTCCATCTCTGGACTGTTTTTTCCTCTTGTCTTCGTGGTTGGAGCACTCCTGTCAATTCCTCTCTGTTGCAGGAATCCACCTGGTCTTGGGGTTGTTATCTGAAAATATACAAATATATTCTCGACCACAAGTTAATAAAGGAATCTTTTCTATATAATTGATTTGGGATTCTTTTTATTTTTGCCCAAACGATTTTCCTTTGTCTTATTTAGACACCATGTGTGTTTTTAATGGCCGTCTTGCTGTTAGCATTACAAATGAAACTTAATTTGCTAAAGTAAAAATTTTCTAGATATAATTTACTTATAGGATATTTTTCCTTATATGATATTGCCCTACTATCCCCCCTTTTTTTTTTATTAATGGAGGTTTTTGTAAATTTTATAATGCAGTCTTGATAACTTTAAATTTAATTTTTTTTTTTTTTTTTTTGCCCACACATATGACTGCTTTAGGTTCATTGCATATTCAGGAATTTTACCATGAGATGAACTACCAATAGAAATTTTAGTTATTACTTTAAGAACAGCTTTTTGTCCAGTACAATTAACTTTACTTGAAACATTTACTTTTTAACCCATGCAGTGCTGAAAAGTCAACCTTTGAAGTAGGAGCTATGATTCTACCCTCTCCTCCTTTTGAGCATTGACCATATTGGGTTGAAGAGTAAATTCTAAAAAGTTGGACTCAGGATGAGAAGTTTAAGAAATAACTATTTTGTTTATATTTCCTTTTTATACATAGAAAATATGATTGATATATAACAGAAATTTGTGTCAGTGATGAAGCCAATTTAAGAGGGAACTTAATCATAAGAATTAAATTCTAAGTACTAAGAAGACATGGTATCAAGAGATTAATTTGAGTTTTTTCATAATGGTATAGCTATATTCTACAACAGATGATGTCTTCCTTGTGGTGAAATATGGAATTAAATAATATTTAGGTACGTAGGTATTCATTGTTGACAATAATATAAATTAAAAAGGTGAAAAAAGAGGAAAAGAAAATAATAAATAATATAACTTAAATCCTAAATAATATAACTTAATGTGTAGCAGGTAAACGATTAACTAAAGTATATAAAAGATGGAGAAGTTTGGAATGATTAGTACTGGGGAGGAGCTTTATGCTTTGAATTTTATTACTGTTTTGCATTAGGAAAATTAAAATGTTCTCAGAGGGAAGGCGGGGGAAGGTGGGTGAGTGAGAAGAGATCAATCAAAGGACTTGTATGTATAACCCATGGACACAGACAATAGGTTGATGAAGGCCTGCGGCAGGGCAATGGGCAGGGGCAGTTCAATGGGGGTGAAAAAGGAACATATGTAATACTTTCAACAATGAAAATGTTTTAAAAATGTATGTAAATTATATAATGATAAGCAAAAAAAGCAAAATGCAGTATTTTATGTTTACCATTAAGTAACTAAATACAGAGTTATTTTTAAAAGTCTGAAAGAGAACACAGCTGAAGGATTATAGGAGAGGGATTTAGAGGGATTTATTATTAATCTTTTTTCTTTGCCTTAATGTTCCACAATGGTTAAAAAAAAAGATTAGTTATATAGTCCTGCCCAATAATTGTCTTGGAGACACTGAAATAAACAGAAGCACTATGATTTGTTTTCTTTTAGGCCTATAGTCTTCAATTAATTTAAAAACTCCCTTGGATATAAACAGTGTCTGCCAATTCTGATTTCTAATGAAAATTAGCTGGTCTAAGACTATGACTAACCATCAACCATCCACTTCTGGAAATAGCACACCTTTGTCCCATAATCAGAAAGATCTACCTTTGGCAGTGGTCAGCAAACTCATTAGTCAACAGAGCGGCAAACCACGGCTTGCGAGTCGCAGTTTGTCGACCACTGATTGGAAAATCTGCTTGATAGCTTTCATGCAATACTTCCTGCTGCCTTCTGAGAATTCTCTTCCAATCTATATACATTCAGTATATTACCAGATCAATTTTGGGTGAAAATAATAATTAATATACTTAGTTAAATCAACTTGTACCTCCTCTATCTAAATAGCAGATATCTTGAAAAGTGCAGAATATATGTCCTTTAGGTCATTTGTATTGTGTATGTTCTGTAACTGAACCTGAGTCAAGACATATATCAATGTACTTTTATCTCAGATTTCATTAAAGTAGTAAACACCTTTTAATATAAATATGCAAAGAACTGAGAAATAAGCAATAAAAATATTAAGACTATGTAATAGAACAAATGTTGAATTAGAATACATCTCACTTAATTTAGCCATATTACCAATTTTATGTGACCATTGACTTTCTAGATATGTAGATCTCTTGTCTCTTTTATCCCATGTGCAATCCCTGTAGTCTAAAAGACTCTTTTTTCTTAAGGAGTACATCTTAATGGCTGGAGAAGAACTACTTGGGAAGGATTGGGACTATTTTCCAATGATAATACCATTTTGGAAATAAGTTGAAATTTTTTCAAATAATTACTTATAGATGAACTGGGACAGTCTTCTTATTTCCTCCTAACAATTTTGTTTTAGTTAGTAAGATATGGGGGGAAGGAAGAGACATCTGTAATATGTTCAACAATACAGATAAATTTTAAAAATAAATAAGATAAACCACTATGAGATCACTATTTTAAAAAGTATATGAGTTTTGAGGTAAGATTGTCTTGCAATGGAAATTAATTTCTTTATCTGTTTATTAATCCTCACTGGAGGATATTTTTTCTATTGATTTTTAGAGAGTAGAAGGAAGGGAGGGAGGAAGGGGAAGATAAACATGGATGTGAGAGAGACACATCCATTGGTTGCCTCTCACACACACTGACCAGGGCCGGGGATTAAGCCTGCAACAGAGGTACATGCCTTTGGCTAGAATCTAATTCTTGACACTTCAGGCCTTGGGCCAACTCTCTGACCACTGAGCAACCAGCTAGGGCTTCAATGGAAATTACACTTTGCCATGTAGTTTTAAGACTGGGTAAATTGCTTAACTCTATTTTCATTAAAAGTAAAATGGGATTAATTATAATCCTCAACTCATTTTATTGTTATAAATATGGACTAATCCAATCCTGTCGAAAGTAGGGTATGGTAAGCCATAGAGCTTAGGTTCAAATCCTGCCACTGGTCTCTCACTTAGATAATTACCTTAGGGATGATTCTAAACTATTCTATGCTTCCATTTCCTCATTTAAAATTTGAGAAAAATAATTGTATTTATATCTCACTGGATTTTTGAGAATTAAATGAGGTAATACATGTAAAGATTGTATATTTGCTAACATTATATGTGGTTCCTGGTAAGCATCACATAAATATTAGCTAGGCTTGGCTAGTTTGCTGGCTACAGTTAGGAACAGCCTAATCCAATCAGCTATACTGCAAAGGGATGCAATCAAACAGCTTTCAGAAAATCAGATCTTACCATCAGAGTTACTTGTCTGCTATTGCCTGTGTGGATGATTCCTCACCTTCTCATCATTTTGTCTAACTAATTTCTTCTGGATTTAAATTCCAGGATATATATCCCTGAACTTCAACTCTTGCCTGGAAAGTCAATGATTTATTTATCTACTGACATTTTCAGTCTTCACCATGTTTTGTTATTTAATCCATCCTGGATCTCTCCTGGTTATGGAGTCTCTTGATAAATATTACACATATATTTTACTTTTTGTGGAACTTTGCAGTATTTATCAAGCTCCTCTCTACCCATGAGAAGGGCAGGCTATTTTTTTTTAAGATTCAAGGTTGAAATAAAAGCTTATTACTTGATGGATAAGCCCATGAAAGTATATGTTTATATTAAGTTCTCACAGGAATGATGAAAATGTAAAATTATAGGAAAACACAACCTGATAGAGAACACTTTTGTGGTTACTGGAAAGTTAAGAGAACTTTTTTTACTGCATTGCAATTTTCCAAAATACAAAGTATAGGTTCAACTGATCCCTGAATTTGTGAGCCTACAGAGCTGCTCAAGATTCTCAGTGTACTTGTGAGTTTGAATGACGTTCCATGGGAAGGAAACACACAGAAAATAAGTCATTATTGATGGAAGGAAAATGCGCAGCTCTGATAACACTCTGCAGTGTGTAACTCACTTTCTCAGCCATTATCACAACTCAGTGTTTCTTTGCATAGTTATTAAATTCACATTATTTAGGAGTCAAAACATTTCAAAACACTTGAGGGCAGTTAGTATGATTTCCAAGTAATGTTGTAGAAATACATTTATTAATGCATACTTTATGCCATTATTATTTCTGTTCACAGAGGGGGGAAAGTAGAAACTGTTTGGAACCGGAGCCTTACATTAGAGCAAATAATACTGGAAAAATCCTTTCTTTCTGTGTATAAAAACCCCCTCAATAATCCTTTTCCCTTTTATTTTATATTTGGAATGTGGGAGGGTCAAACTTGAACTGGCAAGGAGAAGGGAAGAATGTGGAGAGAGGTTAGGAAGGAAGCAAGAAGTTAAGCTCATAGAGAGGTTGGCTCATTTTCTGAGGATGGGTGTTGAGAAGACAAAATAAAAATTCACTACTATTTCTCTCTGCTCCACTCCGCAGTTCCTTGCAGTTCATAAGAGCATGCTGCCAATGATTCTCTTTTGTTATGCTAATTCTTGACCTTTGGCTGTCATGTGACCGTTATAGCACTTAGGCCAGACGCAGCAGTTGGCAAACTCATTCATCAACAGAGTGGCAAACCGCAGCTCGAGAGCCGCATGTGGCTTGTGAGTCGCCGTTTGCCGACCATTGTGCTAGAGAATGTTAATTGGCATTATTCTGGCAGTGATGGAAACTATATTAAGTCCTTTCTTATAGGATCAGTGTTGGGCACTATCTTAAATGTCACCTCCTCCGACCACACACACTGTTTTCCAGTCTACATTTTCTCCTTTCATTCTCTTTTTTCTTTCCTTTTCCATAATCTGCCCCACAAAATTCTTTTCCTGTACTCCATGATATAAACTAAAGGGAACTCTTAGTTGGAGTGCCTGACCTTAAGCATAATTTGTTCATCATTGACATCCATCTTACTCATGGGAAGTGGTTTTAATATTTTACATTTATCACCGCATTTGATCCTTGTTTGCAAGCATATATGTTATGGCATTATTACTACTTATTACCCTTTTATCTTTATTGATACTTTTCTTTTATTAATATTTTACAAGAGTTGTATGATGCATTTAATAAATTATCCAAGATCAACAAGCTAATAATTGATACAACTCGAATACTGGAGTTAAGACAATGGCTACTAAGAAAAATCCAATGAGACAAAGGTCTCCCTTCATTAAGCCAAGCAGCAAGAGCAAAGAGGCCATCTCTGTGTCAGTGGAAAACTGGACTATAAAATGTTGTGGTAGCCTATTCCAATGGCAGAGCTGCCCAGCTAACAACCAGAGCTATGAATTATGTTTTTCCTAGTGAAAAGGCTGACTCTAGCCTGGCCATTGTGGCTCAATGTTTGAATGTCGAACCATTAACCAGGAAGTCACCATTAGATTCCTGGTCAGGGCACATGCCCGGATTGTGGGCTCGATCCCCAATGGGGGTGTGCAGGAGGTAGCTGATCAATGAGTCTCTCTCATCATTGTTTCTATTTCTCTCTCCTCTCTTCCTCTCTCTGAAATCAACTTTAAGAAAGACTGACTCTAAAGTGGAGGTTAGCAAAATTTTGTATGTTAGGTGAGCATAAGGAGAAGCTATCATCTGTATTTTAGCACCATTTTGGTTGCATAAAAAAAACTAGTTTCAATGGAATAAAAATTAAATTCAATGTATTAAACTCATTTTAATAAGCACAACTATTAATATATTTTAAATTGTAAAAGTTGTATATGCTTATTATAAAAACATTGACCATACCATATTTATAACATAGTAAGAGTCTTCTCATTTTTCTCACTAATTTTACTCCACAGAGGTAACTGTAGTTATCAATTTGATGAATATTGCTCTACATATTTTCTTTGTCTATATAATCACACACATGGGATCAGACTAAATTTACTAACATGCAGAATTGTAGTATTTTTTTTACATAATATTCTATGAATATTTTTTCATATAAACACAAAGATTTATTTCATTCACCTTAATTATTGGGCTCTTCCCATTGTATAATATACAATAACTCATTTAATCAATATACCATTGCTGAATATTTAGGCTGTATACTATTGTTGCTATTACAAAAATATTGCAGTGAACATTCTTATATAACATTATTTTAATCTGTGCATTTTATCTGTAGATAAATTACAAAAAGTAGAAATTCTTGTATTAGCGTAATCACTAATTTTTTCAATGTATATCTTTGACATGCCACTTTTCAGTTTAATCTGTGAAAATTAAGCACACATATATATCATCATATTTTTATTATATATATAATATATATTTTATTGTGTGTGTGTGTGTGTGTGTGTGTGTGTGTGTGTGTGTGTTTACCATTGCAAGTAGACCAAACTTGCACCAAATGGTTTGGTACAAAGATCCATACACCTAACAATTTTTATTATCCTACCTGTGATACTGAAAATAAAACAGTGCATCAAAACAGGCTGTATATATTTTAAAGTTTCAATGTATGAAACTATCCAAAAAGAGAAATAATCACTATGTGTGTTAGCTAGAGTCTCTCCTCTCTTTGCAAAGGTCATAGTTTATTGATTTTAGAGAGAAGAAGGGAGAGAAACATCAATCTGTTGCCTCCTGTATGTGCCCCAACTGGGGATCAAACCCACAACCTGGTATGTGTCCTGACTGTAAGTAGAAT
Source organism: Corynorhinus townsendii (assembly GCA_026230045.1). NCBI lineage: Eukaryota > Metazoa > Chordata > Mammalia > Chiroptera > Vespertilionidae > Corynorhinus > Corynorhinus townsendii. The sequence continues at coordinate 179,961,429 of JAPDVU010000001.1, forward strand.
CCACCACCTTTCAGTGTAGACAGCAATGCTCCAACTAACCGACGAGGGCTCTATTTAATCTTTTCCACAGCTTTTTAAAATTATGAACACTGGAATTTTTCTAGGAAGTCAATTGCTCATTGAAATCATTTCTTTTCCCTCCATCAGGGCTAGGTGGGGACTTTATGGTATTGACAGTATGCCAGATCTCCGAAGGAAAAAAACTTTGCCTATTGTACGAGATGTGGTAAGTCACTCCTGTTGAATTCTCTTTGATTGCATGTGTTCTCTTAGTCTTTATTAGATGTCATATTGTCCTTCTCATTAAATAACTGACCTGTAAATATTTCATAGAATAGAACATATAAGAAGCTGGATTCTAGCAAGTATTATATTTATTATTTCTTTAAAATCTATTAGGTGGAGAAAATAACTCTAACCTTTTGACAGCTCTAGATATTAGTTGAAATTACAAATGGAGTTAAAATGACCCTATAATTGAGCAAAAAGAAGTCACACAGCATGTCAAGCAAGCTGCTGCAACGGGCTTGGATGTGTTCCATGTTATGAATGACCACAACTTTAATTGGCTGTTCAAGGCTTGATTTGAATTTATTCACCTTAACTCAGTAGACTTTAACACTTATAAAGCAAGCATATAATATTAATCATTTTTATTCTATTCTGTTAATATCAAGTCTAGCCAAATTAATAAACTGTTCCACTGCCTAAAGAAAACCATGGCTCCCAAGTCATTACAACATTCATTAGCCCGGAACATAACTCTGAGTAACTCCAGCTCTCCTATAATGAGATATACTGGGGAATATCTAGAGATGCAAAGAATTAATAATGTGCTGTATTAGATTATGAAAACAAATAGCCCATCAGCATAACAAAGAATGTTTTCTGACATCCACAATGTCTTCACATTTTTTCTGGAGGCATATTCTTAATAGTCTATGACATGAAAATATGTTTTGTCTCAGAGAAACCAAAATGTCTTTGTATCAGTAACTTCTTTTTAATCTTCACCCAAGGACATGCCTTTATTGATTTGAGAGAGAGAGGAAAGTAGAGGAAGAGAGAGAAAGAGAAAGATCGATATGAGAGCAAAACATCAATCCATTGCCTCCCACATGTGCTCCAACAGGGGATCAAACCCATAGCTTGGGTATGAACCCATGACCTTTCAGTGTACAGGATGATGTTCAACCAACTGAGCCACACCAGCCACAGTGATGTCAGTAATTTTTAATTTTGCTATGAAAACTTTCATCTGACAGCCATCACTTCAGTTTTAAAGTAAAAAGATACAGTCATGACTGGAAAGATCTTTTTCTGAAAAGCATGCTATCTATGTCTGTCCTATTAGCTCAGAATCCTGCCATTTTAGTGTGGATGTTATTTTAAAGTGTTAGGTTTATTTAATATCTTTATACTCTTTTTCTCACCTTTCTTATGTCTAATTATTTATACTTTGTTTTCTCTGACATGTGGAATCTTCAGGCCATGGTAAGTGATTATTTATTTATTTAATTACTATTTGCCAGTTTTCTCGAATGTACAATACACTTCTTCATGGAATAAAAGTGGGCAAGTTAGGAAAGTAAAGAGAGACATACAAAAATAATATGTTATGGTTCTCCAAGAATTTAATATCTAGTTCAATTGTGAAAGACAGACGAACTTATGTAAATAGATACAGACTAAAATAGGGTAAAGCATTATTTTAGGGACAGTAGGTGTCAGAGATGGATGATAATCTCGGATAAACCCTTGGATGTAGGCCCTAATAGGTTTCCACAATAGCAATGGAGATGGGAGGAGAGTGAATTTTCCCTCACTTAGGATTGTGCTGAACTTGATCTGGGTGCCTGGCTTTGTAGCTACAAAGAGATGTATTTATGACCAGATGCATTACTCTACTATGACTTCCTGTAGCTTCTAATGGGAGAGCAGATCTAATATTCCCATATAGAACTTCTGGTTTCCAAAGTTTCCTATAGTACTGTCGAGTTTATTATCTATATACTAGAGGCCTGGTGCATGAAAACTTGTGCACTGAGGGGAGGGCTCCCTCGGCCCGGCCTGCCCCCTCTCACAGTCCAGGAGCCCTCAAGAAATGTCCATAGGGAGCGGGCCTAAGCTGCAGTCTGGCCTCCCTCTGTGGGAGGTGACTGGCTGATCGGGGTTCGGTACCACCCCAATCACCCCCTTGCTGCTGCTGCCTCTGGCCTCCCTCTGTGGGATGCAACCTGACCTATCAGGGGAAGGCAATGCCCCCATCACACCTCTGCTGCCACCACTGTGGCAGTGCAAGCCTTGGCCCGCCCTGGTTACCTGAGCCTTGGGCGGCCCTGGATGTCTGGGCATCTGCCATCTGAGGCTTGCCTGCACCTCAGGCTGGTTCTGGACAGCTGAGCAGCCACCATCCGAGGTTTGCCCATGCCTCCAGCCAGCCCTGGGTGCCTGGGAGGCTGAGGGGACTGGGGGACTCCGGAGGTAGGCATGTGGAGTGGCCAGACCTGCCTGGGGGTGGGCCCGGCTGTGCCGCGTGCCTGCCGCCCCAGCAGGGCTGAGGGGACTGGGTGCCACCATCTTGTGGCTGTGGGCACTGCCATCTTTGAGTGTGTGGTAGTCAATTAGCATATTCCCTCCTTATTGGCTGTGGGTGCGGCCATCTTTGTGAGGGTGTGGTGGTCAATTAGCATATTCCCTCTTTATTAGATAGGATGTGCTCATGACCACCTTGGGAAGAAAAATTCTAAAAGCTCTTCTAGCCTGGAAGCCATAGCTGGTTACCCTGCCTTACTGGACCTCAGTGTTCTCATCTATAAAATGTAGGGATTGGGTATGATGATCTAAGGGGACTCTTTCAGCTTTAATGTTCTATGATTCCTCATTCTAGATGAATTGGCTGACTACTGAAAATGGCAGGACCCTATTGACCAAAACATGAACAATAGTTTATATTCTTACACTTTTACATTCTGCTGAGCAGTCACCTCATGTACCAATAATTCATAATTCTGTCTGTTTTAGACATTGGCTGCCCGGAAATCTGGACTCTCCCTGGCTATGGTGATTAGGACATCACTAAACAATGAGGAACTGGTAGGTGCAAAGTCCATTGCTATGTATCCATCATAGTCTGGTGGGAAAACCATCCTGTTTGATGCAGTCATTTGTAATGTTTGTTCCAGTACTCCAGGCATAACTGGGAGCATGGGAAGAGTCTGACCCTAAAACAAATTTCCGCTGGGCCTCAGCTTCACTATCCTACAAATTATCCTTTGTTGGGCAACTATGCATAAAATGTCCCATCTTTAGAAATGTGATTCCATCCTAACACAATTTAGCTTTTATTCTCCCCCTGAAAAAAATCCGGTTTAATTTTACACAGTTCAAATTTTGCCTAATTTATGAGGCTTTCCAAAACACCTTCTGGCTGAGCTATTAGTTTCCTTTTTTTTTAAAGCATTTAACTACTACCTTCATAAGGTAGTATACTTAAGAGTGGGGACTATTTGGGGTGAGTCCCAGATCTTCCATTAAATTATCATTATTGTATCTGGCAAGTTATGTAACTGGTGTAAACCTGAGTTCTTTCATCTGTATAGTGAGGTGACAATAAGAGAATTAATCGAGTGGATCTATGTTTAACACCCAGTGTAGCCTAAGATATAATAAACAATAAATACAGGTGGCTCTGTTTATTATTTTTCTTATTACACTTAATTTTATTATTTGTATAATCAACTTGCATAATCCTTTACTTTTAGACTAATATCCTTGAGGGTAACATAATATTTTGTTTGTTGTTAAATATTTTCATTTGTGTTGCTTAGTACACTGTCTGGCATGAGGTAGAAGCTTTGTAATTCTTGCTGAATGAAAGAAGATACAAGTAAGCTGCAAATATCTAGGTCAGGGATTCTTAATTTGGCTCCTCAGATTCACTGGGGGGAGCTTTAAAACACACCTACTTCTGTGTGAGTCTCATTCCCAGTGATTCTGATTTAATTGGCTTCAGGTGTAGCCTGCATAGTGTTGAAAACTCTCAGGTGATTCTCACGTGCAGTGGATGTTGTGAAATGTAGCTCCATCCTGCACAGACACGGTTGAGGCTTTCACTCAAAACAATGTATCTGTGCCCCTTTCGTATGGAAATTAATATACTCTCCCTCTCTCAATGTTAGTGATTTTGTCATTCTTATAGAATTTTTTTGGCAAAAACATTACTTGTTATAAGTTTCTATACCCTTGATATTTACTGTAAATATTATTATCTATATTTTTCATTCCCTTCTTGTCATTGTCATCTTTCAAAAGCCCACATTTCCTAGGTCTTATCAGCAAACTCCCCAATCTCAATATACATCAGCAAAACAATACATGTTTATTTGAATATCTGAGTGTTATGGCAAGTTCAAACATTTTCTAATGTGCCAGGGAATTGAATTACTGTGGCTGCTTTCCCAGGGTCCTGGGACACCATCTAATATTTTAAATATAATTTGGATTTAAGAGAATGTAAACATCCTCTGTATGATAAAGCCCCATATTGCTTGCTGAGTATCTAGTCTTTTGCTTTTGAGGAAATAATCAAGGTCAAGGATTTTTATTGATATACTAGAGGCCCGATGCACGAAGATTCGTGCAAGAATGGACCTTCCTTCCCCTGGTTACGGGCACTACCTTTTTGCTCCAGCCTGGAGCCACCTTTCTGCTTCCCACGCTGCCCAGAGGCCCGGTGTTGCTGGGGTGGTGCGGAATGCCTGCATCGTCACCATGGCAACAATGCAAGAGTCCGACCCCGCCCCTGGCCGCTCATGCCTGTATATACAAATTAACCCTCCATCTTTGTTGGGTTAATTTTCATGCTCACTCCTGATTGGCTGGTGGGCGTCAATTTGCACCTTACTCTTTTATTAGTGTAGATTCCTACACTATTCCTTTTTTATATTTTAAAATATGGTAATTGGTGTGAAGTACAAATACTCATTGCTATAAGAACCTAAGAAGAGCCCAGCCAGTGTGGTACAGTGGTAGAGTGGAGGTCACAGTTTGATTCCTGATCAGGGCATATGGAGTAAGGACTCTGAACATTTCCATCTAGCTTAATAATGCAAAAAAGGATAGCGATCTAGTATCCATATACAGCAACAATAGTCTGTCTGATACTAGGCTACCTAGCTTTGTCCTTGCTTTCAGCGTGTTTCCTCAGTGTGAACTCAACAGTGGGATAATCAAAGTAGATCCATTCAAAATTTAAAACATATTAATTGACTACTATGTGTCAAGCATTGTCTCAAATTCTGGAAATAAGGCAGTGAACAATTCAGCTAAAATCCCTGCTATAATGAGGCTTTAATATAGGATGAGGGAAGCTGGCAGAGAACAGACTGGTGGTTGCTGGAGGGGAAATGGGTTGGGGGACTGGGTGAAAAGGGTGATATGATTGACAAGTACAGATTGGTAGTTACAAAATAGTCACAGGGATGTAAAGTTCAGCTAGGTAATATAGTCAATAATATTGTAATAACTATGTATGGTGCAAGTGGGTATTGGAAATATCGGGGGAATCACTTTGTGAAGTATATGATTTTCTAACCACTATGCTGTACACTTGAAACTAATACAAAATAATAGTCAATGCAAACTGTAATTGAACAATAAAATCACACACACACACACACACACACACACACACACACACACTAGAGGGAGGCCTGGTGCTTGAAAATTCATGCACTATAGGGGGTGTCCCTCAACCAAGCCTGCCCTTTCTCACAGTCTGGGAGCCCTCAGGTATGGGAGGCGACCCAATGATCAGGGGAAGGCGACACCCCCATCACACCTCTCTTGCTGCCACTGCCAGCAGCACAAGCCTCGGCCAGCCCTGGTTACCTGAGCCTTGGGTGGCCCTGGGCATCTGGGCAGCCACCATCCAAGGCTTGCCCATGCCTTGGGCCAGCCCTGGGTGGCTGGGGGACTGAGGGTGGGTCTGGCTGCACCGCGTGCTTGCCACCCCCCTGGTGGGGCTGAAAGGAGTAGGGGACTCCGGCAGGGCTGAGGGGACTGGGTGCTGCCATCTTGTGGCTGTGGGCACCGCCACCTTTGAGGGTGTGGCAGTCAATTAGCATATTCCCTCCTTATTGGCTGTGGGTGCTGCCATCTGTGAGGGCTTGATGGTCAGTTAGCATATTCCCTCTTTATTAGATAGGATAGTGGTAAGGGAGGTGAGATACTATGTTTTAGATTGTTGTTGCAGGTCATGATGGAAGCTTCTAGCAGGCAGGAATTTTAGAAACTCAAGCAGAGTGAGGAATACAATTCACCAAGCCTAAAAAGAATTCTAGAACCCTGTTTTTTCTATCTGGATTTAGGACCCTGTTTAGGAGTCTGGTCTATTGGCATGATTCCAGGATTTTCCATTCTAGGTAAGGGTTGGTTTGTCTAGGAGACTGTGGGTCCTTCTTCCAGTAATGGGATTCAGGGCCAGTAAAAGGACTTGCAAGAGCTAGGTATGGGACTAATCAGGAGATCAGACCTGGGCCATACTCCTAGCATGATACTAGAGAGATAACATGGAGGGTTGAAGTCGGTGAGAACCCCTGTCTGCTCTGGGCTCAATCCAGATGTTGTAGGCTCACATACACGCGGCTGCTCAGCAACAGGGGCCCTTTCAAGCCACATGGACAAGTGTTGAAGTGAAATGAGCCTGAATTACAACCTCAGCTCCCCCTCTTACTACCTCTGAAAGCTTGTTTCTTATCAGTGCTCTTTGATCCCTGAGACTTGTTCACCTTGTCCTTAAAATGAAAGTGATAATACTTATCTCACAATTTATGAGAATTAACAAATGCCTTGCCAGGCAGAGCAGGTGGCAGTCAGGGAAGCAGGGCAGGGACTTGTGTTGAGGTATCCAGGATATATGCTAAGTTCAATGTTTCCCTGTCAGTTGGCGGCTGAGGGTCCGATTCCAGGGAGTACTGAGTTGGAAACCAGCAGTAATGACACCAAATTTAAACACTATCTCATTTGCAAGTGTTACTATTGGTTCTGCTTTTGTCCTTCTTCCACAGAGCACAGGCATTGGCTTGAGATAGATGTTGGGCCACTACACCATTAGCTATGGAAACTTGAGCAAGTTACAGAAAGTCTGTTGACCTTGATTTTCTCATATGTTTGCTAATTATTAAGATTTTTGCATCTATGTTCCAATGGCCATTGATTACTGTGTATTTGAGCAATTTGGGCATCAATAATAAATCAGCTTCATAAAGTAAGTTGGGAAATTTCCTTTTTTCATTTCTCTGTGGTGGTTTGCATGAAATAAATGCTACTATACCTTGAAAGACTGGCAAAACTTGCTACTATTAACCATCTTTATTTTTTTAGGACAGCTATTTGACAACTGAATCCATTTATATAATATAATAATCCTATCCATTTTTTTAAAACACTTCTTCTTGAGTCAATTTTGATAATTTTCCCCAGAAAGTTGTCCTTTTTTTCCCTAAATGTTGTAATTTAATACTACCAAATTATTCAGATAATCATATTATGATATAGAAATGCTAGTGCTGTTTTTATCTTCTCATTTTTATACTTTCTATCTTTTGTAAAATCAGTACTGTGAGAGATGTATCTGGCATTTGTTTTACTGACTCCAAAGTGTTTCTTTGTTCTCTGTTTTGTTAATTTCTGTTCTGTACAAAGAGAATAGAGGATGAATCTAAACATTACAGTTTAGATTCATCCTCTATTAGATTCATCTGTTCTCTTTATATTCATTCTGATGCTATTTTTGTAACTTATTAAATTGGATATGTAGTTTATTAATTTTCATTGTTATCAACTATTGCATACATACAGAGAATATTCACAAAATAAGTGAAGGAAATAAAAATAATAATACATACACCTAGGCATCCATGGCTCAGTTTTAGAAAGAGAATATTTTCATCCTGTGTATTTCTTCCTCATTTTCTTTCTTATTCCTGCCTTAAATATTTTATGTCTATTTCTTACCACACTTGTCTATTTTTACATAATTTCATTTTTTTTCTTTTCAAACATATGCATTTAAAGTTCTATTGTCATATAATTATTTCATAAATGATCCACTGATTAGTATTTTGGCTCATCAATTATGTATAAATATTTTTTTAATCTTCCAAAGATAAGTCATATGGGTTTAATTTTCATTACTGGATTGTGTTCAGAGGGCATGGACTGTATACTCAGTCTTTAGTATTTAATTGAGAATTATTTTTATGGCTTATGACATAATCAATTTTGTAGATATCCCATATGAGCATTTCTTGTTGGGTAATTAATTTTGGGTTCTATACTACTAATAAACTGTTTCATTCAGCTTTGCTAACAAGCTTATCTTTTATTTTATTTTTTTTTGTGCTTATTTGTTTTATTTTTTTATTTTTTATATATATAATTTTTTTATTGTTTAAGTATTACAAATAGTAGTACATATGTCTCCTTCCCCCCCCTTTGATCTCCCCCAGACCTCCCCCAAGCTTATCTTTTAGATGCTTTTTCCTTTAAATATATTATATGTGATATTAATACAGCTATACTAGATTGATTAGGTCAATATTTTCTTGATACATTTTCTAGCCCCTTTTTAAATATCTTAATGCTATATGTGTATCTCATAAACACACTGCTTAATTTTAAAATTCAATTTGAGGAGTTATCTTTTTACAGATAAATTCAGTCAGTTTATACTTATATTTGTGCTTTGTGCTATTCCTTTTAAAAAATTCACTGTCTCTTTTTTCTTTATCTCTTTTCCATTCTTCCTTTGTATAGATTGAGTTTTCTTTATTTTCCCTCTTCTCCATCAAATGGATTATCTATACTATTTTTAATATAGCTAATATATTTCTTAAATGTTTAATAAGCATACTTTACTTCTCAAAATTTAAAGTCTAATGAACAAAATAAACTGTTGAACAAAATAGGTCCAAAGAGATAGAAGCATGGAACAGACTGTTGAATCTCAGAGGGTAGGCTGGGTAGGTGGGAAGAGATCAACCAAAGAACTTGCATGCATAAGCCATGGACACAGATAATAGTGTGGTGAAGGCCTGGGGCAGGGGGCAGGGGTGGGCTAGAAGGAGTCAATGGGAGAAAAAAGGGGACATATGTAATACTTTCAACAATTAAGATTTAAAAATAAAATAGTTAATAATTCTATTCTGAAAAAAAAATAAAGATCTGAAAATGCTTAGGCTCCCATTACTACCCTCTCTGTCCACATTAGGAGGAAGGGAAGTCTAAATATCATGTCTGGAATTGGTCAGGAAACCCCAAGTTCCCAGCTAATGTGTTTTAACTGAGTTGCAAATACATTTCTTGGGTTTCCACAGAAACAACTTTTGAAATTCTGACATTAAGTTTCTTTATTATTATTATTATTATTATTATTATTCCAGGTACCTGGAGAATCCTTTTCTTTTTTACTCTTTTACATATTAAATCTTTTTTCCAATACTTCTCAAGTAGGCTATATTAACTTAGTCTGCCATATTGCCAGATAAGTTTTCCAATATGTAAAATGAATGTACTTATATTTCTGGAGCCATTGTTGGGAGAATCAAATAAGAAAACAAATAGAAAACACTTCAACAGCTTTTGATACATAAACATGTAGTAAATATTAGTTATTAGTAACTGTTTGCACCACAGAAATTTCCATGGCTAAATGACGAGTTTTGCTTGGTCACACAAAAGAACAATAGAATGAGTTCTCTCTAAGGTGGATAGTTATCGCCTTCTCTCTCTTCCTTGTACAATATCCTGACCCCTATTCCTGCTCTTCCATGGCCTCTGTCAGAATATTGTAAGAACTCTCTTCTTACCAATATTCTGACAGAAAAAAAGACAGCACCAACAAAACAACAAGAAAGCCCGCTGCATGGGAGAACATATTTGCCAGTGTTATCACCAATAAGGGTTTAATCTCCAACATTTACAGGGAACTCATACAACTTAACAAAAGGAAAATAAACAACCCCATCAAAAAATGGGCAAAGGACCTAAATAGATACTTTTTGAAGAGGACAGAAGGAAGGCCAAGAGACATATGAAAACATGCCCAAAGTCACTAATCATCCGAGAGATGCAAATCAAAACAACCATGTGGTGCCATCTCACACAGGTCAGAATGGCTATCATCAACAAATCAGCAGAGAAAAAGGAACTCTTTTGCACTGCTAGTGGGAATGCAGGCTGGTGCAGCCACTGTGGAGAATAGTATGGAGTTTCCTCAAAAAACTAAAAATGGAACTCCCATTAGACCCAGTGATCCCATTTCTAGGAATATATCTCAAGAAACTAGAAACACCAATCAGAAAGGTTATTTGCACCCCTATGTTCATAGCAGCACAATTTACAATAGCTAAGATTTGGAAACAGCCTAAGGGCCCATCAGTAGATGAGTGGATTAAAAAACTGTGGTACATCTACACAATGGAATACTTTGCTGCTGCAAAAAAGGAGTTCTTACCATTTGCAACAATGTGGATGGACCTGGAGAGCATTATGCTTAGTGAAATAAGCAAGTCAGAGAAAGATAAATATCACATGATCTCACTCATTTATGGAATATAATGAACAACATAAACGGATGAACAAAAACAGATCTAGAGGAAGGGAAGCATCGATCAGACTTTCAAACCTCAGAAGGAAGGTAGGGGAGGGTGGAGGTAAGGGGGAGAGATCAACCAAAGGACTTGTATGCATACATATAAGCCTAACCCAGTGGTCGGCAAACTGCGGCTTGCAAGCCACATGCGGCTCAGGAGCCACGGTTTGCCGCTCTGTTGACTAATGAGTTTGCCGACCACAGGGATAGGGGCTTAATCCCAAGGAACAAGAACAGCCTGTAATTACTGGAATCCAGAGTCTAGGTCAGTGGTTGGCAAACTCATTAGTCAACAGAGCGGCAAACTGCGGCTCGTGAGCCGCATGTGGCTCGCAAGCCGCAGTTTGCCGACCACTGGCCTAACCAATGGACACAGACACCAGGGGGGCGAGGGCATGAGTGGGGGGGTGGGGGGACAATGGGGAGGCTAAGGACACATATGTAATACTTCAATCAGTAAAGAAAAAGAAAAAGAAAACCTCCCTAAATCATATGCCCTAAAGCTTAAAAAAAAAAAAAAAAAAGAATATTTGTAAGAACTCAGTCTCTACCCCAAGTAATCAAATTTCTTTCCATGGTTAAAATGACTAAAGTTTTCCCCAGGGGAGGAATTCACATTATATTTGGCTTTATTTTTAATAAATTACTCATCATTTATCACCTCCATTATTTATATATACATTTTTATTGAAAGTTTAAATTCGGGAAAAAGTGATACTTATAGTACATGACAAATCTACCCTAATTTCTTTTCAGACCATGTTCTGTCATAATACAGGGCACATCCCATCTTCTACTCTCCTTGAATTATTTAATTACCCACTTTATCATTGTTCTGCCTTTTTTATTTGGACTCACCCTGCAAGTTACTTAGGTCAGTGATAATTAGTATCTGTTATAAAATAATCTGTTAAGTAAGAACAAATTACTTAGTAGTCTTCCATGGATATGTAACTTTCAGTCTCTATTTGTATTTTATCCAACAAAAAATAATTTACCTGAGTAATATTAGCTTCTATAATTGTGTGTGATGATTCTGATGAGTAAATCAGCTCTAAGTTATGTCTGATTTTACACTCAGGAACTTACAGAGTGGGGCAAAAGTAGGTTTACAGTTGTTCATATGGGAAGTAATACAATAATGAATAATAATACAGAAAGGAATTATGTGTTTTGTGTACTTACAACTGTAAGCCTACACTGTATTTTGCCCCACCCTGTATTTCTACCATTATTCTGTCTTCATGTTTATAACAAATTTTAAAGGGCATGCACCTAATCTTTGCTCTGCAAATGTTTCTGATGACTTTGTCCAGAAATAATAACATGATACCTGTAGGACAGAAATAATTCTTTTTTCTAAAAAGCATGCAGCAAGCACACAACAAATATTTCAAAATAGTGCAAAAACTTTTTGAGGCTAGGGATGTTTTCATAATTTCATTAGGGAAACCCACAGGATGAAGATGAAGACAGACCTTCATTAGCCAAGTCACTGGTTGCCATCGTAGGGAGGAAAAGAGAAAAACCACATGGCAGGTAGAGGTAGATAAGTCGTGTTCCTGTCCTAAGTACTAACAGTTGGTAGATTGAAATATTGATGGTCTAAAAACACTAGTCACTGCTCTTGGCAGGAGGCCTGATTTCTTTATTGCTCAGACTCATTTTAATTTCCTCATATAGAAAAGGCAATTCATTTCCTTCCAGTGTTCTAATTATTCAAAAAGTGACATATTAAGGTAACTCACCTTATATTCCAATTCCTTGGAAAAGAAATCCTTAACAAAATATTTGTCTAGAATGTGAACATCCTCCACTTTGTAGTCTATAGTTTGTACTTGGCTACAGTGGTTTACCAGAATTAAAGCATTTCTCTTACTGTCATTTCTACAGATTAAAACAGTTTCTGTGCACAGTAAAAATTGCCTCCTTTTCTTGAACCACTTTATTAATGTAAAAATGTTCTTTTTTCCTAATTGCAAGTCTCATTCTATCTCTAAAAAGGGGGGGGGGGGGAGATACAAACCATTCCTAACTTTGAAAAATTAAATTGAAAACTTAATGTTTTTAATTTTTGTGCTTTATAAATTTTTTACAATGAGCATATATTTTATTATAATCGGAAAATACATACATATGCTTGCTACAGAAGATTTGAAAACTTTAGAAACCTTTAAAATAGATTAGCATTAAGTCTCCATAATTTCTGAATTCACTCTGTCCTCGGGACCTAGTCAGTAATTAGAGCTCTGCTTGTTCTTGGGGCCACTCTCTCCATGTGTTTGGTTCCTGGTTTACTGAGGCCAGAGACCCTCTCATGATAACATATCCAGTCCTATCCTTTCACTTCAGCTAGGATCCTATTAGCTGTACCTACCTATTTTTTTGCCGCTCAAACTGCTACATTAAAAATAATATTCTCTTCCCTTTAATTGAGCTCCTATGGTGAGTTACAGGCTTCCATTTCCCAGGGCTAGTTTTAGTGTGTCCTCTTGTTTTCTTCTGACTTGCTTTTATTCAGTGCCCCTTAACCTATCTTTTTGCCTTATTCCACAAAATCCCACACTCTCAGTTCTTATAATCTTGCTTGATCTGGTCTTATTTTGCTGCTAAGAAAGCACCTTCTTTTCCCAAAGATGCGGTATACCTCTGAGATATAAGAATCCTCTCCTATGAGATGTATTTTTACATGTTGTCCTTGAGTATTCACTGGATGAGTTTCTAAACTGACCATAATTACATCTTATGCTTTGTTTGAGTAAGAAATGCTTTATGTGTCATTTATTTTAGAGTAATTTTCAATATGTCAATATCCCCAAAATCAAGAATGAAAAAGATTCATGTTATCGTTTTTCTGAGACTATGGAGATACACCCTCTAGTAAATTATTGAATGTTTTCCTCCAACATCTACAGCTTTAAAATGTTGGCATTTGTTTTAATACTCCATTCAATTGATTTTCAATGTGCTGCCTAATAAACGTTTCACATTTTTATTTTTTGAAAGTAGCTTCACTCTCTTTTCATAAAATGGATCCTGGCTCTTTAACAAAACAAAACCAAACAAAGCATTTCAATGTAATTATCTCAGCTGTCTATCCAAACTCTGTTTTCTGTCAGCCTATTTAATTTTTTAGCAAGTGTTTCTTATATTTATTACTCTTTGGATAGCCTGTGGATTTAGAGCACTCACTATATATCACTTGAATTCAATAAAAAGAAAATGGACATGTGGATTAGATGAAATGTATTAATCATTTACATAATCTTAAAATATAAATTCTTCAAAAATAACTTCTTGCTCAACTCTGCTTTCTAAGTTCACATGTATTTCTTACTTTTCTATGTTCAGTAACATTCTCTTGTATTTCCACCCAGTGCTCCTTTGAGTTAGAATTATAATTATTTTTTCTTTACTAAAAGAAACAACAAATTACCTGATATGATTGCAAATATAACTAAATTCCTTCCTTCTTTTATTAGCTAACCCAAAAATGCTACATCACACACACACACACACACACACACACACACACACACCTCTTCATTCCCTCAACACAGCTAGAACAGGAAACTATAACTGTATGGATAGCTCATGGAGCATCTGTAATGCCAAGAATCATTCAATCCACTTTAATATATTAAAGATAACCCACCTTGCTAGGTAGTAAAGGGGGAGCAAAGCTACATAATACATGCTCCTAATTCTGAAAGAACTCTTTTTTTTTTTTGTCTAAAGTTTTACATATGTCTCCTTTTCCCTGCTTGACCCCTGCCCCCAGCCATTCCCACTTTGAGCAAGCCCACACCACCCCAGTGTCTGTGTCCATTGGTTATGCTAATATGCATGCAAATAAGTCCTTTGGTTAATCTCTAATCCCTCCTCCCCTGCCATTTGTCTCTGGATCTAGTTCATCAAATTATGTTGAACATTATATCCCACATATGAGTGAGGTCATGTGATATTTATCTTTTTCCGACTGGCGTATTTCACTTAGCATAATGCTCTCCAGTTCCATCCATGCTGTTGCAAATGGTAAAAGTTCCTTCTTTTTATAGCAGCATAGTATTCCATTGTGTAGGTGTACCACAGCTTTTTAATCCACTCATCTGCTGATGGGCACTTAGGTTGTTTCCAAACCTTAGCTATTGTAAATTGTACTGCTATGAACATAGGGGTGCATATATCCTTTCTGATTCGTGTTTCTAGTTTCTTGGCATATAGTTCTAGGAGTGGGATTACTGGGTCAAATGGGAGTTCCATTTTTAACTTTTTGAGGAAACTCCATACTGTCTTCCACAGTGGCTGCACCAGTCTGCATCCCCACCAGCAGTGCATGAGAGTTCCTTTTTTCTCCACATCCTCACCAGCACTTGTCCTTTGTTGATTTGTTGCTGATAACCATACTGACAGGTGTGAGATGGTAGGTACCGCATTGTCATTTTTATTTGCATCTCTTGGATGATTACTGACTTTGAGGAGGTTTTCATATGTCTTTTGGCTTTCTGTATGTCCTCTTTTGAAAAGTGTCTATTTAGGTCTTTTGTCCATTTCTTTGATTGGGTTGTTTATCTTCCTTTCATTGAGTTATATGAGTTCTCTGTAAATTTTGGAGATTAAGCCCTTATCTGAAATATCACTGGCAAATATGTTCTCCCCTGCAGTAGGCTTTCTTGTTGTTTTGTTGACGGTTTCTTTTGCTGTGCAGAAACTTTTTATTTTGAGGTAGTACCATTTGCTTATTTTCTCCTTAGTCTCCATTGCCCTGGGAGCTGGGTCGGTAAAGATATTGCTATGACATATGTATTTCTGCTATTTTGCTGCCTATGGAGTCTAGTAGGATTTTTATGGTTTCCTGTCTTACATGTAAATCCTTTAGCCATTTTGAGTTTGTTTTTGTGTATGGTGTAAGTTGGTGATCTAGTTTCATATTTTTGCATGTATCTGACCAAATTTCCCAACACCATTTATTGAAGAGACTGTCTTGACTCCTTTGTATGCTCTTGCCTCCTTTGTCAAATATTAATTGAGCATAATGGCTTGGGTTGATTTCTGGGTTCTCTGTTCTGTTCCATTGTTCTATATGTCTGTTCTTGTGGTAGTACTAGGCAGTTTTGAGAACTGTGGTTGGTAATATAGCTTGATATCTGGTATTGTGATCCCTCCAACTTTGTTCTTCTTTCTCAGGATTGCTGTGGCTATTCAGGGTCTTTTTTTATTCCAGATGAATTTTTGTAGAGTTTGTTCTAGATCTTTGACATAAGCCATTGGTGTTTTAATGGGGATTGCATTAAATCTGTAGATTGCTTTGGGTAGTATGGACATTTTAATGATGTTGATTCTACCAATCCATGAACATGGTATATTCGTCCATTTGTTTATGTCTTCCTCTATCTCTCCTTTCAATGTCCTGTAGTTTTTCTGAGTACAGGTCTTTTACCTCCTTAGTTAAGTTTATTCCTAGGAAACCAAGATGGTGGCATAGGTAAACACCTATACTGCTGCCTCACACAACAATTTCAAAACTGCAACTGGAAGACAGAGCAGACATCATCCAGAACCACTGGAAAGCTGGCTGAGTGGAAATACTACAACTAGAAGAAAAGATAAAAGGACATTGAGACCCAGAGGAGCTGTGGAGGACAGAGGTGCGGAGACCCGTGTGTGCAGAAAGGGCGGGTGGCTGAATACACAGCTGGCTTACTCATGGAATGTGGAGAGGGCAGGTAGCAAGCATGCAGCTAGCTGTCTCTTTCAGGAGGGAAACAAAACCTCCCGACTGCACTAAAATCTAGTTCCGGGTGAGACTTTTGGGTACCCAGACTCATTTGGGGAGACACTGGACTGTCTGGCAGCGGGCAAAACTCGAGGGCAGCCTTCTCTCAGAGGTGCGTGCAGCCACTACCGTGTGACACTGAGACACAGGGGCCTCATAGGGCAGGGCTGATGGGAAACCAAGGCTGTCTGCTCCACCCTGAGACTCTGCCCCATCCAAGCTGAGCACAGAAGCTCTCCCAGCAGAGACACAGCTGATCCACACAGCCAATTGGCCTGGAGGTCAACTCCCACCAGTGATACTAACAACAATGTAGGCTTAACTACAACAAGACTGTGCACACAGCCCACAAAGGGGTGCACCAAGAGTGTCCACCTCAGGTAACTGGGGAGGCTGAGCCACTGGGCCCAATAGGACATCTAGCACACAAAACCACTCTGTCAACTCAGGGAAGCAGCCAAAATGTGGAGAAAAATAAACAGATCACAAATGAAAGAAATGGAGGAAAGTAAACGTCTGGATATAGAGTTCAAAGCCATGGTTATAAGGTTTTTCAAGAATTTCCTAGAAAAGGCCGATAAATTTAACGAGACCCTCAAGGATATGAAAAAGGATCAACTAGAAATTAAGTATACACTAACTGAAATAAAAAATAGTATACAGAGACCTAAAAGCAGACTAGAGGATTGCAAGAACCAAGTCAAAGATTTGGAATATAAAGAAGCAAAAAACATCCAACTCGAAAAGCAAAAAGATTCCAAAAAGTTGAAGATAGTGTAAGAAGCCTCTGGGATAACTTCAGGCATACCAACATCAGAATTCGGAGGTCCCAGAAGAAGAGAGAGAGCAAGATACTGAAAGCCTATTAGAAATAGTGACTGAAACTTCCCCCATCAGGTGAAAGAAATAGACTTACAAGTCCAGGAAGCGCACAGAACCCCAAACAAAAGGAATCCCAAGAGGACCACACCAAGACATATCATAATTAAAATGCCAAGAGCAAAAGACAAAGAGAGAATATTAAAAGCAGCAAGAGAAAAACAGTTAGTTACCACCAAGGGAGCACCCATAAGACTGTCAGCTGATTTCTCAACAGAAACTATGCAGGCCAGACAGGAATGGCAAGAAATATTCAAAGTGATGAATAGCAAGAAACTACAACCAAGATTACCCAACAAAGCTATCATTCAGAACTAAAGGTCAGATAAAGAGCTTCACAGATAAGAAAAAGCTAAAGGAGTTCATCACCACCAAACCAGTATTATATGAAATGCTGAAAGGTATTCTTTAAGAAGAGGAAGAAGAAGAAAAAGATAAAGATAAAAATTATTGACAACAAATACATACCTATCAACAAGTGAATCTAAAAACCAAGGGAATAAAAAATTTGATGAACAGTATTAACTGGTGAATATAATAGAATTTGGGGCATAGAAAGGGAGTGGACTGACAATTCTTGTGGGAAAGGGGGAGTGGGGGGTGCAGGAAGAGACTGGACAAAAAGGGTACACCTATGGATGAGGACAGTGCGGGGTAGGTAAGGGCAGAAGGTGAGCTAGGACCCTAGTGGAGGGGAGCTATGGGAGGAAAAAAGAGGAACAATTGTAATAATCTGAACAATAAAGATTTATTAAATTTAAAAAAAGTTTATTCCTAGGTATCTAATTTTTTTTTGGTGTAATGTTAAATGGAAATGATTTTTCATTTTTCTTTCTGTGAGTTCATTATTGCTGTATAAAAAGGTTATAGATTTCTGGGTGTTAATTTTTTATCCTGCTACATTGCTGAATTCATTTATTAGGTCTAATAGTTTTTTGATGGAGTCTTTGAGGTTTTCTATGTATAAGTGTCATGTCATCTGTGAACCAGGACAGTTTTACTTCTTCTTTTCCAATTTGGATGCCTTTTATTTCTTCTTGTCTGATTGCTATGGCTAGCTCTTCCAGTACTACTATATCGAACAGGAGTGGTGAAAGTGGGCATGCTTGTCTTGTTCCCATTCTCAGGGGAAATGAGTTTACTTTTTGCTCATTGAATATGACTTTGGCTGTAGGTTTGTCATATAAGGCATTTATTATGTTGAGGTATGATCCCTCTATTCCCGCTTTGCTGAGAGTTTTTATCAAGAAAGAGTTTTGGATTTTGTCAAATGCTTTTTCTGCATCAATTGATATAATTATGTGATTTTCATCTCTCAATTTGTTTATGTGAGGTATCACATTTATTAATTTGTGGATATTGTACCACCCTTGCATCCCTGGAATAAACCCTACTTGTTCATGGTGTATGGTCTTTCTAATGTAATGTTGAATCCAATTTGCTAGAATTTTGTTGAGGATTTTAGCATCTATGTTCACCAAGGATATTGGCCTCTAGTTCTCTTTTTGTGGTGTATTTATTTGGTTTTGGAATTAGGGTAATTCTGGCTTCATAGAAAGAGCTTAGAAGTATGCCTTCATCTTGAATTTTTTGGAATAGTATGAGGAGAATAGGTTTTAGTTCTTCTTTGACTGCTTGGTAGAAAGCTCCTATAAAGCTGTCTGGACCAGTTATTACTGTGCCTCTTACATTTCTGATTTTGTTTATTTGGGTCCTCTCTCTTTGTTTCTTGGTGAGCCTGGCTAGAGGTTCATCAATCTTGTTTATCCTTTTAAAGAACCAGCTCTTGGTTTTGTTGATCTTTTGTATTAATTTTTGGTCTCTATGCAATTTATTTCCTCTCTGATCTTTATTATTTCCTTCCTTCTGCTTATGCTGGGCTTTTCCTGTTGCTCTCTTTCTAACTCTTTAAGTTGTAGGATTAGGTAATTTATTATCATTTTTTCTTTTCTTTCTTTTTTTTTTGAGGTAGGCCTGTAGAACTATGAACTTCCCTCACAAGACTGCTTTTGCTGTGTCCCATAGATTTTGGATTGTGTTTTCATTGTTGTTTGTTGCCATGATGCTTTTTATCTATTCTTTGATCTCATTGTTAACCCAATCATTGTTTAATAGCAAGCTATTTAGTCTCCAGGTGTTTGATTTTTTTCATTGTTTTTATTGTAGTTGATTTCTAATATTATGCCATTGTGATCTGAGCAGATGCTTGATCTGACTTCTATCTTCTTGAATTTGAAGAGACTTTTCCTGTGTCCCAATATTTGGTCTATCTTTGAAAATGACCCATGTGCACTTGCGAATGTATAGTCTGTGGTTTTGGGGTGAAATGTTTTAAAGAGGTCAATTAATTCCCTCTGATCTAGTGAGTCATTTAGGATTGATATTTCTTTGCTTATTTTGCTGAGTTTTTTTTGTTTAGAAGATTTATGCAGTGGTGTTAGTGGGGTATTAAAGTCCCCTAATATGACTGTATTATTGTCAATCTCTCCCTTGATATCCTCCAAAACATTTTTTATGTATTCGGGTGCTCCTGTATTTGGGTGCATATATATTTACCAGAGTTATATCATCTTGTTGAATTGCTCCCTTTAGTATTATGAAGTGGCCTTCCTTACCTCTTGTTATGGCCTTCACTTTGACTTCTAAATTGTCAGAAATAAGTATTGTTATTCCAGATTTTTTTTAATTTCCATTTTCCTATAAAACCTTTTTCTATACCTTCATCATCAGTCTGTGTGAGTCCTTTGTTCTGAAGTGAGTCTCCTGTAGACAGAAGATATATGGGTCATGTTTTCTTATACACTCAGCTCCCTATGTTTTTTGATTGGGGCATTTAATCCATTTACATTTAAGATTATTATTGATAAGTACTTGTTTGTCACCATTTTTATTCTTTATGCCTGTGTTCTTCCCTTCCTATTTCTTCTTTTTACAGCAGTCCTTTTAGCATTTCTTGCATTTTTGGTTTGGTGGTAATAAGCTCCCTTAGTCCTTTTTTCTCTGGAAGCTCCTGATTTCAACCTCAACTTTGATTGATAGCCTTGGATAGTACAGTATTCTTGGAATCAGACCCTTCTTTTGCATGACTTTGTATATTTCATTCCATTCCCTTCTGGCCTGATGTGTTCTGGTTGAGAAATCAGTCAATAGTCTGATGGGAGGTCCTTTGTGGGTAACTTTCTGTCTCTGTCTGGCAGCTTTTAAGACTCTTACTTTGTCATTGGTGTTTGCCAATTTAATTACAATTTGTCTTGGTGTCGGTCTTTTGGGGTTCATTTTGTTTGAGACTCTGTGAGCTTCTTGGACTTGTGTGAGTTTTTTCTTCTTCCCAATATCAGGGAAGTTTTCTGTCATTATGTTTTCAAATAGGTTTTCTATTTCTTGCTCAGTTTCCTCTCCTTCTTGGACCCCTATTATGTGGATGTTGTTTCATTTCGTCTTGTCCCAAAGTTCCCTTAGGCTCTCCTCCTGTTTTTTAAGTTTTATTTCCAGTTGCTACTCTGCTTTTGTATTTTTTTCCTACCTTGTCTTCTAGCTCACTAATACAGTCCTCTGCTTCTTCTAGTCTACTGTTGATGCTTTCTATTGAGTTCTTTATAGCAGTAGTGTCCTTTTTTATTTCTTCTTGGTTCTTCTTCATTTCCTCTTGGTTCTTACACATATTGTGGAATTTGTGTTCTAACCTTTACAGTGTCCTCATGACCATTGCTCTGAATTCTTTCTCTGACATATGGCTTGTCTCTATTTCTTTTACTTCCTTTTCTGGTGATTCCTCCTTTTCTTTTTTATGGGGCTTTTTCTTTGTCTTCCCATGTTTGCTCCTCTCAGGGTGTCTGGTTATGTAGCTCTGTCTCTCCTGCATTGTCTTAAAGGCACAAAACACAATATGACAAGACACAATGCACAGGGCACCAAACACAAATGTATTCATGATACCAATAACCCCAAACAAATGTGACCACCAGAGAAAAGAGAATTAGGGGAGAGAAAGGAGTGGAAAATTATATTGAGAAAAGGAAAAAATGTGAGAGAGAAAAGAAAGATAAGAAAAAAGAAGGGGAACAAATATATGTATATGGGGAGAAAACTCCAAAAAAAACACAACTAATCCAAAAAAATGCAAACAACAAACACCCAGAGATGAATATAAATAACAACTATTCCAAAAAAATGCAAACAACAAACACTCAATCAACAAACACCCAGCTGAATCTGAGAAGGTAAGCTTATTTCCAAAAGCTAAGGTCAATGAATTGAATGAATGGGGAAATGGCCACAATTCAGTGTAGAGGAGGTAGAAAGAGAATGAGTTTATAAGAAGAAAAGTAAAAACTAGATATATGTATTTATCTATTATTGGAAAAGGAGCAAAGAGAGTATATAGGCCTGAGTTGGTGATTGGAATTAATTAAGCTATTATTAGAAGAAGAGAACAGGTGAGGAGAGGAAAAACAGAAGCAAAAAAAGAAAATAAGTGAAAAACTAACTAACAAACGACAAGACAGACAGAAAGAAAAAATTTAAAAATTTTGCTAATGAAGAAAGAGAAGATAGAAGTATACATGGACTTGGAGCAGGGAAGAGGAAATTAGATATATGAGTAAGACCAATTTTTAACAGGGAGTAAAAAAGAAAGATAGAGAAAAACTAAAGTAGGAATAGGGTAGGAGAAATGGGATGAAAAAGGGGAAAAGTGAGGAAGAGAGTGTTGGCAAAAAGGAAAAATTGAGATAGAGTAAAATAATGCTAAAATAAAAATAGCATGTAGAACACTAATCTCAAAATAAAATTAAATAAAAAATAAAACTTTTTTTAAAAAGGTAAAATAATAGTAGTAATAATAATAATTAAAAATATAATAAAAAAGTAAAATCAAGTGAGAAAAAAATTTTAGTTTCTAAAGTAAAAGATAAAAATTTAAAAAGTGAAGTAGTGAAGGTTGTTCATTTCCTCTACTGTTCTGCCTGGCACCTCTGTCTCCTATTAGGTAGTCAGCACAGTGTTAAGTTCCCTGTGATCCACTGCTCCTCTGTGTCATAAGCCACTATCTTGTTTTCAAGCAGGTGGGATTTCTCTGCTCACTTTGATTCTCTGCCTGCCTTCAGTTGTATTTAACACAAGAGTCAATTTCTGATACAATCTTTGAGTGGCAGTGTTTCTGTATTAATTTAAGGTCCTAAATGGCCCCTCTACCCAGTGTTAGATTCTTCTTTCCCTGATGCACTTAATACTGGGTTGGTGGGATGGACTGACCCAGAGCTGGTTTCCTACTCATCTCTTCTTATTCTGATCCCCAGTTTCCACAAAAACAACTGTCCCCTGCAGTCTCAGTGAGTGTTTTTAATTGGAAGGTCCTATGTACTGGATTTAGTAAGCAAAAGCAAGGAGGTAAAATAAAAAGAGAGAGAGAGAGAGAGAGAGAGACAAAGGAACAGCGCCATCTCACATCTTTTTTCCCTGGCACTGTATGGCCGGCATAGAACTTCAGCCTGCCTTTCTGGGCACAGTTTCCCTCAGCTGTGGGTTTATATCTAGAGTCCCCTTCTGCCAGCAGTCCTGTGGACCCCCTTCCACATTCAAGGGCTACACTGACCCCAAGGGCCATGGATTTGGTGGGGCTCAGTCTCCCTCTGAGATTCTATTCCCCAATGCACATGTTTCTCCCTCCAACCTGGATCCCAGATCTCACCTCTCTCTAGGCGATCACTGAACTTTCCTTCCATAATAGCCTCACCAGTTGTGTTTAATTCACCAATTCTGGGTGGATGTTATTCAATTCAGCTGCTCCTTCTATCTCCTCTGTGAGAAGGCGCAGGGCCCATCCCCATGTCCAGTGCCACTTTGTCTCCCCCTGGACAAACTTTTTAGGCACCCATGGCCAGGGAGGCTGGAGTCTCAGTGTTTGTGGATTCATAGCTGAGGCATCTGGTCCCTGGGCATTATGGTTGTAGGGTCCTGGGAGGTATCCAAGGTCTTCCCGGTTGAAGGTAAGACTGGGCTTCTGATCATAGCCACTCTCCCCTTCAAGATGGTGCAGTCTCTGCGGCAGAACTGGCCACTCTGGGAGAGATTTCAGCAGCAGTAGAGGCTGCCTAGCTAGGGGAGCCTGGTCCACCAGTCCCCAACAGTCCTATGGAATATAGCTGTCTCTCACTCATACATACACACACTCCCCACACATTCACGCACTCTCCTTTCACTCTCTCATTCATACACTATCTTGCAGCCTGCTGTCCCGTCAGTTGCCATCTTCATGAACTTGAAAGAACTCTTAACAGTTCTTTGCAACACATCTTCATTATGAAATGAACTTAAGAGATTTACTTGGCACAGCTACCTTTGAAAAGTGATAGATTTAGTTGTTCTGCCTATATAAACTCTAATACAGAGTCTCCCACTTGAGGTATTCCCCTGTTTGACCATCCTGCTGCTCGGTAGACAAGAAGTATAAAGAGCTCTGACTAGATCCTCATGGGTAGCAAGCCTGGATCATGCTGTTCAAAGTTAGAAAAATTGTTAGTAAAGCTTAACTCCCTAGTAGAGAATCTGCTAGGGCCATTACCAAATATATTTTTGGAAAACACATAATGAGGAAAATCTATAATAGTAAAGGTATAATATGCTAATTAGACCAGATGTCCTTCCGGATATTCTTCTGGATGACCTTCCAGACTAAGCTGGGGCTAAAAGGGAAGCCTGGGTCCCAGGTGCCTGCCAGCGGCCAGAGGGAAGCCCAGGTCCCAGGTACCAGAGAGAAGGCAGGGCCTACTCTTGCATGAATTTTGTGCATCAGCTTCCAGTATAATAATAAAGGAGAAAATGCTATTACCATACTGTGGAATTGGAAAATAATGGGAAGTTGGTCATTTCAATGCTGTGAGAAGATATTAAAAAATGAGTTTTAAGGATGATGAATGCAAAATATAAATGCCTCCCTTCTAGTATTACTTACCAGCTAGGCTCAAATATCCATTTCTGATGCATCAGGCAGTTGTGTGAAATTACCTGTAAATGTAACTTCAGGGAGTACTAGTCTTTCTCTCAGGAAGTCACCTGCATAGTGGGATATGAGAAGTCTAGAGAAAGACTCATCCAAACAAGCCTCTTTTTTTATTGATTGACATTTGTTGATTGAAAATCTATTACCAATACTACTACTTAGTATTTACTCAGTTTTTGAAGTCTGTGGATGTTACCATCATTAAATTGGATCTTCAAATAATACCTTAGACAGACATGGTAGAGAGGAAAGTGAAGCTTAGAGACCTTAAATCGTTCTGTAGATTATAAGACTCTTGGCAGAACATTCATTCACTTCACACACAAAATATGTTGTGCCCCTATTATGTGCCAGGGACAATGACAGGCACTATTTAGGCACTAAGGAAAGAAATATGAAAGATAGTTATGGTCTAGCACAACCCATATTAAATATCATGTGATGTGGCCTATGCTAGGGATCTCAGACCTCCTAGCTACCCATTCCATAGATTTTTCCAACCCACCAAAGGTTTGTTATTAGAAAGTATTTCATGTGTTATTAAAAACTATCACCTTTTAAAATACAAATTACCATGGGAGTGTGCCACGTTTAACCTTTATCTGCTGCAATTCCTTTCTTGTGAATTAGTTGTTCTGCTCTTTCCTACAGGATAGGCAATGAAAGCAGTTCTTTGCAGAAAGAACTATAGAAGCACTAGAGGCCTGGTGCACGGCATTCGGGGGGTGTCCCTCAGCCTGGCCTGTGCCCTCTAGCAGTCCAGGATCCCTAGCTCCTTACCCCTCGGCTCGCTGCTCCTTAGCGCTGCCGCAGAGGTGGGAGAGGATCCTGCCACCACTGCTGCACTCGCCAGCCGTGAGCCCAGCTTCTGGCTGAGCTGCATTCCCTCTGAGGGAGCACATAGACCACCAGGGGTAAGCTCCTGCATTGAGCGTTTGCCCCCTGGTGGTCACTGTGCATCATAGCGACTGGTTATTCTGCTGTAACTGTCACTTAGGTTTTTATTATAGAAGTATAGTTTAGGGATAGGGAGGTGTGAAGTGTCAGAGAGGGTACAAAGTCATTTTAGAGAGGCTTGGGTAGGATCCAAAAGAGTGCTGAGGATGATTCTAAAAGGTTAGGGTCAGCGTTGAGAATACATTTCATCCACTTTACAGATTACCGTGAATGAACCTAGACCAGTGGTCAGCAAACTCATTTGTCAACAGAGCAACAAACTGCATATGGGTTGCGAGCCGCAGTTTACTGACTACTGACGTAGACTAAGGATAGTAATAGAAATTCTTTTTTTTTTTTTTAATTACTATTTCCTGGGCACCTATTTAAGCCTGAGACTATGTTAGGCTCTGAGGATCCATGTAACTTTGAACCAGATTGGTTTCATCCTTGACCTCATTGAGATTAGAGTATAGCAGGGACATAGACATTATCAAGTAATTTGAACTCTTTAGTGCTACGCAAGAAGCACATACAGCAGTAGAGTCCAGTCCAATCCCATAAATGAGGGAGTTCTTTGAGTTCATAAAACTGAATTGGCCCTAGAACACTGAGAGAAGAGTAAGTGAGTAGAATTATTATGCTTACTGTCTTCATTTAAATCAGTAATCAGGGGACTCTCTAAAAAATAACATTCTCAGGGAAAAGTGATACAAATTGTTTGTTTTATGTTGAAATTCTCTAAATCCACTGACTTGGCTTGCCTGGGGAACTTCTCTCTTCTTGACAGAAAATACATGTCTTCAAGAAGACCTTGCAGGCGTTGATCTACCCCATGTCTTCCACCACCCCCCACAATTTTGAGGTCTGGACAGCTACGACACCAACCTACTGTTATGAGTGCGAAGGGCTCCTGTGGGGCATTGCCCGGCAAGGCATGAAGTGCTTGGAGTGCGGAGTGAAGTGCCATGAAAAGTGCCAGGACCTCCTGAACGCCGACTGTTTGCAGAGTGAGTACTTGGTTAGGCGGAAGAGGTGGTTTTGCAGAGCCTTCCTTATCCTATATATTCTCAGGTTAGTCCTCTCAGCTTTTGCTAGTTTTCCTACCATGTATCCAAAGAAACACATACTGCCCATTCAGTCCTGTAGTTGAACTTGGTGCAATTCCTACAGTGTTGAACTCACTCGGCGCAATAGATTTCTCAGAGTAAGAACCTAGAGTCCAATTGCACTGACACCCATTAGGAAAACTTTACAGGACTCCCAGTTGATTTTCTCATTTTACCTCATCACAGCCCCATGGGTGTAAAAGGGAATATGTAGGTCATGTTCCTCAAACGGGAGCTAACACCACCACCCCGTGATTCCCCTGTGATTCCAGCAACTGGAATTTTTTCCAAGCCTATTTGGTGTCTGATTGAAGGAGTCATCTTTTACATCCCATGCACAAGCCTTAGATTAGAAGGTCTTGTGTTTGAATGTCAAAGACAAACCTACGTTACCAGATACATGACCTTAATTAAGAATTTTTAATTTAGGGGCTTTATTTTCCTCCACCAAATGAACAGGAATCACAAATTTACCTCAGAGAGTTATTGGAAATAGTCTCTTCTAATTGTCTGGCACACAGTAGATGCTCAATGAATCTTAGTGGCCCTTCCGTACTTTCACACTTCCAAATAGGTACTCGTGTCAACCTTTATGACATGTGTTACCTTAAATTTTTCATTTTCAAAAAAATAATTATTTTTACTGGTACTTTAGATTCAGTCCAGAAGTGTCAAAATATCACACTCTAAAGTACATATTACGGTTTTTTACTGCCTTATTTATTTGGTCATGTGTGCTGACCTTAAATAAGTTAAAAAAGCATTGCCCAAGAAATATATTTGAACATAGATTTTTATATGCAAATAATGCTTTTTTTTTCACATTTAAATACTGTCCCCTCTGTTCATCTTCTATATAAATAAAAATGTAAATGTTCTTTTGTTCAAAATCTTAAATCTCCGAAAGTTCTTCACCAATTGCTTTGAAATTTTGACACAACGTTGCATTCGAATATGCTCATGTTTTTATATACCTGATACCTACTATTATATAGATGTCACACCTGTGACGGGTAAAAACATGCTTTTTTAAAAAACAGCGCCATCTGTTGGATGTAAAAGCAACACAGGCTATACTAAATATTTTACGATTCCATTTCAATGTTTTCGATTGCATTGTTAAATTGAATTTTCATAGATTTCGATTTATTTTCATTTAGATTTAATTATTTCGTGTGACATTGCATTGGAATTGAGCTGTGTCATTTACCATAGCGTTCATTTCATGAGTATAGTTCGATCTGCTTTAGTTCATCCAAATAATGCCTCGCAGAAGATCAAACCTAGGTCACCGCACTCACGGAGTGGAAGCAGTGCAACGAGTAATTGCAAATCAAACTGAGGAAGAACGGGCATCAGCAAACGAGCCAAACAGACAAAGAATGGCTCAAATACGTGCCGAGGAAGCAGCAGAGCGACGTGCAGCCAGACTTGAGGATGCACGGTTGAGAGCATGGCGATCGCGTTCTGCAGCTTCAGATCTGCTTCGTTCTCAACAGAATGAACGCGACAGGCTGAGAGTGGCTGAAAAACGTCATCGAGAAACAGCAGATCAGCGTCAAACACGACTCCGTGCTCAGCAATCACGCGATTACAATCGCCTTGCACTCCGGTACAACCCAGCTGATGATTACAGTTTGAGCCGGCATGTTCTCATCGGCACTATGACTGAAGTGTGTCCTTATTGCAAGGCTCTGACATTTAATGGAGAAACGAAAGGAATGTGTTGCGCCACTGGAAAAATTAAACGGCCTCAACTTGGAGAACCGCCAGAGCCATTAAAAACTTTGCTTGCCGGATATACCGTCGAATCAAAGCATTTCCTACCTAACATCAGGAAACACAACTCAGGCTTCCAAATGACGTCGTTCGGCGCAGAAATCGTAACAGCTCAATTCATGCCAACTTTCAAAGTGAAAGGACAAATTTATCATAAAGCCGGCTCCCTGCTTCCGTTCCCAGATGGTCAACATAAATTCCTACAAAAGTATTGCATCGGTGATGGCAATGATGAACTGAATGCACGCTGCGGAATTTCTACCGGCATAAAAGGGTCCATTGTTTCCCAATTGCAAGAGCTTCTTCACGAAAAAAACAACAATTTAGTGCATTTGTTCAAAACAGCAATTGACATGATGCCATCTGATACACACAGATTGTTATTCATGCTGACAAAACCCCTCTGCAGAACATGTGCGAAGATTCAATGCTCCAACTATAGACGAAGTGGCAATTGTTATAGTCGGAGATCAATTTCAACCTAGAGATATCGTTCTTCATTGGAGAACTGGTTGAAAAAGTATTTCCCAATATACAAACCAATGATAAGAATCACGATTGGCTGAGTGAACGAGCTATTCTTGTGGCCAAGAACAAAGATGTCTACAAACTTAGCAATATTATTCAGTCTAACATTCAAAGCGAGGCAGTCACATACAAGTCCGTCGACGCTGTTGTGGAAGCAGATGAAGTGGTCAATTATCCAACAGAATTTTTGAATTCACTCGATCTGCCAGGGATGCCACCGCACGTACTGCAGTTGAAAATCGGCGTGCCAATTATCATGTTGCGAAATATCAACCAGCCAAAAGCTTTGCAACAGCACGCAGCTTGCAGTAAAAAAATTAATGAGCAACGTCGTAGAAGCAACAATCTTGACAGAACCTTTCAAAGGTGAAGATGTCCTCATTCCTTGCATTCCTATGATTCCAACGGATATGCCATTTCAATTTAAGAGACTGCAATTCCCAATTCGATTGGCATTTGCACTCACCATCAACAAAGCTCAGGGCCAATCTTTAGAATTGTGCGGTTTAGATCTAGACACGGATTGCTTCTCACATGGACAATTATATGTTGCATGTTCTAGAGTCGGCAAACCAGACAATCTCTGTATCTGCACAGACAATGGAACAACAAAAAATATTGTATACCCACAAGCACTGTGAAATTAAACATATTAGAAACGTGCGCTTTTTTCTGTCTTTTCCATTTAACCAGACTGAGCCACAGCAACGCGTGGCCAGGTACAGCTAGTTGTTTATATAAATGTGGTCAATGTTAGGTTCATGGGTTGCTGAAATTGAGAAGGGACAGAGGAAAATGTCAAAGTAAGGATTAAATCAGAAATGCTTTCATGGCTGGCATTTGTAGTAACAGGAACATACATTCTACAGTTTTCTCTACCTGATCAGTATTCTTCCTACACAGTCAGATCAGATTGAGTCTATTAATGGTAATAAATGCATTTTCTTAGCAAAAAAAACAAAAAGTAATAGTATTCCTCTGGGGTACTACTGAAAAAAAAGTTATATATATATGACTGTTGAAGAGGAAGGGGGATTAACTCAATATTGCTCAGCTAATTTACTTAAAATCTCATAATTCAATTAAAATCCAATCCATTTGCTTAGAAAATGAATTGTAAAATAGGCATCTAAGAAATAAGCTTATTAGGTCAAGGACGTTTGAAAAACAGATAGGAAAAGTATCTCCATCTCAAAACAAATGGCTTGAATCCCTAACAATGATACAGATCATAGCTGAGAAATGAGCTTATCCTTTTTTCAGTCTTTTAAAGAACAGAAATGCACCCATTTATTAAGCTTTAGAAACATTTTCATAATCCATTTTATTTTCTTAAGACAACATATATTATTGGATTTTGGTCAATAAATTAGGCAATTTTTTCATTGAGGTTATTCATAAAAATGTACCTATAAATGGGAAGAATCAACAATAGTTCAGAAAAGTGAGAGTAGGTATGTATGTTCCAGGAAGTGGGTTTTGTTTTTTTTAAGTAACACCTCCTTTTTTTGCATAAAATTTCACTTCCACATTGAACACAAATGGGTTTTCAAGTATATGAATCCAGCTTTACCACTTTCCACAATCAAGCTATCAAATTTAAAATTCTTCCTATGGAATCAGTGGCATTTCTCTTGATCATTGCTTTAAGCCAGATATTTACAGTGGGAACCCCTTGCATGAGATATTTCCATGTATGCTATCATTGAAAAGGAAATAATAAAAAATTAAGCAGTTAAGAGAAATCAGAGTTTGAAGGTGTAGCTAAATGCAACCTCCTTCTCAAAATGGTTATTCAGTCTCTGAAACACCTCCGGGGGAAATTTATTACCTTGATAGACAGCTAAATTCATCATTGGAAAGTTCTAGCTTATGAATTAAAATTTGAACTGAGTCCTTCCTGCCTCCTCTAACTTCTGTTATTTAAGCCAAATCTTACCTCTGGAGAAAACATTTAATACGTTGGTTTTCATTGCATATAATAGTTTTCGCATACTTGAAAATAAGTTTTATTCAGGTTTCTAGGACTCATTGTTTTGCTAATCCTTTTCTGCAGTCTGTCAATTTACATACATATTCTCTCTCTTACATGCACAAAGAAGATAAAAAGACTTTACACATGGTCTGACCAATGACCCATGCAAAAGAGAGTATTTAAATTTACTTCAAATTGAGTTGAGTTTGGTATTTCATTTCCATCAAGTGTTGGGTCTGTGACTTATACATTTGCAGTCAAGTGGGATTAAATCAGATTATTATAAAATCCCATTCACTGTTTCACTACTGCTTTGAAGGTTCGGAGATATAGAAAAACCCATCAAATAAGTTCCCCAAACAGTCTCATCTTACCTCCTCTTTGACTAAATTTACCTGGAGGTGCTTCTTATACTTGTCTGTCTTCCTGGCCCAAGGCTCTTCTTCGCTATATAGTGATAGCTGGGAACAGAGGAGACGAACGGGAAACAGAAAGATCAGTCCCTGAGAAAGAGAACTGGCTTTTCTTTCTGTCTCAGTTCTAGGCCAGTGGCAGTAGCCAGGGTCTGACTGCCACCCCTCCTTTTTTTTTTTTTAATTAACTCATTTGGGTCTTGCTATCTAAAAAGATCTTTTTTTCTTTATAATTTTCATAAAAGCTTAGGTGGTTGAAGACTTGAGATGTTAGTGACCCTGAATGATATTAATATAACCCATAAAGAACTTGTTATTACAGTTATGATAGCAACTTTAATCTAGAAAAAAAAAGTATATGTTGTCTGGAATGAGGATGGTGTAGCGTGAAGCATATGTAGAGGAGAGATCATATGTAAAATATTTTCTTTATCTTTTCAAATTGGAAAGGAAACTTCAATATTGGAAAAATATGCAAATACCATGGTACCTAACCCACTGGGCCTTTGCTTCCTTACACATTTCCAAGGAAGGAATCCCAGTGTCCCACTGAATAAACGTTCTGCCTAATAAGGATGGGAAATATTTCTCCAAAAGTTAAAGAAGGCAGCATCTCAAGGGCGTTTTTTGTTTGTTGTTTGTTTGTTTTTGTTGTTCTCTGTGTTCCCCACTGACATTGTATAAAGCTCATGTGTCCTAATTATTACCCATTGCCAATTCACAACATTAGGAAGTCTGGCTGGTGTACTCCCTGTCTGCAAACTAGATACTGATTCTCTTTCTTTGTATTTGTGTTGCCACATTTGCAATAGTGATAGCTTAAGATGGTTATTTGTATGGAGCAGCTTCTGTGGGTGGGAGCTCTATTCCGAGCTTTCAGAGCTCAAAAGGAAGTAACTGATGTTGTCCCTCAACTCAAACCTATTTTCTAAAACTTAATTCAGATGAATAGTGTGAGCACATATCTTGGAAACTTTTGACATCTACTCTTTCAACCGCAATTATACAAAATATGCTTATGTAATGAATACTCAGGAAGCTTAGAAGTAGGATTCTGTGTATTCACTGCTATGCAGGGAGACCATAGCCTTTATTTCCCCTGAACTTAGACACATTTAAGCCCTGGTAGCTGCTTAATAAATGTCAGTTTATTAATGAGGACCTAAGAACTATAGTTAGAAATGTCACGTAATGATTTAAAGATCATTCTTTCATAGAAACAGAGACTTTTAGAGGAGCCTTTAAGATCAGTGGATTGAGGTCACACAATTTAGTATCTTGTCAAAAAAAGAATCAAGTGGATATTATAGTTAGAGTTAGAACTCAGGTCTGTGCACTCCGAGCCCAGGGTCCTCTCCTAATTTATAAAGAAATATACAGCCCTAACCAGTTTGGCTCAGTGGATAGAGCATCAGCCTGCGGACTGAAGGGTCCCAGGTTTGATTCTGGTCAGGGGCATGTACCTTGGTTGCGGGCACATCCCCAGTGGGGGGCATGCAGGAGGCAGCTGATTGATGTTTCTCTCTCATCAATGTTTCTAACTCTCTGTCCCTCTCCCTTCTTCTCTGTAAAAAAAAGAAAGAAAATAAAAGAAAAGAAAGAAAGGAAGGAAGGAAGGAAGGAAGGAAGGAAGGAAGGAAGGAAGGAAGGAAGGAAGGAAGGAAGGAAGGAAGAGAAAGAAAGAAAGAAAGAAAGAAAGAAAGAAAGAAAGAAAGAAAGAAAGAAAGAAAGAAAAAGAAAGAAAGAAAGAAAGAAAGAAAGAAAGAAAGAAAGGAAGGAAGGAAGGAAGGAAGGAAGGAAGGAAGGAAGGAAGGAAGGAAGGAAGGAAGGAAGGAAGGAAGGAAGGAAGAGAAAGAAAGAAAGAAAGAAAGAAAGAAAGAAAGAAAGAAAGAAAGAAAGAAAGAAAGAAAGTTGGCCCTAAGGAGAGAAAATGAAAGTTGTTGAATTTTATGTGTAGTGCTTTTCCAGTCTTGCATATAGTTTCCCTGTCTGTAAGACATCCTGTGTCGCCCAGATAGATCTTGGCTTCACAGAACTTCCCATTATGATGATGCCTCAAGGCCTGTCCGTGGCCAACCTGCCAAGCTTGGAGCATACCCCTATCACAACATGCTATTGCATTGACTTTTCAACCACACTAAAGAGGAAATAATCTGATACATTAATTTGGGTAAAAGTGGAATCAGTAGTTAAGTTACTTTAATACAATGACCAATTCCTTAACCCAAAAGAATAAACTAGTAATGGAGTATTTTCAATTGCTGGGGCTTCTGTAGGGGAATGAAAGGGTAACTGTGCCTTATATTATGTCATCCAGGTATCAACATAAACATAAGAAAGATCTAGTTTCTCACTCTTGTAGCTTTAAAAGTTTAGTTTATTACCCATTGCTGAAGGGAGCATGCAGAGCAGGGTGAGCTGGACAGTGTCTCAGTAAGAGGATTTTAGACAGCAGAGGTTCGCCTGGATTGGGTATTGTCTGGAAGTGAGAACAGCTCTATGATTCTGCAGGTTAACAAACCTTACCTACAAGGAGGGGGGACTCGAGTGAAGCTAACAGTTGTGCTTAGTAAAGAAACAGTGGCTGCTTAGTTAGAACGGGGGATGTTTGGTATTTGGAATTTTGTGACCTTGTATTTATTTGTGTTTATGTTATTGGTAGAAGTGGAAGTCTGGAGTGCTGCAAGGAAAGGAATTTTCTGAGGCTCCCCGGGAGGATGGGGTTTTTGTGGAAAGCTTTATTGGTGATGTAAAATTAAGGAGGTTCCCCTTCAAGGTCCCATCTTTATCCATCTCACCATGGAAGAAGTCTAATCTTACCTTCAGAAGGGCCAGAATTAAGGCCACTGCCTAGAATTTCTGTTTCATATTACAGTCTAGTCCAGTCCAGTATCTGGTTAATTTGGCTTGTGTTCCCAGCTCCAGTCCAGCATCCTCAGTGTGGAATCTACCTTGCCATGGGCCGTGTGGCTGCTTAAGACCACATAGCATGGGTGAGTGCAGGTCACAGAGCAAGCGAGCAAGTGGGAGAGGGAACAAGAAGCAAGAGAGAGAGGGGGAGAGAGACGTTTTAACTTTGCATTTCTGATAGTGTATACCCCCTGACCAAACCATTGTCGCCCAGGCTAGACTGACAGGCAAGCATCTTCCCTGCATCATTCCAACTTCACTGTGTATGCACCCATCTCCCCTTTTGTTCCATCCCTTCCCCACTCCACCCCACCCCACCCCGCCCCCCGTGATTTGTTGGACTGGTGGTATTCTGGGGAAAGTGATGCTACAGGTTCCTGGTGAAGCTGCCCAGATGACCAACCTCCCCATTGCTCTCTTCCTATTATTAATATAAGTAATCAGTTATGATGATAACACTTAGAAAAAATATAAAGTGCCCTTGTTTGTGTCACTTTGCACTGTCATAGAATGACTGTGTGTGAGGTGGCTCTCCTGTGAGCTTGCTCATGTCCAACAGGAGAACAGCATGGCCTCACTGTGAGTGCCAGGCCAGCTTCCAATGACGCTGAACTTGTGTCAGTCAAGTTCCTGGCTGTCAGAGTATATGTAAGAAAAGATGGAAAAGAAAGAATCTAGTGCTTAAATTTCTCATTGTTTTATCATATTTCACTTGTTTTTTGAAAAGAATATGAAGAAATCTATGTAACTAAAAATAGCAAGAAAAAAAAGGTCTTTTCTCCTTCCATTCCCCCCCCCTTGCTTTCTTCTTTTTTTCCATACATAGTAAAAATAATTTGGAATTTGTTCATTTTTTAACAATTAATTCGTTCCCCTAATTCATATAGATAGTTTTTGACTCTGAAATGATTCTGAAGTTTTTAAAAAGAAAGTATGTAGATAATGCTTATGAGACATAGTAGCTTTGACATACAATTCTGTGAGTGGATTCCTGATTTTGTCTTCTTTTAATATGCAAATATTTCCAAACTTGTTCTAAACCTTTGTATTTACAATTAATGGGACAATTGAATACGATGGAGGTAGAGGGGGAAGAAATGTTGCTTTTTGTTTGTTTTTGGACCCAGGTTCACTGACATTGAAGTCACTTCATAGAAGGTGACAGTGAGGGGCCACCCTTGGGAGTGGGAGAGGATGCTCTGCTAGATCTGTGTTCCTCCAATTATTTTTCTGCTAATTATCAGTCTTTTGTCAGTTTGCCAGAAATCCTGTGGAGTGTGTGGTTTGATTATGTAAGAAAAAGGAGGTGGCTGACTTGAAGACTGGGGGAGTTGCAGGCTGGTCCTTGAACAGAATAAAGACATGTTAAAAGAGGAGGGTTAAAGATTATCTTGCGTGCAAAGCAACTAAAGAGAAAGGGTAGGAAATACTAAGTACATGTCCACCTACATGATTTCATGGGAAATAAAACCAGAGAGGCACCAGAAGCAAGCCCACCTACATGATTTTACTGGCAAAGAAGTGGAAAACAACAAAGTTTTTCATATAAAGGGTCCTAGAGAGGGAAATGCCTCAGCACCAGGCCCGCAGTGCTTTTCGTGTGTGCTAACAGGAACCCCTCTGGGTTCACCTGCCCCGAATGCAGGTAAGGATTTATGAATGTAAAATAATAATCATTATATTTATTATTGCCTTCACCTGTTAAGGAAGATATAAGATCATTTGCTGGATTGGAGGCTAATATTTTCTTTAAAATATCATAAATTCCATGTATAATATAAATAACACTTAATATTATAATAAATATTCATTATTATTATATTTTCTAGTTTCTTGAACTCTATTTTCTTTTATCTTCAAGCACTTCTTTGGCTCCCAATGAGCAGAGTTATGGAGCATTTAACATATGGTAGACATTGCGTGTGGCCCTGTCTTTGGGAGAGTTTTCAAGGAGTTGCTTCATGGGTCAAGTACAGAACCATAAAATTTCTCAACGTGAAATTCCTTAATAAGTGTTTGTATCTTCACTCTTTTGACATTCTGAAATCCCTATACATGTCCAGTTATTACTATTGAAACTATAGTCATTTTCTCATTTAATCCTTACAAAGACTCTGTTAAGGAGGATACTATTATTTTTTCCTTTTGTTTTTCAGATGAAGAGATTAAGGCTTACAAAGATAAAGTAACTAGCCCAATTTCGAATGGTTATTAAATGACAAACCAGGATTCACACCCACAACTCTTTCCTCTATACAAAAGCATCATGAGCCACTATGCTTTTTTACCTTATTTAAAATTGATTTTCTTGATATATTTCTTCCATTTATATTTGGACTTATGCCCTTGTTTTACACTGATGACTAAGTGCATGAGATATATAGGCCAACCAAATTCTGCTTTCTAATGATGGGCACACAGCTTTTGTTTTCAGAAAATTCCAAATTCAAAGCCAGGGGTGAGGTATAGTTTATATCTACATAAGGTGCTCCCACAGCACATTATCATTTTACACTAGATTTATTCTTGTTTATTGCAGGATTATGGCCTAGCACATTAAATGAGACCCAGAGCTAAATTAATTAAATATGGTAATCATTTTATTTTAAGTTCCCTTAAGAAATAGTTTGTCTTCTTTGTATATTGAGTGTGTCCTATTTTCTAAGCAGTGTGCTAGAGACTTGGAAAGCACACTTAAGTTAATTAAGGTTGGTCTTGCAGGCTAACATATAGGATATATGTATTATGCAGGTAGCTGTGACAGTGGTGATTGAGAAATATTCAATAATTTTGTGAGGCAGTTGCTTGAAATCCGCCATGTTAAGCATAGTTACACCATAAAAATCTGCTAATGCTACAAATCAAGTTTGTTGTTTTATTGTTGTTTGTTTTTATTTTCTGTGTGTGTGTATCCACTGAGTTTAGAAAACCTCTTCATCTACATGTTAAGGAAGATGTAAGATCATTTGCTGGATTGGAGGGTAATGGGGGTGAGATAGGTGAACAGAGTTGAAGTGTTTGGAACAGCTGTTGAGAAAAGTAGTCAAGAAGAGACTGAGACCAAGGAAAATATTGCAGTTGGTATGTATAGGTAGATAATTCTTTGGAAGATGCACTAAAATTGTAAATCGCCATATAAAGGTGGTGAAATTGTGAATTTCACATGAGATTTATATTTTGGGTAATAAGTAAAAATTGGCTGTCTCATTAAATTATGTAGAAGGGTATCGTGTGGGATAAGTTTGCCTCTGTTTGAATTCTTTTGCAGTTTTGCTGTGCATAATTGTATTGACTGACCTGTCAATTAATTGTTTTTAAAAATAAGAATGATACATTTCATTTGGTCAATGTATTATACTTTACAAAGTGCTTCTACTATAAATTATCTCTTTTTATTTTATTTCTTTTTTATCTCTGGTTGACATATTACTATATTTCAATTAGGTACTAGACACTTTGAAGGAAGACTCATATAAATGCAAATGTAAGTTTATCTCTGATGACTTTGAGATAAACAGAATATTCAGGACAATTTGTACCTATTTAAGAAATGGTGTGTTTTTTAAGACAATATATATGGGATTACACAATAGGGCAAAAAAAGTACTTATAGATTAGTGACAAAAATTATGAATTGTCTCTGTATTTCTGAACTAAACAAATGAATTATTTTCTTCAGATCAAAATATAAAAGTAGACATTTTAAAAAGTTATATATATATATGGAGTGTCCCCCAAAACTGTATACATACACTTTGAGTGATTATAAAGGGAGTTTTTATTAAAATACATTTTATTTTCAAAATGGAGCTATCAGCTGTTAAAGTGTGTATACATTTTGGGGGGACACCCTGTATATTTCCTAGAAATAACAGATAAAAGGCTTAAACATAAGTCTCTGCTAACTTTTTCTCTTAGCCTGGCAATTTCACAAGTTGTGGGTCTATTGTCTGTACAAGTTAGAGATTTTTCTATTCCAACATCAAGAGTATTTGTGAATGTGATGCTTTCCTAATTAAGTCTTTAGAAGAATTCAAGGAGCAATTGTTAAGTACAGAGATTTTATTTCTTTAAATGAAACATCTCTTGGCATTGCAGCCTTGAATTTAATAGTTTTTACTTGAATGAGAATTTATTATGGGGTGGTGGTCAGCTGGCTCTTCCTAAATTTAGAAAAACATCATCCAAAATATATTTAACTCTTGGGGACTTTAATACTCTTTCCTGGAGCCTTTGGGAACACTCATTATCATGAAGACAATAGTTGTTTAGAGTATTGGAGGGAGCTAACATTTTTATGATACTTCTAACTCTTTGAACATTTTTAGAATGGCCTTTGCAAACCAAACATTTGGGAACTTTTAATCTTGTAGGTAACTTTTCAAGCCATCACTGTTCTTTCTATTTAATAACAATTCCAGTACTTGTAAAATCTGCTCATTGAATAATTCTGTTACTGGTAGGGTGCCCTCTCTGTCCCCACCTGTTACTGGTGAAAGTAAGCTCTTGGGGTGCCACGGGGAAAATAATTTCCTGTGGCCCCCATCGGAGGATGAAGTATCATGGAAAGCTTTATTGGTGTAAAATTAAGAGGGTTCCCCTCCAAGGTCCCATCTCCCTTTGTCTCACCATGGAAAAAATCCAGCGGTGTCTTCAGCTCGGCAAGGATTAAAGCCGCTGCCCAGAGTTTCCGCTCCATGTTAAAGCACAGTCCAGCCAACATCTGGCTAGCTTAGCTCCTGTTCCCAGCTGCAGTCCATGGCACGTGGGGTCCACATGGCTGGGGAGTGCATGGGCAAGTGCGGGTTACAGAGCAAGTGAGAAGCAGAAGAGCAAGAGCAAACAAGCAAGAGAAACACAATTCTCTGTCTGGGATTAAAACTGAGAGCCTAACCAAAAACCCTTCAGGATTTTGTGTGCTTGCAGTGGCTCCACTCCCCTAGTATGTTGTCCTTCTCCCAGGTTTCACTGACTGACACGCACCTGTCATATGTCACCTTGGCTTCACTGCACACCTGCCCATCTTCCCCTTTGTTAGACCCCTGGCCCCAGTGATTTACAGGGAATAGACCTGTGGTTCCGTGGGGCGTGTAAAACTACAGCTTCCTGGTGAAGCTGCCCAGAGAACTATTTTACAATGTCTGCCCTTTCCTTTGCTCTCTTTCTATTATTAATATTAACTAGCTAGTTACAGTGGTAACAATTGCAACCAGTGTTTAGTCTGGCCTAAATTAATTTTGCTGTGTAGGAATTATATACTGTGAAGTTATGCCAACGTAAGCAACATCCAAACCTGTAAGAAATTTTATTTGTTTATTTGAGGCAAACTCATGACAACTGCCAGGAAGCAAAGCCTCAAGGGACTAAGTAAATGGTCCAGAAAAATGACACTTTTGCATCTTATTTTATGCATTAAAATCAAAAGAGTAGGCATAAGTGGGTGACATGAAATCTATTGGTGATAAGATTAGGGAGGCAGGAGAAGTAAAGTGAGGGGCAGGAGGAAACCTCTGGGATTGGATAAAATGATAAGACACATTTATTTTACACAGGGGGGTACAGGAAAGTTAGCAGTTAACAATTAACACAATAACAATAAGAATGAGGGGATTTGTGTCCTTTGCTCAGGTGCAGTGATTGTGCTTTGAGGGGAAATTACTTTGTTGGTACAAAGACATGTTTATCAGGTATGTTATCCTAGATGCAAAAACAGGACAGACTGGATCAGTTAAGATTGACTTTTGTTAGGGAAAAATACTGCTCTAGGACATGACTACTGCCATGAATTGCTTTTAAAAGAGTGTTAACTTCAGACCATCCTATGTGGTTACTTTAGGTCTCTGAGTTTGTAAAGCAGCCATGCAGGCCTTCCCTGAGCTTAGTCCACGGTTATTGACAAATTACAAAATACTTAATTGCTTAATGGTACATAATGTACGAATGTGTAGCTGTTCTAGGGCATGTTTTAACAGAGGACTAGGACATTTAGAACGGCAAACTATTTTAAATGGAATGCACTAATTTATATTACTTTTTTAAAAAAATGTGACTTATCCTCAAAGGTTCTTTTGTGTGTTTTTTATACTTATTATTATGTAAGATAAAGACTGGGAATCTGTTCTTTCTACCAGCAGAATGGCCCTCTCTTTTAACTGTCTCTAATTATACCTTGATTATTATTAACACATTTTTCCACTTTAGTGAATAAACATTATACTTTCAAATTAATAAAGATTTTCACTAAATGACTGCTGTCAAATTGTATATGAATTTATAAAAAGGAAAGTTAGTAGTTGACCTTTTCTCTTTTAGCTTCTATACTTAAATTGGCTTAAGATTCACCGAGTTCAATTCAAAGAATATTACTGAGGCTATCCTTTTAGGAGAAATTGTGCAGATAATTTTTCCCATTTAATCTTAACATTTTATGAAATATTGTATGAGTATACCTATTTTCAGAAACAAAATATTTCAAAAAATCTAATACATGTTGGGAATCCTTAGTCAGGTAGAGGAATATTGGAACAATTGCTAATTATGAACACAAGTTTCTCATTCTTTTCACTACATCTTAATTGCTTCTGTGCCAAAAAAATACTTGCTGTCAGCAGTGGCAGTTCCTATAGATAGGCTTTTGCTCTCTCACTTCAAACTCACTAAAAAACTACGAGAAATGAAATCACGGCTCACTAGTTACTTTTTCTGTAATTCTGAGCAACCCAGAGGCTAGACAAAGCACGGAGAATATCTAGCTGGTAATTGGAAAAGGTGAGGGATCCAAGGATGAACTATTGGAAATACTTCACTGCCAGAAGGATTTGTGTTAAAAACAAAAAAAGCCCAGAAATTTGAGATCAATCATAAAAAAAAAAAAAGTCCTAGAAAAAACAGAGTTTTGAGTGGAAAGTGAGAATCCAGTCTGTTCAAAACCATGGCCTTATTATAGAATAATAAGTCAAGTCCATGGTCTCTTCAATACTTTAGAGGTTTCCTAGCCCCGTGGTTTTCAAATCTTTTTTAAACAGCAGAATCACTTTCATTTCAAGTATAATCTTACTCTGTATTTCAAAATACAACAAATAGTGGTGGCTTTTGTTTTATAAGAAAAAAATAATCATTTAATTATGATAAATTCCATCAACAAAAATATTAAACACTTTGGATGGACACAAGTATTTGAGATATTGATTTTGAGTGATATTTGCCATATATATTTCCTGATTGGATTTGGCTATCCATTTAGTAGATGTGTGCAGTATATAATACATTTGGTTGTG
This sequence comes from Corynorhinus townsendii, assembly GCA_026230045.1. Classification (NCBI taxonomy): domain Eukaryota; kingdom Metazoa; phylum Chordata; class Mammalia; order Chiroptera; family Vespertilionidae; genus Corynorhinus; species Corynorhinus townsendii. The sequence goes on from JAPDVU010000001.1 coordinate 180,002,668, forward strand.
TTCATTCTTTGCAGGGGGTGGGTTTCAAATTTGTTTTTGAAAACTCATACCAAATATTTGCACAACCTCCCCCCCCCCCCCCGATTTAGTCCAATAATGCAAGTGAGAAAACCAGGGCTCCATGAGATACATTCACTTGCCAAAAACACAAGTTGTCCTGAATCTCAGCATTGTGACTTGTACTTATATTCCCCAAAAAGCTACTCTGACTCCTCAGAATAAAAGCATCCATCCATTCTCATGTTCCTCCTCCTTTTCCTCCCCTTCTTGGGCCATCTAAAAGTAACCAGACATATATTTACACCACTGTTGATTTTTCCATTATAGGAGCAGCAGAGAAGAGTTCTAAGCATGGTGCGGAAGACAAGACTCAGACTATTATTTCAGCTATGAAAGAAAGAATGAAGATCAGGGAAAAAAACAGGCCAGAGGTTTTTGAAGTAATTCAAGAAATGTTTCAGATTTCTAAAGAGGATTTTGTTCAGTACACAAAGGCAGCCAAACAGAGTGTATTGGATGGGACATCTAAGTGGTCAGCAAAAATAACCATTACAGGTAAAAATAAGTCTTTAAAATTTTTATCTGGCATTGAGTTTTTATGTCTTAGAAATCACTGCTTAAAATAATTGCAGATAAACTGTAATTTTCAACCTTGTTAATGTTGACAAGAAGTCTACTTGGCACTTCAAATTTCTAAAATATATAATGGATAACTGAAGTAATGTCTCGTCCTATCTGTGTTTTGTTTAATCAAAAGCTATGTCTTGATCTAATTGAAAGCTCTTCCAGCAGAAGAAGGTTCTGTTTTACAATATACCCATCAATATCCTGCACTTTACAAGAGATTATTAGCTTGGTTGCTTCCTGCAAAAAATAAATTGCAAGAGTATCCAATAATCTCCTCAGTCAGTTTTTCTTAATAAGAAACCAAATAACATTTTACTTACTCCTGGATCAATAACTCTCATCCATTTGATCTTTGAGTCAGGAAAATTTGAGTTTAGTGATGTCTAGTAATTTGAACTTCTGAAGTTGCTTGTAACATTAAGTGTGTTATTTATCGTGTTAAGATTTACCAAGCTCTTAAATTAGTGATATAGTATTTACAAGGTAGAATAAAGATAATTCTTTTATTGGGTTGAATTGATCAGTACTGACAGTAAACTCATAAATAAATAAATAATTTTAAATTATAGACCTCTGAATTACGTTGGGGAGATTTTTGCATATTGTATGTGCATGGTTATTTCTCTATACATGTATGCAGACCCTATATAATAAAAGAGTAATATGCAAATTGAACGTACCTCCACTACACCCACAAGCCACACCCACCAGCCAATCAGAAGCAAGTATGCAAATTAACCCAACGAAGATGGCTGTGGCCATGGAGAGAGCAGGAGTCTTGGGTTGCCCCCATCAATGGAGGAAGCCAAGCTTTCTGCCTGCCTTGGCAGGCCCAGGCCTCTGCTCAAGGCTACAAAGTTTCAATTATAGAAGATAGATAAATCCCAACAAAAATGGCTGTGGCCACGGAGCTGGAGAGAGCAGGAGGCTTGGGTTGCCCCTGATGATGGAGAAAGCCAAGCTTTCCTCACACCCTGGCGGGCCCAGGCCTCCACTCAAGGCTACAAAGTTTCAATTATAGAAGATACATAAATCCCAACAAAATTTGCTGCGGACATGGCCCAAGAGCAGGAGGCTTGGCTCCACTCCAGGCTACAAAGTTTCAATTATAGAAGATAAATAAATCCCAGATACCACAGCCTCTGCTTGGGTTGCCAGGGGGACATGGCTGGCCTGCAAACCACCACAGGCCCCTCGCCCAGGCTGCCCCATGCCCCAAGGAACCCCCACCCTCATCCGGGACACCCTTCAGGGCAAACCAGCCAGCCCCCACCCGTGCACCAGGCCTCTATCCTATCTAATCCTATCTAATAAAAGGATAATATGCAAATTGACTTCCACTCCAATACACAAGATGGCTGCCCCCATGTGGTCAAAGATGACAGCCCCCCTGTGGACACAAGATGGCCACCACAAGATGACCAGCAGGGGAGGGCAGTTGGGAGGGACCAGGCCTGCAAGGGAAGGCAGTTGGGGGCAATCAAGCCTGCAGGGGAGGGCAGTTAGGGGTGATCAGGCCAGTGGAGGTGGGAAGTTGGGGGTACCCAGGCCTGCAGGGGAGAGCAGTTGGGGGGATCCAGGCCTGAAGGGGAAGGGAGGGCAGTTAGGGGCAAACAGGCTGGCAGAGGAGCAGTTAGGCATTAATCAGGCTGTCAGGGGAGTGGTTAGGAGGTGATCAGGCTGGCAGGCAGAAGTGGTTAGGGGCAATCAGGAAGGCAGGCAGGCAAGCAGTTGGGAGCCAGCAGTCCTGGATTGTGAGAGGGATGTCCGACTGCCCGTTGAGGCCCGATCCAGGATCGGGCCTCAACGGGCAGTTGGACATCCATCAGGGGGTCCAAGATTGGAGAGGGTGCAGGCTTGGCTGAGAAACCCCCCCCCCCATGCACAAATTTCGTGTACCAGGCCTCTAGTATACACACACACACACACACACACACACACACACACACGCACACACACACACACACACTGTGTGGCCAGATTATTGTAATCTCTGAACGCATAATAATCTGGCCACTTAGTGTGTGTGTGTGTGTGTGTGTGTGTGTGTGTGTGTGTGTGTGTGTATTAGAGGCCTGGTGCATGAATTTGTGCATGGGTGGGGTCTGGCCAGCCTGGCCAGGGAGAGAGGACATGGGCAGTTGGCCGACCTGTCTGCTGGTCGAACTCCTGCTCAAGGGACAATTTGCATATTAGCCTTTTATTATATAGGATATACACTGAGTGGCCAGATTATTATGTGTTCAGAGATTATAATAATCTGGCCACTCAGTGTATAAAAGCCTAAGCGACTGCTCAACTGGTTACAATGATACGCACTGACCACCAAGGGGCAGACACTTAATGCAGGAGCTGCCCCTGGTGGTCAGTGTGATTCCACGGTGGGAGCGCCACTAGGCCAGAAGCCTGGCTCACAGCTGCAAGTGCAGCTGGGGGTGTGAGCCTCTCCTGCCTCCATGGCAGGGCTACACAGTGGCAGCAGTGGCAGGCCCAGTGGGGCCCAGAGGAGCGGAGCTGCACGGCGCCAGCCCTGGCTCATGCTCCTCCTGGGCTGCCTGCCGCTTTGCTCACTACCACATCCCTTGGGGGATGTTGGACTGCTGGTTTTGGCCTGATCCCCACAGGCCTGGCCCCCGAGGGGTTCCAGATCGCGAGAGGGCACAGGCCTGGTGGAGGGACCCCACCAGTGCACGAATCCATGCACCAGGCCTCTAGTGTATATAATTCACTATTCACTACAGGCAAAAGCATATCAGTCCAAAGGAAGATTTTAATGTACAGTGTACCCTGGTATTCATAATTTTATTAAACATTTTTTAAAAGTCCTGCTGCTCATGAGAATAAAAGCAATGAGGATGCATCTTCAAATTCAGAGACAAAGTGATATGAGAGTTTCCTTCATTATTATTTTTTTCTGGGGAAACCTTTATATTAAAATGTTTATTTTTGTTATTTCAGTGGTTTCTGCACAAGGGTTGCAGGCAAAAGACAAAACAGGGTCCAGTGATCCATATGTTACAGTTCAAGTTGGAAAGAACAAAAGAAGAACTAAAACCATTTTTGGAAACTTGAATCCAGTATGGGATGAGAAGTTTTATTTGTGAGTATATAATGTGAAACTATTACAAATAATACAATATTTGATTATACATTTGAGATAGGCATGCAAGATATACAAGCAGTTATCTCATGTTGATAGTATTTATGCAAATTACAAAAAGAATAAAACTAATGTTATGAACTCACTTAATACTCTCATGATATTTATTATTTATTGTTCAGCTTTGGAAGCAAGTGATAAGAAGAATATTTCAAATAAGAAAATGTGACAGTGTTTGGGTGACTTTGCAGGGAAAGAACACACGATTACAACCTTATCTGTAACAGGTTGACCTAGCATAGCTAGGAATTATAGGCTTGATTCAATAGTACTTTGACATCTGAAGATTTATGGCTAAAGACAATGAGAGACTTTGGATAACACCTGGCCCATCATATATATACCAGCCTGTGCTGATGAAATGGTTGCTCATAACTTTTACAACCTCTCATTTTCCCAGGTCATTCATTTTTAAATTTCTTATGTTTTGTATCAAACAGCAAGAAATCATTTTTTCTCTCAAGGATTCTTTTCTTTTTTCAACTCCTTCTTGAAGAGACATAAAATGAGTTCCAATAATCATTTGGTAGAAATGAAAATCCCTAACCGTGAATATAAAGGCAGTCCTTTTTTTTTTCCTGCTCTCTTTGCTAATAGTTTCAGCATGGATCTCATTAGCATGCTAAGTAAGCAATCCCAACACAAACAGCTTGTTTGGGAATGTGGGCAATAGTGTGTAAGAGATATGTAGTGTCTTGTGTATAGAGGTTGATAAGAAATGGGTTTGGAAAATCAGTTGAGACCAAATAACAGAGGATACCATAGACTGAGTTAAGGGAGTTGAATTGTTTTTCCCTTAAAGACTGATGGGAGTTAACTATTCTATTTTGTTAATTGAACTTATTGGAATCACTTTGTTTCATGTGTTCAATTCCATAATGCATCCTCTGCATATTGTGTTTCCACCATCCCAAGTCAAGTCTCCTTTCATCACCACTGACCCATTGATCTCCCCTTTATTCTCTTCGACCTCCCCCAACCTCACTTTCCCTCTGGTAATCACCATTTTGTTTTCTATGTCTAAAAGTTTTTTTGGATTTTTGTTTGTTTTGTTTAATCCCTTTACCTTTTTCACCCATCCCTGTGAACCACCTCCCTCTGACAGCTGTCAGTCTGTTCTCTGTCTACGAGTCTGTTTCTATTTTGTTTGTTAGTTTATTTTGTTCATTAGCTTACACATATTAGTGAGATCATATGGTACTTGTCTTTTCTCTGACTGGCTTGTTTCATTTCGTATAATATTTCTTTGCTTTTTAACAGGAGACAAGAAATTAATCACTAGACATGAATTCAAATTCCTAAGGCAGTCAAATAAATGAATAAAACAAGAGATAATAGCAACAAAGGAGAGGGACAGGGACGGTAGCAAGCCTGACAGCAGGTGACTGATAGAAAAGGGACAGCTTCTGTCACAGGGCAGTCATGCAGGTGCAGTGCAGCTAGAGCTTTCTCAGGAGAAGCTTGAAATTTTAAAGTTTAAAAACAGCTTTATTCAGGTATAACTGACAAAGCATAAAATCCACATATTTAAAGTGTACAATTTTACATTTTGATATATGTATACCTCCATGAAGTCATCACTACAGACAAGATAATGAGCGTACCCACCCCCTCAAAAAGCCTCTCATGCCCTGAAGCCATCACTGAACTCCCCGAAGCCAAAGCAGTCACTGAGCTGTTTTCCCAGGCTATCGGGAATTTTTCATTTTCTAGAATTTTATACAAATAGGTAATTCAATATGCACTCTTCTTTTGTGTGGTTCCACTCAGCAGTTATTTTGAGATCCATCCATATTGTAGGGTTTAGGAACAGTTTTTTTATTGCTAGGCATTGTTATATCAAAATATCAGAGTTTATGCATTCATCTTATGATAGATATTTGGTTTGGTTCTAATTTTTAGTTATTAAAAATAAAGCAGTTAAAAAGACTTGTGCATACATGTATGTATGGACATATGTTTACATCTCTCTCGAACAAATACCTAAGAGTAGAATAGCTGGATATATAATAGGAATATGTTTAATTTTTAAGACACTTTCCCAAGTGATTGCACCATTTTATGTTTCCACTACCACTATATGGGAATTCTAGGTCATAAAAATCCATACAGCACTTAATAAGACCAGTCTTAAATTTTAGTCATTCTAATACATGTGTAGCGGTATCTTACAGTGATTTTATCTTGCATTACTCTAATGGCTAATGACTTTAAGCATCTTTTCATGAGCTATCCTTTATCTTTTTCAGTTAAGTGTCTGTTCAAATATTATACCAATTTTTGGTTCTGCATTTGTATAAATGTTATAGTTTCATGTTTTACATTTAGGTCTATGATACATTTTGATGTAATTTATGAATATAGTATACATTATAGGCTCAATTTAATCAGTTTGTATATGGATATTAAAAAAGTACTATCTTTTCTCTGCTAAATTGCTTTTGTACGTTCAATGAAATTCAGCTCTCTCGATATGTGTGGATCTATTTCTGAATTACCTGTTCTCTTCCATTGATGTATTTATCCATCTGTATGCCAATACCACAAGGTCTTGATTACTACAGTTTTACTTTATGTCTCAAAATCAGGTAGTGTTATTCCTCCAACTTTTTCAAAGTTATTTTAGCTTTTTTAGAACCTTTGAATTATTTCCATATGAATTTTATAATAGAGTTATCATTTTTCACACACATGCATTAAAAAAGCCTGATATAATCTTGATTGCCCTATATCCCTGGCTAAGATTTTCAGCATGATGCTAAATGGAAGTGATAAGACCAGACATCCTGGCCTTCTTCCCAACCTTATATGGAAAACATTATTGATTAACTGTGATATTAGCTGTAGGTTTATTGTAGATGTCATTTATCCAGTTAAGACAGCATCTTCTATTCCCAATATGCCAAGAGTTTTGTTCAGAAATGGATTTTGTATTTTATCTGAAGCTTTTACTAGATCTATTGAAAAGATCATATGATTATGAATGCCATTTTAAAACTTAACTCTGAAGATATTACTCTAATGTCTATGTTTGAATTGTTTTCTTATTTTTGATTAAAAAACAATCTGTGGAACTCATTGTTGTTCCTATGTACATGTCTTTACTTTTTCCTCTACTTGTTTCTTAAAAGTTAAATTTATTGGAATACATTAGTTCATAAAATTATATAAGTTTAAAGTGTGTAATCCTACAAAATATCATCTGTATATTGCATTGTGTGCCCACCTTCCAAAGTCAAATCTTCTTCCATCACCATATATTTGACCCTCTCTGTCCTTTACCACCCTCAGTTTATGACTTTGTTTTCTTTATTCCTTTGTACAACTTAATTATGGTGTGCCATGGTGTAGTTTTCTTTATGTTTTTGTGCTTAAGGTTTGTTGAGCTACTTGAAACTGTAGGTCTGCTGTTTTCTTCAAACTTGAAAAACTTTTGGCCATTATTTCTTTAAATATTCTTTCTGCCCTTACCTTTTGGAGATTCCACATGTATATTTGCATTAGACCCCTTAAGGTTGCCCCACAGCCCAAAGATGTTCTGGTTTTTCTCTCACTCTGTCTCCCTCCTTCTCTCTCTCTCTCTACTTCACTTTGGATTATTTTTATTGCTATGTGTTTAAATTTAGTAACTTTTTATTTTGTAATATCTAATCTATTAATTCAAGCCACTGTATTTTTCACCTCATATATTTTATTTTCTATCTTGGGAAATTCAAATTGGATTTTTCCATTTTCCATGCCTCCACATAGCATTCTTCTTTTTATTAAGACTATTTTTTTGAGAGAAGTATTAAGTTCACAGATAAATTGGGGGGAAGGTATAGTTATTTCCAATACATCTCCTGCCCCACATCAGCATAGCCTTTCCCCACCATAGTGGTGCATTTGTTACAACTGATGCACCTACATTGGCACATCATTACTGCTCAAAGTCCATAGTTTACATTACAGTTCACTCTTGGTGTACATTCTATGGGTTTGGACAAATGTATAATTACATGTATTCATCATTATGGTATTTTAACTGCCTTAGAAAGTCCTCTGTGCTTGACCTATCCATCCCTTCTCCATCCCAAAGCAGCCACTGATTGTTTTACTGTCCCCATATTTTTGCCTTTTCCAGGTCATATGCAGTTAACCCTTAAGCAGCTGTGGGGTTAGGAGCACTGAACCTGCACAATTGAAAAATCTGAATACAAGTATTGACTCTACAATCAGCCCTTTGCATCAGCAGATTCAATCAACTAAGGATCCAAAACAATATTTTGGATCCACAGTTAGGAATCTGCAATTGGGAAACCACAGTTAAGAATGAAAAAAATACTGGCTTTGATCTATGATTGGTTCAATCAGCAGATGTGAAACCCACTGATAAGAAGAGCCAATTGTATTTATTGGAAAAATATCTGCATATAAGTGAATGCTTGTATTTCAAACCTATGTTGTCCAACTGCAGTTTGGACTCAGACAGCCTTTTCAGATTGGCTTCTTTCACTCAGTAATATACATTTAAGCTTCCTCCATGTCTTTTTGTGGCTTGATATCTGATTTCTTTTTATCACTAAACTAGAGGCCTGGTGAACTAACACATGCACAGGTGGGGCCCCTAGCCTGGCCGGCAATGGGGGTCGACCGGAGCCATCTTGCCCAGTCCAGATCCTGATGGGGCAGTTCAGAGCAGCAGGCTGGGGGAGGGACTGCAGGAGGTTGGCTGTGGGAGCACACTGACCACCAGGGAGCAGCTCCTGCGTTGAGTGTCTGCCCCTGGTGGTCAGTGTGCACCATAGCGACCAGTTGTTCTGCAGTTGGGCCAATTTGCATATTAGCCTTTTATTATATAGGCTAATATTCCATATGTAGATTATTTGTCCATTCTCCTACTGAAGGGTATCTTGGTTGCTCCCAAGTTTTGGCAATTATGAGTAAAACTTCTATAAGCTTCCACATGCAGGTTTTTGTGCGGACATGTTTTCATAACATAAATACCTTTGCATAAATACCAAGAAGCATGGTTATTGGATCTTATGACTAGAGTATGTTTTGTTTTATAGAAGCTGCCAAATTGTCCTCCAGAGTGGCTGTACCATTTTGATTTGTCACCAGCAATGAATAAGAGTTTCTATTGTTTCATATATTCTCTAGTATTAAGTGTTGACAGTTATGGATTTTGCATAATAATAGCTGTGTATTGGTAGCTCATTGTTGTTTTAATTTGCATTTTCCTGATGACATATGTTGTGGAGCATCTTTTCATATGCTATTTGCTATCTGTATAACTTCTTTGGTGAAGTGTCTTTTAAGGATTTTGGCCCATTTTTAATCAGGTTGTTTCTCATTGTTGAGTTTTACAAGTTCTTTGAATGTTTTGAATAAGAGTCCTTTATTACATGTGGCTTTTGAAACTGTTTACTCCCCATCTATGGCTTATCTTCTCATTTCCTTGATATTTTCTTTTTTCTCTGCTTAATTCTTTGAATGCATGCAAATCTTTTTTTTTAATTTTTATTGTTGAAAGTATTACTTAGATTTTCCTTTTTCCTCCATTAACCTCTTCTAGCCCACTCTTATCTCCTGGCAGGCCCTTACCACCCCATTGTCTGTGTCCATGGGTTATGCATATATGCATACAAGTTCATTGGTTTATCTCTTCCGACCCACCCTCCCCTGCCTTCCCTCTGAGGGTCAACATGCAAAACTTTTAATAATTGTTTTGTTGTCCTGGACTGTCAATTCTAATGGCTCTATCCATTCTTGGTCAGTTTTGATTGATATATTTTTCTTCTCATTATGTGTCATATTCTTATGCTACGTTATATGCCTGGTAATTTTATATTGAATGACAGACATTGCAAATATTATCTTGATGGTTTCTGGGTATTTTGGGCATCCTATGCATATTCTTGAGCTTTGTTCTGGGACTACATAGAAATAGTTTGGTTTTTTAAAACTTGCTTTTGAATTTTGTTAAATGGGAATGAGATAGTGCTTTAAAAAAAGGAAAATTACACCTCAGTACTGAACCAAGACTCTCTGAGTCTACTAACTCATGAGTGACAAGGTTTTCTAGTTTGCCGAATAGAAACAAGCACTGCGCCTGGCCTTTGGGAATGCTGAGTGCTGTTATGTGCAGTTCATTTCCATGACTCTTAACCTGGCCTTGGACAGTTTCACCACATACCTACACTTACCATTGCTCAGAAGATTGGTTAAGATGAACCCTCTGGCCTGGCTGGTGTAGCTCAGTTGGTTAAACATCATCTCAGGCACCAAGAGGTTCGATTCTCAGTCAGGACACATGCTCGAATTTTGGGCTCTATTTCTCTCTCTCTCTCTCTCCCTCTTCGTTCCTCTCTCTCTAAAATAAATAAAAACGTATTAAAACTTAAATAAAAAGATGAACCTTCTGCAGCTTGTTAAGAGATTTTCTTCTCTTCAGCTCTTCTCTTTTTGGTAGTATTCCCTGTGACCTCTGGTGCCTTTGTCTTCTCAGATTTTCATCTCTGTCTTTTTAACTCAGAGAGTTCAACGGGTTCCATCTGGGTTCCTTCTCCTCGCACAGTGCCTAGAAATTCTCTTGACAGTAAGCTGAAGTAATGAATAGTAAGACTCACCTTATTAGTTTTTATCTCCTTATTATCATCGTCCTTCATTGACAGATCCCTGGTATATTTAAAGCCATTGTTTGATATATTCTGTTCACTTCTTGATTTTTCATATGGGAGAAATCTCTAGTCCCTATTATTCCATCTTAACTACAATTAGAAAATATTGAAATTTGAATTTAATTGATAAGCAAAACAAAACAGTATGAGAACCAACATGTATATGAAAACAACATACAGCTTCTGAGTATTCGATCCATAGATTGAAGGTTGAAACTGTGAAATAAAGCATCCACCCCCCAAAATGCAGTAGTACAAATATCTATTCTATTTTTTTTTTTTTTAGTCCTGCAAAGGGTTCTTGAGAAATCAGCTGAATAAGTGCATGTGAGGCAAGATCAAGATAACTACTACCAAAAAGAATTAGATATGACAGTACCCAATGATCATTTCAAGGCAAGAATAGTGTTTGTTCCCACTAGACAGGCTATATTCTATATTGTAATTGGCAGTTTTCATATAATTTATTATACTGTATGTCTCTGTTTTCCTTTTGCTAGAAAGCATCATCTATACTGTCAATAACAATGTACCTATTTTTAAACAGAATTACTTTCAAAGAAAAATAATTCTAACTTAAAACTATTGCACTCTTTCACCCAGTCCCCCTCTCCATCCCCCTTTCCTCTGACAGCTGTCAGTCTGTTCCATGTATCCATGCCTCTGGTTCTATTTTGGTCATTAATTTTGTTCATTAGATTCCATATATAAGTTAGATTACATAGTATTTATCCCTCTCTGTCTGCCTTATTTCTCTTAGCCAAATATCATATATACATAGCCCATGGACACAGACAATAGTGTGATGGTGATGGCCGGGGAGGGAGGGGTGAAAGCATACAGTATAATAAATTACATGAAAAATGGGTGGAGGTGGGTAAAGGAGGGGGATGGGGACATCTGTAATAATGTCAACAATAAGTTAAATAAATAAATAAATCCACTGCAGTTCTGTGAATGATACACACACACACACACACACACACACACACACACACAAACACACACACATATATATACTAGAGCCCAATGCATGAAGATTCGTGCTAGAATGGGCTTTCCTTTCCCTGGCTGCCGGCACCACCTTTCCACTCCAGCCTAGCCCCTTTCTGCTCAGGCCCCAGAGCTGCCTCTTTCCAATCCAGGAGCCATTTCTTTCTACTCCAGCCCCGCCTTCCCACGCTGCCCAGAGGCCCTGAGAGACTAGGGGAGGGGCAGAATGCCATGGCGATGATGCAGGCATTCTGCCCTTGTCACTCGGTGCCTGTGTATGCAAATTAACCTCCATCTTTGTTGGTTTAATTTGCATATCACTCCTGATTGGCTGGTGGCATAGCAGAGGTATGGTCAATTTACATGTTTGTCTATTATTAGGTAAGATATATACATGTATGTAATTTGCATAATTTTCACCATATTTTTCACCTTATTGACAAAATATTTATTATCTTTAAGGGAAGTTACACTCATAATTATCTTCTGTTTGTTTTTAGAATTTTAAAATGAATGTCTAAATTTTCAACAGTAATTCTTTTTGTTGCTAGTTTTCTGAACTCTAAGATTCCATTTTTAGTATTGAGGTTTTATATCACTGTGCTTCCAGTAATACTATCTTGAGTTTACCTGTGCACGCTTTCATTTTACAACGAAAATGGCATGACAGTTGCAAACCCATCTTCCATTATAAAGGGTTTTCTTTTGCAGGAGGAAGTGAATTCATAGAGAATTTATGTGCAGATTTATAAAAATGCATACATATCCTGGATGAACTCATCCATGCCTCCCATTACCTTGGCAGTTCTGCCCTTGAACTGGAGTGTAAAAGCATGTCCCAACATTCTGAAAATAGAATGTCTTATTAATAGTATGGCTTTAGTTTCCTTTTGGGGCAATTTACTTTAGCTCTTCTAATATGAAAAATTGAGATAATAATACGAGATTGCTGTGTTTGTTGAGATAATACCTATAGATCTCATGGCACTTGGTAAGCATTAAATGTGGTAGTTGTATTATTATCATTATTAGTATCAGTGGCACAATCCCATCCTTTATGCTGAGATTCTATACTTTAAAGCAATCCTGGCAGTATTACTTTCATTTCAAAAAGTTCCAACCTGAATAATGAGACTGAGAGAAGACCAGTGAACAAAACGTGGTAAAATGACAGAGCTGCTGATATAAGATTTAGATAACTGAGCGTGGGCAAAGGATCTGAGAGATTGTTTCATCCAACTCCCTCATTTTAATGATGATGAAATAGAAACTCAGGAATAGAAAGCAGCTGCCTGTTGTGAAGCCACAAATAAGATACAGGTAGAAATAAAAATGTATTTTTTTTCCTGCTTCCAAACTCTTCCCTTGGAAAAAGTGCCTGTGATTTGAACAAGGCAGGTAATCACAAAGCTGGTAATGAAAATGAATTAATTTTTTTTAATTTTTCTGTTTGAAAGCTTAATTATTCCCCTCCCACCCCCCCCACCCCCCACACACACAATTGGATTTCGATGCCCTCAAGAATTAATGCTAAGTAATTTCCATTTTAATTTGATCTCACTTAGCAATGGTTAAAAAAAAGTAGCTTGAAATTTTAATCTTCAAAAACTATGAATGTTGTGTGATTCTAAAATGGGGTACTCTGGAGAGCATTTGCAGAGAATGGATGCATGACCAATTAAGCCTTTGCAGAAATATGGGTTAAGAGGCATTGTAAACTCATGTAATTTTTAATGTATCACTAGGATTAATTAAGATAATGTATATGAAGGTGCTTAGTATTACATAAATTTAAGGTGCTTGTTATCTTGCTCTTTAGTCCTAGTAAGTTGTATATTTGATCACTCCATAATTAATTTGACATTTGATTTTGTTTTCCTGTGCTGCAGTTAATGAAATATTTCATGCTTATCATATATCATTCATTCCCTTAGGAGGAAAGGAAGTAAGTTTCTCCCTGTGTGTTCTAGAGAGAAAATGGCGGTGTAGTCTGCTTGTTTTAATAAGAAATGTTGTGTTAGGAGACTTACGATTTATGTATATATTGATTGATAGTATGTTTTGTAGGGAACTCGATAGTTGACCCTCAGTGTTTTATTTTTGCTAATTTCTGAAATAAAAACAGAAGTTCATGCTGACTCTTACCTAGAGGGGATGTAGGTCATAACTGCAATAGCCAACATATGTTGATTATTGTTTTAAAATTGGTAGTATGCATTGAAGTAAAGAATCATTTTAAAAACAGAAAGTCTAGTTAACACAGTGCCTACGGGAGGAGTGCAAACATGCCCTTATTTATTTAGACATTCTACTTATGTAATTGACTGGACAGCCAGCTGCACTTGCTTAGTGGGGTATCAGTTCAATTCCACCCACATTTTCTGGTGTCCATTATATGCAAAGCACTGTACTAGGTCCATGGAAAGTACTGACTTGAAGAGTGACTTCATGCTATACCAAAAAGCTACCTGGCCTGAAAGTTTATAAACCCAAGTTCCAGATTGTTCAGGATCTAACATGTTTCTTGATTCCAGGAAACCCCTTAGTTATGTGAATCTCATTTTTACAGTGGGCAATGTGCAAAAAGAATACTGTCCATTTTGACTCAGTGACAGCATTGTTAAGAGGCAGTGTGCATGGAAGTTCTTTTAACACATAAGCTCCAGAAATTCATAACGCCATTGTGTAGAGGGCTATAATTGCCTCAGCCCTTTGGAGCATATGGTAGCTGTGTTCAGTTCACAGCTACCCAGATGTGGTGGCATGTAGAGTGCCTCAGGCCCATGGCTCGCCACCGTGCCATGTGCTGCTGGGCCTAAGGCTGAGTATAAAGTAAGCCTCAACTAAGCTTCCTAGGAGATAGCTTATTTAATACTACAATTGAACTAAAATATCTTCATAGCACAGCAGATTAATATTTTAAAATGACAGCCTGAATGTAACCAAGGGTGTGATTTATTGCCTGTCTCTCTAACACAGGCTTTTCCTGGGCTATATGGGAAGGGAATATTTCCTTAGTTGTCTGAGCATTGGAAAGTCATTTGTCAACAAGTTACCACAATTGTCTAAAGCAAGTTGGAGTTTAGTCACAGTTTATGGGATTAGAAATTTGTTAACTGATCATGGTCTATGTTGTAAATATGCCAGGTACTAGGGAGATATCATAACCATTACTGCTGTTCACTTAGTAAATTGAACTGAGTCATTACTGATCCATATAGAAGTGCCAGATATCATTTACTTCATTACTGCTTCATACCAGAACCTAAAGGCTTTGTAATAAGGAGAGGAAGGCGGCTGTGAAAAGAGACTTGGACTGAATTCAATAAAGTATGAACTTAGGGTTACCAAAGAGAATTGATTCACAGTCAACAAACCTTAAATTTTAGATCAGAACAAATGCTTTGAAACAGCATTGTGAGAGTCTATTGGCCAAGATGCAAGGGGCATGTAATTCACATAGTTTTATACAAAGGATCAAATAGAATTCAACCAAGAAAACCCCAAATGGTTAGGGATCAAACTCAGGGCAATGAGGATTATCCTGTAGGAATCCTTCTTACTGGGAAGAAAGAGAAGACCCACATTTAAAACGGTCCATGGACAACAATTAGCATGGAGCACATTTTATTGTGTGGACACAGAAAACCCTTGTAGGAACCAGGAATATCCAAACAACAAGAACTCCAAAGGGCAGCAATTATTATGCCCTTTATTTTCCTTTTTATTTTTCTGTTTGTTCATATGCATTTCTTATGCTCTGTCTCTGCCTCTCCATTATATTTCCGTGTTCTCTCTCTCTCTCTCTCTCTCTCTCTCTCTCTCTCTCTCTCTCTCTCTCTCTCTCTCTCTCTCTCTCATCTGTCGCTCTGCCTCTCTTTCTTCTTCCCCCTCTCTCCCTTCTTTCCTTTTCCCTCTGTACTCCAGTGTGGTTCCTAATCACTATTCAATAGCTTTCATATCATGAGCTTCTGTATGATCCATAATAGCCTATGCCCTGTGAACATGTGTCTTTCAAGTCTTATTCACAGTTTGCTTCCAGGAAGTGTCTTTGCATTTTTTGCCAAATAGTCCAATTCATCATAACAGGACAAACTGTATAAGTCATGTGCTATGGGTCAGACTGTGATAGCGGTGGTTACATGGGTAAATACATATGACAAGACCTATCAAATTATGCATTTTAAATATGTACAGTTTATTGTATGTCAATTATATCTCAATAAACTTAAATCAATCTTCGATTAAAAATTATCACTCTTTTAATAGAGTCAGTACTTCCTTAACTATATATACTCTACAAATTCAAGATGATATAGAACTGCTGCTCTGGGTGGGATTATAATGATGCTGACAACCACACAATGATGGTGTCAGTGACCCCCATCACCACTGCCCCTTGTGTTCTGGCAGTTTATAGTTTACAGTGTTTGCCTACATATCTAGTATCATTTAAAACCTAGAAGAAACTCAGTGCCATCGGCATTTGTATCCTCACATTTACAGCTGAGGAAAATGAGTCTCAGACTGTCCTGAAATTATAGGTAGTAGAGCCCCAGCCTCTGCCTTTTCCCCCTAAGCACTAGAATCTCCCTAGAGGTTTCTGGAGGTGCTACTTTGCACGTAAAAATCTGCATTTATCACAGCTTACTCATTGATTTTTATGTAGGAAGCCATTACTTAACATTAAAAGAATGTGCTATCTTAGGCACATGTATGTGCATTGACCATTCCATTAGTTATCCAACATTTCAGAGCTTTCTAAAAAATATATATTTTCCTTAATGATTTTGATCTCCCTCATGGAGAGAACCTCCTAAAATAATGTTGAGTACAAAGTAAACCTAAAAATCTAGTCAATTTTTTTCAAATGACAATTTTTTACCAATGAAACTACCTTTTATAGATATTCACTGTTATTTTTTCTTTTTATTTTATACTGTTGCTTCGCCCTTATGTCTCCCTTCTTAATGTTCCTTTCATTGTACTTGAAAAAGATTTTTTTTAATTCTCAGAGAAATTCCAAAGGTATATTTTTCTTCTCTGTGTGTGCTCCTTGAGCATTATTTGGTGAACTCAGATATTTAATTTTGAATTAGCATCTCTAGTATAATGAAATTTTTTTCTGCCTAATGAAATTTTGACTTTAGACTTCACAATTTGTTTGTTATTTTCTTTCAGTTATGTTTCTACCTAATACACTTGGGTGCTGCTTTGGATTAGAATTGGACTTGAAGGGACAATAAAAGGAACAACATGTATTTTGGCTTAGTTGTAAAGCACTGAAATATGCAGTAGGAAGCAACCTCTTGAGCTATTATTATGACTAGATCTTGCCATCCTCTCACTCTGTCCTCACAGAACTAAGGGGAAAGTTAAGAAAACACAGGATGGAAAACTACCACTACCTAGGAGAAATTTAGCATGTCTTTGCACCTCAAGATGATCTCTAGAGCTCTTTCCTGCATTAGAGGTTTGTTAGTTTATGAAACTTTACTGTTGACAGAGAATTAATATGTACACTTGTTGGGAAAATTCCATCCAAAAAGGGAACACTGTTGTTTTTAACACTGCTAATGTAAGGGCCACTTTTAAAGTGTTTTAAAGCATCCTTAATTAAATATTTAATTTTCAGTCAATTGTTATTTATATTTTTCTTTGTTTCAAAGGAGGAATTAAAACAACCAATCTGGTTTTATTTTTCCGTTGTGTGAAAAATACAATTGATTGGAATTAAAAATAAAAGATCCAAACCCAAACTATTTTGTCATGCAGTAGTAAAGTTGTGGCAATAATGGGAAGTTGGAGAGAATTAAGTTGCTGATATATTTGTGCACTGGAGTTCTCAGAGGTTGGGGCCTACCCTAGAGTGAGGTGCCTTTTAAGTACAGGTAGAAGCCAATTGACAATTAGAGTCAGTCCCCTTAAGAGACTGTTTATGGGAAGGGGATCAGTGCAGGATGGAACTTAAGAGTGCCTCTTTTGTGAATGCCATGTACTCAACTGGCCAACTTTCTGATTATCTGTGGCCAACTGGCCCTGACCTAAGACCTCTGACTATTTTGCCCAGCTTTTACTGTGCCTTTTTCTTTATGCTGACACCCTACTCTCTTGTCATCCCTTATTTAAAACTAGAGGCCCGTTGCACGAAGATTCATGCAATAGGCCTTCCTTCCCCTGACTGCCGGCACTGGTTTTCCTCTGGCACCCGGGACCCAGGCCTTCGTTCTGGCCACCACTGTCCATCTTCACTCAGAGTTTTCGCTCTGGCTAGAGCTTTCAGTCTTTGCTCCGGCCAGAGCACCTCTCCTGTAGCTCCCTCCTCCCCACCCCCGACCCCCGCTATCCCCCTCATAGCAGGCATCCTGCCCCTCCCAGCCGCTCTGCCGCTCTGCACCTGCTACCCAGAGGCCCTGAGTGGCTGGGGGGCGGGGCTTCCACCATCTTTGTCAGGTTAATTTGCATACTCACTATTGATTGGCTAGTGGGTGTTGTGAAGTGGTGGTCAATTTGCATATTTCTCTTTTATTAGTGTAGATTATACCCTCTTACAGTAAAGTCTTCTATTACAATAAAAATCTTAACTTTTCATCCTCTGGAGTGTAGTGTTTGTTGTACTTTTTAAAACATGTTTTTCATTGATCAGATTATGTTACTCTATTTTCGTTACACAAACTTTTAGAAGTTGGAAAACATTGCAATGGATGTTTGGCTATATTTTTCATCTAAATTTTTGAATAAATATTTATAATGATATAGATTCAACTTTAGTTTTCAAGACACCTGAGTTTGCATTTTAACAATAAAGAGTGACCAAATATTGAACTCAGATACCACAGGTGCTGTCAGGTGGTTTGTGTTTGTACAGCAGCTTGGTATTTTTTCCCTTTTAAATTCCATCTCTTTGCATTTTTATAACATCCAGCGAAAGAGTCCAGAGAGGACTGAAGTATAACCAGTGTTCTATTTGTGAATTCTTAAGTACAGTTGCTCCATTCCAGATAATTGGTTGAAGCTTGATATAAGTGGAAACATTTATTGAAATGTAGGATTTCCTCACATTTCCTCTGGTCTTTAGCAATTCCTTGGTAATTTGTACAGTTTTCCATAAGCCCATGCTGCATTGCTGATATTTGGAAATCTAGAAAAGTATTGTTTGCCTCTTTGATTGCTGCTTCTGATTCAAGCATGGTGTTCAGATGAAGCTGGTCAGACAACTGATGCAACTGCCACTTGCTGACATTTCCATCATTGCTTTAAAGTTTCTTGGGAAAATAGCAGCTCATTGTTCTTGGGAGAATAGCAGCTCTTCTAGCAGAGAGTGGAGGGAAGAATCTAAGAAAAAGGCAATCTAGGTGGCTGTAGAAATGAATGCTGATAATTCTGTTCTCTTGTCAGGGATACATTCAGGCTATTTAGTTTAACCCCTTTTCTCTGTCATGAAATAGGCATAAGTTCTTTAAAGGTCTCTTCTATATGCAGGAAGGGGGTGAGAGTACTTTTCATGCATTTTTTCCCTTTTAAAATGGACTGATATGGTAAAGTGGGAAGTATTGCACAAATATAATATATGCATATTTGTTTAATGTATAATATATATGCTCCCTAAAAAAAACAATATAATATGAAAAAGTAGTTTTCATTATCTGATTAGCAAAGATTAAGAAGTGATAATGCTCAAGATTAATGAGAGTATAGAGAAATAAGTACAAGAGTAAACATGTTTTTTGTAGGACACATTAATAATGTGTGTATGAATGTATGTCTAGCTGTATACAGTTGTATATGTAATCAATATAGATTCCTTTCAGCCTAGAAAATCCACTTTTAATAATTAGCTAGACTAAAATATTTTCACAAGTTCATAAAGATATACACATAGAGCCCTAGTTGGTTTGGCTTAATGGTTAGAGCGTTGGCCTGTGGACTCAGGGGTCCCAGGTTCTATTCCGGTCAAGGGCCCGTACCTTGGTTGCGGGTACATCCCCAGTGGGGGGTGTGCAGGAGGCAGCTGATTGATGTTTCTCTCTCATCAATGTTTCTAACTCTCTATCCTCTCTGTGAGAAATCAATAAAATATATTTTAAAAAACAATATACACATAGAGAAAACAATGTATCAAACATACACATAGAGAAAACAATGTATCAAACCTTCAAAGGTAAATACTAATACTACACAATATCTTTCTATTAAAATATTGACAATAACATTCAGTCAAATAATGCACTGAATATAAATATATAATAATATGAATTATGCATATAGCAGGTAGAAATTGGATATGGGGATGGTCCATGTTTCTGAAATTACTCTGTTATTTTTAAAGTCTTTAAAGCATCCATATACTTATACAGTGACTATATAAGTATCAAATAGTAATAAAATAGTTCACATTTATAAAGCACTATTATTTTTCCAAAGCAGTTTCATGCTGATAATTTTCTTTCTAGATCACTTACTGTGTTATCTAGTGCAGAAATGTTTATCCTTCTTTATTTGTTTATTTCCTTTCCTGAACTAGGAAGTTAGATGATAACACTCTAGAAAAATTATTTTTAGCATTGAAGAGTTGTATCTATCTAGATGCAGATTCTAAGACCTTTCAGAGAAGGACAAAGAAATACCAAAAGAAACAAGAGAGGGAACCAAAGAAACACATAAGCTAACTGTATAATTTTATGTATCTCTTTATGGCATTTTTTACATGAATTTGGCATATACATGTGTTGGTCATTTGCCTGTTTGCTCTTCTATTTTTTCCCTAAAGTTTCTTTGGTATGCTCTGTATCTCAGGAACCTGAACTCTGAAGGTTACCTTTCCCAGACTTCCTTGCCCACTAGGTTTAGACATGAGGAAGCACTGCAAAGACTGGAATGGTAGTTCTCAGGGGTGAAGAGAAGGAGAAATAAGAAGTTATTAATCAATGGGCAAAAGGTTTCAATTAAGCAGGAAAAATAAGTTTTGAAGATTTGGTGCACATCATTGTACCTTTAATCAACAATACTCTACTGGACACAAAAATTTATAGAGCTACCAAAAAGTATGGTACTGCCTTAAAGACAGACATAGAGACCAACAGGACAGAATAAAGAGCTCCAAAGTAAACCATTAGTAGCTAAGTGAGATTTGATTGTATAAGTATAAATTAATTATTTAATCATTTTTCTGTGTTTTGATAATTGTTTCTCTATTTTATATATATTCAGGAACGTGTTCTTTGCTGTTAAAGTGTTGTGCCCAGATTTCATGATCCCCAAAGACCACCAGGGAGCCGAGTCCAATGCCATAGCAAAGAGCCTTTATTAGCCGGCCAGGCGACTGCTCTGCCATTCTCCATGCAGGGAGTCCAGAGAGCAGCCGCCCCTACCCTTTGTGCAGGACCACTTTTTAAGCACATTAACCACATCCTATTCTTGCAGAGCAAGTAACCCAAGACAAAACAGTTTTTCCCAAGCAACCTCAGAGTCATGCCATTGACGACCATGTTATTCACAGGGTCATCCTGTTCTTCAGAAAGCTGACAGTGTTCTATGAAAGAAGGCCTACGTGCTGGGAAGGGGCCATGAGACCATATCTCAAGGCCTGGCCTGGTGTCAGCACTGAAAACTCTATCTGGGGCATAGTCCATGGCCTCAGTAGTGCTCAAAAATTCCCACTCTCCAACAAAAGGAAAACTACATTTATATGTTTGGGTGATATAATTATTGACTTGTTAGCTAGGAATATATATATATATTCCTACATACTAAAGGCCCGGTCCAGAAACATGCACAGGGGGGTAGGGGGTATCCCTCAGCCCAGCCTGCACCCTCTCCAATCTGGGACCTCTCGAGGGATGTCCGACTGCCCGTTTAGGCCCGATCCTATATGGACATCCCTCTCACAATCCAGGACTGCTGGCTCTCAACTGCTCACCTGCTTGCCTTCCTGATTGCCCCTAACCGCTTCTGCCTGCCAGCCTGATCATCCCCTAACCACTCCCCTGCCAGCCTGATTGATGCCTAACTGCTCCCCTTCCAACCTGTTTTCCCCTAACTGCTCTCCCCTGCAGGCCTGGTCCCCAACCCCAACTGCTCTCCCATACAGGCCTGGGTCCCTCCCAATTGCCTTTCCCTGCAGGCCTGGTTGGCCCTAACTTCCCTCCTCTGCCAGCTTGGTCACCCCTAACTGTCTTCCCCTGCAGGCTTGATCGCCCCCAACTGTCCTCCCTTGAAGGCCTGGTCCCTCCCAACTGCCCTCCCCTGCTAGCCTGATCGCCCACAACTGCCTTCCCTTGCAAGCCTGGTCCCTCCCAACTGCCCTCCCCTGCTGGTCATCTTGTGGTGGCCATCTTGTGTCCACATGGGGGCAGTCATCTTTGACCACATGGGGGCAGCTAGCTTGTGTGTTGGAGTGATGGTCAATCTGCATATTACTCTTTTATTAGATAGGATAGAGGCCTGGTGCATGGGTGGGGGCCAGCTGGTTTGCCCTGAAGGGTGTCCCGGATCAGGGTGGGGGCATGGGGCGGCCTGGGCAAGGGGCCTGTGGTAGTTTGCAGGCCAGCCATGCCCCCCGGTGACCCAAGCAGAGGCCCTGGTATCTGGGATTTATTTATCTTCTATAATTGAAAGTTTGTAGCCTTAAGTGGAGGCCTGGGTCAGCCAGGGTGTGTGGAAAGCTTGGCTTCCTCCATCGCTGGGAGCAACCCTAGCCTCTTGCTCTTTCCAGCTCCGTGGCTGCCGCCATTTCTGTTTGGATTTATGTATCTTCTATCATTGAAACTTTGTAGCCTTGAGTGGAGGCCTAGGCTGGCAAGGGCAGGCAGAAAGCTTGGTTTCCTCTATTGCCGGGGAAACCCAAGCCTCCCTCCTGCTCTCTGTGGCCGTAGCCATCTTGGTTGGGTTTATTTGCATGTTCTCTCCTGTTTGGCTGGTGGGCGTGGCTTGTGGGTATAGGGGAGTGATAGTTAATTTGCATATTACTCTTTTATTAGATAGCATTAATCATCTTTAAAAGTATTTATTGATATTCTAATTTAATAGATTGGGCATAGAGGCTCAGTGTGGTTATGTAACTTGACTGAAGTCATATTGCTAGTAAGTGGCTCAAATGAAAAAAATTTTAAATATGTATTTTATTAATTTCTGAGAGGAAGGGAGAGGGAGAGAGAGATAGAAACATCACTGATGAGAAAGAATCATTGATTGGCTACTCTTTCACACTCACTACCAGGGATGAAGCCCACAACCAGGTCATGTGCCCTGACCGGAATCAAACCATGACCTCCTGGTTCATAGGTCGATGCTTAACTACTGAGCCATGCTGGCTGGACTGATTTATATATACACCAATAATGATCTCTCAGAAAGAAAAACTAAAAATAATCCTATTTACCATTGCAATAAAATAATTAAGATACTTAGAAATAAACTTATGGGGATAAAGGACCTGTACTCAGAAAACTACAGGGAGTTGAAAAAAAGAGATATAAAAAGATATAAACAATTCAAAGGATATACCATGTTCATGGGTTGGTAGACTTAACATCATTAAAATGGCCACAATACCCAAAGCAATCTATAGATAAAATGCAATCCTGGTTAAAAAACCAACAGCATATTTCACAAATCTAGCACAAAAATGCCAAAAATTTATATGGAAGAAGAAAAGACCCCAAATAGCTATAACAATATCCTATATTTTGTGAGAGCAATTTGATCTTCCTATTTTCTTTTTTTTATATAATTGAAACATTTGACATATAGCACTGTGAAAATTTAAGGTGTACAACATATGAATTTGCTACATTTATATATTGCAATATGATTGGCATTGTAGCTATAGATAGCACCTCTATTGCATCACATAGTTATTTTTATGGTAGGAATAAGTAATATCTAGTCTCTTAGTAGGTTTGATAATTATAATGCAATGCTGTTGTCTATTTTCGCTACATGGTGTGAAAATAGTCAACAGTATTTATTTATATACTAGTTACAAGCTTGTACCTTAAACAGCATATATCTTATCCCCCCACCCTCAGCACCTGATAACCATTTTACTCATTTTTATGAGTTTGAATTTTAGATTCCACATATGAGTGATATCATATAGATATTCCTGTTTTCTGATCTCCCTTTTCCTAAGTTTTCTTTCATAGCAAAATAAACACTAAAGTATTTTGTAAATATATTTCTTACCTTAATTTCATAAACATTAATTATTAATACTAATTGTTTTAATATTTAATAACTAAAACAGCTGTTAAAATGAGTTTATTTTATAACATTAATATCTGGGGAAATATTAGATAAAAAACAAAATATAAAACTTTCAGGTATTCTGATCTAATTGTGGAGCTGGCAGGGTCAGGGAAATGGATTGTACTTTATAAGGTCATACTTGCCCCTTGGTTCTATGATCTATTACACTACAAAGACTTGGCTTTAGCCAACTGTAACTGCTCATGCATAAATTCCCCTTCACTTCCTTTCTTTTTTCAAACGTGCTACTATTAATAAGGTTTATTTTTTGTTCTTCTTTTTAATAGTCTTTTATATCATTGATTTGTAAAATGGGTATACAATGCTCAAATCCTACAAAGAAAAATCTCAAGAAAACTTAAACAAAAGTAAAATTTTAGGTACTGTCTTTTTAAAAAAATCCTAACTTCCATAATTAAGTTGTCCTTGATAAATGCAGGTGGGGAAAGTTGCTATGCATTGTCACTGGGTTTCAAACTTGGGGTTTGTCCATTTCCTGTCGTGGAATTCAAAGAATAGTGTTGGGGATCTTGATTCAATAACAAATCAGACACTACTCTTGCAAAGAAGTGGTTTACATAATTTATAATAAATTACTGAGAGGAAATGTGAATGTTGAGTATCTAATAGTATTTCCATTTGGTGGGTCAGAGTTTAAGGAATTAAGCTGTAACTAGAGAATTAAATTACTATTTAACTGACTGCTGCTGATTTGCCTCAGGATGGCTCTTGCAGGTTTCTGGCTAATGACTTCTTAATCAGTACCCTGCCTTCCAGCCTGAGTTAAAATGGAATTATTTACAATTATTAAATATTTTAAAATACAACTTTATTGATTGTAAAAGAAAAATATTTAAAAATCAAATTTTTTACTAATTATATGACCTACTTTTCTATATACACTCATAGCTTATTTCAAGTGTGTATATATAAATATGACATATTCAATATTTATATATGTGTGTGTATATATATACACATATATGTAAATATTGAATATTTACATATATGTGTCTGTGTGTGTGTATATATATATACACACATATATATATGTAAATATTGAATATCTGTCTTATTAATTTGCCTATTAACAAAACCTGGTCATTTAAAATATTACAGAATTTCATTTGCTATATTTACAATATATAGTTAGAATTTTACATATTCTCAAAAATATAATTTTTTAAATTGCTGACCATGTTACATGTCCCCCATTTTTCCCTTTTTGCCCCCTTCCACTTAACCCCTACCCATCCCAGGCCTTCCCCACACTATTGTCTGTGTCCATGGGTTATGTATATACGCATATATGTTCTTTGGTTAATCTCTTCCCACCCCCTCCATGCCCCTCCCCACTGAGATCTGTTATTCTGTTCTATGTATCCATGCCTCTGGACCTATCTTGTTCATCAGTTTATTTGTTCATTAAATTCCACATATAAGTGAGATCATGTAATATTTATATTTCTCTGACAGGCTTATTTTGCTTAGCATAATACTCTCCAGGTCCATCCATGCTGTCTCAAAGGTTAAGAGCTCCTTCATTTTATAGCCATGTGGTATTCCATTGTGTAAATGTACCACAGAATTTTTATCCACTCCTCTACTCAAAAGCTATTTCCAGATCTTGGCTATTATTAATAATGCTACTATGAACCTAGAGGTATTAGTATTTTGTAATATATTTGTATATTAGTATTTTGAGATTCTTAGGATATATTCCCAGAAGTGGGATCACTGGGTCAAACAGCAGTTTTATTTTTTATTGTTTGAGGAACCTCCATACTGTTTTTCATAGTAGTTGCACCAGTCTACATTCCCACCAACAGTGCAAGAAAGTTCTCTTTTATCCATATCCTCACCAGCACTTGTGGTTTGTTGATTTATTGATGGTAGCCATTCTGGTAGATGTGAGGTGGAACCTTATTGTAGCTTTAATTTGCATTTCTCTGATGGTTAGGGACCATGAACATTGTTACATTTTCTATTGGTCATCTGTATGTCTTCTTTGGAGAAGTATCTATTCTGGTCCTTTGCTTGTTTTTTAATTGGATTGTTTGTCTTCCTGGTGTTGAGTTGTATGAGTTCTTTGTATATTTTGGAAATTAACCACTTATCAGATGTATCATTGATGAATATATTCTCCCATACAGTAGGTTCCCTTTTAATTTTGTTGATGTTTTCTTTTGCTGTGCAGAAGCTTTTTATTTTTATGTAGTCCTATTTGTTTATTTCGCCCTTGCCCTAGGAGATATATCGGTGTAAATACTGCTATTTGAGATGTCTGAGATTTTACTGCCTGTTTTCTTCAAGGATTTTTATGGTTTTGTGACTTACATTTAAGTCTTTTATGCATTTAGAGTTTAATCTTGTATATGTTGTAAGTTGGTGGTCTGTTTTTTTGCAAGTACCTGGGCAATTTTCCCAACACCATTTATTGAAGAGGTATGCATTTGGGCTATATCCAGGAAACTCTAAATATGAAAATATTTGCAGTGAGACCATTTGTTAAGTTGGAATGAATAATTATTTTTAAAAATTAGTTATTTGGATGGCTGCCTAAAGAAAATTGGACAAATAATGATCGGCTCTACAGAGATAGTGGGGCCTATGAATTAAAAACAAAACAGCACTAGTGCATGCGTGCGCGCGCGCACGCGGCGCGCGCACACACACACACACACACACACACACACACACACTAATCCTGACTCCCAAAAGGCAAAATGTTTTTCCTTAACAACGAAAGGAAGAAAATGAGTCCTCTCTTTAAGAACGAAAAATCATAAAGTTAGACATGAACCACTCTATTCAAAGGCAATTATTTTTAATTAAAGAAAAGCTACAAATGGTCCTGGCAGTACTTATTTTACTTATTTTATTTATCAAGAGTTTGTACAATAAAATACCTCATTCTCTAATAATAAAAAGGGCGAATTCACTAACTGGCAAATTAAATCAGGAGTCATGATTAGCTAATAAATCAGCTTGAAAATGGTCTAGCAGATTAAGATTTAATGGGACTGTGCTTTCTCTCTACTGTATGTGATAGATTTTCCTCTTGTGTGTGTAGACATTTCTCTTGTTAAATTTTGTTTAGTACATGAGCCTATTGAAATGCAAACCTTTATATTTTCATAAAAGTCAAGATCTGTGAAATTCATGTTCAATATTTAAGGAATAATTCAAAACATGGCAAGAATAAAAAATAGTACAACCATGTCTGCAAGCATGATATGACTGAGATGGGAAATTCACTAAGTCAAAACCGAAGAAGACAGAATGCAAGAAAAAAATCCACTGCCCTCAAAGGAAAGGACTGAATCAGAGAAGCAAGCAGGTAGATCTTAATGAGGCACACACTGGCAATATGCACTTGCATCCCACCAGCATTGCCTTCTCATTTTCCTTCTTTTAGCCATTTAACTTTGTAAGTTGCAAGGAGGTTGGATCAGTTTAAATAACACTGCTGCCCATTTTCACATCAGAGAACTGACAGTGAAGACCGCCGCGCCTGCCTCTCCCATCTGCCAGTCTGGCTGGCAGGGGAGGAAAAGAACATGCATGCTGGTGAAGGAAGAAGCTGGGTGGGAGGCAGTGAAATCTAGAGTAAAAAAGAAGCTGGTCCCAGGGGTCCTGCAGGCTGTAAAATACAGTTTGATCTGAGTGCCTTTTTTGTTGCTCTTGTGCAAGTGATATTAATTATTGAAATGTATAATTTTTAATATGCAAAAAGTTTTAAGACCTGAAAAATATAGTAACCATTAATAAATTAAACAAAATTTACATCAATACTAAAAATTAACTTAGTAGGTCCTTCAAATTAGTTTCCCATTTGATTGAATTAGAATTTCACCGAGTTTCCCATTAAGCCCCAATTATGGCTTAATCAAAAAGAGATTTATTTTATCCAACAAGAATTCCAGGTATGGGCATTTGAGGTCCATATCTGAACTCAGTTATCTCATCAAAAAACAAAGCTTACTCTATCTTCCTGTTTTAACATCCATGTAGCTACTCTACATCCATGTTCCAGGGTAATAAAAAATAAAATAGAAGAAACAGGACCAGAAGAATTTTACTTAGATCTCATTGGAAGAGCTATATCAAGTGGTCATCTGAAGTTGCAAGGAAGGCTGGGTTATTGCATAAAAGTAGGAAAGGGAAAAGAGGGGTTGCAAGTTTGTTGTATGAACAAACATACAGTATTGCCACCTCACACCTTTGACTAACTAAAAAGTACATGCAAACTTTATACCTCTATAATTAAATCAGATAAATTCATCCCCTCCCTTTCATGGCAGGTAATCCAAAAATTATATCCAGTTACTGCATTTAGTTTTAAAGTCCAGGGTCTATGGTAGTCTCTCTACCACTTCCAGGTTTCGATTTGTGATACTTGGACCTATAAATTAGAGACAAGGCATCTTCCTCCAATAATCCCAGGAAGAGGGAAAATGGGAAATTCATGACTGCTGGATAGATATACCTGCTGGACTCAAGACTTCCTATCCTAGCAGTAGAAGTAGATACTTGGCTAGCCAACATGGCAGGCCCTGGTACTTTTGGGGAGGGTGAATTTTTTATTATCCATTTTCCTCCAATTCCTTGGTTGTACCTCTTGGGAGAACATCCTGCACAGTTTGTCAGTGCCTACACACACTAAGCAGGTACTGTGTAAAGTGACAGTAAATGAATGAGGGCTCTAAAATTTATTGAAAGGCTGTGTGTGTGTGTGTGTGTGTGTGTGTGTGTGTGTGTACTATAAATTGGCACCATCCCAGGAAATCTAGGCAGATGGTCTTCCTAATTGGGAAGAGAATGTACTTGGACCCTACTTTCAATTGTTGTGACTCAAGAACATAGACATTACTTTAAGTATGGTTATAGCCAGTCAAACTAGAGGCACATTTGTGAACACTATTCCCTGGAAAATTTACCAGGCTTCCAGGAGATGGGCTTCAAGCCAATTTAATGAGGAATCACATAAGCTGAGAAATTTTAACTCTTTGCTACTGGCTCCTCTGTTCTGACCAATTCCTCTCAATCTAATGGCTTCTGTCTCGGGCCCTACAGTATAGTATATCAGCATGAAATTACAACACCATTAATTGGATATTTGCCACCAATTTCTCCTTCATTGTCACTGAGAGACTTCCTAAAGGAAGATGTTTGAAAAGCTCTGGGGCAATAATTGTATCTCCTTTTGAAGTTGCACTTAGAAACCTCTGCTTGTATAGGTGCATTTTTATATCCAGACGCAACTGGCTTTTCTCTACCCTGCAGGCTTCCAAATTATGATCTTCTCAGTCAATTTAAATGGCAGGACACAGGTAGAGTGATCCCCTCTTGGCATAGCTGTGCTCCCTGGTATCTCTACGTACAGATTGTCTAGCTGTACTTTGAGTGCACCTCTACTGTATTATATTTTTTAAAGCAGAGAGGTTTAATAAGCATATGCCAACATTCTGAATTTTATTTCTACCATTCACACTAAAAAAAAAAAGCTTCAGTTGGCATATTGCTGGAATTCCAAGGTATAGTGAGCAACATTTTGACTAGCTTTTCTGCCATTGCATTTTTAAGTGCATTGTTTTTTCAGCCTGAGGTAATTAAATCTTTACTGTCTTCCCATATCCTCTCATAGTAAGTTTCTCATTTTAAGTTCTGTTATTGCAACTCCCTTAATTCTTTTAAAATTACTGTTAGTCAGTATCCTTAGTAGAAAATAACAGAGTTTACTCTAGCTAGCTTTAAAGTAGAAAAACATTATTTCATAGTCTTTTAGGTTGTTGGAGAATTTTGGGAGAGGTCAGAGTACCAGCCTCTGAAGCTACTATGCAGAAACAATGTCCAATTAAATCACAGGGTTTCTTTGAATAAAATACCATTGCCACCACTGATCAATACTTTTGCCCCTGAGAACTAAATACCAGACACTGTACATGAAAGTACTAAACCTCCACTACTGCTGTTGCCAAAAGAGCAAAACCCAGAATATTGCCTCACTTTGCTGAATGTTGAGTTCAGATCTTACTTGAATGCAGGTCAAATATATTGACCATAGCTGCAAAGGAATCTAGCCACATGAGTTATCTAGCTTAAGTATTGAAAAGATGAAGGATAGAGACAAATGAAAGGAAAATGTTTAGAGATGTCAGGCATTTATATGAGATTACTTTCCACTACACTATCTTAGACTAAATCTCTGATTTTATACCCACTGAAAAATCCTCACTAATTTTCAGTACCTGTATTAGAAACATCAGTCGCACTGCTGTCTTTACTCTGAAGAGCTCAAAATATAAGTTTTTGACCATTTAAACCTCAAATTGTTTATTTTTAATATTCCTCAAAAATAGCACTTGAGAAAACATAATGAAAGTAGGAGCTAGTACGTCTTTATGAGAAACAAGTGGAACCAGTGTTATTAATGAATGATGTTAACAAAAGGGGAGTCTGAGTGTGGCACAAGGAAGAAGTCTCTGTACTCTCCTTGCAAATTTTCTGTAAATCTAAAATTGTTCTAAATTTCAAGTTTTACTTAATTTAAAAATGAAAATTAAATAGAATCAATAAGAAATGCAGAGAGATTGAAATTCCCTTTGGCAAAAGCACAAATATATTTTTAGGGGAAGATCATTCATTATTTATATTTCTCCTGAATCAATTAATTTCATATATGTTTTATTTTCACCTTAAAAAAGGAAGAGTTTGGTTGATTATGTAACCTCGATAAGCCTCCATTGTGTCTATTCAATAAATAACTGCTTAGTGGGTGATTGAATAAATAGATGGATATATGGATGAGGGCATAGTGAACTTTTGATATTTTGATAATAAAAAAAATTAATGCAGAAACGTAATGGAAAAATAGGTGGGTGTTTGGAAGGTGTACTTCTCCCTGGTACAAAAATAAACTATTTCTCATAGACACTTGGAAAGAAAGATAGTACTATCTCTGTCCACTCTTGCTATATAACATACTTACATAATGAATTATATACAGAGAGGGAGAGTTGATACTAGATGCATGTATACACACATATACATATTTGGTATTACTCTTTTATACAGACTACTGTTTGTGTATTTATTTAGCTAAAATTATTTACCTTCAATTTATAACATAGACTAGACCTTCAAAAGCTTTTTCTTCAAACTAAGACAGGCTATTTTATCTTGTTAAAAAATAGATTCTATAAATTGTTACCAAACTTTATTATTTAGAGCTTGCTAGTTATTGTATTTATTATTTGCAGGTTAAAAATTAGATACCTGACTCTAGAAATTAGGCATGAATTCCTGTGATTTATCAAAGGTGACAAAAAGGGACTTTTTTCTGCTTTTATAAAATTCTGAGTTTTAAGTTTCTGGCATTGGTAACTATTTTTCTTGATACCCTACATTTTATTTCATTTTTTCTAAAATAAGAATGAGGCAAATTAGATAGTGGTTGGAATTTTTGTTTCTACATGTACTTTTCATAACAGAAGAATTAAAATCTTAGTCAGATAATACTAATTTGGGGTAAATTTCCAAATATTTTACTGTCTAAATATGATTTCTACCATATTTTCAGGCATGTATTGTTTATAGTTGTCCTTGGACTTTTGAGTAAATGGTAGACAGCTGTGCTGCTATCTACTCTGCTCTCCTTGGTTGAAAGTGGGCTTTGTTAGCTTCTAGGGATATAGTATCATGAATTAATTCTTTCTTTCTTCCTCCTCACAATTTCCACCACATTTTACCAATAAAATAGCTATCAAATTTGGAGAATTTGATAATTGTTATATTTCTAAGAATTATAAAATTATTTTTCCTTCAAATATAATAAAGGGGATTTTTATTTTGGAAAATATTTGCAAAATTTTTAATGAAAGATGCACATTAGAAACTGTGTCAAGGATAGAGATATTAAATAGGCTCTACCTTCAAAAAGAATTTATGGAATAATGACATAATAATATGACCAGTACAGATCAAACACTAGGTGCCTATCATGTGCTAAACACTGTAAGACATTAGTTCACTTATTTTCCATAAGCATATTGTAAGATACTTATTATTACCCCTTATAGATAAAGAAAATGAGATTCATAGAGGTTAAGTCATGGCAATAGTAGTTCCCAACCCTTTCAGACACAATGACCTTTTAGTATAAAATATTTTGATATTTTTATTCTGAAACAAAATAATATATAATTTAATCTAAAGATATAATTTCAAAATAAATATTATATGACAACTAAAATATAAAGGAGAAATATATGTATTCTAATATGTATTTGATGTTTTTATTTTTTTATTGAATTTGTGGGGGTGACACTGGTTCACAAAATTATACAGGTTTCAGGTACACAATTCTACAACACATCATCTG
Organism: Corynorhinus townsendii; assembly: GCA_026230045.1. Lineage (NCBI taxonomy): Eukaryota > Metazoa > Chordata > Mammalia > Chiroptera > Vespertilionidae > Corynorhinus > Corynorhinus townsendii. Next base: position 180,034,742 of record JAPDVU010000001.1, read on the forward strand.
TATACTGCATTATGTGTTCACTGCCCCAAGTCAAGTCTCTGTCCATCACCATTTATCCCCCCTATGCCCTCCTCCACCTCCCTCCATCCCTGGGTCCACAAGCCCCACAGTCACCACACTGTTGTCCGCGTCCAAGATTTTTTTCTCTTTCTTTTTTTTTCTTGTTTGCTCAATGCTTCCACCTTCTCACCTAGCCCCCTGCCCCCACATAGCTGTCAGCCTACTATTTATGAGTCTTTCACTTACTTGATTGTTAATTTATTTTATTCATTAGATTCCACATATGAGTGAGATCATATGGTACTTGCCTTTTTCTGATTGGCTTATTTCACTTAGCATAATGCTCTCCAAGTACATCCATGATGTCACAAAGGGTAAGATTTCTTTATTTTTTACAGCCAAGTAGTATTGCAAGGTGTAAATGTACCGTAGCTTTTTTTATCCACTTATGTATTCATGGAGACTTGGGCTGCTTCCAAATCTTAGCTATTGTAAATAACGCTACAATGAACACAGGAGTGCATACACACTTTTGAATTAGTTTCTTAGGATAAATTCCCATAAGTGGAATCATTGGGTCATAAGGCAGTTACATGTTTAATTTTGAGGTAACTCCATATTGCTTTCCCCAGTGGCTGCACCAATCTTCATTCCCACCAACAGTACATGAGGGTTCCCTTTTCTCCACATCCTTGCCAACACTTGTTGTTTGTTGTTTTATTAATGACTAGTGGCCTGGTGCACGAATTCATGTACATTGAAAAGAAAATTAATTAGAAGAAATATTTTAATATCACTATTTTCCCTTTCTCTATAATAGAAGTGTCAACCAAATTCATGATTGACAATGACAGATCAAAACACACGCGTGTGATTGGCGACAGCGAGAGCTTTATATGTATCATGCATGTGAGAGTCAACTTAGCCTTTTATAGATATAGAATAAACTTTCTTAATTAGACCTGCTTTCTGATTTAGCTAAACTTCTTCCAGCTCAGTGAAGCACCCCAACTTCTCTTTCAGGTAATTGTCAGTAAATATCAACACAAAGCAGATTATTATTGTAGATCATGCAGGGTGAACAAAGGGTAAAATATTTAACTGCAGGAGTGTTTGACTATATTCTATGCAGTGAGAAAACCTGAAGTCATTTTCAAGGTCCACACTTTCTTACTTCTTTTCAGTCAGGTCAAGTTTCTAAGCTTTCTAAATCTCCGTTTTTCCAGCTAATGAAAGGAAAATAGGATTCCACTGAGTCTCCTATCTACCTATTCCAGGACTTCTGTGAGGATCAAATGAGATGAGGCACGTGAAAACACTTCACAGACATTTGGTTACAGTGTAAAATGTTTATACCTGGCTATAAAGCAAATATTGTTCCTGGGCTGAAGAAACTGCAAGGAGGCTAGTAGCTAGGGAGAGGAAGCCTGGCATAGTTACATGATGTCATTACCCAGCACCCACAGTGACCATTTCTGGGCTGGACTGGGCTGTGGGCTGCATTTTGCACCATGGGGTCTCGGCAGCATTGGCTGCGATTTGGTGGGGTGTTGCTCTGGCTTAGTGGTGGGGCTTGTGTCCCACTTGCGGGAAGCCTAGTGTTGCTTTATTGGTGCTAGGTCCGTGGTGCTGTTTATTGTTAAATGGCCTGTCACTAGAGAAAGGAAGCCAGGTGTTGCTATGTGACATCATTACCCAGTGCCCACAGCCACCATTTCCGGGCTGGGCTGGGCTGGGCTGTGGGCTGCATTGTGCACCATGGGGTCTTGGCAGAGTCAGCTGCAGTTTGGTGGGCTGTCACTCCAGAGTGGTGGGGGGGCCTGTGTCCCACTTGTGGGAAGCAGAGTGTTGCTTTGTGGGCGCCAGGTCCATGGTGCCATTTCTCTGTAAATGGCTACTACGTGTCAAGGCAGCTCCTGCATTGAGTGTCTGCCCCTGGTGGTCAGTGCACGTCATAGCTACCAGTCATACAGACACTTAACATATTAGCCTTATGTATACACTGAGTGGCCAGATTATTATGATCTCCGAAGGCATAATAACCTGTCCACTCAGTGTATTTGTATCTCAAATGGGTACCAAAAGTATTCTAGACTTTTGCTGGATATCAACCACCTATTTGCCCTGAGCTTTCTGTCAGCCAGTGCAAAGGGGAAAACTGATCAGGTGCATGATTTATAGTATCTTTGATATCAAATAAATGAGGTACTCAAGAGAAGTACACTGAGTGGCCAGATTATTATGATCTCTGAATGCATAATAATCTGGCCACTCAGTGTATACAGATAGCCATTCCAGCAGGTATGAGATGATACCTCATTGTGGATTTAATTTGCATTTCTCTGATGATTAGTGATATTGGTCATCTTTTCATATATATATTGGCCATCCTTATGCACTCTTTGGAGAAGTGTCTACTCAGATCTTCTGCCAATTCTTTTAATTGGATCATTTGGGCTTTTTTTGTGTTGAGTTGTGTAAGTTCCTTATAAATTATGGAAATTAGCCCCTTATCAGATGTATCATTGGCAAATATGTTCTCCCATTCAGTGGGTTGTCTTTTCATTTTGTTGATGGTTATCTTTGCTGTGCAAAAACCTTTTAGTTTGATGTAGTCCCATTGGTTTATTTTTTTTTTTTAGTTTCCCTTGCCCAAGGAGATATATCAGAAAAAAAATATTGCTACGAGAAATATTTGAGGTTTCACTGCATATATTTTCTTTAAGGATTTTTAGGGTTTCAAGTCTAACTTTTAGGTCTTTAATCTATTTTTCATTTATACTTGTATTTGGTGTAAGGAGGTCTAATTTCATTTTTTGCATGTATCTATTCAATATTCCCAACACCATTTATTGAATAGACTATCTTTATCCATTGTATGTTTTTTTGCCTCATTTCTCAACTATTAGTTGACTATACAAATGTATGTTTATTTCTGGGCTCTCTATTCTGTTCCATTGACCTAACATGTATTTAAATACGTAAAGGTAGACACAACTAACCTACAATGCATAGGTTAGTAGAAAACATACTTTCATCTATAAGTAGAATTAGCATGATTGTGACCATCTAAAGTGCACCTGATACAAATATTTTGATTCAAATACTTGGAGTGGTTTTGACATTGGTAATGTAATTTCTCAAAATAAAAAACAACTCTTGGTAAAGTTCTGAATAATAACAATTATTTACTAGTGATTTTATGTACTAGTTGTTTGCCAGAAAATTTTAGTATCTTGTTAAACACACAAAAGAGTTGGTGTTTTTATTTAAAGAGTTAAGTTCCAAACTGAGGTTTGGTTTTTGCATCTTCATCAATGCCTTTGGGTCATTTTAAATCATGTGAACTGTTCTTTAGTTGGTAGGGTGTCTTAATCCTTTATCTAGTCCATTGAATGCCAAGAGTGCCCTTCAACGTTTGTTGGAGACCAAAATGTCCCAGAAATTAGCAGAATGTTCTGTGTTGAAAACTCTTACAATAAGCAGAAATAGGGTGCTACATTTTTGCACATTGAAATGTCAGACCTCAAGTCTCATTATTGTATATGCTATATTATTTTGCCTTATAGGTTAATGGGAGAGAGAGTATACTGTGAGAAGTTGTTAAATAATTTATGTACCATGAGCCCATTGGCAAGCTGGTGAAGACTATAAAAACTTTTCTCAAAATTTATTTTTAGATGCATAGGATAAAATACATAGAATTAAAATCAAACCAATTATGTTGATTTAGCTTTAGTATAGTAAAGATGGTTAAAAACAATAGAATAGTTTAATTCCATAACACTTGTAATGTTATATGTAAATAACTGTGGCTTTAATGGTGAGAAATATCTTACAGATACTGATAATACTGCTGTGGTTTGGTGCCTATATTCATAATTGAAGGAAAAGAAAGATGATTTTTTTTATTAATTTTTTAAGTCCAACTTCAGTGATGCTCAGAACACAGCCAATAACCCCCAGTTAAAGGCCCCTATGCTAAAGTGAATGCATGTATAGAGTAAATTGGGATTCAGGGTTGATCATTCAAACTGGCTCCAAAAGCTATAGAAAAAGTTATAAAGAGCAGGTGACTAGTTAATACTTAAAGAATGATTAGTTAGCAGGCAGAAAGCATTAAGGAACAGTATATATAAAAGTCATCCTATCTAATAAGATAGTAATATGCAAATTGTCCATCACTCCAACACACAAGATGGCTGCCCCCATGTGGACACAAGATGGCTGCCACAAGATGGCCATCAGGGGAGGGCAGTTGGGAGGGACCAGGCCTGCAACAGAGGGCAGTTGGGGGTGATCAAGCCTGCAGGGGAGTGCAGTTAGGGGTGACCAGGCCTGCAGGAGAGGACAGTTAGGGGCAATCAGGCTGGCAGGGGAGTGGTTAGGGGGTGATCAGGCTGGTAGGCAGAAGTGGTTAGGGGCAATCAGGAGGGCAGGCAGGCGAGCAGTTAGGAGCCAGCAGCCTTGGATTGTGAGAGGGATGTCCAACTGCCCGTTTAGGGATAGGGCCTAAATGGGCAGTTGGACATCCCTTGAGGGGTCCCAGATTGGAGAGGGTGCAGGCTAGGCTGAGGGACACATTCCCCATGCACAAATTTTGTGCACCTGGCCTCTAGTAGTATTAAGAAAGACTGTTTTATGTATGGCCAATATTAAGTAGTTTGCATCAGCAAGGTAGAGAGGAAGAATCCTGGAAATGATGAATGGACTAAAATGTGCAGCTTATTGTTAAAAACAAAAGGATGTTATAAGTCTACTTGATTTAACAATATATTATATGCTACTGGGATTTTTAGTTTATCAAGTGGATTGTGTGATGTCTACTTTTGCAACACCCATTGCAATGAAATTAGTTTTATATTTATGATGCAGAATTTTTTAGCATAAATATGTTGTTGTAGACAACTGTTATGAATAAGAAATAAGTCAAAATACCCCAAACAAATATTTCTGACCCAAATTTAATTATATCTAGTTTAGTTAAAAGAAATAGATGGAATGGGATAGGATTTTTCTCTACTTGACATTATTTAACTAATACAACTTTCTTCAATATCCCTGATACCTACAACATACCATGGATTGAATGGGTCAGTGGGAAATATAATTTATTATGTATTATACTATGCCTTCCTGGATTATACAGCTTAAAATAAGTTGCTAACATCAAATGCCATTTAGAGCAGTTGTTGGTGGTTGTTAACTTACCCACATTTATTTTCAGTGAGTGCCATAACTCCACAGATCGAATAAAAGTCAGAGTGTGGGATGAAGATGATGATATCAAATCCAGAGTCAAACAACATTTCAAAAAGGAATCAGATGATTTTCTGGGACAAACAATTGTAGAAGTGAGGACCCTGAGTGGAGAAATGGATGTCTGGTACAACTTAGGTGAGTATCTGATAAAAAGTTAAATAAGTTTCCAGAATATCTGTGGCATATATTTCATTCCCATATAGACAAAAGTGGCCAATGCCTTTCTTTCTAGAAAATTCAGTTGGACTGTATGTGATCTAGTTGTATTAGAAACAAAATGGGATAATTCTTTATTCAACTTCAGTATTATTGGAAAACATTGTTAAGTTTGAGATGAAAAGAGGAAAGTCAAAGAATCAACTAGATGTATTTCAGGAGAAAAATATTTAATATTCTTAATATTAAGAATATTAAATGTTCTTAATTTTTAAATCAGAAAAATGTGGTTCCAAAAATCTTTTGCCAAATGTAATAAAAACTAATAATCAACCTATGATTTGATACTGTTTGAGTTATTTCCTTTTGGTCCCTTAATGAATTTTGGCAATAAAGGAAATGTGTATTTTAGATATTTTTCAAATGGTGCTATAAATGTCATCTTTAGCTGGCAAAGCCAAGTACATCTGTGAACTTATGCTTACTCTAATAATGACAATATTGAGAATATGTTTAATTGGCATGACTGTTAAATGAAATTTTATTATGCAACCAATAATTAAATAAAGATAACTTTTAACTTGACTTTTACTATAATTGAATAGTAGTCTAGAATCTTCAGTGCTGATTTAATAGTAGTAAAAAATATGGATCACCTCAGTTTCTGTAAAGTATATGATCCAAAATTTCTTAATCATGTCATTGGGAATGCTTTAATTAAATTATTAAAAGCTGGTGGTGAATCAAAGAAGGGGTTACACAGTTCCAAGATTACAAAGAGTTTCCATTTAGGATAGCAATATATTTTAGCAAATTAAAGAGTGCTTCTGGGTTTTTAAAAATGTATATACTTCAAGTAATATAATATTTGACAAATAGAAAGATAAGGTCATGGAATTAATAAAACTCTAAATTATATAATAATTTAAAGAAGGAGCAATATATAACTTATCTGCACACAAAATTCAAACTACACTGAGAATTAATTATCAAAAAACTATTTTAAAGAAGTTGTCCTTAAAGAGAATTAGTGCATCTACATTACTGGCATAAAATTTTTACCTCAGTTATAATCATCATTTTCCCACATCTTATCTAATAAAGAGGAAATATGCTAATTGACCATCACTCTGTCACAAAGATGGCTGCACCCACAGCTGAGGCCAAGTTCCCATGAGGAGTCTTAATGAGCAATCAGCAGGGAACTGAGGCTATGCCCTCCCCCACCCCCATGGGGCTTGACAGGGGATCTCAGGCCACTCTCCTCACCCCGGCACCAGGCCGGGGAACCTCAGACCACAGCCCCTGCCCAGGTGGGGCTTCATGGGGACCTCAGGCCTTGCCCCTGCCCTGGCGCCAGGCCAGGGGACCTGAGGCCATGCCCCCCTGCCCAGTGGGGCTAGATGGGGAACCTCAAGGTGCACTTCCTGTCCTGGTGCTGGGCTAGGGGACCTCAGGCTGCTCCCCGCCCCCAGTGCCAGGCTGGGGGACTTCAGGCCATGCCCCCCACCAGGTGGGGCTTGACAGGGGATTTCAGGTCGCACCCCCACCTGAGCACTGGGCCAGGGGAACTGAGGCTGTGCCCCCCTGCCTAGCGGAGCTTGACAGGGGACCTGAAGGTGCACCCCCAGTGCTGGGTCTGGGGGACTCAGGCCGTGCCCCCCCACCTGGCGGGGCTTGACAGGGGACCTCAGGCCATGCCCCCCCACTCAGTGGGGCTTGACAGGGGATCTCAGGCCATGTCCCGCACCTGGTAGGGCTTGACAGGTGACCTCAAGGCATGCCCCTTGCCCCAGTCTAGGCTGGGGGACCTCGGGCCATGCCCCCCATCTTGGCACCAGGCCAAGGGACCTGAGGCTATGTTTCCTGCCTGGTGGGGCTTGCAAGGGTGGGGCTGGCTGGGGCTGGATCTAGCCCAATTGGAGGGGGGGTGGCCAGGTCTGGGTCTCACGCGATTTTGAGGCACATGTGGGTGGGTGGGGACTTGACTCTGGGTCCCATGGTGCACCCCAGACTCTGACAGAAGGAGGGTTTTCATATACATTTTACTAATTTTCTTTAATCTCTGACACTTCTATTATAGAGAAAGGGCAAATAGCAATATTAAATTATTTCCTCTAATTAATCCTCTTTTAATGTGCATGAATTTTGTGCACCAGGCCACTAGTTTTTACTATAAAATAGCTTTAGATATGAAAATAGAGATGTTAGGCCAGGGTAAACTTCAGGCCATTAACTCTGTGCAATACTCACAAATTGTGTTTCAATTAAAGAGGTTTGCCTATACTTGGACATTTTCCTATAATAAGTTAGCATATCCTTAAAATGAGGCAGTTATAATTCAGAACAGAAATTTCTCAAATTGTTCTTTTGACAAAAGACACATGGGTATATTATTTGCCGAGGAATTTGAATGTGCTGTTAGTAAAGTCAGCTACCCAGCTCTCATGCTGAAAAGGCCCTTCCGTCTATGGAGAGGAAAACATGATATTACACAGCATGAAAGACTTTGCCTGCTCATCCTCCGTTTGCACTCCTGTGCCCTCTTTCCTGGTTTATAAATTTTTAAAAGAGGAGGGATGGAGGACAAGTTTTAGCTTTGCGTAAAATCCTTCAGTAGTTCAGTCCACATAAGCCCCATATTTCCATTCTTTTTATAGCGTTCTTCCTTCCTTATCACTTAGCATTCATTCCACCAGGCAGAGGAGAACTTGGCCAAAAACTCTGGGCATCCAAGCAGAGCCTGTGCCCCTTGAATGCATTGGGATGATGACAGTTATAGAACCAGTAGTGTTCCCCTGGGACTATGGAAAGAGCTCTGTGAAAAAAAAAAAAAATCCCTGGGAGTTGAATTTCTCTTGGCCCCAGCAGAGAACTTTAATATTTGTTGAGAATCAACAATCTCTCAGCCAGCAAGAAAAAGTCTCATGATACTGACATCCCTGAGGGAAGAATCTTCACAACACAGTGACTATTAAATATTAACAATAAAAAGTCAGCAGATATTTCATAAGAAAAAGTAGATTTCATGATTTAAATTTATCTCATGGCTAAAAAGAGTTATATTAGAAAGATACCACTATTTTGTGGCACTCTCCCTCCCGACACTTCATTTATGACATGGGTCAGCTTGCCTCTCTCTGTTTCATCTGTGAAGTGGGTGACAAACTCAGGTTCCCTACCTCTATTCACACTCTAGGAAATTTGTGACTGCTTTTTTTCTCTCAGAGCTACTAATTAGTATTGAATGTATGTGTGTGTACATATACACTACTTGACTGAATTAACTATATATTGATTCCATTCAAGTAAACAGTTAATCCAAAACTCATGAGTAAGCACAGGCGGTAGACTGTAGGTCTTGATGAATCACTAACAAAGAAAATAATAATCCTTCTTTTGTTAGCCAGAGCTTTGACTCATCTTTTCAAGCACAGAAAGAAAGAGTAGAAGCTTTTAGATAAATTACTTTCCTGATTAATTTTATGTTTGTTATATTGCTTTTAAATGGCCAAATAATGTAATTTTATTAGATATTCTAACCAAGTGCCCATACATTTATCTCAGAATGGCAAGGTCTTCTGATTAAGCTTTCTATATGAAGTATCCATAATGTAGTTTGACAATCACAGTGACACAATAGGCACATTATTTTAAGTTGTATTCAGCAGAATCATTATGGTGGGATAATCAAGCCTGATCTAGAAGAATGGCTCTTAGCAATGTAAGCCCCTTTTAAGCCTCTCAGAACTTGTGTGCAAAATATGGGGTTATCACAAATGACTGACCAATTCCTTTTTATTTTGTCAGAGAAACGGACAGATAAGTCAGCTGTATCTGGGGCCATTAGATTGAAAATCAATGTGGAAATAAAAGGAGAGGAGAAGGTTGCTCCATATCATATACAGTATACATGTTTACATGAGGTAAGAAACTGGAATTGTATTACTAAAAATCCTAGAAAAGAAATTGGTCTGGATTGTAAATCATACAATAAAATTTTTGGTTTAAAATATATAATTGAGTTAGCTTTGTGGAGTTGTTTCTGGAGTTCTTACTCTATACTCTAGCTATAAGGATGCAGGTGGGTATCTTCTAATGGGAGTTTAGAACAAGCACATGTGATGGGTATGAATAAGCAAGGCAATGAGATAATAAACTAATAGACCAAATGAAATTACCATTCTTGCAAGGAGAACAAAGAATGTTAAAAAGCATTTATTGCATAAGTAAGTCATGGTATTTTGAAAGCATAAAAGATATAGTGGTACTCCAGTAATGAAGAAGAAGATATAACTAATGAATGTTTTTTGAGGACTCTGAGTTAGTGTTTAGGTTTTATTGAAGGTTTAATTAATAATACTATTTACAACTAGAACTATAAAATGCTGATGTTGTACCAAAGGAGTTGGGAGCCAGTATAATAAGCAATATTTTTTTTCTTCCTTTTTCTGAGTACAACAAAGGGCTTCATACATATTGGACCCTCTGCATTTTATCTACCCTTTCCACAAGCATATCTTGGTATGAGAGTGTCAGAATGTAGTTACTCACTCATAGTAGTAGATAAATACCCACCCAAAAGGTAGGGCCCGGCTGGGTTAGAGAGAAGTAAAGACCACCCTATGTGACTCTAACAGACTCACCAGTTCCTTTTTGTGTCTCGGTGTAGATACACAAATAATCTTGGGCTTCTATTGGATGCTTTGCATTGGAGAGCTTAGTTAGAGGTGTTACCCAAACCATTCTCTGATACAAATGACACTTGTCCCATGTATGCAAAAAAAAAAAAAAAAAATACTAGGGGAAATTGAGGAATGTACTTTTCCCTGTATCCAAAGAGGTATTAGACCTTTTATATATTATACTAGAGGCCTGATGCATGAAAATTTGTGCAAGAGTAGGCCTTCCTTCCCCCGGCTGCCGGCACCAACTTCCCTCTGGCACCAGGACCCAGGCTGGCTTCCCTCCAGCCCCAGCTTTGTCAGGAAGGATGTCTGGAATGACTTCCGGAAGGTCTAATTAGCATATTACCCTTTTATTATTATAGATAGTAATTAGATATAGGACATAGGCTTAATTTTCTGACTACTATCTGTCCAGTGTTATCGTTCCTTCAAGAAGAAATTCTGAGAAGCACAATCATGTTAATACAGAAAAAAATGGTAAATGTATGATAGTTTAAAAGTGGAGAATCACCCCTCCTTCGTTTTTATCACTTGTATTTTTCTTACCCTTTAACATAGGTAAATAACAACAGATGATATTTAAGTTTACTATTCAGAGTGGTTAAGTTTTAAGGCCATTAAAAAAAAATTCTGGAACTGGCAAGATGGGAGCCTTAAGGTGTGGGCAGAGAAGATTTGGATCAGGAAGACAGCATTATGCTTTGTTTTTTGTAGATTTACCTGCTGGTCAAAGAACAAAACAAAACAAATCGAAACCAAATACCTGAAATTCAAGAAAGGCTCCTTCAGGCTACATCCATGCAGCAGTTTCTAAACTTATTAGAAACAGAAGGAATTCTATGCAGTGAGATTTTCTATTATAGAATTCTCAAACATGCATTTCAACCTCAGTTCATTGCCCTGATTCTTTATCATTTTGCAGCAAAAGCCCGTTAGTGTCATTTATATACCTAGATTCTGTATTAACACAGCCAAAATCAGATTATTCAATCAGGGCTCTGAAGTTTACTCAGAGCCCATATGCAAAATATGTTCTAGCATTTAGAAATGTTTGCATGTAAAAAAATTTACTTTCTCCTAAAATGATTGGGTACGTATGGAACATTTTAATTATTGATCCTATATAGACCCAGGGAGAAATATAATCAGAATTTGCATAAATTTGATGTTAGAATAAAAATCCAAGCTATTCCTATTGTATACAGATACTGATGAAACATTAGATGCAATCACACTGCAAGTATAATTTACTGAAAGTTACAGTTGAATACTTTTGACCTATTCTAATGAATTACTGAACAATTGAAAACCACTTACTTTTAGAATCTGTTCCATTACTTGACTGAAGTGAAATCTAATGGTGCAGTGAAAATCCCAGAGGTCAAAGGGGATGAAGCATGGAAGGTTTTCTTTGATGATGCTTCCCAAGAAATAGTCGATGAGTTTGCCATGCGCTATGGGATTGAATCTATTTATCAAGCTATGACGTAAGTACCATAGGACATTTATGTTCTCAGAAATCTCTGTTGAGATCTTAAAAACACACACATTCATATCTCTTCTTCTAATTTAATTGAAATTTTGATGTAAAAGACAATTACATTTTCATGGGCCATTTTAGTGTACCCTCTCTCTTACAGCTATAAATATTAATGATGTGGTAATTCACTACTACTATCTTCTCAGGCTTTTATTTTGTTCTCAAAGTGTGGCCCCTGAACTACCAGCATTCACAGCACCTCAGAACTTAGAAATGCAAATTCACCACCCTACCCCAGACCTAGTGAATCAGAAATCTGAGGGTGGGGCCCAATGATCTTTGCTTTAACAAGCCCTACAAGTAATTCTCATACACTCAAACAGTGCCTTGCTTGATATCTGAGAAAGTTAAAACTTGATGATCGAAGTACATCATCCAAGGTTACAAAGCCTATTAATGTCAGGGATACATCTAGAGCCATTATAATGCCTTAACCCTAACATTAGACTATATAATTCCTTCCTACATTGATATCATTGATGCTAATTCAGTAAAATCAAGATTTATTGAGCACCCATAGAATCCAAACACCACAGTAAATATGGCACTACAGAAGTGAGCCATACAGACACATACCCTGACTGAGGCGTTTCAGTAAGGATTTAGAATTGGGTTAATACTTGCCTATCTTTTACCTTTTGAAACCTGGTCTAAGTTTGTAACTGCATTTTGTTCAGCTATATACTATATATAATATGTAAACTATTTATGTACAAATATTAGAGGGCTGTTGTTTTATATTAATGATCTGATTATATTTCCACATGAGCTGAGTAGATGGTGACCCAGATAATCAGTCATTTTCAACCAACTTACTGATGGATGTGTACTGAACCAAAATCAGTGTTCTTCATCAAAGTTTACTATTCATAGCATTCAATCACCAGTCATCATTCTAGAATAGCATATGTAAATTTCTTTAAAATTTCTGATAAAATGTGTGCTTTTTCAGTTTGCAGAAAGTCCTAATGTTAAATAATAAAGACTTACAGATTCTTAGATGCAATATGAAAAAGAACTTAGAATTTACCCAGGTGAAGCTCCCTCAAAATCCCTATTACTGCATCCCTGACTGGTAGTCATTATCCCTCTGCAGGGCTCTCACTCCTTTAGAGGCAACCTACTTTGTAACTGAGTAGCCATAATGGAGTCTGTGATTTGCCATCTGCTCTGTCCCATGTCAGTGGCTATCATAACTCAGCAGGACACCTTCTGTAAAATTTGAGTGCAATTAAAATGCACTCTAAAGTAAGTGAAGTGGTCTGCTAAAAGAGATCTATGCTTAAAATAAAATTAAAAATAAATTTAAAAAAACACTCGGGAAGAATCCCAGTGAAAGAAAGTTATATTTATTATAAAATATCTCTTTGAGCTGATTCAGATTTCTTTAGTTTCATATATCTTATATTCTGAGAAGCACAATAATGTTAATACAGAAAAAAAATGGTGAATGTATGATAGTTTAAAAGAGGAGAATCACTCCTCCTTTGTTTTTATTACTTGTATTTTTCTTACCCTTTAACATATGTAAACAACAACAGATGATATTTCCAGATACTTATTGGTATCAAGTGACCTGCAGGTGAGTAGGGTCCTATTCTATACCTGAGAACTCAGTTTTTACAAAGCTCCTGTCACTCTAGGAACTAGTCTAAAGCAGGAGTCGACAAATTTTTTTTATATATATGGCCAGATAATAAATATTTTCTGCTATGTGAGTCATGAAATCTCTGTCATAACTGCTCAACTCAGCACCCCTAGTGCAAAAACAGCCAAAGACATTAAGTAAAAAAATGGGTATGGCTGTATCCTGATAAAACTTTATTTTAAAAACAAAAACTATGGACTGGGTTTGGCTGTGGGCACTCGAGTGCCAACTGCTGGTCTAAAGAGGGAAAGTAAGGCAGACAGGCAGGAGGAAAAAGAACACCTGGTTTTTGTGTGATAAATCGACCATTGCACTTTGACAATAACACAGTGTGGTAGATTATCTCTACTCGTGGTTATACATTTGATTTGATATTGATATTTTTATTTTTTTAAATGTTTCTTTTAGTGTTAAATATGAACCAAGATGGCCTTAACATTTCCCTCAGCTGGGCACAACTCTAGGCTTCTTTCTGACTGTCGGGCCCTGCTCTCCCCCTCACCTTTGTCCTTGCAGAATCCAGAGACCTTACCCAGAGGCTCTCACCTCCTTTTCTTAGAGCATTTACTCTGGAAATCTTAGAATTATGAATTCTTTCTCTGACCTTTTAAGATGGAAACTTTTAAAAGACACTTGCCAGTCTTTCAACCCAGGGCTGGCTTACTCAAGGATATGGGAGAGCCAGAGCTTTTGAATATAATCATCAAGAAAATAGGCCCTGTTTCCCAGTCTCCATGGAGGGTTTCTAACTTGGGTTGGGGCCTTGCCCCAAGTTGTAATGCTCCCTCCTATCATGAGGATAAGAGAAAGTTTATTTTTCCTTTGGGTAAGGCCAATTAGCAAATACAGATGAGTAGGGTTCCTCTACTCTAACTCAGAATCTCTACTCTCCATTCCCCACCTCAAGTCTTGAAATCTTTTCCATCATTTAAGTCAGAAGAGTTGAATTCAGACTGAATTCTGGATTTTTGTTCATTGAAGAAAACTTTCCTAATTCTGTCCCCTGTCAATTTTGCTTTGACAGCACCCATCTGAAACCATACATATTTATTACAATATTGAGTATATTCCCTTAGCTCTACTGTACATCACCATGATTAATTTTATAACTGGAAACTTTTACTTCTTCATTCCTTTATCTTTTTCAACCATCGACCTAACCCACTTCCATCTGGCAACCATCAATTTGTTCTCCATAGCTATGAGTTTGTTTCTGTTAGTTTGTTTTGTTTTTTAGATTACACATATAAATGCAGTCATATGGTATTTGTCTTTCTCTGTTTGACTTACTTCACTCAGCATAGTACTCTCTAGGTCCATTCAACTTGTTGCAAATGGAGATTTAATTCTTTTTATGACTGGCTAATCTTTATCCATTCATCTATCAATGGACAGTTAGATTGCTTCCATATCTTGGATATTGTAAATAATGCTGCAATGAACATAGAGATACATATATCTTTTCAAATTAGTGTTTTGGCTTTCTTCAGATAAATACCCAGAAGTGGAATTGCTGGATCATATGGTAGTTCTGTTTTTAATTTTTAAGAAACCTCCATACTACTTTTCATAATGGCTGTACAAATTAATTATCCCACCCACAGTACACAAGGATTTCTTTCCCTCAACATCCTCACCAACACTTATTTGTTGTCTGTTTGATGATAGCCATTCTGACACGTCTAAGGTGATATCTCATGTGGTTTTAATTTGTATTTCCCTGATGATTAGAGATTTGAGTATCTTTTCATTTTGCATTGACTATCTGTATGTCCTCTTCGGAGAAATGTCTATTTAGGTTCTCTGCCCATTTATATTTTTATTTTTTTAAATTTAATAAATCTTTAAGGTTCAGATTATTACAATTGTTCCTCTTTTTTCCCCCATCGCTCCCCTCCACCTGGTCCCCCCCCCCCCTCTGCCCTTACCTCCCTCCCACTGTCCTCATCCATAGGTGTATGCTTTTTGCCCAGTCTCTTCCCACACCCCTCACACCCTTTTCCCCCTGAGAATTGTCAGTCCACTCCCTTTCTATGCCCTGATTCTATTATATTTACCAGTTTATTCTGTTCATCAGATTTTTAATTCACTTGATTATTAGGTTCACTTGTTGATAGATATGTATTTGTTGTTCATAATTTTTACATTTATCTTTTTCTTCTTCTTCTTCTTCTTCTTCTTCTTCTTCTTCTTCTTCTTCTTCTTCTTCTTCTTCTTCTTCTTCTTCTTCTTCTTCTTCTTCTTAAAGAATACCTTTCAGCATTTCATATAATACTGGTTTGGTGGTGATGAACTCCTTCAGCTTTTTCTTGTCTGTGAAGCTCTTTATCTGACCTTCAATTCTGATTGATAGCTTTGCTGGGTAGAGTAATCTTGGTTGTAGGTTCTTGCTATTCATCACTTTGAATATTTCTTGCCACTCCCATCTGGCCTGCATAGTTTCTTTTGAGAAATTAGCTGACAATCGTATGGGTTCTCCCTTGTAGGTAACTCTTTTTCTCTTGCTGCTTTTAATATTCTCTCTTTGTCTTTTGCTCTTGGCATTTTAATTATGATATGTTTTGGTGTGGTCCTCTTTTGATTTGTTTTGTTTGGGGTTCTCTGCGCTTCCTGGACTTATAAGTCTATTTCTTTCACCAGGTGGGGGAAGTTTTCTGTCATTATTTCTTCTAATAGGTTTTCAGTATCTTGCTCTCTCTCTTCTTCTGGCACCGCCATAATTTGGATGTTGGTACGCTTGAGGTTGTCCCAGAGGCTCCTTACACTATCTTCATATTTTTAAATTCTTTTTTCTTTTTATTTTCCAGTTGAGTGTTTTTTGCTTCTTTGTATTTCAAATCTTTGACTTGATTCTTACAATTCTCTAGTCTGCTGTTAGATCTCTATATAATATTTTTTATTTCAATCAGTGTATGCTTAATTTCTAGTTGGTCCTTTTTCATATCCTCAAGGGTCTCGCTAAATTTAGCGGCCTTTTCTAGAAAATTCTTGAAAAACCTTATAACCGTGGTTTTGAACTCTATATCCAGTCATTCGCTTTCCTCCATTTCTTTCATTTTTGATTTGTTTCTTTGTCTCCACATTTTGGCTGCATCCCTGAGTTGATAGAGTAGCTTTGTGTTCTAGGTGTCCTATAGGGCACAGAGGCTCAGCCTCCCCAGTTACCTGAGGTGGACACTCTTGGTGCACCCCTTTGTGGACTGTGTGCACAGTCATGTTGTAGTTAAGCCTTGATTGTTGTTGATATCACTGGGAGGAATTGACCTCCAGGCCAATTGGCTGTGTCTACGCTGGAAGAACTATGCTGGAGACACCCTTATGAGACAAGACTTGCAAAAGCCTCTGTGCTCAGCTAGGATGGGGCAGAGTCCCAGGGAGGAGCAGACAGCATTGGTTTCCAATCACCTCTGCCCTAGTAGGGCCCTGTGTCTCAGTGTCCCATGGTAATCACTGCAAGCACCTCTGAAAGAAAGCCGCCCTTGAGTTCCGCCCACTGCCAGACACTCCAGTTTCTCCCCAAATGAGTCTGGTCCCCAGAGTCTCAACTGGAACTGGAGTTCAGCACCGTCAGGAGCTTTTGCCTACCTCCCGCTTGAGAAAGCCAGCCGCACACTCAGTTTCCAGTCCTCTCCGGGCACACGTCTCAGTACCTTTGCCTCCTGCAGCTCCTCTGAGTCTTAGTGTGCTTTTCTCTTTCCTTCTAGTTGTAGAATTTCCACTCAGCCAGCCTTCCTGTGGTTCTGGATGATGTCCGTTTTGTCTTTTAGTTGTAGTTTTGAAATTGTTGTGTGAGGCAGCAGTTTAGGTGTTTACCTATGCCGCCATCTTGGTTTCTCTCTCTGCCCATTTTTAAATCAAATTGTTTTGGGGTGCTTTTGTTGTTGTTGTTGTTTGGTGTTACGTTGCATTTGTTCCTTATATATGCTGGATATTAGATGTATCATTGTCAAATACCTTTTCTCATTTAGTAGGTTATCTTTTGGTCTTGTTAATGATTTTCCTTGCTGTGTAAAAAAAATTTAGTTTGTTTTAGTCCAACTTGTATATATTTTTTCTTTTGTTAGCTTTGTTCAAGGAACATATCCAAAAATACGTTGCTAAGAGCAATTTGACAATCTAATAACACTTAAAAAGTATTACTATCAATGTAAATATGATGTCTTCATTATTATTCATTGATGATCATTAGTTGAAAATTAATTTTTATAGAAAAAATACACATTTTATGTTGACGTTAATATTATAATTCTATGTATAATCATGTTTATAAGAATTGTATTTATTCCCACATTCTCCTGGCATTTCTTTTCATGTCAGACATTTTCAGTTGTCAAAAGCAAGCAGAGTGGAACTGAAAATTATATTTATGTTGATTTAGGTATCTGTTTTGCCATTTGTGTTGCATTTGAGTGTTTTAGAATATATTATGTTGATTATTCCTAATAATTTGGATAAGTTTCAGAATACTGACATTCTTCTATTAGGTGCAAAGTATAACTTGAAGAACAGCTTTTGACAATATTTTCCATATAATACTCTTGTATTTGAAGTATAACTTGAGTCCTAACCTATTGTTGGCCAATGAATAACTCAACAAAAACAACAGTTTATTAATAACCAACCATATCTTTGAATTTAAACTGGGTGCCTATTGAATCAATATTTTTCTGTTTTTCAAAACCTTGCTTCAGGGGACCAGAAAACCAAACAATCAATAACAATACTCAACTAGACATGGCCAGCTTATCTCAGAAGAATTTGCTCTTAATTTTCAAACACACAAAATTGAGGAATTCAACTTTAAGGAAGAAACATGTGTCCTATCTGTGTAGTAAAGATACTTACAAGTTTGGGAAAGAACAAAACTGCTTAATTCTTCTGGATTTTACTATGCACCATGTGATCAGAAAAATAAGTCAAATTAGTGCTGTGGTTTTTTTTTAATATTTAAAGTCCTCTTATGCTTAGCCAAGTCCCCAGTAACTTCATAAACTTCCTCTTACATTAGCGATTGCTTGGTTTCTTTAGGCGTACTCCCATATTTTTAAGATAAATTTGGAGCACAAATAAATAAGAGGAAAGTGTGTATTAACTCAGAGCGTCTGGTTGTTGAGTTTTCCTCTGTGTAAACTCAACAACCTCTGGTGTATTTCTTATCATAAGAAAGAGGCTGAATCAATTTTGCTAGTAAGTAACCTGACGTTTAATTCAGAACTGCCCAGTCCTCAGGGTTCCTCCTACTTATTATAAATCCTCTCTCCTTTTACCACAGAACATTTTCTATGAGGGCACAATTTATTAGCCCTATTTGCTGCATAACAATGTATCCTTTGTTTTGGAGCATTCATGAGAAAGAGAAAAGGGATTGCAGTTTTCCTCTTTGGACAAGTGTTTGATCAGGACCTGGAGGATTTGTTTTCATATGGTAAATGCACCCATTCATCTAAAATGAGAGCAGTTTTCCAATTTATGACAGTGATAAGGAGCATGTGATCTATTTTTCAAAGGAGCACGCTATTCCATGTATCTCACACCATGAGGTTGGGCATAGATCCTGTTTCCAGGATGAGAATTAGGCAATCCTTGATGCTTTTCATTTATTTATGCAAGCATATGTTTTTAACAGTGTTCTGACAGACCAACTGTTCACCCCTGAACACATGCAGGAAATTTCATGTCAAGCATTAAGGTTTAAATTGTCCTCCGGAAATGATCTCTGTCGAGCAAATACATTTTAACTGAGTACTTAATGAGTCTTTTATTTATTGTAAAATGAAACCCGAGGTTTCTTACAAAATCTGAGATTCTATTAGGCTACATAGTCATCCCTCTGTAATCATATATAATAAAAGGCTAATATGCAAATTGTCCCCTTGACAGGGAATTCAACCAGGAGTTCAACCAGGGGTTGGGGCCTGCCAGCCAACCACCTGCATCCCCTCCCACTGGCTGGCCCAGCACAATTGGCCACAATTGGGGTGAACAAGCTGGACCCCACCATGCACAAATTCATGCACCATGCCTCTAGTACCAAGTAAGAGAAAATTATTAGGTCAATTTCTTTTTCCTTTGGTGAGCTTAACAACCTATGCTTTGGCACTAATCATCTTACTCTAATTCATATTTAAGCCAGAACTATTGGGATATAGTTTACTTTAATGCCACTAGTCTATTTTAGCTGCTTGAACCAGGATCCTGCTTTCTAAGGAGATTGCTGCTCAATTAAGTCATTCATTTCTTTAAGAAATATTTATCGAGTGCCTACCATGTGCCAGGAAGTTCTCTAGGCACTAAGTATACATCAGTGAACAAGAAGGCAAGATCCAGATCTTCATAGAGCCCACACTTCAGAAGAAGTAATGTATTTATTTGATAGACACTTTCTAAGTATCTAAGAAAGAGGACTTATACAGGGCAATGGGATTCAATAATAAAAGATGGCTCTTGTACCCACTGAGTTCCTAATCTAGGAGGAACAGGAAGAAGAAATTAAATAATAACAAAATAGTATAATAGAGATATGCATGTGTGCTATAAGAATATAGGCAGGGGGCAAATTAAGGCATATATGAAGAGGGGTGTCAGAGAGAGCTCGTGGGCAGCTTGCATGTCCCATTCTGACTTACTATCCAACTTTGATCATTTCTCTAAACCCTATGAATTTTATTACTTTATTTCTCCTACATAACTCTCCCAAAAACCTCTGTAATTGAGCACCAGCAATGAAACACTGATGCTTTTGACCAAAAGAGAAGTGATCCTTAAAAGTCCAAGCCCCTCTTTAGTGACAAGGATGAATAAAACATTTACTCATCATTGAAATGCATGCTACTCTGAATTCTCTGGAGCAAATTAAATACTGTTTTAGTATATTTCTAACATAAAGAATACAGATATTCTTTCCTTTCATCTTGTATTGTTTCTCTGAAAATTCTTATAAGGGTTTAAGAATTACTGTCTTTACGGTGCTGCTTTCTAATCACCCTGCTATTGTGGTCATTAAAAATAGTTGAGAGATTTTAAAATCTGTTTAATCAAAGGCATTTTCATCCCTTGAAAACCACAAAATGTGTGTCATTAGGGGCAGTTATCCATGAAAAGACCGGGGAGTTAGAAAATTTTTTCTCCATTATGATACTGGCCAAACAATAGCGAGCTGAATCCACATGTGTTATTTGAAGTACATACACATGACTTCCAATATTTTCCCAGTCATATTTTGAGAATTAATGGTTGACAATGTTTTGGCAGTTGCTTCAGCTAAGATGCCTAATAACAATCTCATTATTGCCAATTCAAGCATTGTCTTTTTGGAGTTTGTTACTTCAAATTTCCCATGGAACTGAAATTCCATTTGCTAAATTGATTTGACACTAACTCTACTTTCTTGCAAAACTGAAGTCAAGTGATTTTAACATTATTAATTAATTGTTTTTAATCAAGTCTGTGTAGGGAATTGTTACGCATTTCCAGAAATTATAGTAGTATGGTTTGACCTATTTTATTTGAAGGTATGCTTTTTGAAGGGGTGGTTTGCTGCAAGGAAGTACTCTGTCATTTAAATTGCTAATTGTACTTTTAATCCTGTTTCATCTCTTCCCCTTAGGATAATTTAAGTAGTATTGGAACTGCAGCCCTTAAAAGGAAATGATTTTCAAAGAGATGGTTAGAAGCAAAAAAGCAGGCCTTGGCAGTAACCATATAAGCTCTGAGGCAGACACATTGCCAAAGGGAAGACCATGTACAAGCCTGTTAGCCAAACACTCAGAAAGTCAAAATGCCTCAGACATTGTATAATCCACAATTATGGATTGACCTCCAATTTGGGCCTAACAAACATAATTACTTATGAGTTGTTGGGGGGAGAAAGTAATGCAAAATCATAGTGCTAGAGAATTTAAATTTCTTTTTTCAATATATTTATGTAAATTTGTAGTATTTAATAGATATTAATAAGAATTAATTTAGTATATAATAAAGTCAAAATATTTACCCAAAGGAAGCAATCAGTGACAATCTAATTCCAGGGTTAAATTGCACAAGTTATGTAACTCTCAAGTTATGTTTGTTATTCATGATCCTCAGAGATCCACGTTTAAACATTTAGCTACTTTTATTAGCTAGTATTGTAACAAGCTCTAGGAGAGTGGCCTGGCTGAGATCTAAGAGAAGCCATCGTTTTCAGGACCACGTTTCATTTGAGGTGCAGCTCAGGCCATTTCCATATGTATGTGCACTCTGTGCTTGCACTCAGTAATACAAAATCCACAGGTGCCCAGGTGGAGGACACATTACTGTGGTAGGACAGCAACATAGGTTCAGGTTATGGCCTGAAGTGTCCTTCCTCCGTGCGTAACTTATCTTTTCACTTTCATCCCTAAACTGTGCGTTCATTGCTCAGGTCTTTTGTTATGGTTCAGATGAAACGGGTTCTCTTGAGAGGAGTGCCAGAACTGAACACTTAATGCTTCTGATGTGTGTCTATGATATTATCATTCAAGGTTCAAAAGGATAAAGCTGGCATAATCCCACTTGCCCTCACTACTCATCTGTTGGCTTAATTAAACCCTGTCTGTAGCAAAATGGGAGACAGAACTGCTTATGAAAGATAATCCTTTATGACAAAAGCCCACAAGCTGGACTCGAGGCAGAGGTCACATTTACTTGTTCAGTCAATGTGCAGCGTGAGGAGGGCCTCTTGCTTTACCCATGAAGTGAGTGGGGACACAGTTGCTGAGAAAAGGAGATGCCTGTGTTATTGCTTCCCCATGGTGCTAGAGTCCTCTGGAAATTGCACTTTCGGTGTGCACACACAACACTCTCACAGTTGAAAGGGTTTATGCACACATCCCTGTGGCAAATCATATTCTAATTAAACCACTTCGCATCTGTGAGTGAGAACTTTTTAAAGGGCTGGAATTGCTTTCTATTTCAATTAGAGATATGGGAGTTTTTGGTCCTTTTCACAGATGCAGTTGAGGAATTATTTAATTGCTGGTGTTAGAGGTTATGCTATTGTTTGAATTATGTGATTCCTGTTTAAAGGGCTCGATGTTCTTGTCTTGCAGGCACTTCTCATGTCTGTCTTCTAAATACATGTGCCCTGGTGTCCCTGCCATCATGAGTACCTTGCTGGCAAATATAAATGCTTTCTATGCTCACACGACAGTTTCAACAAATGTGCAGGTTTCTGCCTCAGATCGATTTGCCGCTACTAACTTCGGTGTAAGTATTGTTTTGTTAATCATAAAATTTCTAGTAGCTTATCAGAGTTACATATTAAAGGGGCACTGGACTCCAGATATTCTTGGAATCTCATTGCAGAAGGTATATCTTAGGGAATATCAATTACTATAATTGGGCTAAAGCTAAAAGTCCATTTGAAACATATTCAGTGAAATAATTTTGACAGTCAGTAAGCATCTTCATTAGATGAAATCTCCATATCTGGAATGAGCTTTTCCAATGGGGGAAAAACATTCATTTTGTGAGAGTATTGGTATTTTGTAAGAAATTCTCCATGTATGCAAATTTGGGATTCACTATTGCAGACACTTTTCCCTGGTAAATATGAGCTTGGTTGACTTCTCTATTAGGCTTCATTTGTACTTTCTGTTGGTTTCTACTGGAACTGATGGATAACAGCATATCTTCTAAGTAAAAATAAATAAGTAAATAATCCTATATAATAAAAGCGTAGTATGCAAATTGTCCCCTCGACTGGAGTTCTTCTGAGAGTTTGACCAGGGGGCAGGCTAGCCGGGGGAGGAGAGGGAGGCCCCGACTAGAAGCTGGCAGCTGCTAGGGACCCTACCAGTGCACGAATTTCATGCACTGGACCTCTAGTAGATGTATAAAGAGTCTAACAGAACTACCTATATCTAATTAAGATTGTCCATATGAAGTATTCAAATGCATTAAAAACACATTGAAAAGTAAAAATGCAGGGATCCTGTGGAATCTCAATTATAATCCACTGTCTCTGTCCCTGGAGCTCATTCTCTATAAGCATTAAATTAAATGGAGCCCAGCCATTGTGGCTCCTCAGTGGTTGAGTATTGACCCAAGAACCAAGAGGTCCCCTGTTTGATTCCCGGTCAGCAGCCAATCAATGTCCCTCTCTCATCGATGTTTCTAGCTCTCTATACTTCTCCCTCCCACTCTCTCAAATCAATAAAAACATATTTTTTAAAAAATTAAAGTTGACAAAACTGGAAATATGATATAAATTAACAGTAATTTTAGTAAAGTGGAAAAGATCTAAACTAAGAATTAGTGGAGATCAAGAAGGAAGAACAAATTTCAGAGCTTTTCAGGGTATAAAATCAACAGGGTATAAAATCAGTATCTTTAAGGACGTGGACAGTAAGGGAAATGGAAAAATGCCTGGAATGATTTCCCAAGGTTTGGCCAGGGCACCTGGGTAGTCCAGTAGCTCTATTCAATATCCCTGAGAGACAGGTATTTTTCCATGAGACTGCAGTTACATTTCCCTCTGAACTTCCAAATTGGTTCACTGAATAGATTTTGTGATTGATCATGGTGCTAAAGATCAAATTGAGGACATTGTGTGTCATAGAGTAAAATAATGAAACCCAGCAAATAAAAGGGTGTAAAGCCAGTAGGGGGAAAAAATGTGCTGCTGTGTTCATTTTCTTATCTTTTTCATCTAAAAGAAAATGCATGTGAGGTAGATGGAATGAATCAAAGGAAAAAGTGATTGTTATTTAATGACAAGTCAAAATAAACACTAGTAGAAGAAAACTCTATCTATGAGAGGAGTCATGGGTTGGAGTTTGTACTCAAAATTAATAAGTCCATTCAGTCAATTAAACCTATTTCTCAATCTGCTTTATGTAGATAAGAATTATTTCTTTAACATGTTTCTCAAATTAAAATGAGGTAAGAGGTGGTAAGCCAGTTTGTAAACATTGAAAGTTCACTATATAATAAGATATGAGGATTGCATTTCTCCTGCTTTACCTATAGTCTAAACCAAGCATGTCAAACTCGTGGCCTGCAGGCCACATGCGGCCCGCAACAAATATTTTTGCGGCCCAACCAATATAACGGTATGTAAGAAACATTTTAATAACCATTTCATAACTTAATTTTTACAATATCCTGTTATGCATAATTATAATGAACTACGGTGTTCGCTGATGACTGGTTACTATAATCATGTTGCATTCATTTCCCTTATGCCCCTTGCGCGCAGGCGCACCTTTTCTCTCCACTAATACTAGCAGCGAATATTTTAGCAGCTGATGGCCATGTCATTACTCTTGGACTGACTTTTTTGGTATGCACAACAGGAAATATTTCACTTTTGGAGAAAAGAAAAATAAGTTTATTTGGGCTACACTTATTAATTTGTGCAGTTATTCAGTGTCTGGTAAGTTAATGTTCAACAAAAAATATTAATTTTTATTAAAATGTTCTATTATTTTATGCTAATGATTACTCATGTATTTCAGCCCTTTGTATTCAGCATGTCTCTATCGAAATAAACCTACATTTCTATGAAAATTGGGCTTTTTTGCGGCCCACCTAAACTTAAACCTGTTTTATTTGGCCCGTGTTAGCTTTTAAATTTAATATGCTTGGTCTAAACAGTACACCACCAGGTACTTTAGTTATACAGTTTGACTCTTGCAACAGCGGGGACCAAAGAACATTCCCTAACCAGCCCAAGAAAATATGATCATGAGTAATACCAGATCCTAGAGTAGTTTTGTTATAAAAACCTCGTCTTGGTAACAGCATTGATTATCCCAGGATCTTACCTGTAACATAAAGCATTCAGTGTTACGAAATTGTTTTGCTTTTAATATTCTGCCTGGGAACATTGTGCAGAATAAGCCAACCTTGTGGAACACGGAACCTTTTACCACTGAGAAAGAAGATGTGTTTACCTGATTAATATCCAACATAAATGCTACCTGGAGGGAAATAAGTAGCATGCTTTTTCACTTCACGCTGACCCAAAGGAGAGAAACCAAATTGATTTCACTTCTCAATGTTTCGGTGGCAATATGGTTATAACAAACTTCATTTTATAAATCAAATGAGTTATTGTAGAGGAGGTTTCAAAAAGAAAATCTTTCTCAAACTACATCTGGATACATCGGTGAGATGGTATGCAAATGTAACCATATTTGTCTCTACCTGTTGAAAATAATGTTATTTGTACAATATATGTAAGTAAAGTGTCTCCTACGTGCACTTTAAAGCTTGGCGTTCTTATTTACCTGACTTTTGAAGCTGATTCTGTCACTTGTAACTTAGGAACACCATTATATTGGCCCTTCTTTATCCTTCACAAAGGTGTAACCCAGACATTTTGAGTCTTCAAAAGTTAAACCAGTGGGAAAAGTTATTCTACTGATGAGGATTTTAAAACAAATACTCAAGGGAAGAAAACCACTTTTGTGTACAGGTGTTATTTGAAGTCATAGTTTAGATGAAAATATTCAAGAATAAAGTGAGAGGGAGAATCCAAGATGGTGGCGTAGGTAAACACCTAAACTGCTGCCTCCCACAACAATTTAAACTGCAACTAAAAGACAAAACGTCTATCACCCAGAACCACGGGAAAGCTGGCTGAGTGGAAGTTCTACAACTAAAAGGAAAGAGAAAAGAGCTTTGAGACGTGCACGAGCGCTGAAAAGCTGAGGTACGGAGGCGCGTGATCCGGGCTGGCTGCGGGCGACTGGGTGCGTTGCTTTTTTCAACCCGAATGGAGACAAGCCCCCGATTACTCTGAAATCCAGTCTCTGGGGAGACACGGGGGACCCAAACTCCTACGGGGAGAAGCTGGACTGTCTGCCAGTGAGGGTGGCTTGCTTGCAGAGCTGTGCGCAGGAATAATTGTTTACTGCACTGGGGCACGGGACTCGCGGATGCCTTTGGGGACGCAGAACCGGCTAACTAGCAGCCATTGCTGTTTGCCACGCCCTAACCTAGTGACGCCCTGAGGCCCTGCCCTGCACAACCTACAAACCCACCCAAGCTCCAAGCAGCCGAGTTAGCATAAGAAAAGCCTGCCCTATCACAGCTTAACCTAGCAAACTTGCAGCCTGGGTCAGACAGTTCCAAAACCTCCAAACCCCAAGCAAAGAGGAGAAAATTGCAGCTCTCACTGTAGCTCCTGCTGAGTGGCCTCAGACAGTAGCTGACCTGCACCCCATTGGAGATCCAGAAGCCAGTGTACCTAGTGGTCAGTGTGAGACACCAGATTTCAACTCCTCACATCCATAAGTGACACATTCAAGAGGCAAACTCAGTGAGCACCGAAGCCCCACTGAAACAAGTCTTGCGTGTCTTCAGCACAGCAGTTCTTCCATTATAGACACAGGGAGTGCTCACAGCTAATTGGCCTGGAGGTCAATTCCTCCCAGCGTACCAACAGCAATTCAGGCTTAACTACACCAAGACTTTTCACTCAGCCCACAAAGGGGTGTACCAAGAGCATCCACATCAGGTGATTGGGGAGGCTGAGCTACTGCCCCCTATAGGTCACCTACCACACAAAGCCACTCCATCAACACAGGGAAGCAGCCAAAATGCAGAAACAAAGAAACATGTCACGAATGAAAGAAACGGAGGAAAGCAAACTACTGGATGACATAGAGTTCAGAACCACATGTATAAGGTTACTCAAGAATCTTCTAAAAACCGCTGAGAAACTTGATGACACTTCTGAGGAGCTTAGTAAGACCTTCAAGGACCTTAATGAGAATGCCAAAAAAATGGAAAATGATCAGTCAGAAATGAAGCATACACTGTCTGAAATAAAAAATATACAGAAACTCAACTGTAGATCAACGTACCCCAAGAATCAAACCAAGATCTGAAATATGTGGAAACAAAAAACATCCAACCAGAAAAACAAAAAGAAAAAAGAATCCAAAAATATGAAGATAGTGTAAGGAGCCTCTGGGACAACTTTAAGTGAACCAACATCCGAATTTTTGGGGTGCCAGAAGAAGGGAGAGAGCAAAATATTGAAAACCTATTAGAAGAAATAATGACAGAAAACTTTCCCTACCTGGTGAAAGAAATAGACTTACAAGTTCAGGAAGCACACAGAACCCCATACAAGAGGAATCCAAAGAGGACCACACCAAGACACATCATAATTAAAATGCCAAGGGCAAAAGACAAAGAGAGAATATTAAAAGCAGCAAGACAAAAACAGTTAATTACCTACAAGGGAGTACCCATACGACTGTCAGCTGATTTCTCAACAGAAACTATGCAGGCCAGAAGGGAGTGGCAAGAAATATTCAAAGTGATGAACAGCAAGAACCTACAACCAAGATTACTCTACCCAGCAAAGCTATCATTCAGAGTTGAAGGTCAGATAAAGAGCTTCACAGACAAGAAAAAGCTAAAGGAGTTCATTGCCACCAAACCAGGATTACATGAAATGCTGAAGGGTATTCTTTAAGAAGAGGAAGAAGAAGAAAAAAGTAAAGATAAAAATTATGAACAACAAAATGACATCAAATACATACCTACCAACAAGTGAATCTAAAAATCAAGTGAATAAAAAATCTGAAGAACAGAATGGACTAGTGAATATAATAGAATCAGGGACATAGAAAGGGAGTGGACTGACGATTCTCAGGGGAAGCAAGTGTGAGGGGTGCGGAAAGAGATTGGACAAAAATCTTACTCCTATGGATGAAGACAGTGGTGGGGGTTAAGGGCATGGGGTGGGGTGGGGAATCAGGTGGAGGGGTAAGGGCATGGGGTGGGGTGGGGAATCAGGTGGGGGGGGAAAGTGGAACACCTGTAATAATCTGAACAATAAAGATTTATAAGAAAAAAAAAGAATAAAGTGAAACAGACAGAACCTTTGTGGGTGGAGAGAACAGGCAAGCAAATTTTGCAGAGGAAAATGGTTAAAGAAATTGAACAAATGTGATAATAAAGATGTTATGCTTACTACGAAAGGCAAGGTAACTATTTTGAGAAAAGGGCAGTATATAACATTATCAGGTGTTGCAAAAAGAGTTCAAATAATATGGGGAAAGAAATGAGCCTACTGGATTTGGCAATTAGGAGGTCATTGCTTAGTGAAACAGTTGAGGTTAAAGTCTAATGTCATAGTATTCTTCAGTGAAGGACGGAGACTAATAGTTGTGTGAACTAGGGTTTATTTATTCACTAAAATATAATGTAATCATTAAAATCAAGTTTTTAAAGAAAAGTTTATATAATTGAGCAATGCCCATGTTATAATGATAAATGAAGAAAAGGATACAAAGCTCTAAATAAGACAGTAACCTCTATTTCCTCCCCAACTTTTACCCTTGTTTTCACATTTTTATGATAAAATTTATAAAATATAATGTAGAAATGGAGCAAGGCTTTTTGGGAAGAGTAATATTTTTTGATGTCCAAGAAGTAGTAGAAAAACTACCTCAGGCATGGGAGACATTTAAGGAAAGGAAAGGGGAAGATGCAAAAGAAGTTGAAAGAAGTTTGTGTAAGGTAGCCTGCCTACTGAGTATTGCAGATAGAATAAAAGGTGGAACTAAAAGACGGTGCTGTGTTCTTAGGTTAATATTAAGTTGCCCACTGAAATGTTTGAGGCAAAGGCTATACTTTGATAGAATTTTTGACTTAGATCACTCTTTAGGGGAAATATTACACGGGGGGGGGGGGGGGGAGAGATAAAATAAGTATGAGACAGACAGAGTTCAGTTGTAGTAATAGAAACCATCCAAGCAACTTTAAATGGAAACGGTTTTGGCACAGAGAATTAAATGCTTACAATTATCATCTGAGGGACTGGAGGAGGATCCTTCTGTAATAATTCTTAAAATATCACAGTGAAACTGTTTTGCAAGAGAAGCTATGAGCTTTCCTACAGTCAGAAAGATAAATCAGAAGGCTGCTTCTATTTACAATGCAACAGTCTTTATAAAACCACCAAGCTAGAGACCTGGGACTGAGAAGTAAGTATCTCCAGGACTTAACTTAGCAGCAGAAGTCAACGAAGAAGCAGGAAGTGGGCCTCTACTTCATGTCTGCTTTCCAAAGGTAGTAGCTTCCATGCATCTAATAGGCAGAAACTAAGATAATTACAGAAACCTAACTGCAAAGGAGTTTGAGAAAAGCAGCATTTAGTTTTCTAGTCTCAAAACTACAGGGAATCACAATGAAGAAAGGAGAAATGAGTAAACCAGTTCCTGGTATTGAACACAGAAGGACTAAATGGAAATCAGTGAGGAGGCTGATGCGCTAGCCCTGGTAAGACAAAGTAATACTGCATCTCGACAATGTTTTAGAGAAAATGAAGTGATGTGGCAAAGGAGAGAATGAATGTGGAAAACATTTGGAAATAAATTATTTCTTTATGACTTAGTTAAGCGATTAGTTCTAGTTTTTGTGCTGCCTAAACTTTAGACTATTTGGTAAGACTCTCATTAAGAAGAATGTAAAATTGTCAATGAAAAATTTGATATACATTTAATATTTATTTCTAATAAAAATAAATCACAATGAGTTAGAAGTTATTATGATAAATTCCACAAATATTACAAATTCCAGGAAAAACAACATAATATTTTTATTAATTAACTACCTGACACATGTCTATAAAAGTTTGTTTCTACAGTTTTTGACTGCAGATGCTAGATCACTTCTTCATATGAAAAAAATTCTGAAATATTCTTTTTATTGATAAAAAGATAATTCACTCTTATCTAGCACAGTTGATCAAACTTTAAAAATTGATACTTTAGAAAAGTTTCTCTCACTTTCATAATTCATTGATAATGCCACATACCTTTTAATGATTTATCAAACTTGAGAATGCATTTGTTATACTTTTTTTCTTGTGTGATGTCAAAGCAAAAATTGCACCCAGTGAAGTTAAACAGTTAAGGAAGACTTCATTTAAGGCTATTGCAATAGGGAAGAGAGGCAAGCCGAAGCTCAACTCCCCTGAAACAAGGGCTGAAATAAGATAGAAAAAAGTACATGAGGATATTAGGGGGAAGGTTGATCAATAGGACATGTTCAGCACATTGAGTTTGTAAAAGTCTTTCTGTGGCTAGGCCATCTGTGTTTGCTATATCCATCAAAATTAGTCTCCTACCCTTCTGACAAGACTGGGAGATGGGGTGCTATCTTTTTAATACTTACATTTCAAAGGGATGGCTCTCAAGTACTTGAGAAGGACATTAGAAGCTTATAAAACTGGTAAGAGGCATCACTTAAAAAGATTTACATCTCAAAAGGGGAGAGAAGAAATGTGCAATTATAAAGTTTCTAAAGAAAATACTCTAAAAATAAAAAAAGGGAGGTCATGACCTAGAGTCAAGAACAGAAGCCTGTGTAAAGCTTAGTCAAACTGAGGGAAGCATCTGAGCTTTCTTGGTCAGTGAATAATAACATCTCACTGCTTTTCAAGTTTGCCTGTGAAGGGACTTCTTAAATGCTCTTTGAATTGATGACATTTATTAATGTATTAAGATATTTATCCTTGATAGCATCATTGTAGTGGCATTTTATAATGTTGTAGAATCTCTGTTGGTATATAAATATTTCTCTCTTTTCCGCGACCAGCACGGCTAGAGAGTGGACAGGAGTCCTGAGTAGGGGTGACAGAGGATTGAGAAAATGAAAGAAAGAGACAGATACAGAGATAGAAGGAAAAAAGCTGGGGCTGGGTGGGACAGCTGTCCTCTGATGGAGAGACAGTGACCCAGAGCCGATACAGTACATTTATTTTATACATCAAAATACCAGGAAGTTTTACTAAAGCCCAAGATAAAAAGGATTATGTATATTATTGTGGCTTCTTTGTAATTGTCACTTCTTGGTGGGCCCAGATAATTATGTTTGTTCCTGGTGCCTGGCTGGATTTAGATAATGAAATCCACCCCCTGGCACCTGAGCTAAAGGTCAGATTGACAACACACCTGCCTCTGGCAAGGTATGTTTCCAGGGCATGGCTCTGCTAGGCTCCACTGGATTCAAAGGACATTCAGCTCAGGGGCCTTTCCCAGGTGCTCTCTACAAATCAATTAATTTCAACATTCATTAAATTATCAAAAATTATTGAAATAGCCTCAGTATTACTTCTATTTGAAATGTTTCTGTTCTTCTTATTCAATGATTACTTTTGGCATGATCTAGAAAAAAAGTTTTCACAATTTGTCAGTCCAGGGCAGAATAATTTTTACTCCTATTCTTGCAAATGTTATAAAAACCTAAGATCAGGTGAGCACTTGGCCAGGGCTCCTCCCAGGAAAGCTGAGGCCAGTGAGTGTGCCCAAAGCTTAGGCATCCTTATCTTGAAGTTAAATCATCCCTGCCATTGGGGTGAGGCTCTGAGAAGAAAGGAATGGAAGAGAGAAAGAAGCCCAGGATGCTGCAGAGATTTTGATACCCCTTCCTTATAAGAGCTTTTCCTTCCACAGTTCCAGGATCCTACGAGACTTACTAAAAATGCAGTTGTGCGGTAGCAATGGCTTCCCCCTACTCAAAAGCTCCCCTCTGCCCAAGGGCCAAAACTACTGATTTTGTATGGCTCATGAGCTAAGATTGGATTTTAGATTTTTTAAATTGTTAAAAGAATCAAAAGAAGACTCTTATTTGTGGGACATCAAAATGATATGAAATTCAAATTTCAGTGTCCATGTACAAAATTTTATTCGAAAAAAACCCAGCCCCATTTGTTTATATATTATCTATGGGAGCTACTATGCTACAACACAGTTTGATAGTTGTGACAAAGGTTACAAAGCTGAAAATATTTACTATATGGATCTAGTTTTTCTTATCAACTAGTTAAATCTACATTTTTGATAACTGATAATACTTAGTATTCTTGTTATTGATTTTGCTCCTACCAAGTGCCAGACATGGAGTCCTTACCCAATGCAAAGAACTAAATAATATGGCAGTTTCTGACACAGTGGCATGTACCTTAGGGGAAACAGTGTTTAATCACCCACTCTTTTATTCTTCAAATCACACCAGGAAGGCAGTAGGGCTCCTCTGCTCCTGCAAAGGCAATCACACTCAAGTTGAATAGAAATACGTAAGTTAAAATTAAATTTTAAGCTTTCCTACTGTTTAAAGGATCTCTATGAAAATTTAATCAGCAGTGCACTTTTAATTTCACATTATCTGATATTGTTTGACATTTTGTGACAAGCCTCACAGTGTTCTCCACAGTTTTCTGTTTATCTTGAATGTAAACTTTCCAGCATGTTACTGAAGACCTAGGTAGAAACCACATGTGTGATCTGTAAAGTCAGGGTTTTGTTCAGTGTCATGAAACAGAAACTCAGACAAACTTAACTAAATAAGATTTGTCCCCATGTAACCTAATGAGGTAATAGGAACCCAGGGCTACTGCAGCTGCTCAGAATTGTAATTTTTTGAAAGGGTGGGCAGACATGGCAAGGGTGAGGTGTGGGGACTCCTAGCTTCTTGCTCCATACACTATTGTTACCATTTATTTAGCTTTTCATCTTATAGCCACAGGATGACTGCTTTCCCTTCTAGGATCTAGTCTATGTTTAAGGTGGGAAAAAGGAAAACACAAAGAGCAAATGGGAAAAAAAATAACAAAGACTTGCATGGCAAACAGTAAAACAGCAAACACTGTCTGCCACGTACTCTTTTGAATCTTTCCAAATAGTAATTAATTGATAATGGGCTGCGTTCACCCCCTGACCTAAACCAGGCTACATGGTCATTCCTAGAGGCAAAGAGGTCTGGGAAAGTGAGCATCTTATAATGGACACATTTGACTCATGCGATTCCATTAGTAAGGAAGAGTGTAAGAATGGATATAGAGCAGACAACCAGAATGGTTGGTCTTAGTGTATACAACAGGGCCAGTGATTTGGGCTGGTTGACGAGGGTCATGTCAGCTGTCTTGATGATTTGTACCAATCACAGAGGTCAGAAGAAGAGGTCAGAGATATGACATGAACACATTTTCTTTTATAATCATTGAATAATTAACTTTACTATGGACTAAACTGATGATTATAACAGCTCTTATTTTTTATTTTATTTTAATTGAGAACAACTGATCCACATGTATGGGGGGGAATAAAATGTTAATAAAGGACAGTATAAACCAGGTCCTCTCCTGGGAAGGCATGATGGAAATGGAAAAGAAATATTTAATACAGTCGACTCAACAGTATTTTTCAGTAATTTTATAGGAGAGTGTTATCCAGTGAACAAGTGGCAAACTTCTGAAAAGCAAGGTTCATTTATTAGATTCTTTTATTGCCTCCATAAGGGTTAACACAGAGGCAATATTCAAACTGTGTTCACGAATGTGTAAACTTGATAAATTTTCACTTTATTCAGAAAATTGAAATTTCAACTTAGGAACAATTCATCAACTCAGTATTCAGCTCACTTCATCAAGATCAGTAACTTCAAGGGATAAGAGTTCTATACCCCATGTATCCATCTTGTATGTGAAAACATTAGAAAAAGTTTTCTCTTTTGCCGGTATCTTCAAAATGCATTTTAGTATTTACAGAATATTAATGTAGGCAGACACATTTGCTATCATTTACTCTTACCTCCGTATATATTTTATTATAATTTTTTGTTAGAAATCTGAGACTCAGAATGGTGGAACTATCTACCTATAAAGTTCATGCATGAGACTGATATTTTACTCAATGTTTTTAATTCATACAACTTTATCCTTATGTTTATTAGCAAAACTTCTTATTCTTATCATCTTCAAATCCCTCTATGAAGAGTTTGGTCCAATACCAACACAGAATCAAGGGGAAGTATTAGTGTATTGTTGTTGTTGTTTTTGCCTGATATTTTATACTTTTTTTAGCACTAAAACATAAACATAAGTTAAAAGCAATGAATCCTTTCAAATTGTGAAGTCTGTACATGTTACCAAAAGGAAAATGCTTTTTAAATTGTTTTTGAAAAAACAGCAACTGTTCCCACTTCCATAAGTGGGAGAAGTATTAAAAAAAAACAAAACACTACAATTTATTTCTGGGGAGGTGGGCTGGTGTGTGTGGGTAGAGAGATGGGTTATATTTTCTCTTCCTGACTCATATTGTCATGAATCAGTACTGTGACAATTCAGTTGCCTGCACTCTTTCTACAGTACATAATTCTCTGAATACTTTCTCATTCATCAGTGCGACTTACTGAAGGAATGTGATTTTGGTGTCAAAGAGACCTTATTTTGAGACACTGCTATGTCACATACCAGCTCTATAATCTTGGACAAGTCATTGATATTTTTGAACCTTGATTTCTATAAAATGGGGACAATAACTGATAGTGACCATTTATTTCCATTCTCCTATTTTGTGTTTTTTTTTTTTGGACAGAGGGAAAGATTCATAAAACTACTAGACCAGTTGCACAACTCTTTAAGGATTGACCTATCAAAGTATAGGGTATGTACAAAATGATTTGACTAAAAGTAAATATTGTGCTTGGCTCAGATGATTTCTTGTCATATTGTAAAAAGCTATTCATTATGTAATGGAAAAGCAAAAAATCCTGATTATGGGATCTCATTTCCTGTCACACTAGAAAGGTCTGCTAAATAAGTAAGTATTTGTCCCTAGGTCATTACCTAGCCCCACATAAGCCTACAGCAATACTGTGTGTGTGGCTTAATTTTATGATTCTTTATATAACCATCAGATTGAGTGGCCATCAGCTAATTTATGGAGTGGATATATGGCCCAGTTCTTATCTTGAAAACTCATTCCTTGTTACTGAGATATCCTGCTGATATTTCCCTAGCTTTTGAGATGCCTATGGGAACTTGCTGCTTAAGGCATTCCTTCTAGATCTTTGAAGCTGTGCAGAGTTCATTGTCAATAATTCTATACTGCCTCTCCAGGTGAAACACACACAAGCACAAATATATATATATATATATATATATATATATATATATATATATAGTCACGCATGAATATAAATACACACATATAGTTTTAGTTACAAAAATAATTACAATTGTTATTCACAAAGAAACTATAGTAATAATGATTACATTCTTTATTTAACCATTGACCCTAAACATCTTCTTATATCTATACACATGTATTTCTCCTGTATTCAACTTTCAGCCTCTTATTGATGGACATCTTAATTGCATATTTCTAGAAATGATAATACCAAATTTTGTCAAACTCACACTTTATATTGAACTGGGGCCAACACTAGGAGAAGAGAACTGCCATGCCAGGCAATGAAAAGACAGTTGGGGGTAAACACGGACTTGAGTTCACTCAGTCACCATCATTTAGATACCCCAACTCTGCTCCAATTCAGAAATAGCCAGGTGCAAACATTTCACACTTTAACCACTGATTTTTCTAAACATTTCACACTTTTACCTATGATTTTTCCAGATAACCATTTAAGAAGCTAGTCTGAAAACATCTCCATTTTTGTTGACATATCTCACCAAATCTCACTGATAGAAACATTTTGTTAAAATCCATGGTACTTCAGAGAGAGACTTTGCAGTACAGTCTTATTTTTTAATAAAGTTTCTTTGTGATTAAAAGTCATGTAGCACATGTAAATATTCCCAAAGTATTTTTGAAAAAAAATTACCTATATTGAGAAAATTATAAATATTTTCAAATATATGCTGTCTTCCTCTCTTTTAGTAACAAAACTATTAAATAACAAGAAATAATATTGCATTCATAATATTGTTTTATTGCATTATGGGAATAAATAAAAGGATATAGCTTCATAAGACTAAGAAGAGTATATTCCCATATTTTCTGTGATGTTTTACATTAATGCTGATAATTTA
The DNA here is from genome assembly GCA_026230045.1 of Corynorhinus townsendii. Taxonomy (NCBI): domain Eukaryota; kingdom Metazoa; phylum Chordata; class Mammalia; order Chiroptera; family Vespertilionidae; genus Corynorhinus; species Corynorhinus townsendii. The sequence goes on from JAPDVU010000001.1 coordinate 180,070,855, forward strand.
CCCATTTTCTGTTTCCTAATTGACCAGGAAAACTTTCCTGCTGGCAATGCTGAAAGACTGCAAGACCTGAAATCAACTGTGGACTTGCTAACAAGTATCACCTTTTTTAGAATGAAGGTACCTTATTTTATTTCTGACACTGACTTAGTGTGATACAATACATTTATTTCCTGGTTAAATTCTGGTTTTACCTTTCATTTTGATTGAAGTATAATTTATATACAAGGTTATAATAGTTTCTGGTGTACAACATAGTGGTTCGATATTTATATACATTATGAAGTGATCAACATGATAAGTCCAATTTCTTTCTGTCACCATACAGTCACTACAGTATTATTGATTATATGCTCTATACTGTTCATTACTTCCCTGTGACCTATTTATTTTATAATTGGACATTTGTACGCCTAATCCCCTCTACCCGTTTTTCCCATTTCCCCACCCTGTCCCTCTGTCAACCACTAGTTGGTTGTCTGTATCTATGAGTCTGCTCCTGTTTTGTTTTGGTTGTTCATTTGTTTTATTTTAAGATTTCACACATAAGTGAAATCATATGGTATTTGTCTTTTTCTATCTTATTTCGCTTAGCATAATACCCTCCAGTTTTATCTATGTTGTTGAAAATGGCAAGATTTTATTCTTTTTATGGCTAATATTCCAGTGTGTGTGCATGCATGTGTATGTGTGAGACATCTTCTTTTTCCATTCATCTGTCTGTGGACACATAGGTTGCTTGGATATCATAAACAATCCTATATAATAAAAGGCTAATATGCAAAATGGCAGAATGAACAACTGGTCACTAAGACATGCACTGACCACCATGGGGCAGACAATCAACGCAGGAGCTGCCCCCTGGTGGTCAGTGCACTCCCATAGGGGAAGTGCAGCTTGGCCAGAAGCCAGGCTCATGGCTGGCCAGTGCAGCTGCGGTGGCAGGAGTCTCTCCCGCCTCTGCCACAGTGCTAAGGATGTCTGGCTCCCTGACTGTGAGAGGGTGCAGGCCGGGCTGAGAGAACCCCCTGGGTACATGAATTTCATGCACCGGGCCTCTAGTGATATAATGAACATAGAAGTGCATATGACTTATCAAATTAGTGTGGGGTTTTTTTCTTCAGATAAATTTCACAGGTGGATTTGTGGGTAATATGATAGTTCTATTTTCTGTTGTTTAGTTTTCCTCCTATCTCCTTGGCTGCTCTTTTCCAGTTTTCACCATTTTTTCCAGTATTCACTGCTTTGTTCTTCCTCATTTGCCTGATGTCAAAGGGCTAAAATTTCCCAGGGTTTATTTCTTGAACCTCTTCTCTAACCATGTTCTATCAGTGTCATTTCTTTAAATCCTTTTCTAAGCTAATTTATATATATATATATATATATATATATATATATATATATATATATCCCCCCCCACAGTTCCATCCTCTTATTTCTCTGAGTTCATATACTATAGCTGTCCTCTGTATTTATTCTACTCCATTGAGATAACTCTTATCATCTATTCTCTATTTTTTTCTTTTCAACATGCATCATTATCTATATAGATAGAAGACTAAAATGCTAAGGGTCCATCTGGGTAATGACCTCACATAGCAACGCCTGGCTTCCTCTCCCTACCTACTAGCCTCCTTGCAGTTTCTTCAGCCCAGGAACACGACTTGCTTTATAGCCAGATGCAAACATTTCACACTTTAACCAAATGTCTGTGAAGCATTTTCCCGTGCCTCATCTCATTTGATCCTCACAGAAGTCCTGGAGTAGGTAGATAGGAGACTCAGTATAATCTAATTTCCTTTTCATTAGCCAGAAAACAGATTTAGAAAGCTTAGCAACTTGACTCGACTGAAAAGAAGTAAGAAAGGGTGGAACTTAAAAATGACTTGAGGTTTTCTCACTGTACAGAATATAGTCAAATGCTCCTGCAGTTAAATATTTTACCCTTTGTTCTCCCTGCATGATCACAATAATAATCTGCTTTTATCAACATATTTACTGCTGTGTTGCTGACAATTACCTGAAAAAGAAGTTGAGGTGCTTCACTGGGCTAGAAAGAGTTTAGCTAAATCAGAAAGCAGGTCTAATTAAGCAAGTTTATTCTATATCCTATCTAATAAAAGAGTAATATGCAAATTAACCATCACCCTGCTACACGACAAGCCATGCCCATAAGCCAATCAGGCATGAGTATGCAAATTAACCTAACCAAGATGGCTGCAGCCACAGAGTGAGCAGGAGGCTTGGGTTTCCCTGGTAATGGAGGAAGCCAAGCTTTCAGCACACCCTGGCTGGCCTAGGCCTCCACTCAAGGCTACAAAGTTTCAATTATAGAAGATAAATAAATCCCAGATACCAGGGCCTCCACTTAGGTCGCCAGGGGGCGTGGCCAGCCTGCAAACCACCACAGGCCCCTCGCCCAGGCCACTCCATGCCCCAAGGAAACCCCACCCTGATCCGAGACACCCTTCAGGGCAAACCATCTGGCCCCTACCCATGCACCAGGCCTCTATCCTATCTAATAAATCCTATCTAATAAAAGAGTAATATGTAAATTGACCATCACTCCAACACACAATATGGATGCCCCATGTGGACACAAGATGGCTGCTACAAGATAGCCAGCAGGGGAGGGCAGTTGGGAGGGACCAGGCCTGCAAGGGAGGGCAGTTGGGGGCAACCAGGCCTGCAGGGGAGGGCAGTTAGGGATGACCTGGGTGGCAGAAGAGGGATGTTGGGGCAACCGGGCCTACAGAGAAGGGCAGTTGGGGGGGACCCAAGCCAGCAGGGGAGAGCAGTTAGGGGGGACCAGGCCTGCAGGGGAGGGCAGTTAGGAGTGACCAGACCTGCAGGGGAGGGCAGTTAGGGGCAAACAGGCTGGCAGGGGAGCAGTTAGGCATCAATCAGGCTGGCAGGGGAGTGGTTAGGGGGTGATCAGGCTGGTAGGCAGAAGTGGTTAGGGGCAATCAGGAAGGCAGGCAGGCGAGCAGTTGGGAGCAGCAGTCCTGGATTGTGAGAGGGATGTCCGGTAGGATTGGGCCTAAACGGGCAATCGGACATCCCTCAAGGGGTCCCAGATTGGAGAGGGTGCAGGCTGGGCTGAGGGACACACACCCCTGTGCACGAATTTTGTGCACCGGGCCTCTAGTATATATAAAAAAGGCTAAGTTGACTCTCACATGTGTGATACATATAAATCTCTCGCTGGCACCAATTGCATGTGTGTGTTTTGATCTGTCATTGTTGATTGTGAATTTGGTTGACACTTCTATTATAGAGAAAGGGCAAATAACAATATTAAAATATTTCTTCTAATTAATTTTCTTTCAATGTGCACGAATTCATGTACCAGGCCACTAGTGTAATGTATTTTACTGATTTTTTTAATCTACTAAAATTTAGCTCCATAATGAAAGGGATTTGTTAAAAAAATATTTTTTATTGATTTCAGAGAGGAAGGGAGAGAGATAGAAATATCAATGATGAGAGAGAATCATTGATGGGGGGGGGGGGGAGGGAAGGGAATTGAGCCTGCAATCCAGGCATGTGCCTTGGCCAGAATTAAACCTGGGACTCTGTAGTCTGCAGGCCGATGCTCTATCCACTGAGCCAAACTGGTTAGGGCTGAAAGGGATTTTTGTTTCTGTTGTTCATTGCAATATAACCATTATCTGGCATATAATAGCTGATAAATATTTGTCAAATGATTGATTAAATTAATTAATTAATTGTATGATGTGATTGTTCACATTTAGTGTTTCTATTTGAATATTTACAACTATGCACATTTTCAATGAGTTGTCACATTAGATAGTTAAAATGGATATTTACTCATTTATAACATTCTATGACCACATTTTTCCTAAACTTTGAAAAATCAACTAAAAACATTTATTGAAATGGTTTGAGTTGTTTATACTAGATTGCAATGTTCCATTTTTCAATTTAAAAAAATAATTTCTCTGTCAGGTTCTGGAGCTGCAAAATCCCCCAAAGGCCAGCATGGTGGTAAAGGACTGTGTCAGAGCTTGCCTGGATTCTACGTACAAGTACATTTTTGATAATTGCCATGAACTCTATTCCCAGCTAATAGACCCGGTAAGAAGAGACATGTGTCTTTCTGTTTTAATATCTGTTTCCATAAGTTCAAGATGACAATAAATGGGAAAGTATGTTCATTTATTTTCAATTACCTAGGTTTTAAGAATTTTCATATACTTTTTCTTTATATTTGAACATCACTTTTATCTACATGAAATAATTCACTTCTCACAATAACTGTATGTAGTAAAAGTGGATTTATTGTTCAAGTTTTCAGGTGAGAAATCAGTTTTAGAAGAATTAAGTGAGTTAATTAATCAGGGTCACATAGTGGGCAAGTGTCAGATTTGGTACTAGATTTAGGATTCTAACTCCTCCTCTTATGTTTTTCCCTTATTTCATACTGCCTCCCTTGTTACGTTTTCTCATAAAAATGATAGATGGAGAAATTTTTATAGAATTCAATCGTAAAATTGTCATACATATTATGTAAATTTATTATTAAGAAATATTTTAAAAATATAAACGGAAATACAAAGAGTAAGTCAAACATGCATATATTTACCACTTATATAAGCACATGTTAATATTTAGCAGTATTCACTCTGCTTTTTATTGTTTAAAGGTATTAAATGTTATACATGAAATGGCAATTCACTTTGCAGTTATTCCAAATTTCACCCCCCTCTCTTCCTCATCCTTAAGAGATAAACACTATTTTCATATTGGTCTTTAAACATATTTCCATATATGCTCAATGAGCACTTCAGTTTTATTTTCTGTGAATTACCTATTAATCTTTTGCTGATTTTTCTTTTGGCTAGCTTATTTTTATTTACTAACTTGTAGAAAATTCTAAAACATATTCTAAATATTGTTTGTTTATTATGGTATTTCATATATTATTTCCTTCTTTAGATGTGATGTCTTCTGGTTGCATGGAAGTTTTCTAATGATGCTATAATTTATACATTGCTATTGCTTCTATAAAACTGGTATTAGGCGGTGGCTTTTTAACATATATCTATTGCCTACTTCCCCAAAGAATGCAGTTTTTCCACTAGGTATTAAAAGTTGTACAATTATATGTGAACTTCCTGGTTAATTGAGTGGGGCAGATTCTAGAAAGCATATGTTGTATGAAGGTAAGTGGTAGGTTTCTCATGGTATTGAATCTTTTGGGGTCATTGATTCCTTAGCCTAATAGGAGAGAAAAATAAAGCTGATGTTTGTCAGTGTATAAGCAAAACAATATATAACCACATAATTGCTTATAACTTTAGTTTGTCATTCATGCTAGATGAGCTCTAGTTTAGAAACTTGGTTCTCTGAGATTTCTAGGGATTAAATTGTCTCACTTATACGCTCCCACGGGATGGCTTTCTAGTGGCTTTCCTTCGTCTGTTTTCTACTCTCCATCTTCCATTGGAGTATTTTTCAATTGTTCTTTTACATTTTCACATCATTATCTTTATTTCACCTAAAATATAAAATTGAAACTTTTATTATACCTTATAAGTTACCCATATGCAAACTTACTAGTCCCAATTTCCCACTCCTTACAACTTCAAACCCAAACTGATCCCTTTCATGGACCCTAATGTCTATTATTACCATAAATTCATATTCATGCACTTATATTTCCTGTTTTACATGCTTAAAATGTTCTTCTTCCATTCTCTGCCTTCATTATAATCAAACTTAAATATGATCTCATTCTGCTAAATTGCACCTAGCGAATGAATCAAATCAAGGTAAAGTGGCATACCTTATTTAGTGTCTTTCTAATATAATAATAATTAATAATAATAAACAGTTTTATTTATATGAGAGATATAGAAATGGGGGAGATCCCATAAAGCAAACATGCCCCTAATAAAAACTCAATAAATTGTTATATCAAAATTAATCTAATATACCGTAATATTTACTGACTTGACTTTCAAAAAAGTTACGTAATTTACTAGCCAACTTGTTTTCATTATAAGTAGAAAGATCTATAGATTCCACCATCATCACTCACTTGGATTGCTACATAACTTCCCAATAGATCTCAGTGTTTCCATCCTACCACCTTATGTCTGTTCTCAACAGAGCAGCAAGAATGATCCTTTTAAAAAATTAAGTCAGACCACGCCACTCTTTTGCACAGAATATTCTAAAGTCCCTTCATTTTAGTCAAATTTAAATTCCTTAAAGTGACCTATGAGACACAGGTTCTGGCCCATAATGCATCTTCCACCCCACCTACTCTATTACTCTATCCTTTGCACATATCATCCTGTGAGTGACAGCCAAATAAGAGTTTGCCCACAAGAAAGTAACATGAATAATGCTGTACCCCTGGTGTTATGACAGTACCTGGATCATAGCAGATGCTCAAAAAAGCATTGATTGAGCCCTGGCCAGTGTGGCTCAATTGATCAATTGATTAAGAGCCGTCCAGTGCACCGAAAGGTCACCATATCGATCCCTGGTCAGGGCACCTACCCAGGTTGTGGATTCAATCCCCAGTCAAGGTGTGTACAAGAAGCAACCAATTGATGTTTCTCACATTGATGTTTCTCCCTCTCTCATTCTTCCCCTCCTCTCTCTAAAAATTGATGAAAACATATTTTTTATTTTATTTTTTTAAATATATTTTATTGATTTTTTTTACAGAGAGGAAGGGATAGAGAGTTAGAAACATCGATGAGAGAGAGACATCGATCAGCTGCCTCCTGCACGCCCCCCATTGGGGATGTGCCCACAACCCAGGTACATGCCCTTGACCGGAATCGAACCTGGGACCCTTCAGTCCACAGGCCGACGCTCTATCCACTGAGCCAAACTGGTCAGGGCAACATATTTTTTTAAAGCATTTATTGAGTGAAGTGAATAAAGGAGTAAACAATTTTTCTCAAACAATAAGCATATACAAGTATCTTGGGCCTATTATAAACAAGACTGAAAGAAGTACTCTGTTCTGTGGTAGACTCTCAACTGAGCAGCAAGAATGTGCTCTCTGAGAGGAATTAATGAAAGCCTCATCTAGTCCCAACCTGTACACACATCCTGCAATATCCCAATATCCTTCAGGTCTCTTCTGCTTCAGTGACCTGGAAGGACACACATTCCAGATGGTATAGCTCCCAGATGGAGGAGGGATAGCCAGCCAGTTCTAGTCTTTGGATATTTAAGAAATAATCCATTATCACATTAACTCACTGAAATATAGAGATTTATTACCACAGCGCAACTTGGCTTATTTTGACTAACAGACCTTCAAATCCACTTCCAACCTGCCACCTGAACTATTTACTTTTCATTTATAATCTCCATTCATTCATGGGACTAAGTCCAAACTCTTTACCATATTCCAAAGCCCTCCCAGAGCTGAGCTCTGACTATCTTTCCTCATTTCAACCTCATTTCTACTTTATATTCTATGATTCAGCATACCAGACTTGCTGATGCCTTTGCCTACATTGTCTTTGGATGCCTTTGAAGTTGCTTCACCTCCTCAAGCCTCCTCATGGCTACCTCAAGCTCATCTAAACTGTTCTTCAGAAAGCCTTTAGGATCTCTCCTACCTCAATTAGGTGTTCCTGCTCTCAGTGCCCATAATACACTGATATGTCACCACCAATGCACTCGTGCTGAATGTATTAGGTGCATAAAGTAATATCTGTTTTGCCTATCTTTCCCAGTAGGCTGTGAATTTCAGCTTTGTAGCCCCAATGTTCAGTTCTGTGCCTGACACAGAATAGGGTTGATAAAATAATTAATAAAAATAAATTTTATAAAAATACCTTTATGTTACTTAGTTATTTAGTCCCTTTAAACACCTCCACTTGCAAACCTATGGCTTAGAACTTGATCTCTGGTATCAAATTCCAACTCTACTACTTATTAGTTCTGTGGCATTAGATGAGCTACTTAGTCTCTTCACATCTCACTTTCTTCATTAGGACATATTTTTAATATTCATGCTACTTCTGTTCTATCTGAGTTTTCTCTAGATGATTTAATGCCTAAAGCCCAAAAATAAGAATTTCAGGGTTGTTAGACACAGTATAATTCTGATTATTTAAATGGAGAAGCATACTTTCTCCAAGGGGGTTTTGAAGAGCCAGATGAAAATAGCGTTTGGAATAAAAATTGAAATTACTTTTGACAGAAAGTCAAAATGATCACAGTTAGAAGAGCAGGATAGGAATGCAGTCTCTAGAGGCTGGCTGCTCACTCATAGAGCAGCATTTACCATTTACCTTCAAATGTGGACATACATGACTGATCTCTTGCATAAAGATACCTAAAAGATCAGACTATAAATTAGACCAATGTTGTCAATTATATTTTGTTAAATAATAATGAATTCTAAGAATCTTCACATAAGCTTATTAGCTTTTTGAGTAACCATTTTATAAAATGCCTTTTCTTATCTTATGCCAATTTTTAAAAACTATAATCTCTGACTGTGTGTTTTTTTTTTCTGGTTGATATTTGGCATTTGTTAGTCCTTTGTCAACTTTTGACATGGCAGAGATTTCTCGCAACCCATCATTTTTCTTTATCTTTGTCTGCCATAGCATACGTTTATATAATGAAATTGATCAATATTCCTTTTTAAAAGTTGTCTTTTAGAGTTTTAATAAGTCTTTCCTACCCATCCCACCTATAGAAGGTCTCTTTGTATAGACAATAAAATGGATATGTTCTAGCTTGGTAATAATCACTGTTAATTAAGATCACCCAGCTAACTTCCCGGGTGTTATTCCATGTTCCTAAAGCAACCTACAGATTTTCTTTTTATATAGATAATCTTCCAGGGGAGGTTAAAACAAAACAAGTCTCAAGTATATTTGTTTGTTTTTTTATTTTTAAAAAAAACCCACTAATTTGTTCTCTAAGCTCTCCTCAGAACCTACACTATTACCTAGCATTAATAGCACTGAGTATCTATTTGTCTGTCTGACCATCATCCATCCATCTTTTTACTTACCTGTCCATCCATCCATGAAAAATTTCATATTTTTACTTAAAGTCTCTTTGATTCCCTCCCAAATCAAATTCCCCTGTCTCTTACCTCTGAGACAATCTCTATTACGAATTTGATATTAGCTCTCTGGTTCATCTTTATATACATTTATTATATATCTATTATCAATTTGTGGTACTTTCTGTATCTCCATCAATTTCTCATATATTTACCTCATAAAGACAAGTAGTACAGTGGTATGGTTACATGTGTTAACTGCAGAACCAGACTGCCTAAATGTTATTTGGTAGGTCTGAAATTTTTAAAGCTCAATATTCCTTTTTGAGAACCTAGGCTGATACAGTTTGGTACATTTTACTGAAGTTTTATAGCTACCTATCACATTATTACACCACAATTTGCATATCAACTCCAGTGTCTCATTTTTACAAAAAATAGTGCAATGAATAGGTTTGTGGTGGAAGTGATGTGTGCAACTTCCAGTCTGTAACCTTAAAGAAGAGGAGCATGTCCTCCTTTTCTCTGCTCTCCCATTTCTGTTAAAAATAGTATAAACTTGCCATCTTGCATCATGTGGTCAAAAGCACCCTCTATTTTTTCATGTGTTAAAATGCCCTTTCACTTGTGTGATTCCTACAAAACACTGAGTTTAATGAGAGCAGAACCTCTAGTTGTCTTACTATAGCACAAAATAGTGTGCTTCTCATACAGCAGCAGAGATCAATAAATGCTTGCTTACTTAATGGAACTTTGATACAAAAACCTCTTTTTTTAAATTTATTTTCAGTTACAGTTGACATAGAACATTATGTTAGTTTCAGGTGTACAACATAGTGATTAAATATTTATAGACCTTACGAAGTGAACACCTAATAACTCTAAGTGTCCATCTGGCACCATACATAGTTATTAAAATACTAGAGGCCCAGTGCACAAAAATTCATGCACTGGGGGGATCCCTCAGCCCAGCTTGCGCCCTCTCACAATCTGGGACCCCTTGGGGGATGTCTGACTGACGATGGGAGCCTGATCCCCCAGGGCAGCAGGCTTAAGCCATTAGTTGGACATCCTTAGCACTTCTGTGGAGGTGGGAGAGGCTCCCACCACAGCCACTGCCCTAGCCAGCCATGAGTCAGCTGAGCGGCACTCTTCCTGTGGAAGTGCACTGACCACCAGGGAACAACTCCTGCATTGAGCATCTGCCCTCTGGTGGTGAGTATGTGTCATAGCGTCTGCTGTTAGGGTAAATTTGCATATTGTCCTCTTATTATATAAGATTATTGACTATATTAGAGGCCTGGTGCATGAAATATGTACACAGGGCAGGGGGGGAGGATGTCCCTCAGCCCAGCCTATACCCTCTCTAATCTAGGAATCCTCAAGGGGTGTCTGACTGCCCATTTAGGCCTGATCTCGGTAGGATCGGGCCTAAATGGGCAGTCGGACATCCCTCTCACAATCCAGGACTGCTGCTCCCAACTGCTCGCCTGCCTGCTTTCCTGATTGCCCCTAACTGCTTCTGCCTACCAGCCTGATCACCCCCTAACCACTCCCCTGCCAGCCTGATTGATGCCTAACTGCTTCTCTGCCAGCCTGTTTGCCCCTAACTGCCCTCCCCTGCAGGTCTGGTCACTCCTAACTGCCCACCCCTGCAGGCCTGGTTCCCCCAAACTGCTCTCCTTTGCAGGGCTGGTGCCCCCCAACTGCCCTTCCCTGCAGGCCCCGTTGCCCCCAACTGCCCTCCCTTGCAGACCTGGTCCCTCCCAACTGCCCTCCCTTGCAGGCCTAAACCCTCCCAACTGCCCTCCCGGGCTGGACATCATGTGGTGGCCATCTTGTGTCCACATGGGGGCAGCCATCTTTGACCACATAGGGGCATCCTTCTTGTGTGTTGGAGTGATGGTCAATTTGCATATTACTCTTTTATTAGATAGGATAGAGGCCTGATGCACTGGTGGGGGCCAGCTGGTTTGCCCTGAAGGGTGTCCCGGATCAGGGTGGGGGTTCCCTTGGGGAACGAGGTGGCCAGGGTGAGGGGCCTGTGGTGGTTTGCAGGTTGGCCACACCCCTGGAAACCCAAGCAGAGGCCCTGGTATCTGGGATTTATTTATCTTCTAAAATTGAAACTTTGTAGCCTGGAGTGGAGCCAAGCCTCCTGCTTGTTCTGTGGCCACAGCCATTTTTGTTGGGATTTCTTTATCTTCTGTAATTGAAACTTTGTAGCCATTTTTGTTGGAATTAAAAAAAAAAGTTAATTTTTATTACTATATATTTTCACATAGCTTTTGTACACTAATAAATATTTTTAAAAGATAAAACAGAAATTAAGAGGTTTTATCAAGCTCCTATATTTAAAAAATACTTCAAGCTATAAAAATAGATAAATTGCAGGTGTAATTTAGGAGAGAGTGACTTAGATAATCACTAAGATGGCAGGTGGAGGTGGAAATACAAGCTAACAGACTACAAAGGAATACAAATGCTTTCATCCTTTTAGTAGACTATTCTGTGGTTAACATAAATTACCCTTGTTCTTGGCACAGCATTTTCTTACAAAATTCATTCTTCCTTTTTAAAAAAAAAATAATATTGGTCTTTCCTTGATGATTATTATCAAAAGCCATGTAGGCCTCACTGTGCTAATTATAGTGTTTCCTAAAGATATCTGACTCTATTTTTTGTGTTTTAAAAAGGCCTAAGGGGATTCTGTATTTAATCAATATGCAATCTAGATTCTTTCCTTAATCAATTTAAATGTTCAACATTTAGTCATGTGAAAATGTAGTGGACTAGGAAATATAGTCAACACTGACCTGGGGAAGCACCAAGGATAAATTTTCTTTACTGTACTATTATCTCTACATGAAGGTGACTTTAAGCCCCCCAAATTTGCCAATCTGTGTAATAAGTACTTGTGTATTTCATATTGCAGATAAGTCATTAAGCTAGATGCTAGGTAAACTAGAGTAAATAACTCAAAGCCTTGCTTTCAAAAATTATTTTCTACTAAAGAGTTCACAATGTGTAGTCATGGGTTATAGCATCAGCATCATCTGGGAACTTGATAGAAATGCACATCTGAGGCTCCCCTCGGATCCCAGCAATTACTGAATCAGAAACTCTGAGGGTAGGATGCAGCAAACCATGTTTTAGCAAGCCCTACAGGCGGTTCTGATGCGCACTCATGTCTGAAAATCACTGATCTACTGCATAACTCAGACAAGTAAAGGGGCGAGTACAATACAGTGTAGAAAGTGCTCTAAGAGAGAAAAGGTGGGGAGTTGTGTGAGCACATGGAGGCTCATGTAATGCCCTGTGGGGGTGAGGAATCAGGGAAGGCTCTCAGGCAGAAGTGACTTCCAAGACGATGTAAAGGATAAGTAAGAGTTAAGCACGCAGGGGAGATTAGGAAAACGAAGGATGGTGAGGGACAAAAGGCAGAAGAGTTTTACAAATGAAGGAGTGTTCCACATATGCAAAACCTCAGAGGTGAATGAGGGTTTGATCCCTCTCAGAACTGAAGGATGGAACAACTGTGACAGACCAACCACAGTGCTGAGCTGATCATGAGGCTTAATCAGGGGTGAGGAATGCCACAAGTTATTTGATATTAGTAATAGTGAAAGTAATAGGGACCACAGATGGTTTCTTTCACTGGTGAGAGATGAGGCTGAAGAGGAAAGTGGATGCTTTGAAAACCAAGTTAAGGAGTTTGAATTTATTCTGCAGGAAACGTAAATCCACTGAGAATTTTAAGTCAAAGCATGGCATGATAGGATTTGTGTTTTATAAAGATGGGTCTGGCTGCAGAACAGAGAATCAATTGGAGGGGTAAGACTAGAAGCAAGAAGAGCCTCTAAAAGGCTATTTGGGTAATCTGGCTGAGCTATATTTTGTAATAGAACTTGACATGTTCTTGCTATAATAATTTATTTAAAAAATGTGCTCTGGGTCATCAATGTATGTTGAGTAAGAATAATGCATATGGAAAGATTAAAGTCTTATTTCTTCAATAATGGCTTTCAGTTTGGGGGATTCTGGACAACTGTAGGTGTGTGTAGAAAGTAAGAAAAATCACCATATTTTCAGTTTATCCAAATGTCCAACAAAAGTGTATACTCTGTCAAAGCAAAATTAAAAACTCATGTTTCTTTCATTTGGGCTGAAGTTAGGGCAATTCGGTATAGATACCCTTGTCCTTTCATGCTGATTAGGAACTCCAGCTTGGCCTTTACATCTCACTGGAGAACAAGAATATGAGAAAACAGTATTTTTGCTTAGCTGATGAAGTATGAAAGAAAACGAAATGGGATCCATGAGAGAAAACTAAATAACGTGTACTTGATATTTAAAGATTACAAACCATGACATGTTTTCTGTTATGTGATGTTTTGGACCCAGGTGAATTAGGTGGCTGCTCAAGCATTATGCATAAAACTGACTTGAAATGCAAAAAAAAATTAAAAATTAAATTTCATGAAAACAGTTCAGTTTTTGAGATAAAAATTGTATTGTATTTGTAAGTAATTACACCATGAAATCCTGGCCTTCTTGGTATTTGATCAGGGCCCCAGTTCAATGTTTATTTTTCTTAAGGGTAGGAAGCCTGCTGGGGCTTAATGACATTTTGTTCATATTTAAATCCAAGTTCTTTTGTTTTTTTTGTTTGTTTTTTGAGTGGCATATGCTTTTGCAGTTTGATTGAGCTAATGACAGTCAGTACTTTTCGTGAGGAACAGGAATAATTTAGTTTAGTAATTTTTTTATGGGAACAAACTCATATGAATATAAATAAAAAGACAAAGAACTTTCTGGCAAAGTGAGGTATCCTATCTCAGGTTCACTCAGAGTACCAGCAGTGTAATATGGCACTGATTGTACTTATTGTGTTCCTCATTAAATGACTTAATGGACCTAATTCACTGTGATTTGCATCTAGAAAGGGCTGGCAACACACTTACCTAGTGATTGATTCTCACTGATCATGAGTGTGTGAACTGGGAAACCATGAAGGAGTCTAATTGTAGCATGCTAGAAGGACTTTTGGTGGGACTTAAGAACAATCCAAGTGGGTCATAACTTCTAGGCTGGCTACTGCATTTCCATATTTGATGCTGACTCTAGCACTGTGTCTGGAACAGTAGTTCTCATTGCATTACAAAAAATTCTAGCTTCTGCGATGGTGCAGCCCCACAATCATCCTAACTGTGACAGTCCTTTCCTCTTGCCCAGCAGAGGAGACTGCATCTGGAAAGTTAAGCTAGTCCCTGTCAGAGCCACAGAGCCAGCCAGAACCTGGGCTGTTTTAATGGTCCTTGCAGTCCTTTCCTGTCTCCACTCTGATCTTGATTTCACTGGATGCAGTGACTTCGCTGGGATTGTTCCTTCGCATCCTTCCCCTCTAGCCAGCTGACCTACAGGGGACAAGTCACCACATCTGCTGGAAGTCTCCCATCATCTTCACAGTTCCTTGGGGAAGGACAAGTCTCTTGTTACTGCTCACAGGCCCTACACTGAAGTAGTCTTTCTTTTTATTTGCACAATTTTATTTCTTTATATTTGCTAGATGTCCTTTGGACTCCTTAGGAATTTGGGATAGCACGGAAGTCCAGTTGATTTACAATTTTACACATATCATCTATGTGTCCTGGGAGACTTAAGCTTTATAGTAAAGGAGGCTGAGTCTTTCTGGCCAGTTCTCTTGTGACAGGTTTCTTAGGCTCCCCACCTTTTCTGTACCCCACCACCTTTAACCCCCAGAAGCAGCCCTGTCTTTGTGAACATTGTAGGAACATTCTTTAGAACTTCTTCAGTTACTCTGTCTTCCTGAAGGTTCAGTACTTGATCTGCCCATCTTATTCGGTTGTAAAAATTTCATAGGCTTTTATAAGGAAATAAAAATATATATATATATCTGTTTCAATTCCACATTTTAAAAGATATTTAGGATTGTGTTACCATTTCTGATCTTTGCAGCACTTAAGTAAAAGTGTTCTAGGAGAATTTGTTTAGTTGTTCCATCGAGGAAAAGCAATTTGGGACAATGCCTACGTGTATTCACTTATTTTCTAATTTTATTAATGGCTCTCTTTAAAATGAAGAATCTCTTATTCAGATGCAAAGACCTTACTTTTATTTTAAAAGTATCTTATGTTCATGATTATCTATTATTTAGAATTAATGACTGGTGGTTCATCTACATATAATTTTGTTGATGTGTTTTCTACCTGTTATACAACAGTTTTTATTTTATAACATGGCAAAACATAATAAAGAAGCTGGTAGCTTAGAGTACTTATGTGTAGCCCTTCCAGATTTCCCCTATGGCTTTGCAGTGTGGATTTTAATCCTGCTTTGTATTTTGTCTGAGATTCATTTCTAGTCCAAAGTCAGATCCGTGGGATAAAAAGCATTCTTGTCTGAAAACATTTTATTATATTCTATTAATGTGCACACAGACACATCCATACTGGTAAATGTACTTTTTGATTTCTTGGTTCTAAGAGGTGTGTGTACAAGCATTACAAATATTATCTTTTGATTGTTTTGAAAATGACTAACTGTTTGAGCCAAGACAGTGGTAGTAATTGTAATTCCAGCTTGCTAGGAGGAACAGGTCTGACACTGATGAGAAAAAGAAATCTCTCAGTGATAGTTCTATTAAACACCATCTTCAAAACAGATGGTGTTTCATTGTGGCAATGTGCTTGAGCTCTGAAAGATACTTTACAGAAAATCCAAAGATGTTGTTCTTAATTTTTCTAAAAAAAAAAAAAATGGCTAATCTTTCTGAAAAGCATATTTGGACAGCTCTTGATTGTATGTGTGTAATATATCCAGTCATCTCAGGGCTGCAATGCACTAATGTCCCCATAAAACAAAGCAGGATGCTATTCTCCAAACCCAGTTAGATCTGGTATTATTGGGATCTAGCACTGCTATCTTCTCATGTGAAAACTGGCTGTATGCTATCAAACCTCAAGGAGCTTAAAGTGACCTTAGAATTCATGGAACTTAATTACGCATAAGATCAGCTGTTAATGACATGAAAATTATTCATTTAAATCTATTTATATTAAAAGCCTATTTATATTAAAACTTTTTCTTAAAAGTTATCAGAACAGCCCGGCCACTGTTGTTCAGCGGTTGAGTGCTGACCCATGAACCAAGAGGTCATCAGTTCAATTCATGGTCAGGGTACCTGCCCAGGTTGCAGGCTCCATCCCCAGTAGGAGGTGTGCAGGAGGCAGCCAATCAATGATGTTCTTCTCTCATCAATGTTTCTATCTCTCTAACCCTCTACCTTCCTCTCTTTCTAAAGATCAATAAAAACATATTTTAAAAATAGTTATCAGAACAGAAGTTACCAAGAAATTAAAAGTATAACAATTCCCACACGCCTTATATTCCAAGCAAACCAAAGTGTTCCTCCCATATATGGCTCACATTTTTCTTCTGTCTTGTGATTTTTTATATATCTCTCTAGCTACTATATTCACATTTCCTAACCCTATCTATCCCTAATGGCTCAATTTAAATATCGTATTTTTAATAAAAATTTCTTGAAGATCTAATAGTAAATAACTTCTATTTTTAACTCCTAATTTGTTTCACTTTCTGTTGTTATTTTTGCAAGTCTTAGCTCACCTATTACACAACAGGCCCTTTAAAGGAAAGACTGAGTCTCACGCATATCTGAGAATCTCTTTTTTCCCTCCCCCTCTCCTACACACAGTGCCTTGTATATGGTATCTATTCAACAAATACTGATGCAACAAATCAATTCAAAATAAATACAATATTTAAGTTTCTAGAGTAAAAATGCAAACAATTCAACAAGTTATAGCCATTGTGGCTAGAACAATTGAGGAACCAATTTTATTTAATTTTTATTTAAATTTCACTAGCCACATTTAGCTGGTGGCTACCATATTAGAAAAAAAATCAGCTCTGGAACTCAAAGAAACTGTTGAAATTCATGCTGTGTTACAATACTATAGCTGGGCAAGGACCAGGATCCACTAGGATAAGACTCCTTGAAATGTGTAAGTGTAGAGTTGTCCCTTAAATTTTACACTCATGGCGTCTCACTTCTCTTAACCTAGTCCCAGCCCTGCATTTCAGTGACTAGTAACAAGAGCTTCTCACCATGACATTTTGCTTTATAATGGTGGACCCATCATAAGCCCCAGATGGCACTGGGGCACCACTACATTACAGTTAAGAACAATGTCATCTATAGAATGGATTGCTCACATATCTAAGAAATGGCTTTCTGCTATTGTGAGAATCAAGGCATGTTTTCTTAACTCATCCATTTTTTTTGGTGGCTTCTTAAATATCACATCTCTTTTCTATAATCAAATTAATGATCTCACTTTTCTGAAGTGACTCTTGGAGCTTTGTATTTTCACTTCTGACAAAATTGGATTTGAAAAGTGAATAAGCAGGGTGATGTAATCAGTATTTATCTTTTCTAAGTTTCAGTTTCTCCCCCTTCCTCACAATATGGTAATATAATACCTAATTCATGTTTATTTTCTTAATAACTACTCAATGAGTGCCTTCTATGGGCCTAGAATTTGTACCGAATTCAAATAATTCACTCAACGAAGGGTATTTGGCCTTTTGTTGCACATAGTAGATCTAGGTCAATAATTAAATGAGCAATTATGATGTGTCTATGACAGTGGTCGGCAAACTCATTAGTCAACAGAGCCAAATATCAACAGTACACCGATTGAAATTTATTTTGAGAGCCAAATTTTTTAAACTTCTTCTAACGCCACTTCTTCAAAATAGACTCGCCCAGGCCATGGTATTTTGTGGAAGAGCCACACTCAAGCCAAAGAGCCGTGGTTTGCTGACCACTGGTCTATGATATGCTGCAAAGCTTCTGTTTCAGTAACTGAAACAGAGCAGGCACTTTTAAGTATTGAGTTTTAGTATTATCCCTTTGATTATTATTAAAGCTGAAGAGCCTATTTCATAAAACCCAGAGGATGAATAAGTCAGTATAACATTATTGTGTTAAACAACTATAGATTTATTTCAGTTAGTTTGTTAATACAGGAACGACCATTAGAATCATATGTTCCATGAAGGAATGATTTGTTTAAACATACCTTATAAGAGACCCCAGCAATGAAGAAAAATAATAAATTTTGTCTAGTCACCAGAGTTGATACAATTGAACATCATTGTATTTTTATATCCAAAAGCAAATTACAAAAATAGATTTTTTGCTTTAAAGGATTGTTAATAAGCCAGAGAAAAGTGTAATTTTGAATACTGGTGTCCACCATTTAAATGGTAGGGTATTACATTTTTGTTTTAATGTTGGTAGTTTTGGACTGCAATTATTTGGTGTAGGGTTAATTTGGAGACTTTCCTCCCTCAACAAAATATTGCCTTTTCTGAAGCTTTTTTCTTTCTTTACTTGCTAACTGCAATCTACACTAACATACACACTTATAACTAAATTGGTAATTGACTATTTAGATCACTGTTCCCTAAGCAACACTAAACTCGTAACTAATGATTCAGACATTAATAAGAAGCAATACCATTTTGTAAATGCACCACAAATTTTATGCTTACCCAATGAATTGATAAATCCAGAAGGAAATTCTAGATGGGTGTTATCATCTGTAAAATTTAAGATAAAGTACAAAGAAAGCACAGCCTACTTTTGGTTATTTGCAGATAAGTTATCTAGTTGAAAAATCCTTAGATTCCCCTTTGTTTATGACAATTTTACTGATTTGTTATTTTACTGATGGGTATATAAACAATGATAAGAAGTGGTACTCAGATTAGTGAATTCACAATTCATTCTAAAGAGGAGATAAGGCCCACCTGGTGTTTTTCTGTGGTCATAGACCCATGAAACAGAAGATGGCAGTTTGATTCTAGTCAGAGCACATGCCAGGGTTGCAGGCTCAATTCCAGTAAGGGGTGTGTAGGAGGCAGCCATTCGATGCTTTGCTCTCATCATTGATGTTTCTATCCCTCACTCCCTCTTCCTTAATCTCTCTGAAGTCAATTAAATAAACAAATAGGAAAAGAGAACAAATGGATATGAGGACTAGTTTTGTGCTTTTGTAGTTGTGTGTCTTACCATTTCCTACCCTTTTTAAGAAAAATGAAAGTTGATTGTATTGGAATTTTGGGGTTAGAGTGTCTCAGTTTGCACTGGCAGTGTTTTGTCCTTGTGAGCAGAAATAATAGGCAACATTGTATGAGCTCATAAGAAACTATCAGTTGTTGAGGTTTTCTGTGCTGTTATCACTGATGTATTGTGCCACTTAGTATTTGCTTAGTGCCATATTAACTAGTTCTATCTCTCTCTAAACACAGATTAAAACAACAAAACAAAGAAAGAAAATGTATGGTAGCTTGCAGCACCTATTCAGTAAGTGATGGAAGTGAGCTGATCCAATCTGTTTACTGACCACATTTGGCATGGCTGTTAAACACTGAGAAATAGTTAATTTTAGAAAAGCAAGGCCCTAGTGATTGTCTATATTTGCTAAGTCTGACAAATTTTGGAACCTTAATGACTCTCAAGCAATTTAATTCACTACATGAAATCAATAAATTCCTTAGAATGAAATATAGACATTTAAGCATACAGATAAAGTTTGCTTACTTGTCATTAAGCCTAGAGAAAAAAATAAGACTTGAAATCTTTAAGGCTTCTTTCAACTTTAAACTCTCTGACTCTGAACTATCTGACAGTTAGATGGCATCATGACAGCATCTCTGTGTACCTCAGTGCTAATTCTTTGCAAATTTCTCCTGACTGCATCTTGACTTTCAGTCTACTTTTGACAAAATAGGAATTTGGTGTTTTCTAGTTGATCATTCTGATTTCTAAGCTGACATCTTATCATGTTTTTATTTATAGATTTCAGAACTAAGCCAGCATCCCAAAGACTATTTACAGCTTTTTGGCTTTTGCTTATAGTAAGAGTCTCACACCTTAGTATCTGGATAAGGTATAAGCATCTAAATGTCTTGCCCTAGCCGGTTTGGCTCAGTGGATAGAACGTTGGCCTGCAGACTGAAGGGTCCCAGGTTCAATTCCGGCCAAGGGCACATGCCCAGGTTGTGGGCTCCATCCCCAGTAGGGTGAGTGCAGGAGGCAGCCGATCAATGATTCTCTCTCATCATTGATGTTTCAGTCTCTCTATCCTTCTCCCTTCCTCTCTAAAATCAATAAAGAAATATATTTTAAAATAAATAAATATATAAATATCTTATAGGTATAAGAAATCGAAATTTGGAAGGGAAAAAACCAACACTGACATAAGGGTAAAAATTAAAATATCAATCTTCATTAAAAATGCAAAATTTCACCAATCATTATTTTTCTTATTTGGAATGGATGTCAAGCATTTGAAAGAAATGCATAGAATAGAAGCTCTTAGGTCCAATTAAACACATGCACTACTCATCTCCCATTCTTGCCATTAACATGGCTCCCTATTAAGTTCCCAAGTTAAATAAACATACCAAATTTATTTCAAAAGGTTTTTGACTGGTCTGAGGCTTATCAGCAATTCTTAGTTCACTATTCTGTTCTGAAGAAGACATGTTATAGAAATTTTAATGGGACATAATTAAACTATAGGTCTTACAATTCTGTTTGATATATTTAATATTATTTCCATTTGTAAATTTTGGATTCTCAAGATTTGTCTATGATTTACTATAGCTTTGTTGAAAGTGGACAAACTCCTTAATAATGGTAATATGTCATATCAGTGAGTTCTCTCTTATTTATACCTGTTCTCTATTAATAATACAAAAAGAATCACCTTCCTATTTTTTCCTTAAGAGCCCAGATTATTTTTAAAATTCTTTTTATTTGAAAAATGTCCTAAATAAAAAAATAGTGAACATTTATGTTTTTAAAACATAATAAGATAAACACCTAAGTACTTGCAACCCAGATCTAGAAAGAGGTTACCCTGATGGCATCTTGTGCCCCAGAAATAACTGCTTTCATGAAGCTTATGTTAATGATCCCTTTGCTTTTCATTATACACATATAGGTATGTCTTTAAATTAATTAACATAATTTTACTTCTTTTTAAATTGATACAAATGGAAGCATACTGCATATATTCTTCAGTGTCATCATCTTTTTCTTCAGCATTATGCGCTTGAGAATTATATGTACTGCTGTATATAACAGTTGGTTTTGTCATGTTGTAAATCTGTAAATCAACAAATGCGATACAAGATGCCTTAATGAGCCAATTAATTAGGAGTCGTTTATTGCGCGCAGTCCAGAGGGAGGTGTTTCTTCCAAATCTCTGAGCAACACACACAGGAAGTTTCCTGTATTTATACGTTTTGAGCTTCTTTGTTTGCAGATATTATAAAGAGCTCTATGTGAGTTATTGTTACAAACAGTTTGTAATCTTGGATACATAAAGAACAAATATTTGGCATAAGAATATGGGAATTATTATCAGTATTAGTCCATTATGTTAGATGGCTAGCTTGCAAGGTCAGACAGTAAAGTTTTTATCTTTTTCTATTATTCAAACTAAAACAGTTATTTTATAGAATAAGAGACTGTCCAAAATGACAGAGTTTACAGAACAAGAGACTATCTAAGAATAGCAGAGAATTCAAAGAGCAGTTTTATACAAGATGGAGGTTACTATGCTTCAGCTTTAGCTCGGGTTCCCTGGATTCTAAGTGAATTGCATACAGAAGTTTCACCTAAGTATCCTAAAGCGGTGCTGTCAAAAAGAACTTTCTGGAATGGTGAAAGTATACCTATACTACCTACTATAATAGTCATTGCTACTGGCTACATAAGAGTATTGAGGACTTAAATTAATTTAAGTATAAATTTAAATATTAATGTCTAGTTAGTGGGGTACTGTATTCGACAGCACAGCTCTAGATGTACATACCTGGAAGGAAGTGAGAAAAGCAGGATCAGGCACCTATGGAAAGGTCTGGAGATTGGGTGAACCTTCAAACCTGTCCCCAATTGAGGCAAAACAACTGAGCTTTAGTATCACAGAATAAGCCAGTCACTGGTGCTGCCTCCTGGAAGAAGGAGTAACCTTGTGGGAGTCAGATCCTTGCCTCTAAGGCAATTCCCAGTGAAGAGCACAGCTACCAGCCTTCAGCACCAACATCACCAGAAGCAAGAGGATTGGCCCTAGGCCCTAAAGAGGGAATGTGATCAGAGCACCACTGTATCCACTACACTGTTGGCCACTCATTTCCAGTACTCCATGGAAATTCCATTATATAAATAAATCACAATTTATTTGTATATTCTTCAGATGCTAGAGAGTTGGGTTGTTTCCAGTTTGGGGAAGTGTGGCTATTATAAACAACTAGAGGCCTGGTGCACAAAATTTGTGCACGGGGGGATGGGGTGTCCCTCAGCCCAGCCTGCACCCTCACCAATCTGGGATCCCTCTCACAATCCAGGAATGCTGGCTCCCAACTGCTCACCTGCCTGCCTTCCTGATTGCACCTAACCACTTCTGTCTGCCAGCCTAATCACCCCCTAACCGCTCCCCTGACAGTCTGATTGATGCCTAACTGCTCACCTGCCAGCCTGATTGCCCCTAACTTACCTCCCCTGCAGGCCTGGCCACCCCTAACTGCCCTCCCTTGCAGGCCTGGTCCCTCCCAACTGCCCTCCCCTGCTGACCATCTTGTGGTGGCCATCTTATGTCCACATGAGGGTGGCCATCTTTGACCACATGGGGGCAGCCATCTTGTGTGTTGGAGAGATGGTCAAATTGCATATTACTCTTTTATTAGATAGGATAGAGGCCTGGTACATGGGTGGGGGCTGGCTGGTTTGCCCTGAAGGGTGTCCTGGATCAGGATGGGGGTTCCCTTGGAGTGTGGGGCAGCCTGGGTGAGGGGCCTGTGGTGGTTTGCAGTTTGGCCATGCCCCCAGTGACCCAAGTGGAGGCCCTGGTATCTGGGATTTATTTATCTTCTATAATTGAAATTTTGTAGCTTTGAGTGGAGGCCAGGGCAGGCCAGGGCTGCAGGAAGCTTGACTTCCTCCATCACTGGGGGCAATTCAAGCCTCCTGCTCTCTCTGTGGCCACAGCCATCTTAGTTGGGTTAATTTGCATACTTGCTTCTGATTGGTGTGGCTTGTGGGCATAGCAGAGGTGCGGTCAATTTGCATGTTTCTCTTTCATTAGTGTAGATGTTATTCTAAACATTTCTGTATATGTCTCCTGGTGAATAAGCTTAAGAGTTTCTCAAGGATACATGCCTATAAGTATGATTACAGAGAGTTAAAATATGTACATACTTGACTTCACTATAAAATGCCAAGATGTTTTTCAAAATGACAGTCTATTTTACAAATGACAACTTTTCATTCATTGTCACAGTTCTGTCTATTGATGGGTTTATTCATATTATCTATTCTACCATGCAGAAGACATGGAAAGTTTATAGGCTAGAGCACTTCCATTGCTGTGTGAGAAATATGTGATCACTTCCCTCCTGAAGAAAGTATTAAAATAACTTTCACTTCCCTCCTGAAGAAAGTATTAAAATAACTTTCACTTCCCTCCTGAAGAAAGTATTAAAATAACTTTCACCCTGCGGTGGTTAGCAGAATTCTAAGATGACTCTCAATGAGTTGTTCTCTAGTATAATGTTTTCCTCTTAAGTGAGGGCAAAACCTGTGACTTGCTTCCAGCCATTAGAGTATGGCAAATACCTTAAATCTAAAACAAAACCTAAACCTTCTAATAGATTTGTATATGTTAAAGGCAAAGGGGTTTAACAGATGCAGTTAAGGTTCCCTAATCAGTTTTTCTTTGAATTAACAAAAAGAGAAATTAAACTGGGTAGGCCTGACCTAATCAAGTGAGCACTTTAAAAGGAAGCTTGGGAATTTTCTGAGGTTAAAGAGATTGTCCTTCTGGCCTTGAAAATCAAGCTTCCATGAGTTATACAGATACAAGCAAATGAATTCGGCCAACAACCACGTGAATGTGCATGAAGAACCTGAGCCTCAAGTGAGATTGCAGCCCTGATCAACACCTGATTACAGCCAGGAGGGACACTGAGCAGATTACCCAGGTATTCCATGCCTGGACTCCAGACCCATGGAAACTGTTTAAAGCTGCTAAAATGGTGGTTATCCTATATAAAAATCCTAATATGCATATTGTCCCCTCAACTGGGAGTTTGACCAGGGGGTAGGGCTGGCTGGCAGCCACTAAGGACCCTACCCATGCAAAATTTCATGCACTCGGTCTCTAGTTTGTTATAAAGCAATAGAAAACAAATATGCCTGCTTAGCAGCAAATTTCTCTTTTTAAAAATAACACCATTTTATTTCCTCCATCTAACTCTTTCATTATCATGGCTTTTTTCTAATTAGAGTGAAAAACTTTATTAGTTTTATTTATAAAATATTTCTTAATCCATTGACAACAAACACTAAGTATACTTCAAATTACTATAGCTTCGTATCCAGTAATATCTGCTTCCTTTCAAGTAAATTATATTTGTTTTCCATGGATGAATGTACCTATGGGAACAGAAATGAAAAGAATATGTGGATGACACCTGAAATAGAGACAAAAAGCCTGTGGAGAGTTTACATTTTATAAAGAGCAATAGGTGTATATTATTACAGCTCAAACTAGCTTCTAAAACAAACAGCTCAAATAGTAGTAATAAGTTTTACTCTCATCCATGTCAAGTCTATACAAATAGATGTTCCTGGTATTTAAATAGCTCTTTCTGTCATAATTTGGTCCTTTGGAAGCAGAGTCTGAAAGAGGAACTTATAGGTATTTTATTTGAGACATGAACCCAGGAAAGAGAAGTTGAATATATAGGGAAGATGAGATAAGAAAGAAAAATAATGCAGGGTTCTACAATGAGCTGGTTGTCTCTGTGGCCATCTGAGATTCTGTTCCTAGGGAAACCTGCTGGGAAAACATACAGAATATACCTCTGAATTGTCCCAAAGGAAGATGAGGAGTGTAGTAGGTACCTCTCCAAAAGATAGGTTCACCCAGAACCTCAGAATGTGACTTCATATCAAATAAGTGCAGATATAATTAAAGTATCTAAAGATGAGAGTAAGCCTCAAATCCAATGATAGGCATTCTTATAATAGAAAAGAAAAGACAGAGTAAAGAAGGATTGAAGTCATGCATCCACAAAGCAAAGGACATAAGGTTGCCCCTAGTTACTGGATGTTGGGAGAGAGGCATGGAGGAAAAATCTCCCAGAGCTTCCAGAAAGAACAAACCCAGCCAATACCTTGATTTTTGACTTCTCAGCTCTAGAACTGAGAGAATAAATTTCTGTTGTGTTAAGCCACCAAATGTGTGGTAATTTGTCATGACAGCCCTCGGAATCTAATACAGGGAGACCGAGCCCTTGATTCCTCTATACTCTCGGCCACAATTGGAGTGTGACAGAATGGCCTTTTATGACTTTATAAAAATCTCCAAGCAGCAAAGCAGAGAAAGGTTGCCACAGGTGCTTAACGTGGGGCCCTGGCAACATAGATGGAATCACTCACCATAGATACATTGAAAACAGGTGAGCTGACGCAATCCATGAGCGAGCAACCATTTACTCCTCCAATCAGTGATTTAAGAGAACTGGATTTCTTCTACTCTGTGACTCTACCATCTTAAACATGGTACTGAAATAGCTGTGCTTTTGTGTGTAGCAAAGTGGGAGAAAGAAAAGGAACACAGAGGACTGTGCATGGGAAGTTTTTAGGCTATCGCACTTCTTGCATTCTATTGGCTAGAACTCAGTCCTGTTTCCAACTGCAAAGGATGCTAGGAAATATACTTGTCCTGGTTATCCACTGCTGTGTGGTAGACATGTAACAGTGATCCGGCATTGAGTGGTGGCAGGGAGAAAGGAAGGCCTCCAAAGAGATTGAGTTTTAGTGAAATCTGAACACTTGTCTGTCCTTCTCCACCTGGGCCTCTTCACAGGGCCACTTGGATGTTCTCACAGCATAGTGGCTGGATTTTACGAGCAAATGGTACAAGAGACAGACATTGGGAGCCGACAGTTTCTTAAAACTTAGCTTAGAAAATGACACATGTCACTTCTACGTTCTATTGGTCAAAGTCACCCATATTCAAGGGAAGAAAATATAGACATTACTTTTACTGGAAGGGCTATCAGAATTTGCAGTCACCTTTAGTCCTCCACAGTAGTCTACCTCTGTACTCCAGGGAGAGGGAAACGGTTTTGGTGAAGAGCTATTCAGTTTCTGCCACAATGTATTTCTAGCATATTTATTTTATTGTATTGTATTTATTTATCTTATTTTATTTTATTTTTAGGAGACAAAGATGTATTTTATTAGCAATGTTGAACCAACATTTTTAGATACAATCTTCAGGTATCCTGAAGATGGGGTTTACTTGTTGGGGTTGAGGGCTCTGGTGAGAGGACCTAGAGGCTTATTGGCCTGAGATATCTACTTGTACTTCTTCATTCCACCCGTTGAGAGTTTTTCCTAACTTCTTTCTACCCTGCCTCAGGACCGCCTCTGTCTGAGCTGTGGAACTCTGGTATGGTGAGCAGATTACTCACATAAAGTTAATACATCTTAACAACATTTCTCCTTTGTCATTTTTTCCTTTTCTATGTGTAAGCCTCTGTGAAATATTTTCACATCCTGCTTTTTTTTTTTTACTTCCAATCTATACCTTCACACTTTGATCAGAGATGCATGTCATTTTGCTTAAGTGTAATTAGTCAAGTGCAAAGTTAGCCTTCCAGAATTACCAAGGTAAGCAATTTCAGTAAAATCATTATGGACACTAGAGTATTCTGATGGTTTTCCATTTGGGCAAGCAGAGTAGCAAATCTATGAAGAGCTCAGAGCTGCTTTCTCTGGATCTGCCTATTATGTTCATATTACCTAAAATTGAATGAAATTTAACAGACACTAGTTGGGACAAGCAGATGAAGGGACTGTGGTGATATAAACAGTAAGGATTAATTAACAACTTTAGTAGGAGTTTTTGGGGCAACAGGATGCTAATGGTAAAACAATGTCAATTAAGAAAGCTCTAAAACTGGGTGTGTGCAGAGAGGGGGGCGAGAATACCATGCTTGTGCCTATAGCTCTCAAACTGCAAATATGTGCAGAGAAGTTGTGATAGTCTCAGGAACCTAGGAAGTGTGTGGGAATTTCGTATAAGCAACAATAACATTACTCTCCGAATGCTTTCCTTCCCATTCAAGATATAACTCAGAATAAAAATCAGCTCAGTATTATTAGTGGGAGGTAATGATTCTCATGTGTCTATAAACTATGTAACTAAGTCTGCGAGATGAGACTATAAAGGAACAAAAAAAAAAAAACACAAGTTGTTAAGTGTGGTCTATATGCTTGTTTTCAGTTAAGAAGATGTCTGGGAATTAAGATAACTCTGTTTCTTTACCTCTGAAATGCGGGTTTTAATATTTGCCTTTGATATTGGGAATGAATGAAGACCATCCAAATGAGAATAAACAGAGGCTATTTATTCAGATCTTGCTATGAGAAGGAAGGCAGCCAACATCACTTTTATTTGGCAGAGACTCAAAGGCAGACAGGGAAGTGGGACAGCTTTATAGTGAAGATCAGGAAAGGCATCAGAACTGATGCGATTGGAGCTTGTTTGAGTGGGGAAACTGGGAGTCAGCTAATGAGAAGGGCATTCTGTGTGCTTGGTTCGAGGAGCATAGTTGGCTTCCTCTGGTTGATATCAACTTGGAAGGGGGACAACATATGAGGAAACTAGTGGTGATCACCAAGTCCTGACTGTTCCCAGCCGACTGCTGCAGAAGCTATGGTTTGGCTTCCCAGACGGGTTGTTACAGATTTCTATCATACATGGTCTGGCCATTGTTCATTTGAATATTCGATCTTCAAGGATAATGATTTTGTTGTGAGGATTGAATAAGAAATGAGTTGAAAAGATGCCTCCATTGCTGCTTTGGAGGGTGGGGAGTGAAGTATTAGATTGTTAAGAGAAGGCAGCAGTATCTGGGAGAAAAAAGCAAGAAGGGTGACTCCACTCACATAAAGAAAGTTCCATCTGGTTACCCTGGGCTAAAGGGTCCCTAGAGAAATTCATTCCAAGCCTACCTAGATATAGGGCAGTATAAGTGTCCTTCCTTCTCCTAGCTAATAAACTGTCCACCTCACTCTTCACAAGAATCTCAGATCTCCTGAGCACCTGAAACTTTGATCTGCTTCAATAGCTATGGATAGAGTTTCCATTTTCCTAACCAGTGTACTGCCAGAGCTAAGATTTCCTTGTTTCAGAGGAGGTATACAGCCAACTCAGAGTTATAGGAAGTTCCAAACATATATGAGATATCTAGTTAACAGTTTAATATGAATTCATCTTGCCAGCCTTTTTTTTTTAAATCACATTTTAAGCTTCTTTCTTTTTAAATATTCAGGCCATCTCAATTTGTGTGTGTGTGTGTGTGTGTGTGTGTGTGTGTGTGTGTGTGTGTGTTTGTGTGTGTCTTTATAGCCACACTATGCAATTTTTCAAATTTCTAACATCTGTAAACCTTATTGCCAAACCCTTTAATTGCCACTTACCTGCCTTGAACCAGTTATCTCCCTATGCACATTGTAGCAATCACCTACTTATACACATAAATTGTGTAAGTTATTTATCATAGACTAGAGGCCTGGTGCATGAAATTCATGCATGGGGAAAGGGATGTCCCTCAGTCCGTCCTGCACCCTCTCCAATCTGGAACCCCTTGGGAGATGTCCCTGTGGGATCGGGCCTAAACTGGCAGTCGGACATCCCTCTCACAATCCGGGACTGCTGGCTCCTAACTGCTCACCTGCCTGCCTGCCTGATTGCTCCTAACCACTTCTGTCTGCCAGCCTGACTGCTAACCTACCGCCCCCTAACCACTCCCCTGCCGGCCTGATTGATGCCTAACTGCTCCCTGCTGGCCCGATTGCCCCAACTGACCTCCCCTGCTGACCTGATGGCTCCCAACTGCCCTCCCCTGCCGGCCTGATCGCCCACAACTGCTCTTCCCTGCCAGCTATCTTATGGTGGCCATCTTGTGGCGGCTATCTTGTGATGACATGAGGGTGGCCATCTTGTGATGATGTCATGCAAGGGCATAGCGCAAGGGTGTGACACCACCTGGGCTTTTATTATATAGGATAACCACAGCTTCATTATCTTACCTAAGGATTCATTTTCTTTGGCTCTTCTAGACCTCAACTCTAGGACCCTTTACCTAATCCTGCCTCCCATTCCCATCATCTAAATGCTTAAACACCATCTGCTGTCTTTCTACCTTTCACACTCCCTACTCCTTTTCCCTCTTGCCTTCCATTTCCCTTCTTTCTTCCTCTGGACCAAAATAAATGTTTGTTCCAGCATTTCAACCATTCTTGTCAAACACTCAAGTTTGTTTCTCCCTTCCTCCTTTCACTGCACTCCAGTAGCAAATCAAACACTCTTTCCTTGGCATCTACATTTAGTACTGGAGGGAACTCACGATGAGGTAGAGCCATGTCACCCTACATTCAGCGACCCACTCTCAGCAGAGCCCCCAACTACCTGGCAGTGTCACTATGGGTTCACCCCAAGGCTCTCTCCTATTTCAAACCTTTACTACCTACTCCTCCTCTTCTCACAGGATGGAAATTCCTAGCATTTCTTGTTTGCCGTCAATAAGATTTATCTATAAGACTCTTTATTGACTCCAAGGATAGCATGTTTTTCATTTATATTTGAGGCTAATCTTCCCACATACACACTAGATCCCATTCTCTTCCATTTCAACAGGGGCCTCATTTCCCCATCTATTCCTCTCTTTAAAATGTTTTTATTCTTTCTGTTTTTTAGAATTTTCCCCAAGGTTTTATTTCTAGCTATCAATTCTCTTTCCTCTCTTTGAGTAATCTTATTTACTCCATACTTTCAGCTACCATTTATATCCAAGAATTCTTCTATCTATATTTAATAGTCCAGAATACTTTTTCATGCCAGACCAATATACTTAATTACCTTCTGAATATCCCACTTGGTTTATCTCTCTCTTCCTTCTCACCAACTAGGCAATGAGTTGTATGAATTTTACTTGACTCTTTCATACATCTGATTTCATTAAATTTATTGCTACTGCCAAGTCAATTAAAAAAACAAATGTAATTAAATACTCCCATGTTTAAAATCATTTAATGAAGTCTGGTTTAAATGCAGATTCCTTAATGTGACACACAGAATACTTCAGGATTTAAAGTCATCTATCTCTAGAGCCTTTTTCCCACCAAGTATTTTCAGAGGCACATTTATTCTGTGGAAAATTTTGCAACATGGGGTATGGAAAATAGGAGGGAGTGCAGGGTTTATCAAGTTCAAATACATTTGAGAAACTAATGCTCTAGCATTAGCTCTCAGAGCAGTTGTTCTCAATCTAGGCCCTGAATCAGCAGCAACAGAATTACTTGAGACTTCATTATATATGCATATTCTTAAGTCTCACCCTTGACCTACTGCATCAGGAACTCTGTGGGAAGGGCCTAGCAATCTGTATTTTAGCAAGCCTTCCCAGCAATACTGATACCTATGCTCTCCATGACAGAGTGGATCAGTTGGTTGGAATGTCAGCCCATACACCAAAAGGTTGTGAGTTTGATTCCCAGTCAGGGCACATTCCAAGGTTCTGAATTCAATCCCTGGTCAGGAAATATTTGGGAGGCAACTGATCTCTCTCTCTCTCTCTCTCCCCCCCCCCCATCCCCCCTTTCTCTCTCTAAAATCGATGAAAATAGCCCTGCTGCATGGTTCAATGGTTGAGCATGGACCTGTGAACCAGGAGGTCATTGTTTGATTCCCAGTCAGGGTACATGCCCCAGTTGCAGTCTCAATCCCCGGGGTGGGGAGTGCAGGAGTCAGCAACCAATGATGCTCTCTCATCATTGTTGTTTCTATCTCTTTCTCCTTCTCTCTTCTTCTCTAAAATCAATAAAAATGTATTTTAAAAAATAAAATCAATGAAAATATATCTTAGGGTGAGGTTAAAAAATTACATATGCCCATTTAACAAATAGATAGAATGTCA
Source organism: Corynorhinus townsendii (assembly GCA_026230045.1). Taxonomy (NCBI): domain Eukaryota; kingdom Metazoa; phylum Chordata; class Mammalia; order Chiroptera; family Vespertilionidae; genus Corynorhinus; species Corynorhinus townsendii. The sequence goes on from JAPDVU010000001.1 coordinate 180,101,987, forward strand.
CAGAAATATAGCAATCTTAGAAGTGTTTCATAAGTCTTACTATCATAAATATATCATCTATTATTTCAACACTTTTGTTCTTTGCACATAACAGTTCTTGCTATATATTGATCTTTTCTTGGAGTATCTTCATATTTTCTTATTTGAAATTATGAGTGTATAGTATACATCTTATCAGCTTGTCTGTACCAGCTTTTTTTGGTACTAAATTATCATTTTTAAACATAACTATTGGATACTTTATTTAGCTGACCCTAGCAACTTTGCACTTTCAAAAATTCCTCTCGTCATTACTGTCACAGATTTTCTTTCAAGTTTCTTTCCTCAATAGTCTATTAACAAAATATATTTTAGTTGCTGTAATAATGATGACCAAAATTAAAATTGAACTACTAACTCATAGTTTTATATTTATTGTACTTTGTTCATTGTTATTAAGTTTATTATTACAATACTTGAATATCATGTAAATATATTATAAACTATATTATTATAATAAGTACTAATTTTTAAAAGTTTCTGCCAAACTTTTGGCAGAAAGGAACCAATTGGAAGGAACCAATTCCAGCATATAATATTACAAGAGTTCTGTGAAAAGGTTGATGGGACTTGGTGGGCTCAACAAGGGTGAGCCACATATGTAGTTTACCTGTTGGAAACATCCAAACAGCACTTCCCCCAAACCTGAATAGGACTGTTAACTTCCATACAGCTCAGGGCATTTTATTGCCTCCTGTTGGCCAAACACCTGAATGGCTGTGGGCTATTCCCCAAACTGACAATATCCTTTGATACCCTACCCTTTGAAGTATATTATTTCCACCTTGCCTTCGGACAAACTGTGTTGAATAAAAACACGGGTCCTTGGTCAAGGTAGCAGTCTTTAGCTCCCTTCAGCTGAAGCTCCTCTGACCCCCAATGCCTTTCAAAATTATCTTTTGTCCCCGGACTTTTGAATCATATGCACGCAGCCCCTTTCTTCAGAATGCTGAACCCTTTGTAAGGCTGGGAAAAGAACCCGGCAGTTTCAATAAATATTAATGTACTTATTAGCTTTTCAAAATGTTTACTATCATTATTTTAATTTTCCAACCCTAAGTCAAATGCCCTAGTAGGCCCCAAGGAGATTAATGAAGTCTTACTTAGAAAATATAATCCTTAATATATCAGGTATATATTCTACTATACCTCATTGTATACCATTATTTAATTTTTATTTACTTTTTTAAATACTATTTTTAAATATGTTTTTTATTGATTTTAGAGAGAGAGGGAGAGAGAACAACATCAATGTGAGAGAGAAACTTTAATCACTTGCCTCCCCTACACACCCTGACCGCGATTGAACAGCCACTCAGGTGTATACACTGATTGAGAATCAAACCGAAGACCTTTTCGTGCATGGGAGGATGCTCAACCAACTGAGCCCCACTGGCCAGGCCTGTACCCCATTATTTTAAACATATTATATTAAGATGCACTAGCCCTTCTGGCCAGTGGGGCTCAGTTGGTTGAGTATCGCCCCATGCATCCACATGTTACTTATTCAATTCCCAGTCAGGGCACATGCTGGGGTTATGGGCTGGGTTCCTGGTAGGGGGTGTGCAGGAGGCAGAGAATCAATGTTTTACTCTCACATAGATGTTTCTCTCTATATATATATAAAATTCAATTAAAAATCTTTAAAAACAATGCACTAATCAAATAGGGAAAACCTGATTTATGATATTGCTCTGTGGTATGTAAAAACTTAATGACTCAGCATTCCATTTGGTTTATTTTGGTGCAACATACAGAATATGATGCAAAACCTTGTACTATCAATAAACTTCTAATGTCACAAAAAAAGAGTAATGGAAGTATATTTTGTGACTTTAGAATTAATGCATATTCAACTACGTACTTTAGTCTCTCCTCCTTTCCATATCACTCTTTGCGGAATGATGATAAGTGACTGTGATGTTAAATGTATCATCTATAGTCATTTCCTCTCATTTAATCACATTACTTGACATAAGTTAGACATACAGTTTGGCTATGTGCACATCATGATGATGAATGATAGTATTCTAATATAGTCTACCATGGCCATCAGAACTAATTTTATTTACAACCTTCACAACTCACCAGTCTCTCTAACTACATCATATTTCTAACTACATCATAGAGAGGGAAATCTATTGATCTTAATGTAATGAGTAAATTATTACATTATTGTGACAACAATTAAGTCCTGTTCACAAAAGAAAGAGAAATTTTAATAGAAAATGTAATTTTAACGTAGGCAAGGCTTGCTCAGCTGGTGTGGTTCAGTGGTTGTCTGTAGACACATGCACCAAGTTTGATTCCTGGTCAGGACACATGCCTAGGTTATGGGCTTGATCCCCAGTAGGGAGCGTGCAAGAGGCAGCTGATTGATTATTCTCTCTCATCATTGATGTTTCTCTCTCTTCTTCTCCCTTCTTCTCTCTGAAATCAATTAAAAAAGAAACATAAAAATTTAAAGTAGGCAAGACTGAATATTTGTAAGCCTGCATTGCTGCCTTTATCTTCTAAAAGATCTACTGATGTGCCTTGTTGTACCTCAGGAATTGAAAAGGGAAGCCGGCCAAGGACTTTCAAGTGGTTCTCAGGGACCAGACATACAAGGTTCTTAAGATCCTTTGAACACTACTTATTGTTCACTCTGGCAATTTGGAGTAATTTGTGCCAGCCACTAATTTTTTGACTATTTTAATTTTGCTTTCCAACTTTTAATATCTGTTGCATTTTGAGCATAAAGGTTAATTAACAGCACTTGAAAGCACCCTAGAAAATTATGTGTCCCTAAAAGTTCCTTACAGTCAGTGTGTGGAGGTCTGGAATAGTTAGTGGATTCTACATATGGTTGTATTTTAACTTAAGTGAGAATAATAATTGGGTGATGACTCACCCAAATCTGGTTACCTGTCTGGCAGCATTAGAAGATCTGTATACAACTATTCAGCAGAGGGTAGCTGATTTTCTGATAAGACTTAGTAGTTAAATATGGCAATTGGTTGGGCCAAATATAATCTAATCCACCTTTATAGCAGGGATCCCATGAAATTTCTGAGCTACAAATTGAAATTTTCAAATATTCTGGATCTAGAAACTCTTAAATAATCTAGCAAAAACAGTAAATGAAGCCATCTTGCCTTTATTCTTTTTTTTGCCTAATTTTAAAAAGTAAATGTAAAAGAAGTGCTCTAAGAAGAATATCCACCAAACAAAATAACCAGCATAATTTATCAGTATGTCTAAAAGAATTATATGCATTGAATAGGAAGTTTCTATGTGAAACTTTCAGGATTATTATTATACTTAATTAATCTCAATATAAATTTACTCCATCCTGGGCTACACTCTTCTTTTTAGAGATGAGAGTTGGAGAATTCATTCAGTATGGTAAATCAGGAAGTATTCAAATGCACACACACACACACACACACACACACACACACACACACACACACAAATAGGCTTCCAAAGTTTTAGTTAACTAGATACATTTGTAAGTGGAATAAGAGAGTATGGGCCATGTATGTACCGTGTATATATTATAGAATCTAATAGTAATGACTTTGTTACCAGGCAGCCTTGCTTTCTGCCCACTTGCTACCAACTTGACTGGAACAAAATATTTTGGCAGGATAAATCTGGATAAATTTTCACATACAGCCATACACACACACGAACACACACACACACACACACACACACACACACACACACACACTTTTGTATACAAAGAATTCAACCTTTCTCCTTGGGTGAAGCCCCATAAAATGGATAATTTCCACAATAATTCTTAAGACCATAGTCAGAAAAAGAGAAACAATTACTCCAGAACCAAAGCATTTAGAAATAAAGCCTGGCCACTATCTTATGGGGTCCTATTTAATGAAGAAAGGGGATCTGAATTTTGTAGTTTTGCCTCACATGATCTAAGAATCTAAGAACTTTTTCTTCACATTTTTCTCTGATCTTCCTGTTTGACAGTGACGTCTAACTGAAGTCACACCATTTAACCTCCCTCCCCCTTTTTTTTTTTTTTTTTTTTGCATGTTATATCACCTGTGAGCAGAGTAAGAAACAGGACATTCCTCGGGAAGAACAGGGACCAACCACCAAGAATTTGGATTTTTGGCCCCAACTTATTACCCTAATGGTCACAATTATTGATGAGGATAAAACTGCCTACACACCTGTCCTGAATCAGTAAGTACACTGTTTTACAAATGAATTGATTTTATTCAACTAAAGTTAAATAAGTATTTGAAGTACAGCTAAAAATCTCATGACAATGATAGTGGTACACAGAAAGAAATATCTTTGTTTTGCTTTCTATTATTGTTTTTAATATCATGTTTAGAATCCCATTTATTTCTGTGAAACATAGTCCTAAAAAAACAAAATGTCTTTCCTCTATTTGGAATCTATGTTTTATACTGAAGATATCTATCACCCACTGAGTATCCATGTTTCTTGTGTAACCCATACTGGATAACTACTGGTCTGCTTTCTGATACTATAAACTAGTTTAGAGATTTTATCCTTTTTAGTAAAGGAATCATTAATTACATATATTATTTTGTCTAATTTTTTACCCATATTTTGAGATTCATCCAGATCATATTGTCAATACTTCATCTTTTTTATTTCTGAGTAATATTCTACTCTGTAGATATACCACAAAATGTGTATCCATTCAAATCCATTCAAATATTAGGGTTAGGTTTAGGGTTAGTGTCACCATTGTTGTTTTTTTTCAGATTAGGTTGCTTTGAATATTTGTTTATAAGCTTTTGCATAGACACACTATTTCATTTCATGTTGTAGGCACATTTTTAATATTTCTTTAAACTGCCAACATGCTTTACAAAGTGGTTGTACATTGCCAACCCTTGGTATAACTGGACTTTAATTGTAGTTATTCAAATAGTGTACATTGGTAGCTCACTGTGGTTTTAATTTGTGCTTTTCTAAATACTAATATCAGCCATCTTTTCATGTGCTTATTTGCCATCCATATATCTTTTTTGGTGAAATGTTTATTCAAATCTTTTTGCCATTTGCAAATTTGAATGTTTATGTTCTAATTATTGAGTTGTAATCGTTCTTTATATATCCTAAATAAAGGCATGTTGTCAAATATAAATTTGAAAGTATTTCTCTTAGTTTGTGACTTTATTTTCCATTTTCTTACTAGTATCTTTTGAGTAGCTTTTTTTTTGAATAATCCAATTTATCACTTGTTTTCCTTTATAATTTTGGATTTTTGTGCCCTATTTAAGAAGTCAACTTGCAACCACAGTTTTCTTCTAGATATCTTACTTTGAAGTCTATGATCATTTCAAGTTTTTGTTTGTTTGTTTTTTGCATATGCTGTAATATAGAGTTAAAGATTCTTTGGAGTTTTTTCATATGTTTATCTAATATTTTCAACTCTGCTTGTCAGAAAAATTATCATTCCCCCTTTGAATTACTTTGGCAACTTCGTAAAATAATCAATTTAAGTATATGCGTAAGTGCATATTTCTGTACTCTATTCCATTGATCTATTGATTCATACATTGGTAAAGTGGGGATAAATGTCTTCGGCTTTAGAGTCTGGAAAACTTTTTATCGCTCCCTCAATTATAAAAGAAAATTTTGCAAAATAGAATATTCTTTTTTGAAAGGTTTCTTTCTTTCAGCACTTTTAATATATCATCTTACTCCCGTCTTGCCTGCAAAATTTTTGCTGAAAATCCACTGATGGCCTTTTAGGGATTTCCTTTTTTTGTAACAAGCTGTTTTTGTCTTGCTGCTTGTAAGAGTCTGTCTTTTATATATTCTTTGTTGAAATTCTCCGTGTTCATGCATTGATTTCCTGACATCAGTGAGCATTTTTATGCCCATTATTTCACACTTCCTATCAGGCAAATCGCTTACCTCCATTTCATTAAGATCAGTTTCTGGTAATTTATCTTGTTCTTTTGCCTAAGACATCCCCTTGTGTCTTCACTTTTCTTGACTCTGTGTCTGTTTCTGTACTTTAGATAAAACTGCCCAGACTTCACAGAGTGGCCTTCTCAATCAGTGCAGCCGGAGCTCTGGGTTTTCTCTCAAACCTTTATGATACAGACTAAGCTTTTGTCTTTGTTTCTAGTGGCTCCTAGCTGAGGGTGTACCAAGACCTGTCAGTTCCCTAAAGGGAGGAATGCAGCCAGCCGGGATGCAGGCTAATTAGAAGCCAGACCCTGGGGCAACAGCTGCAAAAGAATATAATTAAGCTCCTTCCAGGGAGAAACTGGACGATGGGCACTTTTTCCTGCTCTGTTCTACACTGAGCCCAGGAATATAGCCACAGGGGCAGGAGGTGGGGAAGAGGATACACCTGCACCTATTGCAAAGCTGCTTATTTGTTTGCCATAGCCCTGTGGGACTTGTGAATGCAAGCCTTATTAGTATCAGAGCTAGGTGATCTGATGATCTGTCTCTCTGGTGATAGCCATAAAAGTTGGGGCACCAAAGGTGTGGAAATGTCCTTTTAGGAGATACTGGCAATGTAATGTTGTTGTTGGAACAAGCTGAAGGGAGAACACAGGAGAAGTACCCATTGGCGTTACTGTGCTCTGGGGAGGGTCTCAGCCATCCCCTAGATGTATGCTAAATTAGAAGCCAAGCCCCCGGGCATCAGCTTGCAGAGTATGCAGTCCAGCCCCTTCCAGGGAAAGACTGGAAGATGGACACTTTTGCCTCTTCTTTCTGGACTGGGCCTCCAGGGGACAGCCGCAGGCAGTGCTCATGCGCACCTTGGTAACAGCTTCTTTATTTGCTGTGGACCTATGAGTCTTATGTACACAAGCACTGTTGGCTTTCAGAACTAGTTGTTTCAGGAGTCCATCCCTCAGACGGGAATCTTAAAAGTTGAGGTACTACGTGTGCAGTCCAAATCCTTCAGTACTCGGAGAAGCTGGAAGCTGGGGAATCCCTTCCAACTATATGGCACTCTGCAGGGTGGGGGGAGGCAGGTTAATAGCAAGACTGAGTCTCAGCTTTATGTTATTTTGTTGTGGGAATTTTCTCCTTTACCTGATATGTAGGAGTCACTCAGCTAATGTCTCAATTTCTCTCAGAGGAGCTAGTGTCTCAATTTCTCTCAAAGGAATTGCTCCATGTGTACTCTAGTAGTCATACATTCAGTACATGCCTGGGTGAGGGACGTTCAGGAGCTTCCTTGTCACCATTTTGGTTTTCCCAAACCTATTGTCCTTGAGTTTTTGTAGTTTGTGTCTTTTTAAATTTTTTATTTTATTTAATCTAAGTGGTCAAATTTGTTATCATATAATTACTCAGGACATTTTGTATTATTCTTTTACTGTCTATAAAATCTGAATAATTTCCTCTTCCTCATCTTTAATATTGATATTTCACATAGCCTCTCATTATTTCCTGTCCAACTGGCTAGACATTTATTAATCTTCTGAAAATGAAACATTTTGGTTAATTAAAACTCTATTGTTTTTTGTTTTAAAGTAAACTGGTTTCTTTTCTCTTCTTTCTTTTTTTTTTTTTTATTCTCTAAAGTTTTACATATGTCTCCTTTTTCCTGATTGACACCCCCACACCCCTCAGCCATTCCCACCCCGGATAAGCCCCCACTGCCCCAGTGTCTGTGTCCATTGGTTATGCCCATATGCATGCATACAAGTCCTTTGGTTGCTCCCTAACCCCCCACCTCCCCTGCCATTTGTCTCTGGCTCTATTTTTGTTCATCAAATTATGTTGATCATTATATCCCACATATGAGTACGATCATGTAATATTTCTCTTTCTCTGACTGGCTTATTTCGCTTAGCATAATGCTCTCCAGTTCCATCCATGCTGTTGCAAATGGTAAAAGTTCCTTCTTTTTTATAGCAATGTAGTGTTCCATTGTATAGATGTACCACAGCTTTTTAATCCACTCATCTGCTGATAGGCACTTAGATTGTTTTCAAATCTTAGCTATTGTAAGTTGTGCTGCTATGAACATAGGGGTACAAATATCCTTTCTGATTGGTGTTTCTGGATTCTTGGGATATACTCCCAGAAGTGGGATCACTGGGTCAAATGGGAGATCCATTTTTAACTTTTTGAGGAAACTCCATATTGTCTTCCACAGTGGCTGCAACAGTCTGCATTCCCACCATCAGTGCATGAGGGTTCCTTTTTCTCCACATCCTCACCTACACCTGTTGTTTGTTGATTTGTTGATGATAGCCATTCTGACAGGTGTGAGATGGTATCTCATTGTTGTTTTTATTTGCATCTCTCGGATGATTAGTGACTTTGAGCATGTTTTCATATGTCTCTTAGCCTTCTGCATGTCCTCTTTCAAAAAGTGTTTATTTATGTCCTTTGACCATTTTTTTATTAGATCGTTTATCTTCCTTTTGTTAAGTTGTATGAGTTCTCTGTAAATTTTGGAGATTAAGCCCTTTTCTGAAATAGCATTGGCAAATATGTTCTCCCACGCAGTGGGTTTTCTTGTTGTTTCATTGATGTTTTCTTTTGCTGTGCAGAAGCTTTTTATTTTGATGTAGTCCCATTTGTTTATTTTCTCTTTAGTTTCCATTGCCTTAGGAGCTGTGTCAGTAAATATATCGCTACAACATATGTCTGCTATTTTTCTGCCTATGGAGTCTAGTAGGATTTTTATGGTTTCCCGTCTTCCATTTAAGTTCTTTAGCCATTTTGAGTTTGTTTTTGTGTATATTGTAAGTTGGTGATCTAGTTTCATTTTTTGCATGTATCTGTCCAAATTTCCCAACACCATTTATTGAGAGACTGTCTTGACTCCATTGTATGCTCTTGCCTCCTTTGTCAAATATTAATTGAGCATAATGGCTTGGGTTGATTTCTGGGTTCTCTGTTCTGTTCCATTGGTCTATATGTCTGTTCTTGTGCCAGTACCAGGCAGTTTTGAGAACCGTGGCTTGGCAATATAGCTTGATATCTGGTATTGTGATCCCTCCAACTTTGTTCTTTTTTCTCAGGATTGCTATGGCTATTCGGGGTCTTTTCTTATTCCAGATGAATTTTTGGAGAGTTTGTTCTAGATCTTTGAAATATGCCATTGGTATTTTAGGGGATTGCATTGAATCTGTAGATTGCTTTGGGTAGTATGGCCATTTTAATGATGTTGATTCTACCAATCCATGAACATGGTATGTTCTTCTATTTGTTTATGTCTTCCTCTATCTCTTTTTTTTCAATGTCCTGTAGTTTTCCAAGTACAGGTCTTTTACCTCCTTAGTTAAGTTTATTCCTAGGTTATCTTAATTTTTTTTTTTTTTAGTGCAATGGTAAATGGGATTGTTTTTTCATTTCTCTCTCTGTGAGTTCAATATTGGTGTATAAAGGGCCATAGATTTTTTGGCGTTAATTTTGTATCCTGCTACATTGCCGAATTCATTTATTAAGTCTAGTAGTTTTTTGATGGAGTCTTTGGAGTTTTCTGTGTACAGTATCACGTCATCTGCGAATGGACATGTTTTACTTCTTCTTTTCCAATTTGGATGCCTTTTATTTCTTCTTCTTGTCTGATTGCTATGACTAGCACTTTCAGTACTATATCGAACAGGAGTGGTGAAAGTGGGCATCCCTGTCTTGTTCCCGTTCTTAGGGGAAATGAGTTTCGTTTCTGCCCATTGAATGTAATGTTGGCTGTAGGTTTGTCATATAAGCTTTTATTTGTTGAGGTATGATCCCTCTATTCCCACTTTGCTAAGAATTTTTATCAAGAAAGGGTGTTGGATTTTGTCAAATGATTTTTCTGCATTGATTGATATAATTGTGATTTTTGTCTCTAAATTTGTTTATATGATGTATCACTTTCATTGATTTGCGGATATTGTACCATCCTTGCATCCCTGGCATAAATCCCACTTGTTCATGGTGTAAAATCGTTCTAATGTAATGTTGGACCCAATTTGCTAGAATTTTGTTGAGGATTTTAGCATCTATGTTCATCACGGATATTGGCTGTAGTTCTCTTTTTTTGTGGTGTCTTTATCTGGTTTTGGAATTAGGGTAATGCTGGCTTCGTAGAAAGAGCTTGGAAGTGTGCCTTCCTCTTGAATTTTTTGGAATAGTCTTAGGACGATAGGTTTTAGTTTTTCTTTGAATGCTTGGTAGAACTCCCCAGTAAAGCCATCCGGACCAGGACTTTTGTTTGCTGGAAGATTTTTGATCACTGCTTCAATTTCTTTGGTAGATATTGGCCTATTCAGGGTTTTTTATTCTTCCTGATTGAGTTTTGGGAGCTTGTATTTTTCTAAGAATATCTCCATTTTGTCTAGGTTGTCCATTTTGTTGGAATAGAGTTGTTCATAGTATTTTTTCATAATCCTTTGTATTTCTGTGGGATTGTTTGTTACTTCACTTGTTTCATTTCTGATTTTGTTTATTTTGGTCCTCTCTCTTTGCTTCTTGATGTGCCTGACTAGAGGTTCATCAATCTTGTTTATCCTTTCAAAGAACCAGCTCTTGGTTTGTTGAACTTTTGTATTATTTTTTTGGTCTCTATGTAGTTTATTTCTGCTCTGATCTTTATTATTTCTTTCCTTCTGCTTACACTGGTATCTTCTTATTGCTCTCTTTCTAACTCTTTTGAGTTGTAGGGTTAGATAATTTATTATCATTTTTTCTTGTTTTTTGAGGTATGCCTGTAGAGCTATGAACTTTCCTCTCAAGACTGCTTTCACTGTGCCCCATAGATTTTGGATTGTTGTGATTTCATTGCCCTTTGTTGCCATGATGCTTTTTATTTATTCTTTGATCTCTTTGGTAAGTTTAATAGCATGCTATTTAGCCTCCAGGTGTTTGATTTTTTTTTCACTGTTTTTATTGTAGTTGATTTCTAATTTTATGCCATTGTGATCTGAGAAGATGGTCTTTTCTCTTCTCTAATTATTATTATTATTATTTTTGGTAAGTGAAGATAACTGTTAAAAGGCTACAATAGTAATACAGTGAGAAGATTTAGGGGTTTTGTATATAAGTTGATGGAGAAGTATGATCACATTTGAGAAATATTAAGGAGATAAATGGAGATTTATAATTTTATTTTATTTTTTTGCTAACTACATTGAATGGGGTGTTTAGGGAGAAGGTTGACACAATGAAAATGCTGTCGTTATGGAGACATCATTAATTGAGATTGTAAATTCAAGGGGATGTATCAGTTGAAAAGTACATAGTTTAAAAAATGGAAGTACATATTGAGTTACACTTTGACATATAGAGATTTGACTACCTGTGTGACTTCCATGAATTCAATGCAATAGGAAATTTTATACTTAAATGCAAAAGTCCTTTAGACTGACATCAACCACATGTATAATATAGAGGAGGTTCACTATATATAATTGGAAGTATGAAATCTCATTTTTTTAAATACTCAGAAAATTTTACTCTCAGTTCATTTAAATTATTGTGACCTTACATTACTTTTTATTCTAATGCTGATAAAAATATTAGCAGAAATATGTTTCATCAATTCTATGATCCTGTTTGTTTGCATGTATTTTATTATTGTCTATAATTTCTTTTCACTTCTTCTAAAGCTATACATATAATTAAGACTCAATTTAGTTTCTCTTTGCAGTAAGAATACATATTAGAGGATCCAATATGTTAAGTAGAAAAGGTTCCAATTTTCAAAAATATGCTATTTTATTTGCAAAAATAATATATCATGCATTTATTTTCTCATGGCTATGGGATGAGTCAGAACATGATTTTTGAACTGGACATCTTAAAAGATAGTATATTTCATTTTCTGCAGTGAAGAGAGTGGATTGAAGCTACTTTGACCAGGGATTTACATCTTATTCTTTCTGTTTTGGAACTAATGGTGTTCAAAGTATTCAAGGTATTGATTTATTTGCTTGCACTGTAGCTTCCATAAATTATTTTTGTATTTTAAAAATTGTTGCAAAAGTATTCATTATACTAAAAATTATAGACTATACAATTAAGTCATATATCCATCACCCAAATTCAACAATTACCAAGATTTTGTCATATTTTCATGTATATTCTTGAGTATTCTTTTTCTTTTCTTTGCTATTATCTTAAGCAAATCTCAGACATTCTATCATTTAATCCCTACGTACTTCAGTATTCATCTCTAAAATATTGGTGGCTATTCTCTTGCATATCACAATGTCACAATTAAAATTAACATTAATAGTAATGCCTTGGTAACATGTCCTCCCTGTTCCATAATCAAATGCCACTGCTTTTCTTTAAAACTGCCTTTTTACATTTGGTTTGTTTTAATCAGGGTTCAAATAAAGCCCACATGCTACATGTGGTTGTTATGTGTCATAAGTCTCTCTCATTGGGCTTCAGCTCCCATCCCTTTTTGTTTATCCATGCTACTGACTTAAAGAAGCTATGTTCATTGTCCTTTAGAATGTTCCACATTCTAGATCATTCTGCTTGCCTCTTTATGATTAAGTTGTTCCTCTGTATTTGATAATCTACATAGCTAGCATTAATAACTCTAGAGGCTAAACTTTCAGGTTTCTTTTATTTTTTTCCAAGAATACATCACAGGTTGACTCTGTATTTCATACTTTATCACATCAGGGGTCACATTAAGTCTGACTGTTCCCCTGTGGTGAGGCTAAAACTGACCAGTGCTGATAGCTTGATCCCTCCATTCCCAAGTTTTCTATTAATCTCTTCTATTGCACTTATTTATTTATAATCACTTCAGAATCAGTTATTCCATTAGGGATTACAAAATTGTGGTTTTATAATATTATTCCTTCCACATTTATTAGAATTTTTCTGAAAAGAACTTCCCTTCATTAATTTGGGATACATAGTTGATTACCCTACAGTAGAATAAGTACAGGAAAGATAGGGAAAATATTTAATTATTTCTTTTATCTTACATATTTTTTCATCTATTCTTTTCTTGCTCTATTTACTTTTATTACTTTTCATCAACATTACCATTTAAATTTGACAAATAATATTGAATATTCTGTATATGCCAGGCACTATGCAAAGTTGTGACCACAAAAAGTTAATTGAGAAAGAGATAAGTACAAAATTAAATATGGGTCTTAAGCTGGCTAGTCATTGTGCCTTCCACATTCACAAGTCATCCTGGGATTTAATGCCTCCCCTCACAGTCCCTTGCTGAGGTAACCTAGTGAGAAAAGCTAGATTTGCTCTCTCTACCTAGACTGAGAAATCTAGGCAATGAGATAGTTGACAAATAGACATTGAAAGTTTACAAGTTTGAAAACAGCTGTAGTAAGTGATCCAAAATTAATAGTAAATCAAAATGATGTATAAATAGAAGCCAGGAGATTAACAGTATTGAAAGAGAAGGTGGTTGTCAGTGGAAAAAAAGAAAGGATGAATAAAAGGAAAATGATAAATGATGAGAATAGCTATTCCTGGTATAGCTGGACATCTTGGGTGAGGATCCCATCTACAGTCACTTACTGCACTAACCAGGCTGCCTTCGACTCTGAAGGAGATTCTTGTCCATGATTTCAAGAGACCTGACTGTACTAGACATTGCTCCACCTGCTAGACTGAGTTCAGCTTTCCTTAGGTTCTAGAACAATATGGAAATGTAGTGTAGCCTTGTTTCTCCATTGTGTTAAATATGCTTACAAAAATTACCTTTTAATTATTTGTAGTTACTTGAGTCTATGTCCCTTATAACCAAAGTAGCATAACTAACCCAGTATGATAATATATGGAACAAATATGTATTTCCACTATAGTTGCAGCAGGTTGCTATTAAAGTATAAAGGAATGCTTTGATTTGAATAAACAAACAATTTATTTTATATAAGCAATCTGCAGAGCTAGGGTTTACAATGGGAGAATGGATAATTAAAAAAAAATCTTTTAAAATCTAAAATCTAGGCTAAAACTACCTGAATAAAGGTATAAAAAAATAATGTAAATCATTTTGTAAATCAAGTTTTTTTTCATGCTAAGTACAGCCATTTTTGAATTTTAAAATAAAGCACATTTTTCTCTACAAATGCCCCAAACAATACATTATCTGAAAATAATAAGAATATTTTTAAGAGCACAAGAGCACTGTTCTAAGAATGCTTACTAAGAATTGTACTAATTCAACCACTTCTGAATATCTCAATGTTCTACCTCCCTAAATGTACACCATGGAAGAAAGAAAAGGTTCATCTTGGATTTTTTGATGTTTATCATGCTAGCTAGATGATTTAGGCAAAACTAGACATCTATATGTTATCATTATCATCACTGTATAGGGAACTATAGGGAATTAACTGCAATCATGCTCTGTACTAAGCACTTTTACAATTTAATGTTTAAGTTAATCCTAAATTTAATTCTAATGACATCAGTACTGTTATCCCCAAATACAGGTGATGAAACTGAAGCACAGTGGGGCTAAGTAACTTTCCCAAGAGTACACATCTAGTGAGTGACAGAATCAGAATCTAAGCAACCCTTGAAATAAACAAAAATGATTAATTGTAAGAAAAAGATCCCATATGTAAGATGACGGCCATCAACCCTTTAGTCCAACTGAAACATTATTGATGCTTTGATGATTAATCTGGATTTGATCATGATAAAACAATTAACAGTAGTTACTCACAAGAAGTTAAAAATACCAGACATACCATACAGTACCATGTGCAGTGACATATAAACCAATAGAAAAAAAATGTATGTACCCTTACAGATTTTTTTTCTCAAAATTCACTGTTTTAAGTACTTCGCTGAAAAATTGGGAAACATAAAAATTACCAGTTTTCCTGTGTGGATTAGGTGCCAGAGATGTCAGAATTGAGGCCCCCATTGAACTCTATAGAATCAAACTGCATACATTTCTATGTCTACCCTCATTTATTTTATATCCTCATTTTTCTTTAATTTCTCTACTTTTCAGATAAATTGTATTTTATTATAGTTATTTTTTAAGAACACCTTAATATTTGTGTGTGAGATTAATACAGTAGTCCCCCCTTATCTGCAGTTTTGCTTTTCACAGTTCCAGTTACTTGCAGTAAGCTGTGGTACTAAAATAAGTAGAAAAGTCCAGAAATAAACAATTTATAAATTTTAAATTGTACGCCATTTTGAGTAGCATGATGAAATCTCACCATGCCCCACTCCCTTCTGCCCCAGACATGAATCCTATCTTTGTTAGGGGATCCATGCTGAATAAGCTACCTGCCCATTAGTCACTTAGTAACCATCTGGGTTATTAGTTCAACTGTTGTGGTATCTCAGTGCTTGTGTTCAAGTAACCCTTGTTTTACTTAATAATGGCCCCCAAACCACTCACGTCACTTTCATTATAGTATATTATTACAATTGTTCTATTTTATTTTTAGTTAGTGTTGTTAGGCTCTTACTGTGCTTAATTTATAGTAAACTTTATCACAGGTATATATGCATAGAAAAAATATAGTGTATAAAGGGCTAGATACTATCCCGGATCAGGCATCCACTGGGGGTCTTGGAACATTTCTCACATGAATAATGGGAGACTATTATACATAAGTAAAAAGTAAAAATAAAGAAAGAGGACTGTGTTTTAACTATGCAAAGATAAAGGTAGCTTGAGTGGCTTAGTTAGTGACCTAACATATTTGAGTGAAACGGACTGATCCATCAGATATTAGAAAAGTTTTACAACATATTTAAGACTGTTTTCAACAGTTACAAAATCAAATCGGGAGGTAAAATGTAACCCCTAGGACTAGAAGAGATAATGCATGCAAAGCACCTAGCCCAGTGCCTGGCTTTGTCTACAAACTCCTCAGATGGTAATTCTCATCTCTCTTCTACTGCCTCAAGCTTCCTACCTTGCAGTGTGAATCTGAAGACTTGTTTTCCCAGGTCTTTAATCAGGAAGTGCTGGGATAGCTTCAGAAATAATTATCTGAATCCCAAATAATTATCAGAATTCCTCTTCTTCCCCCTATAGGCATATTACCCAAGGTTTGTAGTCTATTTCTGGTCCTCTCCACCTCCTTTGCCACTGCCAGGTGGCATTTTCATTTTCTTACAAATGCTAATTTTAATAGTTAACCTGGATCCATCCACAATTTTATTTTTCAGATTTAAATTAAATATGTCTTTAAATATCCTAGTTCATTAAAATAATGCCTTGGTTGTAAATGTACATTTAAAGGAAAATAAAAACAAAAGGAAGAAAGAGTGATTGGATTGAAATGGCATTTGTGATCTACTTGCTTTTTGGTATAGGAGAACTTAAACACAAAGGGAAAAATTATCACCATGGGAAATGTTCAATTAGATGAGTTCACACTCCAAATGCTTAAGTTGGCTTTCACCCTGAACTGCAGTGTGATGATATGTTTTAATTTCCCTTGGCTATGGTTTTAACTTGAAAGGCTAGTTGATCATATACTAGTAGAGTCCTGCTTAAATCAAGCTCATTCTCCTTGGCTGTTCTCTTGCTGATGCTGGTAGTTAATTGTATGTCAAGTATTCTTAAGTGGAGAATATAATAACAAAAGCTGATTTTTAAAATTTTAATAATCTGAAAAAAGCACAGCAAACAAAATGTCTCTTGAATTCTGCCTATGATAATGAAGCTTCGGTTGCATAATCAACACTCCATAACAACACCTTTGCTTTCTCACTTGTGATTCATTTGTGGCAATGAACACACTTTTCTTCAAAGACAGACTTTGTATATCAAAACAATACTTCACATTTAATGGGTTCCGACTTTAGATTTTATCTGTTGTGAATAATGAATCAGTACTATTAAATTTTGACAATGGTAGATGTTTTCCTTTTTTCACTGAGATTTGCAAGACTAATTGGGTTATTAATCTGTTGTGTCTCACAGGATTCAAGTTTTAAAATATTTATGCTTTGTATTAATTGCTGCAAATTAAAAACAGAAGACATTAAATAATGTTGGTGTGGGTCGGTTATTTCATTAAACCTTTTATAAATGATAGATTGTTACAACTGCACTGAAAATGAGCATGTGAAGCTATACATTTGAAAACTTAATTTGTGTGTAGTAAAACCTCACAAATTCAGACTAGTCTGAGATGGGGTTAATTTTATTTTTAAAATGTGAATAATTAGTACACATAGTATATATGTACTTGTTTTGACATGGGTGTCAAATTTATATATAAATTTCTACAAGGTTAGGAAACAGTTGTGGAAAGTTAAAACCTCTTTCAGTCCTGCCTATATGAGAGTTTGGAATTTATTTGTAATTAGCATATAAACTGTTAGTGTGTAGCTAGAGATTTCTGAAGTTTGTGAAACCAGTTTACTCCTATGAGAACATAAAAATTCCCTCTGTAATCAATTTGTTGCCATTAATTTTATTAGCAACTTTTTTATCCTAGGAATTAAAACAAATGTAAATTTCCATTCAGTTTATGTGATAATTATTTTCACATTAGAAATCAATGGAATCTAAATAATATTTCCTATATGTCTCATTTAGAGTTAAAATGTTATTCTCAGTAAACATTTACTGAGTGTTCACTATGTTCCAGTGGCTGTACAAAGTATTTACATGTAAAATCTATTTAATCCTCACCACAGCCCTAGAAATAATCCCAAATTATGCAATTTTTATCACCTCCAGTTGATAGATGAGGAAATTGAGTTTTAAAGAGACTAATCCCTGCTCCACTGGGCAAATTAACTAAATAGCAGAGGAAAAATCAAATCTATATCATTTGGATTGGATTGGAGGTTTAGCCACTACATAATACTAGTGTAGATTGTGCAGGGGAAATCACCAGAACTGTGTTAAATTGCAGAAAATAAACCTCTAGCAAACATGCAGATGATATAGATTTCTTAGCCAATTCAAAGAAGAGGCAAAAATATTCAACTGTGGAGTGTGTTGGAACAAAACAACTCTGCCTTTGAATCATGATTTGGTACTGGGTATATAGCACAGATAAAACTTACACAATTTGATGCCAAAGTGAGAGTGTGTATTTGCAAATCTACAAAGGAAATTTGGACACAGTGCAAATGGCGCTCTTACTGGTATATGGTTATTTGTGGCCTGCTAAAAGTTGGAAACAAAATGTAGCTAGCTTAATAAAAATCTGCTATGAAAAATACTAGGTGTCTCTCCTCTCACTGAAACTACTGATTTGCTTCTTTTGTCTGTAGTATTTTGCTTATAGTTGTAAATTTTTTCTCCTCTCTTTTTCCCTAGGTAGGTAGGACTAAAGAAATTTTTTTTTAAATTGTCAATGTTGCAGATGTTGCCTCCAGATTATATCCTGGATTCTGGAATTGTTTAAATCTGGTAGATACAGGAAGGACTGTGTAAGCATAATTCATATTATTTGGTAGTGAAGAGATGTTAAGTGAAGAAAAAATGTTTTCTAATGTTACACAAAATTGGATAAAGCAAAATAATATTATTTTCTTCACTTTTCAACTATAAAACCAATGCCAATAAAATTATACTAGGTAAATTAAATCTTGTGTCAACAGTAAAATTATAAAATTTATTCTCCAATGTCATTACTAGCTCTTAATATTAAGTGAGCAATGGTACAGTTTGTAGCCATTGTATACATTACTTTTTGCTCTTGTGGTTCAGAGATAATGAATCACTTTTAACTCTGCCTTAAGTACAACAGAAGACTTTAGAAGGAGATGATACTTGATCTCTACTTTGAAGGAAGAGAGTATTTATGATCAAATGAAAATTGAGGAGGAGAGAGAACAGACAGGGAAAAATGACCATCAGCCTCAGATATATTGAGAAATTATAAGTAATCTGGGTGGCTGGAGCATGGACAGTGTTTGAGAGTAGAGACAGAAGCTAGGGTCTAATCATCACTGGCAAGGAAAGTCATGATGAGTTGCAATTTTTCTGTTAATGAAAGTGTGACAAGCAATTGATGGTTTTAAACTGTGGCTCCAAATATTATGGCCTGTGTTCTTAAGAGGTAAATTAGGTGGTAATACAAGGGTGTGATAGAAGAGGAAGAGATGGAGGCAGATAAACTAACAGGCTAATGCAATTCTTGAGGCAAGTAAGAGTGAAGACTTGAATTAGGGATGACAGTAGCGATAGGAAAGGGACAGGCAATTCCACAGGTATGTCAAAGGACGAATCCACCGGAGAGTGGAAAAGGGAAGATGATACGGATTGTGGCAGAGTTGATGACTCGGTTTGCTGCCTAGATTTAAGATTAAATGTGTTTTTGTGTGTGGGTGGGAGGGGATTTTTTTAACTAACATAATAGGCTTCAGAAGAACCTGTGTAACTATTAAGTAAATAAACTAGCTTTGAATTCTGTTTTTCTAGCATAGAATATTCATTATCTCCATAGGTAGCAGCAAGCACAACCAAATTTGAAATCAGCATATCATAGCAAGCTATAAGCAACACTTCTTCTAAAGCAGATATCAGAAAATATCTCAAACCCAAAGATTGTCTTCTGCATAGTAGAGCTTAGCAAGTGGTAGAGACTGAGGTTTAGATTTAAATAGGAACTCTTGCATAAATATAAAGGTAATATTTTGAACTCTAAATATTTTAAGGCAAAATCAGTAGGCAAATACAAAAAAAAAGTAAGAAAATATAAGCTGTGAAGATATTTTTAATGCTTGGGAATTACTGTTATTGTCATTAAGAAAAGAATAAATAAGGAATAATGCCAAGACACTTAAGCTCAATTTCAGATTCTGCCATTGATTTGTTCCATGTTTTAGGATGCATTTCTTAATCTTTAATATTCTGAGTCTAAAATGAATGTAAACAAAGTTATCTTTATAGCTCTTCCAAGTATCAAATATATAGATATAGATAGGTAGATAGATATTTATATATATATTTAGATATAGATAGATATATAATTGAATATTTTCTTCTTTAATGGAGAGATCATGAGCTTTGGAAAGGCAGTTCAAGTCTCAAATCTTGACCACCAACTTCTCATTTGTAAAATGAGAATAATAACAACAAATAGGAATTTTGTGAGAAATAAATGAATGTTAATTCATCTTTAAAAAACTTGTATAGTAAAAGTCCATTGATTTTATATCAAAAGAGATATTGCTTAAAAAGCTTGTGGTCACAAAACTCATCTTATTCGGTTTCATAGGAATGTATAAAGTAAAAAGTAAAAGTTTCAATGTTTACGTATCACTTTAGTGAAGAAAATAAGTAAAAAAAAAAAAAAACACAAAAAAAACTAAGACTCCCCTCACCCAAGCCTTATAAATTTTCAGTCATTCAACTATTATTTTCTACGCATACAAGCATAGATATCCAGTTAATAATGTTTATTTTATATTGTTCTTTTTGTAAAATATTGGAACATATTATGCACACTATTAATCTGTAATTTGCTTTTTCACTTAACACTAATAGATATCATTTCATGTTGATACAAGCTAATCTACCTAGCTCTTTTTAATAGTTGTATATTATTCTGTGTATTCATACATTGGGATGATACAGCCTATAGAGGGGACTTCTAGGGTACATAAGAGAAGGGTGTGGGGATATCACAGGTATTTGAATAGCATAAAAACTGGAAGCCTCTAGTCATTAGATAACTTTTGGGAATCAGGTTTAACCAAGCCCTAATTTTTAATTTATGCTTACTAGTTTGAAATTTTTGTAGCAAAAAAAAAAGTCACTATTATTGCAATAAAAATTTCTTTGAATATTAGAGAGATTGAATAGCTCTCCAATTGCTTTTGTGTGTTTTTTTCTTTCTAACTTGCCCATTGATTTCATTAGCCATTTTTCCTAACTTCATATTTTTCCTATAGGTTTGTAACAGTTCTTTTCCTATGAATATTATTATCTCACTAGTGGTCTGGTGCACAAAATTCATGCACGGAGGTGAGGGGGTCCTTCAGCCCAGCCTGCACCCTCTCCAATTGGGGGCCCCTTGGGGGATGTCTGACTGCCGGTGTGGGATTGGGCCTAAATCGGCAGTCAGACATCCCTCTCACAATCTGGGACCACTGGCTCTTAACCACTCACCTGCCTGCCTTCCTGATCACCCTAACTGCCTCTGCTTGCTTGCCTGATCACCCCCAACTGCTCTCCCTTGCCTGATCTTGCCCCAAATGGCCCTCCCCTGCCAGCCTGATCTCACCCCCAATGGTCCTCCCCTTCAGGCCTCATCTCGTCCCCTACTGCCCTCCTCTGCTGGCCTATATGGTTCTGATTGGCCAGTTTCTATGCCAGTCAGTGTCAAACGCTTCACCTCCTAGGCAGCCATTGGCTCCTCACAATTGACCCAGATTTGGTTCTGATTGGTCGGTTTCTATGCCAGTCAGCATCTCTGAGCCTATCAAGGGGGCCTGATCAGAAAGATGGGGCTGATCAACAGCCCTGGTGAAGGCCTGGAGAGAAATGGAGGCATGGCTGCTGGCCAGACTGGGAGAGAAAGAGAGAGGCAAGTGCTGATCAAAAGCTGCCACAGAGGCAACAGATCAGTCCTTGCTTCTCTCTTCAGGCCTCTCTCTGGCCCTGATTTACAGCCCCCTCAGCAGTCAGTGCTGAAGCACCACGCCTGCAGTGGAAGCAGTCAGCGCCAAGTTGCCATGGCAACCCAGCTGACTGTAGGACTGACTTCCATTGGTCGAGCCTCGGTCTTTACTGGTCATTCTGACCCAGGGTTTTTATATATTAGGATTGCCTCTTCTATATTGAATGTCTTTTTTCTAGTGTGTCATTTTTATTTTAAATGATAGTTTGGTTTTGGTTACGGTTTTGCCATGTTGAGTGTTTAAAAGCACTGATGAGAGCCCTTAAACCACAGTTCTCCATGAATGAAAATCAAACTGGACATTGCTTATGCAACTGAGAAAATCTTGAGTCTAACAGCTTATTTTTAGATCCCTTGTTTTGAAGTTATCTAAATTAAAGCTTCTAGATTAAATAAAAATATTTTATAAGTCACTTTCAGATAACTGAGATGCACAGCTCATCTCTTCCACCAATTAATATTTTTCCTCCTTCAAAAGTACACACAACTCTTACTTTTTTCAAGCAATTTCTGGGAATGACTGCCCCAGTATATTCTTCTGTGCCTTACACTCTTAGCCTCATTTTGTTCAGTAGTTTGCCCTTATTGCTGTAATATTTTTCTTTTAATTATAACCCATGTTTCTTGAAGTAACATCAACCTTAGGGTAGAAAATCAAATAGAAGAATAACATCCCCTTAGAATATTTTTGGCTCTTTGCACTCCTGCTTTGATCTAGCTCCTCATTATTCTTTCAGCTACAGTTTAGCGTTCTTCATTCTCCTTTCCTATGTACTCTCCATGGAGCTGTTCCCCATGTTGCTCTTTTTCTGTTCCCCTGTGGTATCACTGCCTTCTATAGCATACACCCTGTTTCCTATCACTGCTGGTGCTTGATAGCAAAGTTCTGAGTTCCCAATCTTGTTGATGCTGCTGCTTCCCATATCCATAGAGATCACAGGAGTGATCCTCAATTGTAAATAAGCAGCTGCCACAGCTCCTGAGAACCAAGGATGAGCAGTTGTTTTCCAAACACTTGATATAACAAAACCACTGTTTCCCACAACCATCTCTACCTTTTCACCTTGTAGTTTTCTTCATGCGACTTACCATGATATCTATATCTGTTATCATTATTTATATTTAATTTGTAAGTGTATATTTATATTTGTGAGATACCAGACTGTAAAGTTCAGAAAGGCAAGGACCATGCCTATTTTGTTTAGTAGTATGAAACCTGCCCTTAGTACAGTGCACAACACATCTTAGGCCTTCAATTAATAGCTACTTATTAGAGCACTAGAGGCCCAATGCATGAAATTCATGTAAAAGTAGGCCTTCCTTCCCCTGGCTACCGCCACTGGCTTCCCTCTGGCACCTGGGACCTGGGCTTCCCTTGCAGCCCAGGCTTCGTCCAGAAGGTCGTCTGGAAGGATGTCCAGAAAGACATCTGGTCTAATTAGCATATTACGCTTTTATTATTATAGATGTTATTTATTAAATGCTAAATGCATTACAGCCATTTATATTATACTACCTCTTATTTTACTTCTCACAAATTTATAGGTTTTTAGACTTTTTTCTAAAATAAATAAAACATTATAAATTTGATTGAAGCCTTATGAATCCAATTCCCTTTGCTTCTTGCCCAAACATTACTATGAGACTAGATTTGATATCTTTATTCCCCTGAATTTCTTTATATCTTTATGATATGTGCATGTATTTATCAGAAAACATGTCAGATATGTGCTGAACTATCCCCTAGAGGCACTGACTGATTTACCTACAGGCAAAGTCTGAGAATGTGAGAAGCTAGACAGAAAGCAGCTGAAAAACGGAGAGAGCTGAATGCAAGAACAGGAGAATAATTAAAATTCAGGCTCTACAAAGTAATGAATCTAGGTGAACACCCCAAGCATAAGTACATCCTAGGAGGAGGAATAAATATTGACCTGTGTTGAATGAACCTAGAACCTAGTTGGATGAAGGTCATCTCTCTCAACCTTAAAACACTACTGCCAGAAGAAAATAAATTCTTTTTGAAAGAATAATAACTTAATTCAAACACTCAAATTGTATGAGCATTTTTCACACACAAAAAGTCCTTCATTTAATCAAAAAATAAGCAGGCATTATAAAAGAATAATACAGTGGAATTTAGAGACAGATGTTACAGTAACTGTGATTATGATTTTTAAGAAATCCTGAGTGTAAATAATTGATGAATGTACATCTGCATTCAAGTTTTAAAATATCAATCAACATCATTAGATAAATTGAAAGATGGTGGTTGGTAAGGGATATTTGATGAAATATACCTTGCTTATGGTGGAAATTTGGGCTAAAATATTTCATATAGTATCAATGGTTTTTTTCTTATTTGAGGTCATATTTACTCAGGTAATACTTTCTATCTCATTCAGAATTGTATTACTCTTTTTAATTTAGACCCTAAAATATAAATTAATGTGAGAATAATTTTCTTTTTTTAAATAAAATTTTTTTTATTGATTTCAGAGAGGAAGGGAGAGATAGAAACATCAATGATGAACCCTAACTGATTTACCTCAGTGGATGGAGCATCAGCCTGCAGACCCAAGAGTCCTGGGTTCAATTCTGGTCACATGCCTGGGTTGCAGGCTTGGTCTATCATGCAGGAGGCAGCTAATCGATGATTCCCTCTCATCGGTGTTTCTATCTCTCTCTTCCTCTTCCTTCCTGAAATCAATAAAAATATTTTTTAAAAAAATCAATGATGAGAGAATCATTAATTGGCTGTCTCCTGCATTGCCCCTACTGGGGACTGAACCTGCAACCTGGGCATGTACCCTGATTGGCATTGAACCTCGACATCCTAGATTCATAGGTCAACACTCCACCACTGAGCCACACCAGCCAGGCTATTTTTGTTTTTGAATATTTGTCATTTGTATATATGTGTATGTATATACATATATACATGCATTATATATTTATATATAGTATATTGATATATGCATGCATTACATATTTATATAGTATGTATATGTTAAAAAGAAAATGCTATCAGTCTTACATATTGGCTTGGGGTGAGTGTTTACAAGGTTATGAAAAGACTTGTTATATTCAGTGGGCTTGTATTACCAGGAGCCTTATTGCAAGATTGAAAACACATGCAGAGTACATGTTCAGCAGCAGTAGGAATCTTGTCTTTAGCCTAAGCTTGTTGAATCTAAAACACAGACCTGCCAAGGAGCTCTGTAGTCCTGACTAATGGTCCACCATGGGCCATTTACCAGAGGAATGACAAATCTTTCTTGAAATAATTCATTGTAAGCAAACAGGAAATGAAAGTATTTCAGCTTGTTTCAAGAAAATTGCTAACAGGTGAATATGAGGTGTGGTTTTGGTATTACATGGTATCTGCTTCTCCGATCCATCTGATGCATCTTCAAAATTCAGACATATGAAGATGGAGTGTATGATACAACTGAAGAGTCTCTTTAGAGACAAACATTCTAGGACATCCATCAGGAGCTACAAGCGCCATCACATTGATCTAATCTAATGAACTATTTTCTTGATACCCAATATTGTTTTATCAAAACATTCCAGTGTGTAGTTTTTTTTTTCTTACCTAGGAAAGTTCATAAAGAAATATCACATAAATAAAAGTATTTATGATCTATATAATAATTAATGTGGTATATAGGTAACGTAAGGTACTCTTTGTAGGTTTTTTTAGTCACATTCTTCTTTTTGATACACTAATATGTGTTTGATTTTAGGTTTCCTCAAGAATTGAACATGGGAAAAATAAGTGCTGAAATTATGTGGACCCTTTTTGCTCTGGATATGAAATATGCACTAGAAGGTAATTCCAAATATCTACTTGTATTAGAACACACATTTTAGTGAAATCATTATTTCTTGTTCTTGTTTTTAAATGCAAGAATTGATTAATTAAAACATTGATTGCTTCATATGACAGTTCTATTTTTCAAAAATACTTTATTGTTTAGAGTAATACATATGTCTCCTTTTCCCCCCATTGACCTCTTCCCAGCCACCCCTCTCCCTCAAGCACATGCCCTCAATCCCCTAGTGTTGTGGTCGGCAAACTGCGGCTCGCAAGCCACATGAGGCTCTTTGGCCCCTTGAGTGTGGCTCTTCCACAAAATACCATGGCCTGGACGAGTCTATTTTGAACAAGTGGCGTTAGAAGAAGTTTCAGTTTAAAAAATTTGGCTCTCAAAAGAAATTTCAATCGTTGTACTGCTGATACTTGGCTCTGTTGACTAACGAGTTTGCCGACCACTGCCCTAGTGTCTGTGTCCATTGGTTATGCTTATATGCATGCATACAAGTCCTTTGGTTGATCTCTTTACTCCTCCCCTGCTTTTCCTCTGAAGTTTAATGGTCTGTTTGATGCTTCTCTATTTCTGGGTCTATTTTTGTTCATCAGTTTATGTTGTCCATTATATTCCATAAATGAGTGAGATCATGTGATATTTATCTTTCTCTGACTAGCTTATTTCACTTAGCATAATGCTCTCCAGGTTCATCCATACTGCTGTGAATGATAAGAGTTCTTTATTTTTTCAGCAATGTAGTATTCCATTGTGTATATATACCACAGTTTTTTAATTTATTTGTCTGCTAACAGGTACTTAAGCTGTTTTCAAATCTTAGCTATTGTAAATTGCGCTGCTATGAACATAGGAGTACACATATCCTTTCTGATTGGGGTTTCTGATTTCTTCGGATATATTCCCAGAAGTGGGATTACTGGATCGAATGGAAGTTCCATGTTTAATTTTTTGAGGAATCTCCATACTGTCTTCCACAGTGGCTGCACCAGTCTGCATTCCCACCAGCAGTGCAGGAGGGTTCTTTTTTCTCCACATCCTCGCCAGCATTTGTTGTTTGTTGATCTGTTGATGATAGCCATTTTGACAGGTGTTGAGATGGTACCTCATTGTCATTTTGATTTGCATCTCTCAGATGATTAGTGAATTTGAGCAGGTTTTCCTAGTTTTTATTTTGTGAAAAACCTCCATACTGTTTTCCATAGTTGCTGCACCTTTTACAATCCCAGCAATAGTGCATGAGGGTTCCCTTTTCTCCACATCTCTTCCAACACTTGTTTGTTGTTTTATTGCTGATAGCCATTCTGACAGGTATGAGGTAATATCTCATTATGGTTTTAATTTTTGTTTTCCTGATGATTAGTGATGTTGAGCATCTTTTCATGTCTATTGGCCATTTGAATGTCCTCTTTGAAGAAATGTCTGTTCAGGTCCTCTGGCCATTTTATTTAATCTGATTGTTTGGTTTTCTTGGTGATAAAATATGTAAGTTCCTTAGGTATTTTGGGTATTAACCACTTACCAAATATATCATCACAGAAACAAAAACAAAACCCAAAATCTTGTGAACAATTTAGTTCTAAAAAGTATTCCCACAATAGGAAGATAATTTCCTCAAAGTATTTAAAAGCAATAAGAAGGGCATACATTTTCATCAAATGGTCTAAGGTGCAGGATCATAGTGATATCTTACTTGTAAGATAATGCTCAGTTGCAGGACTACTTGATGGTAGTTTATTGACTAAAGCAGGCCATGTTGAGAGTGTGGCTATTCATCTGCATGGGCATGGAAATGGAAGCCAAGGCTAGGCAGGTTAAAATCTGGTCAAAGCTTGCACAAGGACAATAGCAAGGCTCTTCACCAGAAACTTCACTTTTAATAAATCTAAGTTATACACTGCAAAGCAAGGGAATGCAGCTTTGAGTTTAAAAATTCTCTAAATATTATTTGAGCACTCCCATGTTTAGAGTGAGAGATAGAACCACAAACAAGTCTATGGTTTCTGTCCTCTAGGAACTTATCACCTAGTAGGTAATTGTCTTTACACGTAGTCAACAAATATATAGTGAGCCCCTAGAAGCTAAATTCACATAACTGCACTCACTGTGGAGGATACAACAATGAACAAGATAGCGATGGTCCTTGGCCACAAAACTCAGCAGGCCCCTGAGCCATAAAGAGCAAGGAGTGAGGCTGGGGAAATTGATGGGGACCAGCATGCAGGGCCTTGTAGCCCATGGAGAGGTGTGTGACTCTCTGCCTAGAGAATCAAGGGACCATAAAGGGACTTCATCAGGGACAAGTCTTTTCAGATAAAGCATTTTGACTGCAGTGTGGAAAATAGATTAATAAATAAGGTAAGACTGGTTCAGAGTTCATGCTGCCATTTTCTAGCATTGCTAAAATGTAAGCTTGCTACTAGGGGACACAGAAGGAACATAAAGATATTTGCCTTGTTTGGGAAAAACAAAGGTACACAGTAGATTATTTTATCAACTTTTCTGGTAAAGTATAGGTCTTCGACCTCACACATATAGAGATTTATCTAATCCTTAAGATTACAGCAGAACTGCTCAGAGGGGCAAAGTTTATATTCTGCAATGTAGTGTTCCTTCTCTGTTGTTTTTATTAGTCCTGCCTTTTCTCTGCCTCCAACCAAGCACATCCTTTTATACCTCTCTGCTCTGTTGTCTCTTTGGAATCCAACAAGTCTCTTAAGTCAAATGGGAACCACCAGTCCACTAGCCAGTGAATTTCTTCAGAGAGCAATTTTGCTCCCCTAGTCCTATCCCTGCACTCCTCTGCTGTCCTTGAATGTCTGTCAGGCATCTTATACTTTACTAGAGGTCCGGTGCATGAAAATTCATGCATTGGAGGGGGGGCCTCTCAGCCCGGCCTGCCCCCTCTCACAGTCCAGGAGCCATCAGGGGCTGGAGGCGACCCAGTGATCAGGGGAAGGTGACGCCCCCATCACACCTCTGCTGCTGCCACTGCCAGCAGCACAAACCTCGGCCGGCCCTGGTTATCTGAGCCTTGGGCATTCCTGGGCAGCTGGGCAGCCAACATCCGAGGCTTGCCTGCACCTTGGGCCATCCCTGGGTGGCTAAGAGGCTGAGGGTGGGTCCGGCCACACTGTGTGCCTATTTTCCCCCCAGCTGGGCTGCCATCTTGTGGCTATGGGTGCTGCCATCTTTGTGACAGTGTGATGGTCAATTTGCATATTCCCTCTTTATTAGATAGGGTATGGTCAACATAGAAATCTCCCCTGTCAAAACCTGCTTCTTCCCTCTGGCTGGCCCCCTTCCCTATTGCAATTATTGGCACCACCATTCATGCAGTTACTGAAGTCAAATAGGTAGGGTTACCATGGATTCCCTTATTTTCCCCAACACACTCAGTTTATTCCAGTTTTGGACTTTATGCCAGGTTGTCTACTGCCTAGACTTCTCTTTCCACCAACCTTCACAGCAGCTGTGTAGGGCTCAGCTTCATGCCACCTCCTCAGAATCAAACGTCATTCCCAGGAGTCACCTTAGTTGAGTCCTTTGCATAGCAATGAATTACTGTCTTTTATTTATTTGTTTGTGTGTATATGCTTGTTCAATTGAATATTTCTTAACAGTATTCCTCACTGCAATGTATAATTTTGTCTATGATTTTTACCAACATAGCTATATTGCCTAGAACAAAGCCTAGAAAATAGAAGCTACTCAGTAACTATTTGTTGCATAAAAAGTTTACCAAGTAATTCCAACTCAATGGAGTAGTGATTAGTGAAAAGGGCAGTGGTGGAGACTTCCACTTCGATCTTCTTTTGTTATGTGATCTTGGGAACCTTCTGAGAAATCAACACCTTTGTGTTTCATTGTCCTCACCTGTAAAATGAAAGGTTCACATTGGATCAATGGGCTGGGCAATGGTCAGCGAGGCTACTGCCCACACTTATGAGAAAATTGATTGCTTGGAACTATTCCAAGGTGGCACTGCTTGCCAGGGCACATTTTATTTGAGCAGGCTTATGTATTTCCTTATATAGTAGCAGTTGCAAATATTGGGTATTTTATGTTCCCTTCACTTATAAAACTGTGTGCTAATTTGAGAAATGTTAAGTGTAATATTTGTGTTAAGAAATTTAAAGCTCAAAAATTTAGTATTTGAGACAACAATGAAATTAGAAATGCTGCAAGTAAAGCATCTATAAGTTTGAACAGATGCTTATGGACAGTGGTTGGCAAACTCATTAGTCAACAGAGCCAAATATCAACAGTACAACGATTGCAATTGCTTTTGAGAGCCGAAAACCAACTTCTGCACACGGGCCACAAAGTTTCAATCACACTGTACGTGTGCTCCCGCACGTGGTATTTTGTGGAAGAGCCACACTCAAGGAGCCAAAGAGATGCATGTGGCTCACGAGCCGCAGTTTACAGACCACTGCTTATGGGTCATAGGTTAATAATTTTGTGCAATAACAGTATCCCAAAGTGCAGAGATTGTATTTTCAAAAATCAGGTCCAAGATCAGTGGGAATTAATAATTTTGTGATTATCTTAGCTTGTTGGAGACAATTTTATTATTAGTTTGACTTTTTTTAATAGCAGATTTGATATTTAAATACTATACCATATAACTTACCTACTTAAAGTATACAGTCAATAGTTATTACATTTGCTTATTTATACACATTGTCAAGAAGGCATGTAAGGGAGTAACTTGGATTGCAGTTCATGGTTTATGTATCTTCTCACACAGATGAGAGGGCTTTTAAGTGCAAAGATTATATGTGTCATCTTTGTGTTTATTGAATCTTAATAGAAATTCAATAGGTACTTGTTTATTTGACTCAAATTGCAAATGTGACAACCCTCAACAAAGAACCTTGGAAACAAGGCCAGAACACTTGCCATGTTCAAACTTACAATTTCTAGTATTGCAAGTTGGAAGGCAGCCAGAGATCTCAGTCTGGAAAACCCAATTTCAGAAAGCTTCGTCATGTATGAGCTGCATAACCTTGGACAGTTAATGCATAATCTCTCCAAACTTTAGTTTTCTTTCCTATAAAAAGGTGGTAAGAGTTTTCAGGTTGATGCGAGGATCACCTGACACATTAAATGTACTTTGCAAACTCTAAAGCACTGTGCTGGTGGTAGGAGACCATTGCTGTTATCTATAATAATAAAAGTGTAATATGCTAATTAGACTGAACAGTTGAATGACCTTCCGGACATCCTTCTGGATGTCCTTCTGGATGAAGCCAGGGCTGCAAGGGCTGAGGCGAGCAGCTGTGGCTGCAAGGGCTGAGCCCCTTGCACGAGTTTTGTGCATTGGGCCTCTAGTTAGTAAGTAAGGGAAGAATGTCCTGACAGAGTTCCAAAACAGTCTCCTTTAGGGGTCATTTAAGGTTTAAACTCCTAGGAGAGTGTTTAAAAATGCTTGTGAATCTGGTCACTACTTCTCCCTCCTTCCCTTTCACATAAAGGCTAGTATTTATTGAGTATTTATTATGACAATTTTGAGGATTATAATTTAGTAAACAAGAACTTGGAGGCAATTTATAATACCATCAAAATGTCTAAAAGCCTCTAAGTGACTGAAATGTTGACTTGCCAATTCCAGTTGACTGCAGGCATTTCATTTATCATCTTGGTATCCACAGAACTTCATTGCCTGGAAATTCTTAAATCAGAACATTCCTGACCAGGGCATTGATTGTATAACATATAATTGTCTTCAAAGTCTCTATTAAAAGCAAATCTTGCAGGGCCTCAAGATAGCCACTAGACAATGGATTAGGTCCACAGGATTCAGGTGGTTTCCAATTAATCCTATACAATAAAAGCCTAATATGCA
This sequence comes from Corynorhinus townsendii, assembly GCA_026230045.1. Taxonomy (NCBI): domain Eukaryota; kingdom Metazoa; phylum Chordata; class Mammalia; order Chiroptera; family Vespertilionidae; genus Corynorhinus; species Corynorhinus townsendii. Next base: position 180,133,237 of record JAPDVU010000001.1, read on the forward strand.
AATAGAGCTAACAGTGAAACCACAGGTCATTATGACATGCACTGACCACCAGGGGGCAGACGCTCAATGCATGAACTGCCCCCTGGTGGTCAGTACGCTCCCACAGGGGAAGTGCTGCTCAGCCAGAAGCCAGGCTCACAGCTGGTGAGCCCAGCAGCAGTGGTGGAAGACTCTCCTGCCTCTGCAGCAGCGCTAAGGGCCCCTCAGGGGATGTCTAACTGCTGGCTATCCCCTGAGGGATCCCAGACTGCAAGAGGGTGCAGGCTGGGCTGAGGGACCCCCCTCCCAGGTGCATGAATGTTGTGCACTGGGCCTCTAGTAATTCCATAAAAGAGTGCTTGGGATGCCTTAAAACACTGGTTTTTAAGTTGGGGTTTGTGGCTGAGCTTCAAATTGGATTCTGAATTTGCATCCACCTTTAGGGGTAGGTGTGATGGAAAAGGGGTGTCGAAGGCATCTGCCACATTCTCAGATGAATTTTGAATATATGAACAAAAGTCACTGAAAATAAATTAATTGAAAATGATTGTTTTACTTAATTAACTTAGACAAGGATAGGATTAATTATAATATGTAAAACACAATCACTGGCATTAGTAAAGTCTCCCAGATCAGTGTTCCTCAAACTTTAATGGCACTTTAGTGTTTGAAGGCAGATTCTGAATGAGTACATCTGTGTGTGTGTGTGTGTGTGTGTGTGTGTGTGTGTAGTATATGTGTGTGTAGGGGGTGATTCTCTTCATTTCTAACAAAATGTGAGATGATGCCCAGACATCTGGTTGGTGTGTCACACACCGAGTAGCAGTGAGGCTTTAACACTGTTATTAAAATAATGTATTAGTTCTGGACATTCTTTTTATCACCAATCTGTTGTCTGCTGCTTAGTTATGTTGGATCTCACTAGTATGTGAAGATTCTAAGACTGCCTTTGTAAGTTTTCCTGGTCTCATCATTCCAATAAGCACAACTTTGCCCTCATAATTTTTATGAGCTATCCCCTGTTGGCTTACAAATTTGAATATTTGCATATTAAATACTTTCAGAAAGTTCTTTACTCTCCTCACATTTATTTTTTGGCTCCTCTCTCAAAGAAATATGCTCTCTTTTTATTACCCTTTATCTAAATACAGGTCTCAGGTCACCCTGCGCATTTAGAACATTGCCCTTGACCTTGTAGCCACTAAGACAATGAGCACACAGAGGCATGGTCACATCTTTCCTGATCTTACTGACTACCTTGGCTATGCCCAAATAATTGACTGTTGGTTGCATCATGAATGTATCTCACCTCACTTAGAGCATTCTCATACTTAGCATCTTTCTGGTCTACCTCATACTACTTGGTTTATCTCACACCTCTCGTCTTTCTGGTCTACCTATCAGCAATTTTCTGCTGACTTTCAAGTCTACCCTCATAAATCACTGGTTGTCAATTTATGTAGATCCTCATTATTTGGTGGAAAAGATTGAGTTCTGACTAATATATACAATGAATAAAACCTCCCTGGAAACAACCAATTGCTTTCTTCTCCTGTTTACTACTTTTAGTTTTTCTTAACTTAACCAGAATGACAGACATTAATTAAGGTTACGTCTCTATTCACTTCAAAGACTGTGGATGGAGGGAGCAGAGATTGATTGCGCTTTATAAAGGACCTACATGGCCTCCTTTTCTTACAGCAGTGGTTCTAAACCTGTGTGGTGTTTCTCCCCTACTCCAACATACCTCAGAGGTACAGAAATGTCCATGAGTAACAGGAATGCTGGTGTTTCTTAACCAAGAAGAAAGGAAAGGTGGCTTTCCCCCCATCCTATTGAGAATAATCAGTATTATTCTTATCCAGAGAATTACTCAAAGAAATAACACAATACTTATGTATGAATTATTAGCTTTTAATGGGCATAATATATTATACCTGAGAAAATTCTATCCTAAACAACATAATAAAAGGCGAATATGCAAATAGGCTGGATGGCGGAATAACCAAACAACTGGTTACTGTGACGTGCGCTGACCACCAGAGGGTGTGCATGGAACATGGCGGGCATTGGCCATGGTGGGATGGTGGAGCAGATGAATGGGGACTCCAGACCAAGGCAGGGCACTGGTTGCTGTCATCGGGGTGAGCCTTTGGTGGTTACTGAAAATTCTTTGCTTGCTCCCTCACATGGCAGTCCCTCCAGGCCTCTGTTGCTTGGCACCATCAGCAGGTGTGAGCAGCAGTTGCCAGCCCTGATCACCTCTCTGGGCTTCTCCACCTTCCCCTGTTCCTGAGGGGTGATCTGGACCAGCAGCCGCTGCCAGAGATGGCCCCGCTCGCACCCGCTGCTGGTGCCAGAGCCAATGCTTGCACCTGCTGCTGGCACCCGGCACCAGTCCTGATTGCTTGGCGCCATCAGCAGGTGTGAGCAGTGGTTGCTGGCCCCAATCACCCCTGAGGGCTTCTCCACCTCCCCCTGCTTCTGAGGGGTGATTGGGGTAGCAGCCACTGCTAAGTCCCCTGTCTGCTGGCAGCCCAGCTCCTGCTGCCGCCACTTGCACCTCCTGCTGGTACTGGCCCCAATGGCTTCATTCCAATAGTGGGTGTGAGTGGGGCCTACGCTGTCAGCACATGGGAGCAGTGGCAGTGGGAGCTGAGCTACCAGCAGAGAGGAGACTGGGGACCGCAGCAGGAGGGGCTGGGTGGGGGCATGGAGGATGGGCCCACCGCAGCCTCGCGGCCCACAGGTCCTTTCAAGGTGCACAAATTCATGCACTGGGCCCCTAGTATACCGTATGATTAATAATCAAGTCATTTTCCTGTTCTTAAAGTTATTTGCTAAGATTTAGCTACTTTGAATACCAGAATACCACAGAGATAGTTACATGCTACTTCAGCAAACATTCACATTCCTGATATAATAATAGAGCATCACAATTAATCCAATGGCCTGAGCTAGAAATTGGGAAGACATCATTGACTTCTTTTTCTCTTCAGCATTCATTTAGCAAATCTATACTATACGCTCTATATAAACGTTTCTCAACAATTTCCCTCCTATGCTTCTTACAACTGACCCTCATCAGACATACCACCTTTCCTATTTCCACCTTGAATGATAAGTTCTTCCTTTGTGGATGCCTCCCTGACCATTTCTTAGTATAGCCTGGACTTACTTGTAACCCACTCTCTTTTCTGTACCCGATCTTAGACCTAGTGCTAATAGTTTTCCCGTACACATACTATATGCTTTAGCTATATCCAACTATTTAAAGTTTCCCTGAAGTCCTTGCATAAGTTTCTGCCTCAGGAAATTGTGTATTATTCCCCTCACCTCACCTAACCTTTTCCTTACTTGCCATTCCTAGCAAAGACATGTATTCTTCAAAGTCCAATTCAAGTGTTGCTTATTGTGTTAATTTTTTGTGAGATTCTCAGAGAGAAATAAGTACTTCTTTCCTATTTTCCCATAATTCATCCTATTATAACATTTATCCTTGTATTATACTTCACAAATAAAATACATCACTCACAATATCCGAGGCTCTTATTCATCTTTTATGAATGTCCCTACTCTTTCCCCTTTCTCTGACACTTAATAGAAAATGTTATAAACCAGTCATCATCTGCATGAATATAAGCCCATGTCTACAAAAAGCTAAATGCATAGATACTGTTGCATTCCCAAATTCTAATTTCCAATTGCAATTCAACAGACTCACACAAACCTGAAGCAATCATTCATACAAAGGAGAAACAATTTCTAAGTATGTAGTTCCAACAATTATTTTCACCTCATGTGGTTGTAGCAGTTTTAAGAATAACTCAATAATCATAGATGTGGGGGGAGAGGGAACCCACTTACCTTTTATTTACCCACAGAGACTCTATGTGTATGTGTTACTCGGGTGTTATAACAAAAGATGACAAGTTTACATGAAGTACAAGCTATGCTTCCTTGGGAAATTGTGAGATAGCTCTTCCAGTCACACTCTGTTCATTAGTCCCTACCTTCTTTTTTATAACATCCCATTAATTTTTATTAACATACCTTTATACAGAATTCCAAGTGTAGATTAATGGATTAAAAAAAAGAAAACAAAACGGATACCAATGGTTAGTAATTCTCAATGCTCATTACTGCAAAAAGGAGCAGTTCTATGCATTTAAGTTTTCAGTGGCAGATCACATGAATCAACCTACGAACTGAAATATGATTTCTGGATTAATATATTAGTTTAGATGAGACTGTTTATTTGAGAAGTGACTTGTTATAGTTGTCCTCCCCACCCCCAAATAAAGGCAAGAAGAAAATGTATTCACCGGCACTTCAGTTTTCCTGATTCACCAGGCCAGTGGTTCTCAGAATGTGGTTCCCAGCAGTAGCAGCAGCAGCATCACCTGGTAAGATGTTAGAATGAAAATTCTTGGGTCCCACCCCAAAACTGCCAATTCAGATTGGGGCCCATCAATCTTTTTTTAACATGATTCTGATGAATGCTCAAGTTTGAGTACTACTAATCTGGAGAATATATAATTTGCATAGTGTCTTCTTCCATTGTTGTTTGGAACATGCAATGATTTTTTAAGACATTTAACTGTCAGAAATATGTCTATTCTAGTGAAAGTAAAAAATGGAGGCGCTGGTATGGATACATTAACCATGTAAAACCAAACCAGGAAAGGAATAAAATCATGAAAGAAAAACAGTTAAAGGAGCAAATTAATTGTGGCTATCAATTTTTTAAAAAGATAAGTAAAGAGAGAAGAATTAAAATAGTAATAAAGAAAAAGAAGATAAATAAAAAATCTCAAGGAAATAAAGGGAGAAGGGGAATAGACTAGGCCAAGTTTATTAACGCAATGTGAGCAAAATGACAGGAAAGGTGTTGATGACTCAGCCAAGCAGGCATGCAAGTCTTACATTATGAAAAGTTCATGGAGTACTCAGTAACATAGAGGAAAATGAACCTCCATTTTAAAAGTATGAAAATATTATTTATTTTGCCTAATCTTCTATTTAAAAGAAAAATAGAAACACATATTGCATTTATGTCAAGTCATTTTTCATTTTTTGCCTTGGAGTCAAATTCCAACAAGAGCATATAAATTTCTGCTAATGTTCACATCCTTTATTGTCTTTATTATTTTTTAATAGAACAAACTCAATGCATTTTAAAACAGTTAATGCTTTTTTTTGGTATCATAATACTACAAAAGTCAAATATACAATGTGGATAACAAGCTTTACCATTTATTTATATTCTACTGATCTTATCAGTGAGACTTTAACAGGATTTTGGTGAAACTTTGCATAGCAATGTTTTCCATATTTAACTGTTCAGCATGCTTTGTGTTGTATTATTTTCCATAGGAACAACTGTAAGCCTACTTTTGCCCACTCCTGTGTTTTATAAACTAAATGTTTTTATTGTTTTTAAGTGGGGTGGATGGTAATACTAGTGACATTCCCAGTTATATGACATCAGTTTTTTGGCAAAAAGGGACGACATTGACCATGTTCATTTCTTAACACAAGCCTGGCACATGTAGTTGCTTAATAAATAATCATTGAATGAAAATCCAAGGTGCGCAAAAACTATCCTATATAATAAAAGCCTAATATGCTAAGTGTCTGGTCGACTTATCAGTCATTCAACCAATCAAAGCGTGATATGCTAATGATATGCTAAGGCCACTCAACCACGTGCTATGACATGCACTGACCACCAGGAGGCAGACAGTTGACAGGTCGACTAGTTGCTATGATGTGCACTGACCACCAGGAGGCAGACGCTCCGACGGGCAGGTTAGCTCACTGCTGGGGTCCAGCAGATCAGGACTGAGAGAGATAGGCTGGACATGCCCTGGAGCCTTCCCGCAGTCCCTCTCTGGCTGGCCAAACTCCTGCATTTCTCTCCAGCCCCAATCATGCACCTGTGGGGTCCTTTGGCCTGGCCTGTGCCCTCTCACAAAACAGGACCCCTCGTGGATGTCAGAGAGCTGGTTTTGGCCTGATCCCATAGGCCAGGCCAAGGGAACCCACAGGTTCACGAATTCATGCACTGGACCTCTAGTGTGTATATAAATGCACATGTGTAGGTTAGCTATACCAATATAATCCAGAATGATTTTTATCTTGATGAGAGACAGGGATGACACAATGTTAATACTTTCCCTAGGTTTTCCACTACATTCTGTATTATAGTACATTATTCATCAATTTAATTGTCTGTGTTGATATGTGGACAACAACATAGTAAAGCTTCAGTTCATCAGGATACCTTTCCTCAGATAACCCTTTGTGATTCAATCCTTGGCCAAAGCTTTTGAATATGTAACAATCTATTTTACAATAGCAAGCATAGCACACAAAACATATGGTTAAACTCTACTTTTAAAAGATAGAGCTAAATTTTAGCCATCAAATAAATTTCAAAAACTGATTAATAAAAATCAGCTATCGAGCTGTGTAATTTGATGTCTAAAGACATTCCGTTAAATCCCCACAGCACTTAATGGGGGAAATAGAGATCAGTGAGAAGAAATCTCAAAAACCAGGGCAAGACCAAGGTCTACAGAAGTGCTTCAGCCACACTTTCCTCTGTTCGTTCTGCTTTTTTCTTCCTACTTTCTAGCCTTCCCTCCCCACTTCTTTTTAAAAAAATATATTTTATTGATTTCAGAGAGGAAGGGAGAGGGAGAGAGAGAGAAAAACATCAGTGATGAGAGAGGATCATTGATTGGCTGCCTCCTGCACACCCCCAACTGGGAATAGAGCCCACAACCCATGCATGTGCCCTGACTGGGGATGAAACCATGACCTCCTGGTTCATAGGTCAACACTCAACCATTGAGCAACACCAACCAGGCCCTTCCCCCTTCTTTATCACCCTCTTAAACCCCTGGTACACTCAGGGCTTCCCAGCAGATTGAATACACTAAGATATTTGGGACATCTTGGTTATCCTCTTCCAAAATATATGAAATCAAAATAAGGAAGAAAACGCATTAAAATTAAGAATTGGAGGGGTGGGGATGGCAAACAAATCCTGCTTACAGTGGTGAGCTGAAAGTGGCCATGTGGGCACAAACATAAAAGGAACTAAAATGAATGTTATTACCCATTGCTTTTCACCTTGTAAACATGCTGTTTCTCAGATATTAAGGGATTCCTGCCTCCTTTCATCTTTACTCTGAAGGAAAGCATTGGTGTTAATTCAAATGACCTAAATGGGAGGCTTAGAGCCCTTTCACATTTAACAATAAATGCATTTCTCAGTTTCCTCCTCTCTGACAGTTCCCTCTCCTAATCCTCAAAACTACTTGTTTTGTGTTTCTGGAATAGACAGAGAGGGTAAGTAGTGTGTTTAATTAATCTAGAACATGCTGACTAAATATCCAGCTTCTAAATAACAGAAAAAAATAGGCATTCAGGACTGTTTGTAATGCTATTATTCATCTTAACCTCTTCCATCTACTAACTCACCTTGCAATCTATTTCCGTAAAAGATAATTAAAATATGTTGACCAGAGTTATATTGTGCTCCTTTTATAGAAATGAGTTATCTGAGTAGGATGTCATTAATGGGTCAGTCACTTTCTGTGGGTTCCCAAATTTCCAATTCAGAAGTTATCGTCTGGCAAAAACAGGCCTACATTACCTTAGGCTACGGATGTGGTCTTGCTAGCAGTATAAGTAAACCTATTTACCAAACACACCTCACGTGTGTGCTGAAATTAAGTTCAATGCTTTGTAATGCTATCTTCCCATAGCGATGAACTTTAGCAAAATATCAGGTAAATGGAAATGATTTTCTTAAAAGCCCAGTGACCACGTTAATTAGAAACAAGAGATGGAGCATTACCTAGTCAATTATTTTAAATTGTTGCCATGGCCAGTATATAAGTAGCACATTAAGTCTTCATGGTCATTTTCTCTTTCCCCAAATTCAGGCTGTAACAAAAAATTCTAGTTCTATCTCACAGAAGTCTGTTGTTTATTTGTCTTTGAAATAAAGAATGCCAATGGACCCTGACAATTCAATGGTTTAGATAAGCAACCAGGCCACCTGTGTCCCTAAAGAAACACTGTGCTTTCCTCCATTTTTCTAAGATAGTATCAAAATTTAAATTCTTTGTGGGCTCAATTCAGGATCCCTGTTGTCATGAGCATAGTTGGCCTCTGAACTGTTGAGTGGAGTTCAGCTCAAGAGTCTTGTGACTTTTTTTCTCTCTCACTGAAGCCTCAGGAAAATGTAAGACATGATGTTTGATTCTCTTTCTTTCTCCCTCACAGGGCATGGCCACTTTACCAGCTAATTATTTAATTATATCTTAGGTAGTCTTAAAGGGTCACAAAAGAATAAGATGAGCAGATCTTTTGTAGTAGCACCAAAATTTCAAAAGTAAAACTGTCAGCTCAGGTCTCCAAGAAATATAAGGTTTAGGGTTATAGCGCATTAGTTATCTATCACTGAGTAACAAATCACCCCAAAATTTCCTGAATGAAAACATAAATAAACATATATTATTTCTGTGGACAGCAAGTTCTGTGTTGGGGTCTCTCGTGAGGCTGCAGATGCTGAACCCTAAGCGATCAGCATGAACCAACTCTTGAAATTTTATGAAGATAAATTCATTGGGAAAGAAAGTCTAGTTCCCCAAGAGGAAACTAGCCCCACACTCTCACAAAGAGCATTAATTTCTTGTTCTCTCTTCATTGTGTGTAGTGGTGTTCAGCTCTGGCTATACATTAGAATCACCAGGTTTAGAGCCTAGACTTAAAAAAAAACAACAACAAAAAAAAAACCTCCCAGGTTTTTAATCTTGTTTAGCCACCACCTAATGAACACTTACTAAGTACTCCTCTAAATCAGTGGTCAGCAAACTGCGGCACGCGAGCCACATGCAGCTTGTGAGCCACGGTTTGCCGCTCTGTTGACTAATGAGTTTGCCGACCACTGGGATAGGGGCTTAATCACAAGGAACAACAACAGCCTGTAATTATTGGAATCGAGAGTCTAGGTCAGTGGTCAGCAAACTCATTAGTCAACAGAGCGGCAAACCACGGCACACTAGCTGCACGTGGCTCGCAAGCCTCAGTTTGCCGACCACTGCTCTAAATTATATGCAAGAACAAGTGTATGAGGCAGGTACCACTATTATCCCCATTTTATAGATAAACTAGAGGCAAAGAGAGGTTAAATGTTTTACTCAAAGTCACACAACAATTGAACGGAAGAGGCAAATGCTCAGGGAGTTCTAATATATATTCACTAGAGGCCCAGTGCATGAAATCATGTGCAGGTAGGGTCCCTAGGCCTATCCTGCACTCGGTGCCATCTGCTGCCTGCTTGCCAGTTCCCAGTCATGCCTCACCACTGCCACCTACCCCGGTTCCCCATTCACCATCTGGGTGATCAGAGCCTGCATGCCTGGGGGGAGGGACCGAGAGGTGATCAATACACCTCATAGTGACTGGTCAATCAGTTGTTCTGGTCATTATGCCATTACAGTAGCTGGCCTTTTATTATATAGTATAATTGAGAAGCACTACACTTAACATTAATTAAATTTTGAAGGCCTTCTTTGAGATTCTGATGAAATATGCAAGCTCTATTACCAGAAAAATGCACAAAGCATATACATAAAACATTTGCATATATCCATCTAGAGATGCACATATAAACACCCTGTAGCCCAGTTGTAGATTTTTTTCCAGGGATTTAAGAATCCCAGACTATGAATATTGGCTTGCTACAGAACTGGTTTTTCCTGGACCAGCATGACCTGGGAAGATGTTAGAAATGCAAACTCTCAGGCCCCACGCCAGACAAAATCAGAAACTCTGAGAATGAGGGTCAGCAATCCCTCCCTGCATTAATAAGACCTCCAAATGAATCTCATATGTGCTAAAGTTTGAGAACCACTGCTCTTGAAGTTCTGGTGGGTGAAGTGAATGAGTAAATCCTAGCTTCATATAGATTATGTATAGACATTTCATTGTTCTTGGCTCATCATCATGTGAATAGAAATTTTCTTGCCTTAAAACTTGATTTCTTTGAAAAAAAAATGATCACCAAAAGGAAGTAATTTATTGGTATTCACTTAAGTATCTATAATAATAAAAGCACAATATGCTAATTAGACCAGAAAGCTGAACAACCTTCCAGATGTCTTTCCGATGACCTTCCAGATGAAGCTGGGGCTGCGAGGGCCCAGACAGTTGCCACAGCTGTGGGGGCCAAGCCCCCTGCACGAATTTCGTGCATGGGCCTCTAGTTCATTAATACTAGCACATATATGTCATCTATTTAATAGATACTCCCTGAATGCTTGCTCTGTGCCAGGCATGCAAGACTCAATGCAACACACAAAATTATCAAAACAGGCATGACCTCTTCTTTAGGGTTATTTTTATTGTATAATAAGCAAATACTTACACAAATAAATGTGTAATTATAAAATTTAGTAAGTGCTATGGGTGAAAAGTGTATGTTAGAAAAACATGTTGAAAATTAACCTCTAGAATTAAAACATCCTTTCCCAAACCCTATTCCTCTCTTGGCCTTTCCTATTTCAGAAAAAAAGATGCTACCATTTGTTTAGTGCTTAGAAATTATCTTTGATCCTTTATTTCTCATACTGTACCTCCATCCCCAGTCATATAACACATGCAAATTCATATATAAATGCTACCTGCTCTATCTTCAAAACATGTCTAGCTTTGTATCTTTCTCTCCAGCTCCATTACCTCCTTTGTATCTTTCTCTCCAGCTCCATTACCTTCTAGCCACAGACCTCCTTTGCTGTGATAGCAGTAATAGCCCCAAATAGTTTGCCTATTTCTACTTAGCTTTCCTATAATTCACTGTTCTCATAGCATCCAGACTGTACAAATATAAATCAGATCAAGACATTCTTTGGCTTATATAAGTTTCAAAACACATTTTCCTTTCCATAGACCAAAATCCTTTTATTTTTCACCCATGGCTTATATTGCAATACTAGAGGCCCAGTGTATGAATATTCATGCACTGGAGGGAGGCATCCCTCAGCCTGGCCTGCCCCCTCTCAAAGTCCGGGAGCCCTTAGAGGCAGGAGGCGACCTGGTGATCAGGGGAAGGCGACGCCCATCACACCTCTTCTGCTGCCACTGCCACTGCCAGCAGCACAAGCCTCGGCCGGCCCTGGTTACCTAAGCCTTGGGCGGCCCTGGGTGGCTGGGCACCTGCCATCCGAGGCTTGCCTGCATGTCAGGCCGGTCCTGAGTAGCTGAGGGGATGAGGGCACTGGGGTACTCCAGAGGCAGGTGCGAGGAGCAGCCGGTCCTGCCTGGGGGCGGGCCTGGCCTTGCCACACGCCTGCCATCCCAGTGGGGCTAAGGGGACTGGGCACCGCCATCTTGTGGCTGTGGGTGCTGCCATCTTTGAGGGCGGAGCAGTTAATTAGCATATTCCCTCCTTATTGGCTGTGGGCGCCGCCATCTTTGAGGGTGGGGCAGTCAATTAGCATATTCCCTCTGTATTGGCTGTGGGCGCCACCATCTTTGCGATGGCCTGAGGGTCAATTAGCATATTCCCTCTTTGTTAGATAGGATATAGTCTAGGTTCTACACCTCCCTCCAACTTCATCACTTTCTCTTTCCTTCTCCCTAGGCACACTGCTCTCATCCTTGTTTCTCAAATGGACCAAATTTGTTTCCACCCCAGGGCATTCACACTCACTCTTCCTTCCACCTATAAAGTTCTATCCTTCACGCTGTATAGCAGTTTCTTCTGCATCCTACAGATCTCAGTTACATGTCACCTCTTCTCATAACCCTCCTGACCATCCCTTCCCTCACTACACTCCCACACACAACACCCCTTCTCCCCAAACTCTTGCTGTATCTTAATCATTTTATTTAGCCTAGTTCTTCACTTGTTTACCAATGATTTTTTATTTCTTTTATAATCTTGTTTGTGAAAGTGTTTGGGTCACAATCCAAAGTAAAAAGTATATTGTTACAATAATGCAATACACACATACACACAGGTATACACAAAACCAAAACAAAACTTTTATAAATCTGGATTTTTTATAAGAATATAGATGATATTCTTAACCTTTATTTCTTATCTTACTTTTTCAATTTTATATTTATATATTTAAATTCTGGTTATAATCCACTGAATTGATTTCATGATCTACTGATGAGTTGAGGCCAGCAGTTTAAAAACACTACTCTTAAATTTTAAAATAAACTAAATGGCTTCAGGAACCTTCTGGTCCCATTTACAATTGAATCCTCACTCCTAAAACATGGTAGGTATCCAAACAATAATTTTTGAATAATTTAAAAATACACTATGCAGTAAGCCTTAAATACCACAAAAGAATATCTAGGTATATTGCATATTCACAGATTATATACATACATTATATTTGGGCATGTGACCCAATTTGGGGCCTGTTTGTGTTACCTAACTCTTTATTTTTAAGTATTTATAATGATAACTAGAGGCCTGTTGCATGAAAATTCATACACTCAGGGGGCGGTCCTTCAGCCTGGCCTGCACCCTCTTATAGTCTGGGACCCCTTGTGGGATGTCCACCTGCTGGCTTAGGCCCACTCCCTGGGGGTTTGGGCTGAAGCTGGCAGTCAGACATCCCTCTGGCAGCCTGGGAGCCCTCAAGGGATGTCCACCTGCCAGCTTAGGCCTGCTCCTCAGGGGATCAGGCCTAAGGTGGCAGTCAGACATCCCTCTTGCAGTCCAGGAGCCCTCAGGGGATGTCCACCTGTGGGGAGCAGGCCTAAGCTGTTAATAGGACATCCTTAGCGCTGCTGCGGAGGCAGGAGAGGGTCCTGCCACTGCTGCTGCACTGGCCAGCCATGAGCTGGCCTCTGGCTAAGTGGCACTCCCCCTGTGGAAGCGCACTGAACACCAGGGGGCAGCTACTTCATGGAGCATCTGCCCCCTGGTGGTCAGTGTGCATCATAGCGTCCAGTCATTCCTGGTCAATTTGCATATTACCCTTTTATTGTAAAGGATGTTATATTTAAGCTTTAAATTTGTTCTCTTAAGACTGAGACATTCTTGGACAACTATCACATCTCTTGTACAGGGTTTTTAAAGAGAGAATTTTCAGTGGAACTCTGTAGTAGATCATAATTGCCAGGAGAAAAATGTAGAAAGAGTGCAATTAAGAATAAAGTTGGCATTTTCTGAAAACAAAGAAATGGGTATGCATATACCAATATCATAACAGTAAATTATCACTTATATAAAAAGTATAAAGCTCTTCATTTTTTCCTCTTTTGTTTTACTGCTATTAATTTTTCAGTCATGCCTCATCTGGGAATAGGTAGAGGAAGAAATTAAAAGATAAATAAGAAGTGATAAAAACTTGCTTAGATGTTTCTTCCTTATCAGCAGTTTCTTTTTAAAAAGTTAGAGAAATAACAAATTGAAAGTAATTGGAACAGACTGGAATCTCAGAGGGAAGGCTAGGGTGGGCGGGTGGGTGGGTGGGAAGAGATCAACCAAAGAACTTGTATGCATACATGCATAACCCATGGACACAGTGAAGGTGTGGGGCAGGGGATAGGGGTGGGTAGAAGGAGTCAATGGGGAAAAAGAGAGACATATGTAATACTTTCAACAATAAGATTTAATTTAAAAAAAGGAAGTAAGTGCTAAAATCTGTTTAGAGAAACTAATTTAAACAGGAAATTAAAATATTAATATATTATGGCCTTAGATGCTAATTGCTACACTGCCCCTGGTAGATATTAAAGAAGACAAAATGAATTAATGAAGCACATGAACATTATCTAAACTGCTTGACTTTAATTGTGGAACTTGTAAATTCAGTTTCATTATATTGAATCAAATCAGTCACAAGTGCAGCAATGCATGCAGATATATAGATGGAACCAAAGATACAAATATCTATCACTTTTTTTGTAATATTTTGGTTAAGAATATTTGTGTTTGGAGATTGCTGATACTCAACCAGTGAAAATGTTTTGGCAACAAAGGAACACTGGGAAGGAGACGCAATTAGTATGAAATCAGATTTCAAAAATTTTTTTTTCTAATGAGAAGTCCAGGAAAACATACTTTTGCGATGGTTTTTGTTTTGTTTTGTTTGAGACCTTCCAAGGAAAGCATTGAAAGAATGACCTCCTGTTGGTTTCTTTGGGACGAATGCCAATCATATAGCCTATGACTGACATATAGAAATGTGACCTGAGGAGAAGGTGTAAGGCACTACATAAAGTCCCTTTATGCTTTAGGCCAGAGCTCTGTAAGCATGATAGATAACATGCACATATGCTTTACTCTGTTAAGAAACTACCTGTGAGTGGTTTGTGGTGAAACCTTAGACTCATATCAACCCCATAACAGTGGCATATTTGTTACTGTTCAAGTTATGATAATTTCTTCAACATTTTGGTTAGGAGTTGATAACCAAACCCAACTGAAATCAGTTACCAAATGTTTTAGATCACTTGTGATAAAATGTAGAGAAATATTCAAATTATATTAGTAATAGTCTTTGCATGCTTCTTTATTATTGAATTCTGCCTTTCATGGATGTTTAGATATTTTTTATAATGTGCTACTTGCTCATACTCATTAGCCTATCAAGCTTTCCAATATACTATGAAGTAAATCAGTACTAAATATTATTAATTATCGGGGCTGACCCACAGACCCTGAGCTGAGCGACAGATGGATGATTACTCTGACACATATTTCTGTGAAAGAGAGGGCTAAGGGACTGCTTGGCTTGAGAAACCAAATAGTCCCATTAACCTGCCTCCTTAGGCTTTTATTGTAACAAGAGATTGAGCTAAAACAATCTCTTGTTTTATTGTAACAAGAGATTGATACTATTAGCAGGGTAAGCATCCTTGAGAAGACATATGTGTCTGCAGTGTCCTTTAATCAAGGATGTCTAAAGACTAAACATAAAGATTCCAGTAAAGCACCCAGGGGCTCAGACTTGTTTGCAAAAGTCAAGGCAGGGGCGGCTGCCTTTAGCCAGCTTCCACTGGAGGCCCCCAACCTTTCGGAGATTTCTCCTTATAAACTTTCCAACCAAGTCCTGTGCTTCCCCACAATTAATAGAGATTAGAATATACAAAGGTTAAATGACTTGTCAAAGCATATTTCCTCTGTCAGTGCTTTTAAAAGAGTGATCTTGCTTAAGTTTGCACTAACTGAATAAATACTGTTTGCATGGGAATTTAAATCACATTTTCTTTCCACTACATGGAAGAACAAGTCCATGAGATTAATAAACTACACTAAATACTATCTCTGGAAATTTAAGAAACAGAATGAAATGAGCCTGCTGGGTAATGAAGGTCTTTCATTCATTTATTCCACTGAGAGGATCTGGAATTTGGCAACTATGTCCAATAGCTAATGTAACCAAGGGAACACTTGGAGCGTGAGTTGGGACAGATTTTGCCTACTTAGTGATTCAATTTGTCTCATGGGGAATTTCAGATATCATGAACCATGTGGCAAATTCTCTTTAGAGAAAACCTGCACAGGAAATAACAACAGCCCAAGTTGTAACATTAGCATTTTTTTGCTTTCCACTATCCTTACAAAGAAAGTAATTTGTTAACTCACTATTCAGGGAGGAACATTCAGAATTATTGCAAGTGGAGTATCAGATTTGGAGGTTTATTTTGGTGAATATTTGGTTTTGTTAAATTATATACTTAAGAAAAGTAATGCGTAAAGCATTATAACATGAGCAAATTTCCTGGAATAATTATAATTTTTAAGTCTCTGATTTGCTTGAAGGCTGTGTTATCATGACCACCATTGCCAATTTTACTTCCCTGAATCACAAGATTTTTTTCCTACCTGGAATTCAATACTTTGTCTTTATAGGGTAATTCTCAGAATGTATCTCCTCTGTCTATAATATTGAAAAATGTCAAATGCACTATGTTAAAATAGTGCATGATACTACTTTAAAATATAATCCATCTGGTTTTATTTATTTTAAACTCTAAAGCTGATTAAATTAATTTTTGTTGTTTCACCATTTTTATAGATTCATATTCCATAAAACATCTGCTTAAAATACATGCTAGCCCTAGCCAGTTTGGCTCAGTGGATAGAGCGTCAGCCTGCAGACTAAAGGGTCCCAGGTTCTATTCCAGCCAAGAGCACATGGCAATCGGGCCTAAGCTGACAGTCTGACATCCCTCTCGCAGTCCAGGGCTCTTGCAGTCCAGGACCCCTTGCTCCTTACCGCCTGCCTACAGCAGAGGTGGGAGTGGCTCCAGCCACCACCGCTGCACTCGCCAGCCATGAGCCCGGCTTCTGGCTGAGTGTCATTCCCCCTGTGGGAGCACACTGACACCAGGGGATAGCTCCTGTGTTGAGCATCTGCCCCCTGGAGGTCAGTGCATGACATAATGACCAGTCATTCTGCCGTTCAGTTCATTTGCATATTAGCCTTTTATTATATAGGATGTCTATTCTGTGTCAGGCATTATGGTAGGTATTTGGGAACAAAAAGAGGGAATCTCTGCCCTTGTGGAGCTCAAATCCTGTCAAGGAGATAGGTATGGATCAAATATTCATGTCTATTTAGGTAAAAGTAACTATGATAACCTGCTATAAAAGATGAGTATATTGTATTTTAAGAACACTTGAGAGGGGCATTTGATTTTGTCAGGCGATTTAGAAAAGTGTTCCACAAGAAAGTGATTTTTGAGCTGAGCTATCAAGAACAAACAGGAGTTAACCAATTGAAAAGGAATGGGAAAATCTGTTTCAATAAAAAACTTTAAAACCAATAAATGGAAAAATCTTTTCCTTAAAATTACTCATTATAAATATAGACACAGACACTATAAGTCAATAGCTTGTGAAATTTAGAATTTACATGTGTCTGTTGGCTGCCTGCAATGAGAGTATTTGGTTGTTGTGCATATGCATCCACCAATTTAGCAGGTCTGGTAGCAAACCTGCTTTTCCCCCATTGCAAAATTAGCTTCCCCTGGATAATTGCTCTCATTGGTTACCACTTAGCCTCAACTATATTTTTGTGTTGGCAAGTCTCCAGAAAATTCCAAAAGGGGAAATTCATGTCCATCTTTAGCTACTTGGTTATGTTCATGATATTTTAGTGACGAACTAATTTCCAGCTTGACATGCATATTCAACAGCATCTGAATATTGTTGTTGCATCTATTACATAAGCTACAAAGAAACCCACTCAACAGATGCTCCAAATTTTATAAAACTTGTAATTTTCAAAACATTTGGTGTTTTTATCATAAAATCTGAGTCTACTTATGATTGATTTGATTGTTCACATTATAGCCTTTCCTTCCCCTTCCCTGGATCTGGATAGTTTGTTTATTTTCTGGGTTCCCATATGTTCTATTTCAGCAGAGTTGGGCCATTTTCCCAGTAGTCAGGCCATGGGGAAGCTTTTATGAGGAGAATATTGCCAGTTTAAATTTAAGATACATCAGAGGGAAGCAAGTTAGCCCACCTCTGTCTTATTGCAAACAAGGACACTGGTGACAAGGAGCATTAAATGACTTCTGAGGGTCACACAGGTGGTCAGAACACAGTGTGGCATATGAACCTCCTTCTCCAGAATCTGTCCAGTATAGATCGTATTGTATATTTCATAGGATAATGAGTAAAATAAACTTTTAAAAAATATATATTATTATTGATTTCAGAGAGGAAGGAAGAGGGAGAGAGAGATAGAAACATCAATGATGAGAGAGAATCATTGATTGGCTGCCTATTGGACAACCCCCCACTAGGGATTGAGCCAACAAGTCAGACATGTCCCCTTACCAGGAATCTTAACTGTGACCTCCTGGTTCATAGGTTGATGCTCAACCACTGAGCCACTTTGACCAAGCTAAAATCAACTTTAAAACCCATGAAGTTAAAAACTGTTTTTGACTAAGATAGTTTAAAGCAGCTCAAGGCCCTGCTACATTGTGGGTACATGATGAAAGTAACTACACTTACTAGTATGCCCTTAGATCTCTTATATTCTTTGTCGAAAACCCTTACATTTCTCTAGTTAGCAGGGTAAGTTCATAAGTGGAAATAGTATAAAGCAAATTGTAAGCAATCACCAGTTTAGTTCCTTAATAAAACATTTAATAAAATTTACTCTTAAAGACTATAGACACCCCCATCCTCAAAAAAGGCCACATTAGTGGCCCAACTCAGATCAGCTTTTCAGTCACCCAACCAGCAGCTGTGATCCCACAATAAATTCTAAACTATGTAAAGTTAGTGACTAAATCCTTATGAACTCCATTAATTCCCCGAAGTATCTCTCCTAATGGCCCCGATTCTTCTATTAAGGGATAGAAGGGGATCAGTGATACACAGATGTCCATCTCTTTGCTTTTCTCCTAGTATAAAATGGAATGTTACAAAAGAGCTGTATTTTAAACATGCAATTCCCTTATTTCCAAGGCATTGCACTCATCAATTGTAAGCATGCACAGTTTTATTTTTATTTTATTTTTAAAATCTTTATTGTTGAAAGTATTACATACTTTCCCTTCTTTCTCCCATTGACCCCTTATAGCCTGCCCCTGCCCCCTGCCCAGGCCTCCACCACCTATCTGTTGTCTGTTTCCCTGGGTTATGCATACATGCATACAAGTTCTTTGTTTTAATTGTAGATGTAAGTGTAGTTGACTCCTCTAATCTGGTCATGATGAGGAGTCCTCTTTCTAAGTTCCTGGTTTCATATAATCAGATTTGTCTTCTCAACTCTAAAATGGTAAATAGAATATACCTTGATGTTTATACCCTTTCCATAAAAGCCATGATCTCTGATTTGATATCTAGGTATCATTTCTCATTCTTTTGAACTGCTTTGATCTATATATTTCTGAGTTGCAATTAGCCTCTCTTGAGGGTTGATGGTGGGGAATTATTTCTAGAATCCCAAAAGCACATCAAGAATTTATCTTGTTTTTCTTCCTACATTTCTTTTTTATTTTAATTTTTTTTTCCAATTAGAGTTGAGGTACAGTATAGTTTCAGGTGCATAACCCAGTGATTGGACATTTCTATAATTTAAAGTGATCATCCTGATAAATCTCGTACCATCTAACACCATACATAGCTATTATAATATTATTGACTGTGTTTCCTATGCTGTACTTTACATTCCCATACTATTCTGTACTTGCTAATTTGTACTTTTAAAAAATTATTATTGTTGAAAGTAATACATATGTTCCCTTTATTCTTCCTACATTTCTTATTGTATGTGACAGAATCACTCTGAGCCCAACAACCCCAGTCACATCCTTGGATTAGATAACTTTTCCCTTCTCCCTTACTCTTCACTTACAAAGTCAAAGCTCTGTCAGTTCTAACTTTTAAGTATCTTCTTTTCCCTTCTTCTCACACCCACTGGCAGCTGCACTAGTTCAGGACAACGTAATTTCCCCATGGATTCCTTCCTAGGTGCCAGGCTTCTCAAATGCCTGTCTCCTACTACATGAAATCTCTCTAAACTCAAAACATCTCTCCCTGCATCCCCTACCAACAGCTGTTCTAAATATAAAACACTTCGGTGGGATTCCATTAATAATAATATTAAGTCTGTATTTTGCATTTAATAGATAACTAACTCTTCATGAAAATGCCATTTATGAGTAGATATATTACTACTCCTAAAACAGCAGTCACAACCAAATGCCTTTGCCACTTTTCATTACCCTGTGTAATCTAAAGTTTGAATTGAAATACATAAAATATCAGTCAGAGAAAGACAAGTATCACATGATTTCACTCATATGTGGAATCTAAAGAACAAAATAAACTGATGAATAAAAAGATCCAGAGACAGAAATATGGAATAGACTGATCAATCTCAGAGAGAAGTAAAGGGTGGGTGGCTGGGAAGAGATTAACCAAAGAATTTAAATGCATATATGCATAGCCCATAGACACGGACAATAGTGTGGTGAAGGCCTGGGGCAGGGGGTGGGGGACAGGCTGGAAGGGGTCAATGTGGGGGGAAAAAGGTACATCTGTATTACTTTGAACAGTAAAGGTAAGTTTTAAAAAATAAAATAGAAACAGAATTTCTTTGTTTCAGGGTACATGAAAACTAGTTCCTTTGTTAATCATTTTTAATTTATTTAACCTATTTTCATTTAATTATTATAACAGAAATAAAAATTTAAATTAGCCATGATCACCCTAGCTGATTTGGCTCAGTGGATAGAGTGTTGGCCTGTGGACTGAGGGGTCCCAAGTTGCATTCTGGTCAAGAGCATATACCTAGGTTCAATCCCCAGCCCTGGTCGGGGCACATGCAGGAGGCTACCAATTGATGTCGCTCTCTCACATAGATGTTTCTCTCTCTTTCTCTGTCTCTCCCCATCCCTTACACTCTCTCTGAAAAAAAATCAATGGAAAAATAAATATCCTCGGGTGAAGATAAACAACAACAAAAAATTAGCTATGATCAGACCACTCCATTTTCTACTGCTACATATGCATACAAATTTTATATCTGATATAATGAAGAGGTAACCCTCATGCCTTCACAAGATGGCTGCCTAAGACCAGGCCGGCAGGGAGGTTAGTGAGGGACAACCAAAAGACTGAACAGCAGGCTGCATAGGGTAACCAGGCCAGTGTGGGAGGGGTGGGGAAAGCAGTTAGGGGTGACCAGGCCAGCAAGCGGGGGGAGTTAGGGGCGACAAAACAGGCAGGCAGGTGAGCAATTAGGAACCAGCGGTCCTGTATTATAAGAGGGGATGTCCAAGTGCCGGGGATCGGGCCTAAACCAGCAGTCGGACATCCCCCAAGGGGTCCCAGATTGGAGAGGGTGCAAGCTGGGCTGAGGGGACACCCCCCATGCATAAATTTTGTGCACCAGGCCTCTAGTAATTATAATAATAGCATAAATGCACTTTTGCATTTTTCACCCCTTTTTTCCAGATTTTGGCATATGGCTACAGAGATTGAGTCATTTTAATGATTGTATAATGTCCCACCAAATCCATAAACCTCAGATTTTTAACCAATCCTCTATTTTTGGATAATCAGGCTGTTAACATTCTTTAACACATAAATAATGCTACAATGAAAATGTTTTTATAGTATGCTTTTTCTTCATTTTGTTTGTATCCTTGGGGCAAATTATTAAGAGTTACTGAGTCAAAGATGATTAACACTGTATATTTCTTCAAATGTATTGCTGTTAATGCACCAAAATTTTCAACTATGTATGTCACCAGAGATGGATCGGTGTTCTTGTTTCATCATACCTTTGACAGAATAGACTACTAAAATGATTTTAAGTTGGCTGTTATAATAGCTATAAAGTAGTATCTCATTGTTTGTTTACATTTTGATTTTCATAGCTAAAAAGTTGAATTTATTTTGTTTGTTGACTAATTTTATTTCTTCTTATATTTTTTATCCATGCCCCTGCCCTTTAAATATTGCTCTTCAATTCAATAAATATTATTGAGTAGGCTAATAATATGAAGTTTTGTATATGAGAAGAGATCTTAAAAACAGAAACAAACAAAAAAAAAACCCTACAATAAATGAATGAGTACTACACACTGTTCTAAACTCCATGGCTTTCTTTATAAAATATAGCTTTTAATTTTTAACATGATTGCATGATCTAGGGTGAGATTTTAGGATTAAAAATTCATTTAGTAATAGAAAAATCTCATACTAATATGTTTTTATAGTGGTGGGAATAATTCAGTTGGGCAGAAGAAAATTGATGAGTCAGAAGAGGCAGTATACCATTGCAACAGCCAAGCATTTGAGTGGGAGAAATTCAGTATCATTCATTACTCAAGTGGCTTTAGAAAGTAGTATGAATATTTCAGCCATAGTAGCAGGAGAGGAGGCAAAGCATATGGTTATATAAGAAGGCAGGTTGTCAAATGTGGTAGTTAGAGATGTGGAATCTAAGTGATCAATTGAGATTGAAAAGAGGAGAGGGGTTCTTGAATATTTATAGAAAAAGAACATGAGTATGAAATAATAACTCGGCATAGGAGACAAGGTGCTTAGCTAAATGTAGAGATTGCTGTCAGTACTGAATGTAGCCTTTTTGAGCTCTGTGACCATCACTTTAGATAACAGTCATCATGCTTGTATTTTTCCCAGTCATGCTGAGGCACTGGGATACAGGCATAGAATGGATAAGGAATTGGATTTATCTAGATCTGGCCTTTCCCAGGTGAGTATGACAAAGACAAAGCGAGGCTAAGTAGTTGAGGTTGTGTGTAAAAGACAGGTTACAATCATGGAGCACAGACTCTTAGTTATATAAAGGTAAATCAAACCATGAAGGACTTCATTCAGAGAGAAATCTTGAGTCTCAGTGGATATAAGAGGGAGTGAGATAAAGTAATACTCAAAGAGTTGACTGCTTTTCAAAGAGTAGAATTCTTGAAACTGAGATTTTTGGAGGAAATGCCCTTGTTGGTAAAGACATGATCTAGGGTCTTTACTGTGATGGGATAGAGGACAAGCCAAAATGAGAAGTGCAGGTCAGAGCCTGAGACCCAGGACACTAAATTGGCCCTCTACATAGTTATTAAGATCACACACACAACATGAATATAGGAGTGATGGCGCGGAAAAAAAAGTAGTGTGCTATGGAATCCAATATCAACAGTAATTTCCAGTAAGTTTTTTTCACTGAAGATTCTCATTGAGGGTATTTAAAAGTGCCTGCTTCTTCATATCTTGCCAATAGCAGGTGTTATCAATATGCTTAATTTTTACCAGTCTCCTGTGTGAAAAACATTTTAGAATTGAATTTTCCTTTTCTAAGAATTAATACAGTTGATCATCTTTTCCCATATAGTATTTCCTTTTCCATTCAGTACCTTTGCCCATTTTTTTTCCAGTGAGTGTGTTCACCTTTCATTTGAAAGAAAGCCTCCTAGAATAGAAAAACGCCCTCTGAACTACCAACTACTTACAAGTATTTTCCCATTATTTTTATATTGATTTTTAATAAAGTATTGATAAATGTTTCCACTTTTGAAAATAAACATTACAATTAATGTAGTTATCTATATAATAAAAGCCTATGCGACCGTTACGCCAGAACGACCAGAACGACAGGTCGCAATGATGTGCACTGACCACCAGGGGGCAGACGCTCAATGCAGGAGCTGCTTCCTGGTGGTCAGTCTGCTCAGCCAGAAACCAGGCTGGCAAGCACAGTGGCAGAGCCTCTCCCGCCTCCATGGCAGTGCTAAGGAGCAGCGAGCTGAGTGGTAAGAAGCGAGCAGGTGGGCAGTAAGGAGCGAGAGGTCCCAGATTGAGAGAGGGATGTCTGACTGCTGGCGAGGGGTCCAGGAATGCGAGAGGTGCAGGCTAGGCTGAGGGACCCCCACCCCAGTGCACAGATTTCATGCACCGGGCCTTTAGTTTATTAACTAATTGTAGATAAGGCATCAGACTGATGTATTTGTTTATTTGGATTAAATCTTTCTTTCTAAAGGATACAAACTTAATTGTTTGAGTTAAATATGTTATTTAAAATCCCATAGTGGCTGTAGTTAGCTCAAGAATAAGAATGTATTTTAAGTCTGAAAGCCTTTTAATTAAAATTTTATTTTAATAGCTTAGGTTCTCAATAGCAACCATTTACATATTATAGATAGGTCTGCTTCAGATTTTTTTTTCAGTAGAAAATGAGAGTAAATTAATGTATGGCTAAGAGAAATGGAACTTTATTGACTTTTACCTTGACTGACAAGAAGGTAATTAGATTCACAAATGAAATGCTCTTAAGGGAAGAATTATTTCAGAGGAATTCATACATTGATTTTCTCTAAATCTTAGAACTTCTATAATAGCATGCTTCACTAAAATATTCATTTATTGCCCACCTCCAGTGATAATGGAATCTTATTTTCTATATAAAACAGTATAATTTTTGAATATTAAATTGATAGTACATATCTCCTATCAGCATTCAGTATCACGCATTTTCAGTGGGTATTGATGCTATTGTTACCTGCTTTTGGAAAATGTCTGTTGGTACTTCAGCTTGAAAGAAGCCATAAGTGAACCAAAAGGAGACAACCAATGATTCAATGAAGAGAATAGGGTAAATTGCCAGCTTTCAAATGAACTATTTCCTGATACCACTCATCTTAAAATTAACCTGTATGTATTCAGTCAACAAGAATACATCAGAAGATAATTAATTATATAATGTGGTATTCATAGTTTGTTTAGCCAACTATTTTGGCCTTTGAATGATGCATTCCAATTCATTTATTTTTTGACAGTGATGAAAACACTAAGATTGACATAATAAAAATAGGGATCTCAGCATAATAGCTTGTTTAGGGTAGGAGTTAATAAGGAAACAGGAGGACTTCATTAGCATGACTCCATAGCTGAGTAAGAGGTCAGTATGAAATACTACTAGCAAGTGATAAAACTTCTAATACAGTGGGGCAAAGTAGGTTTACAGTTGTGAGTACATGAAATACCGTTTATTCTTATATTATTACTTACTAGAGGCCTGGCACACAGAATTTGTGCGCGGGTACGGTCCCTAGGCCTGGCCTGCAATCAGGGCCATCTTCCCCAGCTGTCTGCAGCTGGCCCTGCTTCCCACCCACCCCGGTTCCCCGTTTGCCATCAGGTGATTGGTGCCTGATGGCCGGGGAAAGGGACCAAGAGGTCAGCTGTTCCTGCCTGCTCACCAGCCCCACCCCCACCACAGGTGGCCACAGGCGATCAGAACCTGCCAGCCAGGGAAAGGGACCAAGAGGTGGTCAGTGCACCTCATACTGACTGGTCCAGTGTTTGTTCTGGTCGTTTTGCTGTTAGGGTAAATTTGCATATTACCCTTTTATTATATAAGATAGAGGCCTGGTGCATGGGTGGGGGCTGGCTGGCCTGCCCTGAAGGGGCCCCTGGATTGGGGTGGGGGGCCCTGCTGGGGGCAGGACTGGCCTGGGCAAGGGGCTGCAGGCAGTTTGCAGGCCAGCCATGCCTCTGATCCGGGTGGGGGACCCTGTTGGCGGGGGGGAGGGAGCCGGCCTTGGTGAGGGACCACAGGCAGTTTGCAGGCCAGCCATGCCTCCGATCGGGGTGGGGGACCCTGCTGCGGGGGGTCGAGGCTGGCCTTGGTGAGGGACCACAGGCAGTTTGCAGGCCGGCCATGCCCCTGGCTTTGTCAGGAAGGACATCCGAAATGACATCAGGAAGATGTCAGATATATCCAGTCTAATTAGCATATTACTCTTTTATTAGTGTAGATTAATTAGAGGCCTGAGGCATGGATCCGTGCACCAGTGGGGTCCCTCGGCCTGGCCTGCGGGATTGGGTCAAAACCAGCTCTCCCACATCCCCCAAGGGGTCACAGATTGCGAGAGGGCACAGGCCAAGCTGAGGGACCCCACCGGTGGCACAATTGGAGCTGGGGAGGACACGGGAGGTTGGCCAGCCAGGGAGGGACCATGGGAGGGCTCCAGGGCATGTCTGGCCCATCTCGCTTTTCCTGATTGGCCAGACCTTAGCAGCAAGGTAACCTACCAGTCAGAGCGTCTGCCCCATAGTGGTCAGTGCTCATCATAGCGACTGGTTGAGCAGCCTTAGCATATCATTAGTATATTACATTTTGATTGGTTGAACAGATGACCAGGCAACCAGACACTTAACATATTAGGCTTTTATTACATATAATTATTTTATTATTTTCCAAATGAACAACTGTAAACCTACCTTTGACCCACCTGTATATGTAATTGGAGTTTCTGAAGATGTACAGAGGGTCAAAGGCAGTTGTTGAAATGGAAGGGAGTGAGAGAAAACCTAAAATGTTTTATTGGGTTCACTGAAGAAGGAAAACGAAACAAATAAAACTTATATTTAAAACTGTAATAAAGAAAAACTTTATAAAAAAAACAAAGAAAAAGTCTTCAGGGTACACATTGACAAGGATCACTTGATAGTAAAAAAATCAACCTGAAATTGTTAACTCTGAAACACATCCTAGTAAAATTATTAGATTTTAAAGATAAAGAACATATCTTAAGGGTCTCTTGTTACAAAGAACAAAGGACAAAAAAAAAATGATATTGCCCTCAGTAAAGCAGTATTTTAAAGACACTCAAGAAAGTGTGAACCGAGGATTTTATATCCATGAGCCCTTTGTGAGGAATCTACTAGAAAAAGAGCTTTATCCATTAAGAAATGTGTGAGGAAACTCCAACTAAAGAATTTATGGTGTGCACTTAATCAATGTAACTGTAAAGCTAAGACTAAAAGAAAGATAATAAAAAAGCAACAAGAGGAAAAACAGTACATAGATGTTATATGTTCTGACAAAGAAAAATATAGAACTTACACATCTATCACTCATTAGATCACAAATAAAGCATTAGTAAATTCCATGAGGTTAAAATGTGAAAAAATACTCTGATTAAAATGCACTAATATAGAAATTAATGAAAAAGGTCCTAATGAAAATTAAAATACATGAACAAAAACCTGTATTCTTGCATGAAAGAATAAATAAAAACTCAAAATATAAAATTTTGTAAAAAATAATAAAAATGTCTACATTATTTATAGGTTATATATTAAGTACTGACCAGAAGGAAGTATATAGCTTTAAGTATTTATATCAATAAAAGTATATAAATGAAAATAAATAAATTTTATCATCAAATTAAATATCTAGAAAAAAACAACAAAGCAAACCAAAAGCATGCAAAGGAAGAAGATAATACAGATTAAAAGCCATCAACTATTTTAATCAACAAAAGAAGGAGAAAGCAAAAATATATTAAATAAGAAATGTCAAGTGAAAAATAATCACTGAAACAAAGAATTTTTAAAAAATTATGACTACTATGCAAAACTATATGCAAATAAATTTTAAAAACTAAATGAAATAGATAATTTCCAAGAAAATACAGTATGTCAACTTTATTTCTTTTGTGGAAATTTATCTGTTTAAACTTTTCATGCCTAGAGTTGTCAAATTTGACATATTGATGCAAAGGCATTAAATTAAATATTAGCAGACAGACTCCAAAACCATATTAGAAAAATAATTCATAATGCTCACATGGAATTTGCTTCAAGGTTGAAAAGTACTATGGTTTGAATATTTTCCCCCTCAAATTT
The DNA here is from genome assembly GCA_026230045.1 of Corynorhinus townsendii. NCBI lineage: Eukaryota > Metazoa > Chordata > Mammalia > Chiroptera > Vespertilionidae > Corynorhinus > Corynorhinus townsendii. The sequence continues at coordinate 180,160,391 of JAPDVU010000001.1, forward strand.
CACATGTTGAAACCTAACGTCCAATGTGATGTTGTTGGGAAATGGGGCTTTTGGAAGGTGATTAGGTGAGAAGGAAAGAGCCACATGAGTGGGATTATTGCCCTTATAAAAATCAACCTAGAAACTCCCTTGCCCCTTCCACCCTGCGAGGATACAAGAAGTCAGCAGTCTGCAAACAAGAACGGGCCCTGTCACCAGAACATGGCCATGTTGGCGCCTGGGTCTTGGACTTCTTAGCTCCCAGCCTGAGAGAAATAAATATTGTTGTTTACAAGCCACTGGTCTATGGTATTTTTTTATAGCAGGCCAAATAGACTAAGACAAATGGCTAGTTTAGTTTAATATTAGGAAATTCAGTAATATCATATAACATTAGTAGATATAAGAAGGTAAAGCATGTGATAATCTCCATAGATGTATAAAAAAACACATGACAAAATTCAATACACATTGCTGAAGAAATATTCAAGAAAAGTAGAAATTGATAGATATTTCCTTAACATATTTCATGAAAAGAATTATATATGTTTGCATGTCTATGTATGATTATATGTCTATATATGTAAGTGTATATATATGAAATTTTATTTATACTAAATTTGGTTTATAACACATTTGGCAAATCTCAGTCATTGTTGAGTGTGAGTAAAGTCTGTGAGTATTTGTTGTACTATTCTTACAACGTTTTTGTAATTTTTATATTACATTACAGTAAAATATTATAAAATTCATTATTTCTGAATACTGGAGATATTATTATCTAGTCCTTGTCTTTGACCCTTTTAACTATCCTATGTAATAAAACCCTAATATGCAAATCGATCAAAAGGCAGAATGATGGGTGGAACAACTGGTTGCTATGATGCGCACTGACCACCAAGGGGCAGATGCCCAGCCCGCAGGCTTCAGGCCAGCCAAGGTGGGTGCCAGCGGGGGCCTCCCAATCACCCCGCCAGTCACCCCACAGATCAGACCTGATTGCTGGCCAGGACTAGGGATCCTACCCATGCACAAATTTCATGCATTGGGCCTCTAGTGTTATTATAACAGTCTCCTCACCTGGTGGTTCCTGTTATACCCACAATCACTATTACTATCATTTATAAAGTATATTTCAATGTTGACATTTATATAATGTTACACCACTGGATTACGCACCCCCCCCCAAAAAAAAAAAAAACAACAACAAAACACTAAAAAAACGTGATAGGATGGTGGAGTTCCAGTTTCATTTTATATAAGAGGAAACTGAGCCTTCTAGGGACAAAATGGCTTGTTGTCAGTGACAAGGCCAGTAAGTGAGACAGCCTAGACTGAAGTCCATGTCTTCTGACTTCCTTGCTTTTTGCAGTCTTTCCTCCAATGTAACCATTTAACCCATAAAACAGATTAGTCTTCCTATATACTTTTATTTAAATGTGGGGACTATGCCCTCATTTTGCAACCCTATAGTATATAGAATGGTGGCTTATACATAATAAACAATAATACTGTTCAATTGAATTATATTACAACGTAGTGTGACTAAATAGAAAGGGAAAAAGAAGAGAATAAAAGTCTTCCCTGAATTAGTTCTCTGGATATATTGATTCTGTTTATCTGAACTTTCACTTAAAGAGTAAAATTTATTAGCTAACACAAAGAAAAAGTCAGATAAATGAATATGAGTGGAAGATTGATTATTTAAAGGTAGTGTTTATTTGTCTGAACTTTTGGCTAAAGAGAAAAATTTATTAGATAACACAAAGAAAAAGTTAGATAAATGAATATGAGAAGATTGATTATATAAAGGTAGTGTTTAAAATGTAATTACAAGATGCAAAATATTTTACTAGTATTTTCACCTTTCAGGTGGGAATTCTATTGTTGGTAAATTCTAAATAGGGGAAATATGCCAAGGAGCTTGTTAGGTCTTTTACACAGTCTGTTTTGATAAGTGTTTGTCTAGACATAGTGTAGTTAACATCATGTAATTTTATGGTCATAAATCTTCAAGTACATGAAGGACTGTCAGTCACTGACCATTGCTTAAGGGACGAGGTTAATTTTTACTAAGTCAACATTTTATTGAACAACTAGAGGCCTGGCACATGTAATTCGTGCACAGGTATGGTCCCTAGGCCTAGCCTGTGATCAGGGCCATCTTCCCCAGCTGCTGGCAGCTGGCCCTACCCCTCACCCCCTGCTGCCACCCACCCAGGTTCCCAGTTTGCCATTGTGCGATTGGAGCCTGCAGGCCGGGGGGAGGGACCAAGAGGTCAGCCGTTCTGCTCACTTGCTGGCCCCATCCCCACCACAGGTCACCCTTTGTGTGTGGGGTGACTGGTGGGGTGGGGGCCTTGGCCTAGTGCCACCCCCATCCCTCACCACCCATCCCCGGGTCCCCATTCGCCATTGGGCGATGGGAGCCTGTCGGCCGGGGAAAGAGACCTAGAGGTAGTCAGTGCACCTCATAATGACTGGTCAAGTGATTGTTCTGGTCATTCTGCCATTATGGTTGCTAGGCTTTTATTATATAGGATAGCATATATAAAGCACACATATCATAGGTGTTCAGTTGGCTAAATTTTCACATGCTGAACTTATCTGTTAACAGAATTGTAGAAGCCCCTACCATGCTCTGTTTCCAGTCATAACCTAAATCTCTCTAATAAAGTTACTCACTGCTTTGACTTTTAACGGACCTGCATTGCCAACATGTGCCCACCATCCAGATATCATTGCTGACATGTACACATAAGGAGCTGTTAGACATTGAAACAGGGACTCAGAACTGTTGGACATTGAAATTGGGACTCAAACATTTTTTTTGTTTTATCTTGTTTTTTTATTATATGTTTATTTCTAGTCTGCAAAGGCAAAACTTTTTAAAGGAAAGAAATGGTGGGAAAAAGATACAGAGGCAAAGAAGCATTGAACAGACTGTCAAACTACATTGGGAAGACAGGGGAGGTTGGGCGAGGGGGGCTGTAAGAGACCAACCGAAGGACTTGTACGCATGCATATAAGCACAACCAATGGATATAAGACACTGGGGCGGCGGGGAGGGCGGGCAGGTGAAGGCATGTACTGGGGGGTAGGGGAGGTCAGGGGGAGATCAATGGGGGGAAAAAAGGAGACATATGTACTACTCTTTGTAATACTTAAAACAATAAAAAAGTGGTAAAAAATAAAACACCATGCAATAGTTTTGCCTGTTCTGAAACTTCATACAAATCAAATTGTAAGATGTATGCTATTTTGCGCACTCATTATTTTTGTTATTTTACACAAAAATATTTAATGCATATTGTTACATCAAATTATAGTTTGCTCATTCTCATTATTGTATTGTATGCCAATGCACAAATATGACACATTTATTCATTTTACTTTTGAGGTTTATTTGGGTAGTTTCTGCTTTTAGGCTATTATAAATAGTGCTTCTGTGAATTTTCTTATACACATCTTACAGTCAATATACAGATATATCTATCATAGATATTCTCAATGAGTGGACTTACTACGGATGCATATGTCAGTATAGTACATATTGCAAAATATTTTTCAAAAGCAGTTACACCAATTCCTTTTCCCACCAACAGTATATGAAAGTTCCAATTACTCCACATCTTCACCAACTTGGTATCGTCTCTTTTTCATTGTAGCCATTTTAGTAGGTATGTAATGAATTAACTAAAATACACTTGTTGGCTATTTCGATTCCTTTTGTGAACTACATTTTCTATCTTTTGCCCATTTTTTTATTGAGTTGTCTGATGTCTTCTTAATATTTAAAAATTCTTTATGTATCATAGATATGCATTGTAGCATTTTGTTGAATATTTGTATTGCAAATATTTTTCCAGTCTATCGCTTGCTTTTTACTCTTCATATCTTTCTATAAATAGAAGTTCTTAATTATAACAGTATAATTTATTGATAACTTCCTTTATTATTAGTGCTGTTTTTGTTCTGTTTAAATAATCATTGTATACCCAATGAAAATAATCTCCCATGTTTTCTTCCAAAAGCTTTATTGTTTTACTTTTTAATTTTAGAGATATAATTTCCATTTCAGAGATATAATAGAGGAAAAGAATTATCCAGGGATAACCACATAACCTTTAGGATTTTTCCATTCAATATTTTTGTTTATTTGTTTGTTTTCATCCTTTTAAAATGTTATCCTATATAATAAAAGACTAATATGCAAATTGTCCCCTCCACCGGGAGTTGGACCAGGAGTTCCACCAGGGGAAAGGGCCAGCCGGCCAATCGCCTGCAGCCCCTCCCCCCGGCCAGCCTGGCCTGATCAGCCCTGCTCGGGATGGGCCGGCCAGACCCCACCCATGCATGAATTTGTGCACCAGGCCTCTAGTTTTGTTATATTATTTTTAATTAAATTTATTGGGATGACAGTGGTTAATAAAAGTATATAGGTTTCTGATGTACAACTCTATATTACATCATCTGTATGTTGTACTGAAGGCCCAGTGCACGAATTCATGCACAGATGGGGTCTCTCAGCCTGGCCAGCAATCGGGGCCCATCGGGGCCAGACCAGCAGAGAGGGGAGGGCCATGGGAGGTTGGCCACTGGCCCCCCATTGGGGCCAATCAGGGCTGGCAAGCTGTGGGGAGGAACTGAGGGAAGTTGGCTGGCCATGGGAGGTTGGCTATGGGAGTGCACTGACCACCAGGGAGCAGCTCCTGCATTAAGTGCCTGCCCCCCGGTGGTCAGTGTGAATCATAGCAACCAGTTGTTCTGGTCATTCCGGTTGCTTAGGCTTTTATATATAGAGATTGTGTGTTCATCACTCCCAAGACCCTCTGGCAATCACCATACTGTTGTCTATGTCTGTGTTTTGTTTTGTTTTGTTTTTCTTTGTTTAATCCCTTCACCTTTTTCACCCTTTTCTTGGTAAAGATGGGTGGCTTTTTCATTCTTTTATAATAAGTGTAATTCCTATTTAATTAGATTTCTGAATCTGGGGAGAGATTCAGAAATCTAATTAAACATAGGCTTTAACATAGGAACTCCTTATGTCCCAAAACAGATTTATTCCTGTTAATGAAAAATAGTGATTCATGATAGAAATGTATGGCTTTCAACCTTTATCTCCATGCTGTTACAAAATAATGAACCAATACCTTGATATCTGTGCATATTTATTATTGGAGCCAGCTAGTTCAGCTGTGTGTACTTTGTCTTCCTGTAAAAAATATGACTGAATATACAATTCTTCAGTGCTCAGAAAATTTTCCTCTCATGACTCTGTATATCTTGTTTCATTATCCCACAGCTTCTAGTGAATACAAGAATCATAGTCCACCCTATTGTTATTGTATGTGTGATTCTTTTCCTGTTTATAACCTTGAAAGAATTGCTTATTTTATTCCTTCAAAACAGTTTGCCAAATGTGTCTATTCATTAGTATTTAGATGTGAGTATTTTTACTAGTGTAGAATTCCTTAACTTCATACTTGTTTTGCTTTCCCTCTCCCCTTCCCCCTAGCGCAAAATAATTTAACTGTGCCTTTTATTGTCCTGCTCCATTTGTTTAACTTTTCTCCCATGTTGGATCTGCTGTCCAGTAGTAGAAGTCTCTCTGATTTCCATGTCAGTCATTTACTGTCTAATTTCTAAGAATTATCCCTACATTCCTAAAAATGTTAAACTATTCTTCAAATTACTGGTTTGTTTTCTTAAATTTTCTATTTTGTTCTTTATTATTTCTGGTATTATAAAACAAGGTATTTATTTTTGAAAATGTAATAGATGTACAATTAGGACAGAAATCCTATCTATTTGGTCAAATAGGGGATATGCTAATTGACCATTGCACCCTCACAAAGATGGCGGCACCCACAGCCAATAAGGAGGGAGTATGCTAATTGACTGCCATGCCCTCAGAGATGGCAGCGACCACAGCCACAAGATGGCAGCACCCACTCCCCTCAGCCCTACCAGGGCACCTGCCTCTGGAGTCCCCCAGTCCCCTCAGCCCTTCAGCCGCCCAGGGCTGGACTGAGGTGCAGGCAAGCCTCGTATGGCAGCTGCCTGGCCGCCCAAGGTTACCCAAGGCTCAGATAACCAGGGCCGGCTGAGGCTTGTGCTGCTGGCAATGGCAGCAGCAGAGGTGTGATGGGGGCATCGCTTTCCCCTGATCGCCAGGTTGTCTCCTGCCCCTGAGGGCTCCCGGACTGTGAGAGGGGGCAGGCCGGGCTGAGGGCCCTCCCCTCCAGTGCATGAATTTTCATGCACCAGGCCTCTAGTTTATATATAAAGTTTTTCTTGGATACCTGTTCAGTCGTTGTCCCCAAATATGGTCACTATTTCAAGTTTATTGTGTATTTTCAAAAATGTTCCAAGCATATGCATGTATGTATATACATATATTTGTCTTTTTCACACAAATAGTAATATATTATCTATACCTTGCTATTATCCTTAACAGTATAACTTGGAGCTCATACTATATAAATTCATTTAGAATCTACCTCATTCTTTGGAGTAAATTCTATTTTCAATAGAATAGATGTATGAAACATTTATTTCCATATCAATAAATACATAGATTATTTTTAGTATTTTACTAAGATAAATAGCTTTGGACATATACTTTTTGTTTACATGTGCAAATATATTTAGAATTGGAATTCTTAGAAGTAAAATTGCCCAAAGTTTTGGCATTTAAAATTTTGACATATGTTGCCAATTGTTCCCTAAAAAGCAAAAGGTATAGTTTCTATTTTTAAATCTGATAGATAAAATCCATCTCAATACATTTTTATTTCTTTAAATATGAATGAAGATATGCATTTTTATATGTTTAAGGATAATTCCAAAGAAATTATCAGTAAAGTAAAAAATATATTATTGCCAATAATAAAATTAAAAGTAATACATATTTAGGATGTTTTAATCATTTCCAGCTAAAATATAAATTAAGTAAAGCATTTTTCACCTTTGTTCATGACTTATCAATTGTTTGCATTTCCTTCGTAAGTAATAAAGAGATGATGCCAACTCAGGAAGCTGAAGAAAAAAATAGCTTCATTAATATCCACCACAAAGAAAAATCCCTACCTTTTATTTTTGTATGTTGTAAATAATTGATAGAAATCAATTTTATCTTACAAAAGGAATCTAAACTACAGGTTACATTTAAATAAGTAATGAGAAAATATACAGGAAACTATAAGATGTGAAATCCATAAAGATTTGAGTCTTTTAAGAAAAAGTTACAGACAATGATTTTACCATAAAAGCTACGTACATCTGAGAAATACATGAAACTGGTTAAGAGTAGTTTATATGAGCTATGTGTATATGGAAGAGAAATTAAGTTTATATTTTATTGGCAATTCTTAATAAAAATTTTATTGACATAGACATGGCCTTTTATTTTAATACAGAAAATTAGACTTATCTTTTAAGACACAGCAGTGACTTTTCCCCATGTGAAGTTATAAACCAGCAAACTTGTAGACCAAGTCCAATGTTGAAACAAGTCCTCTACCAGTGTGATTGATGAACTATTCTGTTTTCAATAAGAGTGAGGGAAATAAGGGAACAGATATGGCAAAAGAGCTGTTTACATTTTTACCCATCTATCCCTCCCTCTATCCATCTGTGATTCTAACCAGACAAGGTGGTGTGGGAAATAAAAACTTTAGTAAATTGTTATATCTGTTCTTAAAGAGGTTACCAAGGAAGGGAAGAGATGAGAAGCACAGTTATGTAATGTTAAGACACAGAACCAAGATTAGACCCCATGCCTCCTCACTTCCAACACAGTCATCACTATTACTGCTCAAGTCCAAGCTGCCCCTTCCCTCTATTGTTCCTCTCAGTAGTCTTCTATAAACAACTCCTGCTTTCACTTTTGCATCCTTATAACCTCTTTCCCAGACAGCAACAAAAGTGATGTTTTACAAAATCCTCCAGTGTTATTTATAACTCTTACAGGGAGTGGTCTGTCTCAGAGACCACAAGGTCCTGTGTGACCTGGCCTTGGCTTCTCTCTGAAGTTGGTTCTCACCACTTTCACTCCCTGACTCTGCTTTCACCCCACTGGCCTCCTTGCATCTGTTTGAACTTAAGCACACTGTGTTGCTTGAGAGCCACTTTACTTGCTGCATTTTCTCCCTGGAATGCTCACTCAGTTCTGCTTCCGTGTCACCTCATTAGAGATCTTTCCCAAATGCTCTATTATTGTAAAAGGCACTCTGAGCTAATTTACTTCCTTATTCTGCATAATTTTCCTGCTTTCCACTTTAACATTTACCACTGCCTTACATTATATTAAACTGTTTGTATTGTTTGCCTTTCCTCACCGTATAAAAATTCCAAGATTGCCCTAGCCGGTTTGGCTCAGTGCATAGAGCATGGGCCTCCGGACTGAAGGGCCGGCCCCAGGTTTGATTCTGGTCAAGGGCACATGCCAGGGTTGCGGATTCATCCCCAGTAGGGGATGTGCAGGAGCCAGCCAATCAATGGTCCTCTCTCATCATTAATGTTTCTATCTCTCTCTCCCTCTCCCTTCCTCTCTGAAATCAATAAAAATATGTAAAAAAAAAAAAAATTCCAAGATGATGGATACACTATTTTCATCTTTGCTGTACTCTCAGTATATAGAATAGTAGCTGGTTCATATTAGATAAACAATAAATACAAATTGTGTAAATGAAGGAAATCCACATTTTAGTTCCTAGTTCTAATTCTTACAGAAATACCCTGCAGTACATCTATTGGACTTCAGGTAAAAACACAATGTAAGTGAAGCTTGTTTTTTGTTGCTTTTTTTTATACCCTTTTTATATACTTGACAGTTAATGACAATGGCTTCTTTGGATGCTTCTGTTTTACCATTGTGTTCCAGACTGTTGGCTGTCTCTATCTTTTTTAACACTGTTTCCCATTTCATCCCATTTTTTACCTTATAATTATCCATCTCTAGTTTCCTAACACCAGATTATGTGGGTCTGCCTTCATACTGCTTTCTGATTTTCCAAGGTCTATGGCTCAGACAAGTCATGCAGCATTCTTCCAAGTCATACCGTGAGATGGTATATTCTTTCTTCCTTGTGTTATGGGAGAGTAGCTCTACTTTTTGCTTGGCTGCAAAATACTTCACAGATGTAGAAGTTGGTGTAGATTATAGGGAAATTTTCATGTTGTACTGTTTAATTTTGGCAAAGAAAAGTTTGAAGTCAAAAAGCATGATTGCATTATACAGCTCATTTATTAATGAATATTTTTATTCAGAAATAGAAAAGTGTTCAAAAAGTTTTGTTTTCAACAGAAAGAATGATCTTACTCTAAACAGGTGTCTAGATTTGTGGGTTCTTGATCTCCACCAGATTTCTAAGCAGATATATCGGAGATGGTGTCTATGAAGTATGCCAGATCCCGTCCTCCCTGGTTCAATGAATCCGGGGATCCTGAATTCACCCTGGGATTCTGCTGAGAGACTGGCTGTAATAATGAGTAGGACTACCCAGCTACTCCTCTCTGGGGTAAAACTCTCTGGCATCAGCTTCAGTGGTCATGGAATAAGGCATTTTTTATTAATTTACTTGGCTTTTTTAATAGTGATTTGCTAAGACTTAGTTATCAGAAATGTGTCATGAAAGAAACTTCAGCATCTTCTTTCTTACCCTATAAAAACTAATGATATTTGTTACTTCAGAGTCATTAATTCCTAAGTTGTGTACAATAATGTACTATTGTGGATAGTGGCTTTTTTCTTGTTTGCTGATTTTTCTTTCTTGAAGTTTCACATTGATCTAAGTTACTTTTGCAAACATGTTATGCATAGTCATTTATTTTTAAAACTAGTGGCCCAGTGCACAAAATTTGTGCACGGGGGTTTGGGGGAAAGGGTGTCCCTCAGCCCGGCCTGCACCATCTCCAATCTGGAACCCCTCAGGGGATAACCGGCAGTCGGACATCCCTCTCACAATCCAGAGCTGCTGGCTCCTACCCACTCGCCTGCTTGCCTGATTGCCCCTAACTGCTTCTGCCTGCCATCCTGATTGTTCCTAACTGCTCCCCTGCTGTCTTCACCCCGCATCCAGGACCCAGGATTCCCTCCTCCAGCTGACCACAGTCCACCGGGATACAGGCTCCCCTCCCTCTGGTCAGCAATAGACGCCCAGGCCAGCTGCAGCCGCAGGGGATGGTGAGCAGGTGGCTTTGCCTGGGCTGCAGCTGCAAGTGCTGGCACCTGGTACTGCGGGTTGGGTGGCTTCTCCATCTACCAGGCTGTAGCCAGCCACAGGTGCAGGTACCTGGACTGCAGGTGGGCAGCTTCTCCATCTTCCCTGGGATGCAGTGTGGGCGACTTCTCTGGCTGGCTGCAGCCTGGGATCATGGGAAAGGTGGCTTCTTTGTCTCCTGGGCTGCAGCCAGCCTCAGGAGCTGGTCTCCAACTTCTCTGATTCCCACAGGCCCAGAGCATCTGGGGGGCGGGGCTGCAGCCATCTTTTTTAGGTTAATTTGCATACTCACTCTGATTGGCTGTTGGGCATAGTGGAGTGACAGTAATTTGCATGTTTCTCTTTTATTAGTGTAGATGTTTATTTCTCTAAGCTTCATACCTTGTTAATACCATAGCTTACTTTGGCATCCAGAAGTTAGGGAATTTCTCACTCTAAAGATGTGCTGATATTATAAGACCTTTATAGAGCTGCTCTAAAATGGAAAAAGATAACTGTTATTCTTTTTTCTTTACTTCTAGTTACATGGCTTAGCATTCTAAGTGTATAAAGAGACCATGATCTCATCAATATACTATTAATATAAATTTATGATTATCTTTAATAGATGTTTATATGTGCATGTTATCTATAAAAGTCTGATCCATATTTGTTTTTAGAACCAAAACTTCTGGGTAATGAGGTTTTAGGTTTATGAGCACATAATAGCTCACAAAGTCTCAATGCATTGAGCCCCTACTACTGGCTTTTTATTTTATACTAGTGGCCCAGTGCACAAATTTGTGCACATTGAAAGGAAATTAATTAGAAGAAATATTTTACTATCACTATTTGTCCTTTCTCTATAATAGAAGTGTCAACCAAATTCATGATCAACAATGGCAGATCAAAACACACGTGTGATTGGCGCCAGCAAGAGCTTTATATGTATCATGCATGCACGAGTCCACTTAGCCTTTTATATAGAACTAGTGGCCTGGTGCATGAAATTTGTGCATGGGGGGGGGGGTGTCCCTCAACCCAGCCTGCACCATCTCCAATCTGGGATTGGGCCTAAACCCGCAGTCAGACATCCCTCTCACAATTCGTGACTGTTGGCACCTAACCGCTCACCTGCCTGCCTGCCACATTACTCCTAACCACTCTGTCTGCCAGCCTTCTTGCTCCCAACTGCCCCCCATGCCGGACTAATTGCCCCCAACTGCACCCCCTCCACCAGCCTGATCACAACCAACTGCCCCCCCAACCCCCTGCTGGCCTGATCAGCCCTAATTGCCTCTGGCATGGCTTTGTCCAGAAGGTCTCCCAGAAGGTCTGCCGGTCTAATTAGCATATCACCCTTTAATTATTATAAATAAACTTGCTTAATTAGACCTGCTTTCTGATTTAGCTAAACTTTTTCCAGCCCAGTGAAGCACCCCAACTTCTCTTCCAGGTAATTGTCAGCAACACAGCATTAAACATCAACACAAAACAGATTATTATTGTAGATCATGCAGGGAGAACAAAGGGTAAAATATTTAACTGAAGCAGTGTTTGACTATATTCTGCACAGTGAGAAAACCTGAAGTCATTTTCAAGGTCCATCATACTTTACTTCTTTTCAGTTGGGTCAAGTTTCTAAGCTTTCTAAATCTCTGTTTTCCAGCTAATGAAAAGAAAATAGTATTCCATCAAGTCTCCTATCTACCTACTCCAGGACTTCTATGAGGATCAAATGAGATGAGGCATGGGAAAATGCTTCACAGACATTTGGTTAAAGTGTAAATGTTTCTACCTGGCTATGGAACAAGTCGTGTTCCTGGGCTGAAGAAACTGCAAGGAGACTAGTGGCTAGGGAGAGGAAGCTGGCCGTTGCTACATGATGTTATTACGCAGCACCACAGCAACCATTTCCAGGCTGGCATGGGGTCACGGCAGCATTTGCTGTGACTTGGTGGGCTGTCACTTCGGGGTGGTGGCGGGGCCTGTGTCCCACTTGCGGAAGCTAAGTGTTGCTTTGTCAGCCACGTCCACGCTGCTGTTTCTATGTAAGTGGCAATGTGCATCACAGCAGCTCCTGCACTGAGCATCTGCCCCTTGGTGATCAGTGTGTGTCATAGCAACTGGTTAGACAGTGGGAAGGACACTTAGCATATTAGCCTTTTACATATATAGATTCTTCCAGACCTTCCAGGCTGTCAAACATTTAGACAGATGTTTGAGGTAGTCCCACAAAATTGTATGCTACTAACTATAGGACAGCACAGTGTTTATGCAATAAAATGATGCCACAAATTAAGAACTAGAAAATGATACTGTGATGATTTTTGGCAGCCAATTTGCTTCTTTTTTTCTATGATCAACTGGAATTTATTCCAGGGATGCAAAATTGTTTGAACATACAAAAATTAATTAATGAGATAAACAAAATTAACAGGATAAAGAATAAAAATCACATGATTATCTCAGTAGATGCATAAAAAGCATTTGATAAAATTCAACATTCTTTCATGATAAAAAACCCTCAAGAAACTAGGTATAAAAGGAATGTACCTAAACATAATAATATCCATATACAGTAGCAAAGGTCAAACTCAATTTTGAAAAGCTGAAAGATTTTCATTTAAGATCAAGAACAAGATAAGGGTGCTCACTATCACCATTTGTATTCAGCATAGTACTTTTTCTTTTAGTTATTTATTGTTGAAAGTATTATGTATGTCTCCATTTTCCCCCATTGATCTCTCCCAGCCCACCCTTCTCAGCACAGGCCCTTACCCCCATATTGTCTGTATCAATTGGTTATGCTTATATGCATGTATACAGGTCCTTTGGTTCATCTCTTACCTCCCGTCCCCCACCTTGCCTTCCCTCTGAAGTTGGATAGTGTGTTTAATGCTTCCACCACTATGTCTCTGTATCTATTTTTATTAATCAGTTTATGTTGTTCATTATATTGCACAAATGAGTGAAATCATATGATACTTATCTTTCTCCAACTGGCTTATTTCAGTTAGCATAATGCTTTCCAGGATCGACATAGTATTAGAAGTTAAAGTCAGAGCAATTAGTCAAGAAAAAAAAAATATGTCTACATGGTATTAGAATTAAATATGGAGTTGTAGTATCCCCCCTTCCAAACACCTTGGAGACATGAATAGTGCCTAGAAAGACTCTTGTATATAATAGACAATCCATACATTTTATAGAACTGATTAATTAAAAGTGAAATTAAATAACTGTTTTCTGAAAGGACTTGTGTTTTGAAATTTCCTGTCCCCTCAAAGACACACTCTGTCTTTGACTAAGTAGACCAACATTATCATTACCCACATCCCAATCATCAACATTTACTGAGTACTTACTACCTGCCAGATGTGCACTGCTTTTAAAAAAATTTATTGAATTTATGGGGTGACATTGGTTAAAAAAATTATATAGGTTTCAAGAGTACAACTCTATAATGCATCATCTGTATATTGTATGTTCAAAACCCCAAGTCAAGTCTCCCGTTACCATGTATCTCTCCTTTACCCTGATAGCTGTCAGTCTGTTCTCTGTTTAAAATCCAAGTGCCCATCAGTAGGTAAAAAAGCTGTGATACATTTATACAATGGAATACTATTCAGCTATAAAAAGAAGGAAATCTTACCTTTAGAGACAGCATGGATGGACCTGGAGAGTACTATGCTAAGTGAAATAAACCAGTCAGAGAAAGACAAGTACCATATGATTTCACTCATATATGGAATCTACTGAACAAAATAAACTAAAGAACAAAATAGAAAGAGACTCATCAATGCAGAGCCAATTTGCTTTTGATACAAGAATGGATTAGGAGTATACCACTCCTATTCCATAACTGATACATAATTGTACATTTCTGTATTTTACACAAAACTCCATGCATAAACACTAACTTTCAGAAGACAATGTATTCTTTTCAATAAATACTGATTCATACCATCTAAAGCAAAAGAGGCCAATTTTTCTAAATTGCTAAGCTTTTTTGGTACAACTTTAATAAAGCATTTTTATTCTGATAGTAAAATATTCATAATTCTCATTGAAATTCAAATATTAAATTTCGTACAAATTTATCATACTGCTGTTTGGAAAACTAATTAAATGTAGTTAGTAAATGTAATTGGCTAGTTAAATCTTTGTTGCCAATATTAAAAATGCAGGAGGACTGATGGCTAAATAAATTGTAGGAGTCATTCTCATCATATGAGATACCAGTAGATACAATTTTGTCAATGTGGTCTACCACTAAGCAGAAGATAATTTAGGTAGAATTAAAGATAATTTAGAGTATGTTTCTGAATGTGATATTACAACCTCTTACATTGACACTTGATAGGCAATAATCGTTAGGGTATACTTTAGTTTATTTAAAATATCTCAATATATAATTATACATTATGGGAGGAATATAGCAGGACGTGAAAAAAACAGACATGGATTTGGAACAGTAATAGCTCTTTTTATAGAATCATTTAAGTGATAATAACAACTACGGAGAATATAGCTGGGAGCACACAAGTATGAAACGAGGCTGACATGAAGATAAATAGTGACATCATTCTATCCACAATGTCTACGTATTTTACTTTTATGATTATTCTTCTCTCAGAGCCTACATAATATTTTCTTAACATCAACTTAACAGGTTTGATTAACTGATTTCCTCTGTGATGATGGATTAATTCACAGTGAGGTCTGCTAGAGGTTCTTATGCTAATATAGTACCACAAAGCAAGAGGACAGCCTGAATACGTGTGTGTGTGTGTGTGTGTGTGTATAAATTAGAAAAAGGAAATTGGAGGTTAATTAATAAATTGAAAATATTTTTGTGATACAATAGACAATTAACCCCATGTAGCCTAACTCCATACAATTTAACACAGTACCATTTTGTTTATGTCTTACTTGTACAAGTAAAGTATGCACAGTGGTCTCCCCTTATCCACTAGGGATAGGTTTCTGAAACCAAAAATAATGCCAAACCCTGTACATACTATGATTTTTTTTTCTTAAACATACTTATCTTTTTACTCAGATGAAGCATTTTTATGGTTTCTCTTTAGAATATTTGAATTGCCAGTATCATTACTCTTGCACTTTGGGGGTATTAGTACGGAAAATAATGATTACTTGAATGCAAACATGTGATAGTGCTGATTGATCTGATAACAGAGACAATTGCTAAGTGACTAGTGGGCAGGGAGTATAGACCGTGTGAATGTGGTAGACAAAAGGGATGATTCCTGTACAGAGTGAATGGAATAGGGCAGTGTGAGACATCATCACGCTAAGAAAAACTGCATGCAATTTAAAATTTATGAATTGTTTATGTCTGAGATTTTCCGTTTAATACTTTCAGACCATGGGTAAGTGAAATCATGCAAAGTGAAATCGTGGAGAAGGGGGGAGTTACTGCATTTCAGATTAGG
Organism: Corynorhinus townsendii; assembly: GCA_026230045.1. Classification (NCBI taxonomy): domain Eukaryota; kingdom Metazoa; phylum Chordata; class Mammalia; order Chiroptera; family Vespertilionidae; genus Corynorhinus; species Corynorhinus townsendii. The sequence goes on from JAPDVU010000001.1 coordinate 180,176,034, forward strand.
GAGCTCCTCTGAGAACTGGCTCAAAGACCCAGATTTGTACCCTTTTGTAGTTCTGTTCCTTCCAATCCTCAGCTGGATCTTCTATATGTGGCCAGTAAATGTGGGAAAATAGGGAGGATTTCACAAGAGCTGTTTTAGGGCATGTCTGGAAGTGGCAATGTTACTTTGGCCCAAAATTCAGTTATAGGATACTAGAGACCTGGTGCACAAAATACGTGTGTGAGGGAGTGTGTCCCTCAGCCCAGCCTGCACCCTCTCCAAACTGGGACCCCTCAAGGGATGTCCGACTGCCTGTTTAGGCCCAATCCAGGTCAGTTGGACATCCCTCTCACAATCCAGGACTGCTGGCTCCCAACTGCTTGCCTGCCTGCCTTCCTGATTGCCCTAACTGCTTCTGCCTGCCAGCCTGATCACCCCCTAACCACTCCCCTGCCAGCCTGATTGATGCCTAACTTCTCCCCTGTCAGCCTGATTGCCCCTAACTGCCCTCCCCTGCAGGCCTGGTCACCCCCAACTGTCCTCCCCTACAGGCCTGGTCACCCCCAACTGCTCTCCCCTGTAGGCCTGGTCCCTCCCAACTGCCCTCCCCTGCAGGCCTGGTCACCCCTAACTGCCCTCCCCTGCTGGCCATCTTGTGGCAGCCATCTTGTGTCCACATGGGGGCAGCCATCTTTGACCACATGGGGGCAGCTATCTTGTGTGTTGGAGTGATGGTCAATTTGCATATTACTCTTTTATGAGATAGGATACCTGTTGCAAGAAGGATTGGAAAATGTAGTCTGGTTGTGTGCTCTGGAGAAAAAGGACATGATTTGGTCATCAGTTTAACCTACGGCAAATACTGAGGTTCATAATGATTACAAACCACTGCTGAAAAATGTTTAGATTATAGTGAATATTTGCTATTTAAGGACAAGCATTACTGGCAGGCCTTATTATATAATCACATACCCTTTCCATTGTTGTTTTCATTTTCCCTAAGATCAAACCTACATCACCAACTAAACAAACTGAACATTTCTGGCTATATCAGCTGAAGTGCATAATGCATGTAAAAATGTCTATTACGCTTCTGTTTACTTCACAGAATATGAAAACAGATGATACTTGTCTTCTGTTTCTGCCTACAGAGAGCAGTAAATATCAGTTGACAATGCATGAGAGATACATGACTTAAAGGGGTAGGAACCAAAAACTATGGGTGTGTAAGCAATTCTGTAAGGAGGAAACTACTAGTAATTTTTCCAAGTTATTCTTTCAGCAAAGGAACTTGGTAAAACCCTGATAGTTTTAATTATATCAGGTATATTCTTAGGGAACTAGAATGGATGGTCTCTAGATTATAGCAAAACCAGAATTCCTTTCTTATTAAATATATTTTTATTGATATCAGAGAGGAAGGGAGAGGGAGAAAGAGACAAACATCAATGATGAGAGAGAATCCTTGATCAGCTGCCTCCTGCATGCCCCACACTGGGGATCAAGCCCACAACCAAGACATGTGTCCTGACCAGGAATCAAACTGTGACCTCCTGGTTCATAGGTCAATGCTCAACCACTGAGCCATGCCAGCCAGGCCAGATTTCCTCTTTAAAAAAAAATCTGTATCCTTTCTCCGAAATCCCATATCAATCCACAATGGATAGATGGGATTGGGGGGAAAAGAGGATGTGGCCTGGCTAATGTGTGGCTACAGAACATTAGGCATATACAGTGTTTCTTTTCTGGAACTGTGAGAATGTAGGGAGCTTTCAGAGTCCTAGAGAATGGGTTGGGGGAGGTCTATAAGTTCCAAGCAGAATGCCCAGATAAGGAGGAATGAAAGACATTCTGCAATTGTGGAAAAGTAAATTGTAAGTGTGTTAAGCAAATAAACAAGTTCGTGGCTGTAAAACTGACTGGGACACTGCTCAGAGCTACCTTTTATCTGCTCTGAGTATAGAGGTGACTTCATTGTAAGGGGAAGAGATGGATGAGCCTTTTCTTTCTTCTTTTTTTTTTATCCTCACCTGAGGATCTATATATATAAAAGGCTAAGTCCAATGGAACAACAGACTGGCTAGTACATGTGACACACACTGGCAATCCTATCTAATAAAAGAGTAATATGCAAATTGACCATACCTCTGCTACACCCACAAGTCATGCCCACCAGCCACACCCACCAGCCAATCAGGAGAGAATATGCAAATAAACCCAACCAAGATGGCTGCAGCCACAGAGAGCAGGAGAGAGGCTTGGGTTTCCCTGGCAATGGAGGAAGCCAAGCTTTCCGCCGGCCCAGGCCTCCACTCAATGCTACAAAGTTTCAATTATAGAAGATAAATAAAGCCCAACAGAAATGGCGGCAGCCACGGAGCTGGAGAGAGTAGGAGGCTAGGGTTGCCCTCGGTGATGGAGGAAGCCAAGTTTCTGCAGCCCTGGACTGCTTTGGCCTCCGCTTAAGGCTACAAAGTTTTAATTATAGAAGATACATAAATCCCAACAGAAATGGCTGCGGCCACGGAGCTAGCAGAAGGCTTGGCTCCACTCCAGGAAACAAAGTTTCAATTGTAGAAAAAAAATAAATCCCAGATCCCAGGCCTCTGCTTGGGTCGCCGGGGGGTGTGGCCAGCCTGCAAACCACCACAGGCCCCTCGCCCAGGCCATCCCACACCCCAAGGGAACCCCCACCCTGATCTGGGACACCCTTCAGGGCAAACCAGCTGGCCCCCACACATGTACCAAGCCTCTATCCTATCTAATAAAAGAGTAATATGCAGATTGACCATCACTCCAACACACAAGATGGCTGCCTCCATGTGGTCAAAGATGGCTGCCCCCATGTGGACACAAGATGGCCTCCACAAGATGGCCAGCAGGGGAGGGCAGTTGGGAGAGACCAGGCCTGCAAGGGAGGGCAGTTGGGGGTGATCAAGCTTGCAGGGGAGGGCAGTTAGGGGTGACCCGCTGGCAGAGGAGGGAAGTTGGGGGTGACTGGATCTGCAGGGGAGAGTAGTTGGGGGCGATGAAGCCTGCAGGGGAGAGAAGTTAGAGGTGACCAGGCCAGCAGGGGAAGGCAGTTAGGGGCAAACAGGCTGGCAGGGGAGCAGTTAGGCATCAATCAGGCTGGCAAGCAGAAGTGGTTAGGGGCAATCAGGCAGGCAGGCAGGTGAGCAGTTTGGAGCCAGCATTCCTGGATTGTGAGAGGGATGTCTGACTGCCCATTTAGGCCCAATCCCATCGGGCCTAAAGGGCAGTCGGACATCCTTTGAGGAGTCCCAGATTGGAGAGGGTGCAGACTGGGCTGAGGGACACCTCCCCACCCTGTGCACGAATTTCGTGCACCGGGCCTCTAGTTTAAAAATAAATGTTGACTCGCACATGCACAATATTTGTCCCCTTCTGACACTGGCCTCCCATTTAAATTATTTTAAAAATAGTTTCCCATGATGACAGCATATGTGATGACTATTAATAAATCACAACAACAAACTCTAAACAGAGTAGGAATATCCTACCTGAACCCGTTTTCAGACATGGTCAGTTATATGTGGCTTTCTCTACAGTTCAAAGAGCATATGATGTTAAAGTTAAAGTTGTAAATACTTCATCACAAGGGAAATTAGTCAAGCACTCTGAAAGTCTTTTTACTCTTAATGTAGTATACAGGGAGCTATTAGAATAAGGTAATCAATTTATTAGTCATTGTTTTTATAAATGTTGTTTGTATACCATGTTTTTGTTGTTTTTATATCATGTTTTTGTTTTTATGTCATGTCTTTGTTGTTATATTATGTTGGTATTGTTTATTTATTAACACGTTAAGTACCTAGCCTGTTTTGTCTTCCAGATGAAAAGTATAGTGTCAGTCACTGGTGACTGATAGGGCCCTTAATGTGTTAAGCAATTTATATATTATTTTCATGTACATTTTACTAATTTTCTTTCATCTCTGACACTTCTATTATAGAGAAATGGTGAACAGCAATATTAAAATATTTCTTCTAATTAACTTCCTTTCAATGTGCACGAATCCATGCACCGGGCCACTTGTATAAATATAGTTGACTAGAGGCCCAGAGCACAAAATTTGTGCACTTGGGGGGGTACCTCAGCCCGCCTGCGCCCTCTTGCAGTCCAGGAGCCCTCAGGGGATGTCCGAATGATGGCTGGAGATCCTTAGCACTGCCGCTGCACTCGCCAGCCATCAGCCTGGCTTCTGGCTGAGCAGCACTCAACCCTGTGGGAGCACACTGACCACCAGGGGGCAGCTCCTGCATTGAGCATATGCCCCCTGGTGGCCAGTACACATCATAGAGTCTGGTTGTTTATAACAATATAATTTATTTGTTTAGTATTTTTATTCTACAATATAAAGTACTGGTATAGGATGTTTCTACTGTAAGTCAAAGTCCTTAGATTAAAAGAGATTCACAGACCTCAACCAGAGCTTCTCAAAGGACACTTTCAGCCTGAATATAGGTAGGGATATTTTAGGTTTGGTTGTATCTACACTTGAAGCCCCAATTGGCCAGGATATTAATATTGGGGGCCTGAGGGAAATAGGTAAACATTTTCAGTAGTATTATTTGTCTCTATTCCCCAGTACTGTATGTCCAGATAAAAATATAGTTTTAAGCTATAATTTTTGAGCAAGAGAGAAAAAACATCACATATTAGCAAAATCTGCTCAAGAAATGTCAAAAAGGTCACAGGGTATAAAATAATTTTAGCTGAACTTGAAAGATGAAGAAGAAATAATCTGTCTTAAAAGTTAGATATATTTCCTCTCCTTTTCAACTATCTTAGTGTTTTAAGTGTGAAATATCCAGGCCAGAAATGTGAGCCACTCATTCACAAATCCAGTATTAATTGGGGATTATGTCTCCCAGTTTAATTCATGTTTTATTCATGCTTAGAGTTTTAATGCTTTCTGGCACTTCTATCAGGCCCAAAGTAGTGAAAATATGAGAGCTTGCAGATAAGTAGAAAAGTCAGAGTTCTCACCTTTTTCAGGAAAGCACATTAGGCATTCAAATTATTTCTTATTACTTCTTGACCTATTGGCATAGGATCTGTAATGATTTTTACATTTTGTAAAATTTCAGGTTTGTCTTCAGCAACTCACTTTGCCTTTATATCAAATACATGATTTTTTTTCCTTTTGGAAATACTACTAATAAAGGTAAATTGGAACCCAGCAGCATTACTGGCAAACCAAACTTTATTAAATGTTTGATTTTATCTGTTCTAGAACATGAAAAGCAGCGGTTATGTAAGAGCACCGATTATATGAATTTGCATTTCAAAGTGAAATGGTTCTATAATGAATATGTGCGAGAACTTCCTGCCTTCAAGGATGCCATTCCTGAATATTCCTTGTAAGTAGTGATTTTCAACTCCAAGTTTTTTCTCAATTCAAAGTCCCACATAATTACACCTGAATTATGCAGCCCTAAAATCTGTTCATGTAGTTGTCTTCTGAATACAGACATGTCTATTATAACATTAACATTAAAGGATTCGCAGGTCTTTGGGAACCATATTTAATTGAATTGTATTGCATTTTTCAAGTATGTCTTACTTGGCTATTAAACTCAACGAGAAAGAAATACATGATAGGATGTGGCTCACATGATGAGATTAATTTCTGTGAAAGTGCTTGAATTCAGACTTTCTTGGGAAAATGAGGGTAGTCATACAGGTTGGAGCAAGAGTATACAGTTGTTCATCTGAAAATAATACAATAATTAATAAATAATAACACAAGAATAGACTGTGTCTCCTGTCCTCACTACTTTTGCCCAACCCTGTATATTGAGCTATACAATCAGATGTTTTTCTTTAATTCAACCTGAAAAATGTGTTAGAAATTAAAATTGAAGTCATTATTAAATAGGTAACATTTTCATAAACATATCTCTATGAAATACATTTGTAATCGCACAATCATACTTGTATTGATATTTATCAGAATTCTATTTTATTCCACCAAGGGAGGTTTTCTATATGCCAAGCACTGTGCAAGGTGCTGTAAGTTTATTTGTTGAGTAAGAACATAGAACACATTTTTGTTTTTAATCCTCACCCAAGGATACGTTTTTATTGATTTTTAGAGAGAGGGGAAGGGAGAGAGAGTGAGAAACATCGTTGTGGAAGAAAAACATGGATTGGTTGTGTCCATAGGTGCCCCAACTGGGGGTCAAACCCACAACCTAGTTATGTGCTCTGACTGGGAACCAAACTCTCAACCCTTTTGTGTACATGGACAATGCTATGACCAACTGAGCCACTAGGCCAGGGCACAGCACATTTATTCAGCAGTTTATTAGCTTCATTTAGAAATCATAAGTATGTAGGTCTACAGCATGTGGACCTCCACTTGCGCTTCTGCCTTTGCAAATGTGAGGGGTGGGCCTGATTTAATGTGTTATTCTCCCAAGAGTGTGTGCACATTAACTGAATCTTGAAGGGAAGGGTAACCCAGTTCCATTGAATACCAAAAATGTTGGAGGTCATGCGTGAGGCACCGGGGATATAAAAATGTGTGCAGAGCTTCAGGAGGAAGGGTGACATGTAACATTATGGCACGTGCCATGATTGATATGTACATGGTTTGATATGTCCCTTGAGGGGAAGAATTTAGCCCAACTTTGTTCTTTTAGTGGACAAGTCAATAGAAAAATGGTTTGCTGTTAGTGGTTTAGTGCAAGGCGTATGTGAGTAAAATTATAGAGGTCTAATACACAAAAAATTGGACCCCCAAAAATAGAAGAGAGAAAAAATAATGCCACAGCAATGTTTTAAATGATACTAGGGATGAATTTTCTAAAACCAATTAAAAACATGAAGGATAGTTCAAAAATTCCTGTAAATCCTAAGCAGGATAAATGCAAAGAAACTACCTACAGGTACATCATAGAAAACTGCTTAAACCAAGAAGAAAATCTTTAAATGTATTGGGGGTCAAGAAAGGGAAAACACTTTATCAGAGCTACTATACTCTTGGCTGACTGTTCAGTGAGAATGACTAAAACCAGAATATAATGCACTGATATCTTTTAAATGCCAGAGGGAGAAAGGCAATTTAGAATTTTACAAGTATCAAAAATATCTTTAAAAAATAAAGCAAAATAAAGACACTGACCTAACTGGGAATCTGAAATAACCCATTTCCAGCTAACTCTCACCAAAAATGTATACTAAAAAACCATGCTTTAGATAGAAGGGAAAATGACACAAAATAAAATTACAACAATGTATAAAAAGCGTTTATTTTGTAAAATAAAAAAATATAGAAAGAGATAGAGATTGAAGGTAAAAGAGAGGGGGCTGTATTTAATGAAGTAAAGCTAAAGGAAGCTGAACTAGAAAAAGAAAATGAGAAGAGATTTGGGGTCTTAAATTACTCTCATGTCATAAAAGAGCAGCAAGCATTCACTGCTGATTAAATGTAAATGACATTCTTATAGTTTGTAATATTAATTTTTTAGGTGGTTTGAACCTTTTGTCATGCAGTGGCTAGATGAAAATGAAGATGTGTCAATGGAGTTTCTTCATGGAGCACTAGGAAGAGACAAAAAAGATGGAGTGAGTTTCAATTACTTTAAGATTATTTATTGTCAAGATTCAGTTACATCACTCATCTTTAAGCTAATGTGAATTGTTAGGCTGTTGTTATTTATTAAAGGTTATTTTAATCCTCTAGTGACCACAATAAATTTAAAGCAATTTTAAAGGGCTGATCGGGACCCTAGGAAATTACTTAAATAAAAATTAAATAAAAAACAATCAATCACCTTTTTGTCCCAAGATTCTTATTGAGTTGGTCAGAATCTACAAGTTTAACAGACTTGTACAAAACTCCCTTGCGGTCCTATAACCTTTTCTAGAATGCCAAAATTATGAGCAGATACACTCCCTGTGCCTCTGAAGCAATTCAAAATTCTTGAACCACAGTCTGCTTGCTAAATCATCCTAATACTTATGGGGAATGAGAAACAAACAAACAAAAAGCAGTTCCCCAATCTAGAAATGGAGAGACCAATTAATAGCAGCCTGCCCCATGATATTAGTTTCACTACATCTTCCAGCAAAGGAGAGAATAGTTTTAAAACGGATAGGCACTTTATTACTGGAAAATGAAAGTACGTGATATGAAGGTCCATGATATAGGAGATTCAATTGTTTGTGAGAAACAATGAAGACAGTCTCCACAGTCCTGCTAATGTGTTTAATGGAATGGTTTCACCTTCTCCCCTCAGTTTCAGCAGACATCTGATCATGCCCTCTTCTCTTGTTCCGTGGTTGATGTCTTTGCTCAGCTTAATCAGAGCTTTGAGATTATTAAGAAACTGGAATGCCCTAACCCTGAAGCATTATCTCATTTAATGAGAAGATTCGCAAAGGTAAGTTAAATGGAATGAATCCTTTCTTTGCTGGGACTGTGCCATGCTATTACTTGCCTGCACAGAACCTGAATAATGCTGTTGTTTTGCGGTCTTTCTTCCCTGACACCACTATCCCAACTTAATTTCTAATTCAAGTATTAAGAGATTCTGTTGTTTCAGGTTTGCCATCTCCCTTCACTTCTTGTTTCTTGAATATAGATTTATCACCTTTAAAAACATCTATGTGTTATTTAAATGAATGACTCAGTTTTTTTAATTAAAGACATTGCCATGGATGGTCAAATTATTTCTATCTCAAATGTGGTGCTTTAGGACCTAAAATAAGCCTTGGCATTTCATATTCAAACTGCAATTATTGTTTAGCTGACACTGTAGTACACTGAAAAGTATATTGAACTTGGAGTCATGACAACTGCATTCTAATTTAATATCATCCAGTAACCATAGTGTGAGTCTAAGCAGTTCCTTTGAATTTCAAGAAGTTAGTTTTCTTACTTGACAGATTTTATCTTGATCAACCAGATTCCTCTTAAGACCTCTTATTCCTCCTAGAGTTTAAGAAGGCTCTCACAGTGCTTACTACTTTGCCAAGAGTTTCAGTTGAAATATAAGGAATATAAAATGAGGTCTCCATCTTTCAAATCATATATCTACATATATGAATTGAGCCCAATATATTTTATATATATATATAGAGAGAGAGAGAGGCCTGATGCATGAAGATTCGTGCAAGAATGGGCCTTCCTTCCTCTGGCTGCCAGCATCACCTTCGCTCAGGCCCGGAGCCAAATTTCTGCCTTTGCTCCGGCCTGGAGCTGCCCTTCTGCCTTCCCACGCTGCCCAGAGGCCCAGGGTGGCTTGGGCAGTGTGGAACGCCCCCGGCCGCTTGGCGCCTGTATATGCAAATTAACTTGCCATCTTTATTGGGTTAATTTGCATACTAACTCCTGATTGGCTGGTGGGCATTGTGAAGGTACAGTCAATTTGCATCTTCCTCTTCTATTAGTGTAGATAATTAAGACCACATGACATGAACTAATTGGAAGATTACATGAAGAGGAACACAATTTGACCTCAAGTACTGGTATAATGGGATCTACAGTAACTTGAGGGTAATGAAAAATAATTAGAGCTGAAATAGCCAGAGGTTTCATGGAAAATGGGGCTCATTCAACCAAAAAAAGAAGTTACAGAAATATTCTAAGCCAAGGAAATAGCAGGAAGGAAGGAAGAGGTAAAGTGGAGCTTTCCATGTAAAGAGGAAAAACAACTGTTCTGGGAAAAGCAGTGGGGGAGTGAAGATGGGTCCAGATCTTGAAAAGTTTTTCTTTCCAGGTTCAGAAATTTAGACTTTTGAACAATTTAAGAAACACTAGCCATAACTGGTTTGGCTCAGTGGATAGAGCGTTGGCCTGAGGACTGAAAGGTCCCAGGTTTGATTCTGGTCAAGGGCATGTAACTTGTGGGCACATCCCCAGTAGGAGGTGTACAGGAGGCAGCTGATTGATGTTTCTCTCTCATCGATGATTTTAACTCTCTATCCCTCTCCCTTTCTCTCTGTAAAAATCAATAAAATATATTTTAAAAAGAAAGAAAGAAAAAACACTAAACATTTGGAGACTAGAAGCCTGGTGCATGAAATTCATGCACAGGGGGAGGAAGGGTACTTCAGCCTGGCCTGCACCCTCTTGCAATCCGGGACCTCTGGGATTGGGCCTAAACCGGCAGTCAGACATCCCTCTCACAATCTGGGACCGCTGGCTCCTAACCTCTCTGCCTGCCTGCCTGATTGCCCCTTACTGCTCACCTGCCTGCCCAATCACCTTTAAATGCCACTGCCTCAGCCGCTGCCGCCACAGCTTCATCTGGAAGGACATCTGGAAAGCTGTCTGGAAGGTCGTTTGGCTGTCCAGTCTAATTAGCATATTATGCTTTTGTTGTTATAGATACTTAAGTAGGGTAGTGATATGACTAATCTATATATATAAAAGAGTAATATGCAAATTGACTGAATGGTGGAATGACCAGAAAAACCATTCATCCAGTCACCATGAGGCACACTAACCACCTCTTGGTCCCTCCCCGTGGCTGGCACACTCTGATCGCCTGATGGTGAGTGGGAAACCAGGGCAGTGGTTGACAAACTCATTAGTCAACAGAGCCAAATATCAATAGTACAACGATTGAAATTTCTTTTGAGAGCCAATTTTTTTAAACTTAAACTATATAGGTAGGTACATTGTTATTAACTTAATTAGGGTACTCCTTTAATTGCACTGTACATGCGCACCCGCACGTGGAAAAGCCACATTCAAGGGGCCAAAGAGCCGCATTTGGCTTGAGAGCCACGGTTTGCCAACCACTGAACCAGGGATGTGTGGTAGCAGGGAGCGAGACCGGCTGCCGGCAGCTGGGGAAGATGGCCCTGATCACAGGCCACGCCTAGGGACCTATCCACAAATGAATTTCACGTGCTGGGCCTTTCATAGAATACTAGGGGAACAACCTGCAGTCCTATGTCTTACTGCCCTAAGGATAAGTCTGGCCACCTGGGTCCAATGATAGCAGAGGTCTCAGCTGTTCATTCAAGTGCTTGCTTATTCGTTGCCTCGCCTGCATACTTGACTAGCCCCTTTGAGAGATTAGACATGAATAAACATAATCTCTGACCTCCAAAAACTTATAATGGAATGCCAAACCTGTAAACAACTATGACAAAGTCAAATGCTATGTAATCAGGGTATCTGAGAGGTTGAAAAGAGCCCAGAATATCTATATGTATATCTCATGTGTCATATTTTTCTTCTGAGTCTTCTCTAGGTTTACAGATGCAGTCTTCTTCCTGTGTCCTCACGTGTTCTTTTTTTCTGTGCATGTAAACCCCTGGCTTTTCTATGTGTGTCCAAATGTTCTCTTCTTATAAAGACAACAGTCAGATTGGATTACAGTCCACACGAATGACTTTATTTTCACAGTCACCTCTTTAAAAGGCCCTATCTCCAAATACAGTCACATTATGAGATTCTAGAGGTTAGGGTTTCAACAAATGAATTTGGAGGGGACACAATTCAACCCATAAAAGATGCATATATTTAACATGCTTTTAGCCACATACACAAACATAAGTGTATATAACTTCATTTGCATCATCACAAAAAGTCTAATTTTGAAATCCTTTATGAATGGAGAATTGAACCTGACCAGGCTCTTAGAAAACTGTAAACCTAGTTAACTAGTAGAGGAATTAAGAAAGCTTTCTTAGGAAACAGTTTATTAATTACTAGCGGCCCAGTACACGAAATTCATGTGTGTGTGTGTGGGGGGGGGGGGGGGGGGGCGCAGGGGCGCGGAGTGTCCCTCAGCCTGGCCTGCACCCTCTCCAATCTGGGACCCCTCAAAGGATGTCCTACTTCCGGTTTACAGGGATTGGGCCTAAACTGGCAGTTGGACATCCCTCTCGCAATCCAGTAATGCTGGCTTTTAACTGCTCACCTGCCTGCCTGATTGCCCCTAACCACTCTGCCTGCCGGCCTGCTCACCTCCAACTGCCCCCCACCCTTGGCCTGATCACCCCCAAATGCCCCCCACCAGCCTGATCACCCCCAACTGCCCCCCCTGCTGGCCTGCTCACCCCCAACTGCCCCCCGCTGCTGTCCTGATCACCATCAACTGACCCCCACTGACATCTTGCTTGCCCCCAAGTGGCCCCCCTGCTGGTCTGCTTACCAACAGCCCCACCCCCCACCAACCTGATCACCCACAACTGCCATCCCATTTTGGCCTGATCACCCACAACTGCCCTCCCCTCTTGGCCTCTAACTGCCTCTACCTCGGCCCACCACCATGACTTTGTCCAGAAGAATGTCTGGAAGGTCTCCTGGAAGGCTTCCCAGTTTAATTAGCATATTACCCTTTTATTAGTATAGATAGAGGCCTGGTGCATGGGTGGGGGCCAGCTGGTTTGCCTGAAGGGTGTCCCAGATCAGGGTGGGCATTCCATTGGGGCATAGGGCAGTCTGGGCGAGGGGCCTGTGGTGGTTTGCAGGCTGGCCATGCTTCCATGGGGTGAGGGTCCCTGCTGGGGGTGTGTGGCCAGCCTGGGTGAGGGGCTGAGGGCTGTTTTCAGGCTGTCCTTGGCCCCTGGCAATCCAGGTCCCCAACCCCTCCTTTTTTTCTTTTTTCAGTGCCCCCTTGAGCAGAGGCCAGGGCTGGCTGGAAGCTTGGGTTGCCCCTGGAAACCCAGGCTTCCAGCCCCTCCTTGAGCCAGAGGCCAGGGCCAGCTGGAAGCGGGTATCTGGGATTTATCTATCTTCTATGATTGAAACTTTGTAGCCTTGAGCCAAGGCCAGGGTCAGCCAGGGCAGGTGGGAAGCTTGGCTTCCTCCATCACGCGGGGCAACCCAAGCCTCCTGCTCACTCCAGCTCTGTGGCCTCCGCCATCTTGGTTGGGTTATTTTGCATACTCCTGATTGGCTGGTGGGTGTGGCTTGTGGGCATAGCCGAGGTAAGGTCAATTTGCATGTTTCTCTTTTATTAGTGTAGATGGTAGGACAGTTTATGCTGAAGTAACTAGTAAACTAAGAACCTCTAAGATTTGAAACAAAGATTTACTTCCTGCTCATACAACAGATATGGATTGGATAACCTTATAGAGGAGTGTTTATCAAAGATAAACAAAGCCATAATCTAAAGTGGTAAGGACAGATTTTAATCAATACTATACTATGACAATAGAGAAGAGTCCAGAATGGATGAGTCAATTTTGATTTATACAGAGGTCACTGGGTATTTTAAAGGGAGAAACAGGGAGGAGGGGCAAGTGGGGGCTCAGTAGACTCAGGGTGCTGGCTCATGTAAAACCCATCTGGGTTTGCTCCCTAGTGGTTATCTAATTTAGGTTCCTACCCTCCCACAGAGGTACAGAGATAAGGACCCATCTTCAGATTTTGGCTGCAACAGTCAATTATTTTGGCAGCCTTGTATTTTTGCAGGCAGGCACTTTAAGGAGCTCTAGTGTTTGTTCAAGTCTGTATAGGCCAAGGTTGGGGCATGGAGAAACCTGGCTAGAGTTTGGTTTAAAAAAAAAGAATCTTTATCACCTCCCACCCCCACCATTCAGTGACTCAGTGGTTCTAGCCTGAGAGGTCCCAATGAAGACAAGAGCATAGGATTCAGAGAGATTAGGTGGAACTATGATTAGAAAGTTACATCCATATTTGTAAGGAGGCTTGGAAAGGGGCAAAGTGGCTGAACTTCTTTAGTAGAAAATGAAAAGCCAATGAAAGCTTTCCAGGAGATAATCTGTCAGTCCAAACAGTATTGCATTATTTAGCTGCCATGAAATATTTCTAGTTTTTATGACTTAATTATGAAGACTAAAATAACCTCCAACTTTTAAAGATGATAGCTAAAAAGCATTGATTGGGATCATTCCAAGAGGGGACTTTCTTGGGAATAGCTGATTTCAATTTCCAAATATATTGAAATTTGCAGTCATTCTGTAAGAGAATTGCTCAAAAAAGTTCTCTAAGTAACTTTTTTCTTTTGGGTAACTGCCAAGAAAAGAATAAAATGGGGCCATCAGGGATACTGCTTTAAAAAGGTAGTCACATGTTATTCTTGGAACTGCAGGACTTGTAGTGGAAGCTGGATCATACGAGAATTTAATAACCTCAGTTAATATATTTAGTAACATACTATTATAACTGCACGTGATATTAGAAAAGTAACTAGAATTCACCCTCAGAACAGTGAGGTAGCAGGTTATGTAAGGTGAGAGAGAGAAAGCAAAAAGCTGAACTGAGACTGGTAGGCCCTGGGCTCCAGCCCATCATCTGCCTCTTGGCAGCTCTGACCTTTCTCCAGCTGTAAAGCTGAACCTAACCATGTTGACACCGCTGGGGATATAATCAAATGGACTGGAGGGAAGACAAAGGGGTGGGAGGTCACAAAGAAGGTTGTATGTATTAGAATTACATTCAGGCAAACACATTCTCCAAAGAAAAAAGAAAATAGATAGACTCCAGGTGTCACTGAGGAAATGTGAACTTTTATTGGCACAAAAAAATAATTTCAATTAAATAACACATTTTTAATCCATGGGAATTCAATAATACCCAATTATTGTGACAAGGAAATGTAAACATTTTCTGGGAAAGTAAAAATGGGCAACTTTCTTTGAAAAATAGATTCTATTTTATTGGAATGATTTTTTTAAATCATAAAAATAAAAATGAGATGTGATTAATCTAGTTAGCTATTTTGCAATAACTTCAGGCAACTGGAATTTATTTTATCAGATGTGATCTTTGGTCTTAACAACCCTATCTTTCTAAGGATTGGGTTCTTTGTATCAAAATATACTGAAATCATATTCTCTTTCTGGGACTTATATAGGTTACTGATATAAACCATCTCTTGTAATGAAAACATATTAATAATACATATATTCAGACATTTTCGAAGACTTCACACTCTAAAGTGGAACTTAAAAGGATAGCTTATTAAAGTGTGTATAAGAATGACTAAGATGCCAAACCAATGCTTTAAATTTCATAGCAGCTACATCTAGAAGCTGTGATAAGTGGTAAAATGACATATGGGTACTGAATGTTCCTATGGCAGAACTGTTGCTCTGAACAAGTATGGGTAGTTTAATATGTGAGAGAGAGAGGCAATATCTTCAGTACTACTTAAAAACAAATCAACTATTAGTTGATTCATTGCTCTAAGTCTGGCTGGCTGCCAGGGGCTGGAGATACTATGGTGAATGATGCACACATCTTCCTTATTCTTTGGGAAACTAATTCTAATTTAAAAAAAATAATAATGATAATTTATTGAGTACCACTATGTACTGATCACTTTACCTATTCTGTTTCCCTTATTCTTTACAACAACCCTATGGGATAGATACTGTTATTTTCCCTATTTTTGTAAATGACAAAAATCCCAGAAAGTTTAAATAACACAAACAAGGCACCCATCTATAAATGCACGAATGAAATGTTTTTAACCACTAAGTTATTATACCTTCCCATTCTGTGTCATCAGAAATCAATTGGTAAGTCAAAGAGCATATTCTCACCATTTATTTTTACCCTTTGGGTCAAAACTAGGCAGCTATGGGGGTTTCATCTTTGTTGGATACATTAAAATATACTGTTATGAGGTCCTGAAGTGACATTTCTAATGTCACTTAACCGATACCACACAGTCTTCCTGTCTTCTCTGTGTTGCTCTGATACCATGATGTTCCATGCCTAAAATGTGACTGCAAAAATGGATTTTGGACCAGAGCTTTTATCTTATTGATTATAAGAATAAATCTCTCGATGAAGCAACCAGTAGTGTTGACAGGCTATTTAGCCTATTCCTACTAGTGTGGCATTAGCTTAGGAGACCATAAATGACTTTGAGAAATTGATGGCCATCCCACTCAATAGTACCAGAGGCTACATGTCAAATCACAGTATATTGAAGCTTGGATATTTAAGTCACTCTGATCCAGTAAATTCAGCAGAAGCCCTCTCTTTACTGCCACAATCCTACTAGGATTTCATCTTATTGAATCTGAAGCTCTTTGAATGGCAGTTCCTTTGCTGCATCCATAAAAGAACTATCTCCAATTCATGACTATCTCTTCATTTATACTGTTTCATTATAGAACATTAGTGGCCCAGTGCACAAAATTCATGCACGGGGGGGGGGGGGGTGCGGGGGGGGGGGGTCCACCCAGTCCAGCCTGCACCCTCTCCAATGTGGGACCCCTCAGGGGATGTCTAACCAGCAGTCTGACACCCCTCTCACAATCTAGGACTGCTAGCTCCCTAACTGCTCACCTGCCTGCCTGCCTGATTATCCCTAACTGCCCCCCTGCCCCGCCAGCCTGATCACTCCCAACTTCCCCTCCTGCCACCCTGGTCACCCCAAACTGCCCCCCTCTGCTGGCCTGGTCATCCCCAACTGCTCCCCCTGCTGGCCTGGTCACCCCTTACTGTCCCCCTCTGCTGGCCTAGTTGCCCCTAACTGCCAATTCCCGCCAGCCTGGTAGCCCCCAACCACTCCCCCTGCCAGCCTAGTTATTCCAAACGGCCCCCCTCTGCCAGCCTGGTTGCCCTTAACTGACCCCCTGCTGGCCTGGTCACCCCTTACTGCACCTCCTGCCAGCCTGGTCACTTCCAACTGCCCCCCTCTGCTGGCTTGGTAACCCCCAACTGCCCCCCCTGCCATCCTGGTTTCCACTTACTGCCCACCTCTGCTGGCCTGGTTTCCCCTAACTGCCACCCCCCCCTCCCCCACCAGCCTGGTCACCCCCAGCTGCCCCCCTGCCAGCCTGCTCACCCCACACAGCCTGCTGTTCAGTCGTTTGGTCGTCCCTCACTAACCCCCCTGCCAGCCTGGTCTCCCCACACAGCCTGTATTCGGTCATCTTGTCCAGTTGTTTCAGTCATGATGGCCCCCACTTTTTATATATAGGATGATGCAAACAGCCCCTGCTAGGCTATCTTTTCACTGTATATATATTCTGTCCCCACTTCTGAACCCCAGTAGCGCCCCAAAGATAAAATAATGACTTAAGTTGACACAATCAGAAATCCTACCTTTCAGGCTTTACTAGGTGCCCCTTCCATCAGGTCTTCTCTCTGAAGAGTTGCCTCTGCCCTGCTGTGATTAGTTAGCACAATGGTCCCTAAAGGTCAGCTTGCATCAGTATCACCTGCAGACTTTTTAAAACATAAATTGCTGAGACCAAACCCCAGAATTGCTGACGCTATACTCTGAGATAAAATCAGAGAATTTGCGTTTGCAAACAAATTGCCAGGTAACCCTGTTGATGCTGGAAACATGTCTTAGGTAGATGTGTTAATACTACTTACTAGTATTAACTAAAGAAATAATATAGTGATTTATTTTGTTGAATCAATTACGGTGAAATCAAGTTGCTCCTAAAATGTATATATACATTTTCACTCAGGTATACTTTGTATGTTAGTAAAGAAATGTATGTTATGACAGCCAGGGCACCCACAACTCTTATGGCACATCCTACATGGCTGAGAACTTTTCCTTTCAATCCATGCTGACTTGCTAACCACTGGCATTTGTAGGCAGGTGGGTGTGAGATTCTAGGCTCAATTGTCTCCCAGCAAAAATTCAAGAGACTAAGGTTTTCCTGTGAAGTAAAGTCAAGTGATAGAGGGTACTTGAAGATGATCAGAAATAGATGTCTGGGTTCCATGCCCAAACTTTATCTTGATAATGTTTGTGTTGCAACAAGCTCCTAAAATCATGCTTATGTTTGTTATTGTTTTTGCAATTTAGTGAAATGATTTCTACAGTTTACATTGTCACTAGAACCTATAAATTAAGAGTAGTGCTCATATATATGAGTGAATTAATCCTCCATAGGTAAGTCCCCAAGTTTCAGCATTATATCTAAAGCAAAATTTCAACAGCTGCACTTGCAAGATACTGCAGTCTGATCAGCCATCTGTTTTCCTAGATTTATTGGTCTGCTGCTTGATAAGATTTTATATTTTCCATTGCTGATTTTCTACTTAAATGGACACATATTGTCATTTTAGTTTGTACTTCTACAGAATATTAATTATCTTCATGTTGTCCCTATTTTCAGGTTTTCATTGTGATCTTAAAAGTCTATAAAACAAGTACATAGTCACAGTTGGTGAATTCAATTTAGTAGATTAAACATGTCTCCTTTAGTTAACTCCTTAGAGTGTCTCACTGAGCTGATTTTAAGCATAAAGAAAATTAAGATGAATATACTTTATGAAAAGAAAATAAGAGCTTTTGTGTTCTTGTTTTTTCTATTAAAAGAAAGGGCATATATATACTGTTATTATTACTTCCTCTCTTCTAAGAAAATCATATCCATATTTGACTTAGGATCATTCAAGCTATCTACATAAAAGCAGTAGGATTCAAAGTAATAAGTACATTTTTAAGTACTTGAAATAAAATATAACGAAGTTCCTTTTTCTTGTTTTGCATAATTATGGAAGCTGAAAGCATCTATAGGCTCAGAAATAGTTATTAGATGGAGAAGGAAAGTTTGAAATTAGGGTGAAAAGGACAGAAAGAGGGGAAAGATTAGGCAATATTTTTAGCAAATAATGCATCAATAAATAACTTAATAAATTAAGGTAAATGTATAGAGATTTTGTGATAGAAAAAAAGCAGAAGTTTTGTATTTTAAGAAGTCTTTGATATAATCAGTAAGCCTCTTTTATCATAGAAAATTATTAAAAACTAGAGGCCTGGTGCACAAAATTTGTGCATGGGGGAGGGGGATGGTGGTGTCCCTCAGCCCAGCCTGCACCCTCTCCAATCTGGGACTCCTTGAGGGATGTCTGACTGCCCTCTCACAATCCAGGACTGCTGGCTCCCAACCGCTCGCCTGCCTGCCTGCCTGATTGCCCCTAACTGCTTCTGCCTGCCAGCCTAATCACCCCCTAACCAATCTCCTGCCAGCCTGATTGATGCCTAACTGCCCTCCCCTGCAGGCCTGGTCCCCCCCAACTGCCCTTCCCAGCAGGCCTGGGTTCCCCCAAACTGTCCTTCCCTGCAGGCCTGGTGCCCCCCCAACTGCCCTCCCCTGCAGGCCTGGGTTCCTCCCAACTGTCCTGCCCTGCAGGCCTGGTGCCCCCCAACTGCCCTTCCCAGCAGACCTGGTCCCCTGCAAATGCCCTCCACTGCTGTCCTGGTCTCCCCCAACTGCCCTCCTCTGCTAGCCTGATCACCCACAACTGCCCTCCCCTGCTGGCCTGTTTCCCCCCTAATGCCCTCCCCTTCAGGCCTGGTCCCCCCCAACTGCCCTCCCTTGCTGGCCTGGTCTCCCTCAACTGCCCTCCTCTGCCAGCCTGGTCACCCCCAACTTTCCTGCCCTGCTGGCCTGATCACCCACAACTGCCCTCTGCTGCAGGTCTGGTCCCCCCCAATTGGCCTCCCCTGCAGGCCTGGTCCCTCCTAACTGCCCTCCCCTGCAGGCCTGCCCCCCCCCCCCAACTCCCCTCCCCTGCTGGTTTGGTCTCCCCAAATTGCTCTCCCCTGCTGGCCTGGTCACCCCTAACTGCCCTGCTCTGATAACCTGATCACCCACAACTGCCCTCCTCTGCTGGCCATCTTGTGACAGCCATCTTGTGTCCACATGGGGGCAACCATCTTTGCCCAGATCGAGGTGGCCACCTTGTGTGTTGGAGTGACGGTCAATTTGCACATTAACTCTTTATTAGGTAGGATATTTATTGCTAAGTGACATATATTAGAATATTCTGATCCCACTTAGAACAAGGCATTAGGAATAAGGGAGAAAGTTGAGAAAATGACAAAGAATTTTTACATAGTATAAGTGTGCAAGGGTGGTAACTAGAAACCATAAGAGATGGTTCAATGCATAAGGTGTCATTTATTCAGAAAAAAAGAGAGAGAGCATTGTTGGTCATCTAAACTAATAAAAGAGTAATCTGCTAATTAGACCAGGAGACCTTCCAGAGACCTTCCAGACGTCCTTCTGGACAAAGCTGGGGTCTTGGTCTCCCCCAACTGCCCTGGGTCAGCCCATAATGCACCCCCATACGGCCCTCAGCCCCTCACTCAGGCCAGCCATGCCCCCCAGTGGGGACCCTCACCCTGATGGCAGTGTGGCCAGCCTGCAAACGGCCATTAGCCCCTCACCCAAGCT
Source organism: Corynorhinus townsendii (assembly GCA_026230045.1). Classification (NCBI taxonomy): domain Eukaryota; kingdom Metazoa; phylum Chordata; class Mammalia; order Chiroptera; family Vespertilionidae; genus Corynorhinus; species Corynorhinus townsendii. Next base: position 180,196,131 of record JAPDVU010000001.1, read on the forward strand.
GGCCATGCCCCACAGCGGGGATCCCCACCCTGATGGGAGTGTGGCTGGCCTGCAAACCGCCCCAGACCCCTCACCCAGGCTGGCCCCGCCTCCCAAGAGGACCCCCTCCCTGATCCGGGACCCCTTTCAGGGCAGATCAGCTGGCCCCCACCCATGCACCAGGCCTCTATCTATACTAATAAAAGGGTAATACGGTATTTAGACTGGGAGAACTTCCTAGATGCCCTTCTGGACAAAGCCATGGTGGTGGAGCTGAGGCAGAGGCAGTTAGGGGCGATCAGGCTAGGAGGGGAGGGCAATTGGGGGTGATCAGGCTGATGGGGGACAGTTGGGGGTGAGCAGGCCAGAAAGGGGGAGAAGTTGGGGGCGAGCAGGCTGGCAAGGGGGGCAGGTGGAGGTGAGAAGGCAAGCAGGGAAGCAGTTGGGGGCAAGCAGGCCGGCAGGCAGAGTGGTTATGGGCAATCAGGCAGGCAGGCAAGTGGTTAGGAGCCAGTGGTCCCAGATTTTGAGAGGGATATCCCGAATGCTGGTTTAGGCCCGATCCCTGTGGGGACCCAGATTGGAAACGGTGCATGCTAGACTGAGGGACTGCCCCTCCCCCGCCCCGGGGCACAAATTTTGTGCACTGGCACACTAGTTAGTTAATAAGTATTCAAACATTCAACCATGGAGGAGGTTGCCACAAAAATAGTTGATGTATCTTCAGAATATTTACTAAAGTTAGAGATAAAGAACCTTGCACATAGTGCATATGATATTAAAACTAGAGGCCTGGTGCATGAAATTTGTGCAAGGGGAGAGGGCAGTGTATTCCTTAGCCCAGCCTGCACCCTCTCCAATCTGGGACCCCTTGACGGATGTCTGACTGCCCGTTTAGGCCCAATCCTACCGGACATCCCTCTCACAATCCAGGACTGCTGGCTCCCCACTGCTCACTTGCCTGCCTTCCTGATTGTCCCTAACTGCTTCTGCCTGCCAGCCTGATCACCCCTAACCACTCCCCTGCCAGCCTGTTTGCCCCTAATTGCTCTCCTCTGCCAGCCTGGTCATCCCAAACTGCCCTCCCCTGCAGGCCTGGTCCCTCCCAACTGCCCTCCCCTGCTCACACACAACTGCCTTCCCTTACAGGCCTGGTCCCTCCCAACTGCCCTCCCCTGCTGGCCATCTTGTGGTGGCCATCTTGTGTCCACATGGGGGCAGCCATCTTTGACCACATGGGGGCAGCCATCTTGTGTGTTGGAGTGATGGTCAATTTGCATATAACTCTTTTATTAGATAGGATAGAGGCCTGGTGCATGGTTGGGGACCAGCTGGTTTGCCCTGAAGGGTGTCCCAATACCCAGATACCAGGGCCTCTGCTTGGGTCACCTTGAGGCGTGGGGCAGCCTGGGCGAGGGGCCTGTGGTGGTTTGCAGGCTGGCCACGCCCCCCAGTGACCCAAGCAGAGGCCCTGGTATCTGGGATTTATTTATCTTCTATAATTGAAACTTTGTAGCCTTGAGCAGAGCCCAGCCTCCTGCTTTCTCCATGGCCACAGCCATTTTTGTTGGGATTTATTTATCTTCTATAATTGAAACTTTGTACCCTTAGTGGAGGCCTAGGCCGGCCAGGGTGTGTGGGATGCTTGGCTTCCTCCATTGCCGGGGAAACCCAAGCCTCCTGCTTGCTCTGTGGCTGCAGCCATTTTGATGGGGTTAATTTACATACTTGCTCCTGATTGGCTGGTGGGTGTGGCTTGTGGGTGTAGGGGATTGATGGTTAATTTGCATATTACTCTTTTTTTAGATAGGATGGAATGAATCCACATGGAATATCTTCTAAATATACTCATAAATATAATAAATTTTTACCTAAATAGTTTAGTTGTTCCTTTATTTATTTATTTATTCATTTATTTTGGTGAGAGTATAAATTTAATCATTGCTTCATGAAAGTTGAAAAAGACATGGAAAGTTTGCCTGATGAGCATTAATCCCTACAGTATATATATAAAACTATGTACTTACCTGTATACATTTGACAGTATTTTTGTTGTTGTTTTTCCTAGACTATCAATAAAGTACTGCTTCAGTATGCTGCAATTGTATCAAGTGATTTTAGTTCCTACTGTGATAAGGAAAATGTGGTAAGTAAAAATGTCTCTACTTTCAAGTATTCTTCAGTTGAGATCCACTTCTTCCAGCTAGTGAAAAAGCAAGAGGCATTGTTTTCTTTCTGTTTTCATACAGGATGACAGTTGAGAGGTATTTCAAGAAGTTGTTTGAATACTTCTTTAGTAGTCATGAACTGGATACAACATAGAATTCAGAGGAAGGTTGAGAGCATCTCAATGCCAGGTTCCAAGATGATAATGAATAAGACAATTCATTGAAAACCCACATTATTGTCAAGCATTGGAACTGAAAACTAGGGAGTTAAAAAGTTGTTTAGTGTTGACACCAAGTAGTTTAGTTTAGTTTTGTACCAGTGCTAAAATGAGTAAACTTTCCACGTATTTTTCAACTAAAATTTATACTTTCGGTTTTCAAATAAATTGAGAAGGATTGTTAATTTAAGAAATGATGCTGATTTCCACTATAAATTATTAATTTAGCTTTTAATTTTGGGGATGATTGAGAATGTTTATAAAAACCGAGCCAATATTGCAACTTAACCAATAAAAGGCATAAAGAGAAGCAAGATAAACTAAAGTGATTTGGAATATAATGCATTTTTTATGGTGGAAGATGAAATCTTTCTTATTCACCATATGTAGTCTTAGAAGAAACATGTTGGTAACAATATAGAATTTTTTAAAAGCACTGAAAATAGTATTTAAAAATCAGTGCAATTGTTTTAAAGAGGAAAACCATTCCCCACCCCTTAAAAAAATCAGTATTACCAGAGAAGTCTAAAGTCGCTAGTCTTCTCCCTGAAAACTCATTGACCTCTTGCTGACAGCTCATTAAGTTAGGTCAGTTCTAATTGTTTTTGAAGGCCCCAGAAGATTCTTCTTTCTTTTTAATTAATATGCTGCCTAGGAATTTTATTAAAACTCTGATATCTCAGCAGATATCTTTAATTGCCATTGATTATAAATACTCTAATGGGCAAGAAAGAGCATTTATTTATTGAAAACACATATTTTTAATTAAAGGCTTATATATTTGAAAAGTAGCATACTGAAATTCATAACAGCGCACCAGAAAATTTCAGAAAAGATTTTGATTTTATTAGGATAGCCAAATTGAAGATTTTGAAAGGGGTCTCTGAATTACCAAGGCTAATTTCTGTCATTCAGAAAGGAACATTACTTTTTAAAGGCTCCTTCCACTTTATATGTTAATGTTTCAGAGTATATTTTATTTTTTAAAAACTGAGAAAAAAATCATAAATCAGTGTTATTTATTATTTTGTTTTGTTTTTCTGTATACTTTATAATTTTCAAAATCAAATTTTTATAAAGAAGAAAAAACAACCTTACAAATATTACATCCCAGGAACTTAACTTTTTCTTTTCCTCATTGCTTTCCCCCCTAATTACTGATATCTTGCTTCTCATCAAGAGCCACGGTCTTACTTTGATCTTAATTTTCTCCCTCGTGGGATTGCCCAGATCCCAGCCAATCTTCCCCCTCTGCAATGAAAATTAAAATCTCAAAAACCTTATTCCCTATTGGGGAAAAAAGTGGATTACCTCAGTTTGCTGACGTTGGGTCTGATGCTGAGTTCCTGAAAATGTGACCATGCATGCCGTGGAAAGGACCAAGCCTGATCAAGTGGCTCTCCATCATGGCAGGAGACCAGGTTCATTTGTGGTATGTGTGGCTCAGCTTACTGAACAGCATCGACAGGAGATAAATAGACATCTGTGTTTAAACAATAAAATATTTATGTGACTGTAATCAAGGGAACAGAAAAGAAGTTTAAAATGGTTTTCATAAATCGAAGTTAGGATGTGGTCACTTGAAGAGTAAAGCAGAAAGTTTTCAAAGGTCAGTGATGTGGTTAAAGCAAAAATAAAATCTTTCCACTGATGAAAGCTAGTGCCTTCCTGATGTCCTGTGAGTCCTTTGCATGCCTCTCTCTGATTCACTGGCTTATTTCCCAGAAACTTGGAAGATACATCCATTCTCCCTTCTTTCCCGTTTTTCTTTCTCTTGATGCAGTGGCTATTTGGGAGCAGTATGCAGCAAATAGTAAATTACTCTAGAACTGTTCCTGAATTCTCTTTTCTAATTATAAATTAATTCTTACTATTCAAAGCTTACATCTAGTCCTGCCACAAAGCTTTAAATTTTATTGTTATATTTCTGCCTTCTTGGGGGAGCGGGGGAGGGGAAAACAAGAAAAGAAACATGTTGTAGACAAATACAAGGCTCTATGCAATACTCTGGGAGGGAAAAAAAAAGCTAAAAGGCACAGCGGCACATACAGTGGGTTTAAGACCAGCTCATGAGAGAGTGAAAAGCAACTCAAATGTATAGCAAAGTAAAACAAATGTCAAGTAAGTGGCCAAAGGATACAATGTAGGAAAGAGAAGGTTTAAACCTGAATGATGGATTTGCTTCAAGCAGGCAAAGAGGCTAAAGGAAGAGGCCGCATACTCAGCAAAGTCACAGCGAATGGAAAGTGCAGGTATTTTGGAGGGAATATGTTGCAGAGGGTTGGAGATAATCATAATGCGGTAGATGGAGATGAGAAGGAATCACTCTTAGGAGCCAAATAATGAAGGGCCGTGAATACCAACCTGTGTAGTTTATAGCCTAAGAGAAGGTTTTCTTGGTGTTTTTTGTTTGTTTGTTTGTTTTGTTTTGTTGTTGTTGTTTTGATTTTTAAATTTCAGATAGTGTTTTGGTTTTTAAAAGAGAGAAATAATGACATTTTAAACTAATCTGTTTTCCTTGAAATAAATCTCTAAAAAACAGAGTTTGGTTAATTTCTAAGTAAATACTAAGATGTTAAGAATTAAAAAAAAAAAAAACAACAACACAACTTTAGTAGCAATTCTTCAATGCTTTATTGTCTGAGTATATTGTTAAAGTTCATTCTTTGAAGTGGTTATTATATTTTCTTCCACTTAACTGTTAAAAAACATAATCTTAAAGTACAGGATTATTAGATTTGCCAAATAATTCAATGATAGGTTGTATACTCTTACATTTAAGGTAAACTCATTCCATAATTTAGTATATAAAGGATTCTCACACTATCTGTTTTGTGTTTGCTTTACTTATAGCCCTGTATATTGATGAACAATATTCAGCAATTACGGGTTCAATTAGAAAAAATGTTTGAATCCATGGGAGGAAAAGAGGTGGGTACGTTTTTATGCTACATTTGCCAAATACCTACTTAGAGATCATTAGCAGCATATCTCTGTCATTTAAAGATTCATAATCAAGTTTTACATGGTTTAGCTAAAGAACGGAAATGATAATAGCTGAAGTTATTATGTCCACAACAGAATACTTTAGTAAATATATTAGCAGTGTGAATGGGATGAGGAAGATGGTCAATAGCCTTTTGCAGTGTATATATATGGTCATATATATGCACAATTAAATAGATATGCTAATGATCTTTAAAGTTTCACGAAGTGCAGATGTTTTTTGCCATATTGTGTGCAATGCCAACTTGATATCAATGTTCATTCTGAAATGTGTTTTGTGGCGCTGATGGTTTTGAGGTATTGGTGGTTTATTCACGTCTAAAAATATCTGTGAAAAACGTCTTGTGTGCTGTGTCTGTAATGTGTCGTGTCTTTGTCCAACATCTTATGACCTGCAATCCCATGAGCAGAAGAAGGAAGGAGAAAGATTCTCTTATGAGGTTTGTGATAGTAAGCATCGTATCCTTTACCTGGCTGATTCCCCCACTAAACCTAAAGCCCAGTGCACTTCCTCCTTATTCTCATTTGCTTGTCTGGATCAGGCTGACAGTGAAGTACTAGCTCTGTACCTGCCTCTTCCTGCTGCCGCAGTTCCTTTCACAAACCAACAGGAGCACCTGGGGAATGAGGACCGGAGAGGGTGCCAAGAGGGCAGGCAGGCAGCTGGCATTCTCCCCCTCCCCCGCCCTCTTCCACCCTCCACCCCCCCATCCAGAAAAATATCCCAAGGGTAGCTAGAGGGGGGAATATTTCTGGTCAAGATTTTATTTACATTGTTCCTTACGTATATCTCATACGCTTACTCTGGTAAGCGTATGAGATATACATAAAAGTGGGTTTATTTCAAAGCAAAGATCTCTTTTATGTCTAAATGTATAAGGCCCCAAATGCTGCTTTAAAGACTGGTCCTCTTCACATGTGAGGTTGACTCCAAGGAGATATTTCTACCTTCCCCTCCCCAACCCCCTCATGTCCTTTTAGTCCTCCGTGAGCCTGTCTTTTGAATAATGAACTTGCTATTTAGCATCCTACGGGCAAGAAGCACTGGGATACATGTGTGAAGGTGCAACAGTTCAAGGACGAACTTGGATGCACTGTGCTTCCTGCCCCTGCAGACTTGGTCTAATTTGTATAAAATAAAAATCTCTTCCCCAAAGCATGTTATTTATTGGTTTTGCACGGTTGGAGAGCATCAATCTCATTGTTAGAATTCTTTCACTGAACTAAGAGAGCACAAGCAATTAGGGATCAGAAGTGAAGATTCCCTTTGTATTTTTAGCTATGTATTATATTCAGACTTTAAGTTCACTTGCTGTTTTAAAAAACAGAGAAGAAATTACTGATTTCTTGTGGGAAATTCTACTTCCTTTTAGTGGCTATTAAAGACCACAAGTCATTTCTGGATGAAGTTATACCAAATGTCCTATTTCCAGAAATTTCTCCTAATCCTACTACTATTTTATTACTCTTGTGGCTGAACTCTAATGTGAGTGATATACTGCTGAGCTGCATATTAACCAGATGAATCATATCTACACTTAATGAACGGTGTGGGCCAAATCACCTGCTAACCAGAAAAGTTGTGGGGTGGCTTGTTCACTAACCAAAAACGGATTCCTTATTTCAGATAAATTCCCCAGCCTGAACTGTGCAGGTTTCACATTATACATTTAGTTGCAAATTTATGGCTACATCACAGGACTCTTCTTTACTAGAGAAGATAATGAAGCTAGAAATACTAAGCTTGGGGCCTTCTCCCTTCATAACATTCACAATGTCAATTGCTAAAGCCCTCTTACATAATTTAAAGGGATAAGTCAATTAAGTAAATTAATGTCTAGCTTCTAACAATATAATCTGTTAGAGGGACAGCATGGACCCTAGCTCCTTTCTTTCCAATATTTAAAAAATTTTTCTTCATCCTTCTCTTTTTCTTTGCCCTCTTCTATTCTCCCATCTCCCTTCCTGTGCAGTTTCTTTTCTCTCATTCTTTTCCATTTTTACATCTTGTAATTTGCTGCTAAGAAAAAGCTTCAGGCAGACCAAATCAGTACTGCACATGGGTTGATAAAATGTGAGAGGAAGCAAGACCTGAACCCAAGTCTGAGTGTGACATGCAGCCTCCCAGACAGAAATAAGCTTTATTATTAATACAGAAGTATGCGAAGGTTGCTAATTGCTACACTTGGCCTCCCCCAGGCACCAGAATCTCAAAATAACAGAGACCTTCCAATGCAGTTCTCTATAAACGGCAGTGTCTTAACTCGGGGCTTTTACAAAGATGAAAAGGATTGTATTAAGAATGACAAAATTCACCCTTTCATATGAAAAATATATGTAGCACTTAAAACAGGCTTATCCAAGCCTTTCAAGGTACACTAGTGCCAATTTCCAGTGTTTCCTCGCAGTGGAGCTGGTTAGAAAATCTTGACTGGCATTGCTAAGGGAAACTTCCCAACCTAGATCTTACCCTTCTTTTAGGAGTTTCTTCTTATTTTCATCCTCTACCATCTGTGCTAGGATGTGCACTTCTTGCCACAAAAATCTAATTAGCAAATGATTGCTTGTGTACTTGCTCAAAATAGCGTTTGATGACACGTGTTAATTAGTTGGCTTCTAACCGCAGTGTTGCTTGCCTCTCCTACTGTCTGCGTAGTGCTGGTTGCTTGCAGGCCTGGCTGCATGATGCTGCAGCTCTCAGCCGCTTTAACCCAACCAAGGTCGGGGCAGCTGTTCTTTCTTTGCAGGATGAGTCTTTTCCCTCTGCAAACGGGAAGAAGGCCTGAAACCTTTTTTGGGATGGAAAGGGTCACTCTCTGTACCCTTTCCAGGTACAGGATGAAAACATTGCCTAACACGATGACCATTTTGTGCTGCTGGTGTTGACAGTGGCTCCCAAAGCAGTCACATGAGCAGTCACTGTTAACATCTGCCTGCACAGTGTCCTGTGCCCCATGTTGGCACATTCTTTTCCAATGCCTTATCTAGAAAAAATACCTAAAGGGAAAAGAAAACCATGAAATCCCTTCTCCTATAAAGTGATTTTCCAACGTAAGAGCATGCTTTGGCATAACAACTCTCTGTTTACTATGGAAAAGTTTTTTGGGTTTTGTTTGTTTGTTTGTTTATAATGTCTCACAAACTCTGGAGCAAAAGTAACCTTTAGGAATGATGCCCAGAGTCTTTTCCTTAAAAAGCACCTCAGGTGATTTTTTAATGTGCATATCGTTTTGGGAATCCTTATACTGAAACAAATAAAATGGCCAACCCAAAATATGGGTAACTTAAGATAGAATTTTCATTTTTTTATACCATGATCTCCAAACTATATTACCTGTCCCTTTATCACACAATAACAATAAAGTGATTATCAGGATGACAGGTAATAATTTTCATTCATTGGTGAATGATTGTGTTATTATCCTACAAAAGCACCAATAGCTCAAAAGCAAAACAGATATATTTTGGTTTATGTTATTTTAATAGCTTCATTATTTCATGAGTATAACTTCAGTACATATCAATTGCAAATAAATACCTAGTTGGTATTCATTTTTCATAAATGCATAATGCTATGGACAGGACTTAGTTGTACTTTCTTGATCTGCAATATAATTTATACAAGTACATGAAAAATAAAATCTAAAATGTAATTTCAGGAAGTCATAATGGTCATTATGAAACTCTACAGAACTTATTGATTCAGAAGAATTATAACTGTATTGTATAAGCAGAGGGCATATCATGCCTTCACAAACCTGTGCTGGTGCAATCTTCTTGAATGGTAGAATCCATAATTATCACCAGGCCTACTAACTTATTGACAGCACTTCAGATTCTAGAAATTGGCCATTATTAAGACATTTAGAGGAAATAGGGTTTTGTTTTGTTTTGTTTTGTTTTGTTTTGTTTTTGCCTACCTAAATTATCTCATTCTGCTAAACACAGAGGAAACCAATTAGGTACAACAATTATGTTTATTAATGTGTTTCAAAAAATTTGAATTTTTTGACTCTTCTCATTGTGGTAATCTTTCCTGAACAGGGCCAAAGAATCTGGAACATAACTCCATCTACCTTAAAACGTATATATTTTATTGAGCAAATTAATACTTGTTTTGTTTCAGAGATAAATATCTATATTAATTTTCATTTTTATTTCTTTTTTAATATGTTTTTATTGACTTTAGAGAGACAGAGGGAGAAGTAGAAACATCAATGAGAGAAACATCAATCAGCTGCCCCTTTCACACCCTCTGGGGATCAAGCCTGCAACCCCGGGCATGTGCACTGACTGGGAATCAAACCAGTGACCTTTGGTGCATGGGACAACATTCAATCCACTGAGCAACACAGGCCCAGCCTTACATTTCATTTTCATGATGAACGTGATGTATCAATTAGAAATTGCATCTGAGAGCCAAAGCATATATGCATGTAGCTGATTGAAATCCCTTGTAAAATATGTTAGCCATATGGACTCAGTCTTCAGCTATGTAGACCAGAGATGACAGAAATTATCTTCTGTCATATTTTACTTAGCACTGTCCTCTCAACTTTATACTTGCTGGTCAATAGGGGATTGAAGATCACTGCTTTATAGGGAACACTACTCCATGCCAGTAGTTCTTGAACTTTAGCATATATCAGAACTACTTGAAGAGCTTATGAAAACATTGCAGAATTCCATGCTCAGAGTATTTGATTCAATAGGTCTGGAGTGGGGCCTGATGATTTGCACTCATAATAAATTTCCATGATGTTGTTGGTACTGGTCAGGAGACCAAATTTTGAAAATTACTGCTCTTTGTTTTTAGAGTAGCAATCAGGTATTTAGGAAATAGCTCAGAATACCGTTGTCGTATCTTAACTGACCTACTTACTGTATTTTGAATCTTGAGAACATAGGGATTCAATTGTTTGAATGCACCTTAAGACAGTGCGCAATAGTGCAGGCAAATATTTGGATTAAAGAATATAATATTCTCATAATATAGGTAGCCAATTTGTAGTAATAAACAAATATTCAGCATATTTTTAAGCATCTGGGACTTAGCTTACATTTTATATTTAATCTTATTAAAAGAGGTGGTGTAGTCAAAGAGGCTAAATGTTTAGTCTAAATGATCTGCCTCACCTTTACTCCTTAAAATAAATAGAGATCTACTTGATACATAAGGAGAATCAATTTGCTTTTTTATCTCTTTTATAGCAATTACAAAATAAAATTAGAAAAGTATTTCTTAGATGTCACTACATAATAGAAGAAACAATTTTAACTAGTTGTATTATGTCTTCCTTTTAATTCTAAAATGTCTCCTAAGGCAATTTCCAAAGTTCTTCCTATTTAACTGAAGGGTCTCTTGTTACCTACTTTTATTTCTAGAGGGGTAAGAGTTGAGATTAAAAATAAAAAGATTTCAAACCAAATGCATTGGGCTTCAAGAAGCTTACAAATAAATAACAGAGCAGATATTCCTTTTACCATCCATTGAAAGAGTTATTGAAAAGCCTACTCCCTGTTCTGCCTGGACCTCTTTAAGCATCTCTTCCCTTGGAGTTGATCGCTTCATGAAAAACAGAGGTTAGAGCACACTGAATATGAAGACAGAATGTATTAATTCATTCAACACACATTTATTTCCTGAGCACCTATTATGAACTATAAGTTTTACTAGACACCAGAGATGCAATAATTACTAAGATATAGACCTCACCCTCAAAGAACTTGAAGTTTATTAAAGAGGTAAGGTTTATTAGGGAAGGACTCCCCCCCCCCCCATTTTCTAAATTTGAAAATATACTTCAAATGAAAGTTGTAGTTGTTATATGATATACTCCAACAAAAGAAAACACTTTAAGCCCATAGCCTTGAATTATGTAAATAATGCTCAAAGGTGAGATGTCTTTTGGCTGAATGACAGTTATTTTTAGTTTCATGGCAGCTGATAACAAGAACTAAATTTTTGCATTGCTAGCCTTTTATTTTAGCAGAATGCAGATATTGCCTGGTTAATTTCTCTTTAATTGATTAACAAATAGGACTTACCATCTCAAGGCATTTGGTTGATTTGAAGCACAGAGACAGTTGGATTCACTGTATACTCTCTTTAATTAGAATGAGAGACAGCTAGTGATGTTTTCCAACTTTTTGAAACCAAGAAGTTAGAACCATGGATTTATAGAAATACCTCTACTATAACAATTCATTCAATTACGAATAGCATAAGAAAAATGCCATAGTCTAATTCTACAAATGATCTTGTACATTCTTTGGGAGAGTATCTCCTCAGAGGAATACAAAAAGAAACAAAAAACACATAGGACAACTTTGGTAGATCTGGGGCATATTTGTTTGTAGTAGAGAAGAACATATATTCTTTTATTTCTGACTAGAAGCCCAGTGAACGAAATCCATGCACTCGGGGGGTCCCTCAGCCCGGCCTGCGCCCTCTCGCAGTCTGGGAGCCCTTGGGGGATGTCCAACTAATGGCTTAGGCTTGCCAATCAGACAGCCTTAGCACTTCTGCGGAGGTGGGAGAGACTCCCACCACCACCACTGCGCTCACCAACCCTCAGCACAGCTTCTGGTTGAGCCGTACTCCCCCTGTGGGAGTGCACTGACCACCAGGAGGCAGCTCTTGCATTGAGCGCCTGCCCCCCTGGTGGTCATTGTTCATCATAGCAACCAGTTGTTCTGCCGTTCGATCGATTTGCATATTAGCCTTTTATTATATAGGATAATGTACCATGCGATCCATGCTGAACACTGTAGATCTACAAAGAGATTTAGGGCATTCCAAAGAAAGTAACTTCCTACTGGAATCACTAGGGAATTTTCACTACTTTTCAATCATATATTTTAATTTGAGCCTGGCATTTTTAGGATAAGTAAATTTTTGGTCAAATAGAAGGGTTGCAGATAAGTAATCTTTTCAAAACAAAGAAATAACAAAAGCTAAGATTGGTTTATAAGAAAATGCTTGAAGTAATTCCCTGATTGAAAGCCACTAGGAGTATCAGCAGGTACTATAATCAGATTTGGACTTTATCATAACAACTCCAGGAACAGTTAAGAAGATGAAGTAGAAGAAGGAAAGCAAGGATAAAAACACAACTCAGAGATGATACAATATAATCTGAATAAGAAAAATTTTGTACCAGAAAAAAAAAGAGGGTAGGAAAGACGAAGAAAACACTTCAGAGATACTATCAATTGTATTGGGTATCTAAGTGAATGTGAAAGGAAGAAGACAAAGGGTCAAAGATGACTTTCACAATTATGCCTTAAACAATCATATGCTAATGAATCAAATTAGAGACAATAATAAGAGATAAAAGTTTAAAATGGGCAGGTTAGAAGATGACTCTTTAATTTGTTGAGCTTGAGGTCATCAAAGTAGAAAAGGCTAGTAGATACAAGAGAATATAGACATGATGTAGCAGGTAGGTATCATGTTAAAGCTATTAGTATAAAATAATAGACTTGGGGGTCATTAGCATAGAGGTGATAATTGATGCCATAGGCAAGAGTATGATTTTTCAAGAAGAGAAACTATAGTGATAAAAGGACTGTGAATGGAAAATTGAAGGACATTCATATTTAAGGAAAAATAGAAGTCAATAAAAGAGATAGACAAATCATGGACAGAAAAATAAAAGTGGTAGAAGAAGATAAGTCTCTAGAGAAGCAAGAAAATAAAGAGCTTGAGAAACAACAGTATGAATGCAGGCTGGATAGGATAAATAGTAATTGAACTTAGTAACCAAGAGATTGTTGGTGACTTATATTGAAGATTTCAGTGGAGTATCTAGAGCAGAAGCCATACTACAGAGATTTAACGCATATTTAAAATTAGGATGTGGAATTTACACTTATGTTGTGAGCAATTCAAAGAGTAGAAAAAATATTAGCAAGATGTCAATAGGAAGATAGTTCCAAATAGGTTGTTTCCCCCCCCCCCCTTTTATTATTCTACTTTTTATTCTAACATAAATGTTATTTGAGCACATTTATAAAATAGGGTAATAAAAATAACGATTGAGAGATGGGAAATAGGAAAATGGATATTTGATGAAACAAAATCCAAAAGAAGAAACCAAGAGCTCCAGTTGAACATTTTTTCTTGGAAATGAGGCTTACTCTTTCATAGAAGTAGTGGAGCAGTTAGCATTTATTAAAGGATTTTCTGCAAAAATCTTGAGAAGTGTGTGAGACCTACCAGACTAGTGATTCAATTTTGGACCCTGTGACGATGAGGGCAATCAGCCTCCCTAATCTGCACTGCTTTAGATAAATAATGAAAAGCTAACACTGACAAGTTGAACATGTGAAAAGGTGGTCTAGTAGCCTAAAGAACAGAGAAAGGAATGAGATAGCAATGCACACTGGAAAAGGAATAAAATTCACACTAAGGATCCTTAACTTCTTCCATACAGTCTTTATTTTTTCGAGAGTTTGTATTGACTTTTCAAAGGAGTTTAAATGCCACTTCCCAACCAATGAGTTATAAATCTAGCCGAGACCTTAATGGTTGGTTTAACAATTGCTGCTCTAAGAGGCTGAGATAATATCCTCACGTTACATGTCTTAGGGAAAGATTTTGTGCTGAAAACAAACATGCAGTGTGGGTATGGGAACCATATTTTTTGAGCCAAAGAAATATCAGGACATAATCTGACATGGTCTGGCAAGCAGAAAAATATTTGACTAAGTTGTAACTCCAGAATATATGGTTGCCAAGGTATGAAAGATTCTATTAATAGTCGCTGCAAAATATTGTTTCAAGGAAAAGGAGCATTCTGGACATCAGAATTTTCTTTGAGGGAGTCTGTGCATACTTATTGCTGCCCTCACCTCCCTCCTCAAATATTTGGTAAATGCCTAGGCATGCAGGGCACTGAGGCAGACACCTAGATAGAAAGCTAAATAAGATAGAGTTCCACCAAGGAAGATAGAGATTTATGAGAGAACAGTCAGAAGAGAGTGTTGTGTGGGCAGTAACAGGAAAAAGCAGAGCTAGTGCAGAAGCTAAAGCTACTAACCGCCTAGGGTGAACATGTGGAGGAAGATTTGCAAAATGTGGTGATAAGTGAATTTTCTTTTAACGGAAAAGTAGAAGAGCTTTAAGGACAAAGATTTAAAAGATACCTTTCCTGCTAGCTATCTTTTCCAGACAAGTTATTTATGTTACCAAGGCTGGATGGTGCAAAATTCAGACATTATTTATATATGACTGAAGTTCATTCTGATCATTAGAGCCATACTTTACTAGCCTAGATTTTGTAATTCCGAAACTTTTCATAGAGTGTCTATAAACTCTGTTTTGTGATCTTTATTATAAACTCGGAATTGGACTCAGTATTCTTAAATTTTCATTGAGTATATTCCTCTTTACATGGATCCATTTATTGTTTAGTTTTTGTCAGCCATTTTAAGTTTTTCAGGTACACGTGCTACTTCCGTTTCTAATTTAAAATAAATTTATTAACTGTGACTTGAGAATGCTTGATTTTTTTTTCTTTTCTTAGGCTTTTAGTAATTTGACAATGAAACAAAAAAGGTACAAGTTAATTTTTATGTTTGACATCATATAACTTATGAACTAGGCTAAGACTCAAACCTCTGTGAAAAAAAAAATTAGGTAGCTTCTGACCTTTCCAAAGTAGCCAATAGTTTATAAATATGCTTTTGTTAACTTAGGCAATAAACTCTCAAAGCTCAGATTATTATTTCTTACAAACTCTAGGGAGTTTATAGGAGTAAGGAAAATTTCCTCAATTTGGCCATATAAAGAAATGCAAAATTACTCAAGAATTGGTAAATAGTGAGCATTTATTAAAGGACTTTCTGCAAAAATTTTGAGGAGTGTGTGAAACCAGACTAATTATAATTATAAAACAATCTCTTCAGGCAGTCTAAAGAGATTGTTTTATAATTAGAGTATGGTATTTATGCTCATTATTATTGCAAAAGACCTACAATTTGAATATTGGACTCAAAATTACTGTTCCTATTTTAATGGTTTATGCTATGATTTGTATCAGATAAACACTGAATACTTAACTGAAACTAAACATTTTCTGGGTTTCTTTTATTCCCCTTTGACCTGGTTATAAGCATTCTGTCAGCACCTACTTAGAAACCCATGCTTCTCTCAGGAAATGAAAACTGTCAACCAACATTTAAATTTCTATAGTTCGACTATTTCAGATGTTCAAATAATAGCCAATTATTTGATAAGAAATCTCCATTTACAAAATATCTAAAGTGGACTAAAATAATTTATGGGGAAATAGCATAATTTTACCCAACTGATCTATCTAATCATTTGTGTATGATTTTAAAAATCATTTTCTTAACAGATGAACAAACTATCTCAGAGTAGATATCAAACTAGTATGAAAACACAATCTGATTTTAAATAAGAACCAACCACATTTCCTGAAGGGAAACCTACTATCTGAGCCATTTCCTTGAAGGTGGCAGATATGTAAGAAACTATCACCTACACCCACTTTTCCCAAGGTGTGGGGAACCTGAAGACAGCCATGTGGAAGAACTTCTCTTATATTCCCTATTCTGCAACATTTTTATCCAAATAAAATCAGATTAAAATTGATCTTAGGCCAACATCATCAGTAAAATATAACCAAAAAAAAAAAAAATCAGCTTGCATGGTTCTATAGTATTGGGTCAGACAATCCACATTCTTATTCTGGTTAAAGGTTGAGGTGTTATGCTAATCATGCCTCAATGCATATTAGTAGAGGTCTTATTACATAGGTACTCTCTAGTTGTCTTTTTGAATCACTCCTTGCAACTAGTTGTAGCTGAGTGCAACTCTCAAGGACATTCTGGTTTTCCAACTCCTAGAAAACCCTGCATTTGTTATGGCGACCTGTGTGTCTGTAGGTAAGAGCTGTGAGCCAATCTGGAAAAAAAAATGGAGTCCAAAAGAATCTAATAGAGAAGTAGAAACTAATCATATTGGCTCTAATACAGTAGTAGAAACTAACCAATCCTGAAATCACCTGGATTTGAGTCAAATTTGACATCAAAGGATTAGTTTGATATAACCAATAAAGCATTAGATGTCAAATGCAATTTTTTATTTCTATTCCAATATTTTCAGTCTCATCAGTACAACCTAAACTACCCAGTGGTTAAGATACGGAAATAATACATTTCCCTAACAGTTATTTAATATTAAAAAATGCTCTTGGGAGGATTACAGGATCAATGTATACTGGTTTTGTCCTTGGGCTGGCTCCAAGTATTTAAACTGATCTTGGTCCTGCATGTATTTGGTAGAATCATAGTCCTTAGATTCTGTTGCTGTGAGTCCTCCTTTAATTTGTTCTATTCCCAAAAGTTGGCTTTATCCCATTCTCTTGTTTTCAATAGTAAACCCACCTCTATAAGAACTATAGGTACTAATAATAGGAAACTAAATTTCTCAAGACTCAAAGGAAGATTGGCTTAAAAGAGAATAGTCTAGATTTCCCTTTATATTGACTCAAAAGAGAATACTCTAGATTTCCCTTTATATGAATTTCTAGCAGCTTGATACAATACATCTATGGAAAGTCATCGTATTTACAACTCATTTGCAAAAACATAATTAAAAACAGGATAAAATATTCTAAATGCTGACAAATTTTGTGTTGATCTTAAACACAAATTACAAAAATATTCTTTCAAGATGATAGATTGATGTTTGTTTATTTTTATAGTGTAACATTTTGTAATATTAAATCTGCCTGGACAGTGTGGCTCAGTAATTGAGCATTGACCTATAAATCAGGAGGTCATGGTTTGATTCCCAGTCAGGGCACATGCCTGGGTTGCAGGCTCAATCCCCAGTGGGGGGCATGCAGGAGGGTGATGGATGATTTTACCTCATCATTAATGTTTCTATCTCTCTCTCCCTCTCCCTTCCTCTCTCTCTAAAAAAAAATAAAATAAAATAAATAAAAAACAACAACAACAAAAAACTAAACTAAACTAAAATCTAATAAAAAAATAAGTTGGCTTTTAAAATTTGTCCTGTAAGAACAAACATAAAAAAGCTATTTTGATTTAATTAGTATGTTTCGCCCCCAAATTTGCTGAACAGCTTAGTTCCAAGATATAAGTACTTAAATATTAAAAGAGAAACTTTAAAAAATAAATGTGTAAAACTTTGAATCTTGAACTCTGAGTTGCAAATTCACACCCAAAAAGAGAAGTCAGGCCTGTCATTTTCAGAGAAACATTGAAGAGCTTGGATAATTTGTATATCCTGTTACATTTAATTCCATACTTAGAAAAATATAAAAACATATTCTAAGTGAGGTGCAATACAGTACTCAAAAATTAACTTCACCAGTTTTTTTTAATGGGCCTATTCATTTATAGAGATATAAAGATGAAAATGCCTTTTGAAGCAACACATATATTTAAGTAATGCATTGATAGTTTTTCAAAGTTATGACATAATCATACCCTTGAACCTGATGTTGTTATGCCTTGCATCCCATTGCTGCAAGCAGCAAAGGCTTTGCTATCTAGCTGTTATTTGTATGCATGCGATGCATTTTGATCGATTTTTTCATTTATAAAAACTCTTCTGATTTATGTAGAATTTCCTAAATTTTGCATTTGACTTCAAAGATAAAAAGGGGGTGGGGGGAATCACAAGTGTTTTATTGTTTAACATACTTTATAACAAGCAGAGTACTTGTAGGAGAAAAGCATGTTTTCTCAGAACTCCAAAGTAACATTGTTTGTGGTCTCTCTGCAGTTAGATCCTGAGGCTAGTGCTATTCTGAAGGAACTCCAAGTTAAACTCAGTGGAGTTCTAGATGAGCTCAGCATCACTTACGGGGAAAGGTAAGTGGCCTAAGTAGTTATTTTATTATACTAAGTTTCAGTTCATAGTAGTTATGCATCTGTGCTGTTTCTCTCTCCTGACTGGCTAAATCCATTTAACTTGAAAACTTAATCTAAACATCATCTCCTTTGGAAAGTTTCCATGACCCTGCAATCTTACTGTGTTATTTCGCTATGCGATCCTCAGGACACTGCATCCTTCAGCTGGGTGGCACTTACAACACTGTGCTCTAAGCTATGGCTTAACTGCTTGATTCCCTCCCTTTACTATATGCTTCATACGGGCAGAAGCCATATCTCATTCCTGTTTGCAACTCTATGTTTAGAGCTTACCAATTGGTTATTGAAAGAAGGGAGGGAGGGAAGGAGGGAGGGAGAGAGAAAGAAAACCTTTACATACATAAGTCTGAGTTGCATTCATGTCATACATATCAATGTGGTTGTACTTTCAAATAACTGAACTGCTTTCCTGTAATTGAATTAAGTCCAGATTCTAGGTTTTAGGGCTTAGAAATTTTAATGAATCTACTCTGTGGGAAATTACTGACACATTCATATTTTCTCCATGTTTTAAAAAAAATATTAGCTCTACTTGTCCATGGCATTGTTCTAAAGAGGGAGAAGTTTATTCTATATAAGATTCACTTGGTCCTCTAGAAAAAAACACTATCATCTCATCTTCAAATGTTAAAATAGATAAGAAAGCAAACACATCTTTGAAGAGGTTCTTTCATATATAATTTGTTTTAAAAGTTTTGATTATTGATATTTAGAGAGAGAGGGAGGAAGAGAGAGAGAGAGATCAATTTCTTGCTCCATTTATTTATACATTCATTGATTCTCATAGATGCCCTGTCCAGGGATCAAGCCCACAACCTTGACCTATCAGGACAATGCTCTAACCAACTGAGCTACCTAGCCAAGGCCAGAACTTGGGTTAAATATTAGCTCAGTAAGTCAAATATTTAATATTTGACTTACTGTTACAAATTATGCATTCAGTTATAAAATGAAGCTTAAAAATTACTCTTATGGCACGGACACTTTGAATTCCACTCATTACTCACTGTGTTTTGGAAAGGTACATTTTAATGGGCATTTTATGGATTAGTTATGCCAGTTGAAATCAGAGAGCAAAAAGTAAATGACACTTGAAAGCATCATATTTTCACTCAAATACAGGAATGAGGCAAAGTAAAGAAAAATCCCTACTGGCCTCCTCTTCAGGGTTAAAGGTGTGTTTTTTGTCTTTGCGGAGCCCATCCTCACAGGTCAGGTGCTGAGTGAGATAAAGCCTTGCTGTACCCAGCGTAGGGCAGTCACTCTGCCTTCTGTCTGTGTTTCTAGCTGACCTGGGTGATCCTGCTTACTTGACCTAGAGGTGTATAAGGAAGTTGAAGGTTTTGTTTACCTGCAGTTGGAGAGACTGACATTGTCCCAGACATTTGGAAACTAATTGGCTCTGACTTGGGGGTGACACCTAGCGATGGTGCCTTCAGTCAGCTACTTTAGGCTTACCTCTTTATTCCAGTTGTGAATTAATATGTGGTTAGCAGAAAGACTGTTACCTTCAGCAAGGAAGGCAAAAATAGAGATTATTTAGCAAAGTGAAGGGGAGAAAAAAGTGGTCAGGAATAGCTAGGGGTGTTTGAAACTTTTTCTGAAATAAGATGACTAAACAGAATAGAAACTAGAATATAAATAGAAAAGGTATATTTAAATTACTTTCTGTAATATATCCAAGTCATCTTTATGAGCAAGTTCCTTTTACTTTGGACCGTGTTATTTTGTTTGAAAAAATTGGAGCAAACTTCAGTTATGAAATAAGGAGTAGTGTCCTTAGGTGGGCTCTTGAAGTACTCTATTCATGCAAAGCCAGCTATTTTAACCTAGATAGTGAGACTCCTGGTTACCCAATATCTACCTCTTCGGTAGTCTTTGCAAATAGGAAAAATCTAATACTTTGCTTACTTAGGGCTAGAATTATTGGAATAAATAACCCACATGTCATACTTTCCTTATAAAAAGAATAATTCTTATATCTTTGTTGCTATGGTTTGATTTCCCACACTACTAACCAGGTCTACATTATACACATGGGGTAGGTGGGAAGCCTGTAATGATCAGTGAGATCTTGCTATGAAGTTAAACCAGATACTTTTATCTGAATCTCAAGAGTCTAAATTAGTGGTCTAGAGCTTCAAAATTAAGTGCATAATTAATTGCCCAAACTTCATTTTATCTGTTGTTATTAAAACCCACAACAAAATAATTCTTCTATATGTACCTAGTAGGATGATTTTGCAGTAAAACCAGAAAAGCCAAACTACACATCTGAAGGCTGGGTTCCTGGGTTCCTGACAGGGTCACAGAGCAACCACCTGGGAACTGAGACTCAGTGATACCACTTCAATGCTATCATATAGATGTTTTTTAAATTGCACAGCTTGTGCCACTTGGGTTTTTGCTTACACATATATTTTTCAGTTTTATTTTTTGGATTTTCTATATTTATTTGAATGAAATATTTGGTACCAGCAGCTGGCTGGATTAAGTAAACAAATAATTCAGGAACATTCTATAGGAATTCTTCTGTAAAGTGAGTGTTTGGCTTTTTGGATGCTCACAGAGTCTGTCATTTTTAACTGGTAATAACTCAAGCTGATTAGTAAAGACATTTTTCTACCAAATAAATAGATAGAAAAAAATCTTCTTAGGTGAATTTACCAAAAATTTATAGAGATGAGATTTTTAGATGAAATGCATATGTTAATTCACCCTGGACTGATGCCAAGATAGAAAGCCATTATCTCTCATGCGCTGATCCCCTTCCTCCATATTCCTGATCCCATACACAGAGCTCATTTCTGGTGGGGGTTTACCATATGGGTCTGTCTTAGAAATCTATTCATGCATTTTAGGAATGTGAGTATTATATCTTCTGCTCATTCTATTCTCTACTGACTTGAAAATTTGTGCAAAAGAAAGTAGCTATCTCAAAAGTGATTATCACTACACTCAACAGGACCACTGATGACCCAGGGGTAAATCAACAGGTCAAAATGCCCAACATTACTTACCTTCCTTTTCCATTGCCCCAAATATCCTCCACCTCTACTCTTACTAAATAAGCATAGCACCATTTCCACCACCCTCTTTCTTATCTTCTTCACCATCCCATCCACCGTCTCCAACAACCACTACCTGACAAAAAGTCCAAAGGCAGGCCTTGTCAGGTAAGAGGCGAATGGTCATGCATTTAGATTCCTTTGGCCCTGAGCCTTAAAGAGGATGTTCCATTGAATTATATAAATATGCAGAGAGCCAAAAAATGAGCCACATCCATAGGGGCATGCTGATATCCAAGAATCAAGGAACCAGATACAAATGCTGAGTCCAGAGGAGCAAGAATGTTGTCAACAGTAAAGTCACAAAGAAGGCACAAAGCAAAGATGGAAACAGGCCAACATGACAGCAGAAGTAGAATCAAGCCTTGACTTTGCACTCAAAATTATGGACCAATATTTATAAACCTGCTATAACAGGTCCAGGAGCAAGAAAAACACCCAAGTTGAGATCATTTACAATTTATCATAGATTTTCCATATTACTCAGTTTAATAAAACAGTCCGGAGTTCAGATTACAAATTATGTCTCCAGATGTATATTTGGGAATTACCAGTGTGATGATTTCATGAAAGCCATTGGGATTAGATAGGATTTCCAAGAAAGTGATTTTTATGGAGAGATGGAGTGATCCAAGGATTAAGCCTAGATGATTACAAAGTAGGGTTGCCAGATAAAATATAGACTTTGCCCAACCAAATTTGAATTTCAGATAAATAATGGATAAATTTTAGTATGAATATGGAGCATACTTATACTAAAAAATATTCACTCTCTGAAATCCACAGTACTGGGCATCCTGTGTTTTATTTGCTAAGTTTGGCAACCCTCCTCCAATGGCTAACAGTCAGGTAATAATTGAGAAAGAGCAGCCAGTGAGGTTAGAGCTAAGAAGGAGTGGCATCCCAGAAGCCAAGTGAAGAATGTGAACCCAGACACCAAGTATCTTTCAAGAATAGTCATTTTCCTAAATAATTCTCAGAAGAACACCTCAGCTATTACTGTGAGAGATAAGGGCCAAATGAACCCCACTCAAATTCATTCAATGTGAAGAGCTTTATATGTGTGAGTTCCAAGTAAGCTTTCATTACAACAAAAATTTTTTTCAGCTGAACAATTACGTTTGGAAATTAATGAGCAAGGGAATTTACACTACTTGAAACAGATCAAACTCCCATGGGTTTAATTTAAAATCATGAGCAAAGAGAGGCATAAATGCTTTTATTCAGGTATTTATAGTCCTTATTTTTAGTTTCCAGCTTATCATTAAGGAGTGTATAAAACAGATGGGATTTGAACTAAGTCAAATGAGAACAAATGGAAATACTGCATCTAATAAGAACAGTGCGGCAATGGATGCGGAGATTGTATTAAGACCTCTCATGGACTTCTTGGACAAAACGTAAGTTTTCTACCCCATTTTCTCTTTATTCATTACCCTAAATTTGACTGATATGGTTTTAAGAGAACAATTGTTTTCCTCTGTGTAGGACAATTTTAAAAAGACTTCTACAATATTAATCCATCAAAAAGCAAAACACTTTTAGTCCATTACTAGTGACCAAAAATCAGGAGTGATTTTGAATAAGAAAGGAAATAAATATTGGTAATTGAGAAGGTTGCTATTCTGAGGGGGAAGAGCTTGAGGATATTATGCTCCTCAGAAAGCATATCATTTTACAACCTGTTGGACATTAAAAAAAAAGACTGAGTTAAGTCCAGAATATCTGATTTTGTGTCAGAAACCTACTGAGGCAGAGAATCGCACAAATGTACTAGAATTAACTCAGCTCAGAGGCAAGTAAATAGCTACCCAACTCAACCTCCAGCAACTATTTATTGAGTGCCCATGTGTACCAAACCTTAGTCTAGGCACTAGATAGTGAAAAAGAGAAGCAGAGTCCCTGACTCCATGGAGATTACAGGTTAGTTGGTGGGAGTGGGTAGAAATGGAGGCCTTTATGACCAACTAAGACAGAGGTCTTAACCAAAAAGTTTTGTTTGTTTGCTTGCTTGTGTGTGTGTGTGTGTGTGTGTGTGTGTGTGTGGGTGTGTGTGTGTTGTTTTGTTTTGTCTTCAAGTTTCTGCTCAGTCCCTACTCTTAGAAGTTCTAATTTCATAAGTTTGGAGTAGAGTCAAGACTCCTATGTTTTAACATGTGTCCGAAATTGGGAACTGTTGATCTAAAGCAACCGGAGAGATGACTTCTTAAACAGTAATTACTTCAAACTAGAGTTGAAGGTAGAAGAGAAAGGCAAAAAATAATTTTGAATGCCTACCAAGGGACCAGTGTCGTACCTGGTAGTTACATATGTTACTTCATTTAATATTGTTGCGGCAAATTAATGAATGCCAAAGGGACCAAGATAAATGAGAAGGACATAATACTTCTCTTTAAAGATAAGAAAAGCAAAGAAAATCCTAGGGAAAACCTCTTCTATATATTTACAACTTCTATTTTAATTCCATTTCCCTTTGCTTATAATCTTACACATAAGGACACTAGTGTTCTCATCACTTTGATTTCAGTATTTGGTAGGTACGTTACGTCTTCTTTTCTGTCCTCTACGAGGAAATATCTAGAAGATAGGTGAGTAGGTAATTAGCTTAGCAAGAGGTAGGCAGGCAAGTGGGGTGGAAGAGAGAAGTAGCAGAAAGAAGAAAGGAAAGAAGGAAATAAAGGTAGAAAGAAAAGAGAGAAAGAAAGGCAGGGAGAAAGACTTCTCATTTCTTTTGTTTCTTAATGTAGACTTTTACTCTTATCACCTAATACCTCATGTAACCCCTAAAGGTTTATTGTATTGCATGGATCTCTACTATGGGCAACACAGGATTGAACCACATGAACACACTACCATTTGGGTGCCCATGTGAAGGTGAATCAAAGCAGGACAACGCAATTCTGACCCTCTGAAAACTCCTACTGGAATGTCTTATGTTTATAGATTTCTAACAGCAGTGTATAGATATGTTATTTATCATTAGCAAAACTTTGTATTTTTGGATATACTGTAACCAAAAGTTGTGGAACATACAGAAAGTTTTAAGTTATCCTGATACTGTCAGCTACTAGCTGAGGGACCTTCAATCCATTTTACCATCTATAAAATGGGGCTAATACATAAAGTGAGTAAACCCTTCTTTTTAGTATATTTTAGAGTCTTATTTTACTCAGTTTTAATTTTCTATTTATGATTATACTTTATTATGTCATCATACATATAATTATAAATATTAGTAAAGACAGTGTATAAAGATAGAAAAACATCTATGAGCTTTAAAAATTTGTGTCAGAGATTTAAAATTTTTTGCAAGAATTATTATATGAGTCAAAGAGTTGAAAGAATTCTAGGGACTAATTCAGAATGCATAACCCTAAAGCCACTTATTAGGTGAGTTTTTTTTTTTTTTTTAAATCATATTAATTCTATTCTCAAGGTTAGGACAAAAAAATAAGGAAGGTATACAAGTAAACACAATAAGGTCTAAAGAAATAATCTCCTGGTCAATCAGTATAAATTTTATTTGTTTTTTTTTTTAATGATTTTTATAGAGAGAGAGGAAAGGAAAGCAGGTCAGAAAGAGCTGCCTTCAAACCGGCAACCCTATGGTACCCTGGACAATACCCAACCAACTGAGCCACACCAACCAAAGCTGATTTGGGTTGGGTTTATAAAGATGGGTTGGGTTTGAATATATGGAAATGAGGGATGAACATTTCCAGAGGGTGGGAGGAAAGTTGGATATGTTATCATGAAAATCTTATCAATTATATGACAGGATATCTCTATGGCCAACTAATATACAGGGCATTTGACAATTTCTGGTTAATTGGTTCTGTGATCAGAGAATCTAGACAGCTATGGTTCCAAATACATACTTTTTGGCTTGCATTATCAAGTTGATTATCTCTGACTAAATTAAGGAAGCAGTTGCTAGTTGCCCCATCTTATGATATGTTGTTTTTTTTTCCTGTTATTTAAAATTAGCAATAGTGAGCTGAAAGTCTTCCAGGTAGCTCTGAGAAAGTCTCCTTAGAAATTGTATAGGCTCTCTTTGTCTTTGTGCAGCCTCTCTAAATAAGACATCTTATTTGTTTATATTTCATTTTCTCTACCACAACCTCACCACTCTATAAAACAAGCTGTAAACTTCCAGCTGGCAGAAATCTCACGCAGAGCTGCAAACATGTCAATGATTCTATACCCATTCATTCAGTTCCAGTCTAAGCAGAGGTAGTTAGCACGCCAAGTTCATGAGCTGCCCATAAAAACCAGATCAATTCTTAAACTCAGATCTTTTAAAAATGGAAATTACACATCTGCCAGAAAAGTGGCAGATTTTTTGTGTCTTACATTATCCTAGGGATTCCTCTGAGGCTAGAGAAATCCTGGTGTTCTGCTGTGAGACATCTGCTGGCTTCTGCCCTATGTCCAGATAGTAAATAGTCACTGGGGGCCTAGAAACGTTACCCGTAAACAGCTGTTGCTAAATAACTGGGGCTACAGATCTCATGAATATACCTCAGGGTTCCCAACTCTCCTCTTCATGAAGAAGAGGTTTTCATGCATTTTTTGTTGTTAATCCATCCGAGGATCTTTTTTCCATTGATGTTTAGAGATAGTGGAAGGGAGGGAGAGAGACAGAGAGAAAGAAACATCGCTTTGAGAGAGACACATCAATTGGCTGCCTCCTGCACGCGCCCTGACCAGGGCCAGGGATTGATCCTGCAACCGAGGTACATGCCCTTGACAGGAATTGAACCCGTCCATGGGCCGATGCGGTAAACACTAAGCGAATCCAACTAGGGCTCAGGCACTTTTATACATTAAGTATTCACATTCTATAGTGTTAGGAGAAATACTTCTACATGAAAAAGCATTTTGGAAATCTCTCCCTTTGCCTCTCACGTGTCACATGCCTGTAATTATTAATTATTACTTTGATTATCTAAATGTTACTTATATATTTAAATACTTAAAGCAGTCAATTCTACCTCTCTCAGAACCAGAGCCCAGGTTATAATTCTTGAGTCCAAAAGTGTACAGAGTATTTAGCAACACAGTCAACAAGGAAGTTTTCGTGATAGGTATGACTCACCTTTGGCACTCTGTGAAATGGGTTTGATTAGCTCTTCTTAAAGTCTCAGAGTTCATTGTCATCTTTTGGGACATTCAGTAAATATTTATGCAGCAGTGTGTCTTCATGTACTGCGGGTCCTTCGTACACAGACACATTGATCAAGGACAGGGTGGGACATGTGGATTTAGAGAAAGGGCCTGACTTTGAATCTAGCCCTCACCGGCTTCACGTCTTTGGACAAGTTCCATAATCTCTCTGAGTCTGTTTCTGACTTCTGAAATGTAGACAGTAATAGGTGAGAAATATCTGTAGAAGAGGTTACCAAACAATGGTGGTACATAAAGGTTAGATAATGTCACCATCATTATCTCACCAGGGGAACAATTTGTAACAGATGCCTTAAACCTATTAAAGTTGGTAAATTTGGAATCTTAAAACAAAACTGAACTCGGAGAAACAGAACAACCTTGGTGGTTGCCAGAGGTGAGGGATGGGGATGTGGGGGAAAGGGTGAAGGTGGTCAAAAAGTACAAACTTCCAGCTGTAAGAGAAATAAGTCCTGGGGGTGTAATGCACAGCGTGGTGACTGCAGTTAACAATAATGCATTGTACATGTGAGCATTGCTAAGCGAGTAGATCTTCAAAGTTCTCATCACAAGAAAAAATTATAAATATGTGAGATAATGGATGCTGACTAAACTTATTGTGGTAATCATTTCAAAATATATACATATATCAAATCATTATATTATACACCTTAAACTTACCACCATGTTATATGTCAATTGTATAGCAATAAAACTGGAAAATTAACAAAACTGATAAATATTGGCTCTTGAGGGAAATTGTATGCATCTTTGCCATCTGGTTATGCTGGCTCAGAGCCAGGTAGTGATCAGATGTGTTTGGTTGGTATTCAGCCTGAACTGTGGATACAGAGCATGTGGTAAACACAAGTCGGGAATGAGAGGGGAAATCCTGTGCTTTGGGAGCCTTGGTGTCACTTTAGGAAACAATGTAAGGAAAGAAATAGTCTGAATTCATTTTCTACTAACTAGTGAGTTACTTAACGTATCGTATGATGAAATAGATTTTTGATATGTATTTTTTATTTGAAATTTAGCATTTGAATACTATAAAGGCCTATTCGGGTATTTGAACCACAGTATTGAGGAATGGGAATCTCTGATCAATAAAAATAGTTGAAACCTGGATAGGAGATTCATAAGTGATTATATGTCTTATTTTACTTCAGATTAAGCCTCTCAGCAAAAATCTGTGAGAAAACAGTTCTGAAGCGACTTTTGAAAGAGCTGTGGAAGCTAGTTCTAAACAAAATAGAAAAACAGATTGTTCTCCCTGCTCTGACTGATCAAACAGTAAGTGTTTAAACTAAGTTTGGTTTTACTTTCAATAACCCATCTAATTGATTTCTGTTTTAGTGAGTGGATTTGATCCAAATGAAGTATTAAACCCACTTTGAGAAAAAGTGTTTGGTATACAAGGTCTTAATAATGATCATTCAAATAACATTTTTTATACAAATCAATTTTACATAATGGGAGTAGCAATCACACTCCATCTCTTGAAAAAAATGTAGCAAAGTTAAACTTACAAGGTTATCTGGTTTACACACATATTTTTTAAATATTATTGTGAACCTTCAAAGAATTTGATTTCGGCTAGAACATCCCCACTGTGTTTCTGTCTGAAACCTCATTCTTTAAGGAGATAAATTCAGCACTACCATATGGGGTTTTTTTTTTTTTTTTTTTTCATCTGTACATTATGCTTTCATCTATTACCTTCCCCCGTGGAGGTTAATGGAGGAGACATCTTTTAGAGGATTTGGAGCACATGATTGTATCACACACAGTAAAATGGAAAAAGAACCAGAAAGGTCAATTGGCGGCAAAGTTAGACCCTGGCCAAATGGATGCACAGTGCCGGGATTCTCAATTCCCAGAGCCTGAGCCAAGTAAGTTAAAAAATAACCCTAGCAAGCACCCGTTGTAGAGCAATTTTCTTTTTTTTTCCTGTGAGGAAAACAAGTTGATGCAAATAATGAGTAATTTAAACTAAAATCTGTGTTGAGCCCTTAATTATGCACACTTAGTCCATATTTATACAATGAAATTATATAGAAAATATTTTCATATAAAGTGTTTCAAGATGCAAAGATACATATGTTTTTGTTGATTTACTGCCAACAGTAGGTGATAAACTATAAATTAAGTTTTGCTTCATGCCATTAATGCGTGGTATCACCATTTGTACATATGAGTAGCCAAATCACATGTAAACGCCCACCCCCACACACACAAACACACACACACACACACACAGCACGTCCCCACAAAGACCCTGCTCTGCTACAACATGTAAGGCATTTCTAAAACACCGATTAGTGATCATGTAATTGACTTATATAAAATTTTCCTAGGTGAGAGGCTTTGGAATATAATAGAAGAACTATAAACTTCAGAAAAAGAAGAAAAAAAAAGGACTAAGCTAGGTTATTACATAGGCAAGAGTCCTTTTATCCCCAATTTTAAAAAAATGATTTTGTCTGGCTGGCATGGCTCAGTGGTTCAGCATTGACTTATGAACCAGGAGATCAGGGCTCGATTCCCAGTCAGGGCACATGCCCAGGTTGTAGGCTCGATCCCCAGTGTATGGCATGAAGGAGGCAGCCAATCAATGATTCTCATCATTGATATCTCTCTCTCTCTCCCTTCCTCTTTGAAATCAACAAAAATATGTTTTTTAAAAATAATAATTTCAAGTTGGAGGAGAGTCCACTTGTCCATAAGCCTTCAATCCAGAAAGACGCACCTTGCATGACTTACACATGGCAGGCTACCCTCCCCCTGCTTGTATGGGTATTTTCTCAGCCCATAATTGTACTCTATTGTTTTGTTGTTCTTTGTTTGGGGTATGTTTTTGAATTTTTAATATTCCTTGAAGCAGCCACTATCCTCAATGAGCAACCTGAATGCTATCTCGCAAAGTAGCATTTATTGTTTTTGACAGTTATTTGTTAACAAAATTACATAAGCTTCAGCGATGCTGCCCACTGCTATTTCCCCCATGAGCCCTACTGTTTCTAGTGCACAATTTTGTAGAGTATGAGAAGACATAAATCATTATATAGCAAGACGACATTTCAGTTTTGATATAGACTTTCCCTATGAAAGCTGACCATAACCTCAGTTTTCTCTAGCATTGAGATGTCTCAGTATGAAGCTATATTCATTCCATATATGTTCTTTGAGGTTCTACTATGTACTAGGTACTGTGCTGGGTACTGAAGATAAAATAAAGCAAAATTAGACATGGTTGCTGTGCTCATGAACTTTGTAGTCTCTAATTTCCTAATGAATATACAGGCTCCACTAAAAAAAAAAATGGAGATTTGTTACTCCAGAATGATTGTTTTTCTTACTGTGAAAATATTCCAGACTACCAATGAACTTAGTCAAAGTTATTACTTTTCTTGTCACATTTACCCACGGATATGCCTCTAGCTATTCATTCTAGTAGTGTGTTGGATGGCTTATTCCAGTGTTTTATTTCCAGGATGTTAGGGTTCTAGGAAGAGGCTACTGCTGAGGGAGGGTTGGGGAGGGCCAGTCTCTGAGAATTGGCACAGCATCTCATGAGTGACGGCTCACATTCCTCAGCTCTGTATCTTAAAATTTTTCAGATTTATTTTGGGAAGGAATGGAATAAAGGAGTTACCACATTTGAAAGCAAATTAATGAAATATAAAGATCACTGATTGAATCCACATGCTAAACTGACTATGGAAGCAACAATCCATTCAGTCACTGAGACTTAAAGCCTGCAGAAGTAGGGTACCTGTGAGGACAATTATAAGCTAGCAGTACTAGATATCTTTGACCCAATCTGTAAAATAGACCTACTAAGGGCATGTTGCATAAAAGTCACCAATATTATAGGGAAATAAAGCAAATTCTCTATTGATCACATTTCTAATGCAACTATTACTAAAGCTTTTAAGACTAAATCTTCTCTCTCTCTTTTTTTTAATGTGTATCTCTAGGGACCCCAGATGATTTTCATCACTGCTAAAGATCTTGGACAATTATCAAAACTAAAGGTAATAAGAATTCATAAAATTACTGGTAGTCTATGAAAAGTTATGAGCTAACTGCAGCTCTACAAGAAACCATCCTCCTTCCGGTCATGGTGTCTACCATGGCAGGACTAAGAGCATGTGTGTCTGGGATCTCACAGTCTGCTTGAAGGAGGAATCAGGTCAAATTTAGGGACTGAATTTTGCTTTTTTCCCCCCTTTCCGCCATGTTGCTCACATTTCCCAATTAGTAGGGCAAATACTAATTGACTTTGTATTGTAGCATGCAGCATTTCTGCTTTTGAAATAAATTAGAGAACATATTTCCTTTCATATATTAAAATGGCTTTATGTGAATAAAGGCAAATTGCAATGTTTCATAGAAATCCAATAAAGTCTAGAGGTCTTCTAGGCAAAAGGCCTAATTGGGAAAATGAAACTCCTCAAAGTGGACATCAAATTTTCAACATATTAAACACCATTATAAATGAGAATTTGCTGACTAAATAACTCTGCCCTTTATTATTGCTTGAGATCCCTAACACTTTGCAGCTGTGATAGGAACTTGACTGACTAGTCAGGACAGGAACTTGACTGGTTAAAATACATATTCTTGTTCTGTGACTGGCTTATTTCACTTATCAGAACGTCCTCCAATTTCATCCATGTTGTCACATATGGCAGGATTTACTTCATTTTAAAGGCCAAATAATATTTAGTATATGTATAAGCCACATTTCTTTCATCCATTCATTCATTCATCAGTGGATCACATATAGGCCAACATTGTGACTATAGTCAAAGTACATGCCATTTTATTTCATTTTTATGGATTAGAATATAGTGTAGCATGGGGGTGGGTTCCAGACACAGATAACCTTGGCTCCAGTTCTACCTCAGGTGCTTCCAACTATGGGGACACTAGCCTAAGTATTTAACCTCCTTAATGTTCAGATGTGGTATTTATAAAATGCAAAACAGTTTAACACTTGCTCCATAGGACTGTTGTGAGGCTAAGTGAGATAATGGCGACACTATCTTTGCATAGTAACTACAAAGAGGATGCCACCTCCTACTCTCAGAAACAGCTATTTGTCTCCTCCCCCAGCTGGCAGTTCCCAGTTAGGTATCACAGAATTGTTTTGTGTGTAAAACACAGGGGGAGGATAATCCATTTGACTGTGTAATTACTTATTCTGATAAAAATAGCTACCTTGTAATTTCAGAATTCTATTTTATTACCTACATTATCCCCTTCCTCAGAAAATAAAAAGCCAATAATCCATTTAGAAGACATAAGCATCACCTAAAATTGTTTTTACAGGTATTCAGTGATGTTCATAGTTCAAAGGTAAGGTAGATGTCACTGCCAGACTATTATTTTGTATCTTGGATCTCTTACTTTATCCCTTGTATGCCTTCCTGGGATTTCTAGTTTCTACTTTGAAAAATGAATTTTATAGTGTTGAAGTTGCTCCTATAAAACCAGGAATGTGAAACAGCATAGTGTGTCATTACAAATGAAATGGTCCTGGCCATGCTTCTAGCATCTGTGTGATATTAGGAAGCATACTCCATCTCCCCAAGTTTTAGTTTCCTGAATGGATTGTTATATCAGCTAAAAGTGTTTGAATTTCAAGTGATGAAAAGCCAGAGTAACATAAGCAAAGAAGGATTTTATTTCTACATGAAACTTTATAGTCCTGGGATAACTCTGTTTTCTATTACTGCTTGATTAGGAACTCAAATGATGTTATAGAACCCAGTTACTACTTCTCAGCTGCTCTTTCCTTATGTGATGTGTTGCTGTAACATACCTCCCTTCCCATTTGTACAATAGTTATCTCTGCTCAGTATCTAATATCTTTGAACTTGAAATCTTGTAGAGAATACCCACCTTGATGCAAGGAATTCCAGCAAAGTCCACTGGCACATCAACAGCTATAAATGGAATGTTATCACCATTCCCAAGCCAACAACTGTGGCCTGGGGAATGACATATGCTATTTGCCTTAACTCACATAGGCACCCCTGACTGCAGTCAGGCCTATTCAAATCTTACTAGAGGTCCGGTGCA
The DNA here is from genome assembly GCA_026230045.1 of Corynorhinus townsendii. NCBI lineage: Eukaryota > Metazoa > Chordata > Mammalia > Chiroptera > Vespertilionidae > Corynorhinus > Corynorhinus townsendii. Next base: position 180,228,759 of record JAPDVU010000001.1, read on the forward strand.
CAAAATTCATGCATGGGAGGGGGGCTTCAGCCCAGCCTTCACCCTCTCCATTCCAGGACCCCTCGGGGGATGTCTGACTGCCAATTTAGGCCCGGTCCCACAGGCTCTCCCCTACTGGCCTGGTCATCTCTAACCACCCTCCCTTGTCAGCCTGGGTACCCCCCAACTGTCCTTCCCTGCAGGCCCGGTTGCCCCCAACTTCCCTCCTCTGCTGGCCTGGTCCCCCTCAATTGCCCTCCCTTGCATGCCTGGTCCCTCCCAACTGCCCTCCCCTGCTGGCCTGATCACCCACAACTGCCCTCCCTTGTAGGCCTGGTCCCTCCCAAGTGCCCTCCCCTGCTGGCCATCTTGTGGCAGCCATCTTTGACCACATGGGGGCAACCATCTTGTGTGTTGGAGTGATGGTCAATCTACATATTACTCTTTTATTAGATAGGATTAGATAGGATAGAGGCCTGGTGCATGGGTGGGGGCCAGCTGGTTTGCCCTGAAGGGTGTCCCAGATCAGGGTGGGGGTTCCCTTGGAGCATGGGGCGGCCTGGGCAAGGGGCCTGTGGTGGTTTGCAGGCTGACCACATCCCTCAGCAACCCAAGTGGAGGCCCTGGTATCTGGGATTTATTTAACTTCTATAATTGAAACTTTGTAGCCTTGAGCAGAGCCAAGCCTCCTGCTTGCTCTGTGGCTGCAGCCATTTTTGTTGGGATTTATTTGTCTTCTACAATTGAAAATTTGTAGTGGAGACCAAGGCAGGCCAGGGCTGCGGGACCTTTGCTTCCTCCATTGCCGGAAGCAATCCAAGCTTCCTCCTCTCTCTAGCTTCGTAGCTGCCACCATTTTTGTTGGGATTTATTTATTTTCTATAATTGAAACTTTGTAGCCTTGAGTGGCAGCCTGGGCCTGCCAGGGTGTGCAGAAAGTTTGGCTTCCTCCATTGCCTGAGAAACCTAAGCCTCCTGCTCACTCCGTGGCCACAGACATCTTGGTTGGGTTAATTTGCATACCGGACCTCTAGTAAGATTTGAATAGGCCTGACTGCAGTCAAGGATAATATATATCCAACTCCCCTGCTGGCCTGGTCATCCCTAACTGCCCTCCCCTGCCAGCCTAGGGGGGACCAGGCCTGCAGGGGAGGGCAGTTAGGGGTGACCAGGCCTGCAGGGGAGGGCAGTTAGAGGCAAAAAGACTGGCAGGGGAGCAGTTAGGCATCAATCAGGATGGCAGGGGAGTGGTTAGGGGGTGATCAGGCTGGCAGGCAGAAGCAGTTAAGGGCAATCAGGAAGGCAGGCAGGTGAGCAATTGGGAGTCAGCAATCCTGGATTGTGAGAGGGATGTCCAACTGCCCATTTAGGCCTGATCCTACCGGGCAGTCGGACATCCCTCTAGGGGTCCCAGATTGGAGAGGGTGCAGGCTGGGCTGAGAGACACACACCCCCATGCACAAATTTTGTGCACTGGGCTTCTAGTTTAAAATAATTGTACTGATGGATAAATTTAGAAATCCTATATAGAAATATTAACAAAAATTAAGCTTACTTAAAAGAATATAGGATCAAAGAAAATAGAATAATGAGGGAACTAAAATTTTGAATGGAGTCACAAAACAAATATTTATTCAGCAGTTGGATATATATTTATTACCTCCTATTTCTGGAACTTCATAATGTATGGCTCTTATGTATACCCAACTTTTGACTATTTAATGGGATTTGATTTGCCATAATTTTTTGAATGAATACATCATATAGACAAGTGGTAATACAATATCAAATCAATGAAGAAAAATGCATCTTAGACTATGGGTTTATCATAAGCAAGCATAACTCATTGGACAATAATTCACTGCCAGACTCTTTTAGATACTCCCTTATTTGAATGGGGTATTGTTAAATCCCAGAAAAATTTTTCTAGCAAGAATTATGGTTTTCTACAGCACCACATATGTTATTGATTAACATCTATTAAACAATTTGAACACGTTGTAAAGCTAGTCACGAGTGATAAAGCCAGAGATTTAATATAAAATATTTTTATTTACTTGCCTATCCTAAAGCATTCCCCCCTATAATTCAGCAAACGTTTTTCATTACTCTTTGAGTCTCAATGGTTATTTAATATTTATGTTTAAAAATAAAAAATGGACACACATGTTTGAATTGAAATCCCTATATCAGAAAGATGCAGTGAGATGCAGACATGTATACCATGGGTCCTTGAAACATTATACCATGGATTCAACCTTCAATATTCAAAGGAATTTGATTCTATTTAAGATTGTTGAACTTCACAAGATAAGGTGAGAGGAGTGCAATTTAGTTCCAAAAATACATTGAATGCCTAGCAGGTGATGATTGCCAAGATAGGTACTGAAAGGCTGCAGAAGTAAGACACAGAAACCACCTTCAGGAAGTCGTGGCATCTACTAACAGATAAGGCCTAGAACAGAGTGACAAGCCACTAGTGTGATGGCACATTTGTGAATTGAACAGAGTTAATGAACTGGTTATTTTATAACCATTCCTGGCTAAGGTGGCCAATGATGATCTAAATAAAGCTCAGGCTCCATTTGCCAAGCAATACGTGCTGATGTGGAGCTGTGCCCCATAGAAAAAGAGACACCTTTTATTACTGACCAAAGGCACTGACCCATTAATCAAGCCATTCATTCCCAAAGCTGTGTACACCCGTAAGGCCATTTCCTCTATTTCATACAAAGGCACCTGTAGAAGCTAGAATTTAAGTTCCAGGAGAACAAAAGTCTTTCTTTATTCAACAGTATGTCTCAATCATCTGGAACAGTACTGGCACATAGTGAGCATTCAATAAATATTTGTTGGATCTTATTGATTAGAATAGTGGCAGCCTGAGGGAGATTGTATTAATTTGGGAATTCAGTAGTTTTAACATTTTTCTCTTAGACAAATTTCTATTTCAATTGTTGTCTTCAATTTTCTACCATCATTTCCCTACAGAAGCTTTGACTAATGGGTTGAGATAGTCCACATTGAACAATGAGAAAAATCCATTGTAAAATATGGAAATCAGTTCTAAAATATTGAAAAATTATTTTGTAATATTGAAAATATCTAATCCCAAATTCAGTTTACCTTTTCCTAGTAATAACTAAGCAATAAGGGGCTCCAAGAAAGAGAATAAATTTGAAGTGTGATACGTAGTCTTTCTCAGTAGTAATTGAGAGAGTCTAAAATTCACCTCTTAAGTCTTTTCCATAATTGACCTGCTTTAGTCTTAAAGAACATAAAGCAAGGAATTAAGGTGAAAAAGCTTTGAATCACATTTTTCAGGTTTTTCTCTTTTGTTTTAACATTAACTTGTAAGTGGGGGGGAACGGGACACCACAAATGAATCAAAGTACTATTTTTTAAGAAAATCTTAACATTTCTTCTTTTGGCAAAATGGGTATTTAATATATGACAAAATAATCATCTGAAAAGTGTCAATAAGAATAAAATATTTCAAATAAAAATGTTTTCATATGGGGATTATACAGATTTTGTTTGAAAATAGTTGTTAAGTTAATGAACTGGTTATTTTATAAGCAATTATTAACCTGTTTAATAGGAGCACATGATTCGAGAGGATGCCAAGGGTCTGACGCTAAGACAGTGCACCATAATGGAGGTGGTCCTGGCTACCATCAAGGTAAGGTTACAGTGCCTCTGGATATGCACCCAGAATCCCCCTGTGTGCCCTCAGCAAAAGGTACCCCAGATGCATCTCTGTAGTGTTGTGCCATCCATGGACAGTTGTATAGATACATTCCTGAAGTGTGTCTGGTTATCCCATATCATCTTATTACATCCATATCACTGCCCTTTTACTTGCCTCCTTTGTCTATCTCTAAAAAATGTGTGTGAAACCTATCTTGTAACATGTTTTCAAAAAAAGATACGGACTATCTCCAAAGCCCAGTTACACAGATGCCTTGTGAGATTTGAGGTTAACAGAATTTCTTTTTATGTGTTCTATACTTGTTGAAAGGGTTTTTAAAAGATCAGTCTCCTCTCTCTTAGCACAATAATTTAATTTTCTGCTCAAAATTCAAAGGCATTGTGCTGTGTGCATCAGTTTTTCATAGCCAAAGGTTGACCAAAATTGGTAGTGTGGGCTAAATGTGGGAAGATCTCAAAATTTAACTTAGAATTTCTTTGTTTCCATCGAGCCCTTATATATTTATGTACATGAATTTTGTACATATATGTTTAAGTTTGTTAAAGTGAAAAATCAGTTTATCTCCTAAATTTAAACTGTATCCAATGTCCCCTCACTTCACTGTAGGAAGCATCTATTATTCAGGATGTGTGAACAGTGCAGCAAACAGTGTCAGCTACCAGAAGCTGTTTTCAGAGCACAGAATAGTCTCACTGGATGGAAACAGACTTTATAATTCATCAGAACAGAGTTCTAGCTGTCTAACAATTGGACACCTTCACAAAACTACCACCTCATGGCTTTTGTTTTGCAGGATCAGCATTCAATAAGAGGCCATCTTTTACTTCTTTAATGTCAAAACCTGCAAAATGAAATCGGTGAGGTGAAAGCTTTGTAACACCTAGTGGAAGCTGGGGAGTGAGAATTTAGGCTGTGATATTACAGAAATAGAGTTTCTAAAGAAACAGCAAGAGTATTGTCTGGAAGTATGGAAGTTTTACAAAATAATTTTCAGAAGAAATGGAAAAATGTGAATAAGAACCTTTGGAAATGTAAGAAATGGAAAACTGTGAATAAGAGTGATAGCAATGCTAAGAGCTATACGTAGGAAAATGCCAGTTAGAAAAAAAAGTAAGAACTCTGCAGTGCACCATAAAGAAGGGAAAAAACAGAAAATTTATAGAATCTAAATCCAGCCCTTTATGGATTTTTTTAGATCGATGTATGACTTTAGGAGAGAAAGGAAAATGTGTTCTGTGAGAAGGACTGGCATTCATTAACAGACCTGGCTCCTGCCCACACCCTAATATTTCTCCAATTCTTTGTGGTCAAGACACTTGACCAACACCTGTAGGCTGAACTCTGCCCAAACTCTGAAATAACTTTGACCCCTAGAAATCTACATCTTGACAACTCAACTATCCCATTTTCCTGTCTGGGTCACCTGTGATGATCTTTTAATTCAGCCTCAGCCACCAAATACTTGCCTTGCTCTTTTGGACTTACCTGATATCCAAGATTGAATAAAAGGGTCTGTGTCATTATCTTGTTATTTTAGGACTGGAGTCTGACCTTGGTACTCCTGAGCCTCAGAGTGTGAGGTCACATCTCCAGTCCTCCTATTCCCCTTCTTTGATGCCACTTCTTTCTCGGGGGTCGCCATGCTAGGCTTGCTATTAGACTCTTGTCCCTGTGGCCTGCCCATCTGCCAGGTCATTCCCCTGATACCTGCTTTCAATGGCCCTGTCATCCATTAGCCAAAGCTAGGACTCCCTTTATCTTGTCTGCAGCTGATATTTGCACCTGCCGGCTGCCATAGCAAGCACTAGTTCTCATGTTGACTACAAAGGAACTCAGGAGAAAGAAGAAGACTACTTAAGATAATTGTAACCCACTTGTAACCTCAATGTCAGCCTGGAGCCTAGCAAAAGGAATACCATAAGGCAAGCAGGGACCTCAGGAGGAAGATGTTCTTAAAGCAGCAGATGCTAACCAGACTAACACCCAAAGGCTGCCAAAGAGATGAACCTTTATTTCTCTTTAGCTCAATTTAAGCAAATAAGCTGGGAATAAAAAAAGGAGGAGGAGAATGCTATGGAGTTTGTAGAATATGGATTGAAATCGTGTTTTTAACTTTTTTCAAATATCTTTCAGATTCACCTTGTTTGGTCTTTATAAATACCCTAGGTGGTAGATAGATGAAGATTAATGATTCACATTTTATAGATGAGAAAACAGAGGCTAAAAGGGTTTAAATTATTTGTCTAAGGACACAGACCTGCTAGTAATTGGCAGAGCAGAGAAAAATTTCCAAACTCTATAGTCAATGTCTTTGCTTCTATGTCACACTATTTCCCTAAATGTTAATGAAGTGTAGATAAAATATAGCAAGCTAAAATGGATTTCTTTCAGAGTGATTAATTCTTTCTAAATTAAAATATCATATTTAAATTATTAATTATTTTCTAATTATCTAAAATAATTTAAAATATTTCAACCTTCATGCAACTATTAATATAAAATATTAGCTCTCTTAAGTAATAAAAATTTTATTTTTTAAATATATTTTTATTGATTGCAGAGAGGAAGGGAGAAGGAGCAAGAGAGATAGAAACATCAGTGATAAGAGAGAATCATTGATTGGCTGCCTCCTGCACACCCCTACTGAGGATCAAGCCCACAACCTAGGCATGTGCTCCAACCAGAAACCTGATCTCCTGGTTCATGGGTCGACACTCAACCACAAAGGCACGGGGATTGGGCTGGAAATTTTCTAATATCAGTCCCACGTAGTTTTAATTATAAGCCAGATGGTTAGAATACAGTACAAGTAACAGAAGTTATACAAGTAACGATATACTGCAGGCAGCATGGTTGGGCTTTGAGACATTCCATTACCTGACAACATAGCCAAATCAATGGCATTTGAAAATAAAAGTAGCAAGATGACAACTATGAGGCAGACAGCCAACAACTTAATCAGTATGTGCAAGCTATTAGGCCAATTGGGAAACCCTAGTTTGAAAAGGTCCTTGTTGAGCTTTTGCGTCTCAGACCACATGTCAGAAGACTCAGGACTGCTGTAGGATTCCCTGAAATGTGGGTTTCTTTCAAAGATAAACAGGAGACATTTTCCCAACAGCAGATACTGCACCTGAGCATGAATCTCCAGACTTAAGGGAATTCTTAAATCTTGAACATTCCTCAAGTTATTTTATGATGAAGTTTAAATACTCAGAAAAAATAAAATACAAAAGCTGGCTGCTTTTATATTTCCTACCCTTCCAATTTCCCTGGAATACTTGTCATTTGGACCCGACGTGACTCTGCAATGTGCGGTTGACTTCATGCAGTGGCAGTGTGGGGGTTTAACAATAATACATGGGGATCAAGGCCCTCTGGGAATCTGCATTTCTTGGTATAAAGAAAAGAATTTAGACTAAATATGAATATCTATTCAAATAGAGCTTTGGAACTTACTTGTTCATTTAATACTAGGTAACACCATTTCTGCCACTCAGGATTCCAGACAAATCTCAGGATATGCGATGTTATGCCTGAGGCTGTTACCCTGACTAAGGTCTTACCCCATCCTGTTACCTGTTACCTGTTTTTCACATGGAAATTCGGTGGCTGCTTCTCAGCATCTTCTTTTTTATCATTATAAGTATATTTTTTGCATTATTTAAAATCCAGCTACTTATGGGAAGAATACATGTCTTACCTAGTTTGGAGCATTGTAATTCAAAAATTATTATTTGAAAGTTTACTGCATATAGCAAGTATAGTGAGCAATGAAGAGGTGGCAAAAGATAAGAGACCTTGCTCTTGACTTCTGAGCAAAAACATCGACAATTGATAAAAAGAGATGTGGGAAAAGTGGTTGGGGATGCAGAAAGGGTGATAAATTCTTCATGAGTACCTGGGGAAAAGCTTCCTAGAGAAACAAATTTGGAGTTTAGAAGATGAATTGGGGAAAAACCAGGGGAAAGTTGTTGCAGAAAAGCATGAGTGAAATGCGTGAAGGTGTGGGTCATCCTGAAAACGTCACAGTCTAGCGAAGAGGACTAGGTCGTGACTGGCTGCATATTCTAGGGAATAAGAGAGGAACATTGGCCCTGAGTGGTTTTATTCAATGGTTAGAGCACTGGCCTGGGGACTGAAGGGTCGTGGGTTTGACTCCCAGTCAAGGGCACATACCTAGGTTGCAGGTTTGCTTCACACCAAAAAAGAGAGAGAGAGAGAGAGGAGAACATTGGATTGGAGCCAAGATACTAAGGCTTAAACATCCAAGTAAAGAATCTGAACTTCTGATCTGAGATGAAAAAAGGAATCCAGTTGTAGTAGGAAATACTTTTGGAAGATCTATCAAATAATTTTCTTAAAGTAAACCTCAGCCATTAAAGACAGGTTATTATTATATCTAAGTTTACAAGATTGCAAGATAAACTGTCTGCCAGAATTTACCAAAATCATGATTCAGGTATTGTAAAGAAAAAAAAAAATGATGATGAGAAATCACTACCAAAATAGTATATGTAACGAAAAAGTAAATTCTCCTGCAAATTCGTGAAGAAACATTAGCATGTTCCCTTCAGTCAGTAAAAATAGACTGTGAGAGATCTTTAAATATATGACAAACATGACAAGTTGAAGAATTTAGAAAGGTTTTAATTGGGATTATAAAAGAAATGCCTTGCTAAGCATGCAGGCAATATTTATCTTAATTTTTTTTTTTTTAGCAGTACTATTTTTCACCCTCACAAATTACAATCAGGTCTGAAGTGCTTTAGTTTTTGCAGTTTCATGCAGAACACACAAAAAGGAAAAATATTTCTAGACATTTATCTAGAAAAAGGAAATGATACTTTATTTATAGTTCTTTTCATCCGGATATATAACAGTGCTCCGCACCAGGCCCCCTTACATTAGTGAAGTCAACATATTACCGTGAAGGATGGAAGCCTTTACAGAAAATGAATATAAATAAAAATGAAAATAAAATATTTGAAACTGTGTGGGCAATTCGAGTAGCAGGATGTGGGTGATTAAGAGAGTGTGCAAATTACTGCCCTCGCCCATGGGAATGGAAAGAGGATTGAAGAGGTTATTGTTAAATGAGTTACCACATATAACGTAAGTAAAAACGGTTCCTGTCATATAGAAAGCTCTTTAAGTGTAACTACCATGTTGCCTGGGAACTGGGTTATTTTGGAGGAGCCCCTCTCTGCTGCTAACCTCATAGACGCCACGTACCACTTTTCCCCCCTTTCTCAATAAACCTTTCATTCTCTCTCAGGGAAGCTGCCTATTAAATTTGATTCTTTGCCTCAAGCAATAGCTCAAGTCCTCAAGGCCTTGTGCTCTGGCCTTTGGTTTCCTGTGCACAGCAACTTCTCACTATAAAGAAGACACCCCCACCCCCACCCCGCCTGCCTGTCCTGAGATGCTTCAGGATTTTCTGATACTTCCCTTTGGGAAGCAGGGCTGTTCCTTCTCTCAAGGAGTTTTTATTCTGGGTTTAAAGATGGAAAAGGCACATTAAAAATTAGATAATTTACGAGAAACAGTGTAAGAGGTAGAACAGGTGATACAGATGCTAACCAAGGGGCACAGATTAAAAAGTGGTAAGGAGGCCAGCTGGCATGGTGCAGTGGTTGAGCATCCATCTATGAGCCAGGAGGTCACGGTTCGATTCCGGTCAGGGCACATGGCCAGGTTGCGGACTTGATCCTCAGTGTGGGGCGTGCAGGAAGCAACCAATCCATGATTCTCTCTCATCGTTGATACTTCTATCTCTCTTTCTCCCTCTCCCTTCCTCTCTGAAATCAATAAAACTATGTGTGTGTTTAAAAAGAAAAAGTGGTAAGGATTTAGAGGAATAAGCCACTACTATGAATTCAAGGGACTGGGAAAAGCTGAAGGAGTGGTCTTGATGGATGGAAGGGAGCCCCAGGCAAGATGGGAAAGACATCAGAGTGGGAACGGTGGAGATAGACTCGTGACTTGAATATAATCAGGGAGAAAGGATTTCACCACAGCAAGCACAGGGCCAGAGGGCTAGGATTCAGTGACCAGACCATTCTACTCACCAGACTGGATTTAACTCGATATTTGTACAGGAAAAACAGTGTAAAATGAAGTTTGGGTTGAAAGTACAGAGATCTTTTGCACCTTCAGTGGATTCTGTAAATGAGGAGCCATTGGCGTTTTTGAAAATATATTGCATGCCAGAAGGACCATTTCAGCAATGGAAATTTTACAGGAATGTGCAAACTGGATTGAATGATTCAAGATTATGGTCACAGAGGTCAGTTACACTTATTTAGTGCATAAGATGGATGAGGGCTATCACCAGGGTGGTGGAAAGTAAAAGACGAACATGAGTGGCACCAGAAAGGGACGTCACTGGAACTTGGATCTGAAACTGGGGCAAGAGAGTGGAGCCCAGGGTGACTCCGAGGTATCAGGCAAGTGGGAAGCATGGCTCCACTGAGAAAAATGGCAATGTAGGCAGGAGGGTCATTTTCTTCTTCCCACGTTGGAGTTAGATATGGTGGCAGAAACATTAAAATAAGTGCCCAGTGGCCTGCTAGAGGCAGGGATTGGTGCTCAGCAAACAAAGCAGGGCTACAGTGTGGGGAGTTGTTCTACCAATTAACTATGTTTTCTTACAAATAGAAAGATCTTTACAGTTCACAAAGCGGTTGCAGTAATTAATTTTATTTTAACCACACTACACTCAGGAATGGAGGCTATTTTTATTCCCATTCTAAAAATAAATGAACTGATAATTTGGGAGGTTAAATAATCTATGCAAAAATCACATTGTGCAGAGAAGAGGATTCTAAACTCTTAGAATTGGATTCATAACCCAACATACAGAGAGATGCGTCTGCAGTGTTGGCCCGTGGCCATCTGGCCACCACTTAAAAACCAGTAACGGGACCTCACTAACTCATAAGCAATAGCTCCAATTTTAAGATGCACTTGTTATGAGAAAGGTTGTAATATTGAACCAAAAAATCTGCTTCCCTGATACTTATAGCTATGCATTGGTCCTTCTCCAGTCCTTTGAAAAATTCTACTTCTTTTTGTACATGATAGCCCTTCAGTCATAAAAGAAAACTGTCATGCTCCCTGATGCTGTTGCAGCCATATATTAAGTAACATGTTCCTACACCTTACAAAACCCTGCTCATCTACTTTGGATGCTCTTCACTTTTTTATATTTTTCATTTTAAAAAAATGAAGCCTAGGAATGAATTAGGAATAACTCTAATATCCCAGTTTTGTTCTAACCAGAAGAGAATGTTGTTGCTCTCTCACACCCTTTGTCTTGACCTGATTACCTATATGAATGCATAAGATTTCGTAAGCTTTGAGAGCTGCCCTATCACTTGCTAAATCATGTTGCAGGTGAGAGCAAATAAAGCTTTATAGCTTTTTAAATTTTACTGATGTTAAGCTAAGTCATCCCTATCCTGTACTTTGCGGAAAACATTGTATCATAAATAAAGACCTTTTTAATTCCTCTTTGTCATCTGATCCTATAAATGTTGACCCACCATTCCAGGCTGCCAAGACCTTCCCAAAGCCAGATTCTGTCCTCCAACATAATAACTTTGAGCTTTGGCTCAAGTGCACACTTGAAAAACATGCTTTCTGTCTTTGTCTGCCTATGTCTGTGGTGAAAATATCAGCCAGGATGGGGCCAAGGGTAGGGAGAGGGTCACCCAGGTGACATCCTTTTCCTTCACAGCACTGAACAGGCACCCTCTCCATGGTCCTCTCACTGCTTGAAAATTCCTCTCTTGAAGGAGGAGGAAATTGGTTGTCCCAATGCGTTATTTTGCCAGTTATTTTCTGCTAATTTGCACCAGCCTAAGCAAAACAGCTGAGCACATCAGAAATGTTCAGGGATTCTGCAGATTTCAGAGGAACAACAAGAAACTGAGTCATAGTTTTCTTGTTTAGAACTAATGGACATAATCCACTTTCCATGTGCATAAAGGAAATATCGAGAAGGCTTCCAAACCCTGCATTCACAAATTCCCTCTAGGACATAATTCCCCTCTAAAATATTTACTATAATGAATGGAGAGTAGCTCAGCTGCAGTGAGCTGTGGACAGTGGATTTTAATAGCTAAGACATTCACTCCCACATATCAGCCTCACATTTATATCCTTCAAACCCAAGCCTCAGCAAAATGCAGAGTCTACTCTCCTACTCCTTCAGGGCTCTTGCAAAGAGTCAAAACTGGATGTGAAATCTCTGAATAACAAGGTGTACACAGTGCCTGATCCTCCTTTCTGCTGATTATCTGTGCTGGTGAGATAAAAAGACCTGTGCTCTTTGAAGACATAGCCCAGTTCTGAACACTGTGAAAGGCTTCCCATAAAGTGGCATTTGATCAAGGTTTCTTTTGCATAAACCTAGAAGTCACTTCCTTTGCTCTTTGAGTAAGGAGCCTTGAGTAAGTAGCATGTGTTATTTGTCTGTGTTCACTGAATGGAGACTTTCATTCATAGCACCTTACTTTCTTGTTTTCACCCCTAACTTTGCTACCTTCTGTCCTGGTCATGTCTTGCAACATCTTCTATTATATAATGCACCCAAAATACAAAGGAATCATTTTTGCCCTTACAAATCTTCTGCTCACTTACTATCCTGCTAGAGCCTCTAGCAGAAGGCAGTTCAGTGTCATAACTGAAAAACTCTAGGGAGACCCTTAGGCTTTCCTCAGAAACACACTCATACCTTATTTACATTTCATTATTAGTTAGTCCCCCATGTCCCAGAGACCTATAAAATAATGCCTTCCTAGTTAAAACAGGTCTTCTTATAAAATTACTAGAGGCCCAGTGCACGAAATTCATGCACAGGCGTGAGAGGAGTCCCTCAGCCCAACCTGCACCCTCTCGCAATCCAGGACCCCTCAGGGGACATCCAACTGCTGGTTTAGGCCTGATCCCTGCAATTGGACATCCAGCAGTTGGACATCCCTCTCACAATCAGGAACCGCTCACTCCTAACTGCTCACCTGCCTGCTCACCCCTAACCCCTCGCCTGCCTGCCTGCTCACTCCTTACTGCTTGGCTCACCACTGTGGGAGCGCACTGACCACCAGGGGGCAGCTCCTGTATTGAGCATTTGCCCCCTGGTGGTCAGTGAACATCACAGCAACCATTATTCCAGTCGTTCCATCATAAAGGTCGCTTAGGCTTTTATATATATAGATAAGGGGTGCAAGAAGGAATACATAGTTTATGACTTTATAGCCTACCTGTAGTTTCCTTCTTCCATGAAATTTTCTAGATACTCAAAATTATTTCAATTTGCCCTGACTGGGTGGCTCAGTTGGTTGAGCATCATTCATGCACACAGAGGTCACTGGTTCAATTCCTGGTCAGGACCATGCCCGGGTTGCAGGCGCAATCCCCAGTGGGGGTCCTGCAAGAGGCAGCATATTGATGTCTCTCTCATCAATGTTTCTCTCTTGCCCTTCCTCTCTCTTTAAAAAAAAAAAAAAAAAATATATATATATATATATATATATATATATATATATATATATATTAAAACAATCTCAATTGTATGAAGTCCAGTCACATTCTTCTGTCCTACAATTTCCTAAATTATATTCCATGGAATTCTTGTGTCCCCAAGTGTTAACAAATGTCCTGTATAATACGTGTCCTATAGCCAAATCATTTTTAAGAATGAAGTACAAGTAGTCCCCTCTTATCCACAATTTTATTTTCCATTATAGTTACCTGCGCTCAACCACAGTCCAAAAATATTAAATGGAAAATCCCAGAAATGAAAAATGCATAAGTTTTAAATTGGACACCATTCATAGTAGCATAATAATATCTTGACCATCTCTCTTCGTCCTGCCCAGGATGTAAATCATCACGTTGTCCAGTGTCTCCATACTGTACATAACCCCTGCCCATTTAGTCACTTAATAGCCATCTTGGTTATTAGATCAACTGTCATGGCATCATAGTGCTTGTGTTCAAGTAACCCTTATTTTACTTAATAATGCAACATAGCTTTTATTATACTGTATTGTCATAACTATTCTGTTATTGCTAATCATTGTTAATATTTTATGTGCCTAATTTATAAGTTAAATTTTATCTTAGGCAGGTATACATAGGAAAAAATAGTATATAGGGTTTAGTGCTATTCTGGTTTCAGGCATTCAGTTGGGTTCTTAGTACATATCCCCTGCAGATAATGGGGGACTACTGTGTGTTAATGGAAGGTTGAACATTTATTTACCACAGTGAATCTCAGAGCATTTAGTATGTTAGTAAACACTGTGAATCTTTAAGACTACAATGTCATCTCTTAACTTGAAGCTTATAGACAGCACAAGTTTAGTGCACAGAATAGAATAATAGTAGCAAGCAAGTATACCAAACAAACATTATTCTGGGAGTACTTATCTGGCAGGCATATACCATCAGGTTGGCCCAAATAAATTCTTATAAAAAATTTTTTTAAGACCACATTATTCTAAGAACTACAAGTGCCTCAATTCTTTTTTTTTAAAGTAAATCTATATTGTTTAGATTATTACATATGTTCCTCTTTTTTCTCGCCATAGCTCCCCTCCACCCAATCCCCCCCCCCCCCCCACCGCATGCACTTACCTCCTGCCACTGTCCTCATCCATAGGTGTAAGATTTTTATCCAATCTCTTCCCACACCCCTCACACCCCCTTCCCCTGAGAATTGTCAGTCCACTACCTTTCTATGCTCCTGATTTTATTATATTCTCCAGTTTATTCTGTTCATCAGATTTTTTATTCACTTGATTTTTAGATTCACTTGTTGATAGATATGTATTTGTTGTCACTTTGTTGTTCATAATTTTTATCTTTACCTTTTTCTTCTTCTTCCTCTTCTTAAAGAATACCCTTCAGCATTTCATATAATTCTGGTTTGGTGGTGATGAGCTCCTTTAGCTCTTTTTTGTCTGTGAAGCTCTTTATCTGACCTTCAATTCTAAATGATAGCTTTGCTGGGTAGAGTAATCTTGGTTGTAGGTTCTTACTGGTCATCACTTTGAATATCTCTTGCCACTCCCTTCTGGCCTGCATAGTTTCTGTTGAGAAATCAACTGACAGTCATATGGGTGCTCCCTTGTAGGTAACTAACTGTTTTTCTCTTGCTGCTTTCAAGATTCTGTTTTTGTCTTTTGCCCTTGGCATTTCAATTATGATGTGTCTTGGTGTGGTCCTCTTTGGATTCCTCTTGTTTGGGGTTCTCTGCACTTCCTGGACTTGTAAGTCTATTTCTTCCACCAGGTAGGGGAAGTTTTCGATCATTATTTCTTCTAATAGGTTTTCAATATTTTGCTCTCTCTCTTCTTCTGGTACCCCCATAATTCTGATGTTGGTACGCTTGAAGTTGTCCCAGAGGCTTCTTACACTATCTTCATATTTTTAGATTTTTTTTCTTTTTGTTTTTCTGGTTGGGTGGTTTTTGCTCCCTCATATTTCAAAACTTTGGTTTGTTTCTTGGGGTCCTTTGGTCTACGGTTGAATTTCTGTATATTATTCTTTATTTCAGACAGTGTATGCTTAATTTCTGACTGGTCCTTTTCCATTTCTTTGGCATTCTCATTAAGATCCTTAAAGGTCTCACTAAGTTCCTTGGAGGTTTCTAGAAGATTCTTGAGTAACCTTATAACTGTGGTTTTGAACTCTATATCCAGTCGTTTGCTTTCCT
Source organism: Corynorhinus townsendii (assembly GCA_026230045.1). Classification (NCBI taxonomy): domain Eukaryota; kingdom Metazoa; phylum Chordata; class Mammalia; order Chiroptera; family Vespertilionidae; genus Corynorhinus; species Corynorhinus townsendii. The sequence continues at coordinate 180,244,175 of JAPDVU010000001.1, forward strand.
CCATTTCTTTCATTTGTGACATGTTTCTTTGTCTCTGCATTTTGGCTGCTTCCCTGTGTTGATGGAGTAGCTTTGTGTGGTAGGTGACCCATAGTGCCAGTGGTTTAGCCTCCCCAATCACCTGAAGTGGACATTATTGGTGTATCCCATTGTGGGCTGAGTGCACAGTCTTGTTGTAGTTAAGTCTTGATTGCTGTTGGTACACTGGGAGAAATTGACCTCCAGGCCAATTGGCTGTGAGGACCCGCTGTGTCTATAATGGAAGAACTGCTGTGCTGGAGACACCCTTATGGGGCAGGACTTGCTTCAGTGGAGGTTTGGTGCTCACTGAGTCTGCCTCTTGAATGTGTCACTTATGGATGTGAGCAGTTGAAATCTGGTGTCATCTCACATTGACCACTAGGTACACTGGGTCCTGGATCTCCAGGGAAGTTCAGGTCAGCTACTGTCTAAGGCCACCTAGCAGGAGCTACAGTGAGATCTGCAGGTTTCTCCTCTTTGCTTGGGGTTTGGAATTTTTGGAGCTGTCTGAACCAGCTGCAATTTGTTAGGTTAAGCTGCGAAAGGGCAGGCCATTCATATGCAAAAGCTGCTGCACACAGTTTGGGTGGGTTTGTAAATTGGGTGGGGTGGGGTCTCAGAGAATCACCAGGGTGTAGCAAACAGCAATGGCTGCCAGTCAGCCGTCTCGGTGTCTCTGCGTCTCTGCGCCCCATGCCCCAGTGCAGTAAACAATGATTCCTGCAAGCAACTCTGCAAGAAAGCCACCCTCACTTTCCGACCTGATGGCAGACAGTCCAGCTTCTCCCCGTAGGAGTCTGGGTCCCCAGAGTCTCGCTGGAAACTGGAGTTCAGAGCAGTCAGGAGCTTGTATCTCCCTTCGGATTGAAAAAAAAAACAGTGTACCCAGTTGCCAGCCCGATTCACACGCCTCCGTACTTCTGCTTTTCTGCACCTGTGCAAGTCCTACCCAGTCTCAATGCACTTTTCTCTTCCCTTCTAGTTGTAGAACTTCTACTCAGCCAGGTTTCCCATGGTTCTGGATGATAAACGTTTTGTTTTTTAGTTGTAGTTTTGGTGTGGTTTTGAGAGGCAGCACATACAGGTGTATACCTTATGCCGCCATCTTGTTTTCCCCCTCAATTCTTCGTAAGTGTTTCTGGGACTCCTAGGGTTTCTCTTGGATACCCAGGGGCATTGTCCTTTTCCTCTAGTCCACACCAGTGACCTACCAAGGTGCTGCTGAAATTTAAAATGGCAGTGCAGAAAAATTATAAACATCACAGATGTCACTTCTTTATAAACCTCTGCTGACTCCTTCCCCAATAGAATTGTTTGTCTCCCCATTATTTATATTTCAAATAATTTCTCCTATAACTGCAATGTGTTATTGAAGTCATTTTGGCCTTTTGGTTATATTTTCCACTAGAGGCCCATTGCAAGATATTCATGCAAGAATAGGCCTTCCTTCCCCTAGCTTCACTCCTGGCCCCCTGGGAGCCTGCATATCCTCACTACCGGCTGGAACACCACTCTTGTAGCTCTAGCTTCCTCCGCCACACCTCTCCCCCTCAAAGCAGGTGCCCCCCCTTCCCGGCCACTCAGTGCCTGCATATGCAAATTCACCCACCATCTTTGTTGGGTTAATTTACATACTCACTCCTGATTGGCTGTGGGTGTAATGGAGATATGGTCAATTTACATGTTTGTCTATTATTAGGTAATATTACATTATAATTCCCTTGAGAGCAACCTCTGGCCCTCTTTAGCTTCATATCCTTGATGAGCAGCACAAGTTGAGGCTCATGGTATAGGATTAATAAATATTTATTAAGGAACAGAGGGATAAAGAACAGACAGGAAGGCAGATGCCATTAGGGCGAGCCATGGGCCCATGGCCCTATTCTCACAAATTAGACAGTAAAAATTATGGTCACCCTTATAAATGCTGTTACCCACACTACTTTACATACACTATTAAAGAACAGTTTTTAAAAGAAGGCATAATTATTATATTCAGGGAATTATAAAACAAGCAAAAATGTTATTTAACTCATCTATTATTGAGGAAGCCAGTAAGCTCTTACAAGTGGCTCAAAGGAGAATTTCAAGAACCACACATAAGGATAAGCAGTAAGAAAAGCTGAAGGAAATTTACAAATAGAGGTAAAACAGATCTACCCACACAACAATAATCAGTTACACCCTACCAGAAATAATTAATTTGCATTTCTATGAACAAAGGTCATTTATATTAGTAACCATTTTCTGCAACTTAGAGTTTTAAATAGCTTAAAGACAATGAAAAGCAGATAACCCAGGTGGGTACACTATGGAGAATACCCACTAATCCTTTTTTCCTATTTCAAAATCTTTCACAATCTTTCCTAACAACTCTCATTAGTACTGAGACTTGGCAAAATACCATTATAGCTGCTGCTTATTATTATTATTATATGTCTTTTTATTATAATCTTCTAGTATTTGTGGTTAGGTTTAATAAAACTGGAGCTTATTTGAGATAGGGTGAGAGGGAGCATGTGTTTCCTTTAGAATATCCTGCCTTTTCTTGGATCAATTTACCCCATTTCTCTTTACTGTCTGGGTGAGTTATTGCATTTGATGGCTCCATGGTTCGTTATGTAAACAGACCTCAAGAGAGCACCCCACCCCCATCACTCCTCTAGTAGAAATGTTAAGACCGGACTAAACCTTTCCCTTTAAAAAAAAAAAATATATATATATATATATATATATTGTTGTTGTTGTTGTTGATTTCAAAGAGGCAGAGAGAGGGATAGAGGGCTAGAAACATCAATGATTAGAGAGAATCATTGATTGGGTGCCTCTTGCATGGCCCCTGCTGGGGATCAAGCCCACAACCTGGGCATGAGCCCTTGATCAGAATCAAACCTGGGACCCTTCAGTCTCTAGGCTGACACTCCACCCACTGAGCCAAACTGTCTAGGGCAACCTTTCCCTTTCAATACATCTAGTTAATATTTTCTCACCTCAAATAGCATATCATGTTTCATGAAGAAAGGAATGATCATATGTTTTTTATTCACTAAGGCACCTAAAACAATTCTGGATTCATATTCCTTAATAAATACTTTCTACTTGTGAAAAAAAATTTAACATTTTTATAAGAAGATCAAAGTGTAAAACAACTTTAAATATTATATTTTTGTTCTTTTTAAAAAAGAAAATGGCTTTTTCTATTTTTCTATTGGAATTTTAAGTGACCATAATTTTTCTCCTTGGGGAGGGTGTCTATAATTAGAGCAATCTTTCTTGAGATTATATCCCCAATTCCTACTTTCTCTGACCTATGCCATGAATCTTCTTTACATTATACTATTTAAAAGTGCACTCAGATGCCTACAAATGCACAGAATATTTTTCTAAAACTCCCCTTGAATAGGGGAGAAAATTTAGATAATTATGAATGGGATAGAGGGATGACACACATTCATTTGAGAACATATATCAAAATTATTTGTTGAATTTTTTCAAAATATGTCATTTTGTGGGATCACAGACCATAGTGAGCCACATTGCAATGAGTGTGAAGTTTAGCATTGTTGGTACAGAGAGAGAAAGCAACTATTTATCTAGTAATTACAGAATATTATAAATAGTATGTGTTATCATCTGGAAATGATTGGGGAAAAACATTTTTATTTATTTTACATATCTCTGCATATTCTGCTTTCCAAAAAGATGTCATGCATAATACTTCCAGCAGGCAAATGCTAACATCCTTCGATGACCATATTAATAGTCAAAAAGCTTACAGCTTCTGTATTATCTTACCTAAACTATACTGTTACAGTTTTTGAGTTTGTTGGATGGCATTACAAAAAAACAAAAACAAACAAACAAAAAACCCTATTTGATTTTATCAGACATACGATATAAGGTTGAGGGGATGTTGATTTTCTAAGGTCCAATCTGCCTCTTTAGATTGGCCTATATCTGCACCATTGCATGATTACAGGATGGGAAAGTTGGACTAGCAAGTATCTGGCTTTGAAACACAAATTAGTCTCTGTAATTATGTGACTAAGTTACCTTCCTTGTGAAATTTTGCTAACCCTGGATATTTTTCTCATCCTCTGGAAAGAGAAGCCAATAGCCAACTCAATTATTACCTAAATGTGTCATTCTAAATGATGCTGACCTTTGCATCTTCATGATCTCATATGCTTAAAGTTTTGAGTAAGAAGAAAAGTCTTAAGCCTCAAGGATCTGGGGTCCATGATGTAGAGCATCGTTTCAGAGATATTGAGGGAAACTGATCTAGAATCAGTGGTCAGCAAACTGCGGCTCGCGAGCCACATGCAGCATGCGAGCTGCGGTTTGCCGCTCTGTTGACAAATGAGTTTGCCGACCACTGGGATAGGGGCTTAATCATGAGGAACAACAACAGCCTGTAAGTATTGGAATCAAGAGTCTTCAGGGGTCGGCAAACTCATTAGTCAACAGAGCTGCAGTTTGCCGACCACTGATCTAGAAGGTGATGACTTAGCAATGAGAATGTGGTAGCACTTTCTAGCTTCCTTACATCAGACTTACTGTATCATTCCATTTGAGCTTTAGTATTATAGCAATAAAACTTGTCCTCCAGTGTTATTTCCAAATGCCTTTGCTTACATTACTTATTTTCCTTTTTAGCAATACTTTCATGCGGGAGGAAATGGTCTCAAAAAGAATTTCTTGGAGAAAAGCCCAGATCTTCAATCTCTGAGATATGCTCTCAGTCTTTATACCCAAACAACTGATGCCTTGATAAAGAAGTTCATAGACACTCAAACCTCACAGAGTAAGTAACACATTGAATGTGATAATAAACCAAACACCTAGGTAAAATTCAACATAAGAATTATTATAAATAATAGTAATATTTTACTATAATAAATTAAAGCAATAAGAATGGAGGATATGGTTAATAGAAAATTACCAAATTTTTAGCATTCATAAATTACAATCTTATGAATAATTTTAATATTAGTAGGTTATGCTTAATACTAAAACTGTATTGAATGGTTGACTCTTCTTGGTGATTCTAACTTCAAAAAATTTAGCAAAGCCTAGTTTTGAATATCCATAACTGTGATAGTCTCTTCGATTTAGTATGAAGAGTCAGTGTTTGCTGGTTTTGGCAACTCCCCCAAAGTGATAATTCCCCAAATCCTGATTTCAAATGTAAAATCTCCTGCTTTAGTATTTCCAGAAGGGAAATATAATCTTATCCTAATTTTATGTGAGAAAAGTTTTCAACTTTTACTTTGAAATGGGACAAGAGGTAATTATTTTGTTTAAAACTCAAATCTGTTTCACATGGCGAAGTTCCCACCTCATAAGCTTCTAGGATATTACTGTTAACCTTTATTTCAAGTTGCTTTGTGATTGATTATATTTTGGTGATTATATGCATTTATGATGTGGCATTTCTGAGAGATTTTGAAAATGTCAGTATGAGTCAAAAAGACCCAAATGCAGACTCAAACTCTAGAACATAATAAATCACACCACAGAAATCATAAATATAAAAAAAGGATATGGTTTTCATTCATGAGAGATCCTCAGAAAAAAAAGAATAGATTTTTTTTTCCTGTGATGAAAATGCTCCAGACTTACTTTTTTCATAGATATTTAATTTATCTAACTACATCAAAGATAATGCCAAGGTAAGTGCCATGTAGATGTTTGGCCTGTCTTTAACACTTGGTGCTTTCTGATAGTGTCCACTTAAATGCTCTTTTTTTTTTTCATATGATATGCAAACCTAGCCTACATCTTGGGATCGTTCCAGAAAGGAAGAATAAGTTGAGTTCATGAGAGCTCAAGAAATACAGAAATATTCAGAACATTGCCTCTGAATCCATGATCTTTCAAGGTTTTCTGAACTTTATAAATATCGATACAATTCTAATATATCATACAAATAGTGTTATAGCTTTATTCCCAGAGTATCTAAGAATATAAAACTGTGCTTTGTTTTTATAGGTAAGCATTTATAGAACACACAGACATGTATACAGCCTATGTTTTAGCATAGAGTCACACCAAAAAAACAAAAACTGCATATATATCAGTTTTGGTATATGGAATTTGGCACACGTATTTATTTTTATACTATGTATTGTATGGCAACATTAAAAATGGATGGTGTGATAAGAGGATCTGCAATCCCAGTAACCACCTGATTTAACATAACTTTATTTCAGACTTGGTCTCCCTTTTTCTTTTCAGTAAGGTTCAAGGTGCAGGAAACGGGAGTCAGAAACCAAGATACATTAAAAGGGAGGTTTATTGCACAGTAACAAGCAAGATAACTTACAGAGGAGGTAGAGAAACCAGGAAGGGGCGGGAGAAGAAGGAGGGACCCAACCGGACTGCTCCCTGCAGAAGGAAGGGAAAGACAGTAACACGTGCATGGGTGGAGAGTCCTTTTAAAGGAAGGAACAGGAAGGGGTTGTGCCCAGGGCGGAATGGGAAGGGGTGGGCCTCGGGGCACTCGGCGCGCGTTGATTGGTGGTTCAATGTCCCGGCCGCAGATGCTGGTAACGTCATAACTCCACCCACCAGTTCGGGGGAGGGAGGATATCACATTCCAGGCTTTTTGTGATAGTATATAAAAAAATTGAGAGTCCGGGCAAGGTCAGGGGCAGGGGCTGAAGGTCCATTTTCTGTAGCTACTTCCTGCTAAGAGGGGGCATTGTTAGGGGCGTCTACCCGGAGTCTCAAGGATTCTGATGCTAGGTTCTGAGTTCAGGGCCAGATAGATCTCTCCCACCTTCTGGTTGGTGAATGCCTACATTCTGTTCTGCAAAAGACTAGTGAAACCGTGCATGAGAAAGGGGGTAAAGAGCAAATTAAAGAAATAGACACCAGTTGGCCTAATAATGGGAGGCTGGACGAGGAGTGAAGCAGCATAATTTCCCAACGGACTGGTTGGTGAAGTCTCAGCGATCCTGTTGAGTCACTTGGAAGGTAAAGGCTGGTCCTGAGGCTGCCACAGTGTCACTTGTCTGGTTTTGCTGCTTTTCTGGGCCTAGAGCTGAAATACAACCTGGGGGGTAAGGTTCTTGAGGAGGAAATGAGTCCCTCAGCTGGAGGAGTCTTGGTCAGCTGGTCCAGGCCTGGGCAGAAACCTGTCAGTGTGTTCCCAAAGCAGTTGCCTGAGTAAGGGCAGGTAAAAAGGTGGGGCTCCGTGGTATAGCCCGGATTCCGGTCAGGGCCATGTGCAGGAGGTACGGCCAGGAGCTGCGAATTTCTAGAGAGAGTTTAGTTAGATGGTCTTTAAGGAGGCTGTTGATCCTCTCGATCTTACCCGATGATTGTGGGTGGTAGGGTATGTGCAGTTTCCAGGAGATGCCAAGAGAGGTGCTAACCTGCTGATCGACCCTTGATATAAAAGCTGGCCATTGTCTGATTGTATGGAGGTGGGAAGGCCAAACCTAGGGATTATGTGTGTTATTAGTGTCTCAGCCACAACCTCAGCAGTTTCCTTGTGGGTGGGGAAGGCCTCTACCCACCCTGTCAGGGTGTCTACCATGGTAAGCAGATATTTGGTCTTCTTATGGGAGGCATATGGGTGAAGTCTACCTGCCAGTCCTGCCGTGGGAGGTGTCCTCTCATTTGATGGGTAGGAAAATTGGGGCGCATTCCTCCCTGGGGTGAGACAGCTGCACATGTGGAGCAGGAGGAGCAGGAACTCATGACTGCCTCTCACAGTGTGGGTGAGGTGAAGAGGGGTTCGAGGAACCTCCAAAGTGCCAGCGGTCCAATGTGCAATGACCAGTGGACCTGTTGGGCAATGGCCCCTACCTGAGCCTTGTGAAGGACGATCTTGTTATTTATGAAGGCCACCTCCAGGGTCCGCTCGAGTGTTACTACCGCATAGGAGGCTTTCCGATGTCCCTGGGGGTCTAGGCACAAGCTTCCATCCACAAACAGAGTTAAGTCAGCATTAGAGAGAGGAAGATCTGAGAGTCCCGCCCGAGGTTGAGTGAGGGCCTTGACGACCTCAGGGCAGGAGTGTGTTGCTGCAGGTTGGGTGGAGGCAGCAGGAAGGAGAGTGGCCGGGTTCAGGGCTGGGGACTGAGTTAGGGAGATGTCAGGATTCTTAAGGGACATGAGATAGAGTTCCTGCATGTGAGAGGAGGCAAGGAGAGATAAGGATCGGTGGTGGGACAGAAGATCCTGTAATTTATGGGTGGAGAAGACCTGTAAGGGTTGCCGAAGGCAAATCCTCTGGGCCTCCTTGATGAGAACAGCAGCTGCAGGGTTGCCATCCCCAAACCGTGGGATCAAGCTGTCTGGACAGGTAGGCTACAGGAGTGAAAGCTGGCCCTAGGGGCTGGGTGAGGACCCCCATAGCTATTCCCTATTTCTCATCAGTAAATAGTTGGAAAGGCTTAGAGATGTCCGGGAGAGAGAGAGAGATGCCAGAAGGGTATCCTGGAGCTTACAAAAAAAAAAAAAACCTGGCAAACGAGGGAGGGGGATGAGAGGGGGCCTGGTATAGTGGATCTTTCTACAATTCTTGTCAACAGTTAACTTTAGAACTTCTTTCTTTCAACATACCTTTCATTAAATATTTCTAAACATGTCTAGCAATTAATGTTTCAATATTGTATGCTATTTAAAATATTTAGAAAAGGCAGGGGGAGGAGGGAACAGGCCTCTAGCTGCTTGAATTCAAAACTGCCACTTTTTTATCTAAGTTTCTGATAAGTCTGTGCCAGCAAGAAAGTTGTTCTCTAGGGAGGGTGAAGTGGGGGAGAGGGCGGGGGGAGAAGGCACTGAGGCCAGAGCATTAAAAGGTGATTTGCCATCAGTACCCATGACCGAGATTGTGGAAGGGAAGAATGGCCCGGAAAAAGGAGGGCAGGACAGAGAAGGTAGCCCCCGTGTTGACCAGAAAGGAGACCTGCTTACCCGCTACCTTGAGCATTACCCTGGGCTCGGCAAAGGTAATGGGGGTCGTCGAGTCCTCGCATCTCCAGTCTTCAGCCAGTTCCTGCATGGCCAGCAGCAGGTCATTACCTGGAAGGGCAGCCTCTCTATGCTGAGACGCAGAGGGCCGTCACTTTTTCAGTGGCCTTTTTGACCACACATCAGGCAGGGCTTGGTTGGAGCCCGGGGCCAGGACACTGCTTTGCCCAGTGGCCTCCATTTCTGCATTTGAAGCATCTTCAGGTGGCATTCATCCTTTCATTGTACCCCCACCACACACAGTCCCCTTTGAACCATGCATGGCAGCCGTCGGCCTCAAGGTAGTAAGACTTGGGTTTGCAGACTCACCTCCTGTCGAAGGTGGGCTTACTCTGCCTGCTCCTCCTGGGCATTAAAACCTTAAATGCCGTGATCACTGGATCTTGGACCTGAGTCTGAGAAGGTGTTAGGGGAGGGATGGTGACAGAGCAGGAGGTGTGCTGTGGGCCGGAGGAGGAAGAGCGCAGCAGCGGGTGGCCACACCAGGCCGGGCCTGTGGGGGCAGGACTTTCTGGTTCAAAATGGCGGAACCCACAGCAGACCATGCAGTCAGAGAGGGGCGGGACTAGTCATTTCAAGATGACGGTCCCCATGGGATGCGCAGACCATGTGGCCAGAGAGGGGCGGGAATTGTCATTTCAAGATGGCGGCCCCCCATGGAAACCACAGACCACACGGCCACATGGTGGCTGGCTGCCCACAATACATAAGGGAAGAGCAACCCAAAACAGAAATCTTACTTAGCTGTTTGGAGCGGCAGGCAGGATGGTGGGTGGGTGGATCTGCGCTGCGCGGCAGCCTCTGGTCAACTTGAGGCCTGAGGCGGTGACGGTGGTTCCCGCAGCGGCGGCAGCTGCGGCGAAGAGGAGGAGGAAGAGAGGGAGCAGAAAGCGGGTGGCAGGAGCGAGAGGGATGGAAATAAGAGAATGGCTGGGTCCAAAGAGTCAGAGACAGAAAGGATCAGAGACTGGCTGAGGACCAGTTTGAGGGGGTTTTTTGTGAGCTAGGAGAACCTGGGCTGTGGAACAGGAGCAGAGGGAGGGACGGGAGAGCAGATAGAAAAAAAAGTCCTGGCCATATGGAACCTCGCACCACTTCCCAGCTTTCCAGCAGAAATTACTGAGGTTATGTTAGTCCTGCTTTCAGGGTCATCTGGACCCACTGAGGCCATGCCACGTTACAGAAGTAGCCACACTGGTGGGGAGACACCCTAGAGGTGTCTTTGGTGAGCACCCATTCCAATTTCTGGGGTCGGGTAGCAAAAGGTCAAGGACCAGTGTCCCAATCCCTGAGCCACTGCTACGACGGGGAACCAAAGGGACAGTAGAGGACGTCTCCTCTACTTCCTGGGGCCCGGATGGAGGCCAAAAGGCCGGGAACCAAGGGGGGCAGGAACGTCTTCGCTGCCTCCCCAGGTTCGGAACCTCTCCTGGAGAGGCCCAGAGGGCTATGCCTGGAAGGTAATCTCTGATGCAGGCCGTGGTTTATGGACAGAGACGCTGGAAAAACCGCCAGGAATTAGCACGGGTTGGGACTTACCGCAAACGTTGCCTAGCCAAGGGAAGAAGGCTGAGTATCCTGAGCCACGAAGAAAGAAGGCGGCGGGGAGTAGAGGGGTCCCCGGACCATGAAAGGTCAAACAGGGAGCACACCCCCACCCGGGTTCGGCACTGGATGTAAGGTTCGAGGCACAGGAAACAGGAGTCGGAAACCAAGATACATTAAAAGGGAGGTTTATTCCACAGTAACGAGCGATATCCCTTATGGAGGAGGTAGAGAAACCAGGAAGGGGTGGGAGAAGAAGGAGGGACCCAACCGGACTGCTCCCTGTAGAAGGAAGGGAAAGACAGTAACACGTGCGTGGGTGGAGAGTCCTTTTAAAGGAAAGAACAGGAAGGGGTTGGGCCCAGGGCAGAACGGGAAGTGGTGAGCCCCAGGGCACTCGGAGCGCGCTGATTGGTGGTTCAATGTCCCGGAGGCAGAAGCTGGTAATGTCATAACTCCGCCCACCAGTTGGGGGGAGGGAGGATCTCACATTTTCTACTCTACTTTTCTGGCTTTATTGAGTATGTCTTTTGGTGGGAGGGGCATAATTAAAATTCGCAAGACATAGATATGAAAGAGCTTTGCATTTTCTCCAATAGCTACCTTCAGTCATGCTCTATGGAAACCTATCCCTACTAACCTCATCATCCCCAAACAGGTATGATCAGATCCAAGAACCTGCGGGGTAAAGCGATCTTGGTGTACTCTTTGCTCCCATTCTCTGCCCTCCTCTATATCCCTTTCTGCTACAGCAGTTTGGGGGGCAGAAATGGGAGGGAAATGTCTTTAGTGTTCTCTGTATGGTTGCATCTAAATGCTGGCTTTCTGAGGGGCCCAGTGTTAGGGGCCATTGTATATTTTCAGCTCCTTGAGGAGTGTACCTTGTTCCAGCTCCCTTCAGGGACTCCTCAGTAATGCCTCCTGCAGCATACGCCATAGATTCTTGCTCCTTTAATATTTGCTCCTAGTGGCCAGCCCTCTGGAATGGGGCTCCAGCAAGAGGCTGAAGCCCAGCTTCCTCCTGTGGGGTTCACTTGAGCCAGAAGAAATGCAAACATTCTTTCTACATCTTTGGTGATAATGGAGGATTCTCCACTGTCACCTGCCATCTCTTTACAGTTCTCTTCTCCACCTGCTCAAATAGAGATTTACCTATATTTCCAAATTGAGAGAGGTTGGAGAGAGGAATACTACTGCCTAATATAACATAACCTGTAGTGAACCCCTTTCATGTCCCGCGTGGTTCAGGATTCAGGTTCAGGGTTCGGGCTCTGGAGGAGGCCGCACGCAAATGAAAGAGACTAGAAAATATTAATTTGAAAATATTGGGGGCCAGGCGGGAGCCCAACTCAAGGAGAAGGACTCCGCCTTGCTCTGGCCTTGCTATCCCTTTTATAAAGACTATGGGATACACCCATAGTCTTTAGGCAGGCAATTCCAATAATAGCCAATCAGCAAAAATTTACATAAAACTAGAAGGTGGATGTTGCTTTAGCTACCATTGTCTGAACTAAACAGTGGGTGGTTGGCTCCAAATGGCAATAGTGCTATAAAAACAGACAAACAAGTGAGAAGAGATGTAAGGAAGGTCATGTTAGAAGAGGGGAAAATTTGACGTGAGAAGAAAGAGAACACAGAGGTCAGTGGGTAACCTGGGTCATGAGGTAGAAAGAGAAAGGTGTTTTGAGTGAAGAAACTCCAGGAAAGTATATGCTTGCACTCTTAATTTTAAAATTCCTATATGTCAAACATATCCATAATATATATTTATTAAAACAAAAACTTTATTTTTCCTTTTAGAACAAAACTCACCATATCACCACCTATTTTTGATAAAGATATATAGTTAAAAGTGCCTTAGATTTCCCTATGCCATTGAAATATACAGAAATACTATAGGTAAGCTTTTTATAACATGAGTAGGAATTATTTTAATATTTATAGTAATTATCACATATTATTCTTCTTAAAGTTGACCCAATGGTTTAAATTGCATAGTTAGCTTATAAAGTTATACTTCCTTGTTGTTACTTACAGTTTTAGAAGCTGTTACAAAACTCATTTCTTGCATCTTGATTATAATATTCATCAGAAAAAAAGCTTTTCTAACATTTATTTCATTATACCAAGGGCTTCTTGAATATTTCATGCTGTAGTAGACAGTGAAAATGTATAAAACAAAAACACGTTAAGTAGAGTTTTTCCCCATGGATAACACAATTTGGAATGAGGCTCAGAATGATTAATTGCTAGGCTATCTGTGTCATATTGTTTCCTTATCTGAGCTTTTATTACAGCTTGAGGATCCCAAACCTCAAAAGCTTTATACACAAAAGGATTATTTTATGTCTAGGTTACAACTGGCTGACAAATTTAAAAAATTTTATATTTAACAACTAAAAAAATAAAGTATATGAGATTATTTTTTTAATTCTATGATCTGTCCTCTTTTTAATTTTTTGTAACAACTTTAAGTCTCTGCTTATTTAAAGTTTCTTAAAATTTAAACCATATCCTTTTGGTCATTTTAATAACTCATTTTCTGCTAAAGTGAAGTATAATGTAGTTTAATTTGAAATGGAAATGAGAGAGCTACAGATTCACATTTTAGAATCTATGAATATGCTTCAATACACTAATTATATATATAAAGTATTAATTATTCTAATCATGTTCCTTAAACTATCAAAAATATGTCCACAAGTAGAAAAGAAACTCTTTTTGGAAGTGGTTCACTGTGGTCTCTTCTTATCAGAAATGTAGGAGAACTTAACATTAATAATATTAAGTGGTAGAAGAACTGGCATCAAAATAAAGAAATGAGCTTTGGAGCCAAAGTCTACAGCTGAAACGTCAGCTGGATGCCACCTGTGGAAGAAAAGGCTCAGGAATGTCTTTAGCTTATGTGGAGAAATAATAGTAAAGGCCACTTAGCCACTTCAATTTAATACTGATTTGAAAGCATTGTTTAAAGTAGTTTCTCACTTTATCTGATAAGCCTTTCAGAGATAACCAGAGATCTAGCATCCCACCCAGCAACTCTGGACCCCTATTGTATCCCTGGAATGATAGGATACAACTAGCTAGCATTGCCTTCCAAGACCAGAGGTTAGAACATCTCGGAGGCACAGTAGGAAAATGGAGGAGAACTCATGAGGTTTGGCTCTTTCAGTGTTGCAGTGAGTCTGGTGACATTCAAAGCTGGATGAGGCTCTGCAGTGCAGTCATAAAGCTGCACAAATAACTTTAATCGGAGCGTTTGTTTGATATGTGATATGGTTCTGCGTACACTGAATGCTTTCCCAAAGTAAAAATGGCAAATATTAGATAAGGTGACAGTAATGCTCAGCAGCACTGTGATCCAGGCATGTTGTCTACCACTTTGCTATTCTTCGAAATAATCCTGGGAGGCTAGTACATATCCATATTTCTCAAGGTAAGAAATTGAGTCACAAATAGATTGAGAGATTTGCTGAAGTTGTGTAGATAAGTGGCAGAGACAGTGCCCTTCCCACAACCTCACACTTATTTTAATCAACCAAGAAATCAGAAAGTAAAATCATTACTTTCTACAGCCCATATTTTCTTCTCCATTCTGAATAATTGGTTTACTTCACTTTTCATTTTACTGTGACTAAATAACCCTTCTGTTCAGACGACCATCTTTTAAGTTAATGCTTTTTTTCTTTATGTCGGCAACAAACTCTATCCCCCAAATTATTTCTTTTTAATTGAATTAGTTGGGGTGACATTGGTTAATAAAATCATATAGGTTTCAGGTATACAATTCTGTGTATTTATATTGTGTGTTCACCACCCCAAGTCAAATCTCCTCCCATCACTGTTTATCCCCCTTTACTCACTTATACCTCCCCCAACCCCCTTTCCCTTGGTAATCCATACTGTTGTCTATGTCTATGAGGTTGTTTTTGTTTTCTTAATCCCTTTACCTTTTTTCACCCATCCCCTAACACCCCTCCCCTCTAACAGAAGTCAGTCTGTTCTCTGCATCTATGAGTGTGTTTCTATTTTGTTGTTAGTTTATTTTGTTCATTAGATTCCACATATGAGTGAAATTATATATTTGTCTTTCTCTGACTGCCTTTATTTCACATAACATAATATCTCAGGTCTGTCCATGCTATTGCAAAAGGTAAGGTTTCCTTATTTTTTTATGGCTAAGTAGTATTCCATTGTGCAAAGGTACCACAGCCTTTTTATCCTCTCAATCACTGATGGACACTTGGCCTGCTTCCAAATCTTGGCTATTGTAATAACTCTGCAATAAACATAGGGATGCATATATTATTTCTAATTAGTGTTTTGGTTTCTTTGGATATATTCCCAGAAGTGGAGTTTCTGGGTCATTGGGCAGTTCCATTTTTCATTGTCTGAGGTAACTCCATATTGCTTTCCACAGTGGCTGCACCAGTCTGCATTCCCACCAGCAGTATACGAAGGTTCCCTTTTCTCCACATCCTCGCCAACATGTGTTGCTTGTTGATTTATTGATGATATCCTTTCTGACATGTGTGAAGTGATATCTCATTGTGGTTTTAATTTGCATTTCTCTGATGATTATTGACATTGAGCATATTTTCCTCTGTCTACTAGCCATCTGTATGTCTTCTTTGGAAAAGTGTCTATTCTGATCCTATCCCCAACTTCTTTCTTCCTTTGCTTTGCAGTTTCTTCTTATTCTGGCCCTCAGTTATTGGGCATGCTCAGTAGCCAGAGCACCTTTTGAATATTAATGAAGTATTTAAGTTGTAGGAATCCAAGTGCAATGTAAGAAAATGCATCCTACTTTTAGAAAACCATTTCTAATATAGCCTTTTATTCTTCTAGAGCCTGCTGTGTTTGGGTATAGGACATTGCTGCTTTGGTTTTCCCTCCCTATCCCACTCTTCTCCATGCTTGTTCCCTACCAGCAAAAGGATCATTTTGTAACACCCCCTAGCACATTGAGTCATATCAGGATTGCTAGTTTGTATGTCTCTCTTCTCCCAAGCCCTCCAAGGACAGAAACCTTACTCATCTTTGAAATCTAGTACAATGCTAGATAGGAAGAAGGTACTTAGTAAATTTAGAACAAATAAATGCTAGAGTAGTAAGTGCAGAAAATTAAAAATTGTGATTTGATGTAATCATCATATGTGAATTGATACCATTACAAACCTTTATTGAAAGTATGCTTACAGCCCTATGCTATACACTATAGAGAACCCAAAGTGTATATGTTTAGCAGAGAGACAGAGAGAGAAAGAGAGAGAGAGACCCCTTAGGGAAAAAACTTACTGTTTTCTCACTAATTCTATTCAGTAGTTTTCACACAAGGTAGAAAACTTTAAGTGCTACTGGAGAAATACAAAGGGGTATATAAAGTTAGATAGGGAGAATAAAATTACTCTTTTAAAATTATTGAAATCATGGGTTTTTATTTAATCTGAAACATGAAACTTAATGGGAACTAGGAAAAAATAATGTATATCACTGTGTTCAGTGTAGATCACTGACAGATTCCATATGCCTTTCATTGGACTAATTTTGAGGAGCATTTACCATGTGCTAACTTTGTGCGAGATGCTAGGTAAACTACAATGAATGGCTATGCTGAATACCTCCCATTTGCCCCTATAATACACCCAGCTGGGTTGTATGGATTACAGCTATGGGCTCTCTTACTTACTGTTTCCCATTAGGGTTCAGCAGTAGGGAGACCCTCCAAAGCTCTGTGGGAGGAAAGAGTGAGTTCATGTATCCGTTCTCTAGGCTCCCTCTAGGATGGTTTATTCAAGCTGGCTGTGTACTTTGACTCTAACTCTCAAAGTTACCTTCCCTAGAAACTGTCTCCTTCTAGATCCCAGTGGTACTTCCACTCCCTATGTTTTATGGTCCAAGAGTGTTAGATCCACTATTCCTTCTATTTTCCTAAACCTGCATAAATAGTCCCTTTCTTAAGCCTTCCTCAAATTAACTTTACTTTAGTTTCAATCTTTTTGCTATTGATATCCTGACTGATACAAAGGCTAATCTTCATGGCTCTGTTCTGTTTTGCATCCATGACTCTTTCATTTTGGTCATCGAAGATTAACATGATAAAATAATCAAGTCAAGCTCCATAAGAATTCTCTTTGGGGTGAGGGAAAATACTGTATTTTGATGGCCAAGCTGTCCAGAATGAACAAAAGGGTATGTTAGCTTTTCCCTGATAGGAATATTTCCATTATACTCTGGTCATGTCATCAAAATACCAGATCTCACTTTCTCATGATGCAGGTTTTCTTGCCCAGCATCTCATTTTCTCTGGAAACCTGATAAGTTGAGACAACTGGGAGTCATTGGTGACATCATTTGCAGAATTTAAGAGTCTTCACAGCACAGAATAAGCAGGTGTTTGCTGTATCTCATGCAATGGGGAAATTGTCACTTTTAGTACACTAATCTCAGTATGTGTCTAAGTCAGAACAGGTGTACTTACTTTTATTGTTTATTTTTGTCCTTTTCCATGAATAGTTGAAAGGTTAGTTTTTTATAACACTACCCATATCAAATCAGCGTGCACGTGTGTGTGTGTGTGTGTGTGTGTGTGTGTGTGTGTGTGTGTTGCATCTTTTCATTTCTCAGTTGTTTGAGAACCAGATCTCATTCCAAGGCCATGCAGAATATCAGTGGTATTAGAACCCTGTTTGACTTACACTGTTCTCGGCTACTGGCCACTCAAAGGCTAACATTGTTTCAAATAATTCTAAAAATAATGTATATAATTTTCTAAAATTTAACAAAACCAAACAATTAAAATTTAAATCAAAACAAGAAAAACACTACACTTGCCATTCCATTCAAATGTCTAACCAATACCCACTCACACTTGCAGCTTGCGAGTTTATGGGCTTCTTCAAATACCTTTTTCCCACAAATACCTGAGTCTCAGAACAACCCTACAAAGTAATTCAAAGGTCTTTGGATTATTGGTCTGATATTGCACTCTGCTTCGTGGTGCTTTTTTGAGATGATCATTTCACCCAAAAGTAATAAATGTCATTGAAGTGATTTCAGCAAGGGTGCAGTGTGGGAAAAGTCTGAAGGGAGGCAAGACAGAAGCGGGCAGACAAATTAGAGGCTGGGCTGGTGGGAAGAGTGATGGAGAAATTGGGCAGATTCAAGATGTAGCAGTAGAATAGATAAGCACTAGTGAAAAAACCTTGTTAAATTAATCAACATTTAGGATACTAAATTTATTTTAGATTCCAAAATAAAGCAACATTTACTTCTGTGTGCTAACATTATGGTGCTTTTTTTTTCTGCCTGCTCATAATTTTCTGCACTTTCCAATTATTCAGAATATCCAGGTATTTCTTTTTTAATCATAATTTTCATTTAAAAAGAAATATTAATAACACACTTTGCTATGCAAAGTAAATTAGTTTAATTGAACACAAAAGTATAACTAGTTAAAAATGGTAGATTTTGAAGTCTTTCCAGGGCTTGGATTTAAATCTGGAGGCTGGAATAAACAGCCTAATTAAATTCTCCCTTTAGGATTCAAAGGATCTCAAAACTGCTCTGTGGGTAAGAGAATTATCTGGAGTGGGATCTACATACATGTTATATTTTCACACATATATATGTATATGTAATGTAATGATTTATAAATCATATTTTATGAAGACATTCATCCAACAGAATGATTATATACTGCACTAATTGAAATTAAGCAAAAGTTAAGTCAATTATAAACTAGGTGTCTCCAAAGTTGTCTAATATTTTCGCATTATGGGTAACTATGATATTCTCCAAAGTTTTGGTTATTGTTGTTTTGGGTTCGATTGGAAAGCAAAAACAGGTTAAAATCAGTTGTTTGGGAATTTTATGGAAATGGTGACAAACTGAGATGTCAGAAAAACATTCTGCAAATAACTGAGTCAAGCAAGCAAAATGCAATACAAATTCTCTGGACCCACTGAGGCATAACGTCTGTTTGCATTCACTGAGAACAGGTTTTGTGAGCAATGGGGTCAGTGGCATTAATTGAAAATTGCAGACTGTTGCCACACAACCTTCATATGCCCTTTATAACTAACTTCCAAAAATAAAATTAGGGATGATTTCTCCTTCAGTTATCCCTTAGCACTAGAAGTTAAGACTTGTTATTAAGTGTTTGATTTATCTTTAAAAAAGAAAAATGAATGTATTAAATGGCAAGGGAATAGTAAATCTAAATCTTAGTAGTTGGAAACCAACCTTGTGTAAACATCTGGCTTAAAGGTCTCTGCTCATTTAAAGAGAAGAAGGGGCAAGAAATCGGTGTGTTGATTAAGACAGGGGAGTGGGGAACCATGCAGTCATGGCCCAAGCACCTGCTCTACCTTTGCCTGGCTATAATGACCTTGTGATAAGTCACTTAACCTGTCTAAGCCTCAATTTTCTCATCTTTAAAATGGGTAGCATAATAATTCCTAAGCCCACTGGTTGCCTGGAAGATCACAAGTGGTAATAGATGTAAGACACCTAGCACACAGCAATCTCTCAATAAATATGAATTCTTATTTCATCATCATCATCATCATCATCATTAGATGTACTATCTAAAAATTACCTCTTTCTTCTCCAAACATAACAAAAAAAGAGGAACTCTTTCAGGATGCAGCTCTCTAAGGAAGAAAAAGCCAATAAGCTTGTGCTCCCCTGTGAGCTGTGCCTCCATACTACCAAGAGGCTCTCAGACTGACTGGGAACCCACTGGCATCTGAAGAACTCACTCCTGCAGTTTTTATTAACTTCTCCATGCATGCCATGGTTGCCAAATAATCATATATTTATTGAACTCTTGCTATGCACAAAGCACTATGCTGGGTAGGAAACATGAGAAAATCCCCTGCCCCCACGAAGCTTACAGTGAAGCTAAAACAAGTATCTGAAGGGAAAAGAATCTTACAAGGTAGCTCACATTACGTACCAGATGAACCTAAGGACAGGTACTAGGGCTTTGAGAAGAGGGAGAAATTACTGTGGGCAGGAGAGTTGGGAGGCTGCAGAGGAGAAGCATGGCTCAAGGTGGGCTAGCAAGGATATATGAGATTCAAGTAATGGGAGCAGAGGAGAAAGGCATGTCAGCATTCATGGAGGCCAAGTTGACAGAGAAACCCATTAGGGACAACTAAAAAAGTGCTGCTCAGTGTAGTCCTGGGAGCAGCAGTATCAGGGTCTCCTGGTGTGTCAGTCATTTAGACAGAACACCACAGACTGGGTAGCTTAAACTACAGAGATTGATTTTCTCACGGTTCTGGAGGCTGAACATACTGGCTGATTGGATTTCCAGTGAGAACCCTATTTCTGGTTGCAAATGGCTGTCAGGTCATGGTGTCCTCACATGGTGGAGAGAGACAGTGAGCCCTCTAGATCTCTTCTTATAAGAACACTATTGGGTCAGAACCCCACTCTTTTGACCACATTTAACCTTAATTATTTCCTTAGAGGCCCCATCTCCAAATACAGTCACATTGGAAGTTAGAGCTTCAATATATGAATTTGGGGGTGGGGGCGGGGGGAGAAGGAGGGGACTTTCAGGGAGGACACAAGCATTTGGTCCACTAACACCTGAGAACTTGTTAGGAATGCAACATTTTGGGTTTCACCCCAGGACCAACTGAGTTAAAAACTCCAGGAATAGGGCCCCAAAATCTGTGTTCTAACCAGACCTAACGGTGACTCTGAGTTTGAGAACCACGAGAGTAAATAATCTGTTGGGAGGAGTGAATGGAGGGGAGAGGAAAGAAGTAGGCTGTGATCAGAACTTTGAGAGCTTTAAATGTCAAGCCCAGGAGTGTGGAGATTGATCTGTAGTTAGAAAGAGGCCCATAAGGAGAGGAGGTCAAACAGGTTAATACGAAACACTCATGCTATGCCACCTAGTTTTGCATAGGAAGGAGAGAAGAGGAAAACCTTTTGGAAAACAGACTTGCAGTTTAATTATTGAGAGACTAAATACAGAAATAGTAGCAATAGACAAGAAATGATGAATATGAGAAATATCATGAAGGAAAAACCTACAGGCCATTACAAGGAAACAAGAAAAGGAGAAAGATTGATAAATTTAGGTGACTTGTAGATCTATGCAAATTACCAGGTCTTTGAGGCAAACGATAATTTCAGTTTAATTTATTTCTGGCAACGTTAATAGCAGGAGATCTGTCCACTGGGCGGATGGGAGATGGAGTTAAGAGGCAGTTACTTCTGAAACTACATTCAGGAGGTGAATGAGTGCAAGCTCTGAGAAATGGCACACAGAGAGGGAGGGTAAGCAGAGTCACAGAAGGAGTTGCCAGACATAAAGGGTGAAGATCGCATCAGGACAGGGTAAATATCAGCGCCATTTAAACACTTTTGCTGCTAGCAACTCAAATGGTCTCTAATTTGTGTCTGAGCACTTTCAGAAGGGACATGTTTGTAACTCATTGTGAGTCCTTGAGTAAATTATTGTGCTTGTGAATAGGGCCACCTAGGGAGGAGGGCAGGGAGGCGTAATGTGACCATCACTGCAGCTGGTCCAACACATTGTTAAACAGGATAACGGCCTTCAGCACCATCTGAAGGACCTAAGGATGTTGGCCATTTATATGCGCTTAAGAAAAGTGTCACCTCTTATAGGGCTTCTGTAACAGTAAACCTGTGGTTTCCAAACTTTAGTACACCAGAATCACCTGGAGGATTTGTTAACACACAGACTGCTGGAACCCACCCTTCGTTTGGAATTCATTGGGTCTGGTGAGGAGTCAAAATTTGCATTGATGACAAGTTCCCAGGAGCTGCAGATGCTGCTAGGGCAGGGGCCATACTTTGAGGACCATTGTAAACCCTCACACAGAGGTACTCCCATGAGTGAGGGCCACTAGTAGCTATTTCAGGTTGACTTATTGGTTGCAAATTATAACTGCAGGCAATTCTTTTCAGCAGTGTGTTTCCAGGCTGAAACCTCTAGATAAAAGGAGCACTCAAAGAGCATATGGAGTCAATAAAAATGTCCTTTTCCAAATGAAAGCCTGTGTGTTACAGCCTCAAAGGAAGATCCTCCTGTACACTACACCAAAAATAAGACAAAACAATAAAAGGATCTGAAAGCTAAAAGAAAGGAAGGCCTTTATGAAAGAAAAACAAAAACACGTTCATGCTTGCCAGAGTTAACATGCAGGCTTACACATTTTCCTCATATTATAGCTTTCAATTAAAATGACATTACTTTTTTACATATAATAAAAGAACCTAGAAACTTGATCCTTCCCTGTTATTTCAAACAAAAGGAATTATTTGCCATTGTTTTCTGTTTAGATTTTGTTCAGCAAAGGACCTGAAATCCAGTTTCTGTGGAAAGCTTGGCTGTTTACCTGTGTTTATAATGTAAGATGTTTATGGTGGAATTAGAATGCATTAGATCATTTCTAGCTCTAAAGTGAATTGCTCCCTTGTAGTATGCAATTATGCCTCTTTCTGTTTTCTACTTAAAGTCACTTAATTCTCTTGGTTTATAAACACCTTGAATTCTCTTTAGCTGAAAAGGCAAGTTAACTTGATAGAGCAACCCCCTTAGCAATAATAATCCCTGAGGTAGAGCCAAATTAAACGGCGTAAAACTGTGATGTAGCAACATGCCAAGCATCATTAAAGAAACGAAAGAAATGGTGATGAAAGGCAGCAAAGCCACTCTGAAAACATTCAAAAGATTGGAAGAAAAGATAGATGTAATGAAAATTGAAAAGAAGAAAATCAAGTTTCTTTTCCCTTGGAGTAAGCCAATGTGGAGGTTAGCAAGTAAGTGTTACTGTTATTTATTTTTTTGTTTGTTTGTCATTTTGTTTTATTTTGTTTGAAGAATAATTTTTTATCATTTATTTTCTTTTATTATTATTATTGCTTTGTGTGCTCACCACCCAAAAATCAAATCATCCATCACCATCTATTTGACCCTCTTTACCCTTTACTAGCCTCCCACTGCCTTTACTCTGGTAACCACCATACTACATTTCCCGGCAATGGAGGAAGCCAAGCTTTCTGCACACCCTGGCTGACCCAGACCTACACTCAAGGCTACAAAGTTTCAATTATAGAAGAAAAATAAATCCTAACAAAGATGACGGCAGCCACAGAGTGAGCAGGAGGCTTGGCTCCACTCAAGGCTACAAAATTTCAATTATAGAAAATAAATAAATCCCAGATACCAGGGTGTCCGCTTGGGTCGCCGTGGGGGTGTGGCCAGCCTGCAAACCACCAAAGACCCCTTGCCCAGGCCGCCCCATGCCCCAAGGGAACCCCCATCCTGATCCAGGACACCCTTCAGGGAAAACCAGCTGGCCCCAACCCATGCACCCGGCCTCTATCCTATCTAATAAAAGAGTAATATGCAGATTGACCATCACTCCAACACACAAGATGGCTGCCTCCATGTGGTCAAAGATGGCTGCCCCCATGTGGACACAAGATGGCCTCCACAAGATGGCCAGCAGGGGAGGGCAGTTGGGAGAGACCAGGCCTGCAAGGGAGGGCAGTTGGGGGTGATCAAGCCTGCAGGGGAGGGCAGTTAGGGGTGACTAGGCTAGCAGAGGAGGGAAGTTGGGAGTGACCAGGCCTGCAGGAGACGGCAGTTAGGGGCAAATAGGCTGGCAGGGGAGCAGTTAGGCATCAATCAGGCTGGTAGGGGAATGGTTAGGGGTTGATCAGGCTGGCAGGCAGAAGCAGTTAGGGGCAATCAGGAAGGCAGGCAGGTGAGCAATTGGGAGCCAGCAATCCTGGATTGTGAGAGGGATGTCCGACTGCCATTTAGGCCCAATCCTACTGTGATTGGGCCTAAGCAGGCAGTCAGACATCCCCTGAGGGGTCCCAGATTGGAGAGGGTTCAGGCTGGGCTGAGGGACACACAACCCCCTGTCCACAAATTTCATACACCTGGCCTCTAGTATCCTAATAACTATGTATGGTTTCAGATGAGTGCAAGATTTAGTGGGATAATCACTTAGTAAGGTGTATAATATCTAATCACTTAATATATGTCAACTGTAACTGAAAAATAAAAATCAGTTAAAAATGGAAAAAAATATTAAAATTTTTCTAAAAGTGAATTCAGTGAATGTATCCTGATTTAGGTTAAGCACTGTAAAATTCAAGTTATAAAAATGAAATCCATTTCTGTTGATTTGGTATTACAATTTTTATTAAATTTCCTAAACTTTCCTTCTATTTTTAGAAAAATTTGGCTGCTTCCATATCAGACACTATTTTAAGCATAAAGATTCAGCTCCTAAAGTTTATGTCAAAATATTCATAAAGCATTTGTTACCAAGCAGGTGCTCAGAAGATGTTTGCTGTATTGTGAGGCCAGGCTCTGAGAGGACATGCAGATTGTTAGGCTGTTAGGCTAAATCAAATGGATGCTTGAGTTACTCTACTTAAGAGCTACCAGGTAAAGAGGAGCTCAGTGTTTCCCATTTGTTCTTTAGAATGATTACAGAGGATATAATGGAAAAAATAGAGAAACAACAACAAAAAAATAGGTTATGTGGTCAAATTTGTTCTGGGACCTCTGACTTAAAATTAAGGGTTAAACATTTTTCCCTAATTTTTAATTTGCTAGTGGACATAGTGCAATACTTTCAAATATACATTTGTTTATGGAAATCTCTTATTTAAAATCCTATTTGTTATAGGTGACTTACAATACCATTTATAAATATTGATTAAACTAAAACACACACATAGATACTCATACTCATGACTTCAAAGAGTTTGTTTTTCTTAAAAAAAAAATGGCGGTAGGGTTATTTGTCTGTTTTGTTCATTTTTTTGTACTCCTGGTGACTGATACTCAATAAATATGTATTGAATGGCAAATCAGCAATATGCTACGGCAAAAAGAGAAACCATTCGACTTCTTCCTGCTTAAGCTCCTTGTAATAATAATCAGACCCTATAGGAGTAGTACCTTTTAGAGTTTATCAGATATATCCGTATTCATGATCTTACTTGATCCTCCTGGAAACACAAGTAGAGAAACATTGTCATTCCTATCTTATCAATAGACACAAATCCATTTCAAGTTTCCACATCCAGTACATTCTCTACTAAGCATGAATATTTATGCCAGGTTCAGAGGTACAAGCAGGAAATGTTAAAAGCCTGAGCAATTTTCTCTACATTTGACTCTCCCTTCTTTTGCATCTTTTATAAGCCTGCAATGTAATTTACATTTCCTCAGTAGTTCCTTGCAATCATTCTTACCATTTTTATCTATAATTGTATAAAAGGTAAAAACCTTTTCTCTAACTCTGGTAAGACTGTCAGGTTTTGAAAAATAAGATTCCCCAATAATATTTGTTTTATTTGTTTTTAGAGGTGTATTTTATTTATGTATGTATTTATTTATTTATTTAAATTCTTGATTGTTTCAAGTATTACATATGTCTCCTTTTTCCCCAATTGACATCTCCCTGGCCATTCCCACTCCCCAGCACATACCCTCACCCTCCTACAGCCTGTGTCCATGGGTTATGCTTATATACATGCATATGAGTTCTTTGGTTGATCTCTTACCTCCCCCACTCCACCCCCCACCACCTTCCCTCTGAGGTTGGATGGTCTGTTCGATGCTTCTATGTCTCTGGATCCATTTTTGTTCATCAGTTTATATTGTTCATTATATTCCACAAATGAGTGAGATCATGTGATATTTATCTTTCTCCAACTGGCTTGTTTTGCTTAGCATAATGCTCTCCAGGCCCATCTATGCTGTTGCAAATGGTAAGAGTTCCTTCTTTTTTACAGCAGTGCAGTATTCCATTGTGTAGATGTACCACTGTTTTTTAATCCACTCATCTGCTGATGGGCACTTAGGCTGTTTCAAAATCTTAGCTATTGTAAATTGTGCATATATCCTTTCTGATTGGTGTTTCTGATTTCTTGGGATATATTCCTAGAAGTGGGATTACTGGGTCAAATGGGAGTTCCATTTTTAATTTTTTTGAGGAAACTCCATACTGTTTTCCACAGTGGCTGCACCAGTCTGCATTCCCACCAGCAGTGCAGGAGGGTTCCTTTTACTCCACATCCTCGCCAGCACTTGCCATTTGCTTATTTGTTGATGATAGCCATTCTCACAGGTGTGAGATAGTACAAGGCATTATGTTCAATTAATATTTGACAAAGGAGTCAATAACATACAATGAAGTCAAGACAGCCTCTTCAATAAATGGTATTGGGGAAATTGAACAGATACATGCAGAAATTGAAACTAGACCACCAACTTACACCATACACAAAAATAAACTCAAAATGGATAAAAACTTAAGGTGGGAAACCATAAAAATCTTAGAAGAATCCATAGGCAGCAAAATATCAGACATATCTCGTAAGCAATATGTTTACTGATACATTTCCTAGGACAATGGAAATTAAAGAGAAAATAAACAAATGGGACTACATCAAAATAAAAATCTTCTGCACAGCAAAAGAAATAATCAACAAAGCAACAAGAGAGTGTTAACATAAAAAACCATTGAAACCTGTAAAGAATTTTTGTGAGTTTATTTGAGCCAAACTGTCAACATATGCCTGGAAGCAGAACCTCAACAAATTGAGATAATGCTTTGGAGAATGGCTGGTTACATTTGTATTTATACATTGCAATCAAAGGAGGGACATAGGTGGGTTATATGAAATTCATTGGTGATGGATAAAGGCAGTGGGATAAAGCAAAGCGGTGGGAAACCCCTGGGATTGGATAAAAGCTAAAATGATGGACACATACTTAGGTGAGTGCAGGAACAATTAACATGATAATGAAGGAATTTGTGGTATCTGTCCTGGCACCCACAACATTTGTGCTCCAGAAAAAGGGAAGTTACAAGTTACCCAGACATCTCACAGATATGTTATCTTAGAGGCAAAAGGCAAATGGGCTCAGTAAAGATCTAAGTTGATCTTTGTCAGGGAAGATACTGGCTTAGGATGTAACTGCCCACCATAACTGCGTTTAGTTAAAGTTTAATTTCAGACCATCCTTTGTGGTTACTTTAGGTCTCTTTGCAAGACTGTCATGCAGGCCTCCCTTGAGCTTGTCAGGACAGCATGTGGCCCCTTTCATCCACAAGAGCTTTGCCAGTGTTATATCTGATACGGGTTTAATCTCCAAAATGTATAGGAAACTCATAAAACTTAACAAATGGAAGATAAAGAATCCTATCAAAAATTGCTAAAAGGACCTAAATAGATACTTTTTGAAAGTGGACATAGAGAAGGCCAAGAAGCATATTAAAAAAATGCTCAAAGTCAGTAATCATTGGAGAGATGCAAATCAAAATGACAATGAGGTACCATCTCCATATTGTTTTCCACAGTGGCTGCACCAATTTACATTCCCAGCAACAGGGTTCCTGGGGGTTCCCTTTTCTCCACATTCTCACCAAAACAGTACTTGTTGTTTGGTTATTTTTGTTTCTTTTTAGGAAGAGATTTAATAGGTGTAACTTAGCATATAATATTTATTAACACCTTATTCTACTGTGCTTTGGGCTAAAGAAAATAATGAAAATCTACACTAGTGTGTCTTAATCTAATTCACCAGGGCATAAGTAAAGATAGGACCGTAAGAGGGTCATTTCAAGGCAGCACATATTAGCATGGGGACATGGCAGATCCTGGACTGTTCTTTGATCTTATTAGACTGAAGCCTCCATAAATCCCCAAAGAATAAAATTGTTATCCAAGGAATACTGGGTGGAAAAGAGAAGTCTAGAGAAGGATCTTGATTATAATTAGGAGAAGAAGGGATTTTCTATGGACACCAAATGGTATCACCAAAGACAAAGATGTAGGAATAGGCAGGCTGTGCTTAAGGCATGGATAGCAGGCCACGTTGGCTGTAACAGGTTTAGTTTGAAAACAAGATGAGCTCAGGTAGATGAAATTAGATTATACGAGACCTATTAGATTTCTTTATCTATTTAGTACTTTTGTAGTGTTGAATGCATAATAATCATAACAACTGAATATTCACTACAATTTATGTTTTTAGTGTTCTATTTTTTCAGATGTTTATTGATAAACAACATTTCTGAATTATGGAACATCCTTCTCTTCATATCAGGTTTTTTCTTATGTGAGAATATATTTTCTCTTAAAAAAAAAAAAACACACAACTCAGTTCTTTTATACTTTAAGAGAACTACAGAGATTGATTGATCATTTATTCATTCATGGTACTAAAGTTAGCTGAATGTCTATTGTGAACCGATCACTACTCTAGATGTTGGTGACAAAGCATTGAGTACTTCAGCCCCTATTCTCAAGTAATCTACAATCTAAGGGATTAAGTTATATTAGAGTGAATTACTGCATTATTCCTAGCAATTAATTCTTTAGTTTCAAAGAGTATTTGGCATGCCATGCAGCAGCTATGAGTAAAATAAACCAAGCTACAAACATATTTTGATGATCTACATGCCATAAACTCTGCTAGATACAACATGGAATTTAGGGGGCTATATAATAGGATATGTAATATCAAGGAAAAGATAACTTCCTGAGGGAATAGGCCATAAAGAAAATTCCAAGCCAGGTCTATAAGAGCATTATGGGGCAATGCTAAGGATTTAGAGGAGGGAAATAGCACTTGATGGTACAAATGGGCTGAGATGACAGAGGAGAGGCAAGACCTAGCTTGGTATTGAAAGGTGGGTAGGATTTGAATAGTCATCAATAAGAAGAGTAGAAAAGACATAAAAGTTGGTATAGCTGTTGCCTTATTTGTATCAGTTTCTTTTATAGGCAACTAATAAAAATTAACTTTGACTTTCATTGACTTTGTCAGCAGAAAAATGTATTAAAGTTTTGCTGATCAAGAGAGTACAAGACTTACTCTATGACCTGAATGCTCTTTCATTTCAGGGCATGCTTGAACAGTCCAGACATCTATCTCACTTCCCCCTTACCTTAACCTAATGGAGTTTTGTCAGTACTGTTGAGTTTAACAACTGGCAGAAGGAAATAAAATCATCCAGATGCAATCCTAGGGCTACCACCATTCATCTAAGCTCCTGTTCCCCTTCAAAACAAAGAAGTGTGCGCAGACAAAGATAAGGAAATGGTGAGGATGAGAACTGCCTGGTCTTTGCAGTTTTGTTGCAGTGATTTCTCCACCCACTGCCCACCTGGGAAGAATGAGAGGATTGACTTGCATTCTCTCCTGCTTCACTCCTTCTGTGATCCCACAGCCAGCTGGCTTCCCAGTCTTCTATTCCTGCCCTCCTCACTAGCCCTTACTTGACTGCTTCTGCCTAGCTTACGCTCAACAGGCAACATTTTCTCCATCAATTAACAGCTATTGAGAAGAGATTAGTTTGTTCCTGGCCTCTGAGGACCAAAAAAGCACCCAAAGGAGGCAAAGCTCTAGGTGGTTTTGATGGAACTCTGCAGACTGGAGGTAGAGGGGATAACTTTATTTCTGAAACACCTTAATTACCATAATAACTCTTTAACACACTACCTGGAGTAATAAACACAATTATTTCCAGTTTTCAATGAGAACAATAGATTAATTTCACTGGGCTAAAAGTGAGACAGAGTTAAAGCAAGTTAAGAGTAAGAACAGAATCCTCCCATCCCCAGCCAACTTTGTAGAAATAAGACACAGGCATATCCTTTAAGTGGTTACCACCATCCTAATATCATGTAGATAAAACATATTATTTTTTATTTTTAGAATATAATATCAATAGATTTTATGTTTGGAAGTATTTTTTCCTTTATGAAAATAGATATA
The DNA here is from genome assembly GCA_026230045.1 of Corynorhinus townsendii. Lineage (NCBI taxonomy): Eukaryota > Metazoa > Chordata > Mammalia > Chiroptera > Vespertilionidae > Corynorhinus > Corynorhinus townsendii. The sequence continues at coordinate 180,273,531 of JAPDVU010000001.1, forward strand.
TAAAAACACATACAACAAAGATGAGGCCCACAAAAGTCAACAAATAGAACTTTGTCAGTCACCTCAGAAGCATCTCCATGTGCCCTGTCCCAGTCATACCCCACTCTCCTTTCAAATATAACCACTGTCCCAACTTTGATAATAATCACTCCCTTGTACCTTATAATTATACCGTAGTGTTTCATCTTGCTCTTTCTTTTCATTCTGATGTTTTCAATGTCTATTTACAATTTCCTCCTCCATCTCTTTTCTTTACAATTTATCTTTTGAAGAACAATGGTTGCCTTATTATAGAATCTGGATTTTCCTGATTGAAGATGCAGAGTGTGTGTGATTTAATATGTCCTTCTGTGTTTCTGCAAATTGGCTGCTCAGACCCAAAGTTTGAGTGAACTCAAGTTCCATTTCTTTGCAAAACAATATATAGGGTTAGCATGGAGAGTTCATAGGGGCTGGGTTGCTCCTACTCCTTCAGTCCTTACTCTGTTCCCTGCACACTCACCGATTCTTGGTAGGGGAGATCCCCTCCAATTCCCAGCTGTTATCTCAAATTGGCCCTCTGTAACTTCAAGTTGGCTAATCTAGGTTTCTCTGGTTTTCAAGTCTGTAAGATGTCCCCATGCTTTCTTCCACACAGACACTAATTACACAGAAGCCTTGTGGCTGTTAGTAATGCCTCTTGTAGTCTCATATTTAGGGGGTTATGGAGCTATCTTGGCACCTGTTTCATGTAAATAGTTTTCTTATTTCATTTAGTAGTTGCTCTGTATGTCCTTATGTAAACTTAGAAAGAGCCAAAATTAGGCTGCCACTATCTCAGCTATCTTTGGAGAATTCTGTGAGATTTATTTTATCATGTTTTATGTATTGTTGAAGAAATAGGTTCTTTAATTTTTGTTGTCGTTAAAGGTATAAGACTTATTTTTATTTATTTATTTATTTATTTATTTATTTATTTATTGTCTAAAGTATTACATATGTCTCCTTTTTCCCCAATTAACTCCCCCTCCCCCAGCCATTCCCATCCCTGGCAAGTCCCCACTGCCCCAGTGTCTGTGTCTATTGGTTATGCTAATATGCATGCATACAAGTCCTTTAATTGCTCTCTAACCACCCCCCCACCATTGTCTGTAGATAGATCTATTCTTGTTCATCAAATTATGTTGATCATTATATCCCATATATAAGTGAGATCATGTGATATTTATCTTTCTCCAACTGGCTTATTTTACTTAGTGTAATGTTCTCCAGTTCCATCCATGTTGTTGCAAATGTTAAAACTTCCTTTTTTTATAGCGGCATAGTATTCCATTGTGTAGATGTACCAGTTTTTTAATCCACTCATCTGCTGATGGGCACTTAGGCTGGTTCCAAATCTTAGCTATTGTAACTTGTGCTGTTATGAACACAGGGGTGCATATATCCTTTCTGATTGGCGTTTCTGGTTTCTGGTTTTCTGGGATATAGTCCTAGGAGTGGGATTACTAGGTCAAATGGGAGTTCCATTTTTAACTTTTTGAGGAAATGCCATACTGTCTTCCACAGTGGCTACACCAGTCTGCATTCCCACCAGCAGTGCAGAAGGGTTCCTTTTTCTCCACATCCTCACCAGCACTTGTTGTTTGTTGATTTGTTGATGATAGCCATTCTGGCAGGTGTGAGATGGTATCTCATTGTTGTTTTGATTTGTATCTCTCGGATGATTAGTGACTTTGAGCATGTTTTCATATGCCTCTTGGCCTTCTGTATGTCCTCTTTCGAAAAGTGTCTAGTTAGGTCCTTTCCCATTTTTTGATTGGATTGTTTTTCTTCCTTTTGTTGAGTTATATGACTTCTCTGTAAATTTTGGAGATTAAGCCCTTATCAGAAATAGCATTGGCAAATATATTCTCCAATGCAGTGGACTTTCTAGTTGTTTTGTTGATGGTTTCTCTTGCTGTTCAGAAGCTTTTTATTTTGATGTAGTCCCATTTGTTTATTTTCTCCTTAGTCTCCATTGCCCTAGGAGCTGTGTCAGTAAAGATATCACTACAACATATGTCGCTATTTTGCTGCCTATGGAGTCTTGTAGGATGTTTATGGTTTCCCATCTTCTTACATTGAAGTCCTTTCGCCATTTTGAGTTTGTTTTTGTGTATGGTGTAAGTTGGTGATCTAGTTTCATTTTTTTGCAGGTATCTGTCCAAATTTCCCAGCACCATTTATCAAAGAGACTGTTTTGACTCCATTGTATGCTCTTGCCTCCTTTGTCAAATATTAATTGAGCATAATGGCTTGGGTGGATTTCTGGGTTCTCTGTTCTGTTCCATTGGTCTATATGGCTGCAACAAAATTCTAGCAAATCAGATTCAGCATTACTTCAGAAAGATCATAGACCATGACCTTGTGGAATTTATTCTGGGGATGCAAGGATGGTACAATATCTGCAACGCAATAAATGTGATACATTACATAAACAAATTGAGAGACAAAAATCACATAATCATATCAATCAATGCAGAAAAAGCATTTGACAAAATCCAACACCCTTTCTTGATAAAAACTCTCAGCAAAGTGGGAATGGAGAGATCATACCTCAACATAATAAAAGCCTTATATGACAAATCTACAGCTGACATCACACTCAATGGGCAAAAACTAAACCCATTCCCCCTAAGAACAGGAACAAGACAAGGATGCCCACTTTCACTACTCCTGTTCAATATAGTACTAGAAGTACTAGCCATAGCGATCAGACAAGAAGAAGAAATAAAAGGCATCCAAATTGGAAAAGAAGTAAAACTCTCCTTGTTCACAGATGACATGATACTATACATAGAAAACCCCAAAGACTCCATCAAAACACTACTAGGCCTAATAAATGAATTTTTCAATGTAGCAGGATACAAAATGAACACCCAGAAATCTATGGCCTTTTTATACACCAGTAATGAACTCTCAGAAAGAGAAACGAAAAAAAAAACAATCTCATTTACCATTGCACCAAAAAAATTAAGATACCTAGGAATAAACTTAACTAAGGACATAAAAGACTGTACTCGGAAAACATCAGGACATTGAAAAAAGAGATAGAGGAAGACATAAATAAATGGAAGAACATACCATGTTCATGGATTGGTAGAATCAACATCATTAAAATGTCCATACTATCCAAAAATCTACAGATTAAATGCAATACTCATTAAAATACCAATGGCATATTTCAAAGATCTAGAACAAACTCTCCAAAAATTCATCTGGAATAAAAAAAGACCCTGAATAGCCATGGCAATCCTGAAAAAGAACAAAGTTGGGGTGAACACAATACCAGATATCAGGCTATATTACCAAGCCACAGTTCTCAAAACCGCCTGGCACTGGCACAAGATTCTTTAATTTTTAATGAGGAAACTATTTGATATTCAGAAAATCACTTTATTGGCAACTCTGGGAGAACATGCTTAGTCTGTATATTGAGAGATGATTGTCTGATTGCTTATCATTCCATAAATTGCTTCTTTTTTTTTTTTAAATAAATCTTATTTAGATTTATTTAAATAAATAAATATTTATTTACAGGTTCAGATTACAGGTGTTCCTCTTTTTGTTTTTCCCCTATAGCTACCCTCCACCTGATACCCCACCCTACCCGATGACTTTACCCCCTGCCACTGTCTACATCCATAGGAGTAAGATTTTTGTCCAATCTCTTTCTGCACCACTCACACCTGCTTCCCCCTGAGAATTGTCAGTCCACTCCCTTTCTATGTCCCTGATTCTATTATATTCACCAGTCCATTCTGTTCTTCAGATTTTTTATTCACTTGATTTTTAGATTCACTTGTTGGTAGGTATGTATTTGATGTCATTTTGTTGTTCATAATTTTTATCTTTACCTTTTTCTTCTTCTTCCTCTTCTTAAAGAATACCCTTCAGCATTTCATGTAATCCTGGTTTGGTGGCGATGAACTCCTTTAGCTTTTTCTTGTCTGTGAAGCTCTTTATCTGACCTTCAACTCTGAATGATAGCTTTGCTGGGTAGAGTAATATTGGTTGTAGGTTCTTGCTGTTCATCACTTTGAATATTTCTTGCCACTCCCTTCTGGCCTGCATAGTTTCTGCTGAGAAATCAGCTGACAGTCATATGGGTACTCCCTTGAAGGTAATTAACCATTTTTCTCTTGCTGCTTTCAAGATTCTCTCTTTGTCTTTTGCCCTTGGCATTTTAATTATGGTGTGTCTTGGTGTGGTCCTCTTTGGATTCCTTTTGTTTGGGGTTCTGTGCGCTTCCTGGACTTGTAAGTCTATTTCTTTCACCAGGTAGGGAAAGTTTTCTGTCATTATTTCTTCTAATAGTTTTTCAGTATTTTGCTCTCTCTCTTCTTCTGGCACCCCAAAAATTCGGATGTTGGTACGCTTGAAGGTGTCCCAGAGGCTTCTTACACTATCTTCATATTTTTGGATTCTTTTTTCTTTTTGTTTTTCTGGTTGGGTATTTTTTGTTTCCTCATATTTCAGATCTTTGGTTTGATTCTTGGGGTACGTTGATCTACAGTTGAGTTTCTGTATATTCTTTATTTCAGACAGTGTATGCTTCATTTCTGACTGGTCCTTTCCCATTTTTTTGGCATTCTCATTAAGGTCCTTGAAGGTCTCACTAAGCTCCTCAGAAGTGTCATCAAGTTTCTCAGTGGTTTTTAGAAGATTCTTGAGTAACCTTATAAATGTGGTTCTGAACTCTATGTCGTCCAGTAGTTTGCTTTCCTCCGTTTCTCTCATTCGTGACCTGTTTCTTTGTTTCCGCATTTTGGCTGCTTCCCTGTGTTGATGGAGTGGTTGTGTGGTAGGTGACCTATAGGGGGCAGTAGCTCAGCCTCCCCAATCACCTGATCTGGACACTCTTGGTACACCCCTTTGTGGGCTGAGTGCAAAGTCTTGGTGTAGTTAAGCCTTAATTTCTGTTGGTACACTGGGAGGAATTGACCTCCAGGCCAATCGGCTGTGAGGAGTTGCTGTGTCTGTAAGAACTGCTGTGCTGGAGACACACTTATGGTGCAGGACTTGTTTCAGTGGGGCTTTGGTGCTCGCTGAGTCTGCCTCTTGAATGTTTCACTTATGGATGTGAGGAGTTGAAATCTGGTTTCTCACACTGACCGCTAGGTATACTGGCTTCTGGATCTCCAATGGGGTGCAGGTCAGCTATTGTCTGAGTCCACCCAGCAGGAGCTACAGCGAGAGCTACAGTTTTCTCCTCTTTGCTTGGGGTTTGGAGGTTTTGGAGCTGTCCGATCCGGGCTGCAAGTTTGTTAGGTTAAGCTGCCACAGGGCAGGCCTTTCTTATGCTAAAACTGCTGCTTGGAGCTTGGGTGGGTTTGTAGATTGTGTGGGGCGGGGTCTCAGGGCGTCACTAGGCTAGGGCATGGCAAACAGCAATGGCTACTAGTTAGCCGGCTCTGTGTCTCCAACTGCGTCCCGTGCCCCAGCACAGTAAACAATTATTCTTGTGCGCAGCTCTGCAAGCAGGCCCCCCTCACTTTCCGACCCAGTGGCAGACAATCCAGCTTCTCCCCATAGGAGTTTGGGTCCCCCGCGTCTCCCTAGAAACTGTATTTCAGAGTAATCGGGGGCTTGTCTCCACTTTGGGTTGAAAAAAGCAACGCCTGCCGCCAGCCCAGATCCCGTGCCTCCGTACCTCAGCTTTTCAGCGCTTGTGCACGTCTCAATGCTCTTTTCTCTTTCCTTCTAGTTATAGAACTTCCACTCAGCCAGCTTTCCCGTGGTTCTGGGTGATAGACGTTTTGTCTTTTAGTTGCAGTTTTGAAATTTTGTGCGAGGCAGCAGTTTAGGTGTTTACCTATGGCACCATCTTGGATTCCTCCTCCTAAATTGCTTCTTGAATCCTGTCTGTAGGGGTCATTCTTAGCCATATAAAAAAATCATTTTAGTTGCTAATATTCCAGTTCAAATCTGTTACCATTTCCAACCCAAACCCTTTCACAAATGAATGGTAAGGATACAGAGAACTTCTTTGTTTAAATAGACCTTGGGGAAAGTTCACTCCTAAGCATGACTTTTCTCTATCTGCCTTCCTGAATACAACACCTCCACTGTCTATATTACCAAAATCTAAGTGTTCATACCCACTTACTCATAGGTCTTAGATCTCCTCTGTCCAAAGATGTCTGTCCAAAGATGTCTGGTATCCAGATCTTTGATCTGCTTCTGATTCTTTCACTCTTAGCTTATTGACCTGAGACCTGGATCCCTGCCCATCTCTTTATAAAGTCAGCCTTTTCTTCATCCTATACTGGACTAGCTGGCACCCATTGCCATCTATGTCCTGGCATCGTGTACCATACTGTAAATCATAGATATATAGAAACACATACAACCCGTGTGACCTGATTTTTTTCCAATAACATGATATAAATAACACCTTCATGTGTCATTTGAAAATCTCTGAAAATGTGAGTTTTAGAGAATTTATAATTTCCTGCCATATAGATGGGCTAAACTGTGCTTAACCATGTGTCTAACACTTCTAGATTACTTTCAATTTTAAAAAACCAAGACTAAAAGTTTGAAATTACATTTATTCTTTTTTTAAAATCTTTATTGTTGAAAGTATTATATATGGCCTTCCCCCTCCCCCATTGACCCCTTCTAGCCTATCCCCACCCCTGCCCCATGCCTTCACCACCCTATGTCTGTGACCATGGTTATGCATATATGCATGCAAATTCTTTGGTTGATCTATTCCCACCCACCCATTCCTACCTTCCCTCTGAGATTAGACAGTCTGTTCCATGCTTCTATGTCTCTGGATCTATTTTGTTTATCAGTTTAGTTTGTTCATTAGATTCTGCATATGAGTGAGATCATGTGATAGAGTGACCTGGAGAGTATTATACTAAGTGAAATAAGTCAATCGGAGAAATACATTTATCCTTACACCAGAAAAAGTCACAGTGGCAACATCTCCAGGTTCAGGTACATATTTTCTTGTAAACACCTTATTTTGATTGGGGTGGCATAAGTTTTTTGGGATCACTGATATCTCTATCTTTAAGGGGTTCTGACTCCCTAATTCTCCAGTTCTAATTCTTGATTCTAAAAACTAAGAGAGCCACTCCTGTGAGGGTAGATGCCTCTCTGATCTTTCTAAAGTCAACAAGTCCTCTTAAGACTGTGTTATTCCTGGTGGGATAATATTTCCATTCAACATCTTCCAGGGCCAGCACAAGGCAGCCCTGTGGCAGCAATGTCCTGGAAGACAGTGAGTTGCTCAAAGATGCTAGTTTTCTGAAAAGTCATTGAAGAGAAATGTCATTATAATAGACTAGAGACCCCATGCATGAAATTCATGCATGGGGATGGGGGCAGGTCCCCTCAGCCCAGTCTGCACCCTCTCCTATCTGGGACCCTTCGGGGGATGTCCGACTGCCGGTTTAGGCCCGATCCTGGAGATGGGGCCTAAACCGGCAGTCAGACATCCCTCTCACAATCTGGGACTGCTGGCTCCTAACTGCCTGCCTACCTACCTCATCACCCCTAACTGCCCCCCTGCCAGCCTGATCACCCCTAACCACCTCTGCCTGCCAGCCTGGTTGCCCCTAACTCCCCTCCCCCGCCGGCCTGGTTGCCCCTCACTGCCCCCCATGCCAGCCTGGTTGCCCCCAACTGCCCCCCTGGTTGCCCCCAAATACCCCCCTGCCAGACTGGTCTCCCCTAACTGCACCCCCTTCCAGCCTGGTCACCCCCAACTTCCCCCCCCCCCCCCACACACACACACCAGCCCGGTGTGTGTGTGTGTGTGGTCACACACTCACTGCCCCCCTCTGCTGGCCTGGTTGACCCAACTGCCCCCCCTGCTGACCTGGTCACCCCCAACTGTCCCCCCTCTGCCAGCCTGGTCGCCCTCACTATCCTCCCCTGCCAGCCTGGTTGTCCCACACAGCCTGCTATTTAGTTGTTTCATCGTCCCTCACTAAACCCCTGCCAGCCTGGTCGCCACACCCAGCCTTCTGTTCGGTTGTTACTGTGAGGGCATCCTGACCAATTTGCATATTACCCTTTTATTACTATAGATGACATGAGAAAAGTAGGAAAAAAATAAAAATGGAGTCCTCCCTGTGCTTTAAGAAAAAGTAGAGGCTAAAGCTTCATTAATAAATAATCTGAACCCAAGCCTACCTTAAAACAGCTTTGTTCTCTATATTGAGATGAGTAATTATCTCATTTCATCTCCAAAGAATGTTGCATCAACAGGGGACCCTATCAGGGATTTGCTTCCAGCTGGGGGTTAGGAGCCACTGCCTTAGACACAGGCCACAGGACCTACTAGGTAGGGAGAAGTGATCAGAGGGGAAAGGAGATACAGGTAAATAGTGGCCCCAGGGAGGGGTCAGATAATCTACATCTAGTGCCTGAAAGCAAGGCAACAATGGTCTGGATCAGGTGGCTGAGAGCCAAGAGGTACCACTGTTAGAAAAAGGGCAGTTTCAGTGATTTTGGGTGGGGTCACTCAAATTGGGTTTTGAGGGTCAGCTCCAGACCCTGCTCCCAGAGGAAGCTTTCCCTGAGCAAGTCCATGCCTAGTCTCTGTTATGCCTTTCTCCTTTGTGTGCTGCCCAAGTTCCCTCCCTTTCCTATAATAGCACACAGCCCACTGGACTGTGAGTGCCTGTCTACTTCTCTACCTCTCCTTGAGCCTATGAGTGTCTACAAAGGTTTGTGTGTCTTGCCTGGGAGCCACTATACCTGTCGCTCCTGTTCTTGGCAGCATATCCAAACGCCTGCAGAACTTTAAAGAACTACAAATGCTGGTACTCCACCCCAGAGATTCTAATTTAATTGGCCCAGAGTAAAGCTCATATCTATGTTTTTAAAAGTCCTTAGGTCTTTCTAATGTACAACCTGAAGAGTGGGAATCACTGACTTAAACTACCTTTGGTGCCTGAGAAGTAGGAGCCCAGTAAGTGGTTGATGGATACCTGAGTGAATGAATGAATGAGTGACTCAATGATGTCTTCAGTTAACTAGGATTCAGCTAGAACAGAGCAGGAGCTGGTCAGGCCTATATAATTCCATGGCTTCAGTGTTTTGCTAGCAATATGTCAAGTTAAATATATTAACCAAATGAAGACGTTTATGTTTATTTCATTTATTTTAAAGCCTACACATAACTCAATATTTACATATTACAGATTTTAAAGTCTTGTTCAGTACAGTTTAATGATCAATAAGCAAAACAGACTAAAAAAAGAGAAGAAAAGGAAACATAGAGGGTTTATTGCAATAAGTTCCTCTGTTCACATATCTGCTGGGAAGTGGAAGCTATCGGTTCCCTATTTCTCTTCTGACAAATATTATCCATTCTGTCCATAACAGTCCCTTCTATGTCTATATATTGTCCTTGCTAAATTACATTAGATTAGAGTAGTTCTTGATTAAAATGTCAGAGCAATATATTATTACCAAGCTCTGACGCCTTTTCTACAGAGGAGTTCATTTGTGTACGCCGCCTCCTGCAGAGTAGCTGCCTCAAAGTGCTGGTGAGAATTACATTTTGCTATTTCCACACTAGTCTCTGGTTCTTCAGTTTTTTGGCCTGCAATAACATCTGTAGTATTAAATGATCTCTCAGCCAAAGCTCTGACCCTGGGACCTACTGTTGATAACTGCAGTCATCTCTTAGATCTGTTTGTGTTGTCCATAACACAGCTAATTTTTTTAAATGGCTGTGAATGTTGCTCCTCGGAGAATATTCTGCTGGGTGAGCATTCTTGACTGATTATTTAAGTAAGTCAGTTCTGTTATCAGACAGGTATCTATTACCGGGTCACCGGGACACTGCTCCATTTACCCATCAGTGCACATTACACATTTCCTCTCAGTGCATTCAATTACTTGATCACATGCTGCATTCAGCAATTTCTTCATGATATCTGCTTGGCAGGAAAGATAACATACTGATCAAAATGACAGCGACATCAGGGCAGAGAGGGAAAGCACTGGGTTTTATATCAGTGAACTGAATGTGTCATCTATATTTTTCTTCTCTAATCTTCTGTTTCTTTTTGTATATTTAAACATTTTATTTAAGAAGTGGTAGATGCTCACTAAAAACAAATCAGATAATGTGAAAGCGTATGATGAAAAAGCTAATACACTCAGCTGATTCCATCCCTACTGTGTGTACTTTCAAGTTTATTCTCCCAGACCTTCAATTATACACATATAAAACTTATATTCCCCCCCAAAAAAAATTGTATAACATGCATAGTGTTAGGCTATTTGACCTTTCACACTCATCATTTCATATCTTATATACAGATTTCCTTTATAGTGTGGGATTTATAATAATTCATAATAACATGATGATATACTCACTACTTCTAAATATATAAGTTATAGGTAATTTTTTAACTATTTAAAAAATGTTGCCATTAACATCTTTCTTTATTTACATCTTTGTGTATTTTTGTAAGTATTTCTGTATGACAGATTCATAGAAAGGAAATTGCTAGGAGATGAAGAGTTTAATATTTTAATAAACAACAACAACAATATGAAAGATTGTCTCTGTGCCAAGTACTTTTAGTAAGTCCCTTGCAGGTGAAAACTTATTTAATCTTTACAATATTTGAATGAGTCCAGTACTACTATCATTCCTATTTTACAACTGAAGCAGAGAGAGACTAAGTAACTTGCCCAAGGTCACTGGGCTTACTATGTGGTGGAGCCTGAATTCAAATCTAGACAAGATGGCTTAGAGACTGAGCTCTTCCCTTCTATGCACACTGCCTCATGATTATGTTGCATCTCCAAAACTTAGTTCCCAATGAACATTAGTTATCTACCAGCTTTGTCAGTTGTGGATATTGTTTTTTAAATTTAACATTGCGGCTGTTTTAATCTTGGTGTAACTTCGTGATGCAATAAAGCTTGATCAGTAGGAAAAAATCACAGCAATACATGATGAAGCAGAATATTATTAAATGCCAAAATGGGTGTTATGAATAAGAACACAGAAGTGGCTCCAAGTGACAATGAACAATGGGGACTAGAGTGCCTGAGAAAGCTATGTAAAGATGCAAGAGTTTGGAAGGGGGCAGTATATGAAAGGAAGGCTAGTGGAAGGGATATTGTTGAGTGCTTGAGAGAGATATTTGATTGTCCTTAATGGAGGAAGATTTTTAAAGCCAAAAGTTACTCAGGGAATTTGAAATTTCCCCTCAAAGCAACAGGCATTAAAAGGAAAAGAGTAACAGGATGGAATCTTTACCTTTGGAACCTTAGTCCTGCTAAGTTATTCTATCTAATAAAAGAGTAATATGCAAATTAACCACTCTGCTACACCCACAAGCCACGCCCACCAGCCAATCAGGAGAGGGCATGCAAATTAACCCAACAAGATGGCTGCAGCCACAGAGTGAGCAGGAGGCTTGGGTTTCCCCGGCAATGGAGGAAGCCAAGCTTTCTGTACACCCTGGCCTGCCCAGGCCTCCATTCAAGGCTACAAAGTTTCAATTATAGAAGATAAATAAATCTCAGATACCAGGGCCTCCACTTGGGTCGCCGGGGGGCGTGGCCAGCCTGCAAACCACCACAGGCCCCTTACCCAGGCTGCTCCATGCCCCAAGGGAACCCCCCCTGATCTGGGACACCCTTCAGGGCAAACCAGCTGGCCCCCACCCATGCACCAGGACTCTAACCTCTCCAATAAAAGAGTAATATGCAAATTGACCATCACTCCAAAAAACAAGATGGCTGCCCCCATGTGGACATAAGATGGCCACCACAAGATGGCCAGCAGGGGAGGGCAGTTGGGAGGGACCAGGACTGCAAGGGAGGACAGTTGGGGGTGATCAAGCCTGCAGGGGAGGGCAGTTAGGGGTGACCAGGCTGGCAGAGGAGGGAAGTTGGGAGCAAACAGGCCTGCAGGGAAGAGCAGTTGGGGGGAACCCAGGCCTGCAGGGGAGGGCAGTTGGGAGGAGCCAGGCCTGCAGGGGAGGGCAGTTAAGGGTGACCAGGCCTGCAGGGGAGGGCAGTTAGGGGTGACCAGGCCTGCAGGGGAGGGCAGTTAGGGGAAAACAGGCTGGCAGGGGAGCAGTTAGGCGTCAATCAGTCTGGCAGGGGGGTGGTTAGGGGGTGATCAGGCTGGCAGGCAGAAGTGGTTAGGGACAATCAGGAAGGCAGATAGGCGAGCAGTTGGGAGCCAGCAGTTCTGGATTGTGAGAGGGATGTCCGACTGCCTGTTTAGGCCCGACCCTACTGGGATCTGGCCTAAACAGGTAGTCAGACATCCCTTGAGGGGTCCCAGATTGGAGAGGGTGCAGGCTTGGCTGAAGGACACCCTCCTCCCCCCGTGCATGAATTTTGTGCACCGGGCCACTAGTATAAAATATAATGGAAGTATATGAAAGCAAAGTGAGCTCCTGGAATGTAACAGATATCCACATAATGAGACGGTCTTAAAAGAGTAGAATATTGAAGTAGAAAGTGAATCAAACTATGTAAAGAATAATGGACAAGAGTTGTTCATTGGTTGGGATTAATAGATAAAGCAGAATAAAAACTCTGTATAGTTTTCAATGACTTGAGCTTGGCTAGCAGAATGGTGTGAACAAGATTGGAAGTGGGAAAGTTGAAAACTGGAGTTTTGAGAACACCATTAATTTTTTTACTTGATGTGGTTAAGCTAAGATGAAAATACTAAGCAAGAATATCTGTTAGACGATTAGAAATAGGGGTCAATATAAAATCAGGACAAGGACTAGAAACACAGATTTAAAAATTAATAGAATTGAGATGAGAGATGTCACTATAAAACCTAGGAAAGGAGTATTGAGGAGAAATCTAGGGATTAATATTGGGGGATGTCACATAACAAAAAGCTGAAAGAAATGAGGAGGCTACAAAGAATACAGAAGAAGAGCAAGTCTGAGAAGTAAGGAGTGAACCAAGAAAGTAGACAGTGAGAAAAGGCAAAAAGTTGAAAGAATGCAAGGAAGTAGCCAACCATGTCAAGGCCAATGGAACTGGAAAAAATATATATTTGGTTAAAAAAATATTCTTAGAGACTCTCAAAATGTTCAGTAGAATTATGCTGCAAGATGGATGACAGAAAACTACATGAGAAATATGTGAGTAATTCTAGATAATACATTCAAGAATTCCAATGATTAAATATGAGAAATAAGACAACATCTAAAGAAATCATAAGATCAATGCAAAGTCTGGTTGAGTTTTAAAATAATATTTCTGAATTAATCTCTAGAGAAACTTATAGGAATCCCAAAAGATTATGCTATTTAAAATCATTTTATCAAAATCTTCTGCAAAAATATATGGATATATTTTTTCAAACCTCTATAATAGGAGTTTTAAATTCTTATTTATTAAATCTTGTTTTAGCTAATATTAAATCAAATAATCTTGAGACAAGTTTTATAACATTGTTTTAACTAGGTTTATTAATTTTTATAATAAAGGTGTAACATATGCATATTGGAAAACAATAGAAAATACAGAACAGTATACAAAAAGAAAAAGATTACTCAGAGAAATTAAACGTGATATTCATTGTTATTTGTTTTTCATACTTTAGAACTTTATATGCAATTATGTGTTCCTTTCATATAGCACTTCAACATAACTACTTTATATGATATCAACTCTTGTCAATAGGTCATGCTTATATTCAATCACAGAGATATTTTATTGATTTACTAGAGGCTTGGTGCACAAATTTGCGCACAAGTGGGGTACCTTAGCCTGGCTGGCCATTGGAGCCAATTGGGGCTGTCTCACCCAGTCCCAATTGGGGACAATCGGGCCAGCCAGCTGGGGGGTGGGACTGCAGGAGGTTGGCCAGCCGTGGGAGGTTGGCAATGGGAGTGCACTGACCACCAGGGGGCATCTCCTGCATTGAACGTCTGCCCCCTAGTGGTCAGTGAGTTGTCATAGCGACCAGTCAATCAGTCGACTGGTCATAAAGGTCACTTAGGCTTTTATATATATAGATTCCCCAATTGCAAAATATTAAATTTTATTTATAATATGCAATCAATATTTTCAGTAACATTTTTCATGTAAACTATTTCTGTATTCAGAATTAAATTTTCAATACAAGTCCATAATGGAATTACTGAACCCCAAGTTCTAGAAAGCATGTAATACTCAAGTAGTTTTCTCACTAAAAATTAGTTCTAATTTTTATTTTCATCAAAAGTGGATTAAATATTAGATTTTCCACAAAGTCTCTAGCATGAGTTGTTTGCATTTATTTAAAACTTTTGCTAATGTAATAGACAATGCTAAGTATTTTATTTCAATATACATTAATTTGATTATAAAAACTTTAAATATTTTCAATATTTATTAACTACTAGAGGCCCAGTGCATGGATTCATGCACTGGTGGGGTCCCTCAGCCTGACTTGTGGGAATCGGACTGAAACTTGCTCTCCGACATACCCTAATGGGTCCCAGATTGCAAGAGGGTGGTTCTTGGGTGATACACCCAGGAATCGGTATCCCTTCTCTCTTCGCCCAATATTATGTCACTTTCTCTCTGTATCTGTCTCTCTTCTTTCATCTCACTTTAAGTTTTTGGTAACTGATGACTTGTGAGCATTTAGCACAAAATGCAATTGGTTAGCAAACAGGATTTACTTAGCCTGGAATCTAGTTGGCTTAGGGCAGGACCCTGCTCAATATGAGGCTCCCGCCCAGTCCATTCCAGCCAGGTGGAGTCATGTGGCAGCAGGAACCTCCTTCTTCCCACCTCAGCTGCTCCTTTGCCTCCATCCCTCCCAGAAGTTGCCCACTGGAGCTACTGTCTGCCCAGAAGGACAGTAGCCGGTTTCCCAGCCGAGAGTGGAAGATTCACTGCCTCCACCAGGAATTGGTATTAAGCAGATGGGCCTGCGCAGGCATCAGACATCAGGGGCCTCAGCAAGTCTCATCATTTAGCTAATAGAGTCAAAAAGTTTCTGTAAGGGCCAGACCCATGACCTTTGCAATGGGCTAGAGGCGCGATGGGGAGTCAGAACCGAAGTGGGGAGTCACTGGGCTAGAGGCCTGGTGCACAGATCCATGCACCGGTGGGGTCCCTCAGCCTGGCCTGTGGGGATCAGGCCAAAATTAGCTCTCCAACAACCCCCGAGGGGTTCCAAATTGCAAGAGGGCAGTTCTCGGGTGACACACCCCAGAATCAGTCTCCCTCCTCTCTGGTTCCAGGTGCATCACCTGAGAACTGCAGCTGCCAGGTCACCGCAGCTCAGCAGCTCCTGCATTGAGTGTCTTCCCCCTGGTAGTCAGTGCACGTCATAGCTACCAGTTGGACAGTCAAACAGTCGGCCAGTCACATATTTGAATTTCTCCTTTTGTGAATTGTCTGTTTCTGACCTTTATTCATTTGTGTATAGCAGCATAGAGTTTATCAATTTGTATGATGTCTTTATGCATTAAGGACAGTAGCCCTCTTTAACATTTGTTGCAAACATTTTCTGTTGATTGCTTGCATATGATAGTTCTCCCTTTCTATTGAATTTATTGGAGTGATACTGGTTAACAAAATTATACAGGTTTCAGGTGCACATTTCTATAACACATCATCTGTACACTGCATTCTGTGTTCACCACCCCAAGGCAAGTCTCCTTCCATCACCATTTACACCCCTATTCCTTCATCTACTCCCCCTCCCCACAGCAATCACTACATTGTTGTCTGTGTCCATAAGTTGTTGTTGTTTTTTAAATTTTTTTTTTAATTTATCTTTATTCTTGAAAGTATTACAGATGTCCCCTGTCTTCCCCCTATTATACCACCCTATGCCAGGCCTTCACTGCACTATTGTCTGTATCCATGGGTTATGCATATATGCATGTAAGTTCTTTGGTTAATCTTTTGCCTCCCCTCTCCTCTCTGAGATTCATCAATCTGTTCCATGTTTCTATGTCTCTGGAGTTATTTTGTTTACCAATTGATTTTTTTTTCATTAGGTTCTACAGATAAGTGAGAGCATGTGATATCTATCTTTCTCTGACTGTCTTATTTACCTTAGCATAATATTCTCCAGGTCCCTCCATGCTATCTCAAAGGGTAATAGGTCCTTCATTTTTCCAGCTGCATAGTATTCCATGGTATAAATGTACTATAGCTTTTTAATCCACTCATCTACTGATGGGCCCTTGGGCTGTTTCCAGATCTTGGCTATTGTAAATAGCACTGCTATGAACATAGGGGTGTATGTATTCTTTCTGATAGGTGTTTTGGGATTCTTAAGATATATTCCTAGAAGTAGGATTACTGAGTCAAATGTTCCATTTTTTATTTTTTGAGGCAACTCCACACTGTTTTCCACAGTGGCTGCACCCATCTGCTTTCCCACCAGCAGTGTATGAGGGTTCCCTTTGCTCCACATCCTCACCAGCATTTGTTGTTTGTTAATTGATGATAGCCATTCTGGCAGGTGTGAGACGATACCTCATTGTCATTTTAATTTGCATTTCTCTGATGATTAGTGCCTTTGAGCATTTTTTTTATGTGTCTCTTGGTCATCTGTTTGTCCTCTTTGGAGAAGTGTCTACTTAGGTCCTTTGAGTTAATTTTGTGTTTTTGTATAGTACAGTGACTAATTAAATTTTTTTCCATATGGCCGTTCAGTTTTTCCAATACAATTTATTGTAGAGACTGCCCTTTCTCATTATATACTCTTGTCTCCTTTGTTTTAAATTAATTGAACATGTATGCATGGATTTATTTATGGATAATTTCTTCCATTGATATCTGTGTATGTTTTGCCAAATCATACTGCTTTTATTAATATAGCTTTGTAATACAGTTTGAAATTAGGAAAAGTGATGCCTCCAGCTTCCCCTCCCCTCCCCCCAATTGCTTGGCTACTCAGCATCTTTATAGTTCAGTACAAATTTTAGAGTTGGTTGTTCTATTTCTGTGAAAATTGCCATTGTCATTTTTTTTAGGGATTACATTGGGTGAATATCAACATTTTTACAATGTTAATTCTTCCAATTAGTATCCTTCAATTTATTTGTATCATCTTCAACCTCCTTGGTTAAATTTATTGCTAAGTATTTTATTCTCTATTTTTTTATTTTTTAAAATATATTTTTATTGATTTCAGAGAGGAAGGGAGAGGGAGAGAGATATAGAAACATCAATGATGAGAGAGAATTATTGGTTGGCTGCCTCCTGCATGCTCCACACTCAGGATCGAGCCAGCAACCCAGGCAAGTGTCCTGGCCAGGAATCAAATCGAAACCTTCTGGTTCATGGGTCAACACTCAGCTACTGAGCCACACCTTCTCGGCAGTATTTTATTCTCTTTGATGCTATTGTAGATGGGATTGTCTCTTAATTTCTCTTTCTAATAGTTTGTTGTTAGAGTGCAGAAAAACAGCAGATTTTTACAGATTGGCTTTGTACCCAGCAACTTTACTGACTTTGTCTATTCATTGTAATAGTTTTTTGAAGGAGTTTTTAGGGTTTTCTATATATAAAGTCATGTCATCCACAAACATGACAGCTTTACTTTGTCTTTTCCAATTTTTCAGCCTTTATTTATTTTTCTTGCCTGATTGTCCTTCCTAGGACTTCCAATATCATGTTGAATAAAAGTAGCAAGAGTAGGCATCCTTGTCTTATTCCTAATCTTCAGGAAAAAACTTTCAGCTTTTCAGTATTGAGTAGGATGTTTTCTTCATTTCTGATTGTTATTAGTATGTAAACATGCAATCAATTTCTAAATATTAATTTTGTATCCTGCTACTTTGATGAGTTCATTTATTAATTCTAATAGTTTTTTTGTAGAATCTTTGGAGTTCTCTGTATAGATATCATCCACAAATAGTAACAGTTTTACTTCTTACTTCCTAATTTGTGTGCCTTTTATTTCTTCTTTGTTGCTTAATTGCTGTGACTAGGACTTCCAAGGCTATGTTAAATAAAAGTGGGCATCTTATCCTATTCCTGATCTTAAGCAACAAGCTTAGAGGTTTACGCCATTGAGTATGATCTTAGAAATGGCCTTGTGATATATGGCCTTTTTTTTCTTTTTTAATATGAAGACTCTTTTTTAAAAAAATTAAGAGAAATTATTTTTTTAAATTATGTATTGATTTCAGGTATACAGCTTAGTGGTTGGACAGTCATATATTTTACATAGTGTTCCCCTTGATATTTCCAGTACCACAACTGGCACCATACCTAGTTATTACAATATCATTGACTACTAGAGGCCTGGTGCATGAAAATACATGCACTGGAGTGGGGAGTCCCTCAGCCCGGCCTGCCCCATCTCACAGTCTGGGAGCCCTCAGGAGCGGGAGGTGACCTGGCAATCAGAGGAAGGCGATGCCCCCATCACACCTCTGCTGCTGCCACTGCTGGCGGTGCAAGCCTCGGCCAGCCCTGGTTACCTGAGCCTCAGGCAGCTCTGGGCAGCTGGGCAGCCACCATCCAAGGCTTGTCTGCACCTCAGGCCAGCCCTGGGTGGCTGGGAGACTGAGGGGACTGGGGGACTCTGGAGGCAGGCATGCAGGTGCTGCCCTGGCAGGACTGAGGGGACTGGATGCTGCCACCTTGTGGCTGTGGGCACCGCCATATTTGAGGGTGTGGCAGTCAATTAGCATATTCCCTCCTTATTGGCTGTGGGTGCTGCCATCTTTGTGATGGCTTGAGGGTCAATTTGCATATTCCCTCTTTATTAGGTAGGATATTTCCTATCTTTACTTACTTACCCGTAAATATTTTGCAACTACCAATTTGTGCTTCTTAGTCCCTTATATAGCCTTTATTATGTTGAGGTATGTTCTGTCTATATGGACTTTGTTGAGAGTTTTTATCATAAATGGATATTGAATTTTTTTAAATGGTGTCTCTATATCTATTAAAATGATCATATGATTTTTATCTTTTATTATGTTAATACTAGAGGCCCAGTGTGGGAAATTTGTGCATGGGGGTGAGTGTCCCTCAACCAGCTTGCACCCTCTCCAATCTGGGACCCCTTGAGGGATGTCCAACAGCTGGCTCCCAACTGCTTGCCTGCCTGCCTTCCTCTAACTGCTTCTGCCTGCCAGCCTGATCACCCCCTAACTGCCCTCCCCTGCAGTCCTGGTCCCCCCCAACTGCCCTCCCCTGCAGACATGGTCCCTACCAACTTCCCTCCCCTGCAGGCCTGGGCCCCCCCAACTGCCCTCCCCTGCTGGCCATCTTGTGTCAGCCATCTTGTGTCCACATGGGGCTGTCATCTTTGACCACATGGGGGCAGCCATCTTGTGTGTTGGAGTGACAGTCAATTTGCATATTACTCTTTTATTAGATAGGATAGAGGCCTGGTGCATGGGTGGGGGCCGGCTGGTTTGCCCTGAAGGGTGTCCCTGATCAGGGTGGGGGTGTGGGACGGCCTGGGTGAGGGGCCTGTGGTGGTTTGCAGGCCAGCCATGCCCCCTGGCAACCCAAGCAGAGGCCCTGGTATCTGGGATTTATTTATCTTCTATAATTGAAACTTTGTAGCCTTGAGAGCAGGCTAGGGCAGGCCAGGAACTTGGCTTCCTCCATCGCCAGGGAAACCCACACCTCCTGTTCACTCCGTGGCCATAGCCATTTTTATTGGGATTTATTTATCTTCTATAATTGAAACTTTGTAGCCTTGAGAGGAGGCAGGGCAGGCCAGAGCAGGTGGAAGGCTTGGCTTCCTCCATTTCTGGGGAAACCCAAGCCTCCTGCTAGCTCCATGGCCATAGCCATTTGGTTGGGTTAATTTGCATACTCGCTCTTGATTGGCTGGTGGGTGTGGCAGGTGGGCATAGCGGAGGTATGGTCTATTTGCATATTACTCTTTTATTAGATAGGATGGTGTATCACAGTGATTCATTTGCAGATGTTTAACCATCTTTGCATCCTTTAATCATTGTTGCATCCCTAGAATAAATCCCACTTGAGCATGTGTATTAACTTCTTACTGTATTGTTGAGTTTGGTTTGTTACTATTTTGTTGAAAATTTTTACATCTGTGTCTATCAGGGATATTGATCTGTAACATTCTTTTTTTTGTCTGGTGTTTGTTATCAGGAAAATGCTGGCCTTGTAAAATAAGTTTGGGAGCATTCCCTCCTCCTCAATTTTTTGTGAAGACTTTGAGCAGTATAGGATTAAAGTCTTCTATAAATGTCTGGTAGAATTTACCAGTGAAGCCATTTAGTCCCAAGGGTGGGAGGATTGATTACTGATGCAATATCTTTACTAGTAATTGGTCTTATCAGATTTTATTTTTTTTCATTATTCAGTCTTGGAAGACTGTATGTTTCAATGAATTTATCCCTTTCCTCTAAGTTGTCCAACTTGTTGGCATATAATTGCTCATAGTGGTCTATGATCCTTTGTATTTCTTTGGTGAGGTGGGTGAGGACACCCTATTGTTCCTGCTTGCTCCCTTTGTTCAGAGGCCAAAGACTCCAGACAATGTGATCAGCAGCTAGACCTGCCTGTCCTTTCAAAGTGGAGGGGGACATAATGGCACTGGGGAGTTTGCACAACTCCCTGAGGGTTTCCCCGCCTTTCTATTCCATCTCTTTTTTGTTGTCAGAAGCTGTTCATTCAATGCTCCGTTGTCTCATGGGAGTAATTGCTACCTATATACATGTATATTTGATTTTAGTCATGGGAGGAGGCGAGTTCACCATCTTCCTATTCTCCAGCATCTTGGACCTCCTCTTCTCTTAGTTGAAGTTCTCACTGTGTCCATCTGTTCTTCTCCTGAACTTGGTGAGCATCTTTAACACCATTACTTTGAACTTTTTTTGTGGGGGGAAGGAGGGTGTAAATTACTTATCATTGCTTCAGTACCTCGTTTTTTTATTTGGAACATATTTCTTTCTTCCCTTATTTTGCTTAACTTTCTAAGATTGTTTCTATGTATTAGCTCTCCCTTTCAATTTTGAAGGAGTAGCCCTGCACAGGAGATAAACACAATGCTTTATCTTGCCCTAGTTCTTGCTTGTTTCTTGAACAGTCTGTTTCAAAGTCACAGGGCCTAGAAATGCAATCCACCTGGCCACACCTGCTGGTTTTGGTGGAGCTGCAGGAGTGGGTCAGGGGGCGGTAGAGCCGGCTGCTCACCCACTGCCTCTGAGGAATGCAGCATGGCAGATTGCAGCTGCTTGCCTGCAGCCTCAGGAGGGGCTGTTTCTGGGAGCAAAGCACGGAGTGGGCTGCTTACTCACCCCCATTAACAAATTAGAGGAAAACTGCAAAAGTGGCCCCCATTGGTGCTGGCGCTAGCAATGTAGAAGGAAAGCACAGAAATGGCTCCTGCCAGCACCTACATCCCTAGAAAGAGTCTCAAAACACTTCTGCCCCTCTGGAAGAAGCTTTAAGTTAGCAAATAAGTCTCTTTCACATATGATCTAGGCTCTCTTCCAACTGCTGCTTTTGTGCGGAGCCCCAAGGTGAGTGAGTCTGTGTGTGAGTCCTTGAAGAGCAGGATCTCTGTTCCCTACAGCCCACAGTTATCCAGGTTGTAAGCACAGTTGGCCTGTTGGTTTTCAGAGTCACACACGGTTTGCTTTGGGAGTTGGTCTCTCTGGTGCAGGCCCCTGATATGGGAGACACCTTTCTCCTCAGAAAGAAGGGAACTGTGGTGGTTTTTTTCTGTTTGGTGGTATTTGCGGAGATTTTCAAATCCCTCCCCATTGTGGGTTGCTGTGCCATGGGTGGTATTTTTGGCAAAAATGTGCCTCTGCCTTTCCTACCCATCAATGTGGCCCTTTTATCCTCTGTTGTGTGTGAACTGAACAGATGTGCAGTGACCAATCACCTACAGACTTTGAAAGAAGAGATGTGATTGGTAAGTGATGGTGCATATCTGTTCTTTATATAGTGACTTGTGGACTAAAATGCAAGTAGCAAAGTTTTTATTTTATGCAGTGACACACATTTAATGTACCAGGATGACTTCTGAAATTTGAATGTCTGGTTGGGACACAGGCATTATTGAACTAAACAGTGGGAATTGGAATCCAGGCATATCACTTTGCACATACCATGCAAAGTGAGGATGGCTTGCATATCTAATCAACAAATAAATACAAATTGGTCATTTAATATATATCAAAAGAATATTACAAGTTTATTGTATGACTTAGCAATAAGTATGGATTATTAATATAGGTTTACTGATTATAAAATGTAGTTATAAAGAAAAAATCTGCATAATTAACTGCAAAATAAGGCATACCATGGTGCTAGGAGTGGTATAACTCCAGGTCATGAAAGCAGAAACCTGGCATTTTCTTAAGTGCCAATTGTGACTATGACTATTAGGCAATAATTGCAATAATAATAAACTCTTTTAAAGCAGTTGTTTCTACTCTATTACTTTCCTAATTCCACAATTTTAGGGTGTGTCACATTAAGCAGTCAGTTCTCAAGGCTCTTTGCCTTGACTGAGCAGTAAGTTCCACATTTTGTGTTAGAAAAGAAAATGTACAGTTGAGAGTCTGGGAAGTGTTTCCACCCAGGAGGTTTCACAAAAGTGTTCAGGCACTGCTGAGGGCCTAGGTGGGATTCTTAATGTTTTTTTCCTCCCAATGCAACTGTCCATATTTCTTTAGAAAGCACGCGCACAGGATGGACAAGTGGGAGACTACAGAACAGCAATTTGTGAAAGAGGAACACTTAACATCTGTGCATGTAAAGAGAACCTTTTAAAAGGTTTTAGATACTTTACTTTAGCTGTTAGTTGTTTTAAAACAGCACAAGATGTTTTCATCCATAACAAAAGACACCAAACAGAAACTCACATATTTTCCTAATTAGAATTTTATATTTTTCTACCATACAAATCTCTTCAATTCTATAACAACACAACTAAAGCCTTTAAATTACCTTGGCAATTAGAAACTCAGGTGAAGAAGTAACACCCGGTGAGTGCTTTGATGGAAGGCTTTCTCATTTAAAAATAATATCAAGAACTGGCCTGACCATTTTTGTTATGGCTACACTAGCAGAAACCAGCCATTGCTACCTTACTGCTTGTAGTAATACATGATGATCACCCATAAAAGTTTCAACCACAAACCCAAGCACCGAGCAGGCTCTGAACCTTGGCGTAACACCAGAGGCAATTATGTAACCTGCATGCATTTTCAGAGATCCTGAGAGGCCTTTTATCAGATTCATGGTTAATAAACGTTTTTAATAGAAGGGAGCAGTTTTCCCTCTTAAATATTTGATGGATCTAAAAATCTGCCATCATTATTCTACTGAACCCAGAAAAGTATTGGGAATTCTGAATTTGTTAGGAAGAACTCCAGTCACTCCAGAGTGGTCTTCTTGCAGTCTTTGACCCGGGTAACCACAACATCTATGGGTTTTTAAACCATTTTTACATGTGGGCATTATGCATGAATATTCAAGGGGTTTCATAACTTTGAAACATTGTATTATTAATTATTGGACTCTAATAAATTTGGATTCATTTGCTGGGCAGTTATTATATAGGCTTTATAACAGCTGTTATATAGGAAGGCAGGAAATAGTGTACATTTTTTAAAATTAGCTGTTTTTATTTTTTTGTATATTTTTATTGATTTTAGAGAAGAAGGGAGAGGGGGAGACATAGAAACATCAATGATGAGAGAGAATAATTGATCGGCTGTCTCCTGCACTCCCCACACAGGGGATTGAGCCTGCACCCCGACATGTGCCCTGACCAGGAATCAAACAGTGACCTCTGGGTTTATAGGTTGATACTCAGCCACAGAGCCAGGCCAGTCGGGCAAAATTAACTATTTTTATTCTCACTACAAAGATGACAGGTAGGTGCTACAAAAATAAGGAAATCAAGGTTGTTGGAGTTTTAATTATCCCTTAATAGGTGTCTGAGACCATATTCATAATTAGAGCAGTCAATTCCATTGCCCAGGGTTTTTGTACTATGTCATAGTATTGAGGAAATCAAGAACATACTTCAGGTTATTTATAGAATTTGTTAAAATTATTTTATCGTAGAGGAATTTGGACAGGGCTTCCTAGGCTAATGGACAAAGGATTTTCCAAACCTGTGGTTTGTCTTGATGAAAATATGAAGTATGTTTTGAAGAATCAGGCCAAAGATAGCAGCATGGCCAGCTGTGCAGATGAAGTAGAAAGTAATCAAAAGCTTCCTAATGAAGGGCTGGACTGCAGGACTTGATTCATGGGATAATGAGATGCAAATATTAGGCTTTCCAGAGAGAATGGAATGATCAGAGTAATCCATACTATACACAAATGATTTTTTTTCTAAAAATAAATCTGACTATGCCATCCATGGCCAAATATTTAAGATACTTCTCAGCAGCTCTAAGATAATGTCTAAAGATTTTAAAATTGTATTCAAGATACCATCATTATGCTCCATCCACACTGAACTTGCAGTTTGCAGGACACAGCATTCTGTTTTATGCATCCACACGTGTGCTATTTCTTCTGCTTCCTTTGTTTCAAAGATGAATTCTAACTCAATTTTAAAGAGCCTCCTTAAGCATTTTCTCCTTTCTGAAACCTATAATGATAAAAGTTGCTGCCCTTCCCCACAAAAGATTGGCTCATTATTCCACAAAACCTAAGCGTATTGAGAAAATACTAGGAACATTTTCATTCAAGTTATGAGCAAATTACAGATGTCAACTCTATATATGAAGGACCCAGCAGACAAATGGCACATCCAAATTAAGATTTTTTATAAGGATTTAATACATATACACAAAGGTATGAGTAGGATATAAAAAAGACAGAAGGAAGAGTAAACTAACCTCCCTTAAACAACAGTATCAAGGGAAGAAAAAGCAGTAGAACTAGGAAAGAGGCTGTCTCTTAGCAAGGAACCCATTTTCTACTGCATAGATACCTCCCTTACTGATACTGCAGTCCAGGTCCATGCCATATCAGTGACTTGCACTATTATAAAGCCGTTCCAGTGTTTAAGACCTCATCCTGGTCACATTACTTCTTTAATCACTTACTGGATTCTCGGCTCCTTCTCTCTCTGCAAGCAGACAAAAATGGGAGGAGATGGAAGGCATGGGCTTCTTTCATGTGAACCTTTCCTCTCCCTCCGGGTGGTAGGTTCCCTGGTGTTGGGAAGAAAGAAGAGAAGAACAAGACAAATGACTCTTTATTTAAATGTTAGTGGTAAACATTGCTGGTCATGAGTAGTGTTACAGCTCTTCCAGTTTATTGTTTTTGGGGAACTAGAAGTTTGTGAAGCTGGCAGTGGGTGTGAGGCTCATTTCCAAATAGCAACCAGAGCATTGATGGATTCTTCCAGACTCAGGACTGGGCTACTCATTCCCACTGCACTTCAGCTGGTACTGGCATGCTACAAGCCTCGAGGTGCCTGCCTCTTTGTCCCATCTGTGAAATCCATGACAAGACCACCATCTATGATCACATCTTCCCTCTCTTGTCCCCAGTTCTGGCACTTCAAGCTCATCCAGGAACCATCTCCCATACTTCTTAGCAACCATAAATTTAAGGAGGTGGTCCCTGGTCCCCCTCTGGCTAGTTGGCCATGCTCAGATTATATTGTCTGTTAAGTAAGCAGCCAATTCAAAAGTGGAATGCCCATCTTCCTGGCACTTCAGAGTTTAGAAGTATTTCTTTTGGATTTTTTCCTCACCTCCAGGAAAGGGAACATTTCCTCTCTTCCTTTCCCCAGGAGCAAAGAATAGTCCCTTTAGTAATGCCCGAGTGATCACTTTCTATCTTTCAATTCTTTTACTATCGAGGGATAGGAGTCCTTGTGGTGAACTGCTCTTCTCAGCAGGTCCTGTTGAGAGGTTCAGGCCCCAAACTAGCAATTATCTGAGATTAGAAACCGAAGGTTTCTGAGAATCATCTATCTTCAGATTCGATTATTAGCCATTTACTTTAGAAAAGTACATTTCTTATTGATCTTCTATATTGCATATAAAAGTGTAAATTGTTAAAATCTCTCTGGGGCAAAATTAAAATAGACAAATTTTAGTTCTAAGAATTATACTATAGATAAACTTGTAAATATAAAAATTTTTATTATAGTTTGATTATAATAACAAAATATTGGAAACAACTGCAATATGGTTAAATTATGATATGTTCATATAATGGAACAATGGCCAACCATTAAATATTTTACTGTTTTGATTATTATAAGCAATGACTCAATAATTTATTTATTTTTAATCCTCACCTGGGGATATTATTTCCCATTTATTTTTAGAGAGGGTGAGAGGGAAGGAGGAGGAGAAAGAGAGAGAAAGAGTAAGTGTAAGAGCAACATTGATATGAGAGAGACACATCGATTGGATTGGCCACCTGATGAATGCACCCCTACGAACCTTCAGTGTGCAGGCTGACACTCCAACCACTGAACAACACTGACCAGGGCTCAGTAATTTATTTTTAAGCAAATACTCTTTGAACCTTTACTTTGTAGTTAGTGCTGTGATATTCCAGGCTGCATTAAAGAATTAGAGATAACTTTACATATATATATATTTGGGGGGGGGGGTGAAAATATAAGATAAAGGATAGTTAGGGTATATGCAAGTATATATATATTAAGAGGTTGGTGGTATTATCCCTATTTTACAAATGAGAAAATTGAGATGTGAGAATACAGCAGATTCTTATCACAGAACCAGAAGTAACATAACTATGATTTAAATTCAAGTTTTTCTGACCCCAAATCACAGGTACTTTTCAATACAACATGCTAACACTTGACTAACTTTTATGCCATCAGTAGACTTATCACGCTATACTGTAGCTGTATGTTGGTTTCCCCTGGCATACTGTGGGCTTCATGTGGGCAGGTGCTCTAGAACCATCTTTCTGTAATAGTTACACAATATCTGAGGATCATATGAAATTTTAGCTCCTTGGGCAAATATGATTATATCCAAGTCTCAAACCTGCACAGCAAATTGAACTTAGTGAACATATATCAGTATTATGTGCTATTAATAAAAAGAACCATTCATTTCCAGGAAAGAACACTTTCACGTCCCTTATGCAGATAATGTAGATGTCCATTATTAAGTCGTCTGAAAGGTCAGGCCCTAAGCTTCTGCTTATTTGCAGGTTGCTCCTCCAAAGATTCAGTGGGTCAGATATCTGTTCATGTGGACATCACCACCACCCCAGGAACTGGAGAGCATAAAGTCACTGTAAAAGGTACATTTTGGATCCAAATAGGTCAAACAGCTCATCAGACTTTAATCTCTGCAAAATTAATATTAAAATGTCATTTTTAATCTGTGTTTGAATATGTGTATTAAATTATTTTAGAGGTTTAGAATATCTTCTTGAACCAGAACTTCTGTTTAAAAACAAATACATGCCACAGATAATTAACCTATGTAATTTGAAATATTTAAAATCATTGGTGATTACATTTCAAAACTATATATTTTCTCTGTGGTTAATCCTTTGAAATATATATATTATTAGTGCTATGGTTGGCTTACTATTCACATAACCTACCTAATTCTTTCTCTAAGTTATTTTCAACAACTGATTTGATTTTTTAATGATGGTTTAATCTATTGGTTTATATTGTAAAAATATCACCTGAATGCAAGGGTCATTTCAAAGGTGAAATTAAATGGTTAATATTTTGCTCAATAGAACCATATTCTAAATAATATCCACTTCAATCAAAACCATGCCCTTTTAATATATTTAAAATAGCATTACTGAATGTATCTTTGTATTATAAAAATATCACTGCTATCTATCATCTATAACAAATTATTTGCAATGTAGAGAAACATACAGATAAATGTGCATGCCTATACATGCCAGTATCCTAAAATATTTTGTCACTGTAGAGCAAATGCTCAACGGTTTATGAAATTTTTGCAATAGCAATTTTAGTTATAAGATACTTCCTTAAGAATGTCATCATTAAAGAATGGGCAAAGTATAAATATGAAAAGATGCACTCAAGCTTTATGTGTGATGCTTGAAATTAAGAAACAACTGTGTTTAACAATAGGTGATTGGTTATATATAGGATGGAATCCTATCTAATAAAAGAGTAATATGCAAATTGACCATCACTCCAAGACACAAGATGGCCACCCCATGTGGTCAAAGATGGCTGCCCCCATGTAGACACAAGATGGCTGCCACAAGATGGCCTGCAGGGGAGGGCAGTTGCCAGAGGACCAGTCCTGCAGTGGAGGACATGGGGGGAGACCCAGACCTTCAGGGGAGGGCAATTGGGGGGACCAGGCCAGCAGGGGAGGGCAGTTGTGGGTGATCAGGCCATCAGGGAGGGCAGTTAGGGGTGACCAGGCCGGCAGAGGAGGGCAGTTGCAGGTGACCAGGCCAGCAAGGGAGGGCAGTTGGAGGGGACCAGGCCTGCAGGTTAGGGCAGTTGGGGGAGACCAGGCCAGCAGGGGAGGGCAGCTGGGGGAGGGGCCAGGCCATCAGGGGAGGGCAGTCAGGGGGACCAGGCCTGCAGGGAAGAGCAGTTGTGGGTGATCAGGCCAGCAGGGAGGGCAGTTAGGGGGGGACCAGGCCTGCAGGGGAGAGCAGTTGGGGGAGGACCAGGCCTGCAGGGGAGAGCAGTTGAGGGAGACCAGGCCTGCAGGGGAGGGCAGATGTGGGCAATCAGGCCAGCAGGAGAGGGCAGTTAGGGGTGACTGGGCCAGCTGGGGAG
This sequence comes from Corynorhinus townsendii, assembly GCA_026230045.1. Lineage (NCBI taxonomy): Eukaryota > Metazoa > Chordata > Mammalia > Chiroptera > Vespertilionidae > Corynorhinus > Corynorhinus townsendii. The sequence goes on from JAPDVU010000001.1 coordinate 180,302,236, forward strand.
GACAGTTGAAGGTGACCAGGCCTGCAGGCGAGGGCAACTAGGGTGAGCAGTCTGGCAGGGGAAAGCAGTTAGGGGTGACCAGGTGCACAGGGTAAGGCAGTTAGGGGCAATCAGGCCAGCCAGGGAGCGGTTAGGTGTTGATCCGGCTGGCAGGGGAGTGGTTAGGGGGTGATCAGGCTGGCAGGCAGAAGCAGTTAGGGGCAATCAGGCAGAGGCAGGCGAGCAGTTGGGAGCCAGCAGTCCTGGATTGTGAGAGGGATGTCTGACTGCCTGATGGATTGGGCCTAAACAGGCAGTCAGATATCCCTCAAAGTGTCCCAGATTGGGGAGGGTGCAGGCTGGGCTGAAGGACCACCCACCCCCGTGCATGAGTTTCATGGAACAGGCCTCTAGTGTGTGTGTGTGTGTATATATATATATATATATATATATATATAGTGGAATATTTGCAGTTGGAAAATATATATTGAATTAGAAAGATATCCATGATGAACTTAAAAAATACAGCTACTTATAAGACTACAATATATTATGATCCCATTCTATATATGAATCAAATATTGAAACCATACACAAAATATTAAGGGATTGCCTCTGAAAAATTATAGATTTTAAATCTATTTTCTAAATATTTAATGATGGATATAAACACTATTTTTAATGTGAAAAACATCATGTTTTTACCTACACAAGAGGAATGATAACTTTTCACCACTCCAGTGTCAAACAACTAAGAGCTGAAAGCCCCATCAAATGTTCATTCCAGAGAGTAAAATGTTTTTCTTCAAGAATATTTTCTTATCATTAGAGTTAGGGCACTATCAAATGCAAGCTATGGCTTCACACATCATTTTTTTAAACAAAAATTCAATGTAAGGACCAAAAGGGAGAGGCAGAGATTCCACAGTCATTTGCTAACACTCTGCATCCCATCCCCTTTTTTGCTTTATAGTGATGGCTATTAATAACCTGAACTGGCAGACCACCGCCATGTTCCGCCCCTTTGTGGAAGTTTGTATGCTGGGACCCAACCTTGGAGACAAGAGGAGAAAACAAGGCACAAAGACAAAAAGCAACACCTGGTCACCCAAGTACAATGAAACATTTCAGTTGTAAGTCATGACCCAACTCATTTCTTCCACCAGGCAATAGTCACTGTGCAACTAAACTTACTTACTGAGCATCACTGACCCCAGGCAGATGAAAAAGGCTGCTTTTAGTTCCTTCCATTGAGTCAGTATCTGTTCAGTGCCTACCATCTATCAGGCAATATTATAAGCATTGAGTCTACATTAATAGGATTTCTCTGCTCTCATGGAATATACTGTCTAGAGATGAGGAACATATGCTAAACAAAAACCTATTATGATAGTATTGTGTAAAGAATTAAAACAGGGCAGTGTAATGGAATGATTACTTGGTTACTTACATTGGGTGTTCAGGGAAGCCTCTCTGAGTTTTAAATTGAAATCTAAAACAAGTAAAACATCAGTCATGCAGAGGAGTGTTGACAGCATTTCAAGCCAATCAAAAATGTTAGTGCAAGGACCCTAAAGCAGAAGCCTGTCTGGCCAGCTTAAGAAACAGTATATACTGGACAAGAGAGTGAGGTGAACTGAATTTGAAGAGGGTATCAGGGTACAAGTCTTCGTGGTCAGGGTAAAGGGGACTAGGTTACATTCTCAGTTCAACAGGAGACCTTGAAAAATTTTCAGATTAGGGAGGAACGATCTGCTTTATATCTTTAAATGACTATTCTGTTTGTTGTATAGAGAAAAAGTTACAGGGACTCAAGACTAAATGTGTAAAGGTAAGCTAGAAAGTTATTGCAATTGGTCCAGGTAAGAGATAACAGTGACTGGAGAGATGGTAGTAGGAAATGGAAGTAAGTAGTAGAAAGATTCTGGATAAGTGATGGGAGTAGGTTCAAGAGAACTTGAGTGAACTGGAGGTAGAACATGAAAGAAAGAGAATATAATTAGGTTCCTGAGAACATTCAATTTAGAATATTTTAAGACAGACGTATGTACAGAGGAATTTACAAAGATGTAAGAGTAGAGGGTCTACAAGAAATGTAACCTGGGCCAAGTAGTGGCCAGGATGTGGTCCCTAGGGCCCCTGAGGAAGGAGAGGATGAGCTGTTATTGAAATTGTGGAAGTGAAAACCTCCAGTGCAGTGGGCCACCTTAAAAGAGCAGTGGCCTTCCATGTTGGGAACAGCCTCACAGGCAAGGAGCCAGAAACAAAGACTCTGATCTTACTCTCGTCATTACTTCTGATTTCATGATAGGGCTTCCTTTTGGCCAAAACCACTGGAAGCCAGAACACAGAGAAACTCTATTATAGTCCTAACAGGCCAGCATCCCTTTTATTACAAAGTGCAAAAAGATAGATGGGGAGTGCATCCAATTAGGGCAAATGGAAGTTACCTGACACTGAATGAAATGAAAGATCCCCCCTAGATTTTGGGGTAGTTGTTTACTGAGATGGGGGCATAGGGACAAGAGATATGGAGATCGGAGATTTTTGTTTGATTTGGAAATGCCTATTGGACATCCAAGAGGAAATATAAAATATATAGTTGAATCTGACTTGAAAATGATCTGCATATAGATGATATTCATTCCACAAATCTGGATAATCTGAACTAGGGACAGATAAAGAAGAGAGGGAGACATCGGATCAAGCTCACGAAAGTTTGTGTCTACAACATGCTTGATTAGAAAAAGTCACTTTAAAATGAAGGAAGGTGGATGCTTGTTCTGCTGAGCAATAGATGTGCATTTATGAGAAAAATCAAGAATATCTGAGAATGAATTGATGTTAAGTGCAGAAGAGACTTGTTCTCAGCATATCAGGATCCAGCCCTCTACATTATACTCACCTGTGCACTGACAAGCTGTCTTGAGTTGTTATTGGTAGAGGCCACCCTCAGCCCCACACTTGGCAAGCCTAACTGTTGCCATATGAAAGAAGTGGCATTAAAGAATCAGCCTCTGCTGGAACTAATATACTCCAGAGATTTGTATCCAATTTAGCATCTTGTAAATAGTGCTTGATAGCCTGTGCAGTGAATTCCCCCGAGAAAAAGCTCCTAGATACAACGTATTCAGGAGCTTGAGGTAAATAAAAGAGGCTTTAATAAATGATGTTGAAATGACACCGAAATTCTTCTGACATACCCCTTACCCAAGCCTAGCTCCCATGATCCCCAACAACCCTATCCTACCCCTATATCAGAGGGGAGACCCTGACTTCAATGATTAAGTACAGCATAATGCTTTAATTCCAGCTTCTATTGATATGTTTAATAGCAAGGCACTAATGCATATTTAGATGGATTTCCTGTTTATATCTAGGGAAAGAAGGAGTTTTAAAGTTACATTACAAGTAATATCTATGTAAAGACAGTCTAAATAAAATTTAAAATATATATATATATCACAATTAAAATACAGTGATACTCTATTTCCCAATATAAAAATGTATAACAGTTTTAGAACTGTGTTGAGCCCTAGGTGAAATAAAATTTATGCTCAAAATTCATAATTTTAATCCACACAGCATTCTGGGTAATGAAAACCACCCAGGAGCCTATGAACTTCATCTCTCAGTTAAGGATTACTGCTTTGCCCGAGAAGATCGGATTATCGGAATGACAGTAATTCAGCTACAGAGCATAGCAGAAAAGGGAAGCTATGGGGCATGGTACCCCCTTTTGAAAAATGTTTCTATGGATGACACCGGTTTGACTATTCTTAGAATACTCTCTCAGAGGACGAGTGATGATGTGGCTAAAGAATTTGTAAGACTTAAATCTGAAACAAGATCAGCTGAAGAGAGTGCTTGAAAGGAATACTGAAGACACCATCTTTGAGAATGCATAAACTATAATTGTTTGACTACTGCATGCATGTGCAAATACATGGGAATGTTTATTTCACTACATTTCAGTGTTTGCCAGTTATCACGTACAATGTCTACAAGGTATGTGGAAAACCTGCTGAACTTGTATACATACCATCACTGGTCTTTGGGAAATAAATGTTCCATGAAGTGCCAAAATTATGATGTAAAGTGAAATATCCAAATTTTTTAAATGTTTATTTCATCTCATTAACAATTTTTCACCCATTAAGCATACTGAAAAACAATTAAGTCTTTTCATTTCATCTTTAGTTATTTTTGTTAAATTAGTTTCAATTGCCCATAGATCAGAAAGATTTGTTACTCAAATTCTGTTTTATTTAGACTTACCTCATTGTAGATGTCTTAGAAATACCCTTTTCTATTATAACTAGAAATGCAGTCACCACTAGAAAGCATTTGTAATTTTATAGTTGAAGATATATTGTGATGATTTTTGCATACAAATTAAATAGAAAAGGTGGGAAATATTTTATGCTGACCAGTTTCCAACCTTTCTGAAATATCACTGTGAAGAAATGCTATTAAAGCAAACTTACACAAAGCAATGCTAAATAGTTTGTTAACAATGTTTGATATATTGACAAAACTTTGATCTTCAAAACTGCCACAGTCACATCACATTTGTTAAAAAGGTAAATTGATGCACTTGCCACCTAGCTTTATGTCTTGGCTTTATCAAATTTCATTCTTTACAAAGTCATGTGATGGAAGGTTTTTTTTTTAATTATCTATGATAAGTAACTACCATTAGTGTTTTCCCTCTGACAGATATGACTAACTCCTTAATTACTTAGCACTGTAATCAGTTAAATGCTTTTTTTCTTTTAAAACTATTCAATGATTTGTACTAAATACAGCATTACTATATATTGCACTAGAACAAAAAGCCTTGTCTTCATCTACTTAATGAAAAATGTAAAACAGGTCTAAAGAAATTGCTTACAATCTTATAATTTATGTTACTTATAGGACCAAGATGCATCAGATGAAATAGGAAAACAATAACTAGGCTGGATTTTGAATATGAAATACTTCATGAATATTTGCATTTTCTGTATTTTTATGGTTTGACTTTTTAGAGTCTATCTAAATAGTTGGCTGTAGAACAGTACTTTGAAACATGCTCATAACTGTTAGTGGACAACATATACCTGCAGAAACAAGAACCAATTACAATGATTGTGTTTTGTGAACAAGCTGGTCTGGTATGTTAAGAACAAAATTAATATTGTCATGAATCTCAGAACCATTCTGCTACTGGATGTGAAAACACAGGCCAGTGAAATCCACTAATTCATGTTAAATTGTTAAGCAATTGCTTTGTTAATGACTTCTCCAAATGCATAGTGCAATGTGATCCTGTGGCATATGCATTAATAAATGGATATATATTGAGACCATGCAACACTTTATTGCATTTGCTGCCTTCTTATTTAATTTATGAAGTATCATTTCATTATTTAGGAATAAAAACTCCAGGGTTTTTTGTTTGTTTGTTTTTTACTAGTTAGAACAATCTTCACATTGTTTTGTTCTAATATCACATTAGAATTTGAAAAATTCTTTCCAGGACTTGTATTCATGGAAACAGCTACACACTATAAAATAATGATCCTAAAAACAAAGAAGAACTGATGTATCTAAATACTGTTAAGCACTATAAGAAAGTCAATATTCATCATATAAACAAGCAACATGAAAAAATGTTTCATTATTTTCATGAAGGATTCACTCTAGATTTATCTTATAACGATTTTACAGAACATTGACTTGAGCTCTTTAAGAGCACATTAGTGTCATAAGGCATGATACACGTGAATAAATTATATTTTGGGTTTGCGTTGATTGATTACTTAAAATGTTAAGCTAAGTATTTTTTCCAAGTAATTGTTCAATTTTATCTATTCATTCTCTTTTTTGTATAAAATATATGTAATGACAGCATGAATTAAGTCTATTAATATCATGAAGTACAGGTACTAATATTCAAAAAGTTATAAATTCTACAGTCCTTGTTGTTTCTCCCAAGACAAGTATTTCTCTTGTCTCCAGAAAAAAGGCTGCTGTGTTTTCATACTCAAATTAGTAAACACTCTGAGGCTCAGAGCAATCTCCATCAATGATGGGCTCCATTAAAGTGTTGGGCAATTTATCTTATTCTAGATAAAATACACAAAGACAACACTCTGTTATTCATATACACATGAACCTCTCTCATTAGAAGCTCTTAAAGAAATGTTAAAATCAAATTTGGCCAAAATAAAGTGCTTAAAGCCATAGTGGAGCATTTATTATTTGAAGAAACTCTAATAAATGATTATTTAATATAAGTAATCAGATGTCCCCATCACATCTGCTCAATTCTAAGATAACTTATATATTTAATTTCCATTAAACGATACACATTTATAAATGACAATTCTAGCTTAATATTTTTTATTTGGTCTTTGTCCCAAGGAGATCCTGGGAAAGGATCTGGGCCGTTCATCTAAGGCGTCCCTTGAGATAAACTTTAACCATGCAGGTGTGAGACATTCAAGTAGTTGCTGATAGAGAGACTGCTCTGCATCAGCAGGACCAGAGTGGCAGGCTTAGGACCAAAAGAGACCAAATGCTTTAATTTAAATTTTAAGCATACACAAAATAATTCAATTAACTGCCGGAGGAATTACACCACATGAAACATATGCAATTGCAAATCACACAGCCCTTTATTACTCACACAAATTCTTGAGTGGCTGTGGGTACAAACTTAGTTAGGGATCCCCATGGTGTTGTCCTCTGTGGTCCAGCAGCTAGGCTGGTCTGGTCCGGGTGCAGCAGGGGCCAGCATTCTTCTCCCAAGAGCTAGGTCATGTCTCAATTGGGGATTACTGGCTGTTCTGTCATCCGGCAGGAAGAGGAGCATGGAGCGGCATCGCTTGTCAGACCAACAAAGGGATGGGCCTTTGTAATGTTTCGACAAGACGAGCATTGTTGACTGGCAGGGGTCCATATTTAAAGCTTGTTCGTACCCATAGCAGCCCAGGTGGCTATCGGTGATTTACGTCAATGCACATATATTAATCTTAAACACAGCGAGGGGACTAAGGAGAATACCTCCCTTAGGCAAGTGTTTATCTAGACACAAGTCACTCTGCGTCAGTTCAAATCCTTATCTCTGGGGTACACACCCCTCAGGGCAGTGGAGAATGTATCTTTCATATCAGACTTTTAAGTTTTAAGGAAAGTTAACTCAAACATTTTTAACTTTTCTCACATTCTTTAAGCATTTTTAAACATTTTTATATTTTATTACAACAGTCTTCTAAATGAATTTTGAAGCAAGGGTTAGTTTTTCTTTAAATTATATAAAGATATGACTATACTGGTTTTTTAATGGACTAATATAGTAAGTAGCTTTAATTTTGCACTCAAATAATTAAAAATAATTGTATTTATACAGAATTCAAGAAATATCCTTGGTTGATATCTGATTTCCCCATTACTACTAGGCAGAATTATTGGACACACCAGAAAAAGCAATTCACAGAAGAGAAAAGCTAATGACCGTAAATACATGTAGAGATATTCTCCATGGGAATGATAAAAATTCAAAAGTTTTCTCTCATCAAGTTAGCAAAAATGTTAAAAAGTTGATTCAAGAATCAGCATAATATTTTGAACAATGTTGTTAACAAGATCTAAGTATACACTGCATCTATGAACTATAAGAGACAAGAGCTAAAGCAAATATATTTTAGAAGCAATAAGTAGCACACATTGTAATGATGGATACAGCAAAGAGAAGTAAATAATGAAAGTATTACCTTTGTATCAGGATATTCCTGTGTTGTGGGGATCTGTCCTGTGGATTATAGGATGTTTGGCAGCATCATTGGTCTCTTCCCTGAGACCTAATAACCATGGCCTTCACCTCGGAAGTTGGCAGGAACCACCCAGCACAGTCAAAGAACTGGTAAACCAGGAGCAAACAGATTGGTTGCATAACAATCCTCCTCTGTCTCCCACCCCTCTAAATACTCAGGGCCAAAAAAATTACAACCCGAGGAGGCTGTGTCCCTCTAGTGTTGGTTCTTTCTAAGAGTTTAGAAATAAACCTCTGACGAAACAGGGCATCAGTATCATGATAGCATGAGAAAACCTTTTGATCTGTCCCCTTATAGTTACAAGTTGGACAACTGTAATTCAACAAAGGATTCCCTCTGCAACACACAAACAAGTCTGAAAGGCTGGTGCACTGGGACATATGAAAATAGGTATATCAGAGTAACAGGGCAGGCAGGATGGGGGAAGGACCGAGGCAGGGGCCACAGACACAGTCTGGCACTTGACATGCCCCAGTGGACATGGTAGTAGTGGAGGGTCAGGTTACAATCCCCACTGGGAAGGCTGGAGGGGCAGAGGGGGCATTCTGGCCTGAGTAACTGGTACACATTGAGGCTGAGCCCAGGGACCAAGACAGAGGAACCCTGCAAAGGGTGGAGGCTGTAATCAAGCAACTGCCATCACCAGGGGAAAGGAGTGTGGAAGGGGTGGGGGAGGGGAACAAACTTGCAGACACATGAATCCATCCCCCCTCAACCTTCCATGCCTGCTGGGCTTCAGCCCATGTGGCAGTAACAGAGGGAGATCACAAAGGGCAGAAGCAGCATTTCAGCCTAAGTGGCCTGTACTCATTGCAGCTAAACCCAGTGGAAAAAAACAAAGCCAGACATGTGAAACAGCCTCCCTCCATCCAACCACCTCTTTTTCACCATCAAAGAAGAACCTAGGAGAGGTAGCTGGGACACCTAGATAGCATGGCAGAGCTGGTGGATTCTGGTTCCAGGAAAACAGTTCCAGGAACTCATATGTCATGATCACTCTTGCCCACCACCCCCATTATGGGGGTGGTGCCCTAAGACTTAGGTGACCAGGTCTTATAGGGGACACCAACCTCCTTAGGGAATATGAGGTATTTTCCATTTTAAAGGCAACACCACCCCCACCAAGATTCCAGAAGTCCCACCAATGTAAGAGAAAACAAAAAATTTGCACTATAGCACCATCTACTGCAAAACAAAAGAAGGTCTCTACCGATCAACCCCCTAAATGGTCAAAGGCAACAAGTACTTTAAAAAATTTCCATCCCTCAAATGCTGAAACAAAGACATATATATCAAGTACTACCAACAACCAAGGTACCAAGGCAGTTCAAAAAGTATATAAAATTTTCAAGAAAGTAAACTCAAAGACATGGGAGATGGGGATTTCAATGACAGCGAATTCAAGAAAGCAATTCTGAAAAAAATTCAATGAGATATAAGAAAACTCAGAAAGTCAGTGAGCTCAGGAATAAAATCAATTAACAAAAAAGAGTACTTTACCAAAGAGATTGAAACTATAAAAAAAACAAATAGAAGTGCTGGAGCTGAAGAACACAGTAAATGAAATGAAATGAATTAAAGACCTTAGGAAATAGATCAGACTAGATGAAAGAAATATTTAGTGATATTGAAGATAGAAATCTAGAAATGGCTTAGGTAGACAGAGAGAATTGGGAGTGGGATGAAAGAACTCTATGAGATATAACTCCATTACAAAGAACAATATAAAAATAATAAAGGGTATACCAGAAGGAGAGAGAGGAAAGGAAACAGAGAGGCTATTCAAACAAATAATAGGTGAGAACTTCCCAAATATATGGAAAGATCAGGACTTTGGAAACCAAGAAGCTAAGAGAACATCTAATTAACTCAATGCAAAAAGAACCTCTCCAAGGCACATTATATTAAAATTATCAAATGTTTTACCAAGAGAGAATTCTCAAGGCAAATGGAAAAAAAAACTGCAGCCTATAAAGAAAATCCCATGAGATTAGCATCAAGATTTTCAGCAGAAACCTTACAAGCTAGGAAAGAGTGGGAGCAAAAATTTTAAATATTGAAAGAGGGTAATTACCAACTAAGAACAATATAGCCAGCAAAGTTGTACTATAGATTTGAGGGGAAATTAAAGGCTTTTCCAGACAAATAAAAGTTGAGGTGAGTTACCACAGACCAGCATTACAAGAAATGTTTAAAGGAGCTCTTGTACCTGAAACAAAACAACAAAAAAAAGACACAAAACTGTAAGATGACAGACAGATAGAAGCAGAAAATTGCAACTCTTGTTTAGAATAGGGTATTAAATATAGCATAAAGATTAAAGGAGATAAACATCTTTTTAAAAACATAATAGCTACTGCAATTTGTAAAATGAATTCACAGCATAAAAAGAGACCATTTGTGACAATCTTCTATATACATAAAACCCTAATATGCAAGTAGACCAAATGGCAGAGCAACCAAACAACTGCTTGCTATGATGTGCGCTGACCATGAGGGGGCATGCACGGAACATGGCGGGCATCAGCAGCAGGTGGCAGAGCACAGAATATGGCAGGCATAGCAGGCATGGCAGGCATCGGCCATGGCAGGATGGTGGAGCAGGTGAGCAGGGACACCAGACCAAAGTGGGGCACCAGTCCTGTCAATAGGGCAAGCCTCTGGTGGTTACTGAAAATTCTTTGCTCCCACATGCTGTGCTTGCACTGCCAGCACCCAGTGCCAACCCTAATTGCTCTGCGCAGTCAGTGGGTGCAAATGGGGCTGGCACGATTAGCGCATGGGAGCGATAGAAGTGGGAGCGGGACTGCTGGCAGACAGGGGACCAGGGCTGCTATGGGAGGGGCCAAGCCTAAGCACGGAGGATGGGCCCAGACCTGCCCCTTTGCCCACTGCAGCCTCGCAGCCCACAGTTCCTTTCAAGGTGCACAAATTCATGCACTGGGCCCCTAGTAAAAGCAAAAAGGGGAGGGGTAAAAGAACTAAATTTAAACAGGTAAATGGAGATAAGATGCAATGAGAAGAAAAAGGTCTATTGTGCTTATGAAACATTTTTCAGAAATATAATGGTAACCACAAAACAAAAATCTATAATATTAAAAAAAGAAAAGAAAAATTCATAGAATACCACCACATTAAAATAGCAGACAGAAACACAAGGGAAAAGAAGCAATGGAGACACAGAAGAACAGGAAAACAAAGGATAAAATGTCTGTAGAAAGTCCTCATAGATCAATAATTACAAACTGAAGTCACCAATTAAAATGCACAGAATAGCTGGATGAATTAGAAAATAAGACCAAACTGTATGCTGCCTTTAGGACACCCATCTCATCTACAGACAAACGTAGACTCAAAGTGAACCAGTGGAAGATAATAGTCCATGCTAATGGCATCCAGAGAAAGTGGTGTACCTATACTTCTATCTGACAAAAAAAAAAAGATTTCAAGATAAAGAAGGTAACAAGAGACAAAGATGGACATTTTATAATGATAAAGGGGACAATACATAAATAAGACAGAATTTATCAATACATATGCACCCAATCTAGGAGCACCAAAATACATAAAGCAATTACTAACAGAACAAAAAAGAGAAACTGAAAAAATACAACTATATAAGGGATCTAAATACCTCATTGACAGCAAATAAATAGATCATTCAAACAGAAAATTAGTAAGAACATATTGGCCTTAAATGACACATTAAACCAAATTGCATAATAGATATTTTCAGAGTTTTTATCCCAGAACACCAGAATATACATTGTTTTCTAGTGCACATGAAACATTCTCGAGGATAAACCATATGTTGGGCCACAAAACTAGTCTTAGCAAACTTAAGAAGGTTGAAATCATAGGAAGCATACTCTCAGACCACAATAGTTTGAAAATCAACTGCAATAAAAACTGGAAAAATTACAAATATATGTAGTTCAAACAACATGCTACTGAACAACTATTGGGTCAAAAAGAAATAGAAGAAGAGCTCAAAATATACAGAGACAAATGTGAATGACAATACAACATATCAAAACTGAGGATTCAGCAAAAGTGGTAGTAAGAGAAAAGTTTTTAGTGTTGCAGGCCTACCCTCAAGAAACAAGAAAAATCTCAAACAATTTAACATTTTACCTTAGCACTAGAAACAGAACAAATGAAGCCCAGAGCCAGTAGAAGAAATAACATAATAGAAATTAGAGCAGAATTAAACAAAATAGAGAACCAAAACACAATAGGGAATATTAATACAACAAAGAGCTGGGTCATTGAAGAGATAAATAAAATTGACAAACCTCTGGCTAGACTTGGGAAAAAACACACACAGAAATACTCAAAATTAGAAATGAAAGAGAAGTTAGGACACACCCCACAGAAATACAAAGGATAATACAAGAATAGTATAAAAGGCCATATGCCACTAAATTCAATAACCTAGAAGAAATAGATAAATTATTAAAATATATAACCTTCCTAGACTGAACCATGAAGAGCTGGAAAACCTAGATAGACTGATCAACAGTAAGAAAATTGAAATAGTTATCAAAAACCTCCCAACAAAGAAAAGTCCAGGAACAGATGGCTTTATCAGTGAATTCTACCTTTCAAAGACTTAATACCTATCCTCAAAATCTCCAAAAAATTGAAGAAGAGGCGTACTTCTTATCCCATTTTGTGAGCTAAACATTACCCTGATACCAAAAACTGATAGGAACAACACAAAAAAAAGAAATTACAGGCTAATTTATCTGATGAACATAAAGGCAAAAATCCTAAACAAAACACTAAAAATCAAATACAGCAATATGTCATTATCAAGTGGGGTTCATCCCAGGGACACAAGGTTCATCATGCACAAATGAATCAGCGTGACATTAACAAAATAAAGGATAGAAATCCTATTATATTAATAGGTGCAGAAAAAGCATTGGATAAAATACAACATCCATTTATGATTAAAACACTTAATAAAGTGTGTATAGAAGGAAAGTGCCTCAACATAATGAAGGCCATATATGACAAACCTTCATCTAATGTCACACTCAATGGTGAAAAATTGGTACCAATGGGAATGTAAATTGGTACAACCACTATGGAAAACAGTATGGAGGTTTCTCAAAAAATTACAAAGAGAATTATATGATCCCACAATTCCTCTTCTGAGTACATATTCCAAAAATGAAATACTGAAGGGAGATCTGTACTGCCACTTTTATTGTAGCATGATTCATACCTAAGATACGGAAGGAAACCTAAGTTTCTGTCAATAACTGTGGATAATAAAGAAGAAAAATACATGAGAAAGCTACACACACACACACACGCACACACACATACACACACAGGAAATTTATTTAGCCATGGAAAGAAGAAAATCCTGCCACTCGTGACAACATGAATGGACTTTCAGGATAGGGTAAACGAGATACGCCAGACAATGAAAGACAAATATACTGTATAATATTATTTACTTTTTTTTAGATTGAATATATAAATGCATAAAAACAGAGCATAAAATGGTGTGATTACCAGGGATGGGGGGAGGGAGTATTGGAGAGATATTGTTTAAGGATACAAAGTAAGTCCTGGAGTCCCAATGCACAGAATAGTGAGTAGGGATAACAATATTATGTTATAAATATCAAACTTGTTAAGAGACTAGACCTTCATTAATCCCACCACAAAAAAGAAATAATTATGTGATAGAGGTACTAGCTGATGCTTCAATGACAATCATACTGCAACATAAAAACATGTCAATTCCACATTTGTACCCCTTAAAATTATATAATGTTATAAATCAAATATATTTCAATTAAAAAATAAATAGAATAAATCTAGACCATAGAAGTAAGGATTAAAAGCAAACACTGGTTGCAAATTACAAAGATACTGACACACCAAAATAGAATGAAAAATACAAGATAGTTGAATAATACACTTAAGTGTTGCAAATATTATAAATAGTGCACATATTTTCTTAAGCCATATAGAACATTTGCAATAATAATCAAATATTTTGCCACAAAGGAAATATCATTCAATAGGTAGGAAGAAAGGGAGGAAGGGGAGGGGAAAGGAGAAAGAATACAGGCCATACTGGACCACACTAAAGGTAATGAAATAAACAGTACAATTAACTTACCTTAAGCAAAGTGAAAAGATGAAAATATAAGCAAAATTGGGAATGATAAAGTTGTGACTTTATAATAATACAAAGACTTAGTGTTTTTAAAAAGTAATAAATAACACAGTGGTGATAAAAAAATCTACTTTTCGGGCAAACTTTTATCTTCTAAATATATTATTCAGAGTATAATGGTAACTTCTGTAGCAAGCAATGCAAAGTCTCAGTGGCTCAAAATTATTAAAGGTTTACTTCTTACTCAGAGAAACCCCATGTGGGCTGGTTGACACCTGGACAGTTTTTCTATAAGCAACAACTTCAGTGTTCTTCCTCCACATACAGCCACCTAGACAAGTTAAAGGACAGCCATGGAAGTTGTGGACCATTTCAAGGTAGTCATGAGAGTAGCATATATCAGTATCATCCACTTTCATCTGGTCTAATTGCAAGACCAATTCACTGTAAAGAAGGCTGACAAAGTTGGTATGCTGTGTTCCTTGAAAAGAACCCAGCATTACTGAGCATCTAGCCCATTTCTGCCCTATCAACATTGACTTGATAAAGCAGAAAACATGGCGGAGTTGTAACTATGAATGACATTGAAAATCTTATAAAAGAATCTTGTCCCCCAAAGTTCTGGGGGAATAAAATTTAATTCAGTGATTTTCAACCTTTTTCATCTAATGGCACACATAAACTAATTACTAACAGTGTGGTATTGGGCAAAGGGAAGAGGAGGTGAAGGTGGGCAAAGGGGGTGGAAACAGGGACATCTATAATAGTGTAAACAATAAAAATAAGGTTAAAAACACAAATTCAAAGATTAAAAGATGTCAACTGCAAAAAATAACTAAGTAAACTATTACTAAACTTCTGAGTCACACCAAAAAATATATTATAATTTTGATTCATACACACTGGACAGCTATTGTTTGTTAGCTATTATCATTTTTAAATTGTCACTCTAAGGGAAAAGCAGTCAGTGCCTCTGACTAAACAGTCAGGTATTGCATGTTTTAAAAATTCTTATGGCACACCAGTTGGAAATCACTGGTTTAATTCATTAAGTTCATTCAAATATTCAAGAAGGATTTCATCTTCATACCCTATGAAGAGTTATATAATATAAAAACACTACTCAATTATTTTATGAAGCAACTTTAACACTTATTTCTATTGTTTTAGAAATAGTGTCTCAACTATTTCAACTATCTTGTTAAAGTAGCGATAACAATATTCCCAATGTTGGAGTTACTGAGAGGATTAAATAAATTTTGTAAAGGGATTAAATAATAAATGCAACATGATAAATAATACATATATTTCTAAAATTATCATCATGCCATAAGTAAATAATAGACTAATCACAATTTTAAATAAATTTTAATTGTAAGTAAAGTTATTTCAAACTGTATTCAATAGCATTGCAAGAAAATTATCTAGCAGAGTAATTTCTTTTAGGAAAACAAAGATCAAACATTAGAAAATCTATTAGTAAAATGTATCACATTGATAAACAAAATAAAAGGAACATCTCTTTCAATGCTACAAATTATGAGATTTAACAAATACTAGTTAAAAGTTTACAGAAAATAAGTAAATTAATATCTCCCACCATAAGAAACTTCTCCTTTAAATGAGGAAAAAGACAAATTTTCCTACTTTTAGCAATATTTAATACCTTTCTGTTATTTTTTAATATATTTTATTCATTTCAGATAGGAAGGGAGAGAGAGATAGAAACATCAATGATGAGAATCATTGATTGTCTGCCTCCTGCAAACACCTCCCCCACCCCCAATGAGGATCGAACCCACAACCCAGGCATATGCAGTAACCTCCTGGTTCATAGGTAGAGGCTCAACCACTGAACCATGCCAACTGGGCTTTTCTGTTATTTTAGGAGAATGCAATAATGCATGAATCAAAGTAAAAAAAAGTATGCTCCCTGCTTAACTCATAAAAATTACTGAAATAGCAGCAGATTTACAAAATAATGATTTTGTTGTTTTATACAGCCACTGATAAAATTGATGGCTATGAGTATTATGTGAAAGCATGGACCATGCCTAGAATGTACAGTAGGTCCTCAGGTTAAGTCGGAGATCCGTTCGTGACGTAACGCGATTTTCACCGTAAGTCGGAACCCACCTACATAGGCACCTACATCACTCACATGGAGCACATACACAGCAGTAATGAAGTGAAAGAGTAAAAAAAAAATTAAAAGAAACATAACAATTCCTGACCTTTACTTATGGTAAATAAAAAACATAAAGCACATATATACATACGTCAAAATGACAGCAACAGAAAGAGACCTGGCCCAGCTCACATCGAGATACAGGGGACAGACAGAGACTTGGCCCAGCTCAGATCGGGACCCAGGTAACAGACAAGAGACTTGGCCGACAGCAGTTGCCCTATATCTAAATTCAGCGAGCATTTGGAATGCTCAGGGCCCACTCAAGAATGCAAATAATCCTTCCCACTAATATTTACAGGGTAAACTAAGATTGTTGGTAGAGTATTAAATTTGACAGTAAAATAGTAATCGAGTTTTCAGATTAATTTAAATAGCCTAATTGAAATAAGTGAATATTCAAGTACTGGACAAAAAGCTGTTCTTAAAGTAATAACTAAAATTTCTATTGGTAGTTCATCTCATGGTAAAATTCCTGAATATGCAATGAACCTAAAGCAGTCATATGTGTGGGGGAAAAAAAATTTTAAATTTAAAGTTATTAAGACTGCATTATAAAATTTACAAAAACCTCCATTAATAAAAAAAAAAGGGGGGGGGGGATAGTAGGGCAATATCATGTAAGGAAAAATATCCTATAAGTAAATTACATCTAGAAAATTTTTACTTTACCAAATTAAGTTTCATTTGCAATGCTAACAGCAAGACGGCCATTAAAAACACACATGGTGTCTAAATAAGACAAAGGAAAATCATTTGAACAAAAATAAAAAGGATCCCAAATCAATTATATAGAAAAGATTCCTTTATTAACTTGTGGTCGAGAATATATTTGTATATTTTCAGAAAACAACCCCAAGACCAGATGGATTCCTGCAACAGAGAGGAATTGACAGGAGTGCTCCAACCACGAAGACAAGAGGAAAAAACAGTCCAGAGATGGAAGACGCTGGCAATGCCTTGCCATGGGAGCAGTCAGCAGCTGTGCACCGCTGCAGGTTGCCTAGGACCAAACCAGAGAGGGTCGGACCTGCATTGCTGCCATGTGCCCACCATCCAGATATCAATGCTGACATGTACACATAAGGAACTGTTGGACATTGAAATTGGGACTCAAACATTTTTTTGTTTTGTCTTGTTTTGTTATTATACGTTTATTTCCAGTCTGCAAAGGCAAAACTTTTTAAAGGAAAGAAATGGTGGGAAAAAGATACAGAGGCAAAGAAGCATTGAACAGACTGTCAAACTACATTGGGAAGACAGGGGAGGTTGGGCGAGGGGGGCTGTAAGAGACCAACCGAAGGACTTGTACGCTTGCATATAAGCACAACCAACGGATATAAGACACTGGGGCGGGGGGCAGGGTGGGCAGGTGAAGGCATGTCCTGGGGGGTAGGGGAGGTCGGGGGGAGATCAAGGGGGAAAAAAAAGGAGACATATGTACTACTATTTGTAATACTTAAAACAATAAAAATAAAATAAAATTTAAAAAAAAAGAGAACAACAACAAAAAAAAAGACAGAACTTCTATTTTTTTTATAAATAAACTAGAGGCCTGGTGAATGAAATTCATGCATGGGGGGGTCCCCTCAGCCCAACCTGTACACTCTCCAATTCGGGACCCCTCGGGGGATGTCCGATTGCCAGTTTAGGCCCGATCCCGGGGATAGGGCCTAAACCAGCAGTCGGACATCCCTCTCACAATCCAGGACCACTGGCTCCTAACTGCCCCCCTCTCGCCAGCCTGATCACCCCTAACCACCTCTGCCTGTTGGCCTGATTGCTCCTAACTGTCCCCCTGCTGGCCTGGTTGACCCCAACTGCCCCCCCCCACTGCCAGCCTGGTCTCCCCCAATTGCCCCCCTGCTGGCCTGGTCACCCCCAGCTGTCCCCCCACTAGCCTGGTTGCCCCCAACTGGACACCCCTGCTGGCCTGGTCGCCCCTCACTGCACCCCTCTGCCAGCCTGCTTGCCCCTAACTGGCCCCCTCTGCCGGCCTGATTGCTCCTAACTGCCTGCTGTTCAAATGTTTGATAATCCCTCACTAACCCTCCCTGCCAGCCTGGTTACCTCACACAGCCTGCTGTTCAGTCCTTTGATCGTCCCTCACTAAACCCCTGCTGGCCTGGTCGCCCCACGCAGCTTGCTGTTCAGTCATTACTGTGATGGCATCCTGGATAATTTGCATATATCTCTATTATTAGTATAGATGGGAGATGGCGCTGTAACCACGAAACGACGTAGGTCGGGTCCGACGTAACCCGAGGACTGCCTGTAATCTTAAATAGGAAAGCAAGATACAAAATTACATTTCAGCATAGCTATGAAAAAGTAATACTCATATATTTAATAGAATAATTTATTTCTAGAGCAATGATTTTGAAATCCAAGTGGACTTTCAATCCTGTATAATAGAAGGCTAATATGAAAATAGACCAACAGCGGAACAATGGACCAACAGCAACCAAACAACCAGTCACTATGACATGCGCTGACCACCAAGGGGCATGTGTGGAACATGGCGGGCATTGGCCGCATTGGGATGGTGGAGCAGGTGAGTGGGGGCACCAGACCAAGGCGGGGTGCTGGTCACTGTTATTGGGACAAGCCTCTGGTGGTTACTGAAAATTCTTTGCTCCCATGTGCCACGGTCCTGCTAGGCACTCGCACCCGCAGCTGGTGCCAGAGCCGCCACTCGCACCCGCTGCCAGTGCCCAACACTGGTCCTGATCACTCAGTGCCATCAGCAGGTGCGAAGGGCAACTGCTGGCCCCAATTGCCCCTGAGGGCTTCCCCAGCCCCCCCTGCTCCTAAGGGGTGATCAGGGCAGCAGTCACCGCTCACACCCGCTGCTGGCGCTGGCCCCAATTGCTCCACACCATCAGTGGGTGCCAGTGGGGCCAGCACCATCAGCATGTGGGAGCAGTGGAGGGAGCGGGTCTGCAGGCAGACAGGGGACTGGGGGCTGCAGCGGGAGGGGCCAGGTGGGGCATGGCGGATGGGCCAAGACCTGCCCCTCTGCCTACCGCAGCCTTGCGGCACACTATTCCTTTCAAGGTGCACAAATTCGTGCACTGGGCCCCTAGCCTATATATGTAAAGAGCCAGGGTCCATAACATCCACAACAACTGAAGGCTTGACCTAACAACTTAAGGCTGCACCCACAGCAGGCTTTGGTGGGTGGGGACTTGTGGCAGCAGGAATAGGGACGGGAGAGGCGGGGCTGGCCCTCACATTCACTCACAACCGCACACATGCACAGACACACACAGTGCCCACAAGCTCATAGCATTTTCTCCCTTTCTTTCCCTCCCTCCCAGCTTGCTCTCGGAGCTTCTCTCAGAATGAGGTCCCAGGGCAGGCAAAGGGTGGAGCTTCCCCCACTGGCCTCAACCCCTCCCAGCTGGGAAAGAGGAAGAGGGAGAGAAGGAGGCCAGGAGGCCTGGAGGACTGCTGAGAAAAGCAAAGAGAGACAGAAACTGGGAGAGACTGGCATAGAGAGATGGAAACAAAATAGCAATATTAAAATGTTTCCTCTAATTAATTCCCTTTTAATGTGCATGAATTTCGTGCACCAAGCCACTAGTATTTATAATAAAAACTTAGGTACTTTTCAAGTATCCACACAGCCAATCACTTTGAAAACACTCCCAAAAGCTAACATTGCATAGCATTTACAAAACACAATTTCCACAGGTAATATGCCATGTATTCTTCTCAGGTGTGTGTGTGTGTTTTTTTAAGGTAACAAAGTCTGTTTACAGCAGGTTTTAGAATTAAATGTGTTCTGTGACAAAGAGATCTAATGATCTACTTGCCTACTCCTATTCCTTCTTTTCTCTCTCACTATGAGAAGAGGAGAATAGACATTGTATCAGGTGGCAAAGGGCCCTGTTAAAAGATGGTGTTTCTCAGCTTCCCTCGTAGCTGTGGGTGGACAGTGTCCTTTCCTTCTGCTTTATATTTGCTTCCAGGAGGCTGGCTGTAATGGCTGGAGGTGTAGCAGTCATCTTAAATCATGAGGCAACCTAAAGATCCTAGGTTATGTTCTAAGTCTATAATCCTGATAACTGTGGAGTCAGTATACCGGCCCCAAAAAGCAATCTCTAGACTCCATTTACATGAAGAAAAATAATCCCTTGTTTGTTAAAGTCACTGATATATAGAACAGAATCAAATTCTAACTGATATGTGCTATTTCTTCTATACCATAGGTGAAGTAATCAAATTTTATTGTAAGCATAAGACAAAAATATTTTAAAATATTTAAAACAAATTGCATCTGTTCAGAAGCATATTAGACATTCTTCTTTTAGCACCATTACTTAGTGAGGAATTGACTTAGAAGAGGAGGAGAAGGAGGAGGAGGAGTAAGGAGGTGGAGGAGGAGGAGGAGGATGGAAGAAGAGTAAGAAAGAAAGAAAAATCCCAGCAGTGTACATTCAACCATACCTATAACTTCAATTACCATCTGGCCCCAGGACCGCCAAATATATTTCACTATCTTAGACAATTTCTGTGGACCCTAAACATCAATACCCAACTGCTTACTGACATTTCAGCATAAAAGTCTGAAACACTAGACTTCTCTTCAAACCTGGCTACCTTAACTCTTTCCTATCACAGTAATTATCTTTTGTTGAATTAAGCCACCAATAACTTAAAGGTCAGTTTAAGGAACTTCCCACACCCAATCTATGACTAAGTACTACCCTTTCAAGCTCCCAGCTAGCTCTTAAATCTGCCCACCTTTTTTTTCTCTCTCTCTCTCCCCACCACCACCCAGGTCTACATGACTGTTATGACTCATGTACTAACTAGAGGCCCAGCACACAAAATTCATGGACAGGTGGGGTCCCTAGACCTGGCCTGCGATCAGGGCTGATCTTCCCCGGCTGCTAGCAACCGTCCCTCCCCACCTCCCCACCACCACCAGTCAACCTCTGTGTGTGGGGCAACCAGCAGGGCCACTGGTGGGGCAGTTGGACCCCTGGCACTGCATGCATCCGTCGCCACTCACCCCTGATTCCCAGTTCCCCATCAGGGATCGGGAGCCTGCTGGCTGGGGGAGGGACCAAGAGGTTGGCCGTTCCCACCCACTCACTAGTCCCACCCCCCTCCACCACCACCGGTTGCCTTCTGTGTGGGAGGCAACTAGCGGGGCCCCTGCACCCGCACCCACCGCAACTCACCCCTGGTTCCCTGTTCCCCATCGGGCGATCGGGGCCTGCTGGCTGGGGACAGCTCCTGCATTGAGCATGTGCCCCCTGGTGGTCAGTGCAAGTCATAGCTGATCGGTCATTCTGTCATCTGGTCAATTTACATATTACAAACACACACACACATAATATATATATGTATGTATATATACTAGAGATCCAGTGCATGAAATTCGTGCACTGGTAGGGCCCTAGAGACTGCTGGCTGCCAGCTGGGGCCTCTCTCCCTTTGCCCAGCTGGCTCCACCCCCTGAAGAATTCCCAGTTGAGGGGACAGTTTGCATACTACACTTTTATTATATAGGATATCAAAAACTCCAAACCTTTCTACCTAAATCTATTTTGGCCTCTCCTCCTGTCTCCTCTGCAGCTTAGCAACCAGCGTGACTTTCTTAAAACTCATTCTCCTCCTTTAAGGCCTTTGATTAAAATAGCATAAAGTTTTCCCATTGGCATACAATAACGTTCAAAATAAATAACACGGCCTAAAATAAAAAGTTATGATCTGGCCCCTGGTACCTCTTCAACATCATATTCTATGCCCCACATTCTCTGATCCTCTTTATAGTCATCAAATGTACCTTCTGCGCTCCCCTTCACAGTCTTGGCATAGGATGTCCCCTTTCCCTGAATTTTCTTTTCCTCCTTTCTCTCTTTACTCCATGCTTTCTATATCTTCTTTTCTACTCAGAATTAAGATCTTATCTTAAATCTACTAAAATCATTTTCTCTTATGATATCTCATGTCATATGTTTTTCTCCATAGCACTAAGTCACAGTGGCAGTATCTACATATGTGATTATTTGGTTAGTATTTATCTGTGCTCTCTCCCAAACACACAGTGGGTGCTCTGAGAGAATGGATTAAATCTGTTTTGCCTATTATGGCACTCTTTTGCACAAAGTAGGTACTGATATAGATGTAGTGAATGTGGAGATATAGATTGGTTAAATAAATATAATAAATGAATGAATATTCTAAAATATTAATGAGTGATAAGGTTATGAATGATATTTTTTTACTCTTCTGTGTTTTGCATTCCCCACAATTAGTATTAATAGTAATTTTTAAAGATAGTTTATTTTTCTAAATTGTGAAAGACACAGACAATTGAATTCTATCAGGTAGATAAGAAGTCATAATTGAACCAACAATATTATCTCTTATTCCTTGATAGCAGCAGCCTTTGCAAAGGTTAAGGAATTCACAGAAAAACTGAATGACCCAAAAAGTCCACAGAAACATGTTTTCCCACAGATAACAAACATGTCTTAGTTAAGTTTTAAGCTAGAAATAAGAGGACTTTAATTATTCTCAAACAAGACCTTCAGTATCTACACAAGTAGCCTAGGTGCTTCTTTATCCAACATCATTGTAAAAGGGAATAAAAGGACTTCCTCAGGAATAAAAGAACCATATAAAACTTCAACATGGTGATTAGTGAGATTTCGAGATCCTGTCTGAATGTACATAGTTTAAATGCCCCTTTACTTAACCCTTCCCCAGGAGCTTCCATTAAAGTCAAATAGCTTGTGGTTTTTTTCCATAGAAGCAGCTGTTGTGCTAAGATTTTGTTGATGGTTCTGACCTTTGCTTTTCTATTCTGATCCTTCTCCCTCTTTCTAACTTCAGTGCAGTCTTGCCATAAAAAGCATCTATCTTAGATACTCAGTAAATGTTCTGTAAGTGCTGAATAGAACAATATTTTATTATCATCCATTAAAAAAAAAAAAAAAAGCAGCCACAAGAGTGCCTAGGTTTCTTTTGCACCCATAACGACATTGAGGATTTTTAACATTTACAATTCTTATTATCAAACATAATATGAGTTACTAAAATGTTATCAAATTGCCAAATAATTATATGAATCCTGGTGGAAAAAAACTAATTGATTCAAACAAATCTCTCCCTTTTTTGGGTATCATGTAGGAGTATTATTTATTTGTTTTAATAATTTTATTTTTGGTTGTTAATTAAAATAGATCAATTTAAGGATTTTAAAACCAACCAAAAGTTTTGTGCAGACAAAACATCTCAAATTTCATACTTTGTCAGAAGGAATGAAGATTTATATTAGGTGGGGGTTATTGTTGTTTTCTTTGTATTGTTTGATTTTTTTTTGAGATGCTAGCTACTAAGTTGTTTCCTGAAACAGTAACATACTGTTTCTTTGTAGTTGAGAGCCCATGGCACCCTGACGTTTTGGGATTTTTCCTATTGGTGGATAGTGTGTAAGAGAATGAGGATGACCTGTGGCATCATGTACACTCCAGCTCAGATCCTTGCTCAGAATTAACTAACTGTGTGACCTTGACCAACTGTCTTACCTCTGAGTTTCAAATTCCACTTTTATAAAAAGAAGCATAATAATACCCACCTCATAAATTTGTTTTGAAAATTGATTAGAAATATATAAATCATGTAGGCACTCAATAAATGTTAGCTTCCTTCCCCCCTTTTCAGAAAATTCATTAAATTTCGTGTAGCATTTAAATAAAGGATTTTATGAGATATTTAAAATAGAGTTTTAAATAAGTTCCTAGTTGTTGTTGTATGAAAAAAATATTTGTTTGGGTTAAACTATAATAGGAGATGTCAACATAGAAATGTTAGAATAGGAGCATTTTTTAAACAACATTCTGTGATTGGAAAAATGTCACAAATAACATAACATAGGAAGCTTGATGTTGAGGATGTATAAAGTATTTAATGAGAGCTACAACTTTTAGAGAACAGAGCATGACACTTGCTAAAGGTCATGTCAGAAAAAAAATATCACACAACACTTTGAAGTTGGCCTTTCATATAATATCATATAGACAATTGCCATCAAAGTTTTATTGCCTTTTACTGTTGAACAAATATGAACAAATCTAACAAAACTTTAACAACTAATCAAGTTATTAACAGCTTAATTATCTGATGAGCTAATTAATTACATATTTATTGAACAAATACAACATACCTGTTTTCTCATGTTGTAAATATTAAGTCCTTTTTTTTTAATGGCTCCAAAGCCAATCTGTATGTGAGTCTGAAAAAAAATCCTTCATATGTGGTTATTAATAATTATAGGCCTGACGCATGAAATTTGTGCATGGGTAGGGTCCCTAAGCCTGGCTGGTAATTAAGGCTGATCAGGTTCCCTGCCTCCCCACCTCCTCTTTCCCTCACTCCCTCAGCGCCCCACCACCACTGGTCGCCCGCCATGTTCTGCGCCGCCCCCTGGTTTTCAGTGTATGTAATAGTGAGGGATTGAACCCCGAGTCTCCCGGTTGAACTCCCGAGGGGACAGTTTGCATATTAGTCTTTTATTATATAGGATTAGGGGGAAGATGCACAGAATTATGTTACTATGGAAGGGAAGAATCCAAAGTCCTAACCGATAGTGTGTAAGAGACAGATAACTTTCTTTATTAAAGATTATTTTTCCTGGACTCTATAAAGGTTCAGTGAAGGCACTTTAAAAGAAGATAGATCTCATGCATATATTTCCCACTGGATGGCCAATTCCCAATCAGGGTTTGTCCCACGCTGCTGAGTAAGAAATCCACATGTTCTTGCCAAATAAACAGTGTCCCTTTGAAACAGATACAAACAGGTAGGTTTAAAAACTCTAATGAAGAAAGCACTTGTTAAGCCCTTCATCCCCATTCAAAAAAGTATTCCATCATTATCAGGGAACCCACTGAAACTTCAGATCCACCAACTCCTCAAATGTCCTAGAGAGCATAACCTATGACCTGTTACATTAGTGTTTCAAAGAGCTCTTCTCCTTCAGACAGTTTCTGCCACCATCAGCCTTCATATGAAGCCACAACTCACTTATTTTTGAACTAATGGCCCAGTGCATGAAATTCATGCACATTAAAGGGATTAATTAGAGGAAATAATTTAATATTGTTATTTGCCCTTTCTCTATAATAGAAGTGTCAGAGATGAAAGAAAATTAGTAAAATGTATATGAAAACCTTCCTCCTGTCAGAGTCTGTGGTGCACCATGGGACCCAGAGTCAAGTCCCCGCCCACCCATATGCACCTCAAAATTGGGTGAGACCCAGACCCAGCTGTTCCCCCCCCCCCCCATTGGGCTAGATCCAGACCCAGCCAGTCCCACCCTTGTCAAGCCCAGCCGGGCAGGGGAAGTAGCCTCAGGTCCCCTGGCCTGGCGCCAGGATGAGGGGGCATGACCTGAGGTTCCTCTTCAAGCCCCACCAGTGGGGGGGCGCAGCCTCAGGTCCCCCATCAAGCCCCACTGGTTGGGGAGCATGGCCTGAGGTTCCTTGTCAAGCCCTGCCAGGCAGGGTTCATAGCCTCAGGTCCCCTGGCCCAGTACTGGGGTGGGGGGTGCAGCCTGAGGTCTCTGGCCTGGTGCCAGGGTGGGGGGCATGGCCTGAAGTCCCCTGTCAAGCCCCACCTGGTGGGAGCACAGCCTGTGGCCCCCTGGCCTGGCGCAGGGGCGGGGGGAGCAGCCTGAGGTCCCCTAGCCCAGCACCAAGATGGGAAGCACATCTTGAGATCCCCCATCAAGCTCTGCCGGGAGGGGAGGGGGTGGCCTCAGGTCCCCTGGCCTGGCACCAGGGTGGGCACAAGGCCTGAGGTCTCTGTCAAGCCCCGCTGGGCCAGGGGTGCGGCCTGAGGCTGGCGCTGGGGTGGGGGGAGCAGTCTGAGGTCCCCTAGCCCAGTACCAGGATGGGAAGTGCACCTTGAGGTCCCCTGTCAAGCCCTGCCAGGTTGGGGGGCATGGCATGAAGTCCCCTGTCAAGCCCCACCTGGTGGGGGGTGCAGCCTGAGGTCCCTGGGCCTGACGCTGAGGCAGGGTGAGCAGCCTGAGGTCCCCTAACCCAGCACTAGGATGGGAAGCGCACCTTGAGGTCCCCAGTCAAACCCTGCCAGGTGGGGGTGCAGCCTGAGATCCCCTGTCAAGCCCACAGGGGCGGGGGAGGGCATAGCCTCAGGTCCCTGCTGATTGCTGGTTAAGGCTCCTTATGGGAACTTGGCTTCAGCTGTGGGTGCAGCCATCTTTGTGATGGAGTGATGGTCAATTAGCATATTCCCTCTTTATTAGATAGGATGGGAGGAAAAGAAAGCTTTCAGGGAACAAAATGCCTTTCAAATGCACTGATGATATTGCAAACATCTCTCTGAACTGATAAAACAAAATGTCCAAGTAGGAATTGACTTCCAGGTCTGTCCTCAGTCTAGAATGTTTTTGTCTTCATCCTTTCTGACCTGGCCAGCTCCTACTTGCCTTCCTTTAACTTAAGTCCAGAACTCACATTTTTGTAGGAAATCTTAGTACACACACACACACACACACACACACACACACGCCTCTTTCTTGTCCTATGTTCCTGTTTCCTTATCCATTTCAACTGTTAAAACTTCATTTCTGCATCCTCAAAGCTTCTTTTCAGCAAATATGTATCAAATGAACAAATGAGAAGCTCCCCTTAGGCACATCTGCACGGAGGACAGGACTAAGAAGCCCCAAACATTTGCACTTTCCATTATCTAAGTACAGTATTCAGAGGTGACCCGACAAATGTCCTTTCCCCAAGAAACAATCTAAGACTCACTATTTGGCAGCCAGTTATATAAAGCTCTAATATGAGTCATATGTTTCAAGAGTTCTATCTCCTTATTATTTTCATAGTTCTTTAGCCAAGTCAAGTTCTTTTAAATCCTCACTTGCCAACGTAGTAACATTTCATTCCAAGTGTATGACCTTCAGGATGATTCTCTCTCATCAGGATGAGAGGCCTGATAGCTAAATAAGCTCTGGCATCTGAAGTCTAGCTGGGGGGAAGGAGTGAATTGGGAGATCCTCTTTTTTTTTTTTTTTTTAAAGTTCCTCTAGGCAGTCCTGTCTGTGGTCTGCATTAGGACAAGCCATTTCTCGAGTAACAGCTTATTTATCATATTGTTTTTAATCTCCAAGTCACAATAATAGCTATCTTACTGATGAGCAAATCTGACCCAATGAATACAATGAGGTACATGGTACATATTGACTATGAGTTTGATAATATATAAACTACTAATTCTTATTCTATTTCTAAATAAAGGCTTTGAGATTTGCTTTTTCTTCCCATTGCTTCCAGCCTAGAATATGATACTACTACTACATTAGTCTCCATATATTCTGTTTTATTTACAAACTAGTGGCCAAGTGCACAAAATTCGTGCATGAGGGGCAGGGGAGGTGTCCCTCAGCTTGGCCTGCACTGTCTCCAATCTGGGACATCCCTCTCCCAAGCTGGGACCTCTGGCTCCTAACCACTCACCTGCCAGCCGGCCTGATCACCCCTAACCACTCTGCCTGCCAGCCTGATCACCCCCAACTACCTCCCCTGCTGGCCTGCTCGCCCCCAACTTCCCCCCCTGCCAGCCTGATTGCCTCCAACTGTCCTCCCCTGCTGGCCTGATCACCCCTAACTGCCTCTGCCTCAGCCCTGCCACCATGGCTTTGTCCAGAAGGATACCTGGATGGTCCCCTGGTCTAATTACCATATTACTCTCTTATTAGTATAGATCATTCTGAAGGATTACAACTCCATATTGAAGTCCTTGCCTAAAATTTAATACTGGCAGAATTTTGCCACCACCTTAGTCATAAGCCCACTTTCCATACATTTATTGTTTATTTTAATGAAGCTGATCTCCTTGTACTCTCCAACACCTGTAATTCATATGATGCTTAGTCCCACCTCAGAGCCTCTGTTCAAAGTGCTATCTCAGCTGCTGGCATCATCTAATCCTGTCTATCTGGATCAAGTTCCCATCCTCTTGGCTCAACCTTTTCCAACTGTGTTTAAAATGAGTGTACAGATTCCGTAGTGGTGATAACTAGGAGAGAGAACATTCTGACAAGATGTATCAGGGACCAATGGACATTCTGTCTGCACAGAGCATTGATAGGTTTGCCTTTCACAAGTGTGGTAATTCACTTCAGTATTCAAAGGAAGAAACCAAACTTACTTTCTCACATAGAAGTTTCAAAGTATACATATCATTCTTATCTAACACACAATTCCTTCCAAACATCAAAATGTTCAATGTCTAAAACAAATGCAGAAGAGAGTTTGCAAACTGAGACAGCCTAACAACAACAACAAAAAAAATGGGTTTTAGATGAGGCAATGTGATTAGGGCAGCTGGGTCCCACAAATGTACCAGGCAGCCCTACTTGTATGAACTGGCAATCACCATCTGTGGAATCAGATCAAGTCCAGATTAGCCTACCTTTCCCCTGGATAGGTATCTAGGAGAACATATCCAGCTGACTAAAGTAATGTTCTCTACCCAAGAAATGATATAAGATTGTTTGGCAGCCATTTTTTTTATAAAGCTAATAGGAGGTATACATTTCAAGGATTTTTTTGGTGCTGGCTGGGATTTGTAAGAGCTATATACTTTGAACAAGTTGTTTACCTTCTTTCTGCATTAATTTTACTTTCACCTCTGAAATAAAATGTGGTGATGGAATACAGTCCTGTGAGGCTAAAATTGCTGCTCATTCCTTCTTTTTGTGTATTGTTACATTAACCAACATCAGCTCTATGAAATCACATCCTTCATAAGTCCTGATGAAAGCTCCCTATATCTCATCTTCCCAAAAGATTACCTCAGTTACCTGGACTAAGTTAACTAGTCTGCCTGGCAAGATATTATATAATACTAGAGGCCCGGTGCACAAAATTTGTGCATTGGGGTGGGGATCCCTCAGCCCAGCCTGCCCCCTCTCACAGTCTGGGAGCCCTCCGGGGATGTCCTACTGACAGCTAAGCTACAGTCTGGCCTCCCTCTGCAGGAGGTGACTGGGCTGATCAGGGAAAGGCACCACTCCCATCACCCTGCTGCTGCCGCCACTCCCAGCTGCTGCAGCTACCAAGGTGTTTTCATCTACACAGACTCCAGTCCCTTCACCATGAAAAAAATGACAACTTTCTTCAGGCATTTTTAAGATGTATCTTTCATAGGATATGACATTTCTTTCTTTCTATTTTTAATCCTCACCTGAGGATATGTTTCCATTGATTTTTAGAGAGTGGGGAAGAGAGGGAAAGACAAAGAGAAACATCAATGTGAGAGGGATACTTCGATCGGTTGCCTCCTGCATGAGCCCTGACCTGGGCCCCAGCCAAGGAGGAGCCTGCAACCTAGGTACATGCCCTTGATCAGAACTGAACCCGGACCCTGTGGTCTGCAGGCCCAGGCTCTATCCACTGAGCCAAACCGGCTAGGGCAGGATATGACATTTCTTAGCCCTTCCAGCAGTGGACCTTCATTTTTCCCTCCAGGAGTAAGGTGGAAAAACCCTAGATCACCTTCTTGGATTCTTATTACCCAAGTTACCAAGAACACTGCAAGTGGCTGTGTATAGAGAGCTTAGCCAATGAGCGGTCAAAAAAGGTATTTCCTAGGCAGCTCACACGCAGAGGCCCCCTGGCCGCTCAGAGCATGCCCCCACCCCTGGTGTGTGTCTGCTAGGGTGCAGGCATGCTCTGAGCCGTGCTGCAGAAGCTAGGAGCAAGTGCCCCTGTGTGTTGAGTCTCCACTCCGGCCCACCTTCAGCCCAGCCTCCCCACAGCCGCTGGGGCTGGGGACAGCATGCAGTCCCCTCCCACCCATCTGTGCCCAACTCCCCCTGAGCTGATTGTGATGCAGCCTCCTCCTGAGCCTGTCATAATGCCTTAAGGCATCCCAGCTAATTTGCATATTACCTTTTTATATATATAGATTCCACTTTGTCCTGCTGTGAAAAAATGATCTTAACATTATGTACTTGTAAATATAAGTCACCTATGTCTAATATTTGATGAGAAATAGCTGACATGTTGAAAGGACTCTTTTATTTTTGTGATAAAACATACTACCATGACCTTCCCCTACTCCCACACACACAACAGAGCCTTATGAGTTTCTTTTACTCTTTTCAATACAATACCTACTTGGTGCACTGAAATTCTATGTTTACCTCCAAAGCTCTTAAGGCTACAACTTAACTTTCTCTCTGTGGAACTTAGCACTCCAGTAATTTTCCAGCAATATAATTGTATGCACAACCTCTTGAATGAGGAGATTGTTTCACAGAAGATCCCAGAGTGTGAAGCTAAATGCCCAGTTAAATGGTAAGTTGTTATTAATGGGAAATGGAAGTTCTGGGTCATAACCTAGGAGACCTAAAATTTTGCAAAGTATTGTCTACTTCTTAAACCAAAGCATTTTCAAGGTAAACAATGGTAAGGGAAGTCTTGACAGCCTAGACAAAAGTAATGTAATTAAGATCTGCATAAATAATTTATGTTAGTTTATATGGAATATGTTTTGTCCTTAAATTTTGACTAGTTAAAATAATTTCTAAAACTAAATAGGTCTTCCATCATCCTCAGTAACATCCCTTTGCATTCTATAAGCATACACTCAGAGTATGATTTATAATAACTAGCAACATTAGTGTAGTGCTCTGTGACTCATTTTTCACATTTTCATACAGCTACTGAAGTTAGTTAATGTTCCCGTCTTGATAGATTCTTTGGTAAAGAAAGGGCACAGTATGGATTGATCTTTATAACCCTTCCATTAAAAAAAAAATAAAACATATCATGCCTGTGCCATTGAACTGGCAAGCTCATTTTCCTTGTTTTATTATAATTATTGTTGTTTTAAATAACACCATCCATTGAGTTGTAGCTGGCATTTTGAGTATTGTGATGACTGGAAATTCAAGGGGAAAAAGAGAGCTCATATTTATTATGTGCTATAGCATACAATAACGTTAGATGAATTGCTTCATGGAAACCTACAAGCAATCCTATGCAGTAGGTGTAAGTCCATTACACAGAGTTATTCATTTACCCATTATTTACTTATTAAATACGTGTGTGATGTAATGTGCCAGTCATGGTTCTAGGTTCTACATTAGTAATCTAAATAGATAAAAACTATTCTCCCTGGTGGATTTTACATTCTTATGTGGGAAAATGAGGACGCTGAAGTTCAAAAATGCTATGCAACTTGCCCAGTATAATTAAGAATAGTATTTCCTAAAATGTGGTTCCAGGAATATATGTTTTAAAGCCACTAAGGGTGCTTGTTTAAGAGTAGAAAGTACTAGGTTCCAACTTATAATTATGGAAGGTGGGTAAATTCCAAAAATTTGCATTTTAAAAAAGAACCTCTATTTCCTTATGCACAGAGATTTTTGAAAGCCATGAGTAAACAAGTTATTTAAACTTATTGGTATATCTTCACATCATGAAAATATGCCTTTTTTTATTGTTTGAAGTATTACAAATAGTAGTACATATGTCTCCTTTTTTTTTCCCCCATTGACCTCCCCCTGGCTTCCCCTACCCCCCAGTTCATGCCTTCACCTGCCTGCCCTCCCCCCACCCCCGCCAGTGTCTTGTATCCATTGGTTGTGCTTATATGCATGTGTACAAGTCCTTTGGTTGGTCTCTTACAGCCCCCCTCGCCCAACCTCCCCTGCCTTCCCAATGTAGTTTGACCGTCTGTTCAATACTTCTTTGCCTCTGTATCTACTCCCCCCCCCCCCATTTCTTTCCTTTAAAAAATTTTGCCTCTGCAGACTAGAAATAAACATATAATAACAAACAAAAAATGTTTGAGTCCCAATTTCAATGTCCAACAGTTCTGAGTCCCCGTTTCAATGTCTAACACAGTTCCTTATGTGTACATGTCAGCAATGATATCTGGATGGTGGGCACATAGTGGCAATGCAGATCCGACCCTTTCTGGTTTGGTCCTAGGCAACCGGCAGCGGTGCACAGCTGCTGACTGCTTGCGTGGCAAGGCGTCGTCAGCATCTTCCATCTCTGGACTGTTTTTCCTCTTGTCTTCGTGGTTGGAGCACACCTGTCAATTCCTCTCTGTTGCAGGAATCCACATGGTCTTGGAGTTGTTTTCTGAAAATATACAAACATATTCTCGACCAAAAGTTAATAAAGGAATCCTTTCTATATAATTGATTTGGGATCCTTTTTATTTTTGCCCAAACGATTTTCCTTTGTCTTATTTAGACCCTGTGTGTGTTTTTCATGGGTGTCTTGCTGTTAGCATTACAAATGAAAATTAATTTTGTAAAAGTACAAATTTTCTAGATGTAATTCACTTACAGGATATTTTTCCTTACATGATATTGCCCTACTATCCCCCCCCTTTTTTTATTAATGGAGGTTTTTATAAATTGTATAATGCAGTCTTGATAACTTTAAATTTTAATTTTTTTTTTTTTGCCCAAAAATATGACTACTTTAGGTTCGTTGCATGTTCAGGAATTTTACCATGAGATGAACTACCAATAGAAATTTTAGTTATTACTTTAAGAACAGCTTTTTGTCCAGTACAATTAAATTTACTTGAATATTCACTTATTTCAATTAGCCTATTTAAATTAATCTGAAAACGTGATTACTATTTTACTGTCGAATTTAATACTCTACCAACAATCTTAGTTTACCCTGTAAATATTAGTGGGAAGGATTATTTGCATTCTTGAGTAGGCCCTGAGCATTCCTGATGCTAGGTTGAATTTAGATATAGGGCAGCTGCTGTCGGCCAAGTCTCTTGTCTGTTACCTGGGTCCCGATCTGAGCTGGGCCAAGTCTCTTTCTGTTGACTGGGTCCCGATCTGAGCTGGGTGTGGGAAGGGCGAAGCAGCCATGGGGGTAGGAGACCTCCTTTAGAAGGGGGTGAGGGTTCAAGCCCCTGCAATATTGGGGGGTGAGGATCTGTGCCCTACTTCTGTTGCCCCCCAAGTTCTCTCCTGATGGCCCCTTTGCAACTGTGCCTGTCTTAGGTTGTTCCTTCCCTGAGGAATCTTACCCGTCTCTGGCTAACCAGCCATCCTCCAGGGCCAAGCAGGGTGATGTGAGGTTCAGTTCTGTCTCCTTGGTAGCCTATGCCCCCGTGGCCTCCACACCCAGCACCTGCCTTGGGAACCCCTGGCCTGCTGGCAGGGTCCTGGTGCTGATCACATATCTCGGGGAACTCGGGTTTCTTCTCCAGTGAGGGCTCAGCTCACACAATTGGGTGTGAGACAGATCCATGGTACCAGCCCCCACGAGGCTTCAAGTTCAGCATGAACAGAAAGCTCAGGCAACAGCTGCGGGCAATTGGATTGTGAGAAGAGGGTCCCTCTTGGCACAAAAGGCAAGAGGGGCCAATATAGGATGCTCAAGTGCCTTCCCAGTGCCTTAATTCCTTCTGAAAGGGATTAAATCCTTTCATGTCCTTTTTTTTTTATATTACTGCCAACCATTCAAAGAATTAGTTTGTAAGTTTGTTTGGGATAATTGTACAATATGCTGTTGTAAAATATCTAAAATTATAATGACATTGTAGAATAATATCATGTAAGGATATTCTTTGCTCTAGGCCCTGGTAATTCCTTTTCAAACTGGCTGTCAATTTCTTTTTGTAACTTTATATAAACTTTGTCAGGGAGGCAAAAACACAAATTACTTACTTTAGTTCAAGAGGCCAAATATATTTACTTTCAATTATAATCCTTATGACTTTTGAAGGAAACTTGTCTTTGTTTCCTTCCAAAATAATTTTCAGGCTACAGAGAGTTTCATTTAAAACTCTTTGTCACATGAAACAATTTCACTTAAGGTTATGGTGACCACTAGTATGGTTTAGATTTAGTATTTTATTTTTGTTTTATAATTTTTTTAATTATTTTTTTTAATTTTTATTTTTTACATATGTGTCCTTATTCCCGCATAACCCCCCCTCCCCACTTATACCCGACCCCCTTATTGTCTGTGTCCATTGATTAGGTACATATACATGCATACCAGTCCCTTGGTTGATCTCTCCATCTTACCCCCACTGTCCCCTACCTTACCTGAGGTATGATGTTCTGATATACGTTTCTCAGCCTCTGGATCTGTTCTTGTTCATCAGTCTATGCCGTTCATTATATTCCACAAATGAGTGAGATCATGTGATATTTATCTTTCTCTGCCCAGCTTATTTCACTTAACATAATATTCTCCATCTCCATCCATTTGTTGCAAATGGTAGGAACTACTTTTTTACCCCAGCATAGTATTCCATTGTGTAGATATACCACAGTTTTTTAATCCACTCATCTGCTGATGGGCATTTAGGCTGTTTCCAAATCTTGGCTATGGTGAATTGTGCTGCTATGAACATAGGGGTGCATATATCCTTTCTGATTCGTGTTTCTAGTTTCTTGGGATATATTCCTAGAATTGGGATCACTGGGTCAAATGGGAGCTCCATTTCTAGTTGTTTGAGGAAACTCCATACTGTTCTCCACAGAGGCTGCACCAGTCTGCATTCCCACCAGCAGTGCACAAGGGTTTCTTTTTCTCCGCATCCTCCCCAGCACTTGTCATTTGTTGATTGGTTGATAATAGCCATTCTGACAGGTGTGAGATGGTACCTCATTGTTGTTTTGATTTGCATCTCTCTGATGATTAGTGACTGTGAGCAGGTTTTCATATGTCTCTTGGCCTGCCTTCTGTCTTCTTTTGAAAAGTGTCTATTTAGATCAGTTGCCCATTTTTTGATTGGCTGCAGTGGGCTTTCTTGTTGTTTTTTTGATGTTTTCCTTTGCTGTGCAAAAGCTTTTTATTTTGATATACTCCCATTTGTTTATTTTCTCTTTAGCTTCCATTGCCCTAGGAGTAGTATCAGTGAAGAAGTTCTTTCGGCATATGTCTGAGATTTTGCTGCCTGTGGATTCCTCTAGTATTTTCATGGTTTCCCGTCTTATGTTTAAGTCCTTTATCCATTTTGAGTTTATTTTTGTGTATGGTGTTAGTTGGTGATCTACCTTCATTCTCCCCCTTCCCCACCCCCCCACCACAAAAAAAAATCACACTACACTAAAACAAAATTTTAAGATAAACTTAATTGGCAAAATCTACTACAGCTGGAAGGAGGTTTGCTTTTTTTTAGAAGGGTGGTCAATGGGGGAAAATAAAAACAAAAACAAAGGGGACATCTGTAATACTTTCAACAATAAAGATAAATTTTTAAAAAATAAATTTAGAATATATATATTAACTTATATACACATACCATGCATGTCTTTCTGGACTTTCTATTCTGTTTCCTTGATTTATGTTTATTCTCATACACAATATAATACACTGTCTGATTAGTATGATTATAGAAATTATTGGAGTTCTTGATAGTAAATGTTTCCAACATTGTTTTTACTTTTAGAAATGATTTAGGATATTCTAATTCTCTTATATTTTCATTTTTCCTTATATTTTCAATATAAATGTAGAAGCAGCTAAAGTTGTATTTTAAAAAAGAAAGAAAAGACTACAAGTGTTCTAACTGGCATTCTGATGAATCTGTAGAGGATTTTCAGGAGAACTGGCACCTTAACAGTATTGAATCTTCTGATCCATGAACATTTATGTAACTCTTTCATTTCTCTCAACAATGTTTTGTAGTTTTCAGTGTACAGGTCAAGCATATATATTGTTAAAATTTCCCTACTTATTTCTTATTTTTGATGCCACTTTAAATGATAATTTTTGGAATTTTATTTTCCATTTGTTTTTTTGCTACATTATTTAATTAATCTTTTATATAATAAATCTGCATTCTAAAAAAGTATTAGCCTCATCAATTTTATGCTTTGTTTCCATTTTGAGTTTTCCCTCATGAATTTTTTGTCCCATGGTTTATTTAGAAATGCATTAAATTCCAAATATGTGTTGTTTTCCTCGTCTGCATTTTGCTCCCAGCACCATACTGCCAAATACTCTAGTGCTTGATTCCTCTCAGGCTGTGAGCCAACAGTCAGGAATAAATAGAGGCTGAGGTTACTAAACTCTCTTATTTCTAACAGAAGTTGAGTGAAAACTACTAGGAATCCATGATTACCCTGAGCCCTCCTTTCTTCCATCTTCAGCTCCTTCAGAAACAATGGCACCACAGGGAACATCTCAATCAAAAGGATGATTAAAGATTGTTGGGTAAAAGGACTGTTCACAAAAGGTAGGCAGAGTTAAGGGAAATCACAAAGGACGGTGAGGCATCCTGGGGCAAGCAACAACAGGAAGCAAGTAGAAAGAATAGTTATTGGAAACAACTGAAAGTCACAAGAAAAGGTCCTTCAACAGAAGCTGTGGCCTCAGACAGACACACAGAGAAAGGACCAAAGAAATAAACACTCCAACCTCTTTTTCTTCTCAAGCTCCTTTTGGTTCCTTCCGTTGGCCATTCCAAAACAAAGTTGAAAGGCAATGGAGCTTGGTTTACACAATGCATAGAGGTCAACCTCCTGAAACACATAGCAAAATAAAGCTGGAGAGGGAAGCCCAAAGGGCAGATTGAGAATATTCAGCAAAGACAGTACATCATCAATTTCTATGCAAGTTCCAAACCTTATCATTGAAATTGCCGGCTTTGAAAGAACAGAATGAGATCCTGTCCACAGATACATCTTTTTCATTAAGATGCAAGCCAGAAATAAAAGGTATTCTGTTTCTAAAGCATATGATTGTCTAACCACTATGCTGTATACTTGAAACCAATACAAAATAATATTGAAAGTTAACTATACCTGAAAAAAAAAGATATTCTGTTCCCACTAGACTAACAACATCTATTTTTCCTCTTTGACTGTGTTACTAGGGTCCTATTAAGCCAGGCTGATTGACACAGGGATCTGAAATGTAATCCTAAGTGACATTTACTCTTCCTTTAAAAGCTGCTTAGCTCCAGTCTGTAGGGCTATTAGTTCACTCTTGACTCACTATAGAAAAAAATGCCAGGAAATGACATCCGAACTCCTAAAAATAGTTGGATAACTCTATTCAAGTACTTTTTGGGACATCAGGAAACTATGATTGAATATGTCTGGGCATTTGGCCTTCACTGTAGCTCTAGGTGTGTTTCAAGAGAAGGAGAATTCTCAGGCAGCTGCCAACACACATCCAGCACTGTGGTCTGTCTCTGCACTTACTTTAGGACCATTCAACCAGTGACTGCTCTAGTATTTTGTCTAATCCGTTCCGACTACTGATAAATACATTCCTTTATAGGATCCACTGGGCAACACTGCAATTAGAGAGGTCTATTTGTAGCTGCTGTATAAGTTTTTTCCAGTGATGGGTGTTAATCAACCTTGTCTTCTACTTAAGAAGGGAGGGTGGTAACTGGCCACCCGGAATCAACTCCAGCTACATCTTAGGGCAGTCCCTTTTCAAATATTTTATTGCTCCCATTGACCTTCACAATTTTGGGGGGGAAAAAATGGGATTTGGAAAATAGTTTCTTCACAGCTATGACTGTTACGGAGCGAAGCCCACCACGAGACAGACCACCACACAGGTTTGCAGTTTTAAGGCGTTTATTTGCTGGTTCGAACCAGGGCTTCCACCGTCCAAACACAAACAATGGTGGAGAGCCCCAATCCCCAGTTAAGCAGACATTTTATACCCCACTCAGGGGGTGAGGGTTGGCTTGGCAGTTCCTGATTGGCTAATACAAAGCTTGAAGCCTTAACTCCTTCTTTGTCCTAATTTGGCAACAGCTAGCCTCGACCCCTTCTTTGTCCACCCTTGTAAAGCATTGCTCAAGATGACATTCCGCGGTCTAGGGCCGGTTTCAGTTCCGGGAAACCGGTGCTTGCCTAAGCTTATCTACATTCGCCCCCTGCAGGCACAAGATCGTTTGTGGTCAGCCTTACTACTCCCAGAGCCCCGGGACCTTCCAGTCCCCAGGGCAGTGGGGTCTCACAATGACTAAAGGACTGCTATTATCCTGATGCTGAACTGAACCCGCTGCAGCCTGGAATGGAAACTTGGAATGGAAACTTGGCTTTGCTTCTAGCCTGACTAAAACCCTAGCTGTACTTGTTCTAGGCCTGGATTGAGGGAAATGGGACTTTGGAATATAATTCTACTTAAATAAAAGTCACTTACCCCAATTCCTCCAGTAACAGTTTGAGGCATGAGGAAAGACTCCACTTTTGTTTTAATTCGCCCCAAAATGTAAATTTTTTTAAAACTTTTCAGTCCTGCATCAATGCCTGTATTTATATCTGGACGTCCATGAAAGATTCATGTGTCCAGGCCAACTCATTGTCCCTGAAGGATTCAGATATACATTCACCTGACATCCATTATCCAAACCCCTGGAAGTGACCAGATCTCCTAGAGCAGTGGTCGGCAAACTGTGGCTCTCGAGCCACATGCAGCTCTTTGGCCCCTTGAGTGTGGCTCTTCCACAAAATACCACGGCCTAGGTGAGTCTATTTTGAAGAAGTGGCGTTAGAAGAAGTTTAAATTTAAAAAATTTGGCTCTCAAAAGAAATTTCAATCGTTGTACTGTTGATATTTGGCTCTGTTGACTAATGAGTTTGCCGACCACTGTCCTGGAGCCTACCTTCCAGACCAACTGATATCCATCATCCTCCCTGCCTGACATCTGGCTGATAACCACCCTGGACCAACCCAATGGCTAAGAATGCAGGACTGACTAGTCTCAGAAACGCACTTTTTACCAACTTCTCTTTTATGAGTTTTTGCATAGCAGTGTTTTCAGTTTTCAAGCTCTAAAACTCTTAAATAAATCTCTCATTTATTTCTAGGGATACCTCCAGACTCTTTTTGAGGTTGTTCGAGAATTTGTTGGGATGAAAGATTGTCTCTGAGTACTTTGCAAACTACAATAAACATAGAGCCTGAGAAATTCTAGTATTTTGGAAGACTGAGCTATTTTCTTTCCTTAATAATAACTATTCTTTTTTAAAAGAGCACCTACTGCACTCTAGAAACTACTAAGCTTTTCAGTGCTTTATGTTAATTCTCATGACAGATGCATGAAACAAACAGCATTATCATCCTTCCTCAGCTGAGACTCTGACATTTAGAAAGGTGATATAACTTGCCCAAAATCAAGCATCCAGTAAGTGGTCAAGCCCTACTGGGTTAGAATGCAGGTTAGTCTGATTCTGATGCCTATATTTCTAGCCACCCTATATGTATTTGTCTGCTCAACAAACCATCTGATAAAGCACCAGTCTCTTAACCTCACAGGACTGGATTAGCCATGCATAGAGGATGTAACTATGTATACAAGTGGTAACACACCAGCCAAACATTAGGCATTGTTATTCTCTCTTTATGGCAAAGTCTTAATTAAGCTTGCATGATTCCTGACACCATAAGAGTCATGAGCTCACAAGTGAGATTTGAATTTTTCATGTCTCCTTTCAGGGATTTCTGGATTTTATTTGGTTAGTTTGGATATAATGCTTTCTCACCAGGGATGTCCCAAACAGTTGGCAGCCACTTAACTAGAAAGGACAGCCAAGAGGTTGTTAATGTACAGTGAGATGATGCCAAAGCATGTTTCTCTCAATACACTTCCTTTTAGTAGACGGACATGGAAAATATTATGCTAAGTGAAATAAGCCAATCTGAGAAAGACAAATATCACATGATCTCACTTATTCGTGGAATCTAATGAGCAAAATGAATTGACCAACAAAATAAGACCTGAAGCATGGAAGCATGGAACAGACTGACATACATAGATGTGGGGATGAGGGGACGAGAAGAGATAAACCAAAGAACTTTTCTATATATATAAAAGCCTAAGCAACCATTATGACCAAACAACCAGAATGACCAATCAACCAGTTGCTATAATACACACTAACCACCTGGGGGCAGCTGCTCAATGCAGGAGTTGACCCCAGTGGTCATTGTGCTCCCACAGCCAACCTCCCACAGTCCCTCCCCCCGCAGCTGGCCAACCTCCCGTAGTCCCTCCCTCCTGCCAGCTGGCCCCCCAATAGGCTTCCATCACCAGCCAGGCCAAGGGACCCCACCAGTGCATGAATTCATGCACTGGGCCTCTAGTATACTTATATGCATAGTCCATGGACATGGGCAATAGGGTTGTGAAAACTTGGAGAGAATAGAGGCTAGGAGAAGGACAGTAAAGGGGAGGAGGGATGGGAAATATCTGTAATACTATAAATAATAAAATATATATAATAATTAAAAAAACACTTAACACATTGCAGATGGATCATGAGAATTTGCCAGCTTTGTTTATTTCCACTTCATATTATACAGTGTTTTACAAAGTATCATACTTTAAAAATATATTAGTTTGTAAGAACATGTAATAAATAACTTCAAACTGCAGTGGGTATTTAATTTTAAAGCTAGCCTTTAACATTTATGTAAAACATTTTTGTACTTATTCAATAGAAACTTATCTGGCCACTGGGTAAAGCTAGCAATGTGTTAAGTACAAGAATAATCAGCTCCTGGGTATCTGACCAAACCTTTGCAGAACAAGCATAGAGTTCCAAATGGAGTTCAATTGAAATGATAATTTAAGAACAGGGCTATTTACAATGATAATAAGAAACTGCTGGTTTCAGGCACTGTTAAATAGCACTAGGACCCTCAGGGATCTCAGAACCTAATGTGTGAGCAAAATAATAAAACACACTGACCACCATTGTCTCATAATTTTACAGACTCTACTAGTATGATCCTACATATCTAAAAGAATGTATGACTGGACATTTATGAATATTTTACAAATAATAAAAGCCATTTTGTGCGACATCCGAATGTTAAGAAAATCTCTGAGAGGTCAATAGCTTTCCAGAAAACTCTGAGTTAAGAAGGCTCTAGAGTTCAGGTTGGACCCAGTGCTGACCAGATGAAAAAGGAGCATGGAGAAGAAAAGGACAAACCTCTCATTTTAGCAAAAAAGGACAAAAGTTCACTCATTGCATCAGAAACTGCATTAGGAAAACATCCTTCATATCATGCATAGTTTTCCTGCCTTTGATAAACTTCTTAAATAGGTTAGAACTCCCCTTCCCCACAAAACAGTATGTCTCACAGCCAGCTCTCAGATGCCATGAGAGATGCCAATAATAGTAAAAGTCTCTTTCAAGACAAACATTTGAGCAAAATACACCTCATACGTGCCTTGACACCCTGCAATGCTGTTTGTGCGTCTGATAACCAAAAAACACAGAGAGCAGAAAGGGCCCAGGACCTAGGGTTCACAGCACCCGTGTGGGGGTCACCAGGAATAGACTATTATAATGCCTAAAATGCCTTCAGTGAGATTCTGTGATTAACATATGAGATTCCTTTTCTCTAAAGCATGGAGTGGAGTGGGCAGAATGCTTATGCTCTTGCCCACTGTCAGTAACAACTTTGTTATTTCAGACAAGAGCTTCACCTCTCTCAGTCCATGTCCCCTGCATTTGATCAAGTTGCTCACCTAAACAAATAAGTAAACCAACAAATGGCAGAGCTAGAATTCACACCACAGTCTTAGCTATCAAGCATCATGCTCTGCTGCTTCCACTAAGTAAAAACAAGTTATTATTGAGTTTACTAAAAATGCACGAATTTGGTATAAATTTGAGTGTTCTACCCATTTCCATTCATAATGCCCCTAAGAAAGGTTAATTTATGGAAATGAATGGAAATCTAATAGATTCAATGTACATTTGGGAGCCATTCCTCAAATTAACAGAAGTATTTAAACAGTATTTAACAGAAGTCATTTAAACAATGAAAGGAATGATAGAAGCCTGTTCATTAACCCCTAAGCATCTATATATAGAAAAGCCCAAGAAACCATTATGACAGAACAACTGGTCAACCAGTCGCTATGATGTGCACTGACCATCAGGGGGCAGACACTCAACACAGGAACTGCCGGGGGGGTCAGTGTGCTCCCACAGCCAACTTCCCATGGCTGGCCAACCTCCTGCAGCCCCTCCCCCCACAGACACAACCCCATAGGCCTTGATTGGCAGCCAAGCCAAGGAACCCCACTCGTGCACGAATTCATGCATTGGGCCTCTAGTATGACTATAATGGTTATTGGTCCTGGGCTAAAAGCAGTACTTACCATTTTCAGTAGAAAATGACATAGGAAGGTCTCTAGGAATCTGGTAGGAGAAACAAGGTATCACATAGGGATCTCAAAGTCACTTAGCTATGAAATATTAGAAATGAAATTCACGTGTAGGTTTTTCTTATTTCAATGTATTTTGTTACCACAACAATATAAACATGTATTGCTACACTCTGATCTAGAACACAGTACCCTACACTGCTCTTTAATTTTTAATAAGTCATTAATTTGATTTGTTTCTGAAAAGTTTAACTGACAGGTTAGCATATACACAAATTGTTTATTACCTAACATATATTCTAAATCCATTTTAGCAAAAATTGATCTGTATATCTCAAAGTAGGATAAAAGAATATTAGATCTAAAAGCAATATCTCTTGAAGTTAAAGATGTAGCAACAATTAGAAATTTCAAAAGCTTCTTACTTAAAAATTCACAAATTAATTATGAATTCAAGTATTAAAATAAAATGGAAGTGCACTCAAACAGAAAAACTTAGAAATTGACCCTTGGCCTATTCTCTACTTGGTATTTGATTTTATATCTTCAAAGTATTATAGAGTTGAAAGGGCGTATATTTGTTGAAAGATTTTCAGTAGTGCCTGTTAATTTTACCGAATACAATGGTGACCAGCCTTTCCTGGAACCAACTGCAGTGCTCTGTGAACAGAGGTACAGATGGAGCAATGCCCTCCATGACATGCAAAATATAAGTAAGTTGTAAGTTTTGATGCCTGGCATAAATATAGAATACTCTCTTCATGACCTTTTTAATTTAGTCATAAATCACAGAATATCAAAGAAGACAAGGCTCTAGAGAAAAATAGACATCAGGATCCTCTTTTCTACCCTTTGTTATATGGGTTTAAATGGAAAAAAAGGTTTGGGATCCACCCATAGCCCATCAGCTATGGGTGGATCCCAAACCTAGTAGGAAAACAAAAAATATCATATTACTAAACTTATAAAATAGTCATGGAATTTCTTCTTTCTAAGACAGGATTAGATTGATCAAGACTTAGTCTGATGGGCAAAGAGTAGATGAGTAGATGAGTGGGTAAAAAGCTGTGGTACATTTACACCATGGAATACTATGCAGTTATAAAAAAGAAGGATCTATTACCCTTTGAGACAGTATGGGCAGACCTAAATAAGGCAGTCAGAGAAAGACAAATATCATGTGATCTCACTTATATATGGAATCTAATGAACAAAATAAACTGATGAATAAAATAGAACCAGAAACATGGAACAGACTAACAAATCTCAGAGGGAATAGGGGCAGGGGCTGGGAGAGATTAACCAAAGAACTTATATGT
The DNA here is from genome assembly GCA_026230045.1 of Corynorhinus townsendii. Lineage (NCBI taxonomy): Eukaryota > Metazoa > Chordata > Mammalia > Chiroptera > Vespertilionidae > Corynorhinus > Corynorhinus townsendii. Next base: position 180,345,838 of record JAPDVU010000001.1, read on the forward strand.
TAATATGCATTGCCCATCGACATCGACAATAGGGTGGTGAAGACCTGGGCTGGGGCAGGAGCCAGGTGGAGAGGGCCAATGGGGGGAAATAAGAGTAGATATCTATAATATTCTCAACAACAAAGATTAAAAAAAGAAAAACATAGTCTGATTCGCACTACATGGTAGAAGAAGAAAAAAGATACGTGAACTTTTCTCCCTCTTTATGGTTCCCCACAACCATAAGGGTAGTTGGTTAATGTGAGGATGATTCCAATACATGGAGAAACCAAGCCTGTTATTTACAGATAAAGTTGGGAATGTGATATGCTGCTAGTGACAGAAAGAGGACTCATCCATAACTTTGAACCCTGAATTAAATGAACAAGCTGTATCTTTCTAAAAAGAGGTCTAGTAATATTTACAGAAATGTGAAGTCACAATAAAGGATTTAAGGAATATTCATTGAGCATCTACTATGAGCAAGGCACAATCTTAGATACTGGTGACACAAGTATGAGCAAAACACAGTAATCCTTGCCCTCATGGTTTTAACACTCTAATAAGAAGACCACTTAAAATAATTTTTAAATAAAAAAAAACTCCCCAAGCAACATATAACTTAAAAAATGTAAGTACTGCAAAGAAAACAAACAAGATTTAATGAAAAAGAATAAACAGTAAAGCCAGTGGGAGAGATCTAGATATAATTTAGATAAGATGGTCAGAGAAGAAAACTTTATAGGTATGGCATTAAACTGCAATACAAAGAATACATAGTCTTCTTTGCACAGCTGTTTGGGTTATTTTTTTCCTAATGGGAAGCACTCAAGACAGTATTGGGGGAAAGTCTGTTTTGTTGGAGTTTGTAGAAGAAGGAGCCTAGTTTGCAAGAAAATACAGCAGCCTGATATCAGAGGGCTATGTAGGAAATAAATAAATTAGGTCTTATTTTTGTTATGATGATAAATTATCAAAAAGGAATAACATGATTAATTTTATTTTTTAAATATCTACATACTGTGTGTGTGTGTGGAATAGATATACTACATTGGCTCCAGAGAATACCAGTCAGGTAGCAATAATCACCAACAAAGGGAAGATAACAGAATGTATAAAAATGCAAAATATTAAGAAAGTTTAACAAGTTTATTAATATAAGATCAACATAGAAAATGTATTTCTAAATACCAGCAAGGGGCATTTTTAAAAAAATATTATTTTTAAGGAAATATCCTGAGTTTTAATTCTGGAAATGGCAGTCTATTATTGGACAAACATCCTGCTGAAAGCATAATTAGAAACCTGGAGATATGTATTCTAAAAGTCATTTTTAGTGGCATAAGAAAGCTACCAAGGCATTAAGGAATTGTGGAGCCAAGACATGGAAGAGTAGGTAATCACAGAGAGGTAAGCCCTGCATGTGCACCAATGCTTATTCTCAAGTTTTGTGTTGATTCAAAACACCAGTTTGGAGGCTAAGGACAGAGCATAAGGATTCATTATACTGTTGTATTCAGTATACAAATTTTGGAGTTCAGGGTCCAATAAAAAGAGTAAGCCATCCAGTGCTTCACCTTAGTGTAATAAGGGTTAAGTAGAAATATATCTGCCTCATAGTACAGAATTATCTCATTTCCTGATTAGATTATGAAACTCTATGCCTAGCTGCCTCCAAGACAAATAAAAATGACTCCATATTACAAGAAGATAATTCAGAGCTTCAAATTAGTTTTATAATTTTTCCTAAACAATGTTCAACACACAATAGAAAATAACATGAAATGTATGAGGTAATGTAAAACAAATAGAAAAAAAAATAAACAGACTAAAGGGTGATCAAGGCAATGGTTTTATTAAGATTCAAATTTTAAAATAATGAAGAATAATACATTTTAGAAATTATATGTCAAACAACAATTTCTCATAGAAATGAAAGTATAAAAAGGAGTCAAATAGAAATTCTGGAGTGAATTATACAACTATTAAAAATAAAGAACTGTATCAATTAGACATTGCTAAAGAGACAAATGTTGAGTTATTAGAAAAATATTTAAAATTAAAAATATAATAAAACAGGAATATAGAAAATGTGATACATATTAAATATGATAAAACAAACAGCTCCAGCATTTTAACTTGGAATCACAAGAGAGAAAATGAAGACAGTAAATATGCGGAGGGAAATTTGCTAAGTATTTTCCAAAATTGATGAATGACAGCAAGCCACAGATCCAAGAGGCGCTATGAACCTCAATAAGAATAAATAGAAATAAACCCACATTATAGTAAGCTGCAGAAAATCCAAGGACAAATATTTGTAGGAAGCAAGATTAAATGAGAGATAATCTTAAAAAAAAACTACACAACAACAAAAGTAACACTGATTTTTTCAGCAAAAACAATGGATAATGGAAAATAATGCAGTGATTTATTTTTTTATTTTATTTTATTTTTTTAGTATTGAGAAACAGTAACTGCCAAACTAGATTTCTCTATGCAGTAAAAATATTCCAGAATGAAAAGATAGCCTGGCCGGCACAGCTCAGTGGTTGAGTGTTGACCTATGAACCAGTTCCATTCCTGGTCAGGGCACATGCCTAGGTTGTGGGCTGGATCCCCAGGAGGGATAGTGCAGGAGGCAGCCAATCGTTGGTTCTCTCTCATCGCTGATGTTTCTATATCTCTTTCCCTCCCCCTTCCTCTCTGAAATCAATAAAAATATATTTTTTAAAAAGAGAATGAAAAGATAATTAAAGATATTTTCTGATAAATAGAACTGAGTGAATATCTTAACAATATACTGAGTATTAAAATATCATACCAAATGGAAGGTCAGAGATGCAGGATGGAAAAACAATGAAAAAGATAAATATTGATTGTAGGGAACAACAATCATAATGATAATGATTTCTTGTGTGGATTATAGTTAATGAGAATTAAATGAATATTCTTGATATGTAACTTGAGAGATATAAATGGAGTCAAGTATTCTCAATTCTTTTCATTGTCCAAAAATAATTACATTTTAATCTATGTTAGACTTTAATGAAACAATGATGCATGGTAATCTCTGGAAAAAAAATTTAAAAAGAGTGTATTTGTGGAATATAATGAACAACATAAACTGATGAACAAAAGCAGATCCAGAGACAGATAAGCATCGATCAGACCATCAAACCTCAGAGGGAAGGTAGGAAAGGGTGGGGGTAAAGGGGAAGAGATCAACCAAAGGACTTGTATGCATGCATATAGGCCTAACCAATGGACACAGACACCAGGGGGGTGAGGGCATGAGCTGGGGGGTGAGGGGCAATGGGAGGATAAGGACACATATGTAATACCTTAATCAATAAAGAAAATAAAAAAAGAGTGTAACTATTTAGCTAATAGAAGAGAAAAAGGAAAAATACATTTTTTAAAACTGAATTGTAAAGGAGGCAAGAATGCAGAGAGAATTTTGTGTGTCCATTAGTGTAGTAAACGTAAATGGAATACATGTTTCAATGAAAGCCTTTTATTTTTCTAAAACATATCTTCAGATTTCAAATTGCTGCCTGAGGCTGGGGATAGAGGAATGGGGCACAGGGGTATAACATGAGGGTGATGGAATTTGTTCCATATCTTGTTACATAGATGTAACAAGATGTTTACATAGATGTGTACATTTGTCAATATTTTTAATGTATACTCAAAATACACACTATTATAATAATTTTATAAATAAAAAGTATAGTGGAATCAGCTTGAATGGATGCCCACTGGTCAAATCTGCAATAATTTAAGCACCAAAATTAATAATAATAATGGATTGATAAAATGGGAATCTATAAGTCCATACTATATAAATGAATAAATAAATAGATGGAATAAGGAGGATCTTTTCCTTACAGCAGGATATCAATTAAAGAATTTAAAAAGGAATAATAGAAATAGAAAATCACTATTTAAAACCAAGATGAGGGTAGTTAATTCAATCCAGAATCATCAAAATAGGCTATGGCTGGTGGTTGGATGTTTGATAAGGAACCAGATATTGACAGAGTTCTTCTCCACCAAATACCTATTAATTAGAAATGGAAAGTAGTGACCTCATTGTGGAGCTAGTTGACAGACACCACCAGGGCCAGGTGTTCAAGGTTAACATCACTAGTTGGATGAGAGTAGCTATTTGTGCCTGATGTACTTGAGAAGAACACTGCAAAACCTTTATCACATTCCTGCCAAGACTGTATGACCTGAAAATGGTCATGAGGACACAATGAAGAAATCTAGGTTGAATAATATCTTACAGATTGAGAGGCCTGTTAATCAATAAAATTCATGAATCATGAGACAGTGATAAAGACCAAGGAATTATTCAAAAGAGATTTGAGAAACACCACAACTAAAATCTGTATGTAATACTGTATTGGAGCAAGGACACACCAAAAAAAAAAGATACATTGTTGGGATAGTTGGTATGATGTAAATGGGGTCTGTGAGTTGGATATTGACTTCCTCTTTGGATAATTATATTATACTTATCAGAAAGTAGGGGGAATAGAGAATGGAATATTTTGGGGTGAAAAGGCACTATGTCTGCAATTTCCACTCAAGTGGTTCAATAAATAATAATGATAATAAGCATAAAATATATAGCATATACATGTACAAATATATGGAAACAAAAATGGAATGAGTGATAAGCCATATTTGGTCAAATAGCAATAATCAAGGCATTTATGTGAAGGGAATAATGGAGTATAAGAGGTTTTTTTTTTTTGTTTTGTGGGATTTTTTTTTACTATTATTGCTAATTTAATGTATTTAGAAAAGATTTCAAAATAAATTATGAAAAATGTAATGAGGAATATCTCTATACACAGACATGGAGTAACCTTCAGATATATTTAAGTGAAAACAAAATGTAGGGATAGTATGCTTATTTTTAGTAATATTGTTATTTTTCAATTATTACACATATAATTTATTTAATGGAAATAATTATACTAATATTATTCAGAACTAAGACATTCAGTTGAAAGAGAAAAAATAAACATATTATTAAGTAAAATCCTGAATTATATCATTATTAACCCATAATTTCCTTCTTTCTTTTAAAAAATGTATTTTCTAGTTATTCCCATTGAAATAACCCAGAAGTAATGAAAACCCAGAAAAACATCACAACTGCTCAAATTATGGTCTCTAAAAACCAAACAATAATCAGGACTCCTTGGAGAAATATATAATTCCAGATCTCAGTCAGAAAATATACAGAATGAACCTGCTGCATATTTTTGTACAAGAAACAAAGAAAAATATCAGAGTACTTACTGGGCTAGTATCAAAAGGACACCAAAGTAATTTCAAAGAAACACCATTTCTAAAAGTAGAAAAACTAAGCATCAAAAGAATAATGGCTACAATTGATTGAAGCAACAAATGTATTAGTTAAAACTTATTAATTAATAATAATATTTTTAAAACGATTAGTTCCCTTTGGAGGTTGCCAGGATGTCAACATATTCATCTGAAAGCTGGAAAGTTAAAGAATCTAAACACTGATCCTGCCTTTCTGTATGAATTATATTTCAAATTAAACAAGTATATCAAGTAATACATTATGTGACCTGCATAAGTTTCTTCCTCTCTGAGTCTTGCTAGTCATCTTAAATGACGATAATGATGCCTACCACATAATGATGTTAAGAGCATGAAAACAGACCAATGTGTAAGGCTTCCAGATCAGGGGGTTGTCTCCTCTGCAAAGGGATATCTATACTCAAGTACAATTAACATGCACTTCTTTGGTGTTCCCCATTTCATTAGCGTATTATGAAATTTTACTCCAGGGCCTACTATGTGTCATTCACTATTAGAGTTGAAATATGAAGGAGATTAAGACATTGCTCCCTGACCTTTTAATCTAGAGAAACCATTACCCAGGAGATAGTTAAGACTTATTAAATACTTGTTGAATTAAATGGAAATTTTTAGATTGGTTTAGATTTCAAGAGCCTGTCATGCTTCTTATGCTATAAAAATGAAATAGGAGGACAGCAGCAATCTCGGTATCAAATTGCCAAAAAGATAATAACAAAAGCCAAGCTAAATTAACAACAACAAGTCCACGAAAAGAATAGATTTCATATTACTTCGATTTACAGGTAACAGTGTCTGGAGGGTATGTCTGTATTTCAGTCCCAGCCAGTCTGCCAGCGTAGAGACACCATTAAGCTATTCAGGTCACATTACCTGTATAGGACAAATGGAACAAGAGTGAAGATTAATGAAGACAAATAGTATTTGAAATGGCAGGATCTAATTCTAGGTAGGCTGCCTTAGAGATGACAGCTGAAATTCACTCAGACCCTCAAATTACACCCAACAGCAATTTATTATATGCATGAAATGAGATGAGAATCAATGGCCCAGCATGTGCGTGCCTGCTGGGAATCTCATGCAAAAATCAGGCAACAAGCCAGAAGCAAAAATCTATTCCACTCTGGGCAGAAAGATTTCTATTGAAAACACACACACACATAAACAGGCTAGTACCCACTGAGAAATCCTGAGAAACAGTGATGGAAAATGATTCCTCGATTTAGTGTCACCTATCACAACCAGGTGTGGATTAATTTTTAATTACAGTACATACTTTTTCTGAAATTACTACCAATAAACACTGGAAAGAAAGTAACAGAAAAGAATGCAGAAGCAGCAAACATGTAAACTTGTAAAATTGTTAAAGATACTACAAATTGTTCATTAAGCTATAAATTGTTGTGGTGCTTGTGCAGTAAATCTGTAGTCATATCTATGATGACAAAACTAACTTAAAAACAATTTTGTAGACTAGTGCTTACCAATATTTTTCACATCATGACATAAATAGAATAGAAAATGGGAATAGAATAGAAAATAGAATAGAAAACGGCTCTACACCAGTTGGCCAGGAAGTGTTGTTGTCCAGATGCCTCACAATGTATTCACTGTACACCTGGTGCTACTCCTCACTATCCTAGGCTGAAGGGTTTACAAAAAGTTCTGTGAGTGTCTCCTGGGTTCTGACATACAGACTGAGGGATCCTGGTTAGATAGACCTCCACACCCTCATCCCAGAGCAGCTCCACTTTTTCTTGTTTTATTAAAGAAAATATTCCACTAAAAACAACAACAACACCACCAAAAAGTATTTGGAAAGTTACTTATTTGGCTCTAGAACCATTGAAATGAAAATTAAAAATAAAAGTGAGCTTGGAAACTAGAAAATGAATTATAGCAATGTTTCTCAACTACCTGTCCATCAGAATCAAGTGGGGGGTTTTAAAAAACACAGAGGCCTGAGTCCCAGCCTCAGAGTTTTGGAATTAATCGTGGTGAGTCTTAGGCATTTTGTAGTTTACAACCTCTCCAGGTGATTCTCATGTTTAGCCAGGTTTCAGAAACATTGATTCAGAGAGATCTGTTGGTCAGGTAGAAATATCCTATAACAGGAATCATTTGAGACTCAGATATGTTTGCCAGTTTTATTTGCTAGTTGCAAATACTTATATTTAACACAGTAACATTGACACTTGTAGGGTATAAGTTTTCCAAACTAAGGAATTTTACCTGCAAAAAAAAAGAAAAGCCAAAGTGATCACTGATAGAGGGAAGATTGGGAGGCCATAGTACGGGAAGGGAGCCTTATGGATTTTCTCTCTAAAAGAGACAGAAAAACGGTACCAAAAAAACCCACATAAATTGGTGAGCATTGGTTTGTGCTGAGACCTCATATTACCTGTTCCTTCCTCGCATCCTCTCAGACCCCAGTTCACAAAAGGCAAAGAATCAGGGTCACTTAAATATGGAAACTGACTATGAGAAAAGACAGTTCAACTCTAGAAAACTGAAATAGGACAAAGGAAAAATAAAAGTCAAGGGAGTCAAAGAAGAAAAATCTGAAGCAAAGATCTGGTTTGCCTGTTTTGTTTTTTAGAATCCTAGAATTTCCAGGGAAAAGGGTAAAACAAGAAACAGAATAAAGGAAATCAATAACACTGCTGGGACAGGATAAAAATAAGCTGTGACACCAGGTACAAGACCTTATGTAATCTTTGTCATTTCTTAATTGGAATGTATCTAGAGCTCTAATTTTCTGAAAGCCTATCTAATAAAAGAGTAATATGCAAATTGACCATCACACCAAGACACAAGATGGCCACCCCCATGTGGTCGAAGATGGCTGACCCCATGTGGACACAAGATGGCTGCCAAAAGATGGCCACCACAAGATGGCCTGTAGGGGAGGGCAGTTGTGGGAAGTTAGGGGTGACCAGGCCAGCAGAGGAAGGCAGTTGGGGGGGACCAGGCCTGCAGGGGAGGGCAGTTTGGGGGACCAGGCCTGCAGTGGAGGGCACTTGGGGGGGAACCAGGCCTGAAGTGGAGGACAGTTGGGGGGGGACCAGGCCTGCAGGGGAGGGCAGTTGGCAGGGACCCAGGCTTGCAGGGGAGAGCAGCTGGGGGGGCCAGGCCTGCAGGGGAGAGCAGTTGGTGGGGACCAGGCCTGCAGGGAAGGGAAGTTGGGGGGAGGGGGACAAGGCCTGCGGGGGAGGATAGTTGGGGGGGATCCAGGCCTGTTGGAAGCTGCCCATTGCCTTCACTAGCAGAGAGGTGTGGTCAAGGAGTCTGGAAGGCTGGTCAACCTTGAGTCTCTGGCAAGGTTCAGAGCCTTGCACCCACTGTTTAGTTGAGACAAAGGGAGCTGAAGCAACTTCCACCTTTTAGTCTTATGTAAATCCTTGCTGATGGGCTATCATCAAGCTGTTACTGGAAATTGCCTGCCTAAGGGCTATGGGTGGATCCCAAACCTGAATAAAAGGTATTGCAAGACTAGAGCAAAGCTTAGTCCTCTCCTGGGCTTCTGCCTGGCCCCCAATTCTCAAATTAATATTTTCTTGTCTAGTCTCTTTCATTTGTGTGTGGCCTCCTCCAGAGCCCAAACCCTGAACCTGAACACTGAACACCACATGGTACGTGCGGGGGACACTCGCACAGGCCTGCAGGGGAGGGCAGTTGGGGGGGACCAGGCCTGCAGGGAAGGGCAGTTGTGGGCAATCAGGCCAGCAGGGGAGGGCAGTTGGGAGGAGGGGACCAGGCCTGCAGGGGAGGGTAGTTGGGGCGAAGGGGTCCCAGATCATTGAGGATGCAGGCTGGGCTGAGGGACACCCCCGCCACCCCGTGCATGAATTTTGTGCACTGGGCCTTTAGTATTAAATAACACTGATCACTTAATGAACACTTTCTATGTGCCAGATGTTGTATTAGATGCTTTACATACATTTGCCCTAAAATGTATATGTGTTTATAATCACCCTTTATATACACTGTCTCTAATTTTTATTATTTCAGTGTTCTGAATGGTATTGTTTATATTTTACAAAAGAAAAAATTGAAGCCCAAGGAAGCTAGATATCCAGGCCCCATAGATCAGAACCCCGGAGTTATTTGAATTGCATTCTATTTGCCTTTAAAGTCTAATGTCTTACCACAGCACCAAAAAAATGCTTAGGAATTAAACCATTTTACACAGCATTGGGTAAATACATACATAATTTTGGAAACTATAGCAATAGGAAGAAAGGGGCCAAAGAGATGTTGGTGTGTTTTTTCATTCTCTTTGGAATAAAATGCTTGTTGTAAGAGATATCTGAGTAAAAATGGCCAGGTTTGGATCTAGGAAAACAAAACAGAGTAAAATTGTGGCAAGAGAGATTAACCAATGCTAGGTGCTTTTCACTTAGGTTGAGGTAAGGATTTAAAAAACCATGTTTTATGGATCTAGAAATACAATGAACATAATATATAGTAAATAAAAACATCCAGCTCTTTTTAAAACAACTTTGCCACTGTTCTTACTGCTGGAAAATATGGGGCAAAATTTTGTATAACTTATGTTTTAGGAAAGTACTAAACTGTTCATGTTGTAAAGACCATGGAATGATACAGATATTTGTTCAGGGCTCAGAACTCAGAAGGAGAAAACCAAAAAACCAGTAGGTAAATTTTTTCCTAATAAATGCAGAATAGTCTCCTATACTAAAGGAAAATCTCAAGAGGGGAATTCAGAAAGAAGTGGGAGAAATTAAAAATGATGATGAGTTTATGGAATTGGGATAAGAAGGAAGACATATTTTCACTAGGAAGATGAAGATTGTTGGGTAAGAAAGATACTAGATTTCAAAGAAAAAGAGGAGCCAAATACTTCTTTTATATATATATATAGCACCTAGTCAATCAAATACTGACAGTATGAGGGAGTTTTTGTCTTTTCTGTCCTTCAGTTTCTAGTCAAAAGTCACCTATATCACCTACTCAGAGATTCTGATCCCAACTTTACTTTTCTTCAAGGCACTTATTACTATCTGAACATATTTTATTTTATGTGTTTAGAGTCTGTCTCTTCCCAATAGAATGCAAGCATTGTAAGGCCGAGGGATAACTTAAATTATGTAACCACTGTGTCCCATCACCTTCAATGGTGTCTGATTCACACTGTAGATTCTCAAGTATGAATGAAAAAGTATATTCTAATCTTCACAACAGTATGAAAATGATGCAATTTTAAAAATTACATTACAAAGTAATAAACTATTGCTCAAAGTGGTTAAGTTTGTCAATGCTCCCTGATAATCAGTGGCAAAACAGTGATTTCCAGCTAGTATTGTCTTACTACAAAAACAAGTGTGTAGATTCACTGTAATACCCAACCTTATTGCATTCCCAGACTTATACTTTTTAAATCACAAGGGAATCTCCCTAAGAGCTAAAAAGTACCCAAATTTAGACTGTTCATTCAGCAATTGTTGCATAAATATCTAGAACCAAGAATAAGCAAAATGGGTAGATACCTCTTTTAATATAAATGGGGCAGGGGGTTCTACTGCCAATAATAGAAAGTTGGGGAAAATATAACTCACTCTAACAACAAGAAAAAAGTTAGAAAATCTACAAAATCATAAACTTTCTTGAGCCTGTCAGAGAGCTGAGGCTTCAGAATAATTTGGTGACCTGAGTTCCTAAGGAGAGATGGGCACCAAAACTGTTTCACCTTTGAGAAAACACAGGAGCGAGGGGCACCTACCATGAAAGAGAATAAGAAAAAAAATCAGTGAAATAACTAGCACTTAGGTTGGCTGTGGATTAGTGAGACAGTTTATAACCCTGGACGCACTGGGTATCTCATAAACTCTTTTCCATAGGCCTCCACAAGGTACTCACAACAGATATTGGGATCAGGGCAGGAGGTTCAAAAGAGCCCCGTTGGTGGTAAACAAGCACAAAATACGTCTATTTTCTGAACCATTCCATGAAACAAAAGCCTTGAGCTCTAGGAAATCATACTGTCTGTCTTTAGCAGCCTGGGAGAAAGATAATAACAAAAGTTGTCTACTGCTGGTGGAGGGGTCAGAGTGTGGAGAAAAATCCCCACTGTGGCCCAGATATGCAAAGTGGGTCATGAAAGGGAAGTATGAACACAATGAGGAAAATATGGCACTCCAAGCCCACCCCCAAGATAGCAGCAACCCAGAGCATTTGAAATAACTACAGTGTAACAATAAAACTCAAATGCAGCTCACTGTTTTCACTCAACTCCCACACTAATGATTTGATAGAAGAAGAGGTGGGCCAATATCCAGGCATAAATATTTATCTCAGTCTCTACCTAACACCAGTTGTCTTGATCCAGCATTTAGAAGGGTTCTGGAGTCTGGAGAAGGTGCTGTGTGTAAATTAAATAAGAGTCCAGAGACAAAAGATAGTTTTGAAAGGCATTTGGGGAGTCAGAGGAGCTCAGCTAAAAGGAGCTAAGTTCTCCTCCTCTCAGGGCCCCTTGCTTTTTATTAACACAATTTGTCCTAAGGCAAGGTGGAGATATACACATCAAAGGGGAGGGTTAGGTACAGAATCCATTGTCAGATTGGAAGAATTACCTCCAACTGTTCAGGTGTTTGGCCAGGAGGAGGAAATAACATGTAGATTAAGATGCCCTGAGCTGTCTTGCAGCAAGCAATCAGTTTATGTATCCTTTTCAGGTTTGGAGAAATGCCTTTAGCTATTCCCAACAGGTGATAACATATGTGACTCAGCCCTTGTTGAGTCCCCAAGTTCCATCAATCTTTCAGTGAAACTCTTGCAATTATGACATGCTGGAACTGGCTTCCAGCATCTATCATTCTTTTACACAATGTTTGTCATTTAACTAAAAAGTCTGAGACACACAAAAAGGCTAAAATGCAAACTGCACATTGTCAAGGGAAAAGCAAACAAACAAACTAGACCCAGAGATGTCCTAGTTGTTGGAACTTACAGACAAGGACTTAAAAATATGATTAATAAGTTAAATGATTTATGTATGCATAAACAAATGAGAAATTCATTAAAGAGATAAAAACCTAAAAAGCAGTCAAATGAAATGCTGGAAATAGATATGAATAGATTCCATATCTATAGTGCATATCACTTTTAAATTTTCTTTGGGAAACAGAAAATTCTAATATTATATATGTATACATTGCTTTTTACACATGTTTAATTATATAGAACTAAGGCCCAGTGAATGAAATTCATGCATGGTGGGGGGGGGGGGGAGATCCCTCAGCCCAGCCTGCACCCTCTCCAATCAGGGACCCCTTGGGGGACATCCTTCTTGCAATATGGGATTGCTGGCTTCTAACTACTCACCTACCTGCCTGCCTGATCGCCCCTAACTGCCTCTGCCTCGACCCCTACCACCATGGCTTTGTCCGGAAGGAAGTCAGATGTCCAGAAGATGGCCAGTTGACCTGGTCTAATTAGCATATTACCCTTTTAGTAGTATAGATAGATTATATAGGATAGGATTGCTTAAATGCAGGGGTGGGGGGGAGAAGCCTTTTTCAGCAGGAGGAGATGCTCTTGGCAGACAAAAGCACATAATTCCTATATCTGGACTGATAGCCATATGCACTATACTGCCAAACTGGTCATGAAAAAATTGAACCGCTTTCTTACACCTTACCCCGAACAGCTGTTGCCCTTAAAACCCCTCCTCAGACCCCACTTTAGGTTCTGCCTTCGCACTTCACCCAGATTTGGTTCTGATTGGTCGGTTTCTATGCCAGTTAGTGTCAAAAGCTCTGCCTCCTAGGCAGCCATTGGCTCCTGGCACTACACCCAGATTTTGTTCTGATTGGTTGGTTTCTATGCCAGTTTTTGTACTTTAAACAGTATTTTTGCAGCATCTGGCTTTATTCTTGAACTACATGTGACAAGATTAATGAAAATGAAATTAATTACACATTGAATTAGCATGAAACATTTAGTGTTGCCATCAAGAAGTCTTGATGAGCTGGAAATTACTGTAAGCAAAATATTCCAAAGAGAGTTGATTTAAGGCCATTTAGGTTTTGTTTTGTTTTGTTTTGTTTTTGTTTGCTTGTTTGTTTGTGATTTTTTTGCAACTTCATCATTACAGCTACCAAAAAACTCTGGACTAGCATTCCTCTGAATTTCAAGATAATTATAGGAAAAGTAACATTATAAAAAAGGTTAAAATTATATTTATCACAGTCTTTTTCCTAAAAAGATAAACATCAAAATATTTGGAAATATCTGGACTTGAGCCAAAATTTTTACTATTTTATTTAAATGTCACATAAGCCCAATTTCACACAAAAATTTGATATTATAATAAGCTAGTAAAAATCCCTCTTATTCTAAGAAAGTTGTAAGCACTAATTATTTTTTAAATACAAAATTAAATACAAAAAAAAGTATTTTGTACTGTGAATAAAAAGGTCAAGGAATATTCATTTCAAAATCAAATAAGTTTAAAGTGAGAAGAGGGGTCATGATTTTCCAGGAAAAAGTGATTTCAGGCCATTTTCCTCTTAGTTAGATAACTATGATGCAATGCAGTAGCATCCATTTACACCTCACACAGGACCTCTGATCAATATGCTGAATAATTTAATGCAGACACATGATAGACTACATAAGTTAGAATATATCATGTTTTTTAGAAGTCATATAACTTTAAAGTGTGGTTTTTAAGAGTCAAATATCAATTTTCCTTTCATGCTTACAAAAAATAATTACTTAAAATATAATACAAAAGTATAGCTATCTATTTTCAAATCCTACTTTCACAATGTTGAATGTTAAGGAGAAAATTTCTGAGGGTAAGAGAGTATAATTAGCCTCTCAGGGAATCAAAGAGGGGAAAGATGAAAGAATTGCTGCCTCAGACCTCCTTGTTTAAGGGGAACAGAAGGGTCCTGGCACAAGACAAATCAGCAAATTCATATGAGCAATAGGATGAGGCAGTGCCTACTGGCTCACAACCTACTGGGTCAAATCCAGAGAACTCTTAGCAGTGCTATATGCTACACTGTCACCAGGGTTAACAGGTGTAACTTCCCAAAATTAAGATAGAAGTTAGACTATCGAATTTCTGAGAGTAGAAATAATAGTCCCCAGTTTATGGTCAACTAGAAGCCCAATGCATGAAATTCGTGCAAAGGGCTTGGGCCCCCACTGCCATGGCTTCGTCTGGAAGGTGGTCTGGAAGGACATCTGTAAGGATGTCCGGTCTAATTAGCATATTATGCTTTTATTATTATAGATATATCAAAAAGCCAATGGAAATAGTATATCATAAATTATGTGTATTCAGTAGACAAAAACCTTCTTAGGATAGGTCCTTAAATGAGAAAGACTAAAAATTATCCTTAGTAGTAAAAAACAAATTAAATTTTTTGAGAATATGAAATATATTTAGGCAGTGAAATGAGAGCCAAAGGGAATACATTATTTTTTCTTCTTCCGCTCTCTTTCTTTTTAATTTTAATTTTCTTTGTGTTCTCTTTTCTTTCCTTCCTTTTCCTTTATTCCTTCTTCCCTTTATTTCTTTTTTTCTCTAATTTTTACTATCTTAAACACTCACCCATCCTTTAGATTAGTGGCAGACCCTGAATGAAAACAATCCTCTTGAATTTCCAAGTACTAGTACCAATACGCTCTGTTTCTTACAGCTCACAGTGATACATCAGATGCAACACAGGGGGAAAAAAGTGCTTTCATTCACAAGTTAATCTTTTTGTTAGAGATTTTATGGCCTTAAGAAACAAGTAGGTCTTTCAAAAAGGTCATATATCTATTGGCTTTCTAGACAGCCTGATAGCTTGAGTGAAAATCATTCACTTGAACTTTGCAAGAATGAAGGCCTAGACTTACCTAAAAAAAAAAAAAAGATTAACTCAGGAGGCTAACAGAAAACAAACAAACAAAATAAAAAATAAAAACTTGCCCTGACTGGTTTGCTAAGTGGTTAAAACATTGGTCTGCAGACTAAAGGGTTATGGGTTTGATTTCCAGTCAAGTGCAAGTAGTTCAGTTGCAGGTTCCCCACCTAGTAGGGGTGCATGCAGGAGGCAACCAATTGATGGGTCTCTCTCATGTCAATGTTTCTCTTTCTCTCTCTCTTTCCCTCTCCCTCTCTCACTCCCTTTCACTCTCTCTAGAAATCAATGGGGGAAAATATATCCTCAGGGGAGGATTAAAAAAACAAAACACTTAGTGTCCCTCAGTTATTACATCCTTTTATAACTCACAATTCTTAGCTTCTGGTCCTGTCCATGGTTCTTTGAGATCAAGTCCTGGGCACCTCCACATGCCCTATTATGTGCCACATTTCACTTTACTTAGAGCTTATTAAAATGCACCAACCCTGGTATGATGCTATGGTTTCCCAAAGATACTACATAGTATTTGTCAGTTAGAGCTCCCTTCTAGCTCTGGGAAGTGATTAGTGATATTGTGGCAACACATACCTCTTTCTTCAGATCACTCCCAAATAGATTTATGCCTGCTCAGAAAATAGCTCAGTCTTTTTCTCCTGGGCCTAAAGAGGATACCCTCCCAATATCTCTACTGAGATTAACCATCTCTCCCAAACAGTCCAAAGATCTTCACCATCTATTGACTATCCATTCAAACCATGCAAAATAACAATTACATTGAAAGCCACCGGCCTTATCTTGGGCAATTCTGAGGAATTTTGGAAATGTACTGTACCTTGGATCATCCAGTCTCATTAAAGGATAACATAATATTCAGGCAGTCAGTGATAGCCATTTTTGTAAGCTAGTTGTTCACCTTGTCAAAATTCCCAGTTTCAGTTGATCATGTTTTTCTGTGTTGATCCTTGACTAAGTTCCTCGCTCACTCAATCCAACTGGAATTTATTAGACTACAGTTTTATCTTAAATAAGTTCCCAATGGTAAAGTTCAATTTACATGACATCAGCAGATACTACTAATAGACCAGTACAATCCAGTAATCAATATATATTAGAAAGCTACCCCACACTGTTCTAATTCGCAGAACAAAATTATCAGCACAAACACTGAAAACTTGGGATTTTTCCATCATATTAACTTTGCCCTTGGCTCGCCCATATACTCTCATTTTGGTCACTAATGTTTTGTCACTTTGCTGCTCACATAGCACATTTGTCTTGCCCTTCTCTTACAAAACTGCCTATGTCTATTCAAAGCAATAAATGTGAAAATACAAAGGATTAGAAAAAGCACATCATCCTTACTCGTCATAATTTACAGAAAAGTGTGTATCTATGATTTATCAAACATTCCAGTTCTAATGTGTTAACTAGCACGTAGCATAAGACTTTGGATAACTCGCACCTCTATATTCAGAGGCCTACAAGACAAATTGTCTGTCTTCTTTCACTGTCTCATTAGTAATCACAGAAGTTTGTGCTTTCACATTCATAGTCCTAGTGCATATTCAGGCCATGGTTGTGGGTGCCTAAGCAAGTCTGAAGAAATTTGGAAGCAAGCACTTCTGGAGTTTATGTACATAAGGACCAAGCAGCCTCATGGGGTGGGGGAGGGGAGAATCCATCCTGAGAAACAAAAGCTGAGACATACACATTTGATCAAGTTCAGTGGACCAGCCCAATAGGAAAGATTCCGATAACTCTCATGTTTTAATCATGATCTCCCAAGAAGAAAATACAGCGATGGGATTAAACATGTAAGGATTTTATTAGAGAAAATGCCTGTGTGAAAGGAAATAAGGTTATACTGGTGCCATAGGCTTTGGTCTCTAGACTCATGAAGTTTACTTGGGTTAGAGGGGGGTAGTTTTAGAAGTGGGGGGTGGGTAAAACAATTACATACAAATCCAATTACTTATAATTTTGATAAATTCAACAAATAGACACATGGGGGTGGTTAAAACCTATGATGTGATTTTTGTCACAGATTCATTCAATTCCTCAATAAATATTTTGTGATTACCTACTTGGTTCAGGTACTGTGATGAATGAAATTGGGGGGACCAGATCTGCAGGGGAGGGCAGTTAGGGGTGAAATACAAAGCTTCTTCCCATGGACAGGGCGCCACCCTCTCCTCGTGTCTTCTAGAACCTCAATAAAGACACCAGTAAGTGGAAACAGCCACAGAAGCAGTGAGAATATGCAGCTTTAGTGCCCTCTTTTCAGATACCAGCTCTCTGGACATGGGGCACACACCATCTTTGTTGGCAGATAGCAGAAGCAACAATGTCAGGCCTTGATGGCAGTGCCTTTGGAGGGCATCAAGTGTTATGCAGGAGTAGTTATCATTAAAGCTAAGGAACCAGAAAATAATGAAAAGAGCTATGGTTCCAAAGTAGCTATGATGCTTCAATTTCTAGAGGCTACCAGAATTTTTTGAGAGAAGACTTAATCTCATGATGAGTAGGTAGATGCAGGCAGTAAATATGTGGTTTTATATTAGTTACTAGAGGTCCAGGGCACGAAATTCGTGCACGAGGGGGGGGGGGGGGAGGGTGTCCTTGAGCCCAGCCTGCACCTTCTCCAATCTAGGACCCCTCCAGGGATATCTGACTGCCCTCTCACAATCCAGGACTGCTGGCTCCCAACTGCTCACCTGCCTGCCTTCCTGATTGCCCCTAACCACATCTGCCTGCCAGCCTGATCACCCCCTAACCACTCCCCTGCCAGCCTGATTGATGCCTAACTGCTACCCCACCAGCCTGTTTTCCCCTAAGTGCCCTCCCCTGCAGGCCTGGTCACCCCTAACTGCCCTCCCCTGCAGGCCTGGTCACCCCCAAATGCTCTCCCCTGCAGGCCTGGGTCCTTCCCAGCTGCCTTTCCCTGCAGGCCTGGTTGCCCCCAACTTCCCTCCTCTGCCAGCTTGGTCACCCCTAACTGCCTTCCCTTGGAGGCTTGATCGCCCCCCAACTGCCCCCCCTTGCAGGCCTGGTCCCACCCAACTGCCCTCCCTTGCTGGCCATCTTATGGTGGCCATCTTGTGTCCACATGGGGGCAGGATCTTGGACCACATGCGGGCAGCCATCTTGTGTGTTGGAGTGATGGTCAATCTGCATATTACTCTTTTATTAGATAGGATAGAGGCCTGGTGCATGGGTGGGGGCCGGCTGGTTTGCCCTGAAGGTTGTCCCGGATCAGGGTTTCCTTGGGGAGTGGGGCGGCCTGGGCGAGGGGCCTGTGGTGGTTTGCAGGCCGGGCACGCCCCCTGGTGACCCAAACAGAGGCCCTGGTATCTGGGGTTTATTTATCTTCTATAATTGAAACTTTGTATCCTGGAGTAGAGCCAAGCCTTCTGCTCGCTCCCTGGTGGCAGCCATTTCTGCTGGGATTTATGTATCTTCTATAATTGAAACTTTGTAGCCTTAAGCGGAGGCCTAGGCCAGCAAGGGCAGGCAGAAAGCTTGACTTCCTCCATTGCCCGGGGCAACCCTAGCCTCCTGCTCTTTCCAGCTCTGTGGCTGCTGCCATTTCTGTTTGGATTTATGTAGCTTCTATCATTGAAACTTTGTAGCCTTGAATGGAGGCCTAGGCCAGCAAGGGGGGGCGCGGAAAGCTTGGCTTCCTCCATTGCCGGGGAAACCCAAGTCTCCCTTTTCCTCTCTGTGGTCATAGTCATCTTGGTTGGGTTTATTTGCATATTTGCTCCTGATTGGCTGGTGGGCATGGCTTGTGGGCATGGTTTTGGATGTAGCAGAGTGATGGTTAATTTGCATATTACTCTTTTATTAGATAGGATAGGTAGCTTCATTTTTATACTCTGCCTGGTCTGACATAGACAACATAAGATAAAGAAAAATACCTATGCATGAAAATCAATAAAAGAATAGAGTTAAAAATAAGTTTGGTTTTGTTTAGGGGATGATTCCTAAGGGGCACGTGTCTCCTGCTGAGGCAATGAAGTGAATCTATTATAAAATTGAAACCAAAATGACAGGTTTCTAAGGGCAAGGATTTCCTACAAATCACAAGCACACATCCTCCTTTCGGAGAATACTCATAACTAAAACAAATGTGCAGTTATTTCTTCTGAGGACTCATAGTGCATTAAAAGACCATATGCTTTCACTCATATGTGGAATTTAAAAAACACCAAACTTGTACAGGGAACAGATTTGTAGTTGCCAGAGGCAGGGGGTGAGGGGTGTAATAATGAGTGAAGGTAAACAAAAGGTACAAATTTCCAGTTATATGATGAATAAGAGGATATAATGTACAGCATTATAGTAGACTAGAGGCCTGGTGCATGAAATTCATGCACAGGGGGTGAGGGGGGGGAGGGGCTCAGCCTGGCCTGCACCCTCTCCAATCTAGGACCCCTCAGGGGATGTCTGATTGCCTGTGGCATTGGGCCTAAATCAGCAGTTGGACATGCCTATCGAAATCCAGGACTGCTGGCTTCTAATTGCTCACCCACCTGCCTGCCTGATCGCCCCTAACCCCTCTGTCTGCCTGACCGCCCCTAACTGCTCCCCTGCCAGCCTGATCCCCCCTAACTGCTTCCCTGCTGGCCTGATTGCACCCAGGACCTGGGCCGGCAGCTGGGACCCAGGATTCCCTCCTCCGGCTGGCTACAGGCATCCGGGACCCGGGCTTCCCCTCCCTCTGGCTGGCCACAGGCACCCAGGACCTGGGCTGGCTTTGCTCAGGCCAGCCGCAGCCATGGGCGCAGGGGACCACAGGCGGGCGGCTTCGCCCGGGGCCTGGCTTTGTCAGGAAGGATGTCTGGAAGGTCAACCAGAAGACATCCAGTCCAATTAGCATATTACCCTTTTATTAGTATAGATAACAGTATTGTATTGTATATATTTGAAGGTTGATAAGAGAGTAGATCTTAAAAGTTCTCATAACAAGAAAAAAATTATAAATATGTAAGGTGATGGATGTTAACTAAATTTATTGTGGTAATCATTTCACAATATATACATACATCAAATCATTATATTGTACATCTTAAATTTGTATACTATTGTATGTCAATCATATCTCAATAAAACTAGAAAAAAAGGTTTATTACCTAAAAAGAAAGACAAAAGGAAGGGAAAGGAAGGGAAGGGAAGGGAAGGGAAGGGAAGGGAAGGGAAGGGAAGGGAAGGGAAGGGAAGGGAAGGGAAGGGAAGGGAAGGGAAGGAAAGAGGGAAGGAAAGAGGGAGGGAAGGAAGGAAGGAAGGGAAGAAGGAAGGAAGGAGGGAGGGAGGGAGGAAGGGAGGGAGGGAGGGAGGGAGGGAGGGAGGGAGGGAGGGAGGGAGGGAGGGAGGGAGGGAGGACCAAACTAAATGGCCTTGGGAAACTCAAGATTCAGAACCAGACTTGTTGGAGTTGAATGCATTTGCTGCTGGTCTTTCCCATATGAAGTTGTCAAGACCAGCCATGTCCAAAATTGGGTTATCTCATATCCTACTGGGTGAACAAAGAGATTCATTGGACATGATAAAACATCATAATTTGTATTTATATATCAGTTATAGTTACTTTTGTATAAAATGAACACAACTAAATTCCATTTGATATGAATCAATACCACATCTGTGTGTCACATACCACATTGCCAGCACTGTCCTCCCTAAAGTAGAAGGGGAAGTTCGACTACACAGAATAGATTAGCGTAACACCCCCACTAATGTGCTTGCTTTACAAATATTGCAATATGTTACATTTTATGTATTCAGTAAATGAATTTTTAGTTTAGGTTGTATAGATTTGGCTAAATGAACCCTCACAAAGAGAAAAACAACTTTTTTAAAATTTCTGCAAAAATAAAAAACAGTTTGGATATAAAATTAATGAAAACACAAATGAGCAACAAAATCAGAGCCAACACTTTTCCTTCTCTAGGTACAAGTTCTTTGTAAGCTTAACGGTAAAAAAAATATGACAAATCTAATCACATCTGACAAAAACTAGGCTCCAAAAGCTTAGATTTATCAAGATTATTTTAAATATAGATTTACATCTATATCCACTATTGTTACAAGCAAACCTTGTCCTAAGTATCCATTGTGCTTTGAGATAGCAGCTAATGATGTACGAAGCCATCACCACACTGAAAACTTAATTATCCAGAGTCTGAAGACAAATCTCTATAATGTTACAGCAAGACATGTGATACTTAATCCAAGATACAGCAATATTTTATGAAATGTAATAAAAAAGATAAAAGGCCTTTTTCAAGATTTCTCATTTCACAATGCAAGCCAAAAGGGTGCATAGCTTTGGGGGCCAGCACTTGGTCTATCTGAATAAAGCAGCAAAAAAAAAAAAAAAGAAAGAAAGAAAAGAAAAGAAAAAGGCTGAATCAACACACTGAACACAATATAGTGACTAAAATGCATTTCTAGCTGATAACGCTTTCAGAGAACACATGGATCCATTGCTGAAATTTTGAAGAAACAAGCACTGGAGTAAATTATGTAAGAATGAGAGGCTTGTTATGCAGTTGGATAAAAGAACACACAAACAAGTTTCTTGTGAAACACCAAATGAAAGAGGACACACACACACACACACATTCTCACACACAGTGAATATAGTTTATAATTTTAAAAGATAGAGAGCTTTTTGAAAACACCCACAAGTCAAACCATTGATAGATTTCTTCTTTAACTAGAATCTTTAAATGATGTAGAAATAGAACATCAGCTAATTAAGATCCATTCAATTATACATCTAATCATTTATTCCAAGGTAATAGTATATTATTTTACTGCATAGGAGAGCAATTTCAGCAAAAAGGTTAGAATCAAATAATGCACAAAGTACTAAATACTAAAGGCTGTCATGCAGTGGCTAATTGTGTAAAAAAAATATAATTTTAACCCTAGCCAGCTTGGCTCAGTGGTTAGAGCATCACCCTGCAGACCAAAGTGTCCCCAGTTCGATTCTAGTCAAGGGCTCCTCCCTGGTCTGGGCCCTGGTTGAGAGCTCATGCAGGAGGCAAACCAATCAATGTGTTTCTCTAACATCAATATTTCTCTCTATCTTTCCCTCTCTCTTTCACTCTGTCTAAAAATCAATGGGAAAATATCTCTGGTTGAGGATTAAAAAAAATTAGAATTTTAAAATACAATGAAATATTTAAAATATCTGATAATGAGTCGGGGATATAGCATTAAAGTTTTATACAGAGGAAATTTTGCTCTTAGAAAAGCACCGAAGAGAGCTACAAACTTAGAGATGAGTTATACATTCTTCATCAGAGAGAATTGTCCTTCACCTTTTTTTATGACAAGACAAAGGTAGTGTTTTAACAATGAGTAAGAAAAAGTAGTGTGTTGCTGTTTTTTTAAACCATACTTCAGCAAAAATATTTTGAGTATTGATGTTTGAAAGTTTTTCTAGGTTCATATCATTTTGACACCTAGCATAATAAGTGTGTTGAGTATTTTAAAGTGTCATATCTACTCACTTTTTAAATTTTTAGAAACAGAATACTGTGATTTCAACATCTTTCAAATGCTTCAGTGGATTCTGGGCTCACTTGTTGAAAAAATATAAAAAGTCAGCACCTTCTGGTTACTTTGTGAGAAAAAGTAACTGACATAGGAGAAGAAAACTTTCAATATAAATGGAAAAAAATGTATACTTGGTACTTAGCATTGAAATATGGAGGTCCACGGTCAAAATGTTTTTCCTATCTGCAAATGCAATGAGAACTTTGAAGACTGCTGAACTAGAGGAACAAATGGAAAATTATCTCTTCGAACCTCTTCCTTCCTTAAGATGGATCACCAGTCATTGCATTTACTTTGTCTGCCTGCTTTGTCCTTCCATTTCATTAAATATTATTAGTATTTATATTAGTTATTAGTATTACTACTGATAGAGCAATGACAACATCTGCACCTCATTTTCACCATTCAAAGAAGAATTATTTCCACTATATTTACATCTCAAACTCTTGCAAGACTCAAACCCTATCTAATAAAAGGGTAACCTGCAAATTAACCATCACTCCATCACAAAGATGGTGGCACCCATAGCCACACGATGGTGGTGCCCAGTCCTCTCAGCCCTGCCGGAGTCTCCCAGTCCCAGGGGCGGGGCCGCTGAGAGCAGGCAGTGTGAGCAGCCTGGCAAAATGCTTGCCTCATCGCTGCAGTGACAATGCAAGCATTCGGCTCAGGCCACATAGGGCCTCTGGGCTGCGGACATGGAACGACCGCAGGTGGGGGTGGGGAGGACACTTGCGTCGTCACCCCAGTGATGAGGCAAGCGTTCCGCGCCGGGCCGTAGATGCGCCTCTGGGCCACAGAGAGCCTCTGGGCAGCGGGCACGGAGCAGCCAGGCCCTGCAGAGAGCTACTGGCGCACAGATACATGCGCAGGGTTACTAGTAGTAATATAAACATGAATGACTATGCACATAGTAAAGTCTAACACAAATATGAGACATTAATAGAGTTCCCTTGTCTATTTATCTTAAATTGGGTTCATGTGTCTCCCAGTTACCATAAGGCATCTCAAGATTTTATACCTGTTACTTTGTCCCCAAAAGATTGAAAAACAAGTATTTATTCCTAGGAATTAGGCTATCAAAGAAGTTAGCACAGAAAGTAGGTAAGGATGGTGGAAGTTGTGTGGTCCTCAGACAAGTATCCCATATTGTGCACAGCCTGACTAAGCACAAGAACACCAGTAACAACCTCCCCACTATAGTCACTGCTCTGATGCCAGTTTCTCCAGTGGGGGAACAGGAGACTCCGTTGGATTGTCTGTAAGGAGGATTCTCCTAAAAGTTGGGGGCCTCTGAAGGATCTTGCTGAAGGTGGCAGCCCCTACCCAGACTTTTCCAAATAAGTCCAATTCCCCAGGGTATTTTGCTGGAATCTCTACGTTTAGCCTTTAAAGGCCCGACTTTGTAGAAGCATATACTTTCTCAAGGATGCTTAGTTGCAGCTGTTATGACAATAAAAGCCAAAGGAGGCAGGCGAACAGGGCTACGTGGCAACGATAGCCAAGTGGTGCCTTAGCTCTCTTTTTTACAGAAACGTGTGTTAGAGTCATCATTCATCTGTCGCTCAGGGTCTGCCAGGCAGGCCCGGCACTCCAGCTCTCCCTTCATATGCTTCACCAGTATAACACAAGTGACTCTTGCTTCTCCAATGGGATTTAAGAAGAAAACTCCTCTTGCATTAAATATGAATCCAAATGCACTTGGATGAGTAGATGTAATAAATAATCAAATATAGAGTGTAAGCCCCAAATCCACAATGGCTTAGTGGAAAACACAGGAGATGTGTCATAAGATCCTGTTACAGATCCAGGCATCACCACTGGATGACTGCATGATTGTGATCAAATTATGTAACCATACAACAATGCCCAGACCTTGGCAAATACCCAAAATATACTACCTTTTAGCAGCATTACTGCCATAGTAATTAAAAATTCTGAACCTGTTTCATCATGGTGGAAAACGAGAGGGGGAACATTTTTTGCTACACCCACTTCCCAGAACTTTTGCAAGGATCAAATAAAATTGTGCATATGAAAGCACTTTAAACATGATTAAGCTTATATAAATATGAGATATTACTAGACTATATAAAATCAAATGTACCTATTTGATTGTTTTTACATTGTAATCTAAACACAACAATTGTAATTATAACTAGTGGCCCGGTGCATGAAATTCATGCACGGGTTGGGGGGAGGGTGTTCCTCAGCCCGGCCTGCACCCTCTCCAATCTGGGACCCCTCAAAGGATGTCCTACTGTCAGTTTACAGGGATTGGGCCTAAACCGGCAGTCAGACATCCCTTTCACAATCTGGGACTGCTGGCTCCAGCCACTCACCTGCCTGCCTGCCTGATTGCCCCTAACCACTCTGCCTGCTGACCTGCTCATCCCCAACTGCCCCACGCCACTGGCCTGCTTGCCCCCAACTGGCCCCCCTGCTGGTCTGCTTACCCCCAATGGCCCCGCCCCCCACTAGCCTGATCACCCACAACTGCTGTCCCATCCTGGCCTGATCACCCCCTGGCAACCCAAGCTCCCAACCCCTCCTTTTTTTCCTTTTTTTTTTTTTTCAGCGCCTCCTTGAGCAGAGGCCAGGGCCAGCTGGAAGCAAGCATCTGGGATTTATTTATCTTCTATAATTGAAACTTTGTAGCCTTAAGTGGAGGCCATGGCCAGCCAGGGCAGGCGGGAAACTTGGCTTCCTCCATCACTGGGGCAATCCAAGCCTCCTGCTTGCTCCAACTCCATGGCCACCGCCATCTTGGTTGGGTTAATTTGCATACTTGATCCTGATTGGCTGGTGGGCGTGGCTCGTGGGCGTAGTATATGTACAGTCAATTTGCATGTTTCTCTTTTATTAGTGTAGATAAGTTGGTTACAATGAAGTTTACACATGTTCATTTACTTACACATACAGTAACTACAGTTTCAAAATTACTGGATGGGATAGGTAAGGCAGTTACTCCTCCCAATTGTACTAGTGGAGAAGCTGAAGCCATTAGCTGATGGCAGACACACAACGAAGCCAGTTCTCTGCCTAATACAATAGCTCCCACCAGCACATTAATATCCACAATGGTTTATAGCAGGTTATCTGCAGATTTAAAACAACCCATAAGTGCGCATAGGTTTAAAAATACATTTGCTTCTTTTTCCATAATTACAATAGATGAAACTTATTCCCAGGCTCGTTTAAGTTATGATTCATGAGGCTCGTTGCGAGCTGACCATTTAAGGAGAAAATGCTTTAAAACACATCATTAGCAATAAGAAATTCCCATCAGTACTGAAGCTATGGGAAAATTTCAAGTATGTGGAGAATATATGTATTTTACATACCATTTTGTAGCATAATATATATGTTTTATTTATTTTTGCTCATATCTGCTTACTTTTTCTCACCTGTAAATTGAACAGATCAAATAAAGCTATGTCTAGTGCTATTTTTATAATAATCATCCACGAACAAAATTTAAAGTATGTTTACAAATAAATATAGACTTATCATCTGAATAAATTTTAAAATGAAAATATATTAATTTTTGAAATTATAGATTCTTATCAATAAGTTAAGATAATATGGAGAAAAATTCTGTTCTACTATCTACAGAGATAGAATACTGTTAAAAGTTGTTATATATCCTCCCAGACTATTTTTAAATTGATTTATGTTATTTTACTTCCTTATTCTAAATGAAACTATTAATAAAATGATGTTGAGAACTATATCACAGTTTTGAGAATTTTTGAAGAAAAAGCAAAAGTTCAAGCACAAAAGAAAAATTTCATAGCTCTAAAAACAAAACCAGTTTGAGCTATCCTAAGGAAACAAAGGGGGTAACTTATGACAATAATACTGGCATGTCTCGTTGGACACCATGTAGGAATGTAGCTGGTTCTCAGGACTGGATCAGCACCTATAAAGTAGTAAGAACTCAGATGATCTTCACCTTCTGTCTCTTGTCTCTGCAAATTTGCTTAAATCTTATTCCTAATTCCAAATCAATGGAGAAGCACTCTGTATTAATCAAGTTACCAACAGAAAACCAAGACTTAGCCTTTTTTTTTCAGCAAAATTTAATTAAGGGTATATTCACAGTGATAGGGGACAAAAGAAAAGAACCCATCAGGGAGATTGAAGCACCCAAAATATAGGGTTTGGGGTTTCTCAACTAAGGAATATGGGGTTTCTCAACAAAGCTGTAACTAAAGAGAGACACAACCATAGTGATAAGGCTGAAAAAATGAAATATCCAGACCTCTGTCCTCCATTCTGAACTGAAAGCCAGAGGGCCAGGGACCCCCCACAATCCAGTCTATAAGGGCCAGCGCCATGGGCACAGAACAGGGCAGAGAATGAAGAAGGGTGGTGGGATAGGAAATGGAGGAGAGACTAAAGAAGAATGACCAGCATGCACTCTAAGTGACCTACCAGGCTTGGATCCCCCGCCTTCCCCATTCAATCAGTTATAGCCAATTGGTTAAATCACTTAAAGAATGACTCAAGAATCCCTTCTAACTTCCTGCACTGGCTCTTTATAGCATTATCCCATTTGATGTACTATACAGTTCTTACTATTATTACTCATTTAATGCTTGCCTCACACTCTGCAATTTTTCTTTAATGTTAGTGATATTAACTTTTTATCACCTAGTTAATGTGCTGGCCCAATTGATCACTGCATAATCACCTTTTCCCCTTAGAACCAATAACCATTCTTTGGAGGAAGCACTTTAAAAGTAAACAAATATGATGCTTCTCATCAAAAGGTTCTCCCTAAAATTAGCATTTCTCTTAGGAGTAAAATTGGCCATCTTTTTATATGCTTAAGAGCCAACTTTCCTCTTTTTGTGAATTGTCTATTCATGTCTGCCAATTTCATTCAATTCACTCAACAGATATTAGGCACCTAGTATGTGCCAAGGACAGCTCAATGTACTGAGGATATGGGGTGAGCTTAGTTTCAGCCCTCATGGATTTTGCATTCTTATTAAAAGAGGCAGACAGTGAATAAACACAAAAGTAAATACAAAACACATTTTATCTCTACACACACACACACCCAGTTTACAATCCAGAGAAAGAGAGAGAGAGAGAGAGAGAGAGAGAGAGAGAGAGAGAGAGAGAGAGAGAGACAGAGAGAGAGAGAGAGAGAAAGAGAGAGAATTAATGAATATGAATTTGCTAGATACTAAAAATTTGAAGAAATGTGGGGGAGAGAGAGAGATCAAGGGTCTATAGATGCTTGCAACAAGGTAGAGTAATGAATGGCATAATCTGATAGCTTGAACTTTAAATCTGGGTGTTTTTAGGCAGATAAGGAGAATGGTCCAAAAGGTACTCAGGGAATATTTACCTATCTCCAGGCCAAGTGGAAAAAGAGTGCAAAAGGAAAAAAATTCCCTCCTTAAGAAGCCTCATGGGAAGCTGTTTCTGGAGAGAGTCAAGTTTCAGAGAGCAAGGAGATGACAAAATTGGGGCACTTAGGTTAATAATTCAGAGGGTTTTGCTGATAATAGACACAGTCCCAGAGTACTCATTGGAAAGTTTGGGGAATTAAGAAGGAAGAAAGATTTTATAAAAAGTAAACAGATTTATTGGAATGAGGGATGAATATGAATGATTGGGGGCAGCGGGGCCTTGGAAATGTTCTGACAGAGTATTGATAGAAACAAGAATGAAGGGCACAATCTGATTAGTCCCAGATCTTTAAGCAGGATGCAGTGGGGAAGCAGGAAACGTTGGTGAGAAGGGAGGAGAGATGTTTTAGCAAGAATTTAAAGCCCTGGATTCCTCTTCGCTCCTACTGATGATGCATGAGGCGAGAGGAGAGCCCACATTTGATGCGATAACCTAAAACAGATATACAGAAAATAATTGATCTGACTAATAATTGCTAAGGCACTTAGGCAACTCACTTTGAGCCAAAATATTGTAGGATGTGTGGAAAAGCTAACATTATAATTTAGGTTGAAAAAAATACAAAGATGCAATAGTTTGTTTGCCCTCCCTGGCACTGAAAAAATAAACCAGTCTCAATTATCATTGCATTGTCAGTCTCTCCACTTATTGGTTGGATATCCAAATCTTATGTTTTTTTCCATCATCAACATAAAAAGTCCACACTGCAAACACGCAGAGAATTCAACTCTGAATTGAAGAGAATTCTTAAAAACAATAAGAACTATAGAACACTCACCAGTCCAGGCACCAGGCTTAAACCCTTATCCCATGTGACACTTGCAACAGCCTTGTGATGTGTTGTTCCTGTTTTTTCAGAGGCAAAAATAATGAGGCATGGAGAATTGAAACTGCCTTAGGTCAGATAGTGAGTATGTAAAGTATAGTGTGTCTGAGCAGACAGGACTATCTGAAAGCATGAGCTCTATCAGGCTCCTGTCATGAGCATTTCTCAAAGTGCAGTCCTGGACCTGAGAATTTGTAAGAATGCAAATTCTAGGACCCCACACCAAACCGACTGAATCAGAAACACTCAGGTGATGTCCAGCAATCTGTGTTTTTACAAGCCCTGCAGGTGATTCTGGTGCACACTCAAGTTTGAAAACCCATATTTAAAAGTAAGTAAGGATGAAGTATCAGATTACTGAGAGCATGAGAAAGGGTAGGATAAATATCTCTTATCTAGGTTCTTTAAATTCTCTCTCACATGGTTGTGTGAGTGTGTGTATGTGGAGGAGGGGGGTCCAGGTGGGTATGATTATGTGGATGTAGAACAAGCAAGTCAAACTCAAAGGCTAACATGGGCCAACCAAATAGACAAGGTTTAAGTTTATGTGGGCCACAAAAGCTTCAATTATCATAGAAATGTAGATTTATTTCGATGGAGACATGCTGAATACAAAGGGCTAAAATAAATAATTGTTAAAATAATAGAACATTTTAATAAAAATTAATCTTTTTTCTTGAACATTAACTTACCAGACACTGAATAACTGCACAAATTAATAATCATAATGCAAGTAAACCTATTTTTCTTGTTCTCCAAAAGCAAAATATTTCCTGTTGCACACACCAAACAAGTCAGTCCAAGACTAATGACATGGCAATTGGCTGCTGAAATATTCGCTGCTAGTATTAGTGGAGAGAAATGGTGTGCCTATGCATGCATTACGTGTTTAAGGGAAATGAATGCAACACAATTATATTAATCAGCCATTAGCAAACTTTGTAGTTTGTTATTGATAATCATGTGTAACAGGATATTGTAAAAATTAAATTATGAATTTTTTATTAAAGCATTTCTTACATACCGTTATATTGGCTGGGCCGCAAAAATATTCATTGTGGGCCGCATGCAGCCCGCAGGCCACGAGTTTGACATGCTTAGTGTAGAAGTGTAGTACTAGCTAATCTCCTTCCCTCATCATAAATACCTCCAGGATTATTATTAACTTCACAATTCATTGATAATTGCTGTGAGTTCAACAATTCAGAAACAAATCCAGTTAACAATCTGGCTGTTGTAAACTTTGGGACATTAGCACAACTGT
This sequence comes from Corynorhinus townsendii, assembly GCA_026230045.1. Classification (NCBI taxonomy): domain Eukaryota; kingdom Metazoa; phylum Chordata; class Mammalia; order Chiroptera; family Vespertilionidae; genus Corynorhinus; species Corynorhinus townsendii. The sequence goes on from JAPDVU010000001.1 coordinate 180,376,151, forward strand.
TGTCCTGTTTTCTAGTCTATTAAATACGCAAAGAAGCAATGGCACTTAACCTTTTGAAACACTGACGTTCTCATTTGCACTACAAAGTCTAGCGAATTATAGGAGATGTGCTGCATATTTAAGCCTCTCAATTTTACCAGAAGCAAGACTATGCAAAACAGAACAGCCACGTTGTAGGGCTGTAAGACAAGAACACTGTCATGGTATTCATTTCTGATTCTGTACAGGGAAACCTTGTTAGAAAAGACGTTCCCGATGCCAGGAGCTGTTCTAGGGGCAGCTCAATTGCTGAACCAGCCACTTTATCTTTTTTTCTTCTTCAGTGAACAGAGAATCAATATGAAATAGAGTGCAACTGACTGTTTTTGCATTGCATAAATAACTGAATTTCATGGAAAATAGATTTTCCAAAAATCATAGGATTTCTCTCACTTATATCCCCACTTCCCAATCAAAATAGAGACCATTACTTACAAACCATTATTCAGTCCAATACTTTCCCTCAGGCCCTGAGGGCATGATGAAAAATTAAATGCAGCAGGGAAGGAGTCACATGGAGAGGAAGTCCTGCATCCATTGTGCATGTTGTGAGGATCAGCTGGTGAAAGGGGATGGTGCTGAGAAGCAAGCAGCCACTTGCATTGTCTGTCTCCACTAACTTTTATTTCAGCCACTTAACATCTCCCATGTCATATGTATCATTAGCACAGAAGAATTTAGAGACATACAACCATCTCCATTTCTCAGAGAAAGAAGCTAAGGTCACTCTAAACCATAAATAATAATAAATTCAAATGGATCAGAGATCTAAATGTAAAAAATTGAAATTATGCAAGTGCTAGGAGAAAATGTGGGTAGCTTCCTTAAATCTTGAGTTATAAAGAATCCAAGTGCAATAAAAGGAATAGATACTGATAAATAAAACCAACCTACCAAATGTGAGCAACTATTTGTAAATTATATATCTGATAAAGAATTAATATACAAATATTATAAAGAATTCATAAAACTCAATAGCAACTAAATCTAGAGATCAACCAAAGGACTTGTATGCATGCATTAAGCCTAACCAATGGATACAGACAACAAGGGGGTGAGGGCATGAGTGGGGAGTAGGTGGGCGATGGGACGATAAGGACACATATGTAATACCTTAATCAATAAAGAAAAAAAATTAAAAATAAATAAGAATAATTTTTAAATAGATGGAAGATCTGAATAGACATTTTTTTCATGTACCTGTTGTCCATTTGTATGTCAGAAGACATACAAATGGACAACAGGTACATGAAAAAAATGCTTAATATCACTAATAATCAGGGAAATGCAAATCAAAACTACAATGAGATATAAGCTCATACCTGTTAGAATGGCTATCATCAGAAAGACAAGAAATAAGCGTTGGTGAAGATGTGAAGAAAAGGGAACCCTCATATACTCTTTTTTTTTAAATATATTTTATTGATTTTTTACAGAGAGGAAGGGAGAGGGATAGAGAGTTAGAAACATGGATGAGAGAGAAACATCGATCAGCTGCCTCCTGCACACTCCCTACTGGGGATGTGCCTGCAACCAAGGTACATGCCCTTGACCGGAATCGAACCTGGGACCTTTCAGTCCATAGGCCGACGCTCTATCCACTGAGCCAAACCGGTTACGGCCCTCATACACTCTTGATGAGAATATAAATTTTGTGCAACCACTATGAAAAACAGTATGGATGTTCCTCAAAAGATTAAAAATAGAACTATCATATGATCCAGCAATTCCACTTCTGGATATTTATGCAAAGAAAATGAAAACACAAATTCAAAAAGATATGTGCACCCATGTTCATTGCAGCATTAGTTACAATAGCCAAGATATGGGAATAACCTAAATATCCATGAGGAATGAATGGATGAAGAAATTATGGCATAATGAAATACTATTCAGCCATCAAAATAATGAAATCTTGCCATTTGTGACAACATAATGCCTTGAGGGCATTATGCTGAGTGAACTAAGATAGATAAAGAAATAAAAATATCATATTATCTCACTTATATGTAGAATTAAAAAAAAATTAAAGCAATAGATACAGAGAACAGATTAATGGTTGCCTAGGGTGGGTACTGGGGGTGGGAAAAGGAGTTGAGGGAGACAAAAGATACAAGCTTTCAGTCATAAAATAAGTCATGGGGATGGGAGATATAACATGGTGACTATAGATAAGGATACTGTATTGTATATTTGAAAGTTGTTAAGAGAGTAGATCATAAAAGTCCTCATATCAAGAAAAAAACGTTTGTTGCAACTACAACAGTAATTAACTAGACTTACTGTAGTGATCAATTCACAATATATACAAATATAGAACGTAGTACACCTGAAACTAATATAATGTTTATGTCAATTATATTTCAATTTGTAAATATGACCATCTTAATCATGACCACAAAAAGACAAGTAAAAAACTATGAGAAAGCATTTGTACTATGCATCCAAGAAAAGGCTAATTCTTGAATATGTAAAGAACTGTTAAAAATTGAGCAAAAAAGAAAATGGACAAGAGCTATAAATAGACAAGTCACAGAAAAAAAATATATTAATACCTCTTAAAATGGAAAAATGTTCAACTTTGCTCTTAACAAAAGAAAAAATTAAAATTTCATCAAAATAAAATTTTATCCAACAGATTGGCAAAAAAATAAAATGTATATGTCTAGTAAACATTCTACTGATGAGGCTAAGGAAAACATAAATGGTGCATCCACTATGGAGGAGATTTAGCAAATAATAAATCTTTATGCTATGATTCCACTTCTAAGAATTTTACCCTGAAAATATAGTTCCACAATTATGAAATATATATAGTTACTTATCATGTTATCTATAATAGCAAAATACTGAAAATCCAAAATGCTTGTCCACTGAAACTGGGTAAATTTTCTATGCTATATTAATACCATGGAGAACTATCCAGCCAGCAAAGAGTAAGATATTTAATAGGCGTCGTTTTCAAGATATACGTTAGGAGAGAGAACCAAAATGGTGGCAGAATAGAAAGATGTGTCCCAAGCCTTGTCCTGGAACAGATAGAAAGAACAGCTGAGGGTTGCATGAGGAGTGTCTGTTGGAGAGTTAAGGGACAGCTATACTCCAGGAGAAGGTAGGGGACTGCTGGACGGGGTTCCCCTGACCGGGCAGCCCCCATCGCTGCTGGGTTCCCTCCTGGAGCCACCGGCTCGGACACAGAGACTGCGCCATCTTGAAGGGGAAAGTGGATGTTATCTGAAGCCTGAAAATCTACAACTGTGGCACCCATCGAACAGCTGCGAACCCCAGAACACCAGTCCCCAATTGGTGCAAACACACGGATTCAGAGGAGCTCTACACTCCACCAAAGAAAAATCAGATTTTGCCTGGGATAAGGTGAGGTCTCTGGTCCCAGCAGGACAGAGACACACGCACATTGCGAGAGCTGGAGGACCGGGGGAAGTCTTAGCCTAGAAAAAGCTGTGGCTCTTGGGGCTGGCGTGATCCGTGTGTGTGGAAGGGGGTCCTCAGAGCTGCTAATAGAGGGGATCTCTAAAAAGCAACCCATTTTGATCTGACACAGAAGGACAGCTTAAAAACTCTGGGAGTGTGCCAGCTACTTGGACATAAGGGGGAAATGGGGATTGTGCAGTCTTATGAGCAAACCTGGAGTTCACACACTTGCACTTTCTCATCTTTGAATCCTTGTTTCTGATTACTGAGCCCAATACATAGGATCACCCAGTTGGGGACACCCTAGGAGACTGCAGGCGAAAGTTGTGTTTCTGGAACCTGGGGATCAGAGCAGGGAGTGACCATCAGAGAACCAGCTCTGGGGCAGCCCACTCCCACAAACCGGTATTGACTGCCATAGGGAAAGCAGGAGCTAAAGCAGAGGCTAGAAAGGACCCATAGACCTGGAAGTCAACCCAGAAACACTGCCACCCAGGGGCTGAATCACAAATTGACTCTTGTGTAATCACAAATTAAGGAATACAAGAAAGTAAGACACACTGCCTGCTTAAAAATCAGGACCGGTTTACAACACTGAGGAGCAGTGGAACACAGGGAACTGCAATACTGTCCTGAATGGGAAACAGGTGTGTCAAACAGAATAGAGGAAGTGAATGACCTTCACTACTGTACTTTTTTTTTTAATATTTTACTTAAGGAACTAACTTTTTTCTTTTTTCCTCACTTGATTTTACCTTTTTAATTATTACATTTTTTATTTTCAATCAGTATTATTACTACTACTACTTTACCTTATTTTTTTAAAGTGACATTTTATTTTCTCTTTATTTGACTTTGAGATTAGTGTTCTACATTCTATTTTCATCTTTCCTTTAGCATCATTTTACTCTATCTCAACTCTACCTTTATGCCATCACTCTCTTCCTAACTTTTGCCCATTTGTTGTCCTGTTTCTCTTACCCTTTCCCTGCCTTAGATTTTCCCTATTCTTTCTTTTTACCCCCCGTTAAAATTTCACCCTACTTATATATCTAATTTCCAATCCCCTGCTCCAAGTTCATACACACCTCTCTCTTCTCTGTCTTCACTATCCAAAAATTGTTTTTCTCTCTGTCCTTTTGTTGTTGTTTGCTCGAATGTTGATTATATCATTTTTTATGCTTGTTTGTGAGATTCTTTTGCTTGTTCTTTTTTGTTTTGTTTTCTTGTTTGCTTTGTTTTTGTTTGTTTTTTTGCATCTGTTTTTTCTTGCCTCACTTGATATTAATTATTCTTTGTAGTTTGTATTCATCTCCAAGTACCTGCTGCTGGCATTTACTGGGATTAGTGGCTATTTTATTGGAGTCTCCCCCCCATATATACAGTTTGTTCTTGTTTTCTTCTTATTCTCTTTCTTTTTTCTCTTACTTTATATTTTCCTTTTCCCAATTTCATTTTGGCACTCCCTTCTTCTTTTTTTTTTTTTCTCCTCTCTTCTTCTTTTTCTCATAAGCCCTAATTTGCCTTTCTCTGGTGGTCATCTTTATTTGGGGTTATTAATATTGTGAAAACATTTCTGTTCAGTGCCTTGTGTATGGTACTTAGTTGTGTTGTATTCTGTGCCTTTAAATCAACACAGGAGAGAGAGAACTACATAACCAGACACCCAGAGAAGCAGAGACCATAGGGAGACAAAGAACCAGCCCGCATATGAAAGAAAAGCAGGCATCACCAGAAAAGGAAGTAAATGAAATGGAGGCAAGTAACCTGCCAGAGAAAGAATTAAGAGAAATGTCATAAGGTGGATGAAAAGAATGGAAGACAAATTTGACAATATGAGTAAGAACCAAGAGGAAATGAAGAAGAACCAAGAAAAAATGAAAACTGACATCAGTGCTGTAAAGAACTCAATAGAAAGCATCAAGAGTAGACTAGAAGAAGCAGAGGACCACATCGGTGAGCTAGAAGACAAGGTAGGAAAAAATAGCCAAGTAGAGCAGCTTCTAGAAAAAAAAAAAACTAAAAAGCAGGAAGAGAGCCTAAGGGAACTTTGGGACAACGTGAAACAAAACATCTGCATAATAGGGGTTCCAGAAGGAGAGGAAATGGAGCAAAGAATAGAAAACCTGTTTGAAGAAATAATGACAGAAAACTTCCCTGATATGGGGAAGAAAAAACCCACACAAATCCAAGAAGCTCACAGAGTCCCAAGCAAAATGAACCCCAAAAGACTGATATCAAGGCACATTATAATTAAATTGGCAAACACCAACGACAAAGTAAGAATCTTAAAAGTGGCCAGAGAGAGACATAAAGTTACCTACAAAGGAACCCCCATCAGACTAGCAACTGATTTCTCAACAGAAACTCATCAGGCCAGAAGGGAATGGAACAAAATATACAAAGACATGCAAAGGAAGGGTCTGAATCCAAGAATACTGTACCCAGCAAGGCTATCAATCAAAATTAAAGGTGAAATGACGAGTTTCACAGACAAAAAAGGACAAAGGGAATTTATTACCACCAAACCAGCGATGCAAGAAATGCTAAAAGGTCTGCTGCAAAAAAAAAGAAATAGGAAGCGAAGAAGGAACACAGGGGTAAAGAATAAAAATGGCGACAAGTAAGTAGCTATCAATAATAACTTTAAATGTAAATGGATTAAATGCCCTAATCAAAAGACATAGGGTAATGGATTGGATTAGAAAACACAACCCATATATCTGCTATCTACAAGAAACCCACCTCAGGAAAAAGGACGCAAACAGACTGAGGGTGAAGGGATGGAAAAAGGTTTTTCAGGCGAATGGAAATGAAAAAAAAAGCTGGGGTAGCAATACTTATATCTGACAAATTAGATCTCAAAGTGAAGGACATAACAAGAGATAAGGAAGGCCACTTCATAATACTAAAGGGAGCAATCCAACAAGAAGAAATAACTCTGGTAAACATATATGCACCCAATACAGGAGCACCCAAATACATAAAAAAACTCCTGGAGGATATCAAATTAGAGATTGACAGCAACACAATCATAGTAGGAGACTTTAATACCCCACTATCACCAATGGACAAATCCTCTAAACAAAAAAATCAGCAAATAAATGTCAATTCTAAATGACTCACTAAACCATATGGAATTAATTGACATCTTCAGAACATTTCACCACAAAGCCACAGAATATACATTCTTCTCAAGTGCACATGGGTCATTTTCAAAGATAGACCATATGTTGGGACATAGGCAAAGTCTCTTCAAATTCAAGAAGATAGAAATCATATCAAGCATCTTCTCAGATCACAGTGGTATAAAACTAGAAATCAACTACAATAAAAACAATCCAATAAAACCAAATACATGAAGACTAAACAGCATGCTATTAAATAATGACTGGGTTACCAGAGAGATCAAGGAAGAAATAAAAAACATCATGGCAACAAATGACAATGAAAACGCAACAATCGAAAATCTCTGATACACTGCAAAAGCAGTCTTGAGAGGGAAGTTCATAGCTCTACAAGCCTACTACAAAAAAAAAACAAGAAACAATGGAAATAAATTACCTAAACCTACAACTCAAAGAGTTAGAAAGAGAGCAACAAGAAAAGCCCAGTGTAAGCAGAAGGAAGGAAATAATAAAGATCAGAGCAGAGGTAAATGACATTGAAACCAAAAAAAAAAAAAAAAAGATCAACAAAACCAACAGCTGGTTCTTTGAAAGGATAAACAAGATCGATGAACCTCTAGCCAGGCTCACCAAGAAGCAAAGAGAGAGTACCCAAATAAACAAAATCAGAAATGAAAGAGGAGAAATAACAACAGATCCCACAAAAATGCAAAGGATTGTTTTAAAAAATACTATGAACAACTCTATTCCAACAAACTAGACAACCTGGAGGAAATGGACATATTCCTAGAAAAATATAACCTTCCAAAACTCAATCAGGAAGAATCTAAACATCTCAACAGGCCAATAACTATGGAAGAAATTGAAGCAGTCATCAAAAAGCTTCCAGAAAACAAAAGCCCAGGGCCAGACAGCTTCACAGGGGAGTTTTACCAAACATTCAAGGAAGAACTAAAACCTATCCTCCTCAGACTATTCCAAAAAAATTCAAGAGGAAGGAACACTTCCAACCTCCTTCTATGAAGCCAGCATCACCCTGATACCAACACCAGATAAAGACAACACAATGAAAGAGAATTATAGGCCAATATCCCTCCATGAACATAGATGCCAAAATCCTCAGCAAAAGTCTAGCAAATCGGATCCAGCACTACATCAGAAAGATCATACACCATGACCAAGCAAGATTTATACCAAGGATGCAAGGATGGTACAATATCCACAAATCAAAAACATAATACACCACATAAACAAATTGAGAGATAAAAACCACATAGTCATATCAATTGACTCAGAAAAAAAGCATTTGACAAAATCCAACACCCATTTTTTTATAAAAACTCTCAGCAAGGTGGGAATAAAAGGATCATACCTCAACATAATAAAAACCATATATGACAAACCCACAGCCAACATTATACTCAATGGGCAAAAACTAAAACCATTTCCCCTAAGAACATGAACAAGACAAGGATGCCCACTCTCACCACGCCTGTTCGACATAGTACTGGAAGTATTAGCATTGTGATTAGACAAGAAGAAGAAATAAAAGGCATCCAAATTGGAAAAGAAGAAGTAAAACTGTCCTTATTTGCAGATGACATGATATTGTGCATAAAAAACCCGAAAGACTCCCTCAAAAAACTACTAGACTTAATAAATGAATTAAGAAATGGAGCAGGATACAAAATTAACGCCAAGAAATCAATGGCATTTCTATACACCAATAGTGAATGTACAGAAAGAAAGACTAAAAAAGCAATCCCATTTACCATCGCACCAAAAAAATTAAGATACCTAGGAATAAACTTAACTAAGGAGGTAAAAGACCTGTATGTGGAAAACTACACGGCACTGAAAAAAGACATAGAGGAAAACATAAACAGATGGAAGAACATACCATGTTCATGGATTGGTAGAATCAACATCATCAAAATGTCCATACCACCCAAAGCAATCTATAAATTCAATGCACTTCCCATTAAAATACCAATGGCATATTTCACAGACCTAGAACGAACCTTCAAAAAATTCATCTCAAATAAAAAGAGACCCCAAATATCTGTAGCAATCCTGAGAAAGAAGAACGAAGTAGGGGGATCTCAATACCAGATATCAAGCTGTATTATAACGCCACTGTTCTCAAAACAGCCTGGTACTGGCACAAGAACAGACATATAGATAAATGGAACAGAATAGAGAACCCAGAAATCGACCCAAACCACTATGCCCAATTAATATTTGACAAAAGAGGCATGAACATACAATGGAGTCAGGACAGTCTATTCAACAAATGGTGCTGAGAAAATTGGACAGATACATGCAAAAAAAATGAAACTAGATCACCAACTTTCACCATACACAAAAATAAACTCAAAATGGATAAAGGACTTAAACATAAGACGGGAAACCATAAAAATACTAGAGGAATCCACAGGCAGAAAAATCTCAGACATATGCCGATGGAACTTCTTCACTGATACTGCCCCTAGGGCAATGGAAACTAAAGAGAAAATAATCAAATGGGACTACATGAAAATAAAAAGCTTTTGCACAGCAAAGGAAAACATCAATAAAACAACAAAAAAGCCCACTGCATGGGAGAACATATCTGCCAATGATATCAACAATAAGGGTTTAATCTCCAACATTTACAGAGAACTCATACAACTTAACAAAAAGAAGATAAACAACCCAATCAAAAAATGGGAAACTGATCTAAATAGACACTTTTCGAAAGAAGACAGAAGGCAGGCCAAGAGACATATGAAAACCTGCTCAAAGTCACTAATCATCAGAGAGATGCAAATCAAAACAACAATGTGGTACCATCTCACACCTGTCAGAATGGTAATCATCAACAAATCAACAAACGACAAGTGTTGGCGAGGATGCAGAGAAAAATGAACTCTTTTGCACTGCTGGTGGGAATGCAGACTGCTGCAGCCACTGTGGAGAACAGTATGGAGCTTCCTCAAAAAACTAAAAATGGAACTCCCATTTGACCCAGTGATCCCACTTCTAGGAATATATCCCAAGAAACTAGAAACACAAATCAGAAAGCATATATGCACCCCTATGTTCATAGCAGCACAATTCACCATAGCTGAGATTTGGAAACAGCCTAAATGCCCATCAGCAGATGAGTGGATTAAAAAACTGTGGTACATCTACACAATGGAATACTACGCTGCGGTAAAAAAGAAGGAGTGCTTACCATTTGCAACAACATGGATGGAGATGGAGAGTATTATGTTAAGTAAAATAAGCCAGGCAGAGAAAGATAAATATCACATGATCTCACTCATTTGTGGAATATAATGAACGGCATAGATTGATGAACAAGAACAGATTCAGAGACTGAGAAACGTCGATCAGAACCTCAAACCTCAGGTAAGGAGGGGTCGGTGGGAGTAAGGGGGAGAGATCAACCAAGGGACTTGTGTGCATGCATATGAGCCTAATCAATGGACACAGACAACAGGTGGGTGCAGCATGAGTGTGGGGTGGGGAGTAATGGGGGAATAAGGACACATATGTATAAAAGTAATAAAATAATTTTAAAAAATAGAAAAGAAATTGTGAGGTAACCAGAACCCCAAGAACGCCTGAGAACATCTTTCTTGCCATGCTAGCAGTCATCAGCTGTACAGTAATATTACCTGGGGAAAATGGGAAAGTATTTTGGACTTACGTTCCTGACCCTTCATGGGTAAGAGCCCTTACGTGGGCTGATCCCCCACCTAACGTAGTCACCAATAATACCAAACACCTTGGTCATCCAGGAGAACCATGGGTGGGACAAAGAAGTATAATTACACAGAGGTCACCACCCAGCTTCCCTTTTGTATGACACAAAATCAAACCACTGCTCCTTTGTGTGTAAAATTAAAGAGAGGTTTCTGGCTTGCGTGGACACCAAAGGAAGGGGCTATCACTACTTGCTCCTGGGAGAAGTGCAGAAAATGTAACTAAGACCTTGTCTATACAAAAAGAAATTGACAGCCAGTTTGAAATGGAATTGTCATGGCCTAGAGCAAAGAATATCCTTACATGATATTATTCTACAATCTCATTATAATTTTTCCCAGATTTGTATTACCCCCATTACCTATAATAGTACCTCGCACCCTTGGGAATCAATAAATTATCTTTTGGGTGAAACAAAGGTAACACATCTCTTGATATTTTAGAATTACAACAGCATAATGTACAATTATCCCAAACAAACTTACAAATTAATTCTTTGTATGTCTGTCAGCAATTTAAAAGGACACGAAGGGATTTAATCCCTTCCACTGTACAGAGGGCCCCCTGGGAAGGCACTAGAACATTCTATATTGGCCCCTCTTGCCCCTTTGGCCAAGATGGACCCACATTGCCCACAGCTGTTGCCTGAGCTTTCTGTTCATCCTGAGGTTGAAGCCTCGTGGTGGCTGGTACCATGGATCTCTCTCACCCAGTTGGGTGAGCTGGGCCCTCCCTGGAGAAGAAACCTGGGTTCCCCAAGATATGTGACCAGTGCTGGGGCACACCAGCAGGTGAGAGGATCCCAAGGCAGGTGCTGGGCATGGAGGCCATGGGGGCATAGGCCACCAAGGAGATAGAACTGAACCTCACATCACCCTGCTTGGCCCCGGAGGATGGTAATCTTATCCAGAGAAACGGGTAAGATTCCTCAAGGAAGGAACAACCTAAGACAGGCACAGTTGCAGAGGGGCCATCAGGAGAGAACTTGAGAGTCAACAGAGGTGGGGCACAGACCCTCACCCCCCCAACTTTGCAGGGGCCTGAACCCTCACCCCTTCTGAGAGAGGTCTCCTGCCCCCATGTCTGCTGCACTTCCCATGCCCAGCTCAAATCGGGACACAGGTAACAGACAGAGACTTGACCAACAGCAGCTGCCCTCTCACTACAACAAGACTTGTTTATGTTGTCTTCTACCCATGATGTGAGGAAGTGGATTTTTGATATCTAAATCCAGCCCAGCACCAGGAATGTTCAGGGCCTACTCAAGAAGGCAAATAATCCTTCCCACTAATATTTACAGGGTAAAATAAGATTGTTGATAGAGTATTAAATTTGACAATAAAATAGTAGTCAAGTTCTCAGACTAATTTAAATTGGCTAATTGAAGTAAGCGAATATTCTAGAAAAATTAATGGTACTGGACAAAAAGCTGTTCCTAAAGTGTTAACTAAAATTTTTAATGGTAGTTCATCTCATAGTAAAATTGCATAACATGTAATGAACCTAAAGCAGTCATATTTTAGTGCAAAAAATTAAAATTTAAAAGCTATCAAGACTACATTATAAAATTTCCAAAAGCCTCCTAATATTTAAACCAAAAAGGGTGGGGGGCAGTATAAGAATATCATGTAAGGAAAAATATCCAGTAAGTAAATTACATCTAGAAAATTTTTACTTTAGAAAATTAACTTTCATTTGTAATGCTAACAGCAAGACACCCATGAAAAACACACATGGTGGCAAAACAAGCCAAAGGAAAATCATTTGGGCAAAAAAATGAAAAAAAGGATCCCAAGTCAAATTTATAGAAAAGATTCCTTTATTAACTTTTGGTCGAGAATATGTTTGTATATTTTCAGAAAGCACCTCCAAGACCACGTGGATTCCTGCAACAGAGAGGAATTGTTCCAGCCATGAAGACAGAAGAGAAACAGTCCAGAGATGGAAGACGCTGACGACGCCTTGCCATACTAGCAGTCAGCAGCTGTGTGTCTCGGCAGGTTGCCCAGGACCAAACCAGAGAGGGTCAGACCTGCATTACCACCATTTGTCCACCACCCAGAACTGAAATATCATTGCTGACATGTACACATAAGGACCTGTTTGACTTTGAAATTGGGACTCAAAAAAAACTGTTGGCCCAAAAAGAAACTCACTACAGATGATTCATTTGCCTCTCAGCATAACCATTACTACTTGTCCCATTTTCGGTTTTTATAAGTGTATTTCTAGTATCACATGATCTCGCTCATCTAGGGGAAATAATGAATGACATAAACTGATGAACAAAAACAGACCTGGAGACAGGGAAGTATTGATCAGACTGTCAAACCTCAGGGAAGGTAGGGGAGGGTGGGGGTCAGGGGGAGAAATCAACCAAAGGACTTGTATGCATGCATATAAGCCTATCCAGTGGTCATGGATAACAGGGGGGTGGGGGCATGAATGGGGAAGGGTTCAGGAAGAGAATGGGGGGATGAGCACAAATAAGTGATACCTTAATCAATAAAGAAATTTAAAAAAAAGATATATGTTAAATGGAAAGGTAACGTAAACCATAAAACAGCACACACACATATACACATATATATGTAAAGCTATTATGCATGTAAAATAAAAATATGTACATGTATATGTCTGCATGCATTAATATCCACATGCAAGCATTTTTGCTGTTTTTGCAAAGAGAAATAGTAATGATAAACCAAAAAATAATGAAAATGGTTACCTAAAAAGTAGATGAGAAATAAATAAAAGGGATGGTGATAAGAGAAGACTTCTCTGAGTATGCTATTTTTATTGTTTTGATTTTGAGCTATATAGATTTCCTATCCAAAAATAACGTTAAGTAAAGAAAGTATGAAGTACAACATGCCCTAAAATTGTTTAAAAGGGGACGCATGTAATGCTTTCAACAATAAAGATGTTTTTAAAAAGGAAAAATAAAAAAAGAAATAGCAGTAACTTAACATAGCAGTAACTTAACATAGCTATACATTAATTTGACAACCACAGAAAAACAGTACTCTGATTATACAACTTAAGTAAGGTATTTAAGAAGAAGGAAAGAGATATAAAGAAATCTTGAAATTTACTTAGTAGTTTTGTTATTACTGCAGGTAGTATTCTGAAACACTTTTCATGTACTTTGGGAGACAGCAATATGTTGATGATGTTGAGAACCAAAATTTTCACTACAGAAGAAGAGGAGAAACTATGTACACATACACACTTCCTTGCTCTGTTCACTGAAAGTGCATAGAAGCAATGACACCAATGACACTTCAGTAGAAATGAGCACATGTAACTCCTAGAGTTGGTATTCTAAATACCATAATCAATAAAATGAAAGGATTTTATTAATAGGATTTTATTAATCCTATCTAATGAAAGGATTTTATTAATAGGATTTTATTAATCCTATCTAATAAAAGAGTAATATGCAAATTTATCATACCTCTGCTACACCCACAAGCCACGCCCACCAGTCAATCAGGAGTGAGTATGCAAATTAACCCAACCAAGATGGCTGTGGCCATGGAGCTGCAGCAAGCAGGAGGCTTAGGTTTCCCCGGCAATGGAGAAAGCCAAGCTTCCCTGCTGCCATGGCTGGCCCAGGACTACACTCAAGGCTACAAAATTTCAATTATAGGAGATAAATAAATCCCAACACAAATGGCTGTGGCCACCAAGCAAGCTGGAGGCTGGGCTCTGCTCAAGGCTACAAAGTTTCAATTATAGAAGATAAATAAACCCCAGATACCAGGACCTCCATTTGGGTCACCGGGGGGCATGGCCGGTCTGCAAACCACCACAGGTCCCTCGCCCAGGCCTTTCCATGGCCCAAGAGAACCCCCACCCTGATCTGGACACCCTTCATGGAAAACCAGCTGGCCCCCACCCGTGCACCAGGCCTCCATCCTATCTAATAAAAGAGTAATATGCAGATTGACCATCACTCCAACACACAAGATGGCTGCCCCTATGTGGTCAAAGATGGCTGCCCCCATGTGGACACAAGATGGCCAGCAGGGGAGGACAGTTGGGAGGGACTAGGCCTGCAAAGGAGGGAATTTGGGGCTGATCAAGCCTGCAGGGGAGAGCAGTTAGGGGTGACCAGGCAGCAGAGGAGGGAAGTTGGGGGCGACCAGGCCTGCAGGGAAGGACAGTTCAGAGAGACCCAGGCCTTCAGGGGAGAGCAATTAGGGGTGACCAGGCCTGCAGGAGAGGACAGTTAGGGGCAATCAGGCTGGCAGGGGAGCAGTTAGGCATCAATCAGGCTGGCAGGGGAGTGGTTAGGGAGTGATCAGGCTGGCAGGCAGAGCAGTTAGGGCAATCAGGAAGGCAAGCAGGCAAGCAGGCAAGCAGTTGGGAGCCAGCAGTCCTGGATTGTGAGAGGGATGTCTGACTGCCCGTTTAGGCCCGATCCTACCTGGATCGGGCCTAAACGGGCAGTCAGACATCCCTTGAGGGGTCCCATATTTGAGAGGGTGCAGGCTGGGCTGAGGGACACACCACCCCCCATGCACGAATTTCGTGCACCAGGCCTCTAGTGTGTGTGTGTGTGTGTAACACACACACACACACACACACACACACACACTGAGTGGCCAGATTATTATGATCTCTGAATGAATAATAATCTGTCCTCTAGCCTCTCTCTCTCTCTCTCTCTCTCTCTCTCTCTCTCTCTAAATATATATATATATATATATATATATATATATATATATATATATATATATATATATATATATTAGAGGCCCAGTGCATGAATTTGTGCATGGGTGGGATCCAGCCAGCTTGGTCAGGGGGAGGGGACATGGGCAGTTGGCTAGCCTGCCTGCTGGTCGAACTCCTGGTCAAGGGGACAATTTGCATATTAGCCTTTTATTATATAGGATATATTGGGTGGCCAGATTATTATGCGTTCAGAGATCATAATAATCTGGCCACTCAAAAACGAAAGGAGTTAACCAAAGACCAAAGATCTACCAAAAATCACAGGAGCTGTTGCTCCTACTGGAAAAATTGGAACAAGCTGAGCATCAAAAGGTACACCGATTATAGTGAATAATATCACACTAAAGAAAGAAAGAATCCATGAGTCTACAATCACATACACACACACACACACACACACACACACACACACGCACGCGCTAGAAGGAAGGGAAAGCTCTTCTTTATCATCTAGAACAGATGTCTGAAAATTACCGCCCATGGCCTAAATCCTGCTGCAGCCTGCTTTTGTGCAGTCTATGAGCTAAGTATAGCTTTTTGCACTTTTTAAGAAAATTTTAAAAGTAATATTCAACAGAGACCATACATGTGCCACAAAGCCTAAAACATTTATTATCTGGCTCTTTAAGAATTTGAAGACCTGTGATCTAGAAGAATGACTGTATTAAATAATCACCATTTTGCAATCACCAATGCAATACAAGATGCAGGCAAGAATTATCCTAAAGCCATATTCTAAAAGATTGCTTAAAAAAAAGAAAAAAGAAAGGATATTCATATACTTCCAACTTTTACTCATCGAAGTTTTATTAATTACAAAGATGCAAAGCTATATTTAAAAGTAAGCAAACTGTTGAAACATTGGGTTTTTAACATCTGCTGCTATATTTGTAAACAAAGACAAGTGTTGCTTTAAGAAGTAATTATAATTAGGAAGAGTGTATGGATGTGATACTTGATATTTTTAAAGATACACTTGTTTGCTTTTCTGTACTATACCTGAAAACTGGTTTAAAAATGTATTTTCATGGTTTCACAGTTTTAAAAGATAATAAAATGAAATTAAGAAACCACACATACCTTCAATAATATTGAAACAAAGTGACATTATGAACTTCCTGAAGTGATGCAATGGGAAATACATAAATTTTGCCAAGACATTTTAACCATAATCTAATCCAGGGGAAACAATGACAAATCCAGTTTGAGGAAAGCCCCACAAGGCAATTGGTTCAGACTCACAAACTGTTAATGTTTGGAAGACAAAAGGAAAAAAATGGAGGGGATGAGCTACATTTTGGATCAAATGGATTAAAAACATGACAAGAAACTTCAATGAGTGATTCCTAACATAAATAATATTTGGGAACAAATGGAGACATTTAAATTTAAACTGTACACTACATAATATTAATTTTCAGTGACAAATGTCTTTTCTGTTATTATTTTGTAGTTAAATATGAGAATGTCTTGTTCTTTTTTTAAAAAAATAGCTCACATACTTTGGGATGAAATGTCTTAATGTCTGCAACTTACTTTTAAGTAGTACAGACACCTAATACACATGTGTGTGCATGTGCACGTGTGTGTGTGTGTGTGTGTGTGTGTGTGTGTGTGTGTGTGTGTAGAGAGAGAGAAGAAATAAATGGCAGAATAATTTAGCAATCAGTGAACATAGGTAAAGGGTGTATGCATCCTTATTGTACTATTTCAACTTTTCTGTGGCTTCAAAATTTTATTAAAAGTTGGGAAATTTTTAAAGGTATTGGTTTATTCAGAGTGAACATGGTCTTCAATTTATCTGCCAGGTTTTGGTTTCCAATTTATCTGCTAGGTTTTGGTTATCTGCTAGTTTGGTTTAGTCATTACCTGATGACTGAAATAAACCCAGCCACAAAAGGAAAACCAAGCTACCAGTGTCAATACAAAAGTCAAACAATTTTTTCCACTGAAAAGAAAAAAAACACCAACATTAAATTTATTGACAAGTAATATTTTTTTTAAATAATTTTTATTGATTTTTAGAGAGAAATGGAGAGGAATAAAGAGAAAGAAAAACATTGATGGATTGCCTCCGGTACATACCCTGACTGGTCCCCAACCTGGAATTAAACCCACAACCTGGGTATGTGCCCTGACCAGGAATCAAACTGGCGACCTCTTGGTGCACAACCAACTGACCCACATCAGCCAGGGTCCAAATAATATTCTTATAAATTGTTACTCTCCCAATGCAATGTAACCAATTATTGCTTTATGTCAGCATCTACTAACAGGAAGAGAGAAACAGGCAGAATTTGTGTCAAATTACACATGGCAAAATTTTTATACTCTAAGAATAACAATATGTCAAACATTAATAAAAGGAGATACAGAAGGAATATTTTTTATAATTTACAGGACAGGAAATCACATTATCTCCTTCCATTATATGATTAAATATTGCAGGAAAGATACATTCAGGTTTATAGTTCTAATAGACAGATATGCAAGGTATATAAGCAATCCTACAATCCCTCTTCATTACAATCATCCCAATCTCAGATGGAGCAAAAAAAAATGACACATGTAGAAAGGGGCACTAGCCTAAAAGGCAGAAGACTGAGGTTTTGGCTTTAGCTCTGCTTCTAAAATAGCTCAATGCTTTTTGGTAAATCACTTACTTTTCTCTGAGCTTTGATTTAAGATTGTTAGAACTATAGAATTAAGGGCTGTTTATTTTCTTTTTTTTTTTTTTCAAGGAATGGGAGAGGAGGAGGCAATCTAAAATAATTATTTTACTAGAAATAAAAATTCAATTTGATGTACATATTATTAATTAAAATCCACTGGCACAGAGAGGGGACGATACCAGGATGTACATAAAACGGATTAGCCTGAGGGAGTCACTCACTTCTAGATTAGGGGCTGTGCTCTGTGGGGAGGATCACCTGGCCGAAGAGCCAGCCTATCAAAGTTCAGGGTGAGAGAGAGCCCCAGAGGAAGAGTGGACATTGGACTGGCTCAGAAAGATGGCCACTGACTGTCTTCTGTCTGATATGACCTCTCTACCTAGAGCCACAGAAATCCTCATATCTTTGGGGTTTTTTTTTTATTATGCATTCTAAAAATATTTTGTAACCAGGTAGCAACAGAATTTGAAAAGACCACCCCCGCCCCCAACAAAGGGGAGAAGAGTAAACCCTGAAGAAGTAAAGTCAGAATGGTCCAAATACTGTGAAATTTTAGAAAAATTTGCCTAAACTTCTGAGGATGTGAATGCCTCCAAATGAGTATGGATTTATTCAAACACAGTAAGACCATAAGTAAGTAGAATGCTTAAGAAATGGATTGTCTGATTGACAGCGAGTTAATTTGGAAAACTTTGTCTCTCAACTCTTCACTATTCTAAGTGTATTTTTAAATAAAATAAAAACACACAGACAACTTTTCTTTTCTAAATAAGAACAGTTTCCTGAACATTATTGAATCTTCCTTTGATCATTTTAGGTCCTGTGGTACCTCCAAGTCGTTATTTGAAATGACAATTCCTTTGCACAGGGATTGAAGAGATGGGATGTGCTAACTAACATTGGACTGAATCTACACAGAACTCCTGCATCCCTGAAAGAAGCTGTTTAGGAGGCAGATAAATCTTGAATATGAACTACTTCTTACTCTCTGCCTCCTCATGAAATTTGAATATGGCAAAAAAAACCACCCAACTTACTGAGAATTTTTATCAGTTTGGGTTCATGAGTTTATTTCATCAAACTTCTACGGTATTTTGCTTTAAATCAAAGTGATTCAATATCCATCTATATCGCCTGTAATGTCTGCACTCTTTCAACAGAGCAATTAGAGAAATATTTCTTGGCCCAGACATTTTCAAGGACATTTCTGAAGCTTATAACTGACAAATCATTTTTTTTAAGTACTATAAAAAGTTGGGAGCAGAAATTCTACTCACAATTTAACTTCCTTGAATTGGTAGGCACTGTGTTTTAAATTCTAATTCTGTTGTGGAGCAAGCATAGATTGAAATTTTTAAGACAAATACAGTATATTATTTGCACTGGGAAATGTTATCCATCAATAGTTTTTAATAAACAATGGCAAATTTTATTTAAATTGTTTGCTCCTGGGAGCTCTTCCTAGCATTCCTCCACTGGTTTATGTGTACACAGAGCAGTGTCCACAAACTTTGTATGACACTGACATCAATTTATAGTAATGTAAAAAAATCTCTAAACATTTTAACATTATCAGGCTGAGGATATATCTGACTCTAAATTAGTATCTGATTTTTACTTTTTTTCTTCAAAGATGCATACACATTCAAATTCTTTGTTTAAAAAATGGAAATGGTATATGCACAGGCAATATGATCAGTGTCCCTGGGATGGTTCACAGAAGCACTATCTATAGTGATTTAGCAGGAAGTTCTCAATGCAGGAGAGTGTTTCAAAAAGGTCAGTGTTATGTCCTGATGTAATTAATAGAATTTTAAGCCTTTAACTCTTTTTTTAAAAAATTCCCGTATGCTCAAGATAAGCACTCTGGTATGATGGCAGGAATAGAGGCATACAGGAACCAAAAAGCATAAAATATCACTCAACAAGGATCATCCAGCTACTGCCACTGTTAAAGGCGACAAAGATCAATAATGAGCCCTGATACCACACTGTCTCTTGGAGACCAATTCCACTTGGTGGTCAGTTGGCCACACAGGAATCTCTTTACCCCAAAAGGCACAGCAAGTAATTTTGAAAAAAGAATCGCCACACATTCCAGATAGGTCTTCAATAAGCACCACTACCTAAGGGTTTACAGAGCATTTGATCCACTGACAGGACACCCCACACATTCTCACACCAGACCAAGAAACTCACCTTAAGCAAAGAAAATAAGGCCAAGGCCATGAAATCCAATGGTCCTTACTTACTTCCCTACCTAGAAGCTGCTGGTCTAACTGCACACCAGAATGAAGTGTTAAAGGTGCTGCTGAGGCCGTAGATGGGAGACAACATCTTCCCCTCGTGTGTATGGCCCCAGTGAAGGAGATTCTCCTTCTTCACTTTTAGCCCCTACCCAAAAACTGGTTGACATGGAGACACTAAAGCCCAACACTGCCCCCTCACCCCCCAAAAGAAATGACTCTGGCCCAGCTGAGTGGCTCAGTGGTTGAGCATCGACCTATGAACCAGGAGGTCACCGTACCATTCTGGGTCAGGGCACATGCCTGGGTTGCGAGCTCCATCCCCAGCGTAGGGTGTGCACGAGGCAGCCAATCAATGATTCTCTCTCATTATTGATGTTTCTATCTCTCTCTCCCTCTCCCTTCCTCTCTGAAATCAATAAAATAATATTTAAAAAATAATAAAAAAGAAATGACTTTGAAGGGGCTGTCCCAACTTCAGAGCTGAGTTCTTGTGACAACATCACGGCCCAAATTCTTCCAGTGCCTAACCCTGCTTCCTTTTCTTCCCTCCACCTTACCGTGGGTTTAATCCCAGGACCATGTCCTAAAAAACATCCTGCATGCTCCATTCCATCCTAGAGTCTATTTTCTTGGGTAAACAATCTGCAACAATAAATTTCCTTTAAGGAAACTTATGTACCCCTGCCAGATTAAGAGAAGAAAAAAATCTCGCTATTTTGCTTAGGCTGCATTTTTTCTTTATACCTGAGTAATTTTTCTTTCTCCTCTTAAGGTCTTTCAAAGAGCTGTACTACATAAGATGATTTTTAAAATAATTTTTGATTCCACCAATATAGTCACATAGTTAAGGAAGGTAAAGAACCAAGACAAAGAGTATAAAAGAATCTAACTATGAAATAAAAGAGTTGGATCTTTGTGGCCAAAAACAGTTGCTGATATATATGACATACATAATTGGCACATAAATTTAAATTGATCCAATTGATCAGAAATCGGGTACTTTTATACCAGCATCAGATTGTAATACCACTTGCTAGCTCTTCTTTCTTGTTTTCTCCTCCTGGTCTTGGCTCATCTTTCAATCTCTGGAAACTGTTTCAAACCTGAATCCCAGGAACTTGTCATTGTTTACCTCTGAGACCAGTTTAACCCTCTGGACCTGCCAAACTTCTCCTTCCAGAAGCTATCTGCTACCTTGACACGCTCACTGCCTAGACCTGCACTATCCAGCAGTGTCTAGTATCTGCCTTAACTAGACACCTACTCCTGGTCAACTATATTTCTTCTTACGCTGCAAGGATAAGACTTCACACCCTCTGAGGGAAAGGCCACTCCTGCCATAAGGAAAATTTATGTGTGATCACTTGCACAAGGTAAATGACTATTTTTCCTTTTGTTTTTACTTTGTTGGTTCATTTGTTTTGATCATTATAAATATTTGATTGCTTGTAAATTAAGTGCACTCATGCAATGTGACCCAATGGATTGGACATGCATAGGATAACCCTTGCCTCTGTCAGGATCTCACCTGTGTAAATGCAGCATCTTGCTGACAACCTGTCCCCAAACTCGTTTTACCTGTTTCAGATTTCAATTTACATATTCAACTCTTCCAGATTCTTTCCATTTACATATTCCCACCCACTAATTTTTACCCATGTACATAATTTTACCCTTTCCAACTTAATCTCAGCCTGTGACCAGAATATCAATTTTGCTATTCTATATGGGTATCAACCCCCAAAGGGGCTCATTCATTTAGCTATTGGATTGTTATACAGAAGAGAAAAATAAACACTGAATTTATATAAACACATTAGCTTTTTATAAATCAGATCGGCCCTGTCAGTGAAGTGTCAAAATCCATCTCTTGGTTCATTAATAGTATAAGCAAATCTATCCCTGTGGGCAGACTTTAAACATGAGAGAGATTAACACAGCTGCACTAATGCAATCACAATGTCAATAATTTATATTGTGAGGAATGGAATTGGTAAACCACATTTTAATTATATGGGTTCATTCTAAAACTTGTGTGATATTTTAAAATTCATCTACTCAGTAATTAATTTTGGCAAGATTATTTTAATAAATTGTAATCACATATATGATAGTAGCATCCTTTTCTCTCCGTAATATATTTTTCCTATTTTCTTGGACATTTGTAAAAATATCCCAGGGGTCAGATCTATTCATGACCTTCAAATTTACCAAGCTATGTAAGTGTGTTTAAGTCACATTAGTTCAATATGTTACCAATGGGAGAACAAGTTACTCAATAAATGAGTGGATATCTGAAAGCATTACTCTGTGTTCATGAATTTCATGTTTGCTCCAAAGTGCAATAAATAGAAAGAAAATAGCTTGAAAATTCAAAGCATGTGATTGAAAATTCAGGAGCATATTGGATGATTTTAGTAGTTATACAGTTTTTAAGAGGCAAAAACATGTTACATTTGTGAAAAATAAAATAAGGCTAAAGTCCCTAATACTATTAAAGATTTGAAAGGAAGTATTTTTTCCATTATTTTTTCTGACAGGCCTAAATTCTCTGTTGTCCATGTGCTTTTGTTTACAACAGTTCTAGTGATAAATCTAGCTTAAAAGACACAAGACATGCAAAAATATAAAAATAAAACCAGACCACCAACTGACATTAAGCAAAAGAATAAGTTCAAAATGAATCAAAGACTTAAACGTAAGTTATAAAACCATAAGAATCATAAAAGAAAACATAGGCAGTAAAATCTCAGATATCTCATGTAGCAATATTTTTGCCAATATATCTCCTGGGGCAAGGAAAACAAAGGAAGAAATAAACAGATGGGACTACATCAAACTAAAAAGCTTCTGCACAGCAAAAGAAACCATCAACAAAACAAAAAGGGAACCCACTGTACTGGAGGACATATTCTCCAATGACAGATCAGATAAGGGGATAATTTTCAAAATATATAAAGAACTTATGCAACTCAACACCAGGAAGACAGACAATCCATTTAAAATATGGACAAAGGACCTGAATAGACACTTCACCAAAGAGTACATACAAGTGGCCAGAAACACATGAAAAAATGCTCAGTGTCGCTAATCATCAGAGAGATGCAAATTAAAACAACAATGAGGTATCACCTCACACATGCCAGAATGGCTACCATCAATAAACCAAAAAACAGCAGTGTTAGCAAGGATATGGAGAAAAGAGAATCCTCATACACTGCTGGTGCAAATGCAGACTCATGCAGCCACTGTGGAAAACAGTATGGAATTTCTTCAAAAAATTAAAAATGGAACTGCTGTTTGACACAGCAATCCCAATTCTGAGAATATATCCTAAGAATCCCTAAATACCAATCAGAAAAAATATTTGCACCCCTATTTTCATAGCAGCATTATTTATAATAGCCAAGAACTGGAAATAGTCAAGTGCCCATCAAAACAAAAACAAAAAACAACACAAAAAAACTCTGGCACATTTATACCATGGAATTCTATGCAACTGTAAAGAAGAAGAAACTCTTACCCTTTGAGATAGCATGAAGGGACCTGGAGAGTATTGTGCTGAGTGAAATAAGCCAGTCAGAGAAAGACAAATACCCTCTGATCTCACTTATATGTGGAATCTAATGAACAAAATAAACTGACCCACAAAATAGGAGCAGAGGTATGAATACATGGAACAAACTGACAGATCTCAGAAAGGAGGGGGGGGGGGGGAGGAAACGGAAAGAGATTAGCCAAAGTACATATATGCATACATGCACAGCCTATGGGCACAGGCCATATGTGAAGGGTGGGGTGAGAAAATGGGTGATATCAGTAATAGCATCAACAAAAAATAATAATAACATGAGAGAAAAAAGACACAAGACATTCAATCCAGTGACATAATTGAAATTATCCTGGTTCTTCAGCAAGTTGGAAATTTGAGAAGGAACACTTGTAAGTCTCACGGACCACTAGGCTGCTCTGTTACTTTTCTTTTAATCTTATATTTGTACTGCCATTGCAAAGTATTTCCACATGCATTTTTAGCCTATCTGATCATTTGAAGACAAAATAGTTATGATAGGTATTATTATCTCTATTTAATAGTTGAAGAAACTAATATTGGAGAGGTTTGGACTTCTCAAGGTCACACAGCTTTCCTGCTGGAGCATTTGCAGCACCATCTTCAGCTTTGATAACATCACATCTTTGCTGCAGTTAAAATGAAGAGAACATGCTCTGTTTACATTTGCATCACAGGGGCATAGAACAGTACGAATACCCTGCAATTTGATGTATGTTTGGTGAATGAGTGATTGGAGAGATGGCCAAATGCCTGGGTGACTGGTGGACTCCATACGGGAGGGATGACACAGCCACTCTTTGGCAGTCACTGAATGAGTAGTTTTGCAGTGGCATTATGTCTAGAGCTCTGAGAACCTTTAGCTAATAAAGAAGATGTGAGATAGATAGATATTGATATATAGATGATAGAGAGAGAGACATAGACATATAGATATAAATATATGCATAGATATATAGAGTTGGGTAAAAGTAAGTTTACAGTTGTTTATATGGAAAATAATGCAATTAATAAATAATACAGAAATAAACTGTGTTTTGCATACTCACAACTGTAAACCTACTTTTGCCACTCTGTATATAAAAATACACAAACAATAGAATATTATTCAGTAATAAAAAAAGAATGAAATCTTGCCCTTTGTGACAACCTGGAGGGATCTATCAGATACTATGCTAAGTGAAATAAGCCAGACAGAGAATGACAAATACTGTATGATTTCACTTATATATGGAATCTAAAAAATAAAAAAAGAAAACAAATGAATAAACAAAACAAAATAGAAACAGATCCAACTCACATAGATTCTGATTTAATTATCCAGGCAAGGCCATAGTATAAAATTTTTACAGACACCCTCAAGTGATTCTAATATACAGTCAAATGCTAACAACCACTGACTTAAGACACTTTCTATATCAGTGTTTCTCAAACTTGTTTGATATAAGACTCAATCTTGTTTGATGTAAATAAGTTATTTATTTTAAAAACCAACTCTACAAAGGACACTGTCAAGAAAATAAAAAACAGGCCACAAACTGGGAGAAAAATTTGCAAAAGTCATCTAAACTAATAAAAGAGAAATATGCAAATTGACCATACCTCCACAACACCCACCAGCCAATCAGGAGTGAGTATGCAAATTAACCCAACAGAGCTGTCAGGTTAATTTGCATACACAAGCACGGAGCAAAGACTGAAGACTGAAGACTGAAGATTACTGAAGATTACTGAAGACTGAAGAGACTTGGCTTCTCTGCTGTGGCCGGAGCGAAGGCCTGGGTCCCGGGTGCCGGAGGAAAACCTGTGCCAGCAGCCAGGGGAAGGAAGACCTATTGCATGAATCTTTGTGCAATGTGTCTCTAGTATCTGATAAACAACTATTATCCAAAATATACCCAATAAAAAAAGCCTCTTTAAAACTGAACAATAAGAAAACAAACAACCCGATTTAAATGGTCCAAAGACCTTAACAGACACCTCATCAAAGCAGATATATAGATAGCAAGTAAGCATATGAAAAGCTGTCCCCCATAATATGTCATTGGGGCAGTGCAAATGAAAACAACAAGATACCACCACACACCTCATAGAATGGTCAAAATTCAGAACTCTGTAAAAAACAAATGGTGGTGAGAATGCAGAACAAAGGAACATTCATTCATTGTTGGTGGGAATGCAAAATGGTACAGCCACTTTGTAGGATCATTTGGAAGTTTATTATAAAGCTAAACATACTCTTACTATATGATCCAGGAGTTACACTCTGTGGTATTTACCCAAAGGAGCTGAAACTTACATCCAACAAAAGCTTGCACACAAATATTTATAGCAGCTTTGTCCATAATTGCCAAAAATTAGAAGCAACCAAGATGTCCTTCAGAAGGTGAATAGATAAATAAACAGTGGTACAATGCAATATTATTCAGGGCTAAAAAAATAATTGGCTATCAAGCCATGTAAAGACATGAAGGAATTTTAAAATCATATTGCTAAGTTAAAGATACCATCTGAAGGGCAACATACCATTTGATTACAACTATATAACATTCTGGAAAAAGCAAAACTATGAAGACAGATAAATAGGTGAAGTACAGAGGAATTTCAGGGCAATGAAACTAGTCTGTATGATACTATAGTAATAGATACATGTCATTATACATTTGTCAAAACCCATAGAATGTACAACACCCAGTGTAAACTATGGACTTTGGGTAGTTATGAAGTATTAATGTAAGTTCATCAGTTGTAACAACTTTGGCATTCCAGTAGGGGATTACTGTGTGTTTGTTAGGGCAGGGAGAGGCTGTGTGTTTGTTAGGGCAGGGAGAATATGGGAAATCTGTACCTTCTACACAGTTTTCTATAAATCTAAAACTACCCTAAAAAATAAAGTCTATTTAAAAAAAAACACCAAAACTCAATGGGGGAGGCTGTGTGTTTGTTAGGGCAGGGAGAATATGGGAAATCTGTACCTTCTACACAGTTTTCTATAAATCTAAAACTACCCTAAAAAAGTAAAGTCTATTTAAAAAAAAAAAACCTCAATTCCCAAATTCCAGACTCTCAAGCCAGACCTCCTGAATCAGGAGCTCCAGGAAAGAAAGAGGGATCAAGAGGAATGAGAAACAATGCCTCACAGGACTCCAAGAACATTACAATGAATCCCAAAGTGGATGAGAAAGGGAAAAAGGAAATAAACACACATTGGGGTCTTTGAATCTCCCATCTCATCATCTGACCGCATACATTAATTACATCACCCACTTTTTAAAAGTTACCTGCAAAATATCTTCGAAATACTTCTACTTATCTCATGGCCCCTCATCACCAATCCAGTCTAAGCTCTTCACCTCAAGCCTCAGCACAATTGCAATACGCTCCATGGGGTTTTTGGCTAACACCCCATGAAAGCCATTTGGAACATCAATCTGATCATGTCACTCAAAACTTAAAACATTTCCCAGAGCTTTTACAATAAACACAAACCTTTATCACAGCCTCACACCCTTTGTGGTCTGGCTCCCACCTTCTTTTCCAGCCTTATTTTATGCTTACACTCCCTCCCCGCTTTATTCCCTCTCATCTGCCCACAACAGCCTTCTCAGTCTTTCCATGCTAGGGAAAGGCTCTCTTGCCACGGGCCATTTGCAGATGTGAAATCTTCTAACTGGAATGCTCCTCTACGCTGACTGTATTTAGGTAATTCCTATGCTCTCTTCATAGGAATTCAGGCAACTGCCACATTCTAGCATTTCTCTAATTAGGCCAAATTTCTCAACTTCAGGCTTCCTTTAGCACCCTGCACATCTTTCTAGAACTTACCACAATTTCAACATTGCCTTTACGTGTGAAACTTTATTACTGTTTCCCCATCTCCCCAACACTCACCTGACAATGAACGGAGAGGGGACATTAGTTTCTCTTTCCAAGACCAGATTGCCTGGGTTCAAACCCTAATTTACTGGCTTGGTGACTTTGGGCAAGTGCTTTGTCCTTCCGTTTCTCCGTGTCCTGGTTGCTAAGTAAGGCCCATACTAGTACCTTCCTCACTTGGGTTGGTTTATTCAATTTATAGGTAGAATGTTTAGCACGGGGCTTGTTACATATTAACAGTATTATTACATTGTTACTATCTTCCACATTGCTTAGCATCATACCTCATAGTGCTTGACAGAATAGTGGCCCCTAATCCCAGGAACCTGTGAATATGTTACTTTACATGGCAGAAGTGACTTTGCAGATGAGATCAAGGTTGCAGACTTTCAGTCAGCGAGATTATGTTGCATTATCCAGGTGGGCCCAACCTAATCACAAGTCATTAAAAGCAGAGGAGGAAATCATACGGAAGAAAGAGAGAGATTCCAAAGCATAAAAGGGACTCAACCTGCCATTTCTGGCTTTGAAGATGAAGGACGGGAACCATGACCCAAGGAATGCAGGTGGGGACAGCCTCCAGATGGTACCCAGCAAGGAAATGGGATCTTAGTCCTACGATGGCAAGGATTCCACCAACAACCCAAAGGAACAGGGAATGGAGTCCCTCCTAGGAGTAACTTTCATCAAAAATTTGAGACAGATCATTTCTAGATGCAGAAAGGAAAGCAACCTGTTGACATCTTGATTTTAGCCCAAGAGACCATACCAGTCTTCTGACCTTCAGAACTGCATGATCATATTTCTGTTGTCTGAAGCCACCAAGTCTGTGGTGATTTGTTATGACAACAATAGAAACCAATACATAGGCATATTATTGATACTCGATAATCAAAGAAAAAGAAACAATTCTTACTTGTGCTGGAATACTGGAAACTTAAAGTATTTTATGTTATTTCATCCAATTATCACAGATAATGTGTGAATTTGATGTTAATTTTTCCATTTTTGAGAATAGGTAACTAAGGTTGAAAGTAATTTATTAAAGGTCGCCAAGATTATTTCCTGACTTATTTGACTCCATAGCTGAACTTGTCCTCTACCACGCTGTATCTCTATTCACCAAGTTGTATATAAATTTTATTTATATACAACTTGTATTTATAAATCATTTTGTACCTGCATTATCTCCTCCATGCATCTTCTGAGAAATCTAAAATCTTTCAGCTTTGCAATATGAAGGAAAATGCATTCTATAAAAATAATAAGTGATGCAAGATAAAAATAGCTTAAGTAACAATAACTAAAATTAATGAAACATATACTGTGTTACTAATACTGTTCTAAATGTATTATTTGTGTTAATTCATTTAGTCCAGATGTCAATATGATGGCAATTACTCCAATTAATTTCTCATTATTATTTGTTGCTTAAGAAAGATTGAAGTTTTTCTTTTTAGGTTTATATAGCCATGTTAAACTAAACCTTCAAAGTTATTAATTATGGCAGAAGAATTCATCAAATATTTATATTGTTATTATATTTCTCAGCTCAGTGACTTAAAATACATATTAAGAAGTTAATAAACTTTTCCATATCCTGTTTTTCTTTTTGAGAATTGTGGTTTAAAAAACCACATTGTATTTGAATAATAAAATATGTTTCAATGTCAACAGATTCCTATGGAAGAAATGTCCCCCAGATGTAAGACTCCCTGGAGAGACATTTAATTTGTAAATGTTTAATCACAATTTAAGGTGTTAATTGGCATAGCCAATAATTCTTTCAGGCAAAATATTTTTATTACTTTGGACTTAGACATTACAATAGAAAATAAGTAAAATAGAAATTGAATACATAATTTTGTTGTTATGCATTTAAAACTATACCAAATTTTGTAAGTTATTTTAATACTCTCATATTGCTGTCATTTGACTTTGGTATTTCTAAAATACTATTGACGAATTTGGAGTAACTTTCATCAAAATTTTGAGACAGATCATTTCTAGATGCATAAACACAGATAACCAGCCTAAAAATCTGCCCACCTCATTTAGAGTTGCCAACATTAACTACCAACAAAGGGTGTTTCACCTAAAATATTTTCTGCCAATATTCTCTCTTCCAGTCAACTTCTCTCCTTTTTCACACCTATCATTTTATCTGTGTTTCCTTTGCCTAACCTGACTGCCCTCTTTTCTCTACTTGACAAATTATTGCTCAGTGTTTTTGATCAAACATGAATGCTACATCTTATGTGAAGATGTCCAGGCACTTACCACAATTATCTATATATATGAAAGCCTAATATGCAAATTGTCCCTGCAGGAGTTTGATCAGGAGACCGATCACTTGCTATGATGTGCGCTGACCACCAGGGGGTGGCACAGAATGAAGGAAGGTCCTGGCCAGCAGCCAGGAAGGAAGGCCTCAGCCAGCAACCAGAAGGCCCTGACCAGCCCTGATCACCCGCCAGGCCTAGGGACCCTACCCATGCATGAATTTTGTGCACCAGGCCTCTAATCTGTTTATATGTTTCCACCATGGGCTATGAGCATCTAGAAGGCAGGGACCAAGAAGTAGTCATTTGTGAATCCCTGGAATCTGGACTCCCTGGAGTCATGGTATATACTTAATCAACACAAATATAGGTCAAGTGCTCTGTGGGTGAATTAAAGTGTACAAATGTATTTATTCATTCAAATTTTTATCCTGTCAACAGAAATCTACCAATAGTTCCTCAGATGCCCAACAATTCATTTGTACTAGAGATACAAAGAAGATAATGGCATGGTCTTGCTCTGTCTGTCTTGGTAAACCCTAAGAACAGGAAATCATCACACAGTGTAACAAGTCCCTTATTAGAGGCTACTGTTGTTCATTAGGGAAAAGAGTTGATTTAAATCAATCAACTGAATCTCTCCTGTTAGACAACCAAAGGGAAGGTGCTTGGATCCCCAGAATCTACAGGGTCTTCATTTACAATGTGTCAATAAAAAAATAAAACCATAATATATATACTGTAAACATAGGGCTATTAACTAAATACCAGAAACTTAAAATACTTTGCTTTAGTGATTTCAAGAAACTTGAAAGATGGCATGGTAGGTTGGCAAAGAGTGCCTGCCACCACTACCGTTGTTCACAACATGTAGTAATGATGAAAATCATTATACCAAGGGGTGATAATGGCTAACGTTTTGATATATCAATACTATAAATACTTTTTGTCATGATTCAATTTTAATTTTTAGAAAGAAAATCAGCAGTATTTATAGTGCAATTCTAATGTTCTGAGATCAGAGGGAACAGATGTATTTTTATAATTGCTTTCAAGTGAGAAAAATCAGCCATAACCCTTATACTCCAATTTTTTTCAAAGACCTTTTAAATTGATTTTGAGATAAAGATGGAGAGAGAGAGAGAAAAACAATGATGTGAGAGCAAAACATTTATCAGCTGCCTCCTGCACACTCCCTACCAGGGTTCAAGACACAACCCAGGGCAACCTTTCAGTGCACAAGATGGTGCCCAACCAACTGAGGCACACCAGCTTATACTCCAAATTTAATTTCTCTTTCATAGTTCAAATTGTAGTGTGCTAAAAGTATTCTAATTCTGGTGGTTATCTCTTGACTATACATAAAATGTGAGTGCATTTATATATATATATATATAAGTGGAGGCCCAGTGCATGAAATTTCCCCCCTGGGGGCGGGGGGTGGCGGGGAGTGTCCTCAGCCCAACCTGTACCCTCTCCAATCTGGGATCCCTCTCACAATTCAGGACTGTTGGCTCCCAACCACTCGCCTGCCTGCCTGCCTGATTGCCCCTAACCACTCCTGCCTGCCAGCCTGATCACACCCTAACCACTCTCCTGCCAGCCTAATTGATGCCTAACTGTTCCCCTGCCAGCATGATTGCCCCTAACTGCCTTCCCCTGCAGGCCTGGTCACCTCCAACTGCCCTCCCCTGCAGGCCTAGTCACTCCCAACTGCCCTCCCCTGCAGGCCTGGTCACATCCAACTGCCCTCCCCTGCAGGCCTGATTCCCCACAACTGCCCTCCCCTGCAGGCCTGGTCTCCCCCAACTGCCCTCCCTTTCAGGCCTGGTTCCTCCCAACTGCCCTCCCCTGTTGGCCTGATTACCCACAATTGCCCTCCCCTGCCTGCCATTTTGTGGTGGCCATCTTGTGTCCACATGGGGGCGTCCATCTTTAACCACATGGGGGTGGCCATCTTGTGTGTTGGAGTAATGGTCAATTTGCATATTACCTCTTTATTATATAGGTTAAAAAGGAAGTGAAGAAAACAGGAGCACTCTTTATTCTAAACTAATACCACATTTTTATAATATTTAGCAACAAAAATATTCAACATGTTATATAAAACATACAACACTCTCAATCCACCTCTTCACTAGGCTACATCATACCTTGTTCTACACCCTTAAGCCAGATTTATGTCTGACACCTGAGAAGAATAAGGCCATAGCTTTTGGTTGTTTAATAGATTTGTTCCTCCACCACACAGAAAGGTACCAAGAATTTGCCACATAAAATAAAATAAAATTTAAAAAGCCATAGCAACTGAGCTCACATTTCTCTTCCAACAAACTCTTTTTCCTCCTCTATACATGCAGAGAATCTGTGCTCTCCCTTTGTAATCTTGGATCTTTCTCTAAATATGAGCTGAGAGACCATACTACTTAATGATTAAATAAGTGATACTCATGCAAATATCTAATGATAGAAACACTCTGTATTGGATAGGTAGCTCTACAGAGTTTTAAAATTAAGTAATCTGACTTCTTCTTTTAAAAATAAATTATTTTACAGAATTTGAGAAGAATTTTGTTTTTCATCTATTAATAATCCACCAAACTTGTCTAACAGAGCAACACCTTCAACTATTTAACTGGTTTTTCCAATCCTATTTAATAAAAGAGTAATATGCAAATTGACTGTACCTCCACTATACCCAAGCCACACCCATCAGCCAATCAGAAGCAAGTATGCAAATTAATCCAACCAAGATGGCTGTGGCCACAGAGAGACAAGGAGGCTTGAGTTTCCCCGGCAATGGAGGAAGCCAAGCTTTCTGCCTGCCCTGGCCAGCCCAGGCATCTACTCAAGGCTACAAAGTTTCAATTATAGAAGATAAATAAATCCCAACAAAAATGGCAGCAGCCATGGAGCTGGAGAGAGCAGGAGGCTTGAGTTGCCTCCGGCAGTGGAGGAAGTCAAGTTTCACCAGCCCTGGCCTGCCTTGGCCTCCTCTGCTCCAGGTTACAAAGTTTCAATTATAGAAAATAAATAAATCCCAGATACCAGGGACTCTGCTTGGGTTGCTGGGAGGGAGGGGGGGGGGGGGGGGGGGAGGGGGGAGCATGGCCAGCCTGCAAACCACCACAGGCCCCTTGCCCAGGCTGCGCCATGCCCCAAGGGACCCCCAACCCTGATCCTGCACACCCTTCAGGGAAAACCAGCCGGCCCCCACCCATGCACCAGGCCTCTATTCTATCTAATAAAAGAATAATATGCAAATTTATCATCACTCCAACACACAAGATGGCTGCTCCCATGTGGTCAAAGATGACTGCCTCCATGTGGACACAAGATGGCCACCACAAGATGGCCAGCAGGGGAGGGCAGATGGGAGAGACCAAGTCTGCAAGGGAGGGCAGTTGTGGGTGATCAGGCCAGCAAGGGAGGGCAGTTAGGGGTGACCAGGCTGGCAGAGGAGGGAAGTTGGGGGCAACCAGGCCTGCAGGGAAGAGCAGTTGGGGATGGACCCAGGCCTGCAGGGGAGGGCAGTTAGGGGTGACCAGGCCTGCAGGGGAGGGCAGTAAGGGACAAACAGGCTGGCAGGGGAGCAGTTAGGTGTCAATCAGGCTGGCAGGGGAGTGGTTAGGGGAAATCAGGAAAGCAGGCAGACGAGCAGTTGGGAGACAGCAGTCCTGGATTGTGAGAGGGATGTCCCAGATTGGAGAGGGTGCAGGCTAGGCTGAGGGATACAGCCCCCCCATGCACGATTTTCATGCACCAGGCCTCTAGTATTTAAGTAAAACTCCTATAGTACTTCTGTATTTCATAAATTGCCTTTTGAATTATTGTTGGTTACCTATTATAGTATATAAAGATTTTATCTCACTTAAATCTCTTTCTTTCACCTTCCCACTGTAATCATGTATTATTTTAAATTTATTATTTATTGCCATGAATATGTAAATATTGTTTACTGCTGACCCACTTAGTATACTATGAAAAATTTTCTATTTTTGCACAATTTTTCCTGACATTAATAATTGAATTCCTTTTTCATTTATTATTTTTTTCATTAAATACATGACTGAGTCTCTCCATGCCTACCAACAGTTCTATAAATATGTCTCATGGTATAACTTTCCACCTAATCCAAATTACTAGATAATAATAATATTAATAATGATAATTAGTAACCAACAATTATTGAATGCTTAACTACATGCTGAGGCACATTTCCAGTAGTTTCTTAAAAAAGGTGTTTAAGAAGTATATTTCTGAGTATTTGCATGTTTGAAAATAACTTTATTCTATCCTCATACTTGAAAGATAGTTGGATAAAAATTACATGTTAGAAATGTTTTCATTCAGAATTTTGAAGACATTAATTCCAGTGTTGCTATAGCCAAATTTGATGCCATTCTTATTTGCACATAATGCTGTTATAAACATGGAAGTACAGATATCCCATCAACGTTGTGTTTTCCCTCTGAAATTTTTAAGAATTGTCTCTAGGGAATGACATCACCAAGATGGCAACCTAGGTTATTCCTGATTTCAATCCCCCTTACAAGAAGAACAACAACTATTCATGGAAAAAATACCATTGAGAAAATTCTAGAACATGGGGATGAGGCTGAAGCACCAACCTGAACCACAGAGACCAAGACAGACCTCATTAGAAGGTAAAAGGAGTGGCCACACGCTGACTGCATTGCCTCTTCCCCAGACCTGCACAGCACTGCACAGAGTGGTCTCCTGCAGCATGCAATTCCTTGAGGGGGGAAGAGATCATAGGCAGACGTGGAGGTCCCCCAGCATTATAGGTCCCTTTTGGAAGCCCCTACTCTGGACTTGCCCCAAAGGGATTGTAGGGAAATCTACAGAGCTCAAACATTAGGAATATGATTTTGTCAGAGAAGGGGAAGGACTTGCAACAACCAGCACTTGGATTTGACAGACTAAGATCCTACATGCAGAGCCCAAGTATTGGTTCCAACCAGAGGTTTTGCTAATCTGTAGAACCAAGTCAGTGGTTCTGACCAGGGGACTAAAGTCCAGCCCACTGCTGATTGTAGCTCCTGGTCCCATCTGATCAGAAAGGGTGGCAAGAGCACCTGGAAGCTACATAGCCCAATAAGAGATCACACACAGAACAAAGCCAGTACTGCGTAGAGGGTTCCCCTGCTGCCCTCAGGTGGGGAGTCTATACATCCACTGCTGAGGGTCCTTCCAGACCCATCCCAACCTGAAAGCATGAGCAGAAAAATTGGGGAGGTGCTTGAAGCGAGCTCTCACCTCCCACCCACTGCTGAGTGAAGCTCCAGGTCCCTTCTGACCAGAAAGGCTGGCTAATTGGATAGCCCCACAACACTTGAGCACAAATGCTGGCAGGCACAGCTGATGGTCTGTGGGCAAAGCCAGTAGCCCTGGTCATGCAAGGAACTTTGGTCATGGGTCGGTTTGAGTCACACAAAGAGCTTCACTGGCCTTGGAGTTGGTTCTCCCACTGTGCCCACACAGGAAAACTAATGTACAGCCCCAGTCATTGCTGAATAGAGACTTCAGCCCATCTGACCAGGGAGCCTATCCACAGCACAACAGTCCTGCCTTCAAGGACTTGAACAGAAAGCACAGTAGGTGGTTGGTTTTCTGTGTCCGCAGAGCAAAACCAGCATCGCCTGGCCAGGAAATTCAAAGCATGTTCTGTTCTTGCTTTATCTTGGTTCTGAAACAATAAGCTGTGCTGACCCTGCGCCCTATCCTGCTTCCCTGCCAGGGTAGAGAAGCTAATTCACAGCCCCCACTTACTGCCACGTCTAGTACCCAGGCCCCACTGTCCAGGAAGCCTGAACAGAGCCCCAGGCATCTGTGGAGCCCATCCTACAGCTTTGCTTGGGCAGGGAATCAAGCCCGCAGTCCTATACAACTGTTCTCAGCCAGTGCCACACACCCCCTCCCAATCACAGAGCTTGGGCAGTGGCCTCCCGCCAAAACAGACCCAAGAGCCACATGCCCATGGACATGACCAGCAGACATGTCCAGGACCCAAACTAATATGACTGGTGAAGACTGACTCTGCCAAGGCAAACCTATCAAGTCTGAAAGAGGAGACTTCTTACACAAATGCACAGATACCAATGAATGGAATCAGGATCATGAAAAATCAGGTAGATACGGCACCACACCACCAAAGGAAACTAATAAAGCTCCAAAACTGACCCTAAGAAATGGAGATCTTTGAACTGTAAGGCAACAACAACAACAACAAAAATCAGAATAATCCTCTTAGAGCAGTTCAGTGAACTATAAGGACACACAGAGAACTAAACAAAATTAGAAAAACAATGGACCAAAAAAAAAAAAAACCAACTATTAATTTTTTCCAAAGAAGATGCATGAATGACCAACAAATTCATGAAAAGATGCTCAATATCACTAATCACTAGGAAAATGCAAATCAAAATCACATATGTAAGAATGGCAAGTATCAAGAAAACAAAAGATAAATGCTGGCAAAGATGTGGAGAAAAGGGAACCTTGGTCGACTGTTGGTGGGACTGTAAACTGGCATACCACTGTGAAAATCAGTATGAAGTTTCCTCAAAAAATTAAAAGTAAAACTATAATGAGATCCACTAATTCCATTTCTGGGAATATATCCAAAGGAAATGAAAATACTACGTTGAGGGGATAGATGCAATTCCATGTTTATAGCAGCATTATTAGCAATAGCTAAGACATGGAAACAATCCAAGTGTCCATTCACAGATGAATTAACTAATGTTTCACATACATACACACACACACACACACACACACACACACACACTGTAATATAGTCAACCATAAAACATGAGGAAATCCTGCCACTTGCAACAACATGATGGACATTATGCTGAGTGAAATAAGTAGAGAAAGACAGATACTGCTGATCTCATATGTGGAATTTAAAAGAAAATCAACAACCTAGTGCATAGAAAAGGATTAGATTTGTTCTTACCAGTAGTGTGTGGTAGGGGGAGAAGTGTGAAGCCAAGGCCTGCGTGGCCTCGGGTTCAAAGACTTGGAGAAAGGGCTGATGCGTAAATTAATACACAAGACAAGAAATATAAATTTGGAAATTATGGGGGAAGCCAGTTGTGAGCTTGCATGTGAGCTTACAAGGGACTAAGTTCCACTGAGTCTCAGTTCCCATCTGCTTTATTTACTAGAATATACAATTGCCTTTTAAGAATGCAAAGACATATCAAAGGTGATGTTTGGTAAACAGTAAGATTATCAGGTTGGGGGAGTTTGCTTTAGGCCATTGAGTCATCAGCAGTAGGTAATAAAATGCAGACATTCAGCTCTGCGAATATCAAAAAGCGCCATTCAGCCTTCTGACTGGACTTCTCACATTTATATTAATTACTGTTGATCTTGGCTCCTGGCAGAGAAGTGGAGGAAAGGGGTCAAAAATGCACAAATCTCCAGGCATAAGACAAATAAGTACTACTGAAAATCAGTATGAAGTTTTCTCAAAAACTTAAAAATAAAAATACAATAGGGTCCAATAATTCCATTTATGGGAATATAGCCAAAGAAACAAACCACTATATTAAGGAGATACCTGATAATGTACAACATATCATCTATAATTAACACTGCTGTGTGATATATATGAAAGTTTTTAAAAGTAAATCTTAAGAGTTATAATCACAAGGGAAAAATACATATACATAAAAAAATTTTGCATCTACATGAGATAAAGGATGTTAACTTATTGTGGTCATTATTTCATAATATGTATAAGACAAATCATTATGTTTTACAACCTAAATTTAGCGCTATCTGTCAATTATATCTCAGTAAAGCTGGGAAAATGTTTCTTTATCCCTGATATTTCAAATTTCACAAATAAGAGCAGACGGTTGGGAATTTGCTGGCCTTTGCAATCTGAAAACTCATGGATTCTTGGTTCTGGAAAATTGCTACCATTATTTCTTTTTTTTTAATGTTTTCTTTTAAATATATTTTTATTGATTTTAGAGAAGAAGAGGGAGAGAGAGAGAGAGATTCCAAGAAAGAATCATTGATTGGCTGCCTCCTGCACACCCTCTAATGGGGATTGAGCCCACAACCCGGGCATGTGTCCTTGGCCAGAATCTAACCCAGTACCTTTTAGTCCTCAGGCCAATGCTCTATCCACTGAGCCAAACTCAGGTAGTTAGGTCTACCATTATTTCTTTGATAATTTTCTTCCCAACATTTTCTCTGACCTCCCTTTCTGAAACTCTCATTAGGTGGATGTTAGACTGCC
Organism: Corynorhinus townsendii; assembly: GCA_026230045.1. NCBI lineage: Eukaryota > Metazoa > Chordata > Mammalia > Chiroptera > Vespertilionidae > Corynorhinus > Corynorhinus townsendii. The sequence goes on from JAPDVU010000001.1 coordinate 180,414,177, forward strand.
TAAATTTATACACAGAAAATTCTTATTGTTTTAATATATTAGCCACATCTTTTTGTGTCCAGCTAGCTACTACAAATACTAAATGTTTTCTAATGTTCTCCAAATTTTTATGATTTAGAGCTTATCTTTTTAATTTTCAGTGCCCCCTTCTGGCTTTCTAATTATTGCTTTTATATAGAATACTTTTAATAATTCATTAAAGAAATAAATTCTATTATTAATTATATGAAAATTTTTTTGCTCTTTTTTTTCCCCCATTGTTATCTTCTACCATTTATTTGATGTGATGTCTTGCTTTCAGAATAGAGTCTTGTCTAATATGCCATGAAATAAAAAGCCAATTGAACTGTTTTAGTTCTGTGTTGGGGTGGGTGGAGCTTTTAAAGTAGTCTTAATTACAGGGTGACAGTGTAACCATTTGATCTTGTTACAAGGGATATATATACTGGTATACACACACAAATAATTTCTATTATTATATTTTCCATAGAAATTCATCTCCAGAGAAGAAACCATCTGTATCTGCTGGAAGCCAATACCAGCATGTCAGCAGGGGTGAATCATCTGGGCTGAAAGGCATTTCCCCAAGCCTGAAAAGGATGATTGTTTGCTGCCAGACAGCTGAGGGCATCTTAATCTACATGTTATTGCCTCCTCCTGGCCAAACACCTGAACAGCCAGAAGTAACTCCACCAATCTGACAGTGGATTCTGTAACTAACCCTACCCTTTGATGTGTACATCTCCACCTTGCCTTAGGACAAATTATGTTAATAAAAAGCAAGGGGTCCTGGGACAAGAAGAACTTAGTTACTTTTAGCTAAGTCTTCTCTGACTCCCTAAATGCCTTCCAAAACTATGTTTCGTCCCTGGACTCTTATTTAATTTACACACAGCCCCTTCTCCAGATTGCTGGACCCTTCTAGATGCCGGATCAAGACCACCGGCATTATGTATCCTGTTCAAGGTTGGGATAAAGAGGGTAGGGAGATACTTAAAACATGTAACAACTGGTGTAGCCCAGGAACCTACCCATCAAAATAGCCACCAGGCAGGAGGGCTAAGGCAGAGTCCCCTGCTATGCCAGCTACTAAGACTTCAGTTGCCTGGGCTGGAAAGGAGCCATGTCAGCAAGGTGGGAAAAGTAAGGCCTTATCAGTGTACATTAGCTGAATAACCAGGGGAGAGACTGACAAACATGACTGTTGTAATTCTAGAGATGGGTCCAAGAAATGCCCCATGGTTTCCATTCAGTATACAGACCTAATTCCCCTTTTTTCAGCATGGCATCTACCTGTCTCTCCTCTGTCCCCAATATGTGGAGTCTTTCTAGCTCTGCTCCTCAGGAAATAAATCTCTCGTCTCTTGTGGTGCTGGAGGCTAATTCCAGCAGGTCATAAATGCAAGAAGTTCATCGAAAGGCTGGTGGACCTTGAGCCTTCAGCAAGGGCTGAAGATTCATATTATTGCCTACTGGAATAGCCAAAGGCATTTCCCCAAACCTGAATTTTACATAAATGATTGCTTGCTGCCAGACAGCTGAGGGCATTTTAATCTACATGTTATTGCCTCCTGCTGGCCAAACACCTGAACAGCTGAAGGCAGTTCTCCCAATCTGACAATGCCTACTGTATACTAAATCTTACCTTTGATATGTGTATCTACTTTGCTATAGGGCAAAATGTAGGAATTAAAAAAAGCCCTGAGTCCAGAGATTGGAGAATTTAGCTACTACAGCTAAGCTTCCTCTGGCTCCCGCATGGATTAAAAATTTATATTATATTTCTAGTCTCTTTATTAATTTACACGCAGTGCCTTCTCCAGATTCCTGAACCCTTCTAGTTGCCTCAGCATTACTGTGGCAGTGGGAGGAGGGATAGATAACTCTGTGGGTTGGAGGATTCCTCATACATATTTTCATATCTCCATATTTCTGAGGATAAACTGTCTTACTTCTGGTCAGAATGTTCATTGAGATCCAGAACTTACATTTAACTTTCCTCATCTATGTCCTCAAATATTATAGTGTAAGGCTGTAGATATCAGCCTTTTTTATTGGAATTGATTTTTTGCTCTGTTTCTTATCTGCTTGTTGTTTGGGATGATTTCTAATAAAAGAGAGAAACAGAAGCTACTTTATTCCACTATTCTGAAACTGTTACAACCCAATCTAGGCACTCTAAATGGGCTGTCATGGCACTTTCCTTTCTCTTTGCCTGATACTAGAGTTCTTTATGTTCATGTCTTCCTAAGAAGAGACTATCTGCATCTCCTTCAGGATCTAACACAGTGCCTTTTATATACGAGATTCTCAATACATATTTCTGAAATGAATAAATGAAAACAGTAGTAAGGAGTCAAATAATATCATTTTTCTTAATCTCCTTGCTATGTAAATATTTTTTCTGTAGTGTGTAAAGGCTTAACTGTTTCAAGTTTTTTGGAGTTAAATTAAAAATTATTTAGCTTGGTTCTAACATGAAAATATAAAAAATAATAATAAATATACAAAACAGAACAAACAAAATTACAATCAATGCCCTTAAGGAAGTTATGATACTTTAGGAGTTATAAGGGTCACAATACAATAACTGGAGAAGACTAGAAAATAGTATTTAATGAAAAGTTACATATTTTAAAACAATATAAATGCAAAAGTACAGGGGTCAGTCAGCTCTAGGATTCTGTAATATTCAGAGTCTCAGTTGTCTGCCTCTTTATTATAGACCCATCTCCTTTACAAAATGGTTCTAACATTGTCCAGAATCGGTTTGTCCAATTACAATTTCCCAAAAAAATGTTTAAGAGTTAAGTTTCCTAAAGAAACCAAAATGTCATTTCATGGGCAGTGACTCTTCATTCCTTGGAATAATCATTATCATCCAGTGGACATCTTTATTAAATTGCATTATTTATGACTTTATAAATGCTTCCTGCTATTCCAAATGGCTTTGAGTTACCTTCATCAATAAATCATGCCTGTACCCAGAAATTCTCTGCAGGTGTTTATTAATGGTAAGCCATATGCCAAAGAGCCAAAAATTCAGGTAATCTTGGAACACTTGTGTTTCTAAAGCTTTGAGAGATTCACTATATTGGTTTCTAAGATTCCTTCCAGATCTATGTTTGTGTGATTAGATAGATACACACACACACACACACACACACACACACACACACACACACACACAGAGATATGTCTTCGTAAATCACCAAATTTGGTTTACTAATATTTCTTAAACTGCTATCTCAATGACCAACATACATATGATCATCTACTTCTAAAATACTTGAATTCCCTATATTAACTACATAATTCTGGCATATAGTAAGTGCTTAGTAAATGTTAACTCCTTAATTTAATCAAATGTTCCAAAATGCAAATCTTTATGTGAGTGTATGCTGCTTAGAACACAGATGATACTCTTTCCTTCTATGGACCACTGAAGTAAAGTGCTGTAAGATATGACAAATATTTTACCAGATATAAAATGGTCTGGGCTACTACAACATAATCTACTGTCACTTTCCAGTAATTCTAATTGTACCAATCCCAAAGTACTTAGAGAACCCTAATGTGTCATACTTTCAAGTCTTTAGAAAATATTTCTTTGATAAAAACTTTACCTCCCATCCTGTCTTGCCTATACAACTCCTACAAGTCTTTCAAGAGCCAACCCTGGTACTCCCTCCTTGGTGAACCCCACCTTGTCACCTAAAAAGCAGAACTACTCACTTTTTTATTCCACGAAAACACATGTCACTCTCCTTGGTTAAGCCACAAGCTTTTTGAAGGTAGATACTAATTCTTATTTATCTCTGCACTGCTGATACATAGCATAGAGTCCGACATCAAATAAGAAATAAGGAAATATTGAATTAATGGCTGAGCAAAATATAGTGCATTATAAAATGACTCATCATTTCACAGATTAAATCTGTTTTTGGGAAGCTGTATGGCACTATGATAAAAAATCATTAAGCAGATATACCATTTAAGAATAGGTTCAATTTTACGGGATATGAAAAAGAAAACCCACTAAATAATAGTGGTTTAAACAAGTTAGAAGTGTTTCTCTCTCTTACAATAGAAGTCCTGAGTTAGGCAGTCAAGTCTTAATACAGCAGTTCTACCATCATTGTCATCAGGACTACCGCTTCTTCAAGCTCTCAGCTCCTTCAGACTCTCAGCTATATCATCCCTATGATGTGACTCTTGTCTTTATGGTTTAAAACGGAATTAATGCTCCAACCATCACTTTGATGTTTTAGCATATTTCAGAAATAGAATGGATGAGGAGAAGGAAAAGTGAACCTCCCTTAAGATGACATCTTGGAAATACTACATATCACTTTAGCCTATTTAGAACTTAGTCAGATGAGCACATATCCTAAGGTGTTTATCACTCTGGGTTCTATCACCAAAGATAAATCAGTGAATTAATATTAGAAACATTTGGCAATCTACCTCCAAAACTAATCAGATACCAACTTGATCACGTCTCTGCTTTTTAGTTTATTGAAGCATCAAGGACCAGGAGTTCTCTAAGTACCCTTGCAATTCTTTCCTATTTAATTATTATCATGAAAATAAATAGAGTTTGGGGTGGTTAAAAACCAAAGTTTAATATATTTAGCTTATCACTTTGTAATTATTTAAATGCCAAAAAATGTATTTCAAAGGATTACACCATCAAAGGAATTAGAAAATATGGAAATGAGTGAGGGTAAACCAGTATTTTAGAAAAACATACATATATTTTAAAAATCCTTTCAAGACAATTTTGTAATGTTAAAGATATGTCTAAGCCAGTGTTAATAGCAATGAATATTTTGCAGGTAAACATCCTCATTATTTCTCCAAGACTCCCAAATTAAAATAGCATATTATTGATATAGACTGTGGAGGTTTCCTCAATCCTGTACTAAACATGAATAAAAATAAGTTTAGATATGTATTATGTTTATTGATCTGTAACACATTAAAATAGTCTGCTTGTTAAAGAAACAAATGTAGCTTTAGAACAAGCCGCTCAGAGTTCCTGCTACTGCCCTACTCTTGACAGCCAAAAGCTCTCTCCCCATAGACATCCTGGAAACACCACTGGTATAGACTTGAGGAGTGAGAAACTCCTAGGCTTTACCCACGTTAATTCATTACACAACAAAGGCTTTTTTAGCTGTCATGTATTTCAGGCTCTTAGTAATACTTTCATCGTAGTCACCTATCACTGATTCAGGCTGTTTTCCTGAGCAGGATGCAAGGGTGATTTCTTTCCCAGGTCCTTGACCAGATGGGTTAAAAGAATGAAGCCACAGACAAACGATGGTAGATGAAAAGGGTGGACATTTATTGGAAGCAAATACAGACTCCCACGCAGGGATGGGGTCCCAAGGGGTAACCCACAGGCCCCTTTTTCTAAGGCTTATAAATGCTGTAGTTCTTTGTCTCTTCATCTCTCTTCTAATTGGACCCCTTCCCCGCTTTACAATCCTATATTCTTTTAATCGTTCACTCTTTTTGCAGAATATCAGCTTCAAAGCCCAAAACCCACATGGTGCTCCCCTCTTCCTCTCCCCTTATTCTCTATCTCCTGTGAAAATCTGTTTTCCTCTTTCTGCCACTTGTGGACATTTCTCTATCCTCTGTGAAAGTGTGTTTCCTCTTTCTGCCATACTCTGTGACTTTTCCTTATCTTCTGTGACTGTATGTCTTCCTCTCCCCTTATCCTGGGGCACTTTTTTATTCTCTGTGAATGTATGCCTTCTGGTGGCTCCAAGCCCTCACCTATGCATTCCTCCCCCAAGGCCCTCCTTATTCCTAAACTCCCTAAACCTGCTTGTTTTATTCCTAAAATTCCTTTCATAGACACTTCCAAGCTGTTGCCAATCCAACACTGAAAGGACTCTTACTATTTCCAAATATAAACACTGGTCAAAATCATCGATCTCTATGAAGCCACAGAAAGCAATCAGCCAAAAGAACAAGGCAGTGCCCTCTTTGAGCTAATATTTTATATATGCTGCTGCCAATCTTCTGCAAAAAGTGAACCCATGTGAGACTTATTTTAGTCTTGTTTTATCTACTTACTGGTTATCTTCATTCTACAGCAACCCAATCAAATCTCGAAATGTCTAATGTCCTGTCACATGAACACACTTCAGAAAATTTTGAATTACTTTCATAATTAATATGCCTCATTCCTCTGTTCTTATAATTCTTGAGACTCTAGACTGTTTCTTTTTTTCATCATTCGCCTTTGACTGTTGGTAAAAAAATATATAAAAATTCTATTCACTGATAAACCATTTTCTGGGGCAGCACTCAGATGGAAGAAGACACATTCCTTCAGTACAGTCAGTCACCAATTAACTGAGTCTCAGTGTCATGGTTCATGGGAACTGCAAGACCATTATCATTAACATGCCCCCATGGGATAAGAGTGGTTATAAAGTGACCCACTTCATGCCTCGGAAATAGTTTGTGCCTGTATTGGGGTAAAACACCCAAGGGCCCAGTGTTCTCTTTTGTGTTTTGACAGGATCTAAACCACCACCAAAAAAAAGGAGTGGAGGGGGAGAGAAGGGGACAGTTTTGTATTTGATTCTAATGCTAATATAATGAAAAGTAAATAGAAAAATTATACTTGCTTACTAAATGAAAAATTATAATGGAACCAATTGTCCCTGTTGTCCCTGGGAGGGTGTCACCAATGCATTCTCCTGGCATACAGGAACCTGTACCTCAGGCCATCTTCACCCAGTATGCTTTCTTTTCTAGTCAGAGAAAGTTTAATCACTACAACTTTTATTATCCCCAAATTCTCATACACCTCTTTCCAGACCAAAATACTGCATTCCCCATAGAAAATCAATCCCAAGATCCCTTAAAATATTTTGGATCAAATCAACACCTTTAATTCATTATGTCCATTTCTGTACTTTGGGAATTGTGTGTTCAGTATATAGGTAATACAAGCATACCTCACTTTGCTTTATTGCGCTCCACAGATGTTGTTTTTTTTTTTTTTTTTTTTTTTTTTTTTTTTTTTACAAATTGAAGGCAATACCCTCCACCAACAAAAAGATTACGATTTCACTTTATTGTAATATTTGCTTTATTGCAGTGGTCTGGAACCGACCCTGCAATATCTCTGAGTTATGCCAGTAAATAGATTATATCAACGGTACTTTAAATGCATTGCCAAGTCCTGAAAACAAAATTTTCCAAAAGGCAACAATAGAAAAGACTGAAAGACGGGAAGCTGAAATAAGTACAATAAGTGATCTCAGACACAAGTGATCTCTTGGAACAACACTGATGCTGGAAACTAGAGCTCTGGGATTTGTTGCTTATACAAAAACAGAAAACTAGATATGAGTTTGCCCAAGTGTTTGCATATGTGGGGGGAAAGGTGCTAAACATGAGACCAGCACCTATAGTCAGGACCCTGAAAGGGGCCACATCGCTATGAGAGGGTAGAAAAAGTTCACCTGCCTATAGTAATGGGAAAGTCACAGCAATAATAGTCTCCCCTGAAAATTGTAAACATAAGCCTTCTCTCAAATGGACATACAACCCCAATTTACATAATCTGCATAGGAGGGATGTCTGGTCAAAACGTAAAGTGGTGCTGAGAAGGTCTTAGAAGGTGTTAGAGAGAAAAGTCAGGTTCCTACAGGAATTGCAATTAGATTAACTGCAAACCTCACAAGAGAAAAAATGTACTGCACAAAGTTAAATAAAGAAAGAAGACTTTATTCAAGATCATTGCCATTGGGGACACAGACCAGAATGCTGCCCGAATTCAATTCTGTTGAAGCAAAGGATGGGAGAGATTTTAGGAATGGGGGTGGGCTGGCAATCTATGAAATGGGAGACAATATTTTTAAGCCACATATCCAAAAGGGGGTTAGTATCAAAATATACAAAGACCTCATACAATGCAATGGCAAAAGAAAAAGAAAAAAGAAAAAGAAAAGTCCAATTTAAAAATGGGCATAGGTCCTGAACAAACATTTCTCAAAAGAAAACATACAAATGATCAATAGGTATAGGAAAAGATGCACAATATCACTGAGGGGAATGTTAATCAAAATCCAATGAGATTTTACTTCATATCTGTTAGGATGTCTATTATCAAAAAGACAAGAAATAATATATGCTGGCAATAATGCAGAGAAAAGGAAACCCTTCTACACTATTGGTCAGAATGTAAACTGGTACAGCCACTGTGAAAAACAGTATAAAGTTTCCTCAAGAAATTAAAAATGGTAGTACCATAAAAATGGTAGTACCATATGATTCAGTAATTCCACCTCGAGAAATACAGCCAAAGGAAACAAATTCACTAGCTCGAAGATATTTCCATTCTCCTGTATTCATTTCAGTATTATTCACAATAGCCAAGATACACAAACAACCTAAGTACCTATAGATAGATGGATAAAGAAAATGTAGTACCTATATACAATGAAATATTCAGCCTTTGAAACGGGGATCCCGCCATTTGCAATAACATGGATGAATTTGGTGGGCTTATGCTAAATGATAAAACAAGACAGAAAAAGACAAATACTGCATGTTATCACTTTTATGTGAAATCTTTAAAAAAAAAAGTTGAACTCAGAAACAGAATAGAATGGTGGTTGCTAAACACTAGGAGGTGGGAGAAATGGGGAGAGGGTTGTAAGGGTACAAACTCTCAGTTATAAAAGGAATTAAGTTCTAAGGATGTAATATATAGCATGATGACTACAGATGATAAAACTGTATAATTATAATTTTATAAAAGAATAGAGTTTAAGCATTTTCACACAAAGAAAGTAACTTTATGAAGTGATGTTTGTCTTAATTAACTAGATGGTGAGACTCCTCACAGTGTATACATATATCAAATTGTTGTATTATACACCTTAAACACATTATAATTTTATTTGTCAACTAGAGGCCCGATGCACAAAATTCATGCACAGGGGTAGAGGGTTCCCTCAGCCTGGCCTGCACCCTCTCGCAATCCGGGACCCCTTGCTCCTAACCACCTGCCTGCTCGCTCCTTACTGCCACCTGCTCACTCCTTACCGCTTGGCTCACCGCTCCTTAGTGCTGCCTCAGAGGCGGGAGAGGCTCTTCCACCGCCACTGCACTCACCAGCTGTGAGCCCGGCTTCTGGTTGAGCAGCGCTCCCCCTGTGGAAGCACACTGATCACCAGTGGTCAGGGTGCATCATAGCGACTGGTCGTTCTGCTCATTCCAGTCATTCTGCTGTAAGGGTTGCTGGGCTTTTATATAGAGAGATTATGTAGCTATAATATATTATATATTTTAAATATATATATATATATATATATATATATTTAAAATATATAATATATATATCAGGATATAAAGCTTTTGGGGTAATGGGGCAATTTTGTTCCATCTTTCTTAAAACACTGGCCCTCTTACACAATTCAAAATACCTGGGTGCAATGAACCTAAGATGCCTTAATTATACATGTATGGAGACACAAAAGAGTATTTTTTACCTGGATCTATTCACTCATCAATAAGATTAACACTGCTCTATCCTAAGTACAGTGTCTATTACTAACCATAGGTCAATGAATAAGGTATAATCTATAATCTCTTGATAGCTCATCCAGCACCTATCAGGGGAAACATACATTCACAAATAATCATAACACAAGATGGAAAATGACATGTACCATGAAATGGGGGAGAAAATATTACAGGTGTCTAGAGAAGGGAAGGTAAACTTTGGTTGAGGTCCAGGGACTACTTCATGGATTCCATGCCACTTGAAAAAAATACATGCAAGATGGAACAGGGTATTGTTCATTATTATAATTGTTCTCAATTTCCCACACAGGAGGAGAACCATACTAGCACATCCCTGTCCTTTTGAATTCAGAAATATCTACGTGGCTTGCTTTGCCACTAATGGAAGTGGAAGTGTGTGTGTTGTTTGTCTTGGCTCTTTCCCCATTGTGCTCGGGACACCTCCAGACATCCAAATGGAGGCTGCTCTATCAGCGACCACATACCAGTGATGTCCACTGAGGCCTCTCCTCTTCCTCTCTGGCTTCTCCCTTTACCCACAGCCTATGAAGAGAGTATTTACCAAAGCCACATACAGCTATTTTTCCTACTCGTTTTCACTGCCCTCACTAGCAGCCCATGTTTGCTAACCTCACTTGCCAACATTCTTCTCCTGTCAGGACTGGGTGTGCCAAGTTCAGGCCTTATGCAGACCCCAAACCTAATCTACAGCCAAGGGGGCTCCTGCTCACTGGATAACAACAATGGATGAAGCTGGGAGAGCAGTGGAGAAGTAAATCTTTGTTGTTATGAACCACAGCTGGAGACTTGGAGGCAGTTGATGACTGCAGCCTAGTTTATCCTGCCTGATTCAGCAGGATTTCCATATGTGGCAAGAGAGACACTGCAGATAAATAGAGAGAATTCTGGAACTCTGGAAATATTTATGAAAATATTTATTCAAAACTGTTATTGCTTAAGGCAGCGATTTTCAACCTTTTTCATCTCATGGCACACATAAACTAATTACTAAAATTCTGCGGCACACCAGAAATACATTTTTTGCCAATCTGACCAAACACACACACAACTAAGTATAATTTTGATTCATTTGCACAGGATGGCTATCATTGTGTTGGTTGTTATCATTTTTTTTAATTTGACAATTTAAGGGAAAAGAGGTCAGTGTCCCTGACTAAATAGTCAGGTACTTCATGTTTTTAAAAAATCTTGCAGCACACCATTGAAAATCGCTAGCTCAAGGTGAATAAAAAGAAAGTGAAGCCTACTTTTTTTTTTAAAAAATTGCAAGTTCTTATACCCAGTGATATCTATTCCTAGCTCAAATAATTTCTTTCTTCAAATTTGGTTGATTTCTTTACTTGCTTTTATTGCTTTTATTTAATCTCACACACAAAATTTGACTCAATATTATTTTCTCATCTCTGGGTGACATTTAAAGATTAAATTAAATCCAGCAAACTTTGATTTATGTGGCTCTGATAAATCATGACATTTCCCCCAATGAGTCTATAAAAAAATACATAGATGATAGATATTACTGGTGCTTTGGAGGTATGATGATTTCTGCACTAAAGAAATCCATAAATTCTGCCTTTTGAATTGCCATTGTATACCTATGTCTTCTTACTTTAGGGAGTAAAATGAATATATTACAAGAGAAGTGCAGCTCTTCAAAATTTAGAAGCTATTTTCTGATTAGGTAAGAAGACTTTGGACAAGTAACCAGCCTCTCATACCACTTTATCACCATGTAATGGAAATACATAAAATTTACAATTATTTTCTAATAGTCCTATTGAAATGGAATGGCTACATATACCCTATGAATATCATTCACCTTTACTGTACAATAAATAAAATATATCTTTTATTCATATAGTCTGTTACTAGCTACAAAAGGCTTTTACATACATAATTTCATTAATTCTGTTAACAACTTAGAATAACATCATTATGCACATTTTTTAAATGAGAATACTGAGTTTCAGAGAAATTGAAATTTTTTTCTGTGAATTGTGTTTATCATAAATTTGAGTCACACAATTAAACATACTAGAGCTTCAACTCAACCCAAAAACCCTGTCTCCCACTATTACAGTCAGGTTGGGATCCTTCATACTCCATCTTATACCCTCCTCCACCACGGATAAAGCCACAGGCATCATATCAATCTCTCCCGCTGTGCTTTCTGCTGGTCCATCAGCCTGCACTTGCTCCTTTTGATCTTGATAACCCCAATTGCATAGCCTTCACTGCTCATCCAATCCATGCTTTGACATCTTAGAAGCTCTCCTTGGTTCCAGGGCCCTTATTTTTCATCTTCCTCAGAAGACATAAAAACTGATTACCCCCGCCCGCCCCCCCAACTCCTGCTCTCACTCCTGGCTGTGGCTTCCCAGGTGGCCTAAAGACCCAAAAACTATCCTTTGCAAAGAATTCAGCATCTTTTCACTTTCACATTCCATACAACCTTCTCATGCATAGTGGGCTCTTACATAAAACAACTCCTCTATCATACATTTTAATCCTTCAGCACAGTTTCCTATAAAAATAATTCACATTTTCAATACCAACTGAAACTAATAAATGTTTTGGGTATATATTCTCCACACCTAAATGGGGTTACTTTGCTTGTTTCTAGATCACACAGATATAATCAATCACAGTGACTCCCTACAGCCCACAAGAACACATCTCACCACCTGTATTTTATAGAGAAGTTCCCAGCTCAACAGCAGGTGTCAACAGAAGTAAATAACTGTAAACACTCTCTAGAGTCAAAATTATGCCACAATTCATAGGGGAGGTCAATATACTTTGCCTAATTAATATAATTCTTGATTTAATATATCCCAGGCAGCACAGAGGTCAAAAGATCTGCTAGCATCTTAAGTAGTAAACTGGGGAGGGCACATGGCAATGTAGCAATTCATTCTTTGCTAGACAAGTAATAGGAGTCACTATCCCTGGCCCTAACCTAGGAATTTAACAAGAAAAAGATTTTAAAATAGTCACCATGTTTTGTAAGTCTGGTGGAAAAATTCAGACTGAGATGATCTGGCAAAAATGAACCTAAAGCTTTCCCAACTTCTGAAGGATTACCAAGAGCCAGTGCCTTCTATGATATTAGAGAAATATTTTGTTGTTAATTTGGGTTCAGATATGTAATTCCAAGAGGGCAGAACATGCTTGTACTTCTATTTCACCTCCATAGGGTCTAGCACAATTTTGGGTGCTTAGATCATGGCACAGCGAAAGACTCTCAGACTAGTTAGACAACATACTTCCTGCTCCAAGTCTTGCATTTACCCTTCAGACTGTCCTTTAACTTCTCTTAGCCTCTGCTTGCTCATCTATGGCATGAAGGGAATGTTCTAGATGCCCTCTCCCAATTCTAATCTGTGCTCTCCTGAATTCCTTAAACCCATGCTCATTGATGTAATAGGCTTATGCAAATTACATTCTAAGCCTCATCTTAGAACGTGGCTTGGTAGAGTTTCTTTGTGCAAATCTGTTAGTATGATTTTCAGTTGATTTTCAAAGATACCTTAAGAAAGTAAAATAACTGAAAACAGTGTAGAAAATGAGTATCTTTGTGGCAGCCAGTGGATTAAGTCAATACTGGGGAATTGCTCATTGCAACAAAGAATGAAAACAAATGGAGGTGAAACGAATTGAAAAGTCAGACTGTTATTACTATGGGCCAGTGGCTTTCCTTATCAAGTGATGACAAGCCTCTTGACCCCAATTCTCCACCTCAAATATTTTTACCGTGATGAATTAGGCAGCCCTACCTGATAATTGAGGACCTGGGTCATCAGTATTCTCCACTTGTGAACAAAAATCTGATAGCAGTGGACCATTTGGTTTTCTTGACAATTTCTGTTCTATTCCTTATCTCTAGGAATAAATAAAAAAGGTTTGGCCTGACACAATAATCCAGTGATATGCATAGCTGTGCTCTTCTCATGGAGTTCCCATGAAGTTACTAATCCCAGTTCTCAGCTCTTTCATAAACTACTAATTATATGTTCAATTATTAAAGAAGTGAGAATGTTTTTTTATCTATCCAGATATGCAGCACCACCAACATTTACAAAGTCTGCTCCTCCTCTAATGTTCCTGCTTCTTCCAATATCACTGGCATCCTCTCAATTACCAAGGCTTCAAGTCTTAGCATTACTTCTGAATTTTCCCTTCTCTGGCATCCAAAGTTAGTTATTTGATCCAATCTCTTAGCTGCACCTCCAAAACATTTTAGAAAGTCACTCTGCCTTCCCCACTTCTGCATCTGTCCCCTACTTACTCCATGATACCATCTTGCCTAGCTCATTAAAACAGACTCCTATTTTTCTCTCCCTACTTAGTCTCTTCTCCAAACCATCTTAAATATAGCTACCTTTGAAATAATCATCCAAAGTACATGTCAAAGCTCTACTGAAAACTTAAGAAGTATTTTTTACCTACAGAATAAAGTCCAAATCCCCTTAGCCTAGCTCAGTATTTCTAAAATACGTTATCCATAAAATTCTAATTTGGGTTCATTGACTTTGGGTCAATTTTTCAGTTAATTAGTTTTGGGTTAATTTTTGTGTCAATTTGGCTAGGTCACAGTAGCCAGATATTTGGTCAAACACTATTCCAGATGTTTCTGTACAGGTATTTTTAAGATGAGATTAACATTTAAATCAGTAGACTTTGTAAAGCCGATTCTCCCCCATAATGTAGGTGGGTCTCATCCAATCAATTGAAGGCCTTACTGAAAAAACAAAAACACCAACTCTTCTGAGGAACAAGGACGTTTTCCAGCAGACTGCCTTGGGATTTAAACTACAGCACCAGATCTTTCCCTCCCACCCTAACCTGTAGATTTTGGACTTGTCAGCGTTTATAATTAATTGTAAGAGTCAATGCCTTGAAAGCTCTCTCTCTGGCTCTCTGCCTTTCTCCCAGATCCAATTGTGTGGGGTTTTTTTTTCTCTTGAGAACCCTAATTAATATACAGGGGTGGGCAAAAGTAGGTTTATAGTTGTAATGCAAATAAATAAAATAATAATAAATAATATTACAAGTATAAACTCTGTGTTTCACATACTCACCACTGCAAACCTACTTTTATCCACCCCTGTATTAGTTTAATGCAAAAAAAAAAAAAAAAGTCAGTGGAAAAATGCATTCAGGAAATGATAGTTTGAATAAGATAGAGCACATTTCTTCATAGTCTTCTAAATCTAATAATATTCTGACATGTACTCTAAAGCACCAAGTCATGCAATTTGGTGCCCCCAAACTGTATAGGAAGAAAAGTCATCAATGATAAGATGATTGTAGTTTGAATCAGCTAGGAAGGAAAGAAGGAGGGCAGACTACTCTTAGGGAGAGAATCTGTACTTTTCCTAGGTAACTTCAGTAAGAGAACTGCTTGGTTATGAATGGTGAGGCCACCACCTTCAGGCATAGCTCAGATGTGAGAGGTTTGCCATAAGTTAAATTGTTCTGAACAATAAATAAATTACAAAGTTGGAGTCATCTTTTTCTGTTTAAGTGAGGTATTGAGAACCTTTGACCTTCTGTGTCTAAATGAACATAGCCAGGACAGACCTGTCTTTAGAACACAACTCCTATGCCATGAAGAACTCAGAAAGTTGAAGGTGGAGAGCCTAACAGGAAGGAAGAGGTGAAGATGCAGGTGAAATGACAGACAGAGATCAAAGGAGAGACTGGCAAGGCAGAGTCTCAGAGAAGAGAACCACCCACAAAGAAAAGTAGTTCTCTTTAGAAAAGAAAGGATACAGCACCTCTGAGATAAGAGAGAAGGAATGCAGAGGTAGACAGGAAAGTGCCAGGACAGGAACATTTGAGGTAGAGAGAAGAAAAAGCTGAAGAAGTGTGTATAATTGTCTCATCATCTCAGGAAAGTGTAAGGTGTATAGTGAGGGAGAGGAAGTTTAACATTCAGTGTCTTGATGAGAATCCCAGCATTCGCTATTTGCACAACAGAGACAAGTTACTTTACTGTACTCAGGTAAAATATGGCATATAGTGAAAAACCAATGGTTTATCACCAATGATGTTACTATAATGGAGCTTTAGTCTCACTGAATTAGCTAACAGGTGATTTATGTAGTACTCACTATATGCCAAGCACTATTCAAGAAGCTTTACAAATATTATCGTACTGAGTCATCATAGCAACCTGCTCAGGTAGGTATGATTATTATATCCCTTTTTTCTGATGAGTGAATGGGACCAGAGAGGTTAGGTACCTTCCTGAAAGTAACAGGTGGTATATAAGTTTAATACAGAACTAGGTCTCTAGATATTCTGGAAGCCAAGTGTCTTTATCCTCACCTGGAGCCTCATCAAATTTAAGCAATTAACTATGTACCCACTGGTAAGGAAAAGAACAAAATTAAAGCTATTAAACAACATTATGGTAACACATTCTTTAACATGGTGTCTAAAAGTCAAGATACCAATAGAGATTTTAAAATTCTTAGCATTCTGGGAACAGAAATCACCTTATATTAAGTTTGTTATTTAATTTTTAGCAGAAGTTTCTACAATTCTATAACACATAAAAATGGAGGCATCTGTTGTATTTACACATGAGACAATGAAGTTCACATTTTAGGACAAAGTATTTGCTCAAAACTTCTTCAAAGTGTGATCTCTAAGTATGGTTTACTGATGCCTAAGTCCACAAATGCAAGAATCTAAGAAGGTTCTTGAATAGATTCAAAAAATTATTAACACTTGCAATAATTGTAACCCTAATTTTTAAGTTCCAAGTACTTTCACATACACACATGCTGCTGTCATGGATCCCATGGTGGGAAGTGACTAAGTGACACAGTGGGAAGGACACAGCTCAGGAATCAGGGAAATCTGGGTTTGATGTCTCTCCTCTCTGAGGCTGCTACCTGATGTTGGGAATCTTAAAATACTTCATGGCCAAAATTTCTTATCCCACAAATGAAGAAAGTATTTTAACTACTAGTATATCATATTTTGCACAATTAAAATACTACATACAAAATTTTCCAATACAGAATAATATTGAATGTAAACTGTAACTGAAAAATAAACTTTAAAAAGAATTTTCCAGCACCATTTCTGGCTCATTTCAGGGAAAAGGATCAGTAACAATCTACTGGGAGCTGAGTTCTCTTTGCCAATCTTAGCCAACCCCACTTTGTCTGTGTCTAGAATTTTAAAACATGAATTGACTCAGAAGTGTGGCCCAGAAAACACTCAGTGATAATAAAGCCACCATTTACATTGGTCATGTTCTTTTAATGAAAATAACATTGTGATCTTAATGTCCTATTACTGGTGAAAAATAAGTGCCTACTTTTCCTTTTACCATGTCTTGACATCTCTAAACGTATCTACTTTAAGTTGAGATGAAAATTCAGTTTTATTTTTAAAAAGCCATAGATTTGAATTTTTTATGTCAAAGGGTACACAAAATAGGCCCATACCTTCATTATAGGCTGCAGAACCAGCACTATTTGGACAGTACCTTTAAAATATTGAGGGCTAAATACCAGGTAGCATCCTGGATTAGGTCTTGGAACAAAAAAAGGACATCAGTGAAAAAGTAGTAAAATATGAAGGAAGTCTGGACTTAAATTACAAGTAGCATACCAATGTTATTTTTTTTTATTCTGACAAATGTATCAGGGTTATTCAAGATGATAATATTAAGGGAAACTGGGTGAGAAGTGTATAGGAACTCTCCATACTATCTGCAGCTTTTAAAAAAATTACTTCTAAAATATCAAAAACTATTTTAAAATAAAAACTTAAAAAAATTATTAAGGGGAGTTAAGTTTCTTATTGTTGGGAGAGGAAGTTATAAGCATGGAAAGGGGAAAGACTAGAATGTAATCTGTGGTATTAGGACTGGAGGGACTATAATTTGTTCAGGGAACACTGTGACTTGTTCGTATCAATGTCAGACCCAGGTCATGAAAAGGGTCTTCTAAGCCAGGCTAAAAACTTAGCCTTTTTTTTCTGGGGCAACTCATCAAAAGCTGTGATAAAGTTTACTCGGTCTTTTGTCTCTACCAGCTTCTAGCACAGTGCTTGGCACACTCAGGAGATTGTCTGGGCCGCACCTGTATTTTGGGGATAAGTTGGCTAGCAACAGCACACTAAGGGACAGAGTCCTGGGTGACTGCAGTTGTGTGGAGGCTCCACGTGCTGGGCGTCATCAGGAATCAGAATAATAGGAGAGTGGGAACATACTCTGTCACCAAAGCAATAGAGAAACTGAGGTGGAAAGTATGAATCAGGTCCACCTAATCAGCAGTTTATCTGTAAAAAGAAAATGTGTATCAATGAGCCCCAAGGCATCTCATAGGAAAGGTGACAGGAGCAGGCTCTTACAAAGTTGTGCAGGGCTGCGCCATGCTCAAAATAACCTCACGGATGACTGAAAGTCAGGAAACTCACTGGACAAGTCAAAACCCTGGACTGGGGATTACAGAAGCAGAGCCCTTTAGACAGACAGGGAATTTGTGATCCTTAGTCAATGTCCTTCTCAATACATCATGGAGACCTTCATTCTAATCCAAACTCCTCCCAAGTCACTCTGCTAACTCAAAGACATGTCACCTCTCTGGACCTTGGGTTGCTTTTCTGAAAACCAGAGTATTAGGCTAGTTCATCCCTGAGGTCCTTTCTAACATTGGTACTTTATGATCCATACTTGATTTGTAAGAGCATGAAAAGTCATGTCAGTCATGCACCTGAAGAGTCTGCTCCGGGAATGGAGACACAGATGATTCAGCAATGGAAAACAGGCAACGGCCTTGCTCTCATGGAGCTCTTATTCCAATGGGAAAGCAGAAACAAATAAGCACATAGTCCATGTAACACCGGGTAGTGACAGATGCCATGAAGAAAAATAAAACAGGGAAATTAGTGTAATGACCAGAGATGGCCATTTTGAAAAGATAGCATTTCAGCAGATGAGAAAATAAAATGAAGAAGTACACTATTCAGAACATTTGGGGAAGGTAATTCTGAGAAGAGAGAATGACATGTGCAAAGATCATAAAGTTGAGAGAATATTTGGAATTTTTGAGACTGGTGTGACTGGGCCACAGAGAAGGTAAAGGGGAAGGGGATGGAAAGTGGAACGAGTTCATGAGTTAGGAGGCTACAGGTAAAAACAAGAAACAATAGTTTGAACTACGGTTATAGAAATAACACTACATGCAGCTACTCTTTTTTAGTACTTGTCTTAACTCATGTAATACTCATATAACCCTATGAGGTTGATACTTTATTACCTCCAGTTTATAAATGAGCAAGGCAGAGAGGGGTCAAGGAACTTGCCCAAGGTTACACAGCTGGACAGTAAAAGAGCCAAGATATCAACGGGGCGGTGTGAGGATGGTGAGAAATGCTCAAAATGGGGGTAAAATTTGCAGGTAGAACTTGCTATTGGGTTGGATGTGGGAGTGAAAAAAGAGGATTCAGAGATGACTCCAACTCCTCCATCCATCCTGGTCTTACTTCTGCAAATACTATTTTGGGGTGATAGGACCCAAGGACATACATCTACTGTGTTAGAGATGTCAGTTCTTTAACCTTTTCTTTGTGAACAAAAGTGAGAACTTCTCCAAGTAAACTAGCCATGTAGCAAAGAGCAGTCTGGCTGCCCATGTTAGCAAGTGGCTCTGTTTCATTGCCATGGGTACCTATCATTGCAGACCTCTGTATTCACAAGGCTTGACTGTCAGCTTTGAGAGCAGAACCCAGCTTTCTCCCCACTGTAAAGATCAGAAGTACATCTAACAGAAGCACAAACTCTGCAAGCATTGGAGAAGTCATAGCTAAGGTGAGGCAGCCTTTATCTTATAAAGGTGTTATTTGTTGGCTTTCAATATTACCAAATGACAAGAAAGATAAAAATCTAAGTAATGGAGCTTGCTATTTAAAAAAAGCCTTAAAGTTACCACTCTGTTCCTATAAAAAGATACAAAGCACATCATTCACTTTGGAGTACTTTCCCAGAACTCTTAGATATCAGAGAAAATTCAATAAAAGTCTTCAAAACAGAGAAACTAAGATAGCGGCATAAGTAAACACCTAAACTGCGGCCTCACACAACAATTTCAAAACTACAAAAGACAAAATGGACATCATCCAGAACCACAGAAAGGCTGGCTGAGTGGAAATTCTACAACTAGAAGGAAAGAGAAAAGCACACTGAGACTCAAAGGAGCTGCAGGAGGCAGAGGTACTGAGATGCACGTGTGGAGAGGACGGGCAGCTGAGTGCACAGCTGGCTTTCTCAAGCAGTAGGGAGACAAAAGCTCCAGACTGCACTGAACTCCAGTTCCGGGCGAGACTCTGGGGACCCAGACTCATTCGGGGAGAAACTGGACTGTCTGGTGGTGGGTGGAACCCAAGGGTGGCTTTCTCTCAGAAGTGCTTGCAGCGATTACCATGGGACACTGAGACACGGGGGCCTATTAGGGCAGGGCTGACAGGAAACCAATGCTGTCTGCTCTGCCCTGAGACTTCACCCCATCCAAGCTGAGCACAGAGGCTTTTGTAAGTCTTGTCTCATAAGGGTGTCTCCAGCACAGAAGTTCTCCCAGCATAGACACAGCTGATCCTCACAGTCAATTGGCCTGGAGGTCATTTCCTCCCAGGGATACCAAAAACAGTCAAGGCTTAACTTCAACAGGACTGTGCACACAGCCCACAAAGGGGTGCACCAAGAGTGTCCACCTCAGGTAACTGGGGAGGCTGAGCCACTGGGCCCTATAGGACACCTAGCACACAAAGCCACTCTATTAACTCAGGGAAGCAGCCAAAATGTGGAGACAAAGAAACAGATCACAAAGGAAAGAAATGGAAGAAAGCAAATGACTGGATATAGAGTCCAAAACCATAGTTATAAGGTATTTCAAGAATTTTCTAGAAAAGGCCAATATATTTAGTGAGACCCTCGAGGATATGAAAAAAGACCAACTAGAAATTAAGCATACATTGACTGAAATAAAAAATATTATACAGAGATCTAACAGCAGACTAGAGGATCGCAAGAATCAAGTCAAAGATTTGAAATACAAAGAAGCAAAAAACACTCAACCAGAAAAGCAAAAAGAAAAATGAATCCAAAAATATGAAGATAGTGTAAGGATCCTCTGGGACAACCTCAAGCGTACCAACATCCAAATTATGGGGGTGCCAGAAGAAGAGAGAGAGCAAGATACTGAAAACCTATTTGAAGAAATAATGACCGAAAACTTCCCCCACTTGGTGAAAGAAATAGACTTACAAGTTCAGGAAGTGCAGAGAACCCCAAACAAAAGGAATCTAAAGAGGACCACACCAAGACACATCATAATTAAAATGCCAAGAGCAAAAGACAAAGAGAGAATATGAAAAGCAGCAAGAGAAAAACATTAGTTACCTACAAGGGAGCACCCATACGACTATCAGCTGATTTCTCAACAGAAACTATGCAGGCCAGACAGGAGTGGCAAGAAATATTTAAAGTGCTGAATAGCAAAATTTTACAACCAAGATTACTCTACCCAGCAAAGCTATCATTCAGAATTGAAGGTCAGATAAAGAGTTTCACAGATAAGAAAAAGCTAAAGGAGTTCATCACCGCCAAACCAATATTATATGAAATGCTGAAAGGTATTCTTTAAGAAGAGGAAGAATAAGAAAAAGGTAAAGATAAAAATTATGAACAACAAATACATGTCTATCAACAAGTGAATCTAAAAATCAAGTGAATAAAAAATCTGATGAACAGAATAAACTGGTGAATATAATAGAATGAGGGGCATAGAAAGGGAGTGGACTGACAATTCTTGGGACAGAAAGGAGTGTGGGGGGTGTGGGAAGAGACTGGACAAAAATCATACACCTATCGATGAGGACAGTGGCAGGGGGTGGGGTAAAGGCAGAGGGTGGAGTGGGAACCAGGTGGAGGGGAGCTATGGGGGGAAAAAGGAACAATTGTAATAGTCTGAACAATAAAGATTTATTAAATTAAAAAAAAGTTTTCAAAACAGATTAGTGACCCAGTGTCAGCATAGAGCAAGAATGCCAAAGTGGGCTCTTCTTGAATGCCATCTCCAACGTTTGGTAGTGGCCCTCTAGAGGACCCATGATAAAGTATCATGATCAATTAGTGATGTCTGCCAAGGTGTGGGAATAAAAATGATGAAAGCCCATCAAGTATTTCCATGTGTCCTCCAAAGGGAAAGTTCTAACTACTGAAGCTATTCAAATAGAGCAGGGGTTACCCTGGGATGAAGTTTCCCTGTCACTGGAAGTGTGCATTCAAGGGAGGCTGCTGGGTCAGTACTTCCTGTGAATCCATCAGAAGATGCTAACAGTGGTTGCCTTTGGGAGGTAGTAATGTGGGCTGATTTTTACAAGCTTCCTTATACTTTTATGCATTGCCTTAATTTCCACAACATAGTTCTATGATATTTTAAAATAACACACAACCACACAACTAGATAAAAAGCTGTTTATATTGATTTTTAAATTAAATATTATGAGTAAGCACTCTCTGGACATTAGGTCTCAGTGAGAAAAAAAAAAGTAGAGCTCTCTAATTTTGAATATCTCTTATATTAAGTTCTTCAATACAGAGGTTTTACCTCTAAGACTTTTCATGAAATACAATTTCACTCATAGTGTATAGGACTCAAGAATCAGTTCTGGAAGAGACTGTTAGAAAGAAAGGCAGGGAGAATAAACTAGGATTTAGGAATAGAAATGAAGACAAAAGTAGAATTTTTGCAAGGAAACTTTAAGAGAAGGACAGAGAGCTCAGAGACCATCAAGTCAGATCTAGATGACCCTCCTCTTCTGTCAGAAAAGTAAGAAGTGAGAGGCCTGGCTTCGGGCATGAAGTCCTCCTGGGCAGTGCTGGGACAGCACAGTGCTAAACACACTGAGGCTCTATGAGCAATGGTTAGAAGCACAGGCTGTCATGGCTAAGTGCCGAAATGGGGAATCCGCGGTCTGCTGTTCACTGGGTGTGTGACCTTGGGTAAGTTATTTCATCTCTTTCTACCTCTTTCCTCATCTGCAAAAGGGGGGTAATGACTACACCTACCTCCAAGGGGTGCTGAGATGCCGGAATAAGTTTATCCAGGTAAAATCCTTAGGATAGTGCCCAGTATGCTGTAAGAATAAATGCTCAAAGCATGTTAGATTTATTTTAAAGAAAAATAAAATTGAGAAATAACTATCACAAGTAAAGTAAGAGTCAAATATTTTTCACCTCAGGCATCAAAAATGCTTTTGTTTCTGTGATCAGGTGGGACCTAAAATACAGATCAACAATTGCCATAAAAAAAAAAAAAAAGTCTTTGCACAGTTAACAAAATACACTCCATTCTGTAAACACCTGAGTTGCAAATGATCTGCAGCAATGCCCAATTAATTTATAAAACAACTTACTGA
The DNA here is from genome assembly GCA_026230045.1 of Corynorhinus townsendii. NCBI lineage: Eukaryota > Metazoa > Chordata > Mammalia > Chiroptera > Vespertilionidae > Corynorhinus > Corynorhinus townsendii. The sequence continues at coordinate 180,437,202 of JAPDVU010000001.1, forward strand.
AATACAAAAAGAATTCTAGCAGGCAAGGAAGATTGGAGGGATTTAATTGCACATTAACCATTATCACTAAATTAAGACATGTGAAGCAATATTAATTTTATTCTGCTGCCCTAATTATTTCATTTAGTAAACACACAAAACCATATTGATAAGGGTTTTTGTAAGCTTATTTATGACTTCGTTCTGAACCTATTTTTCTCATATGTCCTACTGCTTTTCTAGCCACATTTTGTCCTACCAAAAGAGAGTTCTAAAGCAACCCTCAAGGATAGGGCATGACTAAACTTAGATTTTGAAGCCAAAGTTTCTGAATTACAACTAATGCGAGATAATTTTTAATCTTGTATATTTTTTAGTTTAATTTTTTTTAATTCTATAGACAAAGGACTTTCACCAGGGCAACCCAGGAACACTATTTATGCTACTCTTCTTGAGGCACAAAGTGTAAGAACTCCTTCCAATTTATTCTTGGCCCGGATTCCAAATCGAGGGCTCTTTGCACCAGAAAAGCAACCCTGTCTTAATGGAAAGAAACCTGGGTTTAGGGTCTGATATCTGGGCCCAAAACTTAGGTCTACTTTTTTTTTATTTTTGAGAAAGACAGGGGGGGAGAGAGAAAGATAGAGATAGAAACAGTGATCAGTCATGAGAGAGAAACATAGATCAGATGCCTCCTGCACGCCCCCTACTGGGGATTGAGCCCACAACCCAGGCATGTGGCCTGACTGGGAATCAAACCATAACATCATAGTTCATGGCTCAGTGCTCAACCACTGAGCCACACTGGCTGGGCTTTAGATTTACTTTGTGAGCTGTGTGAACCCATGCAAGTTCTCCCCCAACTTTTTTTTTCTGTAATATAATTTTCTTTCTATTAAATATAAAGCATTAAGCCTAGCACATGTGACAATTATTTGAATTAATGTATATAAATATGACTGAGGATGTTGAATAAATGAAATAGCGTTTGTTCCCCCATACACAATGAAAAAAACACCAAGTCTGGGAGAATTCAGGAGGAAATAAAGTGTAGCCGATGATAAAGGAGACCACTCTCCTTCTTTCCATTCACTTTTAAATCACGAGCTTTAGGATAGCAAGTGTTTAAGTGGTTTAAGAAATGCAGACAGCTTAGAAGGGTTGGATTTTTTCCCTTCCCCTCCCCTCCCACTCTTGATCTTGCTCGTTTCTCCCATGATCCTCTACCTCCACCTAGGCTTCCTAGCATCCTATCCTTCCTTTCATTTTGGACAGATGAGGCCATTTATCTTTGGAGAAAAGATTCAGGGTCAGGAGCAGAGGAAGGGAAAAGGGGAGGAAGGATCCTTCAGATTGGAGCCTTCCCCAGGCCTCAGGGAAGACTCTGAGACACCGAGGGAAGGCTCAGTCATATTTCAAACAGAACAGGAACTAATTCAGTGAAATATGTCATTGGTAAATTTCTAGTGGTGCTGGAGGAACATAAGTTAAGGAGTCAATGTCATTCTACCCAGAAATTAGGAAACTAAGGAGCTTCAATAAAACACAATTGTCTGCTGCCCCCAAACTGGAGATGGACAGTGAGCCACAGAGTCTAAGGGAGCCACAGCTGGTACTCTCGCTGCCTGCATCCAACACAGCCCAAGGACGAATGCTCACCTCCCTCCTGTCTTCCAAACATCACACAAGTAACTCTTCACCATGCTGGCAAAGGTAGTTCTCAGGCTTGCAACACCTAGAGAGAAGACAGACCATAAAAGCGGCAGGCATGCTGCTAAGGGCCAAGAAACAACAGCTGGCATATCCCCACATTTCATTATGTCATTCTAGTTCATTAAGTTTCTGTTGTTGTCTTTTGTTTTTGTTTTTTAAGTTTAATCTGAAAGGATAATAAAGAAGTCAGGAAACTGAGGTAAGTAACAAAATCTATGCCTTGGCTGGAGTAACCCCTGTACCATGTATCTCAGAATCCTGCTCTTGGTGGACAGGAAGGCCTGGACCCTGCCGCACATCATGGTTAAGGATTCAACATCAGCCCTAACCGGTTTGGCTCAGTGGATAGAGTGTCGGCCTGTGGACTGAGGAGTCCCAGGTTGGATTCCGGTCAAGGGCATGTACCTGGGTTGCGGGCACTTCCCCAGTAGGGGGCGTGCAGGAGGCAGCTGATCGATGTCTCTCTCTCATCAATGTTTCTAACTCTCCAACCCTCTCTCTTCCTCTCTGTAAAAAATCAATAAAATATATATATATTTTTTAAAAAAGAATTCAACGTCATATACAGTTTTATCCATTGGTTCCTGGCTAATAAAAAAAAAAAAAAAAAAACTTGTTACAAATAGGACCATTCTTAAGAAAACAAAGGGGTATATACTGCTTTGTCTTGGTCAGTTTTGGATCCCTAAAGCCTATCACAGTTCTTATAACCTAGTAAATGCACAGTTTCCTGATTAAGCCTCAGAACTGTGGTCCAGTAGGACTTTGGAAATAAGTCATTGAATATAGTGCCTAACATTTATTAAAGACTAGAGGCTCAATGCACAAAATTCGTGCAAGAGTAGGCCTCCCTGCCCCTGGCTGCTGGCACCAGCTTCCCTCTCACCACCGACAGGCACCAGGGACCCAGGTTTCCCTCACAGCCCTGGCTTCATCTGGAAGGTCGTCTAGAAGGACGTCTGGTATAATTAGCATATTACGCTTTTATTATTATAGGTGCCCAGCACCTCATAACCTCCAAGTTACAACACTATGTTGCCCACCTATGTCTAGTCCCCTACATAGTATCAAAGTAATCCTTTTAAAATATTAGTCAGAACTCATGAATGTGAATAACAGTGTTCTGATTGCTGGGGGAAGAGGGGGTGGAAGGAGGTAAATGAGGGTATAGGAGGGGCTAAAGGGTAATGGAGGGAGACTTGACTTGGGGTGGCAAACATTTAATAGTCTTCAGATGATGTGTTGTAGAAATGTGCACCTGAAATCTGTATATTTTTGTTAATCAGTGCCACCCCAATAAATTCAATAAAAAGGAAGTAAATAAATAAAATATTAGTCAGATCCTATCTCCGCTAACAACTCACCAGCAGTTCCCAGCCTTCTCAGAACAAGTTTCAAAGTCCTTACAGTGGCTTCTTTATGACCTCCCACTCATTTTCTATCTTTCCAGATGCTCACATCCCTCCAATCATTCTTCCTTGAACATGCTATGATGGCTTTCTTGATGTATCAACTTGATGAGACTATAGTGTCCACTTATTCAATTAAACATTAATTTAGGTGCTGCCATGTGAAGGGATTTTTGCAGATGTAATTTAAATTTTTAATTGTTTGCCCTTAGGTAAAGAAGATTATTCTGGATAGTCTGGTGGGCCTGATTTAATCAGTTGGACTTTAGAGTAGGGCTGTAGCTTTCCTGAGTGAGAAGGAATTCTACCTGTAGACAATAGTTTTGGCCCAATATCTATGGATTTTCATCAAGTTTGCATTCATCCCTCCCTAACTGCCTGCCCTACAGTTTTGGACTTGCTTAGCCAGCCCCCATAATCACATAAGCCAATTCCTTGTCATAAGAACTTGTGTGCGTGCATGCGCAGGTGTGTGTGTGTTCATTGCTTGTTCTGTTTCTCTGGTTGAACCCTCATTTACATGCACACACCAAGCACTTTCTCACCTTAGAAGTATACTTTCCTCTGTCTAAAAACCTTTTCTCTAGTTGAATTCATGGCTCCCCCCCTCACTTCCTTCAGGTATTTCCTCAGGTGTTACTTTCTCAGAAAGACTCTCTCCAGACACTCTACTTAAATTGGCAACCCTGGCACCTTGATTCTCTGTCCCCATTCTCAGATATATATATTAGAGGTTCAGTGCATGAAATCTGTGCACTGGGAGAGGGGAGGGGGGTTCTCTCAGTCTGGCCTGCACCCTCTCACAGTCCAGGACCCCTTGGGGGATGTCCACCTGCCGGTAGTCGGACATCCCTCTCGCAGTCCAGGAACCCTCGGGGGATGTCTACAGGGCAGGCCTAAGCCAGCAGTTGGACATCCCTCTCACAATCTGGGATCCCTTGTTCCTTACCGCTCAGCTCACTGCTCCTTAGTGCTGCCGCGGACATGGGAGAGGCTCCCACCACCGCTGCTGCACTAGCCAGCCATGAGCCCAGCTTCTGGCTCAGTGGCCGCTCCCTCTGTGGGAATGCACTGATCACCAGGGGGCAGCTCTTGCATTGAGTGTCTGTCCCTGGTGGTCAGTATGCATCATAGCAACCGGTCGTTCAGCTGTAACAGTCACTTAGGCTTTTATTTTATATATATATATATACTTTATATATGAGAACTTTTCCCTACCTGCTCCAGTCTTTGAATTCATGTTTAAAGTATTTTAGCTAGAGTCTAATTAGGCTTTGTTCCCATTCATAGTAAGACAATGGGGTGGAAAATGTCATTTACTTTATATCCTGTGGTTAAGTAGCTTTCAGGAAAGGCTGAGAGTCAATTCAGCATTGACACCTGAAGTTGGAAGCCAAACTTCTCCTCAAAAATCTAGAAATGATTCATCCTCTTTAATGATCAATATACAAACAGAAAACCAAGCAGTTGAAATCAATATTAAAAAGAAGGGCATTCACAGTCACTAATATTGAAAATAATATGAAATGCTTGTTCCTCTCTCTGGAATTTTTTTATTCAACAGTTGTTTAAAACTAGGTCAAATCAACATTGAAATTCATCAATTCAACTTACTAATATAAAAACATTTAATCAGTCCATAGAAACAGATGAATAACATACAGTTCTTAAATCTCCTTATGTCTTCTTTCTGCACATTCTATTTTATTTTTATAATTGCTAATAGGAGTTCATCAGAATTCTACAGCCTTGAAAATGGGTTGAACTATCCATATTATTTTCCAATTCACTGTTGGAATGAGGAATATGGTCACATCAATAAACACATAGGAAAAAAGAGAAAAGTTTCTCAAACATACCCCAGAATATAAGCGCCAAATGGAAGATATCAATACACCATATTACATAAAAATTAAACATAGAAAATTTCAAATATACTATAAGCAAGTTAAAAAAGAAATGATAGAGTCAAAGAATATGTTTTCACCATAAATAAACATTTTCTGTCCAAGAGTTTCAATATTATTTAAAACACTACAAATTAAAAAGATACTAGTAACAACAAAATATTAAAAATGTATACAAGATGAGAACAGGAAACTCAGAACAGCCCAAGTGACCAATAAACATATGAAAATATGCTCAATATCATAATATGTAGGCAAACTTAACAAAAATCCATTTTGTTCATCTCTTTATCAAAAATCCTATCTAATAAAAGAGTAATATGCAAATTATCCATCACTCTGCTACACCCACAAGCCATACCCACCAGCCAATTAGCAGCAAGTATGCAAATTAACCCAACCAAGATGGCTGCGGTCACAGAGTAAGCAGAAGGCTTGGGTTTCCCCGGCAATGGAGGAAGCCAAGCTTTCCACACACCCTTGCAGGCCCAGGCCTCCACTCAAAGCTACAAAGTTTCAATCATAGAAGATAAATAAATCCCAGATACCAGAGCCTCCGCTTGGGTCGCGAGGCGGGGGCGGGGGGTGGCTGTCCTGCAAACCACCACAGGCCCCTCGCCCAGGTCACCCCACGCCCCAAGGGAACTCCTACCCTGATCTGGGACACCCTTCAGAGCAAACCAGCTGGCCCCCACCCGTACACCAGGCCTCTATCCTATCTAATAAAAGAGTAATATGCAAATTGACCATCATTCCAACACACAAGATGGCTTCTCCCATGTGCTCAAAGATGGCTGCCCCCATGTGGACACAAGATAGCCACCACAAAATGGCCAGCAGGGGAGGCCAGTTAGGAGGGACCAGGCCTGCAAGGGAGGGCAGTTGTGGGTGATCAGGCCAGCAGGGGAGGGCAGTTAGGGGTGATCAGGCCTGCAGGGGAGGGCAGTTAGGGGCAAACAGGCTGGCAGGGGAGTGGTTAGGCATCAATCGGGTTGGAAGGGGAGTGGTTAGGGGGTGATCAGGCTGGCAGACAGAAGCAGTTAAGGGGCAATCAGGAAGGCAGGCAGGTGAGCAATTGGGAGCCAGCAGTCCTGGATTGTGAGAGGGATGTCCAACTGCCCGTTTAAGCCCTTTCCTACTAGAATAGGGTCTAAACGGGCAGTCAGACATCCCTCGAGGGATTCCAGATTGGAGAGGGTGCAGGCTGGGCTGAGGGACACCCCCCCATGCAAGAATTTCATGCACCAGGCCTCTAGTTAATTAATAATACAGATTGATAATGTTGAGTCCTGAAAAGATGTGGAGAAATAAATATTCTTAATTTTTTTTTAGGTAACATTTTGAAAAACAATTTGCCAGTATGTATTGTATTTTTAATGTATAATTATTTTGACCCAGAAATTCCACTCTTTGTTACCTACACACCTACACATGTTTGCAGAGACTTCATTTCAGTATTCTTTGCAATGACTAAAGAAAAAAAATCATCAATAGTGGAATGGTTACATAAAGTATCATACATACATTATATGTACTCATAGTATGTGCTATTAAAAAGAAATTAGATCTAGGATATAAGTTGAGTTTTTAAAAATCTAAATGCAGAAAATACATATACTTAACAAGACTTAACTTAAGTTTTACTTCCCTTATTTGTCAAACTCACTCAACTTTCTAAACTCTCTCTATACCCATAGTCTTGAGTAGACCCTATTTCCCATTCTTATACCTCTTCTTCATCACATCCTATCTTCACTCTCCAACTTGATGAAAACATAATATTGTATGACAGGATAGGGGGAGAGGGAGGAAATCTTGAAAGACAACAACTAAGTCATCAAGAATTTTTTAATCTCCCACATCTATTATAATGTCCATTACATAGTAAATGCTTAGTGAGTGAATGAATGAATGAGTAAATGATAAATGACATTGTAAAACTCAAGTAATCATAGCACCAAAGTCACCAGAGATACCACATTCTCAAGAAAGTCCTCCCTGATTTTCAACCATCCCAACACCCCAAACCTTAGATCCTATAAATGAGCTAACAGTTGTTCTGCGTGGATAAAGTAAATGTTGCAAATTTCATGGACTAAACTAAATCTATTTTGTAGGAAAACTTCCTAGACCTTCTCTGAAAAACAGTTACTTTCACTTTATGTACAATTTAAACAGCACAGTATAGTAGTTAAAATGATGAATTCCAGAGTCAGGCACCTGGGTCTGAATCCTGGCTTCTCCATTTACTAATTGTGGCAGCTTGTTTGGAAAGAGATGCTCCCTATGCCTTCTTTTTATCATCTGTGGGGACGGGAGTGGGGAATGAGAATGAGAACATCTGTCTCAAGGCTGTTGTGCAATAGTGCAAACAGAGTGCTCAGCACAACCTGGCACCTGTTTGATGGAGACCAGCTATTATTGTTCTTACTAGCAGTCTGGTACATGAAAATTCATGCACTGGAGGGGGTTCCCTCAGCCCAGCCTGCCCCGTCTTACAGTCTGGGAGCCCTCAGGGGCGGGAGGCGACCCGGCAATCAGGGGAAGGCGATACCCGCATCACACCTCTGCTGCTGCCACTGCAAGCAGCACAAGCCTTGGCCAGCCCTAGTTACCTGAGCCTCAGGCAGCCCTGGGCAGCTGTGTAGCCACCATCCAAGGCTTGCCTGTGCCTCAGGCTGGCCCTGGGCAGCTAGGGGGCTGAGGGGACTGGGCACCGCTATCTTGTGGCTTTGGGCACCGCCATCTTTGAGGGCGTGGCAGTCAATTAGCATATTCCCTCCTTATTGGTTGTGGGCACCGCCATCTTTGTGAGGGCTTGGTGGTCAATTAGCATATTCCCTCTTCATTAGATAGGATTGTTTCCTGGTTTTCTGCCTCACAGCAGAACAAAAGCCAAGAAAAGGAGACTAAATACGTAAGATAAATCAAGGACTATAAAGGTAGAAAACTTGCTAGAGTTCATAAAGCCTATTTATCTGTGGTCCTTTTGTATAATCCACACACATCAATAGTCCCTGAAGTGCTGAGAGAATTACCACTAGGATAGCACTGCTGTCCACATTAATGCCCAAGACAAAACAACTAGGGTTTTGTGTATACTATTTGAAAAAGCAGGAACATATTGTGAAAGTCAGTTTTTAGATATGTATTTGAGTGACTATTGTAATAATATCCATTAGGAAGAGACTTAAGTTTGTTGAGGAAATGTTTAAACCATTCTAATAAGGGTAGGTTAGTTGTGATAGGGCATGGGTTTCAGCTTGTTCTTCGGCTGCAGAGTAATAGTAAAATCAAAACAAAACCTACTCTCTGTGACAGGAAGAGAAAGTGGCTCCTGGCCAAGAAGTGATGGAGGTGGGATGACAGGCAGTGAAGGAAGTGAGAAAACAGAAAAGTGAGCAAGACAGTGGACCAGAGAAGAACTCCTCCTGAGAGTCTCCCAATATTTAGTAAAGTCAACCAAAACCAATCATGTTGTTTAGCGGAGTGTCTTCTGGAAACTGATAAAAGCTTTAGGTTCTGAAACTGGAAGATGCAAGAATTAGAATTTACAAAAATGATGACCAGAGCATTTCCAGCCATACAACTTGAAAAGGGACTATAATTTCCAATAGAACACAAGCAATTAGAAATCACTCCCCAAATATGTCATCTGAGATACCCTGTGTAATACAGTTGTGAAAGATCTCTATTAAAAAATCCAAATCCCTTTCAGAAAGCATTGGCACATAAGAGCTAGTTATGTTTATTGGAATAATCCCCATGGTGTCAGTACATGATAAATAAGATACTAATTCCTTCCTCCGAGCAAGGTTCCCACAGGGGGGAGTGACAGCCACTGGATATAATGTCCCTTCCAGTCTTCAAAGCCCTGGCTTTGTTCCACATCCCTGATCACACTGGGACCAGAGCTGTGCACCTGGGAAGGTTTCACATTTCCCGAGCTATGTGAAGGGCAAGACCTCTCTGTGCTTTCCCTTTCGTACTGAAGGTGGAGTTTCACAGTATGTGTGACGAATTCCAGGATACGAGGACGGGGCTCCTCTGCCTTTCTAGGCTCCTCTAATACCTTCTCTCCATAAACAAACTTCTCAAGGAGCTCACACAGCAGGGGAAAATCAAAGGGCAATTTCCTGAGTCATCATGGGCAGAGCATCTCTGCCCCAGCAGTCAGGATGCCACCATCCATTACTGACAGTGAGACTCCAGTGGTCCAGACACTTTCCTGGGGATGAAGTATCCTGAGGCTTTCTGACAGGCCACACCAAAAAGGAGCAGCAGCTGTTACTGCCCCAATTCCACACTCCAACAGGCATTTGGAAAGTGGAAGTCCCATCCACGGCCAGGCTCTAGTGCTGGGCCCTGTGTTCTCGAGGAGGGCAGGAGCAACCGGAGTTCCTTCAACCTATGCAACTTGCTTCCTGGATGGAAGACAAATTGAATATTCATTGAGCACTGACTGCGCACAGGTATTTGGCCAGTTTTAATATTATCTCATTAAATCCTCACAGCAAATGTGAGTGGGCTCTTGCTTTCATATTAGAGGGGAGGCTGTCCATTAGGATGCCTTCTGCTCTGCATAAAAGAATTCCCACCTGAGAGTGTTTATGCATTTTTGGTGTGGTGATTAAGAGCACAGGATCTGAAGACAGACCGACGGGTTTCAAATCCTTTCTCTCTGTCAAGTACTAATGTGCAGAACTTTGGGCAATTTACTTAAAGCACTTTTCGCTTTGGTGTCCTCAGCTTTAAAACAGGAAAATAATGGTTCCTCCACACTAGAATTTCTGGGAGGATGAAAGGTTAATGCATGCAAAGCAATTAGAACAGAGCCTGGCAAGTCCAGGAAGCCCAGGGGGAGGCACGCCCAGGGCTGGCTCACTCTTTCTGGGACATCAGCTCCCCATCTTCCTGTCCTGCCATCTTCAGTGTGTTGACTATTACTCTTATGTGACAATATGGCAGCCACAGTTTCAGGCATCACAGGTATCAATAACATCTGATCCCCAAAACAATTTACAAAGGAAGAAGAAAGCTGTTTTCTCCATGCTTCTCATTTTAAGAGGAAAGAAAGTCTTCCTTAGCAAATTAGTCCTCATGTCCCTCAAACCATAAGGGAAGCTGGGAAAGGAAGAAGTAGGATCCTCAGACGCTGGTATAATTTCTGCCAACAAATAAGAAGCAGAAGGGCCTGGCCAGCGTGGCTCAGTGGTTGAGCATCGACCTATGGAACAGGAGCTCGTGGTTCGATTCCTGGTCAGGGCACATGCCCAGGTTGCGAGCTCAATCCTCAGGAGGCAGCTGATGAAAGGATTCTCTCTCATTATTGATATTCCTATCTCTCCCTCCCTTTCCCTTCCTCTCTGAAATCAATAAATAAAATATATATTTTTTTTTAAAAAGGAGAAGGATGTAAAGAATGACTGCTGGTTGGGCCACTAACAATGCAAGGAATATGCTTTTCAAAGTTAAGTTGCTTGAGGTAGCAAAGCTAGTAGACAGCAGAGCTGGAACGTGAACACAAGTCTGGGCCTTTTGCTAAAGATGCCACCTCCCAGATCACTGTACACAGCTTGTTTGCTAGTGCTACTGTAACAACTACCACGCACGGGGTGGGCTTAAGCCACAGAAATTCAGTCTCATAGTTTTAGATGCTACAAGTCCAAGATCAATGTGTCCGTAGAGTTGGCTCCTCCTGAGAGCTGTGAGGAAAAATCTGTTCCATGCTTCTCCCCTAGCTTCTGGGGTTGGCTGGAAATCCTTGGCATTCCTTGACTTGTAGACACAGCACCCTTAGCTCTGGCTTCATCTTCACGTGGTGTTCCCCCTACTTGTGTGTCTTTCTCTAAATTTCCCCTTTATAAGGACATCAGTCATATTGGATGCAAGTCCATCCCAATTATGTAGTCTTTAACTTGATTATCTCTATAAAACCCTATATCCTGCATCCAACATCTGTAAATGTTACAAATGAAATAACTTTCAGTCACCCCGTTCACCATTCCCTGAGGAACTGTTGTTACCAGATGCCTATATGTCATTCTGGAGGTTGATGATGCATTTAAACTTTCTAGGTGTTCTTTACACCATAAAAGATTATTAACATCTTATCTGGTTCATAAATTGTTGAGGAATTTCAAAAACTGTCATTGGCCACTATTTAATGTCTTTCCAAAGGTAAAGTTGTTCAAATGAAATTCAAACCATGGACTTAGTATGACTAAAACAACCCCCACTCCCCAGTCCTTCATGTTAACAACTGAGCTATAGAAGACTTCATTGTAATTCCCAGAGGATGCTTAAGTTCTGCCCTGGTGTTTTTGTTATGATTTTATATTTACACTGATTTTAACAGCTTTGAGATATAATTAATATGTAATAAAAACTATATGTGTTTAATGTATATAATGTGATGAGTTAACATATGCATACACGTGTGATACCATCACTGCAGTCAAAGTAATAAACATACTCATCACTTCCAAAAAAAGAAGGCATCTCCAAATAGGGCCTCATTCTGGGGTACTAGATGTTAGAATAAGGCAGGGGATGGGAGAAACACAATTCAACCCACAACACAATTGAAAACCACTTTAAATGGAGACCAAGATTAAATACATATATACTAAGCAAAAACAAAAGGTAGAATGGTAACACCTTACTATTTAGCCAATTGATAGAGAATTCATGTTAAAAGCCTGGTTCACATAAAAACATCCATTAACTTAACACAGGAAAAAATATAGATTGAGCTCAAAAGTAGATATTCCTTCAGCATAAATAATAACTATTTTGAGGAGCAAAAAGTATACTTCCTGGTCCTTTGCATCTTTGTCTCTGAAAAGGCCTAATGCATTCATCATAATGTACTAATGATTTGCTTTATGGAAATACTTTTAACTGAGACCTTTAGGGAAAGAAAACATGGAACAGATTCTTACCTCCTTCTTTATTTGATAAGAGGTCTAGTATTTCAGGATTTTGAAATTTAGTCTATGAACGATAAGAGCTTTGTCCTAATTTAACTGTTACTGTGGGTTACTTGTCTCAGTAAACTAAAGCTTGCCATTGGTCACTAGCAGACTAGACAAGAACACACAGGGTCCCACTTGAAAAAACTAATGCCCATGTTTGTTAATGTTGGGGTCACTGTTTCTAACAGCTAGCATTAAGAAGTAGTATGCATTAAGCAGTTACTGTGAACTAGACATTCTGTAAGCAAAGCTAGGCAGTTTGCATGGGTTAATTTATTTCTTAAACAACAATTTTATGAGGAACTATTTCTATGCCCATGTTATAAAGAGACTAAAGCATAGAAAGTTTGTTCAAGATCATTCCTAACAAGTGGAAAAGCCAAGAGTTTAAACCTGGGCCTGCTTCACTTCATCATTCACACTCTTCAAAGAACAAGTGCTGGCATGAGCTAAACTAAATGTCAAATATTAATTTTGTCACTGATTATTTAAGACTGGGAGATCTTTTCATCTATAAAATTTGGAGAAATCTGTCTGGCTAAATTAGGGAAACGCTGACATTTTGCTTAGACCTTTGGATGAAAATACTTGACATATGCCCTTTGTCCTAATAAGCAAGGTTGTTGATTTTTGGTTCTAGAACCGCCACATAAATACCAGTTGTGTAACCTGAGCCCCCTCCTTCAATACCTGGTGTGCAACCTCTCCTCCTGCATCACCTTGTATTTTCCTCACCGGTATTTTGTCTCTGCCCACCTTCTATATCCAGCCTCCTTTCCTTCTGTCAGCTATTTCCTGCTTTTAATGCCATCTAGAACTGCACAGCAGCAAGTAAAGGCTTGCTTCACCCTCTTTATGCAATTCAGGTCTCCAGACAATAATGGGCTTCCAACTTCCATCTTGTAGAAACTATGAAAATGGGAGCGATGGGATCCATGGCAGTAATGTGGGACATCATCCATCCTGTTCTCCCTTCCATTAAAGCAGATGAATGGCCCCTTTTACCGAAAGCCAATCTTCTGCCTATGCTTTAGGTTCGATCTCCTTTGGCTTCTGAGGACATGTTTACTGTTGATTCTCTTTTTTGATAAAGCTCCAGGTGTAGTGGTTGTCTTAATGATTCCCAGTTCATGGCACACTTTCATCACCGACCCATGCAAAATCCTCATTTTTCTGTCTCCTCTATCACATTTTATTTCCCATTCCTCACCCCAAAGGCAACCATTGCATTTTGTTTCAATGTTCTTCTTTGTGTTTGTATAGTGTATTAGTCAAGGTTCTTCAGGAAAACAGAACAAATAGGAGGTGATGATAGATAGGAAGGTAGGTAGAGAGAAGATAGATAGATAGATAGATAGATAGATAGATAGATAGATAGATGATAGATAGATGATAGATAGATAGATAGATAGATAGATAGATAGATAGATAGATAGAAAGAATAAATTAAGATGGTTTGTATGGATTGACTCAGCAATTATGGAAGCTAGCAAGACTGAAATCAGGCAGGCCAGCAGGCTGGAAATTCAGGTAAGAGTTGATGTAGTCTTGAATCCAAAATCTACATAGTGGAACTCAAGCAGGATTTTTATATTTTAGCCTTGAGGAGGAATTGCTGCTTCTTCAGGAAACCTCAGTCTTTGCATTGGGTGTTCAACTGATTGGGTGAGGCCCACCCATATGTAGAGGATAAACTGCTTTACCTCCAGTTAACCAATTGTGTTTATCACATCCACAAATATCGTCACAGAAACATCTAGACTAGTTTTTGAAAAAACTACTTGGTACCATGGCCAAGTTGACACGAAGTTAACCAGAACATATGAGTTCCAAAATATTCATCACTGTTGTCGTGTGTTTTTTAATTTATGTAAATGATACCACGTTCATCCTTCCTGCTCAAAGAGCAGTCTGTTAACTGGCAGCATCAGCATTGCCTGTGGTATCTATACAAATGCAGAATCTCAGGTCCAGCCCAGACCTACTGAGTCAGAGTCTGTATTTTAACAATATCTTCCTATTTCCCACCCACCTGACAGATATTGAGAAGACTAAATTGGATGAATAGAAATTTTACTCTTAAATATACACAAAAATAAAATTTAATGCATATGTATTCCAGAAAACATGTTAAGAATTCCCTCAGCCTTATTAATTATGACACACACATTAATAATCAAATAAAAAATCGTGGGATATTTACACATTGTAATTCCACAGTCAGAAAAGATATAAGATGTACCTCCATGCAACAACATGGATAAATCTCACAAAAATTTGCTAAGGGAAATAAGACTACACAAAGGGAATGCATACTGTATGATTCCATTTCTAAAAGTTCAAAAACAGTTGAATTGAATATGTAATATATCTGTCAGTATCATGAAGAAGTGAATTAGGAAGTGATCAGAAATGGTTAAATGGCAGGATTCAAAACTAGGAGAGCTGATATTTTTCTTTCTTGGCCAGAGCAGTAATAATATAGGTGTTTATCATAATTTATTAGACTGTGCACTTAAGTTTTATGCCCTTTTAAGTATATGTCTTACTTCACAATGAAAGGCTTAAAAGGATTAAATGGAATAGATGTACAATGCCACGATCAATATTCAATAAATGACAGTTATGTATACCAAGACCTCAGATGTACTCTGCCTGATTGATAATGTGTGAGCTCTGAGAATTTTTCTGGAATATATTAAAGAAAACTTTTTATATCCAAGTTTTATATTAGTAAGAGTAGAAAATTCCATGTGGTAAACAGAGCAACGTAAGTAATATTTGAGTCACAAAAGCAAACTGTGGACATGGTTTGGAAAGAAACAGTTAAAGACCTAAATATCTCTAAACAAGAGAACAACGATGCAGGGAAGTGGGCTGGCAGCTTACAAAGTGAGGAAGAAGGTCTCAAGAGAAAAAGAAAAGCACCTAAAAGGTAATGAATACCCTCCCCCCAGGAGCTAAGAAGGGCAAGGGCTCCCTTCCTGACAGAGGAGTGATGGATGAAATTTTAGGACATTTTCTAATATTCAATTTTAACTTGTCTATCAATCCAACAATCAGCATATTATCTGATTATGCATTAATTGGTGTTGGCATTAATCAGTATGATCTCAGTCCCCAAAGTTTCATTAAAAGTTAGCCTTAGGAGAGGTGGTATTATAAAGAAATGGAGGTATAGACACAGTGCTCAACATGACGAAGATAGTGCAGAAAGAGAACAGCAGTCACAGAAAACAAGAAACATATAAAGATCAAGGTTTCCCTGGATGGAGGAGACCAGAGCAAAATGTGGTCAGAAGACACAAACACCCTGAAGCACTTCAGGGATATTGGGGAAGAAACTGGATTGCCTACAAAGTGTGAAATAGGGGCTTGGGCTGTTCTACTCAAATATTTCAGGAAAGAGTGATCCCAATAATTATATCTGAAGGTGCCAGGAAATGGACACTTTGTCACCTGTGCCTTATTAGCATCTGGCACAAGAATTCAAGGTTTTTACCAATAACCTTATACAAACAGACGTCAATTAAATATAAATGAAGGTCATTTCTAAGAGGGCCTGCAGGACTGTAAAACCAGGAGCTCTTAACTCTGTGGCCGAAGATCCAAGTTCTCCATAGGATGCCATAGTCACTCAATAGTGCTGTGTGTTCCTAAGGAGACATAGCCCTTCATAATCAAGACAACTCATTCATAATCTCCCATGATTGTTGATGTGGAAAGTAAATAAATAACTCATAGTTTAATTTTTAAAAATTGTAGGTGATCCTTATCCCATAGAAGGAGTATCCTAAAAGTGGCCTTAAAAATCCAGTTAAGGGCTTACTGTGAAAGAGGGAAAGCAAAGAACAAAACATATAGTGTGTCTGGTTAAATACAACAACTGAACTTGATAAATGCCATTCATGGTGTTATATTGTAAATCAGTGGCTGAACATAAGATGCCTTAATAAGCCAAATTAATTTGGAATCTTTATTACTTTGGTGGGCTCAGAGGAATATTGTTTCCAGAGTCTGAGCAAAAACATGGAAGAAGCTTTCCCTTTTTATATTTTCTAGGTCTCTTTGTTTCCCAAATATGGAATGAGACTTCTAGACCTTTTGTAGGCTTTTAAAAAAATAAAAGAAGCCCTGTGTGCTGGGCGAGGGGCGGGGGGGGGGGGGGGCAGTGTGCCCAGTAACTATCTTGCAGGCAGCTTATGGCCTTGAGCACAGCACAACTCAGATATAACCAGAAGATACCTAGCATGGGAGGAACCAGACCCTTATGTTAGCAGAGATTCAAGCAAGCATGTTTACAGAAGCTAAAATAGCAAAGTTAATTAACAGAACAAAGGTCCATCTGTTTTTAGTGGAAAATTTTAAACAGCAGTTTTTACAACATAGAGGTTACTGGAACAAGATGGCCCATGCTTCAATGGTGCCTAGAAAACTTTGTTGTAGTCAGGTCATCTTCTGAAGTCCCTTCTGTCTTCTCCCATAACTTCATCTCCTTGTCCTAGAGAAGTTATGTGAAGGTCATGGCCTTATGTTTATAAACATGTCTCCTTATTGGTAACTCTTAGATCTCAAAAAAGAAAAGTTTATGAGAGACCTCCAATCTCTTAGAGCGTTTACTCAAAGTGAAGTGGGAGAAGAATTTGGTTTCCTCTGCACAGAAAGATGCATCTGGGATAAAGGGAGTGTACTACTATATAATCACCAAAGCACTGTGCTTTTCTTCTCTGTACCCACACCTGCCACACATACTCACAAACATACTCTTCAAACACTATGACTCACGGAAGATAAACACGGCCAGGCAGTGACCCCTCTGGAGAAACTTGGAGGAAAAGCAGAGCTCTGTGACTATACATTTAGCATCCCTACACTGTTCTTCCAACCTTTTATATCAAAAATCACATAGGCTAATAAACAGAAAGGAATAAAAGATTATCTTCCTTGTACGCACAATTAAAATTAAAAGTCACCCCCGAGAGTTTAAAACTAGAAGGGAAAAGAGCAAAAGCTCTATCACTTGTGTTTTTTTTCTTCAACAAGATCTTCTTCCCTGGGCTTTACTACTGAGAATCATACACTCATCCCATCTGCCTCTCTTGAATTGGCATTCTTTTGGTCCTATGTGTTACCTGTTCAAAATGTGACAGCTTCACACTTATTTCTTTAAAATGCCCTCAGTGCCTCAAAGGACTTTTTGTTCATGCACACAGTTTTCAAGATATTAAGGGATCTAAGAAAAGAACAATAATCTAAGCAGCCTCAGGCACATCAAGATTGAACAGAAAAAAAAAAAGTGTCATTTCCCAGCTCCCTCTAGCTTCTTGGGGACAGATTCGGTCATTAACTCTAGTGTGGTGTTGAGGTTTCTGCCATCACTGGGGATCAGACAAAGCTGAGAGTCAGAAAGTTAAAGTTTAATGGAAAATAATGGAAACTGAACTAAGTCAAGAGAGTACATTTGGTGTATGAATCATGTAGCAGGAAACCAGGCCCCCAGACTCAGGATGTAGGTCCAGGCCCAGTCCTGCCAAGAATTGGCCTGTGTGACTTTGTGAAGATCATATGACTTCTCTGACTTCCATGTGCAGTAATTTAAAAAGTGTAGAGTAACAGAATTTACCTTGAGAGTTACTACGTCAATTAAATAAGGTTATTGATGTGACATCTCTAAGCATGTAACAAATTCCCAATAACTGTCTTGAAATCTGAATCTAGCCTTTTGGTGAGATCCAGTATTCATACTAGTATAAGGGTCAAATACCTGGTCATCCCACTCTGGTGCCAGAATATTATCACAAGAAAGTGTCATTCTTCCTAGAGAATCTTTATACAACTCACATTTTCTAACCTGACAAATCTCACCAGTCTTGCCATAATTATACCAGTTGCCAACTAGCTGATAGCCAGAGTATTCATTCCTTTGTACTTTTTATAGGCCTTCATTAGCATAATGCCTGGAGCACAAGTAGGATTAAGATACATGTAGAAAAAAATATAAAAGTAAGGGAAACTGACAGAACTTTCTTACTCAATACACTGAACTAACAATCTCAGTGGTGAGATATTCAAACCAATCAAATTGTTTGCTTCTTAGTTATGAACACTCTGGCAAATGCAATCCTTGTGGTTATGTAAATGGCACACTTTTCTGGATAGCTATGGAGTGAAGCATCTCTGAAAAAGTAATAGAGATATCACTTCTACCTAGAGGTGGTTATAAAAAAAATTTAAAAATCAATAAGTGTGTTGTATTAACTGAGATGTTAATAAATGTGGTGTATTTTAAATTTTTACAAAATGAGTCTTTTTCCAGTTACTTTTCTGAGGTACCATAAAAATCACATTTAGAAAAGAATAAACTATCAGATTCTAATTATAAAATAGTGTCAATTTCCTTTTAAAAATCATCCCAAAATAAGTATAACAAGAAACACAAATGAAAACAATCTTTAATCTAACTAGATAAGTCAACCTCAAACAACAAAATGTATGAAAGAGCTTCCAAAAGTCCCATGGCCAAACAAGCAAGCAAAAAGATGCTGTGAGGACATCAAAGGCTGCAATCTCAGAGACAGAAGGCAGGAATGAAGTCTCCAAATAGGTGGCACACCCAAAAGGCAAAACTCTCTAGAGTGTAATCACAGGAATCTGATCTGTACGATGTCTGCCAGGTTCCACAGCTTCTGATTCTTGATGCCCAGGGAGAAGGCCAAAAGAACTGACTTCTAGCCCTGGCCAGTGTACTCAGTGGTTGGGTGTCATCCTATGCACCTAGAGGTTGCTGGTTTGATTCCCATTCAAGGACCATACGGGTTGTGGGCTCAATCCCCAGCAGAGGCATGTAGGAGGCAATGTTACATTCTCACATCGATGTTTCTCTCTTCTCCCTTCCCTTCTCGCTCTTTCAAAAAAAAAATTAATAAACTATTTTTTTTAAAAATTAAAAAGGAACTGACTTCTTTGTAAACAAGGAATATTTCTGGTGGCCAGCCAAAACATAACTTTGGTTCTTTCCCAACTTGAACCTTCTTCAAATGGGTAGTATAGAAAAAAATTCACCTCATTCAAAGATGAGTAGTGAGTGAAAAGAACCGGCACCGGAGTTGTAGAAGCTGGTCACAATTTTTTTTAATGTTGGAGGTAAAGCATAAGTAGTAAATAGTAGAAGAAAAATTATGATAAAGAATACTGCCATAGAGAAAATGAAAGTAAAAGACAGCAACTGAATTAGAAGTACCAAAATAATTGCCTCCTTAAAAATAGCTCAAACGATGCCTAAAAGCTATGGAAACAAGAGAACAAGACAACAGCAAGAGGAGGGAAAAACATGCCAAGGTCAGAAATAATATGGGAGGAAAAACTAAAAACCATTTTTGAGATGAATATCATAATGCAAATAATATAAGGTCCAGCAGACATTATTAAAAGTAGGATAAGGGAAATGAGGAAAAAATAAGCAAAATAAATGACAAGGGAGAGTTAAAAACAGAGAATATAGCAGATATAAACACAAAGAAGATCCAATTCCTAAATCTTTTCCCTGAAGAAGATAATTGCAATGATAGTCCAGGAGAAGTGTAAATGTATAAGCAGCTATGCACTTCAAAATGTGGTAAAGCGAACTACTTCAGTTGATACTTTTATTTAAAACTAGAGGCCCAGTGCACAAATTCATGCACTGGTGGGGTCCAGCCAGCCCAGCCCCAATCGGGGTGGATTGGGGCCAGGCCTGTCAGGAGAAGGAGATGGTGGGAGGTTGGCCACCTGGCCCACCCTGATCAGGCTGGATCAGGGCCAGGCTGGCTGGGGAGAGGGGCCAAGGGTGATTGGCTGGTGGGCCCCATCCTTGATTGGGATGGGGGGCTAATGGGGGCAGGGCTGGTAATGGGGAGGGGCTGTGGGTGGTGGGCCGGCTGGCCCCACCCCCTAAGGGGGTGGGGGAGCTGATCAAGGCAGAGCTGACTGGGGGGAGGGGTTGGGGGGTGGTTTGGCCGCTGGCCCACCTCCCGATCGGGCTGGTTCACTGGCCTCAATGGGTGTCATAGTGAATGGTTGTTCTGGTTGTTATGTTGTTCTGGTCACTGGCTTTTTATAAATATAGATAACAACAATAAGGTTCCATAATGTCAAATGGGTACAAAACTTTCTGTTTACTGTATTTATCTCATGAACAAACACAGACCACACTTTGATTATCTGGTTTACACATAGCTGAAGAAATTGCCTAGAATGCAGCACAGAAAGATACAGAAAATATCAGAGACAGTGATGGACAGAATGCGAAAGACTTCCACTAGTTGATCCTGAATTCTGTCACACAGAATATTTGAAGAGATCCTTTCTGAGAAATTTTCAATATTTGTTGAAACATGTGAATCTTCTGATATAAGCTACAAATTTAAACAAAGTAAGTAACAAGAAATCTATGCCTAGTTACATCACAATGAAAACACAGAACACCAAAGACAGAGCATAGCATTAAAGCAGGGAGAATAAAGACAGTTGACCTATAGGAAAGCCATAATTATACTGATAGCAACAAAATATAGGAGGATGCTAGATATATATTCAAAATGATTTTTAAAATGGTATTTTCAAAATGTTGACAGAAAATTATTATTAAGCACAAATTCTATAACTACCTTGACAGGTAATAAATGGTAACAAAATTAAAATTTTTCAGACAAACAAAAGCTAAAGAAAAGTTTAACAATGGATTGTTACTTTAAAAAAATTACTACATATTAAAAAAAATTACTACATATAGATTTTAGAAAAAATAAAATTATTAAATTTCAAAAGAAGAACTGAAATAGAAAAAGAAATGGTGAGTAAAAATATCATAAACATATCAGTAAATAAAAAAATGGACTGTATACAATAATCATAGTAAAAACAAATTTGAAGAATAAAGAAAAACAAGCCTCAATTCAAATACTGGCCAAAATAGCATACACATCAATCTTCTTTCTCTCATTTAAAAGTATAAACTTCAGGGTTATCTTTTTTCCCTAGATAGCATATATGCAAATAGATGAAATGCTGGCTTTTTTTTTTTTAGTTTAACTGTTGAATATTGATCAATAATCAAATAAGGCAGAAGAATAACACAGAGGTTATTCAACTGATAATTTATAACTAGATATGTAATGCAGATACTGCTATGTATTTATCTAATTCATTGACATATTCTAGGCTTATAAGATTATATCTATAGGAAACATCATCTGAATTTAAATTATTTAAAGCTATTATAACTGAAAATGGTAAACAGACACTATTTGTCAGCACAAATACTAAAGATATATGCATTGACTTTTTGCATTAGGTTTTCACTTTTTTATCTTGAGTCCCTCAGCCCGGCCTGTGCCCTTTAGCAGTCCAGGAGCCCTCAGGGAATGTCCAACTGTAGCTTAGGCCACGGGGAGTGGGCCTAAGCCTCAGTCGGACATCCTTAGCGCTGCTGCGGAGGCAGGAGAGGCTCCCGCCACCGCCACTTTGCCACCCGTCAGCCCAGCTTGTGGCTGAGTGGCTCTCCCCCTGTGGGAGTGCACTGACCACCAGGGAGCAGGTCCTGCATTGAGCATCTGCCCCCTGGTGGTCAGTGCTCGTCATAGCAACCAGTCATCCCGCTGTTCGGTCAATTTGCATATTACCCTTTTATTATATAGGATAATTACAAACTTGAAGAAAAGCTTCAAGACTTCAAAGAATTTCCATTTACCTTCGCCAAAAGACTCCATTGTTGACATTTTACTTCTTTTACCTCTCTCCCTCCCCACATTTTTCCTGAACTATGAGAATAAATTACAGACATGAAGTCCTTGTCCATAAGTGCAGCATAATGCATTTCCTAAGAATCTAATCTGCCCATTTTTATTTTTCCTTTCTTTGACACTTTTTGCAAAAATAAGTAGATACATATATATTTTCCATTTCCCCTTATCTCTTATACAACAGCATAGTAGAAATACTCTTTTTCACCTAACAGCACATCTTGGAAATGCTCTATATGAGTTCATAGCAATCTTCCTCATTTTTTGAAACTCCTGTGATACTCCCTTGTTAATGTACCATAGATTATGTAACTACTCTATGTTGGGTATTTAGGTTGTTCCTAACATTTTTCAGTTACACATAATGATGTAATGAATGTACTTGTGCATATGCATTTTATGTATATTGCTATAGAAATATCTTTGGAATGTTTCCTATAAGCAGAATTGCTATATCAAATGACACATACATACTGTTGTCAAATTGTCCCTTACCAGCGTAGTATCAATTTTTATTTCTTATATGATTATATAGCAGTAACATTGCTCATGCTAGACATTTGGGGGCCAGGGGGGCAGAAATAAACAAAGAAAAAAAAAGCAGCAATCCTTATTTCACAATTATTGGGATACTTCCTTCTGGTGGTTCTGTTTTGTCTTAACTTACTTAACTTTTCCTGTCATTGGGTACTTAGATTCTTTCCACTTTTTACAAAGGGAAGATGAACATTCTGAGGTCAAAGCTTTATAGAGTTTTTGTTTCATTAAGCTTTGCTTTTCCAGAAGTGAAATTTCTGGGTAAACGGATCGTAATCCAGATTGCCAAATTGCTTTCTGGAAATGTACCAGCAGTAGTTCCTAGCAATGTATCAGAGTGTTTGTTTTCTCAAATATTTTCTATAGTCTTGATACTTGAAAGACTAAATGTACAAATCTGTTCATAGTTTTGTCATTTCTTAAAAATGCTGCTCCAATATTCTCTTGTTTTATTTGCTATTTCTAGAAAGTCTAATGCAAGTGTAATTCTCTTGGCCTTATAAGTTACTTAATATTTTTTGGAGGTCCTGAAAACTTTTCTGAGTCTTTAAAGGCTAATGGTTTTACTAGGCTATGCCTTAGAGTTGGTTGTTCATAATGAATTTTCTAAGGTTTCCTATAGATCCTTTCAGTGTGTATATGTAGGTCTATTATTTCTGGAAAGATTCTTTGATTTGTACTTTCATTATTTCATTGTTTTGCTTTTCTTTCTGCTTTATGGATTCCAATTATACATAAGTTTTATCTCTTTTGTCTGACTCTAATTCAATCACTTTCTTTCTGATACTTTTTACATCTTTCTCATTTTTATTCTGTTGGCTATTTTTGCTGGCTTCATTCAATACCCCTTATTCAATTTTCATTTATACCAATTGTCTCTTAGGCAAATTTAGTCATTTATGATATTTGTTCTTTATTACCTTCTTCAGTGAGTCCAATCAATTATTTTATTTCTTTTTGTTTATTATCTATTTATGGTATTAATCTTTAAATTTCTGATTTGATGTGTTACTTCACAGGTGTGTATTTGAAGATATTTAATTCAGTTTGGGATATTATGATGCTTTTCTTTATATTTCATGGTTGCTTTTGTGAGAAATTTATCATCAGCTCAAAAGTTTTTATTCTCATTTTCTGACTTTTTTGTTTTGTTCTGTTTTGTCTTAGATAGCTTTATACAGATAAAATTGTGGGCATCCTTACATTGCATGAAGAGAGCTAACATTTAGGATGGTTTACAAGATACATAGGTTTGAGAATGTTCTCCTCCTTCAGTATAGCACTTTCCTTAATGTGTGATTTTTTTTTTTTTTGAGGTTCAATGAGAAGTAATTTTTTGTCCTTATCTTTTCCAGTTTTGTCTGGAAAATTTTTAATTTTTCATCTCATGCTTTTATTCCCCTTTGTCACTCAGTTTGCAAAGAATTACTTCTCCTTCATTTCTATTCTCTTCTTCTCTTAAAGTATTTCCCTAAGACTTCTTCCTAAATCCCTACAAACTTGTTAAACCCCTTCTCTGTATCCGGTCTCTGATCTCCCAGTTCTACTGAAAATTAGTATTTATTTTTCTATTTGTAGGTTACTTGAAGTTTTAGCGTCTTCTGCATTCTACGTATTTTAAAGGCATAAGTTTTGTGTGGTTTTACTTTACTTTCTTGATCTGTATAATTTTGGAGAGTAAAAGCAGGGTAGGTTTGGAGAGATTCGTATTTCAACAGCTACCATTACCTCAACTTTCAATGTATTACCAAAAATTTTGCTTGAATTGTAGACATATTACTCATAGCAAGTGCCTTCCTTTATAGGATTTCACAATACATACAAAGAAAAGCCTGTTGAAATCCCATAATCCAAAGTTTTACGATTATGTTTTCATTTATTGAAGCAATATGAGGTTTTTAAAAAAAAAAAACACAACCTTTGGCATTATTAATCCTGAAAAATCAAGAATAAAATATCAAAATCCTACTGCCCTTCATTTTTCACCTTCTGTCCTTGAAGATTGTATCATCAATTAGCACTTACTTGTGGACTACATTTTGGAACCACTTGGAATTACTTCAGACTTACCTGCAGTGAGGTTTTAGGTGACTTATCCAAATTCATTTAAAAGCTTGACCAGTCCAGCCCTAGCTGGTTTGGCTCAGTGGATAGAGTGTCAGCCTGCAGACTGAAGGGTCCCAGGTTTAATTCTGGTCAAGGGCACGTGCCCGGGGTTGGGGGCTTGATCCCCAGTGGGGGTCATGCAAGAGGCAGTTGATCAATGATTCCTCTCATCATAGATGTTTCTATCTCCCTCTCCCTTCCTCTCTGAAGTCAGTAAAAATATATTTAAAAAAATAAGAGTTTGAGCAGTCCAGTTTTTTTTCTGTTATATTGTGCTGATATTTATATATTGTAATTATGACAGTGAATACCTTTCACATGGGTGGGTAGGAAGTGATCAACCAAAGAACTTATACTCATATTAGAGGCCCAGTGCATGAAATTTGTGCACTGGTAGGGTCCCTAGCAGCTGTCAGCAGCCAGCTGGATACTCCCTTCCATCCCCTGGCTGGCCCCGCCCCCTGGTCAAACTCCAGGAAGAACTCCCAGTAGAGAGGACAATTTGCATACTACACTTTTATTATATAGGACATGCATAACCCATGGACATAGACAATAGTATGGTGAAGGCCTGGGGTGGGAGGAGGAGAGGGTAAGGGCTTGAAGGGTCAGTGGTGGGGGACAGGGGGAGGGTAACATCTGTAATACTTTCAACAATAAAGATAACTTTTTTTAAAAGACCTTTCACGAAGGCTGAATGTTTTTTGTTTGTTCTTCTATTTGTTTCTGGTTCTTGTTTTGGTTCTTCACCTAAATGGTAAGTTTATATTGACAAGCTTTTGTTTGCTTGTTCATGCACACTATTGTTTTACTGCCAATTTTACTGAAAAATACCATCAGAACACTTTTTTCCTTCTTAATTTTGACTAATGAGTTGGAACCATAAACCTTTCAAACTTTCAATAGGAAAAATACATCCTGCCATTTTAAGCTTTCACAACACATTATAAAACTGTATTTGGTATGAAATATATGAAGAGTTCTTGCACTAAGAGTTAGAACTCAAGATTCCTATTTTCATTACTATTCATGGAACATTGATGAGTTTTTCTATGAGAAGTAAGAACAAGTTCCTTTTGCCTCACATTTATCTTACGAAACATTTCTATTATCTTTATTTACATAGTGGGATAGAATTAATCATACACTGAGAGTTGTTTAATGCTTTACCATCATTCAAACTGTTCCTAAATGAGCCAGAAATTTGTGCTCTTACAGGATAGGCAGTCAATCCATTAATTTCAATTACTTGATGTTTTAGATATTTCAAAATTTCCAGTGAAAAAATTGCACAATGCACAAATACCTCTGAACAACAGATTATAATAAGTTTTCCAGGAAAATGACATACGATATGAGACTCAGTGCCTAGCAACACTGTTTTCCTAGATAATTTAAATAAAATGGTTTGTAGTTACTTTATTTTGCATTAATAATTCAATTCTTTTGAATCATTATTGTTCAAGTGGAGTTCCCTGGATGCTTGTTGGTTATATTCATCCTATCAAAACTATAGGGGTTTTCCAAAAGATTGAGAAGAATCTCTCTTTTTCTTCTTAATTAAAACCGAGTTTGTAATATATTCTTGGTAATGGTAGTTTACAGCATAGGATGATTAAGCCTAAGTACGCATATATCTTCGAACAAGGAAGAAATTTAAGGAACTAAAATCTATTGGGAGGTTGTGCCAATTGTCATAGAAGATATAAAATGTTGGACAAAGGCACTCTCCATTAAAACAGGAACACTTAATAATAAAAACCTGTATGGTAAGGAGGTGACTGTCATTAGCATGTTAACACCAGAGTGAATATTTTGTAGGGAGTGCGTTAATTGAAGAAACATTCACTACTTTTATGAACTGGCCTTTGGAAAACATTAATGCTTATTATAGCAAAGTGTACAGACATTAGGTAATTGAAAAAGAAAAACAGAAAGGAAGAAGGAAACTCTCTTTTCACACTTAGCTGAAGGTGCAGAAGACTGGACTCCATCCTCATGTGTAGAGGATAAAAGATTACAGGACAAAAAAAAAAAAAGAGGGGAAATAAAGTCAGAGAGTGAAAACTAATGTCATTGAAAGGATGATAGAGACACCAGAGAATCAAAAGGATATAGATCATTTAAATGTAGAAAAGAATTGAGACAGTGTTAGAAAAATAAATAAACATCCATATGGAACACCTGAAAGCCTCAGCTCTTGGGGACTGAAAAGAAAAGAAGGCTATGGTCCAGAAATTACTCTATAAACATGAGAAATTATGACCACTTTCCCTGACTCCAGAGGATATGAAAGCATAAAACCAGGTGGGTGAGGCTTTACACAGTGTCAGCAAGTTCCATGAAATACTTTCAGAGATGATGCTATCTTAAAAGTGGGTATGGTGCCTGCTGCTTCCCCCTCCCCCCCACCCCCCAAATTTCATAACATTCCAAATCAGTGTTTGAATAAAAAATTCATACACACAATTTAGTTTCCTAATTAAGCTAGACATGGTCTAGTCCATAATTATTTGCCAGGTAAGTCATTGGAAAGAGTTATTATCTGAGTTATCCTATATAATAAAAAGCTAATATGCAAATAGACCGAACAGCGGAACAACTGAACAACCTGTCACTATGACAGGGGGTGCACGGGGAACATGGTGGGCATCAGCAGCAGGTGGCAGAGCGCAGAACATGACAGGCGGCGGCCGCAGCAGGATGGTGGAGCAGGTGAGCAGGGGCACCAGACCAAAGTGGGGTGCTGGTCGCTGTCATCAGGGCAAGCCTCTCGTGTTACTGAAAATTCCTTGCTCCTGCATACTGTGGTCCTGCCCAGTGCTCACACTTGCTGCCAGTGCCGGGTCTGCTCCCACCCACCAGCCCCGATTGCTTGGCACCATCAGTGGGTGCGGGTGGCAGCTGCCAGCCCCGATCGCCCCTGAGGGCTTTTCCACCTCCCCCTGCTCCTGAGGGGCAATCAGGGCAGCAGCCACCATTCACGCCCACTGCTGGCACTGGCCCCAATCACTCTATGCCATCAGTGGGTGGGAGCGGGGCTGGTGCTGTCAGCACGTGGGAGCGGCAGCGGCAGGAGTGGGGCTGCCGGCAGACAGTAGAGTGGGGGAAGCAGCAGGAGGGGCCAAGCAGGGGCATGGAGGATGGGCCAAGATCCACCCCTGTGCCCACCACAACCTCCCAGCCCACAGTTCCTTTCAAGGTTCACAAATTCGTTCACTGGGGCCCTAGTAAGAAATAAAAGTAGATAAGAGAATCCAAGATGGTGGTGTAGGTAAACACCTAAACTGCTGCCTCGCACAACAATTTCAAAACTACAACTAAAAGACTATGACCCAGAACCACGGGAAAGCTAGCTGAGTGGAAGTTCTACAACTAGAAGGAAAGAGAAAAGAGCATTGAGACGTGCACAAGCGCTGAAAAGCTGAGGTACGGAGGCGCAGGATCTGGACTGGCGGCAGGCGTTGCTTTTTTCAACCCAAAGGGGAGACAAGCCCCCAATTACTCTGAAATACAGTTTCTGGGGAGACGCGGGGGACCCAAACTCCTACGGGGAGAAGCTGGATTGTCTGCCACCTGGTCGGAAAGTGAGGGGGGCCTGCTTGTAGAACTGCTTGCAAGAATAATTGTTTACCGCGTTGGGCACGGGACGCAGTCAGAGACACAGAGCCGGCTAACTAGCAGCCATTGCTGTTTGCCACACCCTAGCCTAGTGACACCCTGAGACCCCGCCCCACACAATCTACAAACCCACCCAAGCTCCAAGCAGCAGTTTTAGCATAAGAAAGGCCTGCCCTATCGCAGCTTAACCTAACAAACTTGCAGCCCAGATCAGACAGCTCCAAAACCTCCAAACCCCAAGCAAAGAGGAGAAAACTGTAGCTCTCATTGTAGCTCCTGCTGGGTGGACTCAGACAATAGCTGACCTGCACCCCATTGGAGATCCAGAAGCCAGTATACCTAGTGGTCAGTGTGAGAAACCAGATTTCAACTCCTCACATCCATAAGTGACACATTCAAGAGGCAGACTCAGTGAGCACCAAAGCCCCACTGAAACAAGTCCTGCACCATAAGCATGTCTCCAGCACAGCAGTTCTTACAGACACAGCGAGTCCTCACAGTCGATTGGCCTGGAGGTCAATTCCTCTCAGCGTACCAACAGCAATTAAGGCTTAACTACACCAAGACTTTGCACTCAGCCCACAAAGGGGTGTACCAAGAGCGTCCAGATCAGGTGATTGGGGAGGCTGAGCTACAGCCCCCTATAGGTCACCTACCACACAAAGCCACTCCAACAACACATGGAAGCAGCCAAAATGCAGAAACAAAGAAACAGTCACGAATGAAAGAAATGGAGGAAAGCGAACTACTGGACTACATAGAGTTCAGAACCACATTTATAAGGTTACTCAAGAATCTTCTAAAAACTGCCGAGAAACTTGATGACACTTCTGAGGAGCTTAGTGAGACCTTCAAGGACCTTAATGAGAATGCCAAAAAAATGGAAAAGGACCAGTCAGAAATGAAGCATACACTGTCTGAAATAAAGAATATACAGAAACTCAACTGTAGATCAACGTACCCCAAGAATCAAACCAAGATCTGAAATATGAGGAAACAAAAAACACCCAACCAGAAAGACAAAAAGAAAAAAGAATCCAAAAATATGAAGATAGTGTAAGGAGCCTCTGGGACAACTTCAAGCATACCAACATCCGAATTTTTGGGGTGCCAGAAGAATAGAGAGAGCAAAATACTGAAAAACTATTAGAAGAAATAATGACAGAAAACTTTCCCTACCTGGTGAAAGAAATAGACTTACAAGTCCAGGAAGCACACAGAACCCCAAACAAAAGGAATCCAAAGAGGACCACACCAAGACACATCATAATTAAAATGCCAAGGGCAAAAGACAAAGAGAGAATCTTGAAAGCAGCAAGAGAAAAACGGTTAGTTACCTACAAGGGAGTACCCATACGACTGTCAGCTGATTTCTCAGCAGAAACTATGCAGGCCAGAAGGGAGTGGCAAGAAATATTCAAAGTGATGAACAGCAAGAACCTACAACCAATATTACTCTACCCAGCAAAGCTATCATTCAGAGTTGAAGGTCAGATAAAGAGTTTCACAGACAAGAAAAAGCTAAAGGAGTTCATTGCCACCCAAACAGGATTACATGAAATGCTGAAGGGTATCCTTTAAGAAGAGGAAGAAGAAGAAAAAGGTAAAGATAAAAATTATGAACAACAAAATGACATCAAATACATACCTACCAACAAGTGAATCTAAAAATCAAGTAAATAAAATATCTGAAGAACAGAATGGACTGGTGAATATAATAGAATCAGGGACATAGAAAGGGAGTGGACTGACAATTCTCAGGGGGAAGCGGGTGTGAGTGGTGCGGGAAGAGATTGGACAAAAATCTTACTCCTATGGATAAAGACAGTGGCAGGGGGTAAGGACATGGGGTGGGGTGGGGTGGGGAGTCAGGTGGAGGGGAGATATAGGGGGAAAACAAAAAGAGGAACACCTGTAATCTGAACAATAAATATTTATTTTTAAAAAAAGAAAGAAAAGTAAAAATAAAGCTGTGTATTGGCACAGGTTGAAAGGTTAACAGTTATGGCTTCAGCCATATTTTTGTTTGGCAGACACACACAGAGGCAGCTCTGTGCAGAGGCGTGGAATATGCGCCCGGCTATGAGCCATATTCCACTGTCCTTATGTTTCTATGTAGGTCTCCCTTCCTATAGCGCACTCCCCAGAAAAGGACAGTATTGAAAAGAACAATGCAGGCTGAGGCGATGGTAACAAGGTGCTTTGGGCCTCACTATCTCGGTAGTAAGTACCACTGCCTTGAAAAAAAAAAATAATAGTCCATCTACTTTCCCTTATCCTTCAAGTCTAATGAGGCAGACTTCAAACCTCTATTTACATGGCAAGGAGATGAGGTTTAGAGCGTACTTTTTACGTTTTTTAGGCTGCCCCCAAGGTCTAAAGTTAGGGGTTAAAAAGGTAGAATAAAATCTCCCCTTACCTCAGGCCCAAATCACAGCCTCCAGGAGAATCTACCAAAAATTCTGTCATTTTGAAATGACACAAAGGATAATATCCTTTGTCTCACGAGGTTCCTTCAGTCAGTCTCTACTCCATGGGTTCACAAGTCAGCCAAGAGTTTGTTAAATATCCTACTCAGGGTTGAGAGCTTTACATCCTCCCCTCCCCCTGCATAAACAAAATAATACTAGTTACAGACAGCCAGATGAAAACAAAGAGTTCAAGGAAGAATTGAGGGCCCTGAATAATGGCGACAGGCCAGCTCAATGTTTCTGTGATCAGGGAAACCGGGGCTACTTAAAGAACAAAGATACAGCCAGGCAATGGTCAAATTAGAAACAGGGGAGAGAAGACTCTAGAGCAATACTAAGTGGAGGTGGAGGGAGAGGAGGGAGAAATGATGACATCTCCTCCCCAAAACCATCTCCACTCTCCCTTTTCTCAAGTTTAACATACAATAAATATAGAAAAGGAGAGACTGTCAAGGCCTTTTTTCTGTGCTTTCTGCCTTGTACTATATTTTTTTATGATTATACTATATGCCTCATATAAAATATGAGGGTATACACTGTACATAAAGCTTTCCTATATTCTTTATGATTGCTAGGACAGAGCCTGACATTTAATAGGCTTACTTGTAAGAACCCATTAGTTATTAACAAATTAATACAAATGAACTAATGCTAAAGTGAAAGTGCACAGCATAAGAATGGGTAGTCAAAGTACCAATAGGTTTTGAAGCAAAGCTTCTTTAGCAAAGGGGAAGATGAGACTCTAGGGATAAAGATGGTGGCATTTCCCATGTGAAAGGTGTCCCAGGCACATGGAAAGATGCAGACAGGTGTATACTTGAGATTTTCAGAGGATCAGTTAGGGAAAGGGTTTTCTCTCCATGGAGATTGATAAATGGTCTTGGCAAATATCCAGAAGAACTTCATCTGCTTAAAGGTAGAGCCTGGATATGAGTGAAGATAGCATGAGTCAGGCAACTCCAGACTAGATAGGGGTCACAGCCCTGGATGCTGAGAACCAATCAGGACAGGTAAGGGGCACAATGAGTCAGCTTGCTCTCTTTCCTCCTTGCTCACCCCTCTTTCTTATCAGCCTTACTTCAACCTTCTTCTCCTTCCCTTAACTTTTTTCCAGACTCTCCTTAATTTTCTCCAAACTTATTCTTCCATAACTATTCATTCCCTTTTCTTGTTTTCTACCCCCTGTCAGCCTCTAAACTTTCAAGCTTAATTCCCAACCTAAATTTTATTTATATTTTATTCTGCCTACATCCAGGAGGAAAAGAAATCACGATAGAAAAAAAACTTAGAAAAAGTACAAACATAACTTACAACAAACCACAATTTTGATAAGCATAAGACTCAAAACTTTTCAAAAATCAAAAATTCAACCTAGGATTTCCAGGTAGCTGAAGACAATGGCAACCACCTAGCTACCTGTTTCTCATTATTTCCTCCTAAAACAATACAAAACAAGAAGGGGGAAATATATCTTGAAAAAACCACACACTCAGATTAATTTAAAGAGAGACATTGCTGATACTCAAAATAACAGAAAAGAGAAATAGACCAATAAACCAGAACAATAAAATAAATTATGAGAATATTGGATTATATCCCATAGAATAAAATAAATATCCATGAATCCACAGCTATACATATAAATAAACTAGAGGCCCAGTGCATGAAATTTGTGTACAGGTAGGGTCCCTAGTTGGCTGCCGGCTGCCAGCTGCCAGCTGCTGCTAGGGCCTTCCTTCATTCTGCACTACCCCCTGGTGGTCAGTGCACATCATAGCCAGCAATCGAACTCCCGGTCAGTCGAACTCCTGAGGGGACACTTTGCATATTAGGCTTTTATATAGATAGATAGACAGATAGATAACTAAAAAGATAAATAGGGGAGAGATGTAGCAATTACTTAGAGAAGAATTCTGATCAATAAGTGTAAGCAGTGATGGAAACAGAAGATCACCATTAAGCAAACACTACAGGAAAAGAAACTAACTTTACAGTGAAGAAAGCTGGTAGACACTTTCTTAATCAAGTGGTCAAAATTGACATCACAGTAACAGGATGATGTGATGATGCAATCAATATCCTGTACCCTTGAAATGATGCATAAGAAGGTTACAGCAGCACTTCTGTGCTATTTTTGCCAAAATACATAACCTAACTTTAATATGAAAAGACATCAGGAAACCTGAATTGAGGATCATTCTCCAAAAAACTGACCAATCTCCTTAAATGGATTGAGGTGAGAAAAGACCAAAGCCAAAACAAAAAAAAAAAGCCTGAGGAACTGTCACGGATTGTAAACTAAGGAAACCTGAGAACTAAAAGCAATGTGGAATTTGTTATTGGTTCCTAGACCAATCTAGATCATTATAGAAAAATAATGAAATTAAAATAAGGTATGTAGATTAGTTAATAGTATTACATTGTTACTACTGGTATGAGTATTAAATTGATATTACTGATTTCAATAATTATACTATGTTTATGTAAGATGTTAAAATAGGGAAAGATGGGCTAAAGTTTTATGGAAATCCTCTACAGATTTTTTTCAACTTTCCAAAATTAGTTCAAAATAGTTTTTTTAAAAGGAAAACACACACACACACACACACAACCTAACATGAAACTTTGTTTTACCAAGTTTTCTATTAAAATATTTCCAAATGGTATTAAAATTATTTTTGATTGTCTACTATTTGCCAAGTATCACCTTATGACAGGGATAGAGTTGTGAGCAAGACAGGGAAGGTTCAGGTCCACTTTTATGACACATGTTCTTATGGGGATCAGAGAGAGAAAAGGAACAAATAAGTATGTAAGTAAGAAAAATATGATAGGAACAACAGGTAGCAATGTAGTCAAGGGAAAGGCCAAAGGTGATGCCTTTAAGTCAGGAACATATTTGAGGATAGACTGGGTATCTATATATTGCTTACTTCACCATTATCTCATAGGGAAAACAAACTCACATCAGCCCCAAATAACTTCTATTTCTACCAGGTAAATGTTCCATCATTTAATAGCTTTCATAAATCTTTGTCAAACAACCACCTGTCAACAGTTTCTATGTCAACCAGAACTACAAAATCCTGTACTGACCCCACAGCATCTTTTGATGTCAGGATTGTGCAAACTTGGCATTATCAGATGCCCACAGCCCTGAGACACTTTCCCAAGTGATCCCGAAGAGCACACCAAAATCTTAACTAAGAAGGCAGCACCCTAGTGCATCCATGCAAGTCAGGTAGACTGACTTTCCAAATGATGAGTCTTACAACCACATGGAGTAGGGAGTTTCTGCTCTCTGCACTGAGCCGGGGAAGTACAATACCAGGGAATTATGTAGTCTTTCATTTACATACAAAAGCTTCATGCACTCTATGTTGATATACCAATGCTGTGAGCAAAAGTGAATATGCTCTGGAAATTTAGCAGTCCAAATGCCTCACATTTAATTTAAGTACAAGCCCAATTCTGACCCTGGCCCTCATCCATTTATGAAGATACTAGAGGTCCGATGAATGAAATTTGTGCAAGAGTAGGCCCTTGCAATCCCAGCTGCCTCAGCCCTCGCAGCCCTGGCTTCATCAGGAAGGTTGTCCGGATGGTCGATCTGCTGTTCAGCCATTCAGTCAATTTGCATATTATGCTTTTATTATTATAGACTAGAGGCCCGGTGCATGAAATTCGTGCACAGGGGTGTGTGTCCCTCATCCAAGCCTGCAACCTCTCCAATCTGGGACCCCTCGAGGGATGTCCAACTGCCCGTTTAGGCCCAATCCTACCAGGATCCTACCAGGATAGGCCTAAATGGGCAGTCGGACATCCCTCTCACAATCCAGGACTGCTGGCTCCCAACTGCTCGCCTGCCTGCCTTCCTGATTGCCCATAACCGCTTCTGCCTGCCAGCCTGATCACCCCCTAACCACTTCCCTGCCGGCCTGATTGATGCCTAACTGCTCCCCTGCCAGCCTGATTGCCCCTAACTGCCCTCCCCTGCAGGTGTGGTCACACTAACTGCCCTCCCTTGCAGGCCTGGTCAACCCTAACTGCCCGCCCTTACAGACCTGGTCACCCCTAACTGCTCTCCCCTGCAGGCTTGGGTTCCCCCCAACTGCCCTTCTCTGAAGGCCCGGTCACCCCCAACTTCCCTCCTTGCCAGCCTGGTCACCCCCAACTGCCCTTCCTTGCAGGCCTGGTCCCTCCCAACTGCCCTTCTTTGCAGGCCTGATCCCTCCCAACTGCCCTCCCCTGCTGGCCTTCTTGTGGTGGCCATCTTTGACCACCTGGGGGCAGTCATCTTGTGTGTTGGAGTGATGGTCAATTTGCATATTATTCTTTTATTAGATATGATAGAGGCCTGGTGCATGGGTGGGGGCCAGCTGGTTTGCCTTGAAGGGTGTCCCAGATCAGGGTGGGGGTTCTCTTGGGTCGTGGGGCGGCCTGGGCGAGGAGCCTGTGGTGGTTTTCAGGCCAGCCAGGCCCCCCGGCGACCCAAGAGGAGGCCCTGGTATCTGGGATTTATTTATCTTCTATAATTGAAACTTTGTAGCCTTCAGCAGAGGCCAGGGCAGGCCAGGAACTTGGCTTTCTCCATCGCCGGGGAAACGCAAGCCTCCTGTTCGCTCCATGGCTACAGCCATTTTTGTTGGGATTTATTTATCTTCTATAATTGAAACTTTGTAACCTTGAGCGAGGGAGGCCTGGGCCAGCCAGGGTGTGCAGGAAGCTTGACTTCCTCCATTACTTGGGAAACCCAAGCCTCCTGCTCACTCTGTTCCTGCAGCCATCTTGGTTGGGTTAATTTGCATACTTGATCCTGATTGGCTGGTGGGCGTGGCTTGCTGGTGTAGCGGATGTATGGCCAATTTGCATATTACTCTTTTATTAGATAGTATGTGTGATCTAAATATTTCCCCCTTGTTGACTCCCAGTATTTCTGGAAGTGGCTAGGGGTTTTGACATTTTGCAGTTACCCTCAAGCAGTTGCCATGATGTTTCTTTCCTACTCTCCCACAGCAGATGCCCTTTGCTCAGTCAGCTTTATGACAGTACTTCAGGCTTCCACTGTCTGATGGTCCCTATCCCCAGATAGTACCACTGTCTGAAAAGGTGCTGTGCACTCCACATCCCTGAAGCCATTACTCTTCAAATACAAAATGCTATGTTCCTAGAAGAGACAGGAAAAATGTTCCCTGCTTTACCCTACTGTCATGCTTTGTTTCCTGATAGACCTATATAGTCTACCCAGGCCCCGCAAGCTAATGTCTACTCAAGAAAACAGCATGAAGAACGAATGCACCATATAATGATTATAGACAATATCCTATATAATAAAAACTAATATGAAAATTGACTGAATGGCAGAATGACTGGTCGCTGTGATGCACACTGACCATCAGGGGGCAGACACTCAATGCAGGAGCTGCCCCCTGGTAGTCAGTGTGCTCCCACAGGGGAGCACTGCTCAGCCAGAAGCCGGGCTCACAGCTGGCAAGCACAGTGGCAGCGGTGGGAGCTTCTCCTGCCTCCACAGCGGTGCTAAGAATGTCCAACTGACAGGTAGTAGGCCTAAGCTGTCAGTCTGACATCCACTGAGGGCTCCCAGATTGCAAGAGGGTGCAGGCCGGGCTGAGGGAATTTTGTGCACCGGGCCTCTAGTTGTATTATAATCATTAAGCTTGATAAGAGACTAGATCTTAAATATTCCAACCACTAAAAAGAAATAATTATGCAATATGAAAAAGGTGTTAATTATTTTTATAATGGCAATCATATTACAATATAAAAATATATCAAATCTACATGTTGTACAACTTAAATATGCACAATGTTATATGTGAAATATTTTTCAATAAAAATAAAATAGCTTGGCTCCCTCTGGATTTGCTTGTAATAGCTCTACCTTATGAACTAAAGATATAAGAAATAAAAAGTATATGAGGTTGATCATTTTAGTCCCTCTATTCTCATCCTACCCAGGAGTTGAAATATACAGTTTCCCCTTTCTCATCCAATCTAAAGAAAAAAAAATCTTTCCTGCATGGACCTTGAAATATCAGACATGTTCATCCCTACGTAGTTCAACTGGGATCACCCACCAGTTCAGCTACCAGGTTTTCAGAAACTTTTCAACTGTGACTAGTTACAAACTATTTGTCATTATTATTTTTTTTAAAAAAAGAGAACCTTTTAAAATGTGAAGCATTTCACAACTATTAACTGCATTTAATTATTTGATCATTTCTTTCCCAAAGTTTGTAATTATTGGTGCCCTGGTATTCCTCTCCTATATTATTTTTAAATAGGTAAAATATTTTTTCCCAGCAGAAGGAAAGTCATCTTTAATAATAATCATATCTCATGAAATAGGAATTTTTGTCTCTGAAGTTGCCTTGTTAAATTTTCATACCACTGGCAGAAGTTAGCAAAGATAACATTTTAAAAACAACAACACTAACCCAAATTGTGGTGAGAGATACAGCACACCTGATACAGTGGACTATATTCATGTTTTTACTTTGGACACAATATTATTGCACCTCTTATATTATATGATTAACCTCTTTTTATAAATATATTTTTATTGATTTCAGAGAGGAAAAGAGAGTGTGAGAGAGAAACATCAATGGTGGGAGAGAATTGTTGATTGGCTGCCTCCTACACACCCCACAATGGGGATCAAGCCCACAACCTGGGCATGTGCTCCGACCTGGAATCAAACTGTGACCTCCTGGTTCATAGGCTGATGCTCAACCACTGTGCCACACCAGTCAGGCTGATTACATTTTCTTGTATGGCTGATTTCCCCAGAGCAAGACTCTATTCCTCTTTGTATCCTAGTGATAGAAAAATTTCTAAACACATATTGAGCACTCAATATACTGTATATTTGATGGATAAGAGAATGAAAAAAAAATTATTTTAAGCAATAGAGTCTAGTTTAGATCAGAGACCTAAAATTAGTAGTTCATAGACTAGATCTTGCCCTCCTTTGAAGCACATTCCCCAACATTTGGAAATCAGAAGAGTTCACCCCAAAAATCCAGATTTTCAGCTTTTTTTCACTTATCATCAACATTGGTTCCACATCCCCAGCATGGCATCAATTAATTGGAGGCAAGTTGCAGCTGTCCCCAATAGTACAACACAATTCCTCACTGTCCCACTTCACACATTGACATAACACACTGGACCCCACGACATTTGATTTTATGAACCTTTGATCAGATTATCTATATGGCTCTTTCTACTGTAATTTTTTTTTTTAACCCTTGTCTTCTCACACCTTGGGCCTCTCCTTAGGCAATATTTTGTTGTTGTTGTTCCTTCCAGAAGCCCAGAATATACCTGGTTCTGTGTAACTATACTCCCAGCAACTAAGTCCTGCCACACAAAACACACTTCCCCTATAGGTGGAAGGTGGGATTCATTTGTGTTCATTATATAATAGGAATCATTTTTAGAAATTCAGTCTTATAGATCAATTAGAACACAACCCCTGATATCCTTTTCTTCAAAAAGAGAAGAAAATTACATCTCATATCAAGTTTTCTTAGAAGATTCTGTTACTTAAGCAGCTAGCTACTTAGAAACAAAATGAAAAATAGTCTGGTTACTTAAAATAATAAGTATGCCTATCATTTGCTTCATGATTTTTGCTTTTCAAAGATCTTTCATATCCACTACATTATTTATTCTTGAAAACAACTATGCAACCCTTAACTGGGCAAGATAGACCTTCTACTCTGAGTTTGGAGTCCCCTAACACCACAGAAAGGCAAGGAACTTAATACCCTACAGCTGGAAGGGACCTCAGAGATTATTTAGTTTCTGAGAACAGAAAACGGATGCCCTAAGAGCCTCAGGTTTACCCAAGGTCACAAACCTAGCTAGTGGTGAAGGAAAGAGGTCAGTTCTACTGCAAACTAGTGCTTGCATGAGGTCAAAGATTTTCCATCCCATTAGAGAGGATTAAATTTGCAGGATCCTTTTCCTGGTTGGACTTCCTAACTGTATGGGAGGCTGATGGAAGGAAATGTTTGCACATTCCCACACACTGAGGAACAGACCTAATTTCCTTCAAAAATGAAAACTATAAAAATCCTTACTTATAAGTAGGAATGTCAATCAGCCTGTCATAAAGATGTAACCAGACCAAATCAAACAAAACTTGCCATCTTTGGAAAGAAGATGGAAATGATAAACTTTAAATATTTTCTCTGTCTCTAGCCTTAAAGTTCATCCAGCACTGACAGGTGAGCCTTCAGAAATAAAATACCCTCCTGCCAAGTTGATGGAATTTTTATTAAGGTTTTTCTCCAATGGCATTTTTGTGATTTGAAGATAAATTAACAGTTCATTTCTTTTTCAGCAAATTCATAGAAAAAGCTCCAGGTTTCAGGAAACGCATTAGTAAAAAAAAAAAAGTGTGGTTTTATATATGTGTGTATCTGTCACAACACGCTTAGATAATATGAACCTTGGGTTACAAGTTTAATTTAAAATCACAGTTTCTCAACTTTTCATAAAATCAGAGGGAACCGCTGTAAGAAGATGGATCTGAAATGGCTCATGTACTTGGAGAAGGAAAGTTTCTGAGTTACAATTTTCTCACTTACAAAATTAATTCACAAGTTCCTTACTTACAGTGCTATTGTAAGGATCCAACTTGATTCACATCACCCTAGTCCCATGTACTGGAAGTACACGGGCATGGGGGTCAGAAGAGCCCAAACCAACCATGGTTCTGACCCCAAGGAGCCCACTCTGGGATTGTGTTACCTGTAAACAGAGAGGATAAAGAGGAGGGGTGAACAGGGTGCTCTTGCTGGTGCTCTTACAGCATGGATAGTCTATAGACTACAAGTGAGTTGGACATACTGATAATAATACAGCAAAGCTATGAATAATGAAGAATGAAGAAACAAGGGCATGCCAAAAACAGCTACAGCTTCTTATCAGATGCCCAAGAGGCAAAAGATAGCAAAGACATCTTTATGGAAGAACTTGAGAAGCTTTGGAAGAGACTGCTACAAAGGACACTCTTCCCCTCTCTTAAAATCTGAAGTGGAGAAGGCAAGTCCCCTCAGGGAACAAAGCTGTCAGTACAAAAGTATATTTTAAAGGAGAAAACACAAGTGGAAGAGTGTCAAATGGGTAGAAACATGAAGGGGTGATGGTTGGAGATTTAAAAAGGAAAACAAAATATACCAGGATGTCTCAGTGGAGCCAAAGACCACTTGTATAGTTTTTCAAATACTAGTGGAGACCTAAAGACTCCTCTGGGATATCCTTGCATGAAATAGATGATATGCTTAAAGGCTCTTTGGGGTTGTTGTCTAATTTGGAAAATTAGGGTAGACTAGGAAAGGGAGATACTCCCCCATCGAGCCCTTGGGACTGGTTTTAAATATGAAGAGAAGGAGGACTTGGGGATAGAGGCTGAAGGCCTATGTGAATCCACTGGCACTAGTTGTGTTGGTGCTCAGGAACCAGATGACAAAGTGAGGCAGAGCAGAGATCATAGCTATCTTCATGGAGACCCAACCCCCCACCACCTACAGAAGACAGTGGCTCTGAGGACACCAAAGAGAAGGCACCCTGGAGGTGGACAATGGTATCCTTAGGTTCCAACTCAAACAGTACTGAAGTTCTTTCAAATGTATTAGAGAATAGGAAGCACAAGGATGCTGAGGCAAGAACACAAGTCTCCGGTATTATTGCTCTGAGAGAAATTACCAGAAATCTCAAGGTGACTTTTCAGGGACTGGAGGTCCTACATGAGGATTAATGACATTAACTCTGCATTAGGGTTAATGACGCTAATGTATATTCATTTATAATATCAGATTTTACAAAAGTTGGTTCTTTCCTTCATTTTAAATTACATCAATGTAGCTCCTTTGGGGAGAACCACACTATAAGGATGCCTTTAAGGTACCAAGTGTGGTATCTTGAAGAGAGCATGAAAATAATTATCAGCCTCCAAATTCCTCCTGACTTGTAAGCACAATAACTCAGCTAATAACTCCAGAGTCATACTAGACTCCTCCCTCTCTTACTATCCACATCTAACCATAGTTAATGGCTCTCAAAGTCTTCCAGCCTTCTAAACCCCATTTTTCACCAGATACAATGATCTTATAATTGATTTAACTCATATATAATTTCATCCTTTACACTGCTATCAAATATGATTGCACATTCTTTTGAAAATCCTTCAGAAGATGCCAGATTTCTTTAAGATAAAATCCAAACCTTTCATATGACTGTGATCTAGTTTCTACCTGCATTTCCTGACTTAACTCCCAATGCCTTCTCTTCTGCAGCGTACTCTCCAGTTACAAAGAACTGCTATGGTTCTGGAATGCATCCTTCTCTCTTATAAGTCCATATCTTCATACGTGCTACTTCCTCTCACTAAATCCTCTTTCCTCACCCTGTTCTTCTCTTAGCCAACTCACACTCTTCATTCAAAACTCACTCACATGTTACCATCCAGTAAAACTTTTCTCACTCCATAACCTGGGTGAAGGAACATTCTTTGTGTTTTCATAGATCTAGTAATGGCTTCTTCTGTACTTTATTTTTTTTCCTACATTGTCTGCATTCCCAGCAAAAAGTGAGCAGCACTTTGAGGGCATGTTCCATACCATGCATTTCTGAATTTTTAGTGCCTATAGCGGAACTGGCATAAAGGATATTTTTAAGAAGAGTTTTAAAAACTTAGTAAGGTGAATGAATGACTGAATTTGATGTCCAAGTCTCCAATTTCTCATCAGTTAATTAAAATTAATAATCTGCTTCACAATATCATTGTAACGACCAAATAAGATTACATTTTTCAAAACTTTGTTGAAAGTGAAGTTCCAAAGAATGTAAGTTATTTTTTAAAAGATAATGCTTTTTTTTATTTTTACAACCTTCAATTCTCCTGGCCCCAGTCCTTCCACTGCACCTGCTCTCCCAATCCCCAACAATGAAGTACTCCCACTGTCCTTTTAGTCTCCTTCAGCTTCTGTTTCTCACTTGTATAGCCATGCTGGAGAGAACTTCATAAAGAAACTGATTAGCTCCATTATAAATTTATGATCTCCAACCTCAGCTGGGCCCTTCGTGCTTTTCAGTATTGATCTTTCATATATTCCTTTCTCATTTCAAACAGCTGCAATTAAAACATTTATAATCCTCCTAAATTCCTCCAGACCTCATCTCTCATTCTCAGTGCATAACCAAGTCTCAACATTTACCAAGATATTAACTTGTCATCCCGTTGGCTTCCAGTTTTAATTCCAAGCATAATTTTCCCTTTTACTTCCATATCAAAATGAGGTCTCTTTAATCTGTTCCAAGCTCAACTCCTCTACTGATTTAGTAGAATATTATAGCTATTTCACTTTTATGTCCATGTGTTAACCATAAGCTTGCTAATACCTAAATTGCAAAAAAAAAAAAAAAACCCACAAAAAAAAAAACACTGGAAAATCTTTGTCAGGTTTCATTATCCAAATCAGGATGCTTTCAGATGAAATAAAGAGTCAACTCAAATCAGTTTACCCAATAATTTTTTTTTCACAAAAGGAGAAGTAGAACAGGTTCAAGACTTGTTGACCTCGCATTTCGACCACATTATTCCTACTCTGTGCACAGTTTCATCTTAATTCTGGTTTTCCTTGCAGTTAAAAGTCAGAAACTAGTTGGGGCTATAGGTTTCTCATTTATATGTTGGGGGAAGAAAGAGCAGTTTGCTATGAAGCTCCCTGAAGAAGAAAACTTTCTGAGAAGTCTCAGTATACTTTTCCTTGCATCTCATTAACTTGCATGTCCTTTTCTGAAGCAATCATTGTTAAGAGAAATAAAAATACTTTTAGGTCACTCAAGCCCAACACTAG
The DNA here is from genome assembly GCA_026230045.1 of Corynorhinus townsendii. Lineage (NCBI taxonomy): Eukaryota > Metazoa > Chordata > Mammalia > Chiroptera > Vespertilionidae > Corynorhinus > Corynorhinus townsendii. The sequence continues at coordinate 180,479,592 of JAPDVU010000001.1, forward strand.
AGCTGAGGACAAATCTCCAAATCACATTAGGAAGAAGTATAAATACTATCAGGGTTTCAACCACAATGCCATTACACCAATCAAATTACCTCTCACACACTTGGGCATTTGGTCTGGAGCTAGTAAACAAGATTTCCTCCAAAATCACCAGGTTCTTGCTCCTCTCCTCTTAAAGTTCATTGCCCACAAAAGCCCTGATTGTAATACAGCACCAATGCCACAGCCGCCAATATCCTGTAGAAGAATGAGAATTCTGTTCAATTGAGTATAAAGCCTGTATTCTCTTTAGTCAACTTTACATCTAAATTTCCCTGTACTCAATACATAGTTATAGCAAGTAGGTCCATCTCCTCAGCCCTGGTTTGTGCTTTGTCAACTGGGAACTGAAGTACCTTCATTCCCATAGGTGGTCTTTCCCTGGGGATTCAACCTTGGCTAAACTTGGGAACAGAGAACATACTGTCCCCTTAAGTATGTCTCCCAAAAAGTCATGTTTGAACTCCCTCCTTCAGACACAAAGCCTTCATGTAAAATATCTCTATTTTCCATCTCCCCACTAATGTTCCCAAAGGGCTCAGACTTACCTGCACGCAAATATGAACACAGCCTAGGGTAACTGGCATGTAAGAGTGGGATAGGATAAGCTTGGAAGTTAGAGAACTTCTGGCCCAAATGTACACTCAATACATCTTTGTTGAGTGAGTATCCTATCTAATAAAAGAGTAATATGAAAATTAACCATCACTCTGCTATACCCACAAGCCACGCCCACCAGCCAATCAGGAGCAAGTATGCAAATTAACCCAACCAAGATGGCTGTGGTCACAGAGCGAGCAAGAGGCTTGGGTTTCCCTGCCAGTGGAGGAAGCCAAGCTTTCTGCACACCCTGGCAGGCCCAGGCCTCCACTTAAGGCTACAAAGTTTCAATTATAGAAGATAAATAAATCCCAGATACCAGGGCCTCCGCTTGGGTCACTGGGGGCTGTGGCCGGCCTGCAAACCACCACAGGCCCCTCACCCAGGCCACCCCATGCCCCAAGGGAAGCCCCACCCTGATCCGGGACACTCTTCAGGGCAAACCAGCCGGCCCCCACCCATGCACCAGGCCTCTATCCTATCTAATAAACGAGTAATGCACAAATTGACCATCACTCCAACACACAAGATGGCTGCCCCCATGTGGTCAAAGATGGCTGCCCCCATGTGGACACAAGATGGCCGCCACAAGATGGCCAGCAGGGGAGGGCAGTTGGGAGGGACCAGGCCTGCAAGGGAGTGCAGTTGTGGGCAATCAGGCCAGCAGGGGAGGGCAGTTGGGAGGGACCAGGCCTGCAAGGGAGGGCAGTTGGGGGTGATCAAGCCTACAGGGGAGGGCAGTTAGGGGTGACCAGGCCAGCAGAGGAGGGAAGTTGGGGGCAACTGGGCCTGCAGGGAAGGGCAGTTAGGGGTGACCAGGCCTGCAGGGGAGGGCAGTTAGGGGTGACCAGGCCAGCAGAGGAGGGAAGTTGGGGGTGATCAGGCCTGTAGGGGAGGGCAGTTAGGGGCAATCAGGCTGGCAGGGGAGCAGTTAGGCATCAATCAGGCTGGCAGGGGAGAGATTAGGGGGTGATCAGGCTGGTAGGCAAAAGTGGTTAGGGGCAATTAGGAAGGCAGGCAGGCGAGCAGTTCGGAGCCAGCAGTCCTGGATTGTGAGAGGGATATCTTCCTGCCCGTTTAAGATCGGGCCTAAATGGGCAGTCAGACATCCCTCGAGGGGTCCCAGATTGGAGAGGGTGTAGGCTGACCTGAGGGACACACACCTCCCTCCTTGTGCATGAATTTCATGCACCAGGCCTCTAGTGTGAATATAAATGAATTTTACTTCTCTCAACCGTAGTTTTCTAATCTGAAAATTGGGTTAATAGCCAACCTCACATAGAGGAGTCATCTTGGATAAGTTACTTTGCCTCTTTTTTTTAACTGATTTTATATAGAGAGAGAGAAACATCAATTTGTTGTTCCACTTATTCATGCAGTCATTGGTTGCTTCTAGCATGTGCCCTGATCAGAGATCAAACCCACAACCTTGGCAATCTGGACAGTGCTCGAACCAACTGAGCTATCTGACCAGGGTATTACTTTACATCTTTTAGTCTCAAGTTTTCTTCCCTGCACAAAGTTGTTTATAGGGAGTGAAGCATAGGGCTTCTGGAATATCTTATATAATAAAAGGCTATTATGCAAATAGACCAAATGGTGGAACAATCGGCACAATCGAACAACCAAACAACCGGTTGCTATGATGTGCACTGACCACCAGGGGGCATGTGCAGAACATGGCGGGCGTTGGCTGCAGCAGGATGGTGGAGCTGGTGAGCGGGGTGCGAGACCAAGGCAGGTTCCAGTCACTGTCATCAGGGCGAGCCTCTGGTGGTTACTAAAAATTCTTTGCTTCCGCACGCCGCAGTCCCACCCAGTGCTCGCACTTGCTGCTGGTGGCAACCCTGTTCACACCCACTGACAGCGCAGGCCCTGCTTGGTGCCATCAGTGGGTGCAAGTGGCCGCTGCCGGTCCTGATCGCCCTGAGGGCTTTTCAACCTCCCCCTGCTCCTGAGGGGCGATCAGACAGCGGCCACCGTTCACACCCACTGACGGCATCGGCCCTACTCACACCCACTGCTGAAGCTGGCCCCAATCACTCTGCACCTTCAGTGGATGTGAGTGAGGCCAGCACCATCAGTGTGTGGGAGCAGCGGTGGTGGGAGCAGGGCTGCCGGCAGACAGAGGACTGGGGGCTGTGGCAGGAGGGGCTGGGTGGGTACACAGAGGATGGGGACACAGAGGATGGGGACATGAATTCGTGCACTGGGACCCTAGTCTATATAGTAAAAGCCCAAGTGACCTTTAAGTGGAATAGCCAGAATGACCAGTTGCTATCTATATAATAAAAGTCCAAGTGACCTTTACAGTGGAATGGACAGAATGACCAGTTGCTATGATACACACTCACCAGCAGAGGGCAGGCACTCAGTGCAGGAGCTGCCCCGTGGTGGTCAGTGCGCTCCCACAGGGGTAGTGCTGCTCAACCAGAAGCCGGGCTCACAGCTGGCAAGCGCAGCAGCAGTGGCAGGAGCCTCTACAACCTCTGTGGCAGCGCTAAGGAGCAACAAGCTGAGTAGGAAGGAGCAGTGAGCAGCGGGCAGTAAGGAGGGAGGGGTCCCGGACTACGAGAGGGCTCAGGCTGGGCTGAGGGACCTCCCCCCTCCCCCCCAATGAATGATTTTGTACACCAGGACTCTAGTCAAATAAAATAATGTAACAAACTATCTAAAAGGTTGCCTGACTCATACAGGTCCTCAGTATTGTTCTCTTACCAATCCTTTTTTCCCTTCTATCAAATAGGAATGTAGTTAAGATATTACTCTGTGCTAGGCATAATGCTAAGCTCTCTATAATCATTATCTTGTTTAATCTTCACAAGAATCAGTGCCAGTATTAGTGTCCTCTGCTTTGCAGATGATGAAACTGAGGCTCAGAAATTAAGTAACCAGGACACGGTTACACACCCATAAGTGTCAGAGCCCAGATTCATATCTAAGTCTCTAACTCCAGTACCTGTTCCATCAGTCTCCATACCATCTGCCTCACTGAGATACCTGCATCTGGGGCAAGGTACATGCCATGAAATACTGGCAACCTTGGGACTCTTCTCTGAATATATTTTAAAAGTTTAAAAATTGACTTGTCAAATATTCTCCTTTAGTGGGTCTTGCCCCTGAGAAAAGAATTATCATTTTTCATTTTAACCTCTTTTTCCTACTGCTTCAACCACCTGACCTAGACTCACCTGCCAGGATCTTTCTTACTAGTATCCTTTTATAAGCTGTGTGATCTCAAATAAGTGACAGTCTCCCTAAGTTGTATCTCTTCATCACTAAAACTGGACTTTAACAGCATTTTCTTTGGGGGCAGGGTTTAAAAATAACATTTATAAAGCATTTAACTTCACATGTAGTAAGTTCCCAATTTATAGCTATTATTATGTATGACTCAGATGTTGCCTGGAGTTACCAGGTCTCTTAAGATCTAGATAAGATTGGCACAAACTCCCACTTTTATATTAGTAGAAAGTCTTATGACTTCCCAATATTTCTGAGAACTCCTAGGAAGGCAGAGAGAGCTTCTATTATTGTTATCTTGGGCCCCAAGTTAGCACTCAGCTGGTTTAGTTTATGAATTGTCTTGCTCTCCCAAGTATGCTATTCCTACTCCCAAATGCACCTGCTAGACATGGAACCCAGTTCCTTCCATTGCTTTGTTGTATTTTCATTCACATTCTCTCTCTCTTTCTCTTTCTCTCTCTCTCTCTCTCTCTCTCTCTCTCTCTCTCTCTCTCTCTCTCTCTCTCTCTCTCACACACACACACACACACACACACACACACACACACACACCCCTTGTATGCATGCATCACTTAGAGAAGTCTTTCCCGTGAAACAGATAGTATTTATATTGTGGCAAAGTGAACAATTTATCATTTTTTTATTTTTTTAAATAAATCTTTATTGTTCAGATTATTACAGATGTTCCTCTTTTTTTTTCCCCATAGTTCCCCTCCACCTGATTCCCCACCCCACCCCATACCCTTACCCCCCGCCACTGTCTTCATCCATAGGTGTAAGATTTTTGTCCAATCTCTTCCCGCACCCCTCACACCTGCTTCCCCTGAGAGTCATCAGTCCACTCCCTTTCTATGTCCCTGATTCTATTATATTCACCAGTCCATTCTGTTCTTCAGATTTTTATTCACTTGATTTTTAGATTCACTTGTTGGTAGGTATGTATTTGATGTCATTTTGTTGTTCATAATTTTTATCTTTACCTTTTTCTTCTTCTTCCTCTTCTTAAAGAATACCCTTCAGCATTTCATGTAATCCTGATTTGGTGGGAATGAACTCCTTTAGCTTTTTCTTATCTGTGAAGCTCTTTATCTGACCTTCAACTCTGAATGATAGCTTTGCTGGGTAGAGTAATGTTGGTTGTAGGTTCTTGCTGTTCATCACTTTGAATATTTCTTGCAACTCCCTTCTGGCCTGCATAGTTTCTGCTGAGAAATCAGCTGACAGTCGTATGGGTACTCCCTTGTAGGTAACTAACTGTTTTTCTCTTGCTGCTTTCAAGATTCTCTCTTTGTCTTTTGCCCTTGGCATTTTAATTATGATGTGTCTTGGTGTGGTCCTCTTTGGATTCCTTTTGTTTGGGGTTCTGTGCGCTTCCTGGACTTGTAAGTCTATTTCTTTCACCAGGTAGGGAAAGTTTTCTGTCATTATTTCTTCTAATATGTTTTCAGTATTTTGCTCTCTCTCTTCTTCTGGCACCCCAAAAATTCGGATGTTGGTACGCTTGAAGGTGTCCCAGAGGCTTCTTACACTATCTTCATATTTTTGGATTCTTTTTTCTTTTTGTTTTTCTGGTTGGGTGTTTTTTGTTTCCTCATATTTCAGATCTTTGGTTTGATTCTTGGGGTATGTTGATCTACAGTTGAGATTCTGTATATTCTTTATTTTAGACAGTGTATGCTTCATTTCTGACTGGTCCTTTTCCATTTTTTTTTGGCATTCTCATTAAGGTCCTTGAAGGCCTCACTAAGCTCCTCAGAAGTGTCATCAAGTTTCTCGGCGGTTTTTAGAAGATTCTTGAGTAACCTTATAAATGTGGTTCTGAACTCTATGTCGTCCAGTAGTTTGCTTTCCTCCGTTTCTTTCATTCGTGACATGTTTCTTTGTTTCCACATTTTGGCTGCTTCCCTGTGTTGTTGGAGTGGCTTTGTGTGGTAGGTGACCTATAGAGGGCAGTAGCTCAGCCTCCCCAATCACCTGATCTGGACGCTCTTGGTACACCCCTTTGTGGGCTGAGTGCAAAGTCTTGGAGTAGTTAAGCCTTAATTGCTGTTGGTATGCTGGGAGGAATTGACCTCCAGGCCAATCGGCTGTGAGGACTCGTTGTGTCTATAAGAACTGCTGTGCTGGAGACACGCTTATGGTACAGAACTTGTTTCAGTGGGGCTCTGGTGCTCACTGAGTCTGCCTCTTGAATGTGTCACTTATGGATGTGAGGAGTTGAAATCTGGTTTCTCACACTGACCACTAGGTATACTGGCTTCTGGATCTCCAATGGGGTGCAGGTCAGCTATTGTCTGAGTCCACCCAGCAGGAGCTACAGTGAGAGCTACAGTTTTCTCCTCTTTGCTTGGGGTTTGGAGGTTTTGGAGCTCCTGCTGCAAGTTTGTTAGGTTAAGCTGCAGGACAGTCCATTCATATGCAAAAGCTGCTGCTTGGAGCTTGGATGGGTTTGTAGGTTGTGTGGGGCAGGGTCTCAGGGCATCACTAGTCTAGGGCGTGGCAAACAGCAATGGCTGCTAGTTAGCCGGCTCTATGTCTCCAACTGCGTCCCGTCCCGTGCCCCAGCGCAGATAAACAATTATTCCTGTGCGCAACTCTGCAAGCAGGCCCCCCTCATTTTCCGACCCGGTAGCAGACAATCCAGCTTCTCCCCATAGGAGTTTGGGTCCCCCGTGTCTCCCCAGAAACTGTATTTCAGAGTAATCTGGGGCTTGTCTCCCCTTTGGGTTGAAAAAAGCAACGCCTGCCGCCAGCCCAGATCCCGTGCCTCCGTACCTCAGCTTTTCAGCGCTTGTGCACGTCTCAATGCTCTTTTCTCTTTCCTTCTAGTTGTAGAACTTCCACTCGGCCAGCTTTCCCGTGGTTCTGGATAATAGATGTTTTGTCTTTTAGTTGCAGTTTAAATTGTTGTGGGAGGCAGCAGTTTAGGTGTTTACCTACACCACCATCTTGGATTCCTCCCCAAAGTGAACAATTTAAAAATCTGTACTAGCCATCTTGGTTGTGAATAAGTCCCCTGGCCTGTTTTGCAGTTCAAGCTCCAGACTACGCAAGTGTTGCTTGGGGGTATTCCATCTCTCCCCTTCTCCCTATGCTCCCACTGGGTGCGGCTCATTTCTACATGAGAAAGGCTGTCTTTCCTCTGCAGCCCTATTTCCTGCTAACCTGCTTCCCAAGACTATCAATTCACTCCCCTACTGCTAAGAAATTAATTTTTCATTCTAATCGTTAGGATGAATCATTTATCCTTCCTTGTCCTTTTTTTCTCAGACTTTCTGGCAGCCTTATGCCATAGTTAAAGTTTCCGTTGAGGGAGGTTAGAATTTGAGAAACAGAAAATAAGGCTTCCTTGACTTCATATTTTCTGAATTTACTCTGTGGCCGACAGTGCTAAACTCTGAGGGTATCTTGAGGAACAAGACAGATTGATCACTGTCCTCATTATGAAAAATCAATAAATATAAGGTTTGAATTAAATAACAATACTTCCCTTTCTATAATATCCAGTACCTTGTAGAAAGGGAAATATAAAGTGCCAAGAGTCTAAGTGAAAGAAAGATAATCAAGAACTTAGAGGAAAACATTAACATGGTAAGAAAAGAAATGAAAGATATACTAAAGACCTGAAATGAATTTCTAGAGAGGAAAATTACAATTTTGAAATGAACTTTTATTAGATTGAAATAACATATTAAAATTGTAGAAGAAAATATTAGTAAACTTGAAACTATACCAATAGAAATTATCCAAAAAGGAGGCACAGAGAAAAATAAGACTGAAAAAAATAATGGAGCCTCAGTGATCTGTAGAGTCATCTCAAGCAACAGACAACAGACAGAGACTTGCCCGACAGCAGCTTCCCTGTATCTAAATCCATCCTAGCACCAGGAGTACTCAGGGCACACTCAAGAATGAAAATAATCCTTTCCACTAGTTTTTACAGGGTAAACTAAGATTGTTGGTAGAGTATTAAATTTGACAGTAAAATAGTAATCAAGTTTTCAGATTAATTTAAATAAGCTAATTGAAATAAGTGAATATTCAAGAAAATTTAATTGTACTGGACAAAAAGCTGTTCCTAAAGTAATAACTAAAATTTCTATTGGTAGTTCATCTCATGGTAAAATTCCTGAACATGCAATGAACCTAAAGCAGTCATATTTTTGTGCAAAAAAAATAAAATTTAAAGTTATCAAGACTGCATTATAAAATTTACAAAAGCCTCCATTAATCAAAAAAAGGGGGGGGGGTGTAGTAGGGTAATATCATGTAAGAAAAAATATCCTATAAGTAAATTACATCTAGAAAATATTTACTTTACAAAATTAATTTTCATTTGTAATGCTAACAGCAAGACACCCATGAAAAACACACATGGTGTCTAAATAAGACAAAGGAAAATAGTTTGGGCAAAAATAAAAAGGATCCCAAATCAATTATATAGAAAAGACTCCTTTATTAACTTTTGGTTGAGAATATGTTTGTATATTTTCAGAAAACAACTCCAAGACCATGTAGATTCCTGCAACAGAGAGGAATTGACAGGTCTGCTCCAACCACGAAGACAAGAGGAGAAACAGTCCAGAGATGGAAGACACTGACAACGCCTTGCCACGCTAGCAGTCAGCAGCTGTGCATTGCTGCAAGTTGCCTAGGACCAAACCAGAGAGAGTCGGACCTGCATTGCCACCATGTGCCCACCATCCAGATATCATTGCTGACATGTACACATAAGGAACTATTTGACATTGAAACGGGGACTCAGAACTCTTGGACATTGAAATTGGGACTTAAACATTTTTTATTATTATATGTTTATTTCTAGTCTGCAGAGGCAAGATTTTTTAAAGGAAAGAAATGGGGGGAAAAATAGATACAGAGGCAAAGTAGCATTGAACAGACTGTCAAACTACAGCGGGAAGGCAGGGGAGGTTGGGGGCAAAGGGGAGCTGTAAGAGATCAACCGAAGGATTTGTACGCATGCATATAAGCATAACCAATGGATACAAGACACTGGCGGGGCGGGGGGGGGGGGGGGGGGGAGACGGCAGGCAGGTGAAGGCATGTACTGGGGGGTAGGGGAGGCTGGCGGGAGGTCAATGGGGAGGGGGAAAGGAAACATATGTACTACTATTTGTAATACTTCAAACAATTAAAAAAAAAAAAAAAAAACATGAGAGAGCCCTGACTGGTTTGGTTCAGTGGATAGAGCGTTGGCCTGTGGACTCAAGGGTCCTGGGTTCAATTCCAGTCAAGGGCATGTACCTTGGTTGCAGGCACCTACCTACCCAGTAGGGAGTATGCAGGAGGCAGCTGATCAATATTTCTCTCTCATCGATGTTTCTAACTCTCTATCCCTCTCCCTTTCTCTCTGTAAAAAATCAATGAAATATATTTTTTAAAAAAAGAAAAGTTAAATTGCACAACACAGTGCAAAAGAAGAAAAATCCTTTAAAACTAGCGTTGTTACTAAAGTTAAGCAAAGTCCTTGGTGGGGAAAAAACACACCAAAGCATATAAGAGCTACTGACTAATATATCAGAGAAACTGAGGAGCTGTTAGGCTGTCTTGACAAGAAAGGACATCAAAGCATCCAAATCACAAGTTGAGCACAGAGCTTTCTTAGGCTCCTGGGGAAAGTGAGCGTTATGGTTTATTTCTTTTTAATGGAGCCAGAACTTTCTAACACAAACCATATGTTTACACACATCTGAGATGGAGATGGCCTGTAGTCAGACCATGCCAGGCTAAGTTACTCTAACAGGCAATCTGAGGCAAATCCAGGGCAAGTACTAGACAGGTGGTTCCTGCAATTCTGGCTAAGGATTTCCCCTTGGGATTAATATGTAAATATTGAAATTGTGTTTATAACGTAAGGATAAGTACTGTAAAGAAACATGACTCAGAAAGTCAAATGAAAAGGTGCTGAGAGGTTTTGCATTGGAGTCACCTCTCTGGATTACTAAATTAAGGTCCATAAAATATGACAGCAGAGTGACCTTCTTCCTGGGACAACTCAAGAAAGAAGAACATCCTTTAGTCAAATGAGGGAATATGATAAAAGCAAAGTCAACACATGTCCTTTCTGTATTCCACAGGCTTTATGTCAAAATAAAAATGGTCTAGAGATAAGATTAACCCATTAGTTTGTGACCAATTTCAGGAGAGGAAATAAATACACACCTGCCTGTAATTACTGACCTTATCCTCACTTACTCACCACCTTCTCCACCCTCTCCACCATTTGAACTTGTGTCAAAAGAATATTCTTTTCAGGAGATAGATCCCAAATGCAAAGACTAATGGTATTACAAGCTATGCCATTAAGAATACTTAAAAGCTCAAGAATTAAGCAACAGGGAAATAGGATCAGCTAGCTTTACATATCAGCCTTTGAATTATTGCTTCAAGCTAATTAGAATTCTAATAAAATCCTATGCCTAGAAATCATGAAGTAAATGATGCATTGGTAAGCACAACTTAGTGTAAAAATCATTCCAGCTTTACACATGCTAAAGTTAGCCAATTAACATTCTCACTCTCTTTTTTTTAAGTATCATTAACATACAATGTTATATTAGTTTCAGCTGTACAACAAAGTGATTAGACATTTATATAACTGACAAAGTGATCAGTATGATAAATCTAGTAACCATCTGATACCATACATAGTTATTTCAATATTATTGATTATATTCCCTATGCTGTACATTATATCCCCAGGACTAATTTCATAACTGGCAGTTTGTACTTCTTAATCCCCTTCATCTTTTTCACCCATCCCTTCACACTCCTCCCATCTGGCAACTATCAGTTTGTCCTCTGTTATCTATAAGTTTGTTTATGTTTTGCTTTTGCATTATTTTTGTTTTTGTAGATTCCACATATAAGTGATGTCATACAGTATTTGTCTTTCTCTGACTTATTTCACTTTTTATGATATCCTCTAGGTCCATTCATGTTGTTACAAAAGCAAAATTTCATTCTTTGTTATGGCTCAGTAATATGTCATTGTGTGTACACGTGGTGTGTGTGTGTGTGTGTATGTGTGTGTGAACACACATATTCTTTTTTCATTCATCTATCAATGGACACCGAGGTTACTTCCATATCTTGCTATTGGAAATAATGCTGCAATGAACATAGGGGTTATTACATAATTCTTATTTGAGGTTTTTAAGTAGAAAGAGTCAATATGAATGGTAACATATATTATTTTAATTAAAAACTCTTATTGAGAATGCATTAATTTTTCAGATTGGAGATTTTCAAACAATAGCATAAATCAGATTTATCTGTGGATACTGTTAAAAAATTCATATCTTTAAATAACATACGCTTTTAGAAACATATACAGGTGATTCTTATGCAGGCAGTTGGAGGGCCACTTTGAAAACATTGCATTTTATGTATTCCCTGTGCCACATTGACATCCCTGAGTAGAACAGGTCTACCAGCTTCTTCTACATAGCATCATTAAAGTTGTTACAGCTCCCAAAATGTTTTGTCTTGCTAACACATATTGGCCGGAAAATGTCACAACTTGTACTAGAGAAGCAAATAAAACAGTAATTGACCAAGGGAACTGAAAATAATTCATTTGAGAATTAAAAGACTTACAAGGTTTGCTAAATAATATCGGTCCTACTAGATGTATGATCCAAACATAAAATCAAACACTATTATATCAAAGGGAGGCTAGCAACCAAATCATTCATGTACTACCAAAAATGCAAAAGTCTTCATTCATGACCTCAAGCTCCTGCTTTAAATATTCAGAAGGTTAGTTAATAAATGACCCTCACCAACCACACAAACAACCTACTTCTGCCTAACTTTCCCTGTCTCTACTAGCTCCTCTTCCTTCATTCTCTGAACCAGCTGCTCAATGGCCCTCTGACTTGTTCTACATTTACCAAACTTCATCATCCAAATCAGTTTCTGTGTGAGTTAAGATCCCCACCCTCTACCCACACAATTTTCTTGCTGCTCAAGTCCATGCCTACCAACCAACCTATCATGCTCCCAAGTCTACTCAGCATTTCTAAATCCTACTCTATTTCTCTGTTCATGTGACAAATTCAATTCCCTCCAACCCATTTCTGCCATTACTATCCACATAGACTGGCATCCTCAGACTATCAGCCATATAAGAGACCCTCGGGGCAGAACACATCAAGTTGGCCTTCTCATGAAAGCAGAAAGAATGTTTATTAAATGGATGTGAGTACAGAGCAGCAGGTATGTGTGTAGGGGGCTGGGGAGTCTCCAAGCTGATGTGAGGAGAAGGAATACAGGACAATTGGTAATTCTGGATTAGCAAATACAATTCTGTCCATCATTAACCCACAGGTACAAACAGAAGTCCATCAGTGGGCAAGCGTGGGTGAGTGGTTTTAAATGCAAAGATAAATTTAACTAATAAAATGTTTTATTTTTCTCCTTAATCTACTTCATTAACCCTATGAAAATCAGTATTGAGAAAGCATGCTTTGGGCCAAGAAAAAAACTTCTTTTTTCAAAAACTTTACATATTTATTTAACAAAAAGCATCCTCAGAGGGAAAAGTTCCTTCCAGATTATCTCTCTCCTATCTCTTTCTCTATCTGCTCTCCTTTATTCCCACTACCTGAAAATTTCCTGGCTTTTACTAAGTCAGCTTAATGAGAAAGATTATATCATTGAAGGTCATTTGGTTATAACTTTTTAACTTTCCACCAAACCCCTTTTACTATCTCCCCTCATGTTCTAGAGGGGTTTTATTCCAGCCAAACATACTGATTTTATGATATATTATCCACAAGGAAGTAGTTCTTGGATATTAATATCTTTGCAGACTTCATTTCTACCATTGGTCTAATGTACCCCTTTCCTTTGGCAAAAATTTTACCTAAACAATGTTTGCCATACAAAGAAACGTTTCTTTGTTCTAAGGACAAAAAAAAAATAATACAAATAAGTGAAACAGAGCTGTCCCAGCCCATAGTTTAAGCCACTGACAAATAAAACAAATAAAAAACAAGAGACTGGAAATAACTGGTCTATTTTCTCAAGTAAATAGTTCTTCAGACACTTGAAAGCACGTATGTCTCTTGTTGACCTTCTGTTCCCTGGCTAGTCCAGCAACTTACTTAAAATATGACCCCTTTATTGCACTGACTCAAATGTAAGTTTGTTAAATCACATTTCCAAAAACCCATCTGTGTACAGCAAAGTGTATATAGAAGCAAATGAGTTGACCTGAGCACCAGTTCCACCTCCCAACACAGAGTTTTATGCAGGGTTTATTCTATTTTCTCTCTACTTTGCCATCAACTTGTTCTACTAATCTAAGGTTGGTATTTCTCCTAAAGGTTAATTGTGCTAATGAAGTAAGCTCTCACTGGGTATTAATCAGAATTCTTTTTTAGAACTCTTTTTTTGCAGTGGACAAAAAGTTACAAAAGTAACTTCAGCACCATAGTTCTCACAACCAACTCCTAAGGACACGGTAACATTGGGGTAACATTGGCTTCAAGATCAGTTGTGTCCAAGGACTCAAAAAGCATTAGGGCTCCCTCTTTCCCCCTCAGCTTCTTGCTGTGTGCTGGTCTCAGGCAGAAAACAGCTAGGAGGAGGGTGTCACAGGGTTAGTGTGATTGGAACCATTGAAACAGGTCTGACCTGTTCCTCAAAGGAAGGGAGGTGGTACTATCAGAGGGGTGGTGATAAGATGAAGAAAGTTTGCTGGGCAAAGGAAAATGCCATCACAGTTACCTCAGATATGGCCTTGTGTCTGAAAAACCAGGTGTGATTAATTGAACAATCAGCATGAATTTTGCTGCAATCCTGCCAAAGCTGATATATATGTAGAAAAAAACTAAAATATGAAAACCTGAATGTATTTTACACCTGTTTTCCTCTTAATGAGTACATCAATCACTGCATATTTAACACTGGTTGGTTTTTTTTTAGTTCTTTGTCCAAATATAAATTGAATTTCTTCCTAGTTCTTTAATGGATATCTTGCATTTAGACTTTCAATAGCTTTTCTCTGCTTTTTCTAGATTTTGTTAGAGGAAGCCAGGGTTTGACATTCTAAACATTTTGAGGATTTGTCTTTTTGGGTTTTCCTAGTTTCCTGAGTCCTAAGAAGTTCTGCATTTTTCCTTCCATTTCCTGGCCAGATAAGAGGAATATGATGGGGCAGGTACAGAAGGCAGAAGTTCTTAAATTTTGGTAAGCATTAGATTCACCTTGAGAACTTATAAATCCAACATCTACCTCCCTCAGCATTAGAATGTGGTTCCCAGTACTTCAAAGTCTCAAATTCTAATGTTTAATGAACTGCTTCTCCATGGTTATTTAATGATCAGTTATCTGAAAACACAGACTTCCATGAGCCACTATTCCTAATTCATCAACAAGTATATATAAAATGTATTGAAAAGTCTTATAATCCCCTTTTACAAAACATAACTTGAAAAAATAGCTACATAATGAACTGTGCTAATTATTTTTCTAAAACCACTATTGTAGAGAATAAAATACATCACTATGTTTCTTAAAAATGCAACTCCCTACTGTACAAAACTTATGTTTCTATCAAAAAAAGAGACTCTAAAGGGGATTTAGGTACAAGTAATTCTTTGATAAATGCTTCAGCTTTTCTGTAAAGGTACTTCTAAATTGACCCATGATTTTCTCTCTGCTAGGCCTGGAATAAAAGGGAAAAGAATCAATTTCTAACATCTATCACAGCAAGTCTACCTATAAAGCTTCTTTTTCAGAGGAGTCCTTTGGGATATTAGTGCCAAATCTCTACAATCTGCTGCAAGAATTTGAGGAATTGGTATGATCTGTGTGTTAAGGGAGGAATAAGTGTCTTTTAAAACCTTTCTCTAAATGACTGTACTTAGTATATTATATAACTAGATTTTTATGACTATAGATTTTTACATATAAAACTATAGATTTTTAAAAAAAATAAACAAAGTCACTTTGATATTTTGTACTGTATTTCAGTACCAGAACAAATATCCAATGTTTTAAGTGCATAAAACTGAGCTAGCTAATGACAGCCCAAAGACACTTAATGGGAAGAAACAAAGCATTTGAAGTTCATCACACACATTCTGAAAGAGCTTTGTAGAGAATTTATGAGAGTCAATCAAATCTGCGATATCTGTTTTGTGCAATAAAAAAAAAAATCTTTGATCTTATATGTGAAATGTTCCAAAAATAGGACTTGGTTTCCACATCTATAAAACAAGAACATTTAAACTAGACACATCCTGAGGCCTCTCAAATATTTTTGGTTCTATACACTGCTCTTTATCTCTAACTTTTTAAAGTTATTTAAAACTAGAAATAAATTCAATTATGGTTAGAGACAAAAAAAATAATGCTTAAATATTCAAAGAGTTTTTTTGTTTCTAATTTTATTTAAAAATGCTTTTGAAGTCTATTGAAAAAGAAAAAAGTGACAGTGATACCAGTTTTGTTCTCTTTGGTTTATTTATATCAAATAGACCCAGAATCATGACTTGAAGGCAGATGGGGAAGGGAAGTAGAAGAGGAGGAAAAAGAGAAATAAGAGCTCTTGTTGTATTTTGAAAATAGATGTATTTGATTTTTGACAAATTTACAAAACATACAGCATATTTTTAGTGGATCATTTGGTAAATTACTGAATTAATAAGTTATACCTGTATTTGCACATGATGATCAGGTAATTTTCCTAAATTAATATCAAATTAATCTTGTGATTCAGAAAATATTTTTAAGAAATTGAGCCTAAAAGTTTTTATTTAAAAGCAGCACACAAAAATATCCTGTGTAGAACATTTTAATTATGAGGTGAACTTTGCTGGCAAATTACTGTTGCACCAGTAGCTTGTCAAAACAGTGTCCTATAAAAAGAATTTCTAATAAACAAATGCAGAAAAATACGTATCAAATCTGCCAAACAAGAATCTCATGGGTTTCTGCTGACTAACTGCTTAATACTGTACCAGGTTTAATGTTTACTTAGGCATCTGCACCAAATAAATATAACGTAGAAGTAATACCAATGCCAATACTTAAATACACAGAGGAACGTTAAAACATTTCACTCTCAAAAACATCAGAATCAAAGAAGATGTGATAAATGCACAGCTAAACTAAAACCAAGCAGACACAGAAAACCATGTATTCCATCGGCCCTGGGCCCTCTTCACTCCACTGGCTAATTTTACTGTTTCCTGCCTCCTGAAGGCTCAGCACACCTCAAGGAGTATCACAGTGGTGATGTGAAGGCAGTCTGAATACCCGAGATAAATGGGAATCTGGCCTTAGCCCTTTCAGCAGTGGTGCAGGGACAGGCTGGTGCTGGTCTGAATCTCCAAGGTTTGGCCAGAGAGCAACCAGCTTTAGGCATCCACAGGCAGAGTGTCCCTCAGCTCACAGCCTTCCATTAGGCAGATGCCTTCTGGAATCAGTTATCTGTTAGCCAGGGCTATAAAGAACAGTAGGATACAGTGGGGCTTTCTCAGGTTCTAAGAGGCTGGAGAGCCACCTGGGAGAAAAAGGACAGTCAACTCATCAAGGCCCACTCTGCCTTCTTGCTCAGTTTTCCTGCCACTGAGGTCTCATATTCTTACACAGGCCATAAAAATGTTAGTAGCAGTGAATAAGCCTTTTTATACTATGCTGGTGACAGTGTAATTTGACCCAATCTTTGAAGAGGATGAAAGAGACGCATGAGCTTTAACTTGGTAATTCAACATTAAGGAATGTATCCTAAGGCAATCGGCAGAGATTTGATCTAAGCCCTGTGCAAAAGAGTAATAATTGGATTATTATTTATGAGAGCAAAAACTTGGAAACAAAATAGTGATTTGATTAAATAAATTGTACTACATCAACAAAAGTAAGTATTACTAAGCACACAAAAATATACTTCTGAACAACAGTTAATATCAGGGGGAAATATGCATGATAATTCAAGTGAAATAAATCAGCATGCAAAGATTCAATATACAGTATAGTTATAATTCTTTAAGAAACATGTATATAAATGCATGTGTGCATAAGGAAAAAACTTGAATAACATACACAAAAATTTTTGTATTGGTTACAAAAATTTTTTTATCTTCAATATATATTCATTATTTGTTAAGTAGAAAAATAATTATAAAAATCAGGAAAAAAATTACTCTGAAAAAAAATCAGAGTCCAGAATGGCATGCTTTCTCTGCAAGATTTGTATATTGAGAGCCTAGATAGCATATCCTCCTGAATTAGAAGGGGAAACCCAGAGCTGGGGCAAAGGGAAGGTGGTTCTTCAAGGACTACCCAAGCAAGGCTTCACCAACTCTGTCCTGCTGCTGCTTATATCATCAGCACCTCCCAACGGGGGCCTCCCACCACCAGCCTCAATGCATCACTTCTCTACTCTGGGCACCCAGATCTTAATGGAATTCATGAATTCTCCAGGAGACTTCTGCTAAGGTCACAGCATTAAGTACCACTATGCAATTATCTTTTGTAGAATAAACCAAAATTTGTACACAGCAACAAAATTCAATAGTGATGCATAAACCTTTCATTTCTATAGTCACAAGAAGAGTAGAGAAGATAAGTATTCATCCAGTATCACAAGATACACTTCTGGCTCCAAAGTTGCCAGTAAAAACTACCCTACAACTCTCCAATTAGATTTGTGTGTTCTTGGCCCAATCCAGGACCAGAGGCAAGTATCAGGAAACTAAGCGGTATTTGGGAGTACAAATCTGTATCAGGCCAAAATATCTGCACTAGGCTTACACCAATGCTAAAGAATCGTGGTATGCCTATGAAAGCACAGCCTAGAGAAACCCCTTCAGATGCTCTTAAAAACAGCACTCATTGAGCTCATGCCCCCTAATCCCTAGCCCCAACCACCACTCCAGCAATTTTAGATACCAGTCCAGTCAAAGATGCATGATGACCTGATGAACCTGGAAACTTTCCAGGTATTCAGGCAAGACCAGGAAAGCTAAAGGCAAAGATATTCCTTTCCACCCCCACCCCCACAAGACTTCCTCAGACCTCCAAATACCCACACTTGCCCAAATTGGTTGGTTGTAAGCTTTATAAGTCTGTTCTAAATCAATCCAAATTTTGGGCATAACTTCAGTGGTGTTGATGCTGTAGAAAAACGTATCATGATACTGAGCTGGCTATAGTGCCTGCACTAAAATATGTGCTAAAGGGCACACACATTTCTCTGAACACAAAAGTGTCAGAGAGTTAGGCACATCATTTGGGGCTAATCATTGATCAAGCCAATCCTACACAAAATTCTACAACTGTAAGGTCTATTTTAGCTCATTTCCACCTTCTTCAATTGTGTACTTTGTCTACCTTCTCCAACCAGAGCCAAGCTGGGTTCAGCGCTCCCTTGTGAATAATGCTCCCTGAGGCAGGAGTTCTCAAAAGTGCCTTTCCCAGAACGTTCCTTGAACAAGTGATTTGGTAAAACTCAAAAAAATTGCAATCCTCTTCCTGGAAATTAATAATGAACTCTGACATCTCTAAGACTGAGAAATGCTGCAATGAAGAATTGCTCTAATTCCACATTTCCCAAATATAGTTGATTATAGCACTAGTCACCCATCCATCCTCACACATAATCCCTCAGCATCTAGTAAAACTAGCACTATGTAGAACATTATTTGGGTCATGTTTCTGCACTTAATGACTTATCTTTCCCAGAAAGATATTAAAGGGTTATTTTAAGATTAAATTATGACTTCCATATAAATATCAAATAAACATGCATCATAGATTACATTTAACTCATTAATTATGAGGGAACCAGCAAGATATTACAACAACTCCAAAGGGCACTGAGAACAGCAGACACATAGGCAGAGAATAAGGAACTCTGAAATGAATTTACAAATAATACAAAGCGGGTAATCCATGAAGCAAAAAGTAACTGAATCTCACTGAACACAATGTGCAACTCTATAAACAAGAACCATTTATATTATGATCAGTTTGCTACAATTTTCAGAGTTGTAAAATAACTTAAAACCGTGAAAGACAGCAATAACCCAGATGGATGAACTAGGCAGGACACCCACTAATCTTTCTTTGCCCAGTTCAATGTCTTTCACAGCTTTTCCTGACGGGTGTTTTCTCTTCAATCCAGAAGTTCCAGAAATTGGGGGGAAAAGAAATCACAAACAGGCAGCAGGGAAGATTAAACAGAGGGCCCTAATCATCTTCAGGTTTTTCAATCTGAGCAGATAACTTCCATCCTTGCTGAACAGCTTGCTTAGATGTAGCAGATGGGTCTCTCATCCTGCCTTCTTAAAAATACCACATAGGACCTACCAACTCACCCTCAGGTCTCTTTTTCTCTCAGCTACAGTTTTGCTTTTCTCCCCAAATGACTATTTGCTCAAGCCCTCTGAAATAGCTGGGTGATTTCAGATATTTGAGATTTACATCTCACCAGGTTCCAAATTTGCATATTGTACCAGATGCCCCTGAAGTGTTTCTAGTAATCGGGAGATTACTACTGTGTTTGGTCACAAGGGACTTTTAATAGAAGCATTAAACAGGGAAGTAATTTTAGGACTACCTCTGCTGAAGCAGAAGGTCTAACATGAAGTCGGATGAAGTTTTTGCCAAGAAGGGAGAGATTTCCTTCAGCAAGTGTCTCTTCCTTTGCAGGTTCCCAGCGTCCCAGAGAGACTGCATATGTTATATTGCCTACTGCTCAGCTGGAGCAGAAACCCCATATGCATAGCTCATGGTGTTTCAAACTGCAATTAACCGCTCAAGTTAACTAATGACGGTTGCCATTTATTGCCAATGATAGAATATTAACCTTTCTCACCAAATTAAACCCAAAAGAGTAAGACTGAATCTTGCTCTTTCTTAGCATAAAGGCATCTGTTAAATGACTGATTTTGTTATGTTGTCAGAACTTCAAAGGTGTTAGACAATAACTTGAATATCTCTGCTTGAAACTATTCCTGTCCCTCCTGGGTATATCCACCAGAAAGTAAGCTCGTAAAGGGCAAAAACTGGGCCTTGCTTATTCCCCTATTATATCACCTGGGATCAGCAGAGTATCTAGGACATATTAGTCACACAGATATTTGTGAAATAAATTCTGGAATGGAAAATGTGTACACACATACTATAAACAAGGATGAAACCTCAAACTTCAGGCTGGGGTTGTTTAAGAACCCCTAATCCCCCTAGAGCAAAGAGGTACTTTACATCCCTCCAGTCTGCAGAGTCCTGGTACTGAGTAAAAAGGTACAAGAAAGGATTTGGAAATTTCACCAGAAGACAGAATAGAGAATGAAAACAAATAATATTTGAAACAGGGTGTCAATGACTTTACATCCATTAGTATCACTTAACATTTTTAAAGCGTTTTACTTTAATTTTCAGCTGATCAGTATTATAACATGGGGAACATCAGAAAAACATGTAAAGGAAATTCTAATCCTACTGTCCCCCAAATCTATCCCACATTCTGTGGTAACCAACAGTAACAATCTAGTGTGTCCTTCCACACTTTCTTCTTGCTCAAATATTTACATATTTGTAAAATTTATTACACTTCTTTGCTTTTTATAATCAAAATAGAATCAGACTTCCCACATTATTCAGTAACTTATCTTTTCCTCTTTAAGAGTTTTTCATGAGTATTGTCATTTTCTAATTAATTTATTTATGCCTATACTCATATAATAGAAAAACACCCAGTTTTTTTTTCAGGAATTCAGCAGTTAAGACCCTAAAGGACATTATACTAAGTGAAATAAGCCAGTTACTGAAAGGCATATTTTATTTATTTTTTGTTTGTTTGTTTGTTTGTTTGTTTATTTTATGTATTTATTTTTTTACTGAATTTATTGGGGTGACATTGGTTCATAAAACCATACAAGTTTCAAGTGTACAACTCAATACAACTTCATCTACATAATGCATTGTGTTCCCATCACCCCAAGCCAAGTCTCTTTCCATCTTCATTCTTCACCCTTTGCCCACCTCAATCTATCCCCCAACCCTTATCCTCTGACTAACAACACAGTGTTGTTTGTGTCTATGTGTTATATATATGGTGTGTTTACTTCTTAATCTCTTCACCTTCTTTCATCTAGTCCCCCAACCTCCATCCTTTCTGACAGCTGTCAGTCTGTTTATGGAGTATATATATATTTTTTTTTAAAAAAAAAGCTTTATTGTTCAGATTATTACAGGTGTTCCTCTTTTTTTTCCCCCATAGCTCCCCTCCACCTGATTCCCCACCCCACCCCATGCCCTTACCCCCCGCCACTGTCTTCATCCATAGGAGTAAGATTTTTGTCCAATCTCTTCCCGCACCACTCACACCTGCTTCCCCTGAGAGTCGTCAGTCCACTCCCTTTCTATGTCCCTGATTCTATTATATTCACCAGTCCATTCTGTTCTTCAGATTTTTTATTCACTTGATTTTTAGATTCACTTGTTGGTAGGTATGTATTTGATGTCATTTTGTTGTCCATAATTTTTATCTTTACCTTTTTCTTCTTCTTCCTCTTCTTAAAGAATACCCTTCAGCATTTCATGTAATCCTGGTTTGGTGGCGATGAACTCCTTTAGCTTTTTCTTATCTGTGAAGCTCTTTATCTGACCTTCAACTGTGAATGATAGCTTTGCTGGGTAGAGTAATGTTGGTTGTAGGTTCTTGCTGTTCATCACTTTGAATATTTCTTGCCACTCCCTTCTGGCCTGCATAGTTTCTGCTGAGAAATCAGCTGACAGTCATATGGGTACTCCCTTGTAGGTAAGTAACCGTTTTTCTCTTGCTGCTTTCAAGATTCTCTCTTTGTCTTTTGCCCTTGGCATTTTAATTATGATGTGTCTTGGTGTGGTCCTCTTTGGGTTCCTCTTGTATAGGGTTCTGTGCGCTTTCTGAACTTGTAAGTCTATTTCTTTCACCAGGTAGGGAAAGTTTTCTGTCATTATTTCTTCTAATAGGTTTCCAATATTTTGCTCTCTACCTTCTTCTGGCACCCCAAAAATTCGGATGTTGGTTCGCTTAAAGTTGTCCCAGAGGCTCCTTACACTATCTTCACATTTTTGGATTCTTTTTTCTTTTTGTTTTTCTGGTTGGATGTTTTTTGTTTCCACATATTTCAGATCTTTGGTTTGATTCTTGGGGTACATTGATCTACAGTTGAGTTTCTATATATTCTTTATTTCAGACAGTGTATGCTTCATTACTGACTGATTCTTTTCCATTTTTTTGACATTCTCATTAATATCCTTAAAGGTCTCATCAAGTTTCTCAGCGGTTTTAAGAAGATTCTTGAGTAACCTTATAAATGTGGTTCTGAACTCTATGTCATCCCGTAGTTTGCTTTCCTCCATTTCTTTCATTTATGACATGTTTCTTTGTCTCCACATTTTGGCTGCTTCCCTGTGTTGATGGAGTAGCTTTGTGTGGTAGGTGATCTATAGGGGGCAGTAGCTCAGCCTCCTCAATCACATGAGGTGGATGCTCTTGGTACACCCTTTTGTGGGCTGAGTGCAAAGTCTTGATGTAGTTAAGCCTTAATTGCTGTTGGTACACTGGGAGGAATTGACTTCCAGGCCAATTAGCTGTGAGCGCTCGCTGTGTCTATAATGGAAGAACTGCTGCGCTGAAGACACGCTTATGGGGCAGGACTTGTTTCAGTGGGGCTTTGGTGCTCAGAGTCTGCCTCTTGAATGTATCACTTATGGATGTGAGGAGTTGAAATCTGGTTTCTCACACTGACCACTAGGTACACTGGCTTCTGGATCTCCAATGGGGTGCAGATCAGCTACTGTCTGAGGCCCCCCAGCAGGAGCTACAGTGAGAGCTACAGTTATCTCTTCTTTGCTTGGGGTTTGGAGGTTTTGGAGCTGTCTGACCCAGGCTGCAAGTTTGCTAGGTTAAGCTGCAATAGGGCAGGCCTTTCTTATGCTAAATCCGCTGCTTGGAGCTTGGGTGGGTTTATAGGTTGTGCAGGGCGGGGTCTCAGGGTGTCACTAGGCTAGGGCATGGCAAACAGCAATGGCTGCTAGTTAGCCGGCTCTGCATCCCCGACGGCATCCGCGAGTCCCGTGCCCCAGTGCAGTAAACAATTATTCCTGCGCGCAGCTCTGCAAGCAAGCCACCCTCACTGGCAGACAGTCCAGCTTCTCCCCGTAGGAGTTTGGGTCCCCCGTGTCTCCCCAGAGACTGGATTTCAGAGTAATCGGGGGCTTGTCTCCCTTCGGGTTGAAAAAAGCAATGCCTGCCACCAGCCCGGATCACGCGCCTCCGTACCTCAGCTTTTCAGCGTTTGTGCATGTCTCAATGCTCTTTTCTCTTTCCTTCTAGTTGTAGAACTTCCACTCAGCCAGCTTTCCCATGGTTCTGGGTGATAGATTTTTTGTCTTTTAGTTGTAGTTTTGAAATTGTTGTGCGAGGCAGCAGTTTAGGTGTTTACCTACGCCGCCATCTTGGATTCCTCTGAAAGGCATATTTTATATGACCCCACTGACATGAGTTATCTAAACTATCAAACTTACAGAAATAGAGTAGAATGGTGGTTACTGGAGGCTGGAAGGAGTGGGGAAACAGGAAGTTACTAATCAATCAATAAAACTTTCAGTTATGCAAGATAAATAAGCTCTACAAGCAAGAAATTGGGGGGAGGGGGGGTTCGCACAATCCCTTGTTGGACTTCAGAGACTTTCTACTCCAGGTTGTTACCTGAACTCAGACCAACTGGTTATAAATCAGAGGTTCCCAGAACCCCTTTTTTGGTTTAATTGATTTGCTAGATCAGCTCACAGAACTCAGAGAAAGATTTTTATTAGATCACCAGTTTATTATAATAGGATATAACTCAGAAAGAGCCAGTTGAAGAGATGCATAGGACAAGGTAGGCAGGAATGGGCAGAGCTGCCATGCCCTCTGAAAACAAACTATTCTCCCCAAATCTTCACATGTTCACTGATTCTTAGCATAATGAATGCCCTAATAGTAATTTATGTCCATATATTTTTTTATTTCTGAATAGTATGTTTTATGGTATAAATACACAGAGTGGTGAAAAAAAGTAGGTTTATAGTTTTATGTGAAACACAGAGTTTATGCTTGTATTATTATTTATTAATTATTGTATTATTTTCCATATGTACAACTGTAAACCTACTTTTACCCCATCCTATACAATATAATTACTCATTAATTGATGGTCACTTTGCTGTTTCCAGTCTGGGGTAATAGCCTCAATAAAGTTGCCATTAATATTTGCTTACACATTAGTATGGATATTCATTTTCATTTCTCTTGGATAAATACAGAAGAATAGTAATTGTAAATAAAGCTACTAAGAACATTTTCATACAATTCTTTGTATGCACATAAGTTTTCAATTCCTTTGGGGGTGAAATTGCTTGGCCATTTGGTAAAAGTACATTTAATTTTATAAGAAACTACCAAATTTTTCTAAAGTGGCTCTACCAACTTTGCCCTGCCATCACCAATCTATGAGAGTTTTGATTGTTCCACATCCTTGCTAACACCATGTTGTCACTTTTTTCTTTTTTAATATTTATATTATTTTAATATGAAAACTTACAAACTTACATACAAATAAAAATAATAATATGATGAATGCCCAAATACCTACTACTTAGATTCAAAAGTTACCATTGTGCCACATTTTCTCTCTCTCTCTCTCCTGAAAACTGCCCTAACCTGGTGAAGAAAAAAGACACACAAGTCCTGGAAGCACAGAGGATCTCAAACAAGATAAACCAAAAAGAACCCATATCAAAATACATCATAATTAAAGTGACAAAGGTTAACAACAAAGAGAGAATCTTAAAAGCAGCAACAGAAAGACAGTTTGTTACTGACAAGTGAGCTCCCATAAGACTGTCAACTGATTTTGCAACAGAAACTTTATAGGTCAGAAGGAATTGACATGAAATATTCAAAATGATGAAAAGTAAGGAGCTACAGCCAAGACTACTCTACCCAGCAAGAATATCATGTAAAATTAAAGGAGAAATAAAGAGCTTCCCAGATGACAAAAAGCTAAAGGAGTTTATTACCACAAACCACTATTAAAGGGACTTCTTTAGGAAGAAGAAGGAAAAAAAGAATATAGTTACAAAGAATAAAATGGCAATAAATATATATCTGTCAATAATCACTTTAAATGTAAATGGATTAAATGCCCCAATCCAAAGACACTGGGTAGCTAAATGGATACAAAACAAAACCAATATATATGCTATCTACAAGAGACCCAAATCAAATCTGAAGACACACATAGGCTGAAAGTAAAGAGATGGAAAAAAAATACTTCATGCAAATGAAAATGGAAAAAAGAAAAAGCTGGGTGTCACTCTTTTTTTATTTATTTTTATCTTCTATTAGTGAGCCAATCAGAGGATAGGTTTCCTGGAGGGCACATCTTAACTTGCTCAGATGACCTTTGAAAACAAGCTTATTTCCTTAATTTATTCCCTAAAAATCATCCAAGGTATAGTGCAAGAAGACCCATTACTCCCACACACAACCATCTTCTGCCTTGGGACCATGACTCCAATTAAAGGAAGACGGGTAATCAGTGCCACTTGTACATTTGCCTCCTGCATCCACAAAACTCCCTAATGGGCTTCTTTTCTCTCATTCAGTGCTTGCTGTTTTGCTCAATTCAGTTTCAGGTTAAGAGTGAGCTAGGGAGGACGTGGAAAAGTCATTCCTGAATTTCTCGTGATAACCCAAAGCCATTCTGTAACACAAATTTAAAAGAAAACAAAAGGTGACACCAACTACAGAGCACTCAGAAGACAATGCTTCTTTTTCTTGGGAACTTATATGGCTGAGCTGAAATAAGAATCCTTATATTAGGTTCACCTTACATATCTGAAAGCCTTTTCTGATAGGTCTCCCAACTAGGTAATGATGCTTTGCTTCACTCTCCATCCCAAATCCCTCTGGACCGTTTGCCTGCATTTTGTAGCTATTAGTATAAAACAAACAGCAGTGGCATTTCCCCCTGCCTTCACTCAGGGGCATTAACACAGTTATCCTTCCTCCTGACCCCTTTCTCCTAGTCAGAGACTTCAATAGAAATGCTGCTAAAGCCCATCTATGATCCTAGGAACTTTCCAACTTTATGAAAAGTGATTTCTCATCATGAAACTGAACGGGGGGAGGAGGAACAGGAGGTTAAGAAATCTTAGAAGGACCCCATCTCCAACTCCAGGCTCTGTCTACCTTCTTATTCAGTCATAGGGACTTTCAGTGTGATTATCCTGCCTTAGAGGTACAAGAAGCCTAATGGACTCACAGAGTCAAATATTATTCCCAATACATGAATGCCAAGTATTAGCATTTCTATCTCTTCCTGAAGAAAGCTTGCTTGTCCAGAAAGCACTTTGATGATTCAGAGATCACACCATGTTCCAAGGTAGAGCTGGGATCAGAATTACATCCAATCACCACCTCAAACTAGGCTGAATCCCATTTACAGGTTAAAGAGTGCTCTATCTCAAAGACAAAGGGAAAAAAAAAAAGTGACATATGGATATTGACATAATGAAGTAGAAGCATCCAACTCTTTTCCTCAAAATCATTTTTTGTAATTTATTATAAAATGTTAGATATTAAATGTAAAAATATTTTATCTTGTGTCTTTCTACCACTCAGCTAAAAATAAATAAATAAATAAATAAATCATTGTCAACCCATGTGAAATCCTCATGATTCTTCACCTTCTCCCTTCTCTCTCCTATCTATTTTTTAATGATTTTGATTTCAGAGGAGGAAGGGAAAGGAAGGCAGAGTGAGAAACATTGATTGGCTGCCTCCTATAACACCTCCTACTGGAGATCAAGCCCACAACCTTGGCATGTACCCTGACTAGAAATTAAACCAGTGACCCTCGGGTGCATGGAACAATGCTCAACCAACTGAGCCACACCAGCCAGGTATCACCCCTGTCTTTAGAAGTAACCACTCAGAATTTGAAGTTTAATAGATAGAAAAAAAATAAAAAGAAAAATGCATGGTAATATGTTTGGATTGCTGGGCAATGTAAGATGTGGTTTTAAATCTTATATCCAAGACATGATGTCCTACAACTTATTTCTTTGGTCAACTTTATATTTTTTACTTTTATGCACTGCTATACAGTATTCTGTTTTTGTTTATACCATAATTTTAATCCATTTTCTCACTGATAGATAATTAGGCTGTCTCCAGGCTTGTTTTTATTACAGACGTAGCTGCTGTAAGTACTATTCTGTATGCCATCCTGTACACATGAGGGAGAGTTTCTCTGGGTATAGCTCTAGAAATGGTATTGCTGGGTCAGAGGATAGGTACAGCTTCACCTTTTCTTGAGATTATCAGATTGTAGCTCAATAAGATTGTGCCAATTTATGCCAATTTATATTTGCATCAGATTGCTCTCCGTTCTCACTAATATTTGCCATTCTGGTGACTGTAAATGGTATGCATGTGTAGTGTTAATCTTGTATTTTCCTGGTGAGAGGTATTCAAGCAAAAGTTTCACGAACAAACTTAAGCAGGTAAGGAGACTTCACTCAAGGTTATGTGATGGTGGAGAGAGACCAAACTTGAGTCTGATTTGAAATCTGCTGAAACAAAGGTGAGGAGGAGTTTTTGATGCTGGGTGAGCTGTTGGAAGCAGACTGCAGGAGGTTAGGAGGGAAATCCATCAAAGGAATGTGCCAGGCCCATTCAGTTACTCTCAAGTTGGCCCTTTTTTCCCCTGTGACTAGGCTACCTGTGCTTTCCCTCCCACAGAGCCTGGGAGATAACTGCCAGGTTCTTGAGAAAGCATTTTAGTTTATACAACTGGCAGGAGGCTTTATAAAAGATTTACATCTCAAAGGTGCAGAGGAAGAATTTATAATTTGAAGTTCTCTTAAGTAAACATTGTAAGAAAAGGGAGGTCTGGCCTACTTTAAGTTTAGTGAAGCTGAAGAGAAGGTCAAAGCCCTCTTGACCAGAGGTTATTGGTCATTCAATTTTCTGATTCTAAGAACTGCCTGTTCATATCATTTGCCCACTTTCTACTGAGTTGTCAGTCTTAATGTTTTGTAAAAGTTCTTTATATACTCTGCAGACTATTCTTTTATTAGTTCTGTGCATTACATATCATGCAGTTACTGGCTGTCTTCAGATTTTCTTTATAGTATCATCTGATAAAAAGCAATTTTTCACTTTAATGCAGCTAAAATTATATAGTGTTTTTCCCTCTGAATTGTATTTTTTGTGTTAAGAAACCCTTCCCTATCCTAAAGCCATAAATATGGTCTATTTTATTCTAAATTCTGCTTTCAAAATTTAAATTATCTATTGATTCTTGTGTTTGGCATATGCCTTTGGAAAACCATTTGTTATATATCAAATTTCCATGTATGCAGGTCTGTTCATTGATTTATTCAATCCCATGGATCTATTTTTCTATATCTATACCAATACACATGGACTTATAAAATCTTGACATCTAGTAGGCCAAATCTCCCAGTTTCCCCCTCAAATGTTCTTGCCTTCAACTGTTTTATGGTTAATACTTTGTTATTGTGTTTAAAGTATCCCAAAGAAAGAATGTATTGAGGTTTGTGTCACTACTTAGGGAAACATGCTTCTATCAGAAAGTATTTTGGTAGATTAACTATGTGTACAAGTGGAAATGGAAATAGGAGTTCACTAAAAGGAAAATAATACTGAGAATGTCCATGGTCCATGTCCCCTCATCATTACTTTGGTAAGTCTGGCCCTGAATAATTAAGCATATCCCTGTTTTACCTTTCTCTAGGAATACCTAACTTTCTTCTCCTGTCCCTATGTACATCTCTGGGAATATTTTATCATAAAACAAAAAAACTTGCTCAATATATATAACTTCACCTGAGATGAAACTGTGGAGGTCCAGAATGAGTCTCCCCAGAATGTGCCACCCTGGTATGCAGACATTTCTAGATGAAAACAATTAAAACTCAAGAACAGCTTTTTAACCTCTCCCCTTTACCAGTCTACAGGAATTCAGATTAAAAACAAAACCTTAGCATGCTTACTTTTGCATCTATGAATTAAGTGTAGCAAACAGGGAGATTTAAATCTAGCAAAACTATTTGTTGAACTCCCTTCTCTTCCTCATCTGCTTGTGAATTGCCTAGTTTCCCTTTAATCCTAGACTCCTGCTTCTCATTCTTTTATCCAAAATGGCATATAACCTCAACTGCCCAATACCAGTATGTCCTGGAGTCTTACATACCTAGTCCCTGGAACCCCTATATATGTAATAAATTTGATCATTTTCTCCTGTTAATTTGTCTCATGTTAATTTGATTAGTCCAGCTGGAAGAATTTAGAATGGTGGGAAGAAAACCATTTTTCTGCCCTCACAAAACTCAGCAACTAAGGAAAAGATAGGGGTTGATAATGATATTCTAGGTCATAATTGCCTCCGTGGAAATTCATTTTCTTTGGCATCATTTTTTTAAAACACTAACCCTTTCAAATGTCTATTTCATTATCTACAATATAATGATTACTCCTGTATCCTTCAGCCTTAGTAATCTCTTACTGCTACCAATTGGATGATATCAAATAAAGAGATGCAGCAAAAATTTTCAATAATTGCCACATTCTTTTTAGCCTCTGAAGGTTTCATCTCTTGGCACGCAGAAGGCTGGCGGCAGGAACTAATGAATAAATAACAGCTATTTGAAACCCCTCCTTCATTCTCTTTGGGGGAAAAATTAGAAAAGGCAAATTCAGCTGCTCAGCAATAAACTTTCTTTGAATAGTCATATAATTTCAGTACAAATATCAGGTCGCTGTGAGGTTATTTTCACAGCTCTTTGGTTTTTTTACATTAATATCCTTTCCCCTTCCTTGAATTCTACTTCCCTAAACACATTAGCTCTTTTTAAATAGAGCCGTAAAAACTGTAGATTATACTTTTAAAGTGGTGTGTACAACCAAGAGCTCAGATGAGGTGCTCCAAATGCCACTTCAGCATGGTGCAATTGCAAATGGCTAACCTCATTCTCTATTCTGCTTATCTTTTCCCTCTCTCTCTAGGAAATAAACAGGACCAGGAAAGCTCCCCATAGAACAGGGATGATAAAATCAACTTTTACTAGCTGAGTATGCAATTTTCCACATCGGAATTGTAAATGGTTAGGATTCCTTCAACTCTCAACAACTTGGTTCTTTACCCCAAGAATCCCTCTGAGCCACTCTTGAGCCAGCCTTTGAAATTCTCATTATGAAACTCAAATTCTCCGCTGCTTATGTGCCTAGTAAATAATTATCAGGAGTGCTTTCTTCTTTAATAAAACAAGAGGCCCTCTTTGTGACCTCTCAACGTCACCTACAGGGACTTATGTTGAGGAAATTACAGCAGTGGGGTTAAGAGCCGGGACTCTGGAACCAAACTGCTGGAGTTCAAATCCTAACTTGTCCATTTACCAGTTTGTTTGACTTCGTGTAAGTTACTTAACCTCTTTGTGCATCAGTTTCCTCATCTGTAAGATGGGGATAATAACAGGAAGAACCTCCTAGGGGTTATTGTAGGAATTAACTAGAATTGATTCTAGCATAGTTTGCCATTATTAAATAATAGCCAAATTGTTTCTGGTAGCAAAAGTTCTTTAAAAACAACCTAGCCATCTATTGATTAACACTTAGTTAAATAAATGGGGGACTTCTAATAAGCCATTTTTAAATGATTATGTTAAACTATATTACTTTAAGGAAGGCAGGCAGCATGATGTTCATACCCAGGCTAAAAAGGAAGATGTGCTCTTTAAAGTATATTGACCAACTGGAAAAGGTTAGACTTTCAGCATGAGTGGTCACACTAACAGAGCATAATTTTCCTTGTTTGGGCATTGGAATAGAAGTGGAAGAAATTCAGACATTTAAAGATTCAAATTATCTCCCAGGCACAGCTTCTAATAAAATTGTTTCAAGATGTCTTTCAGCAAATACAGACTTTTAGACTAAAGAAAAACATGGGATCCAAAAAATAGTAAAGATAACTATCAAGAGGGAAAGGTTGGAAACACCACAAATGCTTGGAAAAGCTGAGCTGTAGACCTCTATAGAAATTTAGATCTAGTTGATCTAAAATAGAACAAAAAATTAAAGCATTCCTAGCCCTGACCAGGTGGCTCAGTTGGTTGGAGCATTGTCCCGTACACCCAAAAGGTTGCAAGTTCGACCCCAGTTCAGGGTACATATGGGAGGCAACCAACTGATATTTCTCTTTCCCATTGATGTTTCTCTCTTTCCCTGCCCCTCTCTCAAAAAAAATCAATTTAAAAAACACATATCCTCAGGTGAGGATTTAAAAAATGTATATTCAAAGCATTCCTAGGAGGTCTGTAAGAAAGTAGCTTTAACAAATATCTCATTTAAGATTTAGTGATGAGCTTTTAACAAGCACAACAATTGAACTTAAAACCTCAAGGGGGAAAAAGAGCCAAACAAAAAATTAAGGTCAAAATCTGAAACAAACGGAAATATGATTTTGAACCAAGTGAAGGCACATAAGACAAAAATTATTTCATCTTCATGCTTAGAGCAAGAAGCAACAGAGCTTTAGTCACATAGGAGTCCACATTTTCAATTCTAGGCAATAAATATACAAAGTTATCATATTTATTGGTTTTCAGATTCCAGAATAAACATATGAACAAAACACTTCATTACAGTTGCAAAATACACTGCACATAATTTATCAGTTTTATCTCTTTTTAGCCAAATAGAATATTTGTGTGAATTCTGAAATAGCAGCCCCATCGGCAAGAGACTTTACTGCAATAACTATACAAATGTATGATGACTATGAATGATGGAACCTCCCAGAGTTGTCTGCAAAACCATTAACTGTGGCCCTGGATAAATTAACACAACTTGTAGAGGGGGGAAAAGGCAGGATTCCTGGAGATGCACATTTATATGTATTACCTAATAGGGAGTCAAAAATACATATTTAAGGTTATTGGATCAATAAAATATTCTTGTTTATCACTAAAAACTATAATATTAAGCAAATGAAAGCCAATATATTTCTACTAAAATTTGTAAATTAGAGGAGAGGTGGGTATTAGTATATGTGAGCTAAGTTTCTTTCTTAGTGTGTATCCTCTGATAAATCCCTAGTGGAGTTATGAAATTATTATTGAAGTCATGAAAGTAGGTATCAAGAGAATAAAAATAGAAATGGTCTAAAGCTACTGTAATGTACAAAGAAAGATGAGAGAAGAGAATTGGACACAAAACTAATTTTTTATTTCATACCATTCAATACTGTTCTTTTTTAGTATTCATTTTAGATTGTTTTTATAATCCTTTTAAATGATGCTGCATATTTATGAACAAATGTATAAAAGATACACCAATACTAGGTTTGTTTATGTCTGGGCTCTGGAGCTAAGTGATCTTGTTTAATTTTAGATTTTGTCTATTTTTAATTTTTCCAAATAGTCTTGTGTACTATATTATGTTTTACAAAATATAAATATTAAATTGCTATTGTCAAAAACTGAAATTCTGAAACTCCTATTGTAAGAAATACTCTCCCTTTCCTTCTCTCTGCTTGTTATCTCCCTGCGTTTTAAACAACAGAACTACAATTAGTATGAGAACACACACACACACACACACACACACACGTGTGTCTCAAAGAAATGCATATACATATTTTCAATAAGTAGAAAGGCAGTATTCATTAAAATACTTTTCATTTTCAAAATTGAACTATCAGCTGTTAAAGTGTATATACATTTCAGGAGAACACCCTCCATATATACAATGTTTCACTTCTTAGTGGGCTAAGACTACATGTTGGCAAGTCAACTTATTTCTCCCATATTAGCCCAACTATATGGAAATAATACTCTGGAGAAATTATATATGCTGTTGTGTTAGTTTTGACACAACAAAAAAGTAGAGCTCACCAGACTGTTGGCATTATGTAAGCACAT
Source organism: Corynorhinus townsendii (assembly GCA_026230045.1). Classification (NCBI taxonomy): domain Eukaryota; kingdom Metazoa; phylum Chordata; class Mammalia; order Chiroptera; family Vespertilionidae; genus Corynorhinus; species Corynorhinus townsendii. Next base: position 180,512,493 of record JAPDVU010000001.1, read on the forward strand.
TTGATATCACAATTGTCTCATCTGTTTTCCAATTGTTCCTCAATGGAGTTTTTCATATTGAAACACTAAGTAGTCATCAAACTAGAAAAAAAAATGAATTAATGAAAGAAGGGAAAAAAAATGGCCATTTCTCATATTGGCCATATGATTTCACACTGTGGCCACAGAAACTAAGTAGACTTGATCATTGAGCAACAAACATCTTTCCATTTTCTATGAGGAAAAGTTCCGCTGTGTGTATGGGTGCTTAGAGAAACTAGCTCAGGACAAAGTTCAAAGGTGACTTTAACTGCACTGCTAGTAACTGTCTTGGCATCTTAGTCACTCATAGTATCTTACACAAGGTGATATGTAGAGACTATCTACACTAATAAAAGAGAAATATGCAAATTGACCATACCTCCACAACACCCACCAGCCAATCAGGAGTGAATAGGCAAATTAACTCAACAAAGATGGTGGGTTAATTTGCATAAGAAGGCACAGAGCGAAGACTGAAGGCTCTGCCCGAGCAAAGACTGAAGACTAAAGATGACTGAAGACTGAAGACTGAAGAGGCTTGGCTTCTCCACTGTGGCCAGAGCAAAGGCCTGGGTCATGGGTGCCAGAGGAAAACCGGTGCTGGCAGCCAGGAGAAGGAAGGCCTATTGCACGAATCTTTGTGCAATGGGCCTCTGGTTTCTAATAAAATACACAAGGTGCCTTCTGTTTCCTCAACAGCATTAAAATTCTGTTTATGATAACAAAGGAAATACACATAAAGCTTGAGAAAATTGAGTCCCAACAAAACAACACGTAAAAGTGAACAGATTATAAATGAACTTATTAAGTGATAAAGGCATGCCAATGGACAGAAAAATTAGCTGCAAGTAGGAGATAACTCCTGTGTCTGACAGGCAACTTACTAAAGAGAAACTAAGAGTATTTTGTTACAGTTTCTAGAAGCAAAATGGAAGGTACTATAAATAATAATCTAGCATGACCATTATATTTAGTTCCCACGGATCTGCTTTAGAAACTATCCCTCAGACATAAAAGAAACCTGGGACACTGAGGAAAACACTTTGCTAAAATACTCTGACATCCTCTCTGGAAAACCATACCCTCACTGTCAGCAACACTCCTCCCACGGAGACCACAAAAATGGAAAGAGGTGGCAGGGGTACCAGATCAGGGAACTAATACCATTTAACTGTCTGGTTGTGGCAAGTACTTACACTTACATTAATTTAAGCTTCCACATAATCTGTAAGAGAGCAACTGTTGGCCCATTTTACACAGGAAGAACCAGAGTTTCAGATTAAGAAGCTTGTTCAATGATACACATCTCAGAAGTGGCGGAAGTAGGAATCTGGCTCCAAAACTATGCCCTTCTCAACACACCACACTCCTCAGCAGATGACCAAGATCTTTCATCCCTGAGGGTGATGACTGGCTCTACAAAACGGGTGATATTTGTTTGAGCCACTACACAGTACTCATAAACCAGGCTTTCTGGCTTGATGCGCAGTGTCCTGTTAGACCAGATGTTTTGTTGTAGAATGATGGGAGGAGGAACAGGACTGACAGGTGATTCTCTTCCTCCCTACATCAGCCCTTCTCCACACATAGGTCATCCTCTGCTGGTTATGTCAACATGTGTTCTCACACGCCTGTGCTCGGCACCTAAAACCCATCTTGAGACAGAGACCATAATCAGCATTGTTTTGACACCCTTGGAACAGATCAGGGACTGTAAAGATTCTGACTTCATTAGAAGTTGGCAACCTCGGTATCATTGCCTCATAAAACAATTGAAATTTTGACAATTTATGCCAGAGCGCTAGTCCTCTAGTTCCCAAAGGCAAGATTCAGTTCCTTTTAAAACCATTTCTTACATTATTTCTGAAAAGACCATTTCAGTAGTGCCAGTGCCTAATCCTTTGTTCTATCTTATGTTTTATGCATTCTCTCTCTCACTAATCACTCACCTCACTTATCTCTTGACACTTTATTTATTTTTTTAATAAATCTTTATTGTTCAGATTATTACAGGTGTTCCTCTTTTTTTTTCCCCCATAGCTCCCCTCCACCTGATTCCCCACCCCACCCCATGCCCTTACCCCCCGCCACTGTCTTCATTCATAGGAGTAAGATTTTTGTCCAATCTCTTCCCGCACCCCTCACACCTGCTTCCCCTGAGAATTGTCAGTCCACTCCCTTTCTATGTCCCTGATTCTATTATATTCACCAGTCCATTCTGTTCTTCAGATTTTTTATTCACTTGATTTTTAGATTCACTTGTTGGTAGGTATGTATTTGATGTCATTTTGTTGTTCATAATTTTTATCTTTACCTTTTTCTTCTTCTTCCTCTTCTTAAAGAATACCCTTCAGCATTTCATGTAATCCTGGTTTGGTGGCGATGAACTCCTTTAGCTTTTTCTTGTCTGTGAAGCTCTTTATCTGACCTTCAACTCTGAATGATAGCTTTGCTGGGTAGAGTAATATTGGTTGTAGGTTCTTGCTGTTCATCACTTTGAATATTTCTTGCCACTCCCTTCTGGCCTGCATAGTTTCTGCTGAGAAATCAGCTGACAGTCATATGGGTACTCCCTTGAAGGTAATTAACCGTTTTTCTCTTGCTGCTTTCAAGATTCTCTCTTTGTCTTTTGCCCTTGGCATTTTAATTATGATGTGTCTTGGTGTGGTCCTCTTTGGATTCCTTTTGTTTGGGGTTCTGTGCGCTTCCTGGACTTGTAAGTCTATTTCTTTCACCAGGTAGGGAAAGTTTTCTGTCATTATTTCTTCTAATAGTTTTTCAGTATTTTGCTCTCTCTCTTCTTCTGGCACCCCAAAAATTCGGATGTTGGTACGCTTGAAGTTGTCCCAGAGGCTTCTTACACTATCTTCATATTTTTGGATTCTTTTTTCTTTTTGTTTTTCTGGTTGGGTGTTTTTTGTTTCCTCATATTTCAGATCTTTGGTTTGATTCTTGGAGTACGTTGATCTACAGTTGAGTTTCTGTATATTCTTTATTTCAGACAGTGTATGCTTCATTTCTGACTGGTCCTTTTCCATTTTTTTGGCATTCTCATTAAGGTCCTTGAAGGTCTCACTAAGCTCCTCAGAAGTGTCATCAAGTTTCTCAGCGGTTTTTAGAAGATTCTTGAGTAACCTTATAAATGTGGTTCTGAACTCTATGTTATCCAGTAGTTTGCTTTCCTCCGTTTCTTTCATTCGTGACCTGTTTCTTTGTTTCCACATTTTGGCTGCTTCCCTGTGTTGATGGAGTGGCTTTGTGTGGTAGGTGACCTATAGGGGACAGTAGCTCAGCCTCCCCAATCACCTGATCTGGACGCTCTTGGTACACCCCTTTGTGGGCTGAGTGCAAAGTCTTGGTGTAGTTAAGCCTTAATATGCTGGGAGGAATTGACCTCCAGGCCAATCGACTGTGAGGACTCACTGTGTCTATAAGAACTGCTGTGCTGGAGACACGCTTATGGTGCAGGACTTGTTTCAGTGGGCTTTGGTGCTCGCTGAGTCTGCCTCTTGAATGTGTCACTTATGGATGTGAGGAGTTGAAATCTGGTTTCTCACACTGACCACTAGGTATACTGGCTTCTGGATCTCCAATGGGGTACAGGTCAGCTATTGTCTGAGTCCACCCAGCAGGAGCTACAGCGAGAGCTGCAGTTTTCTCCTCTTTGCTTGGGGTTTGGAGGTTTTGGAGCTCTCTGATCCGGGCTGCAAGTTTGTTAGGTTAAACTGCGATAGGGCAGTCCATTCATATGCAAAAGCTGCTGCTTGGAGCTTGGATGGGTTTGTAGGTTGTGTGGGGCAGGGTCTCAGGGCATCACTAGGCCAGGGCGTGGCAAACAGCAATGGCTGCTAGTTAGCTACCCGGCTCTGTGTCTCCAACTGCGTCCCGTGCCCCAGCGCAGTAAACAATTATTCCTGTGCGCAGCTCTGCAAGCAGGCCCCCCTCACTTTCCGACCTGGTGGCAGACAATCTAGCTTCTCCCCATAGGAGTTTGGGTCCCTCGAGTCTCCCCAGAAACTGTATTTCAGAGTAATCGGGGGCTTGTCTCCCCTTTGGGTTGACAAAAGCAACGCCTGCCGCCAGCCCAGATCCCGCGCCTCCGTACCTCAGCTTTTCAGCGCTTGTGCACGTCTCAATGCTCTTTTCTCTTTCCTTCTAGTTGTAGAACTTCCATTCAGCTAGCTTTCCCGTGGTTCTGGGTGATAGACGTTTTGTCTTTTAGTTGCAGTTTTGAAATTGTTGTGCGAGGCAGCAGCTTAGGTGTTTACCTACGCCACCATCTTGCATTCCTCTCCTTGACACTTTAAAATGGCATATTACGTGTGCCTTTCTCATCAGACTCTCCTGAAATGCTTTGGTGAAGGCAAGCTCTCTCTAGGTCAGTTTTAACTAATTAGTCAGTGTGAAAACCTAAAATGCGCCTTCAGTAACTTGCTAATAAAGAGAACATGCTTTCCAAAGTTCAAGTAAAGGAGCAGAAGCAGCTTGAAATTCTTACAGCTCCATGTTATCTCAAAGGCATGTTGGATTCACAGAATTTCACAGCCAGAAACAATAATAGAGCACAACTCCTTCATGAAAAGGAAAATATGTTAAGACCCAAAGGGCTTATACAATTTATTGAAACTCTCAGATCACATAGCATTAGACTATAATGCTGACACCCAAACTACTATCCTACCTGCTATTCTGTGTTAATGAGCAAGAAGGAAGATTTCTGTAAAAAGTTGCTATAGCCCAAGTGCCCATTAGTTGATAAGTGCATAAAAAATATGTGGTACATAATGGAATACTACTCGGCGTAAGAAAGAAGAATCTCTTACCCTTTGAGATAGTATAGAGCAGTGGTCGGAAAACCGTGGCTCGCGAGCCACATGTGGCTCTTTGGCCCCTTGAGTGTGGCTCTTCCACAAAATACCACGGCCTGGGCGAGTCTATTTTGAAGAAGTGGCGTTAGAAGAAGTTTAAGTTTAAAAAATGTGGCTCTCAAAAGAAATTTCAATCGTTGTACTGTTGATATTTGGCTCTGTTGACTAATGAGTTTGCCAACCACTGGGATAGAGGAACCTGGAGCGTATTATACTAAGTGAAATAAGCCAGCCAGAGAAAGACAAGTATCACATGATCTCACTTATATGTGAAATCTAGTGAACAAAATAAACTGACGAACAAAATAGATCCAGAGAAACAGACTGATGAATCTCAAGCGGCAGTGGGGAAAGGAAGGGGGGTGAGGGGAGAAGAAGAAGAGATTAACCAAAGAATTTATATACCTATATGCATAGTCCATGGACACAGACAATAATGTAGTGAAGGCCTGGGGTGGGGGTGGGAGCAGAGTGAAGGGAGTCAATGGGGTGGGGGGAGAGAATATTTGTAATACTTTCAATAATAAAGATAAAATTTTTAAAAGGTTGCTACTTAGGAAGACCGGCTCATCTTCAGGCCAATTGTCCCTATGCAGCCTGAAGCTTGACAAGAGTGGATGCCAGACCAGGACCCCAATTTGTGCATGATCCCCAGACAGCCCTGCAGTTCTGGGGGTTTTAGGTTGACATCAGGCTGACCTGGAGGCCCTTCAACAGCCTAGGAAGCTGCTGCAGTGCCAAGTTAACTTCCAAAATGGAAAATCTACACAGAAATCATGTAAGAAGCTTCCCCAAATACCATCTCTCGTCGTAAGTCTGACATGTAAGCCCTGGTTTGCTGTATTTGTGAAATAGCCACCCTGAAGTGTGGGCTTTATGAAAAAAAGACAAGTGCTTTAATTCTTGAAGGAATATCACCATGGATTGGCAAAGGTTAAGGCCAAAGCAGGCACAATTCATAAAAGCAATACTGTACTCAAGGACACAGAAAAATCTTCCTTAAGAAAAAGTTTGCCTTTGTAGCCTCCAAAAGTAATACTTAAAACAGTGTCTCCAAACTGAATTCCCTTGTTTCAAAGGATTTAGTAAAGATTGACTTGAAAAATGAGTAAATTACCCTGAACACTCGTCGTCAGAGTGTTACAAGACACAAATTAGGTACAGGTTAATCATTTCCATCCTGGGATAAACCCCCGGCTATTGACCCCTTGGAGAAACCTGCCACTCTGAGAAGCCACTCGAACAAGAAGGACATGGTCGGCACTGTTGTCACTACAATGAGCAGGGCAGGTACCAACATTTTCCTTGAAAAAAGGGGTGACTCAAAGAGTGGCCACTTCTATCAGGATGATGCAATGAAACATCTGTTTCTCATGAGCTAGAAAATAAGCACAATGCTTCCAAGTAAAGAAAACACTACAGTATATTTCTAAAGTCTGAATTTCCACAAAGATTTCTGTTGATGCCCTGGGGGAAAATATAAATAGCAGGATTTATCTTCGGTAGCCTTATGGAATGATCAAAAGCTAAATGACGAGGAGAATCTGGATTCTACACAGAAACTCTAGGAATCATTTGTTACTGCTGCTCTTAACCCATCACTGGAGAACATTTTTAAAAATGTAAAAAGCAAACAAAAAATGATGAAGTTTCAGAGTTTCATTAGCTCCATATCTGTCATGGCAACACAAGGAGAAAAGCCAGAACAAAATAGAGAAATTGGACAAACCCTTGACCTTTGCTTCTCTCACTGTGGGTGAGGTGGCTGTCAGGATAACACCTAGTGATGATAGAAAATGGACTGTGAGAGATGCAAGGGATTCCAGAAACTTAAGATATCAAAGGGTCAATGGATCTCAGCAACGGAGAAGAGATTAAAGCACTCCTGGAAGAGACATTCCCTGCTGCTGGTTCAGACCTCCCAGGGCAGTGAGGGATCAAGTTCATCTCTGAAGCCTGGCACTTCCCTTGTAGTCTTCTTCAGGCTGCATCTCGACTCAGGAAAGAAAACAGATTAATCTTTTTCCAAGTTCCATTAATAAGGCACATGCTGATTCTAAGAAAGTGAAAGGTTATCCAAAGGACATTAACTCATTGGAATAGCTCACACACTAATAATAAACTAAAAAGAAAACTGACATTTCTCTCACACCAATTCTTAGAGTTGCCAGAATTCGTGCATCACCAAAACCATCAGGACACACTGACCCATGTGAGCTGCAGAGGAGGCTATGGAGTCCTAGGTAAAGAGCTTGGTCCAAAATCTAGAAAGACACAAGGTAACTGAAGTTTTAAACTCTTGTAATTCACAGACATGGAAATAAACATTTAGAGACAGAGCATAATGGAGAGAGATGAACTAATGAGAAAAGTACTTTCCTGGAAGCAATGTGAAATCTCACCAATTGAAAGGTTTTGAGGAAAACATTAATTTGGAGCATTTGTTCTCACCTGCTGCCAGAAATGAGGCCCATTTTCTTTGGACTCTATTTTGTTTTCCAAACTAAGCATCATCCAGTGTTTACCAGTTCAGTGGCCATTCAGTTTGGTCCCACCTTTCCTCCCTGTTACCTCCCCCCCCCCCCGCCCCACCCGCCACTTCCTGTCTTATTGAGATTATGAACATAAGATTGTTTTAGTTTATGGAGTAGAAAAGAATGATTTGAATTGTGCATATACTGTTAAATGATCTCCACAGTAAGTTTAGTTAACATTCATCACCGCACAATTACAATTGTTTCCTGTGATGAGAAATTCTCAGATACACTCTCTTAGCAACTTCCAAATATACAATACAGTATTATTAACTAAAATCACCATGGGTGGTGGGGGACAATGGAGGGATAAGGACACATATGTAATACCTTAATCAATAAAGAAATTTAAAAATAGATAAATAAAATCACCATGCTGTACATTAATCTCAGGACTTATTTTATCACTATAAGTTTGTACCTTTTGACCATCTCCACCCTCCACTGTCCACCCTCATCTCTGGCAACCACCAATCTGTTTTCTGTACCTATGAGTTTGGTTCTTTTCTTTCTTTTCTTTTTCTTTCTTTCTTTTCTTTTTTTATAAGATTTCACATATAATTGAGATAATATGGCATTTGTCTTTCTCTGCCTAACTTATTTCATTTAGCATGATATCCATGACATGTTTTTCAAATGAAAAAAAAAAATGCAGAATGGACAGGCAAACAGATTATGCAGGTGTCATTTTTATTCTGAGGAAAAACATTTTACATTTTGTGTGAAATTTTATAACTGGGTAGTTGGCCTGAAACCACATAAAATAGCAAATAGAAACCAGCTGACAACACAGCATAATGATGTCCAGTTGGAGGTTCTGAATTTGATTGTGGAGATAAAAGCAACCACTGAGACTAAGTCGTATAATTAATCTAGTTATATAGTAGTTGTTACTGTTAATAACCCTACATGACAGTAGACACATTGCAAAGTAGTTCAAGGTGTTATTCTTCAAGACCTTAACTCATTTGTATTACTGAAATCCTGCTTAATATATTAGTGTAAACTTACTTTGCTTAATATGAACATTATAAAATACACACAAAATTAAATTCATTTAAGAGGTAGTTTTGGCTTTTTAAAATTAGGGTATACCAGTAATTACACACTGATTTGTTAGAATCATTTTTCCTTATCATCCAAAATTTATCTAGATTCTAATTCCTTTAGAAATGAAGTTATTTAGAAAGGCAAGATCATTTTTTAGCTTAATTGAATATATTTAATATATATCTCAAAATTTAAGATTCAGCTACTTTGCACATTTTTTATATCACAATCTTTATAACCTTCCTATGTTTTTAATGTATAGAGCAAAAACTTTTATATTTACTCAGTGCTAAGTTTTGGGACTCCTCTTTTGAGGAAATTACAATTGAAGAGGAAATAGTAGTCAGGTAAACTAAAACAACACACCCCTGAATATTTATAGCTCTTAAATCCTTCTAATCATGTAGAATTTTATCATGTATATTAATTACATAATTATAAATGATTATGTAAACTCACTTTTCTCCTAAAATTCCTCCTATCTTCCTTATTGCAGTAGAACCTGCTTACAGCTAAGAACCCTGGCTTGATTCTCTGCATCATTGCTTTGTTACCTGCATTATTTTTTCATCATGCTTACCTAGGAAGTCACACTTTATTATTGCCAGATGTGTTCTGAAATGTGTTCCATATTGCAAGATTTCTATTGCCCTTATAAAACTATTAGCTTAAAATACTCAGATGGAAATGGGGTGCAATAGACTTGCTCTGAGACCCTATTTTAATAATGTTAACCTCCAGAAACCCAATTCTTTTCAGCCTCTGCTTCTATAAACTCCATGAAGGCACAGATGGGAGGGGAAACTCTCATTTATGCCTATGTTCTCAATGCCTCATACATTTCCTGGTATGCAATAGATGCCAACATAACATATACTACTTGCATGTACAATTAAAACTTTCACACGACCCAAGAAAATATAAGAAAGGATTCTTCAAGTCTAGAGTCTTTTCAGTCCTATGAATTTGATCTTGTTGATCAATTTTTCCAGGTGCTAATAAGTCCTACAATTTATCTCTTAAAATTCACGTTCATACAACATTAAAGCATGTATCAGCTTTCAATTTTTCAAGGAAAATATATAAACCAACTTTTACAATACATTTACAATACTGCTATATTCAAAGTCTGTGTGGTCTAAACAGTTATATGAAAAGATGGTCAACATCACTCATTCAGGGAATGCAAACCAAAACCAAAAAGAGGCATCACTTCACACTTTGTAGGATGACTATTATCAGATTGTGTGTGCGCATACATGCTTTTGTGTGCATGTGGGAAATGATGCAGAAAATTTGGGATCTTTACACGATGCTGGTGTGAATATTAAAAAGAAATTGTGCAGCCACTATAGAAAACAATACGAAATTTCTTCAAATTGAAAATAGAACTACCATGTGATTCAGCAATGCCACCACTAGATATAAGTCCAAAATAATTAAAAATAGGATCTCTGAGATTAGCATTCCCATATACATTGCAGCAGTATTTATAACAATCAAGATGTGGAAACAACCTAAATGTCCATCAGTGGATGAATAGATAAAGAAAATGTGGTAAATACAATGGAATATTATTCAGCCTTAAATAAATGAAATCCTAACATATGTAATAAGATGGATAAACCTAGGGACATTACACTGAGTCCAATTAGCTAGTCCCAGAAGGTAAATATTATATGACTCCACTTATATGAGATATCTAAAATAACCAAACACGTAGAAACAGAGGAATAACAGTTGCCAGGATTGAGGAGATAGAGAAATGAGGAGTTGCTCTTCAATGGATATAAAGCCTCAGTTACACAAAATGAGTAAATTTTAAAGATCTGCTATCCAACATTGTGCTTGTAGTTAACAATATGATATTGTACACCTAAAAATCAGTTAAGGGTGTAGATCTTATGTTAAGCGTTCTTACCACAATTTAAGAAAATGCTTTGTGTGGCTTGTCACAGCAATTAGCAGGATTTGATCATTAGGCAGGACATATTCTTCCTGGGTTTGAAACACATCAAAAAACTAATAAGTAATTCCTTATTTGCTTGGAACCTACAGCAACAGGGTAAAAGGCATTGGATACAATTAAAAGGTTCTTCCTTCCATCAAGCAGGGAGGCTGGTGAGGCACTCTTCCTCTTTGTAGGGATATTCTTGTCAAACTGCTAGAATATTCTCATTCTCTAAGGAAGGACTTTCTCTTTGAGATACTGTGAGAGATACCGGTAAATCCTTATTTAACAACTCAATTTTCCCTGCAATTATGGGTTGGTAGTGTCTTCCCCCAAATCTGACGAAGTCTTAGGCTCCAGTACCTCAGAATGGGACCTTATTTAGAAATAGGGTCTTTACATAAATAACTGTGTTACAATGAGATGGCTGGCTTAGACCCTAATTGAGCACAACTGGTGTCCTTATGTAAAGGAGAAATTTGAACACAGAAACCAAAGAAGATATTAAGGTACAAGAAAATAAACAGCTGACAGGAGTGATGCATCTATGAGCCAAGGACTATCAAGGGTGGATGACAAGCATCAGCAGCTGGAAGAAGCCAAGGAAAATTCTCCCCTAGAGTCTTCAGAGGGAACATTGTCCTGATGACACCTTGATTTAAAACTTGTAGCTTTCAGAACTGTGAGAAAATAAATTTCCTTTGTTATAAGGCCCCCAGTTTTTGGTACTTTGTGAAGGCAGTCCTAGGAATCTAAAACATCTGTACTTAACACTACGTACCCTTCCTTGTTTTACTATACATTCATTATAGAATATGATTATTTATTTTTTCACTTAGTTATTATATATAAACTGGTTCCTTTCTAATGATGCTTGGAAGGAATAGTTAACTGATCTTTAATATATCTCCCTCCAAAGAGATTCTCTCAAACCACATTCCTTATCCTCATTCTTTAAATCATTCTTTCTCTGTTCTTTTCGGCTCTTGGTAAGAGTTCAGGTGACTTTCTTCTTTCTTATGAGTATTATTTGGCACAAAATTTGGCATATATATATATATATATATATATATATATATATATATAAAACTAAATGAGACAGATCAATCAAAGGAGTTTTTCTAAAGTCCCTTCTCTCTTGCCCTAGCGCTCAGTTGGTTAAAGATTGTTCCATGCACTGAAAGGTCGTTAGTCTGATTCCCAGTCAGGGCACATGCCTAGTTTACAGGCTCCATCCCGGTTGGGATGCATGTGGAAGGCAGCCAATATGTTTCTCTCTCACATTGATCTCTCTCTCTCTCTCTCTCTCTCTCTCTCTCTCTCTCTCTCTCTCTCTCTCTCTCTCTCCCCCCCCTTCCTCTCTCTCTCACTCTCTCACTCTCCTTCCTTCTGCTCTCTCTAAAATCAATAAAAACATATTTAAAATAATAAAAATAAAATGAAGTCCCTTTACTTTCTATCCAAAATAATATTGTGTGACAATTAACCAAATTATTTCTCAGCTCTGTACTGGTAATATTTACTTCCTTTTTCAAAAGACCAAGCTGTTTTGGATATCTGATAAGAACAGAAAGAAGAAAAATTTCCCTAAGGCCAACATTTAAGGATTCAACTTAAAGTCTATTGCAAAGGGAATAGGCATTCATTATTTATCCCAGAGTAGAAATTATCTATAGAGATGACATCTAATTGTAAGATTTATTTTAACATGCAATGCATGGAGTTATTTCCCCTCTATTTTCTGAGAAGCATTAATATAGCAAGTATGCCTAATTTCTAAGCAGAGAGATAATCATTTAAACATATGTCAGAACACAACATCCTTTAATTCTTTTCACTTAAGAGTAACAAATATACATTTTCTCTGACATGAATATTTAGAACATTGTCATCCACACTTCAGGAACAGTAGTTTCAGTTTTCCAAAGAGAAGGGAAAATTATCAATAGTAAAACCCCAAAGACTCTCAGCCCAACAACAAGACTAAGGATCTTCTGGAAACATCAGAACTAACTTTATGCCCTATACACTTCCAATACTGCACTGAACACCTGACACTATTAATACTTGCTTGTTTATAAAACATGTATGTGAGGGAGGTGTGTGTCTTTTTTCTATAGCTGTAGTGGCTGACACTCAGGTGTCACTTATAAATTGAACTAGAGGCCTGGTGCACGAAATTCACTGGGAATTTCCGGGAGGGTGTCCCTCAGCCCAGACTGCACCCTCTCCAATCTGGGATCCCTCTCACAATCCAGGACTGCTGGCTCCCAACTGCTCTCCTGCCTGCCATCCTGATTGCCCCTAACCACTTCTGCCTGCCAGCCTGATCATCCCCTAATCTCTCCCCTGCCAGCCTGATTGATGCCTGACTGCTCCCCTGCCAGCCCATTTGCCCATAACTGCCCTCCCCTGCAGGCCTGGTCCCCCCCAACTGCTATCGCCTTCATACCTGGGTCCCCCCCAACTGCCCTTCCCTACAGTCCCAGTCACCCCCAACTTCCCTCCTCTGCTAGCTGGGTCACCCCTAACTGCCCTTCCCTGCAGGCCTGGTTCCTCCCAACTGCCCTCCACTGCTGGCCATCTTGTGGTGGCCATCTTCTGTCCACATGGGGGCAGGATCTTTGACCACATGGAGGCAGGAATCTTTGTGTGTTGGAGTGATGGTCAATTTGCATATTACTCTTTTATTAGATAGGATAGAGGCCTGGTACTTGGGAGGGGGCCAGCTGGTTTGCCCTGAACACTGTTCTGGATCAGGGTGGGGGTTCCCTTGGGGCGTGGGATGGCCTGGGCAAGGGGCCTGTGGTGGTTTACAGGCTGGCCACGCCCCCGGAGACCCAAGCAAAGGCCCTGGTATCTGAGCTTTATTTATCTTCTACAATTGAAACTTTGTAGCCTAGAGTGGAGCCAGCTCGGTGGCATGGTGGCAGCCATTTCTGTTGGGATTTATTTATAATTGAAACTTTGTAGCATTGAGTGGAGGCCTGGGCCAGCAAGGGCAGGTGGAAAGCTTGGCTTCCTCCATTGCCAGGGAAACCCAAGCCTCCTTCCTGCTCTCTGTGGCTGCAGCCATCTTGGTTGGGTTTATTTGCATATTCCCTCCTGATTGGCTGGTGGGCATGGCTGGTGGGTGTAGCGGAGTGATGATTAATTTGAATATTACTCTTTTATTAGATAGGATGACTGAACAAATTTTCTAATAAACCCATCTTTAAATCATATAGAGTTAGAGTCCTGAGCAAGTTTCAAGTGAATACCAAATTTATTCATGACCTGTGGACGGTATTGACTTCAGTATTAAATGGATGCCCTTTTACAGTGGAATCTCTTGTTCTCTCTTTTGACCTGGGCCTTTTTACTACTGACATATCAAATCAAACTGGGTCGTGGAAGGCCATCCCTGTCACTTTCACTCAATGTCAAACTCATTGCTTGACTATAAGATTGATCACTGCAAACTCTCATATTCAGCCTTTCCCTAAAATTCTGGATGACAGCTCAAGTGACAGCAACAAATATAAATCAAGCATCCAGGAGAATATTTTGTAAACACCATAAAAACTTTAAGATGAGATCATTGCATCTAAGGTGCTTACAATTTAGCCAACTTTTTTTTTTTTTACTGGTTTACCTATTTCTGGTCATTTTCTTCTTTTTATTTATTTTTTTCTTTATTGAGTAAGGTATTACATATGTGTCCTTATCGCCCCATTGCCCCCCTCCCCACTCATGCCCTCACCTCCCTGGTGTCTGTGTCCATTGATTAGGCTTATATGCATGCATACAAGTCCTTTGGTTGATCTCTCCCCCTTACCCCCACACTCCCCTACCTTCCCTCTGAGGTTAGACAGTCTGCTCAATGCTTCTCTGTCTCTGGATCTGTTTTTGTTCATCAGTTTATGTTCTTCATTATATTCCATAAATGAGTGAGATCATGTGATATTTATCTTTCTCTAACTGGCTTATTTCTCTTAGCATAATGCTCTCCAGTTCTATCCATGCTGTTGCAAATGGTAAGAATTCCTTCTTTTTTACCACAGCGTAGTATTCCATTGTAGATGTACCACAGTTTTCTAATCTACTCATCTGCTGATGGGCACTTAGGCTGTTTCCAAATCTTAGCTATGGTGAATTGTGCTGCTATGAACATAGGATTGCATATTCTTTCTGATTGATATTTCCAGTTTCTTGGGATATATTCCTAGAAATAGGATCACTGGGTCAAATGGGAGTTCCAATTTTAGTTTTTTGAGGAAACTCCATACTGTTCTCCACAATGGCTGCACCAGTCTGCATTCCCACCAGCAGTGCACGAGGGTTCCTTTTTCTGTGCATCCTTACCAGTACTTGTCATTTGTTGATTTGTTGATGATAGCCATTCTGACTTGAAAACCTAAGTGACAGTAGAAATTTCAATTGAATATTAAATACAATTTTCATCTAAAAACTTTGTCTCCTCCCCTCTTCCCTGAAATATTTTAAACCAATTCGAGAACAACTTTCTACAGGAAGCTTTCCCAGTGCACAGACTCATCTGTCACCACACCCCAGAATGCACTACCCTGGAGGTGATTTAGTTGAGTGCAAAGAGCCAAAGCTTTGTACAAACAAATCAGAATCCTAGTTCTGTTCCCCACTAAGTCTGTAACTTTGACAAGTCAATTAATTTTTCTCAGCCCTAACTTCCTCATCTGTAAAACTGGCAGGATAATGTTTACTATGTGAAATTATGATAAGACAAATAAACTAACATTTTCATATAACCAGCACAAAGATTTTTATAACTATTCAGTTTTCTTTTTGTGTTCACTCACATCACTGGAGAGTCTGCATCTTAGTAATTTGTGTTATTTATTTTGGTTCTATTCTTCACTAGATATTGCATCCATTAAAAAAAGGAAACAATCTCTTAAAATTACACACACATACACACGCACGCACATCTCTCAGAAAAAAATTAAAAGTTGAAAGATTTCTTCTGGTTTTGTTGTGCCAATGATAAACCCAAGACATCAGAAAACCAAGATCATACACTTCACTGCAGATAAAGTTGAGAAATCAACCTCCACTGCATCTTTATTTCTAGTAAACAACTTTTTCTCCACTTAAGTACTCTATTTTCATCCCATTTTCATTTGTATTGCTAAGCAACACCCTATACCCCCCAGTTTTATTCCTGGTTCTGCATTTATTGTCACAGACACCTACAAAGTTACATCCCACATACTGGGTTATTTTTAGGTTTCATTCGTGAGCAGTCATATGTGCTGTCAAGTACCTCAAGTCACAATAATAATGCGTTGTACTTGTACAGAAGTTATCTTCACTGGCAAACATATTATAAACTTTTTCACCAATTTTATGACTCCTGAGCCACTCCAAGAGGCTATCATTGGTGATCTCCCTATAAGGGGAGATGGCTCTCCTAAGACCACACACCGTGAGGACTTGGCGCATAGGCAAAGACTCAGAGCAAAGGCCCATCCCGGATTTCCCACCCCTCACACAACTTTGAGACCCATCACCTGTTAAAGGGATCAGTTTACTGATCTGAAAATCACAGATATTTAGCTTGCTCACTTCTATGCTTTTATATTTTACACGGTATCTAATATCTTATGTCCCATGGGGGATTTTCTTGCTCCCTGGTGACTCACTGCCTCCTTCCACTGACTAATTTTGAAAAGGCAAGCCAATGGAAATTTATAAAAACTGATGAATATGAAGATGAAGCCAGGGAGATGACACTATTTAGAAGAATTCTTGCAAAAGAAAGAGCAGGGAATTTAAAAGAAGGTATTTCTGACTCTGTTTTTATTTGACCCTTTATCCCCATCTTCCTAGGTATCCTACTACGGTCAGTGAATACCTAAGAGTATTTAGAAGATACCCACCAAGGATCAATAGTTATAGTACCAAATGCTCAGAGGATCAAATATAGGATTTTTTAAGTCAAAGAGGGCTTAGAGACCAAGAAATTGTGAATAATAGCCAAAGGAACACTTCACGGGAAGACAGCGGCTGGTGATTCAGGATATGGGTGAGAGTGAGCATTGCAGCCTGGAGGCCACACCAAAGGACCACTTCCTAAGTGGCCAGAAGAACTCTAATGGCAGGCTCTGGTCAGACCCAGTAAAAAGAACTAGAAAGAATAGCAAGTGGCTGAAATATCCAAGCAACTGTAGCTTTACTAGTGTATATACAGGTTATTTCTTTACCTCTTGTCTTATTCCCCAAAAAGAAAGGGTTTAAAGCAGTTTACAGAGACTCATACAATATAGCAGTTTAAGTAAACTTTTAAGAGAAAAAAAACAGTAAGGCAGAGGAAATGTCAAAGTAGGGGGCATATTGCTTTAACTCAGATTCTCCAGAGAAACACATTAGTTTTAAACAACTGAAATTTACCGTTGTGGCAGGAAGCACAGTGCCTGGCACAGAAATATTCATAACTTACAATAACTACTATTCATGTTATTTGTTATTATTAGCCCGATGCCAGTTTTCTTCCCTAATTGACTCCCAAGAAAAAAGGCCAAACTTGTCATGATGGAAAACTTCCTTCCCTGTCCTACCTATACCCTCCCTTCCCACTTCCTTTATGTCTCCAAATGGCCTAACTTTCTAAAATAAATAAAATAAAATGAGCCTTCAGGGGCTTGGAGCCAGAATCTACAAAGTAGGCAGAATCTACAAAGCAGGCAATATAACCAGCTCTTGGCAAAGCTGTGAAATTGTCCACATTTCTCATTCTTTTTCTAGCTTCCCTTTTCTGCCCCTTTTTTTCTGACATTGTATAAGCCATGTAGGGGATCTCAATCTCGATTCTATACCACCAGTAAAAAAATACATCCCTTACCCTGAAGAATAAATATGTCAGACTAGTTTAAAAACCTGTGAGGGCCACGTTTTCAAATGGAATGAAGCTGAATAGAGAAAGAAAGACGAAGGAACCTGGAACAGGTGCTCTCAAAACCAGGACCATACGAGATATTCTATTGGCAGGAAAGGAAAAAAGTGCTACTATTACTAAGGCCTCAATTTCATAAATAAATGGCAAGTAATAACAAGGAGTTGAAAGGAAAAAGCAGACATGTTCTTTGTAAAAGAGCGTGCATAGCCATACTTATGCCCATTTTTCATGTATTGTAGAGACCAGCACAACTCTAAGAGTCAAAAATCTCAAGGCCAGCACTGAGCTGTTACATATACTAAAAGGATATCTCTGCACATTCTGCAAGTATTTATTCCAGGCTCTATTGCCAAAGACAACTGGACAACATTGCTATCATCTTGCTACACAGAGTCTTTGGTGCCCAATGCTTTCCTCCTCCAGAAGCCTTCTCTAGTTCTGCATGTGTACTTTACTCCCACAGTCACCATAGACAGTAAATTCCCACCGCCACCAAGGGTAAGTATGGGACCTCCCAGTCAAGTGCTTGTGTCAGATGTAGAAATAAAGTGTCTACCCATAGTGCTCCTCCCTAGGACAAGTCAGTCAGGATTACATATATATTCATAGAATGGATGATGTGGATTTTTATTTCCTCATTTTATCTATTGTCTTTGCTAGCAGCCTACATCACTACAACCCAGTGGAAAACCACATGATGGCAGCAGTTAGGAACAAAAATTATACATTGAGCTATTCCCCATACACTAGCCCAGAAAGCATGAGGAGGCATTGTACGATAGTTTCACCTTGACAGAGCAAGTTCTAAATTGGTGTCTCGGCTATCACTAACACAAAGACACCCCTGCAGATCTGAGAGCCCTTCTATAACTTCTCTAACAGCAAACGTCAATTGGGGTGACTTGAAAGAAAAACTGCCAAGCTTGGCAGGGCATTTAATAAGGAAAGCTCCAGGATGAACTCACCTCATACCTGTTAGAATGGTTAACAAAGACAAGAGATAACAAACACTGACAAGAATGTGGAGAAAAGGGCACCCTTGTGCACTGTTGGTGGGAATGTAATTTGGTACAGCCTCTATGGAAAACAGTATGGCGGTTCCTCAAGAAATTCTAAATAGAGCTACCATATGATTCGGCAAACCCATACCTGGGTATATAACCAAAGGAAATTAGAACAGGATATTAAAAGATATCTGCATTACCATGTCAACTGCAGTGCTATTCACAATAGCCAAAACATAAAAATAACCCAAGTGTCCATCAACAGATGAATGGATATAGAAGTGTACATGGGACCTCTCTCTACTAACTTTGCAACTTTCTGTGAATCTATAATTATTTCAAAATAATTTTTAAAAGTTCATGCTGGTTGCTATGGGAAAAATATATCATAGGAGCAAGAATGATAAAAGTTAAAAAGTTTTTACCATCATCCACACAGGGATGTAGGTGACTTGTTACTAGGGTGGTATCAAGAGAAATGGTAGAAGTGGTTGTCTTTGACAGGTATTTTTTTAAGTGTTTTTTTTTATTTGACTTAATTTAAATTTATTAGGGTGACATTGGTTAATAAAATTAATAAAATTATACAGGTTTCAACTATACAACCAATATATAGAAAAGCCGAAGCTACCGTTTGACCATTCGACCGTTCAACTGGTAGCCAGGACATGCACTGACCACCAGGGGCAGACGCTCAATGCACAGGCATGGAAACTGGAACAGACTGATGAATCTCAGAGGGAAGGGGGAGGAGGGAGGGCAGGAAGAGATTAACCAAATATCTTATATGCATACTAGAGGCTGGGTGCATGGATTCATGCACCAGTGGGGTCCCCGTTGGCCTGGCCTGTGGGGATTGGGTCAAAACTGGCTCTCCGACATCCCCTAAGGGGTCCCGGATTGTGAGAGGGCACAAGCCAGGCTGAGGGACCCCACTGCATGAATCTGTGCATTGGGCCTCTAGTTCTATAATATATCATCTGAGTATTCAATAGTGCATTTACCACCCACAGTCAAATATTCTTCCATCACCATGTATTTTACCACCTTTACCTTTTACTAGTATGTCTTTGACATATTTTGAATATTAAGCTATAGGACTTGCTGATGAATTGGAAGTGGTATATGAAAGAATGAAAGGCCCCCAAATAACTTCCATGTTTATTTTACCTGAACAATAGGGTAAATGGAGTTTTCATTCATGCAGGCAGGAAGAAAGAAGGAAGAATGGGTTATGGGTAGAGGGAATTGGTTTTAGCAATGGTGAGGTGCCTTTAGCCATCCATCTAACTATGTCTGGTAGGAAGTTGTATATGCAAATTTGGAGTTCAGGGGGATGGTTGAGACTAAGATAAAAATTTTGAAGTTATCAGCTTACAGATGATATTTGAATCTTTAAGGCTATATGAGGTCACCCAGGAGAAGAGAAAAGATCTGAGGACACACCACAATTTAGAGGTTGGGAAAATGAGGAGAGTTCAGCCAAGGACCCTGAGAAGTAGCCAATATGAGGGTAGACTTCCAAGAGAGGGTAGGATACCTGAAGCCAATAGGAGAAAAAACTGGGGAGGGAGGCAGAATAAGCAGTGTGAAATAATACAGAAAGATTAAAAATGAGAACTTGGAATTAATGATTTGATTTGAAGAAACAATAACTTTAAAAGAACAGTTTTAGTAAAGATCCAATAGATGTATTCAAGAGAGGATAGGAGGTAAAATTACTTTATAAACAACTCTTTGGAATGTTGGTAATAAAGGGAGCAGAAAAAAATGGGGTGGTTACTGGAATAGTGTGTATAGGTCAAATAGAAAAGATTTTTAAGATGAGAAATCTATACTAATAAAAGGGTAATATGCTAATTAGACTGGATGTCTTCCAGTCATCCTTCTGGACAAAGCCACAGTGGCGGGGGCCAAGGCAAAGGCGGTTAGGGGTGATCAGGCCAGCAGGAGAGAGCAGTTAGGGGTGATCAGGCAGGCAGGCAGGTGAGCAGTTAGGAGCCAGTGGTTCCGGATTGCAAGAGGGATGTTCCAGATTGGAGAGAGTGCAGGCCAGGCTGAGGGGACCCCCTTTCCCCCATGCACAAATTTCATGCACCGGGCTTCTAATATTATAATAGGTGTGTATGCTGGTGGAAATGGTACATTAGAGGGAAGTGATGCAAAAGAGAAAGAATAGTACATGGATAAAGGAAGTCCTTTAGCAGGTAAGATGAAATGAGATCCAGTGCACAAGTTGAGGGGTTAGCCTTAGCTATCAACACTGGCTGAAAGCAGATTCTAAGGGCACAATGTATACATGTTGATAGATTTTGTGCTTGGGAAGATGTGTTTTTTTCTTCTGATATTTCTATTTTCACAGTGGAACAGGTCATCAAATGAAAGTAAAGAGAGGAAAGAAGTTTGGAAACTGAGAAAGAAGAGGTATGAGTCTGCGGATAAGAGCAGAAAGGTAAATTCACAAAGAAAATGCAATAAGATAGATAGCTGGGCACACTGAAAGCCAACTTGCATATCTGATACAAATGGATTTAATGTGAGACCAACCAGCATGATTGTGGGTTGTTCTTCTAGCCTTGTTTAGGTGTCTGGGTGAAAGTGTGAAATGAGGCAAAGGTAAAGAAGCTTTCAAGGAAGTTGAGTACAGATTCAAAGGAATGATAGTAATAATAGAGGGTGGGATGTAAACAGAAAACAAAGAAAGCAAGTCCCTTTGAGGGAGTTGATAAAGACTTAAAAGCAGGATGGTCAATTGTCAGACATTCTGGGTAGTAAAGTTATTGGAAGGGTCACCTATAGAGTATGTTGGGAAGAAAGGGAGTTATGTTAGAGTGGGATGCTGTAAACTGAATGACAATGAGAGCAGTGGTTGAGATAGGGTGGAAGACAAGAGCAAACAAGGTGAGGACTTCAAAGAACTGAGATGTCAGGAGTAAGAGGATCATCCCTCAATATTAATATTAAAAAGTGATGACAGAAGTAGTGGCAAATAAAAGACAGCAAATCAGGTGCAGAAGTCATTAAAATATAAGGGAAAACTGCAGTCATAAATTACTACAAGGAGTGGTAGGCAATAAGATGCTTCAAAAGCCCTGAGAAAGGCGGTAAGGCGATAAATGAACTGTGGATGGAAAACAGCAACGATGAACAAGAAATACTGATTCTGCCTCCAAGTTCAGGAATACGAGAGGTGTGATAGAAAATAAAAAGAAAGCCACTACTGAGGGCAACGCAGAAGTCATCACCATATGATGCTTCTGCAACCAACCTTCCTAGCAGCACAGAGGTTTATATATAACCAATCATTAAGGGGCATTCCAAGAAGGATTATTCAGCTGCTATATGATGAATGAAGGTGTTATAGAATTAATGCACAGACTAGATAGGTGGGTGGGAGAAATACCTGAAAAGCTGTTTTCCACCTCACACAAGGTGACTATACTATCATTCCTTTTCATGACCATGACAGATTCATTTTGTCTTCATGTGTCTTTAGAACATTATGCTAAATAAAATAAGCCAGTCAGAGAAAGACAAGTAGCATAGGATTTCACTCATACTTGGAATCTATTGAACAAACTGAACTAACAAGCTAAATAGAGACAGATTCATCTATGGAGAGCAGGCAGACAGCTCTGGTTGGGGGCAGGTATGGAGAGATTGAGCAAAAAAAAGAAGAAAAAAGAGAGAGAACTGGGCATGGACAACAGTGTGGTGACTGCAAGCAGGATGGGGGTTTGGAGGATGGAAGTGGAAAAGGATCCAGAGAGGATAAATGTGATGGAAAAAATAAAATAATTTTTAAAATAAAAATAAATCATACCAAGAACAAAATTTCTCCTTTTAACAAATCTCAATAAATATTTGAACTAAGCCCTCTGATTCTGTCCTCTGCTCAAACAAATCACTGGACCCAAATTTTAGAGTGCATGTTTCTGCCCATGCACAAAAGTGAGATACTCTCTAATGATTAACCCATTTTCATGTATTTTAGATAACTGTACACGTTCCAAACTGGAAGCAGTAGGAGTTTCAAAGATCAGCGTTACATAAATCACCGACTGCAATGGTAATGTCTTACCATAGTTTATTCTCCTAAAATGCTGAGCACAGAAATAGCTTAATAGTCTTAGCTTTCTTCTGAGGTCTGAGGGCTGCTATAACTATTCCTCAATTAATTGTTGAGGTTCAGATAAATCGTGACCTACCTCCCAAAACCCTGCTTGCTCTGAGGAGGTGGCTAAAATATCAGCCAACTGATGGCAAGGGAACTCTGCTGCAAGGAGGCTCTGCATGAACAGCTCCATGAGCTCTTTCTTCACCATGAACAGTTTCTATGCCATAAGCTGTTTGCCGGTAACAAATGTAGTCATGTAGATCCATCCCATCTCTTCTAACAGCACGTGCATCTGTGCACACACACTTCACAGAAAAAAATAAATTTTCAGGTAAAGGATGATTAAAAAACACCTTACAGTAAGACAACGACATGCCATCCACACAGGTATTGGAACTCTGACCATGACATGAAAACACCATTAACAGCTAACAACTACTGAAAATTGCTATAAGATGCTGCTCTAAGTGTTTTGCATATATTGATTCTCATAAGCCAGTGGTCGGCAAACTCATTAGTCAACAGAGCCAAATATCAACAGTACAATGATTGAAATTTCTTTGGAGAGACAATTTTTTTAAACTTAAACTTCTTCTATTGCCACTTCTTCAAAATAGACTCACCCAGGCCGTGGTATTTTGTAGAAGAGCCACACTCAAGGGGCCAAAGAGCCGCATGTGGCTCGCAAGCTGCAGTTTGCCGACCACTGTCATACGCCTTACAACAGTCATGAGGTAGGTGTGACTATTATTGCCACTTTACGGGTAAGAAAAGACAGACACACAGAGCTAAATAATTTGCCCAATGTGTTACAGCTAGGACAGCAAGAGAGTCAGGGTTTGAACCTAGTCATTCTGACTCCAAAGTCTACCATATTAGCCAGGATGCTGTGTCACCTACAACACACACACACACACACACCAGTCTCACCAACTATATTTTTCTAGCATAAATCATTTTCTCATAAACACCAGCAAGTGGGGACCACTTCCCAGAACAAAAGTAAGAAACCCTTTACTATAAAACAGGATTATACTCTTGCTTAATTTCACTTCGAAGTACTATATGACCTGGAAGCAGCCGCAACCCAGAGAATAAATTTGTTCTCAGCAAAAATTATCCTCTAGTACAGTGGTTCTGAAAGTTTAATGGTCATGACATTCACTTGTCCACCTTATTAAAAATGCATTTTCAGAGGAACTAGCTCCCAGAGTCTGACTCACTGGATCTGGGATCGAGTCCAGTAATCTGTGCTGTTAAAAACCTTCACCACCAGCCCCAGGGAAACCCAATGGAGAAGGCTCCCAGACCACCTTGTCCACACTATGTGCCAGTAAGAGACAGTTCTAGTCATGAATGGAGGGAAGGGGATTACATAAGACAATTCTAGTTATGATTTGGGGTTACATTGGTTTTTCTATAAAATAAGACAAAGAAGAACTTTGGTATCTTCTAAAAGTCAAAAAAACAAGTCGAACCATTGCTAGTAAAAGAGTAATAAAATATATTAGAGGGAGCATGAGCCCTAATTGGTTTGGCTCAGTGGATAGAGTGTCGACTTCCTGCTTCACTAGTTGTGCACCTTGAGAAATTATGCCTCCCTTTTCTCATTTGTAAACCACAGGTGCTACTGTATACAGTCCTGGGGCAAGCTGAGATCATTCATATTTATTCCCACCATATGCACACAAGGCTGAATGTGGAGCAGCAATCTTGCCCCTATGAAATGAGCAGAAAAATAGAAGTCTGACAGCATAATGGCATGTCATTCTCGCTCTGGACTGCCTAAATCTTAAGGTTTTACCAAGTATATAAAACTCAAATTTCAACCATAGGTCTTCAGGTTACTGTTAATCCCCACTGACAGTAATTCTTATCTAATACAATAGAGTTATATGTGATTTTATTTGTTCTTTATATAAGCCTTATATTGTTCCAAACTTTAAAAAGCTGTAAATGAAAAGAATATCTCATTTGTCTCCACCCCCAGAAAATCTTTATTATTAATTCATAATATTACAAGACCTTGCCTATGGTTTCCCAGTACTAATTTTGTTCTCTGTGAATCATAGAAAATGAGAAGAGTTTTAAAAGGTTAAAAAAAAAATGCTTAGTATATTTTCTTAGAGTAATAGATCCATATGATTACTACATTTTTCCATGAAATTCTATTAATAGGTTATCAAACTAGTGATTTGTGAGCACTTACAGAAAGCAGTCATCATGATAAAGCAGTATGAATTCATTAAGAACAAGCCCTATCGAATTAATAACTTTACTTTAAAAATAGGTTAGTGACATTGACCAATAGTGGATATGTTACAGATATCATCCCTGAGAACAATGGAGAAATGTGGAGTGACAGAAAATGAGGCTAGACAGGTTTCTGATTGAACAACTATGCCCAATGAGGGCCAATTAATGAACAGATGGTAAGGAAATTCAATAGCATTGGTATTTTCTCAACATTCTGGATAAAGGTATAAAAGGTATGATGAAAGGTATACTTAACTCTATAGCTAAGGCAAAGGAATAGTTACTTTGTTATAGAAATGAATCAAGATCTAATAATCTCTCGGCCCTCCAGGGAGGCTCAGGGGTTGAACCTTGACCTGTGAACCAGGAGGTCACAGTTCGATTCTCAGTCAGGGCACATTCCTGGGTTGCAGGCTCAAATCCCCAGTGTGGGGCATGCAGGAGGCAGCCGGTCAATGATTCTCTCAATCATTGATGTTTCTATCTTTTTCTCCCTCTCCCTTCCTCTCTGAAATTAATAAAAATAAAAAAATAAGTTAAAAAAGATCTAATAATCTCCCAAAGATGGTTAAGAGATAACACAACCTTGATTTTATGACCAGGAGAATAAAATATCCAAGAAATGTTTTGTGAAGCCAAGCTTGATAGTAGTTGGCAAATAACTCTGTGTTGAAATGCTTAAAAAGGGTAACACAAACCCGGGCTTAGCAGTGGCATAATTTTCTAACGGAGCTATATTGTCTTGCTGAATACTTTAGTAAAGGTATAATGTATTCATAAGCAGGTGAGCCACATCTGGAGCCTTGTGTACAGTTTTGTGTGCTAGATCTGAGGTTTATATCATCTAAATCCTACCTGGAAATTCAAGCCCTGTCCAGACTCTGGGACCAATACAACCTACTAGGTAGCCCTCCGTTTATTCTCCCTACATAGGTAATGCAACAGTTTAGTGCTGTGGGATAGACTGCAGAGAGAAAGATAACATGTTCTTAGCTCCAAGATTTGAAAGGCTGTAGGAGATAGAAACAATAGGCACCACTTACACATAAGGAGATCAGGAATGTCTTCTGTCCTGATTAGCTAGCTGTGGAGATAGAGACTTATCCTAGAGCAGAAATCAGAGAGAGGGGCAGGAGCCATATGCTCTTCTCATGTCCAACTGGGCTGGTCATTTGCCTGTTTGTTCTCAGATCTATTTCTCACTCTTCTGCCTCGCCCCCTGGCCATTTGCCTTCCAGGTACTGTTAGTTAATGGAAGGCACTGAAAAAAGACTAGAGGAAGGGAGGAAGGAGAGCTAGAGTATTTTTGCCTCTTCTTCTAACTTAAGCCATGCCTTCTGCAATGATTTTTGCCTACTCCATGGGTCCAGCTACCACAGGACAGTGCTTCCCTCTGCACTCCTAACTCCCATAAGGAAACCCTCTCCATGGTTTTAGATAACTCCAACTTCTTGGCCCTGGTGGCACCACAACCTTCCGCCCTGTTTCCCTCCAGCCCAAGATGGCCCTGAGTTTCTGCACAATCCCCTAATCCTTCCTTTAGTTCTTTTATCACCTATGTGATCAATTGCCCATATTAAACTGTTTCTGTTGATAGACCCTGACTCATATCAGCCTACCCTACTATTGTCACTTAGCCAAGTGATTAACTAAAGGAGGAAAATAGATAAAACAGTCCCCTTTAAGTTTGGAAACCAGAATTGAGTTGACTTGTGCCTCATTTATAGCTCAGTTTTCAAGAGCTATTGCCTGAGAGAGAATCCCTGATCTAAGCATTGTAAGGGCAACAGAAATAGCAAAATGGTACATCCAGACCCAATAAGGCTCATTACCACGACCAGATTTCTGTGGCTGCCAATGGCACAAAAAGAGATGCAAGAGTTTTCTGGGGCAATACTGTCCCTTCACATTTAGTCTTAGACCTGAAATCTGACTTTGGCTCCTTTCTAAAATCATTTTTACAAAAGTCTGCAATGACTTTTTCCTTCACTCTAGATTTTTCAAAGTTCCATTCTATTTGACAGCCTTTCAACATTTGACTATGAAAAATGACCCTCTCAACCTACAACTCCAGGTGGTCTCACTCTTCCTTGACAGCCTTAAGGAATAAGAAATGGGATTTACTTAGAACTATGAAGGATGTCCATTTTGCTATTATCCCAATTCAATTCTGATGGTGGTCAGTGTTCTTGGTTTTATCCATCTTTGTTTTAGTATGTATATAGAGCTATTGGGTTCTCTTAAGTTTAAATTTGTAGGCATCTTTATTCTTAAAACTTCTTTTTGCTTGATATTTAGCAACCATAGCTTTATTTTTGTTTAGTATACATCTGACATATATTATCCTTTCTGTACAAGATAGATATTTGTTTTGACCTAATCTAAAGTCTCTTTATTAATGATTTTACTCTGTTTATTAAAACAATTGATTACATATTTGAATTTACTCCTAACATATTACTTTCCACCTGATTTTGGTGGAGTTTTTTCCTTGTTCCATTTTTCCTTATGTAAGAGTACTTTATTTTAGTAATATGACCGCAGGTAACAAACAGTAAAAGCAGAAATAGAAGAATGGAGAACCAAGACAAAGATCTGTAGAACTGGCTGCCACAAAGGAACTGGCTGCTTTATCATGTGAGACCCTCTGAGGATAAATGTCAAGCCATATGTCCAGTGGAAGAAAAGGGAAAGCAGTCATTCCGTTTACTCACAGCAAAAGGACAGCCACCATTTAAGCCCCTCATAATAGGTACTTGGTCACTGTCTTCTGCACAAATTCATTCCCAGACTCCAAGCCAGCCCCTCTCTCTGTTGTGGTCTAAAAGATCACATTTCTTTAACAAGGCTCTCTCTTATGTTCCTGATTAAGATATTTTCTTATTGACTGAGTCATATTCAGCCGATACTATAGATTTAAAAATCCTATTTGTAAGGTTTCCAGATCACATAAAAAGAGAGTGACAGATTAAATATGCATTTCTGATAAACAATGAATAATATTTCAATATAAGTATATCTCGTGTAATAGTTAAAATATACCTACCTACTTTTTAAAAAGCCCACTTTGGGAAAAAACAATAAAAATTATTGTGTCTTTTTGTAAGTCTAAACCACCTACAAGGTAAATTACACATATATATTACTTAACCAAATAAATGTCCCCTGTCTATTGTGGTATATTTTACTTTTAACCAATACTACCAAGATTCTTTATTGTCTTTAAAATAAAGCTCTGATCCTTAGCATGTTATACAAAGCCTATTCTGATTTGACCTTGACTTCATTCCCCAATATTATTTCTCACCCAATCACATTCTTTTCTTAGATTACACGTGGCTTCCTAGAAGATAGGCCACATACTGCTCCCCCTAGCCAGCAGTTTCCCTGGGCTAACTCCTTATTCCAAGATTTAGACTTCCTGCCAGTTCTCTTTCTCATCCATAATCACAGTCTCCAAATTAATTCCACCAAATCTCAAGTCACCCTAAAATTTGTTTACAGTCACAACATTATTGACAGATTATGTAGAGTTTTCTGAATGCACTACTCCTGCCATTTTAGCTCCCAAAATAAGCCATAATTATGCACAAGCTTTATTACTTATAGAAATACAATTTTCTGAGGAAAACAAGTACAATTTCCTCTTTAAAGGTAACCTATAGCCACATTGAACTTTCACTATTGGCCTCAAGTAAAAGGTTGCTACCTTTGGACTATCATGCACTTACCTTTTCCTTCTTTCTCTCCCATGACTGTGCACTGGGGTATCAAATTCTCTATAGGATGAGTGTCATGGGTGAGGGTGACAGCGAAAGGATGGATTGGAATTAAATGCTTCTCATTTCTCTCCCCAAATGTTATTAGGTAAGTCTCTTCATCATAAAAGGCATTAGGTTACATTGCCAGCATGGACGGAATAAAATTAGAGCAGCAGGAAGCCTTCCTGAGGTGAGGAATTAATGAAAAGAGCAGCTAGGCCAGCCATCCCTGAGCATTCATTTATCACTTAGTACTTTCCTAAAACCACAAGAGGGATATGTCACATCCCAATGACCCATATCCTAATTTCAACATTACTGGAGTTCAAAGACAAAAGCCTGGCCAGAGCTGTGCTTGGAGGAGTGGTAACAAACAGTGGTTTTGTGAGGCTTGGGACTCTTATGTCTAGATTCTCACCCCCTTCCTTTCCCTTCTTCTCTCCTTGAAATTCACAGGGAGAGATACAGACTAGAAGTTGGCCCTTGGTTCTACTCCAGTATATATACATGGTTACACACAATAGCTAATATTCATAGGAGGGCATGAGAACTTAAATAAATAAATAAATATATATATATATATATATATATATATATATATATATATATATATTTGCCTGTCTCTGCATATATATATATATATATATATATATATATATATATATATATGCAGAGACAGGCAAAAGTAGGTTAAATTACCAGCCATCATTACCTAAAAGATAAATCATAAGTAAGGATACAAAATAATAACAAGAAGAAGAAGAAAAAGAAGACAAATAATATGACCAAATAATACAATAAATGAATAAATAAATAAATAATACAAGAATAAATTGTTTCACGTACTCACAACTGTAAACCTCCTTTCACCCTCCCCTCTATATATACAACTAAAGAAGTTTGGGGGAAAAAACCTTTAAGACAGCAATATATGCCAACTGAAACAGAATTATTGAATCTTATAGATTATTTAAAATAGGCCTTATAAATATGCTTATGATAATAAGAAAATATATTGCATGAAGCAAGATTGTTAAAACATTTATACTACGCAAAGAGATGTCTCTACAGACCCAATGCAGTTCTTATCGAAATCCCAGTGGCATTTTTCGTACAGCAATAGAAAAAAACAAGCCCAAAATTCACATAGAACCATAGAAGACCCTGAATAGCTAAAGCAATCTTGAGAAACGAGAACAAAGCTGGAGGTATCATACTTTCTAATGTCAAACAGTATTATAAACCAGGAAGGTACCGGCAAAAAGACAGACATATAAACCTGTGGAACAGAATAGAGATTTCAAAAACAAACCCACAAATGGTGCTGGGAAAACTAAATTTCTACATGCAAACAGTAAAACTGAACCTCTGTCTTACACCACATACAAAAACCAACTCGAAATATATTAAGGATTCAGGTATTATGATTAAATCTACAAAAACTCTAGAAGAAAACAGAGGGAAAGCTTGTGGGCTCCGAATGGAATAAAGACCTAAACATGAAAGCTAAACTAGAAATTCAGTAAAAGAAAATATGGAAGGAAAAAATTTCTTAGAATGACAGAAACACAACCCACAGTCAGAAAAACAGATTTTGACGGTACCAAAAAGAAGAATTTCTATACAAAGACACCACGTGGAGAGTTAAACATATGACAGGTTTGAAGAAGATACTACCAATGTTCAGACTTAACAAAGGTCCAACATATTTTTTAAAAACGAAGGAACGCCTATAAACCACCAAGATAAAAACTCCAGTGGGAAAACGGTCAGAATCAATTTATAGAAGAGGTAACCCAAAAAGCTTATAAGAATATTAAAGGAGCCCTAGTTGGTTTGGCTCAATGGATAGAGCGTCGGCCTGTGGACTGAAGGGTCCTGGGTTCGATTCCGGCCAAGGGCACATGCCTGGGTTGTGGGCTCGATCCCCAGTGGGGGGCATGCAGGAGGCAGTCAATCAATGGTTCTCTCTCATCATTGATGTTTCTGTCTCTCTCTCCCTCTCCCTTCCTCTCTAAAATCAATAAAATATATTTTTTAAAAAGAATATTAAAGGATAGTCAAAACTATTAGTAATCAGAAAAACGCAAGGTAAGACAATAATGTAATATAATTTTATACCTAATAAACTGGAGTGCTAAATAATGCCAGTGTTCCTGGTACATGTACAGGATGTCTACATCAATCTGGCAGTACTTAATCCAATGAAGTAATTATATACTCTTTGACCTCAAAATTCTACCTGGGAGCATTTATCACAAAGAAATTCTCACACAGGTCCATTAGGAGGCATGTATAAAGCTGCTCACTGCAGTTCCATTTGTGATAGGGTGAAGATGAAGGCAATCCAGTTATCTCCCACTCCTACCCTGGAAAAAGCAATACAAAATATATGAAGCCCCACAGGGTACCATGAATGGTTAGAAGTAATAGACTAGATGTACCCACAAAAACAAAGCTAGGTCACCAAGAAAACAGTGTTAACAAATAAATATACTGTAAAAATATCATTTACATAAGTTTGCAATATAGATATATATAGATAATATAAACAATAAAAATCTGAAATTTGTTTCAAAATAATCCAGATAGGGTAGGAGTGGGGCAGAAAATTGGGAAAAGAAAATAATCTAGGCCATGAGTTTATAATTATTGAAGTTGATAATGAGTACAGAAAGCTTATTATAATTTCTCTCTGCTTCTGTGTACTTAAATTTTTCTATAATAATTTTAAATGCATGTATACAAAATACAAATTTTATCCAAAAAATAGAGAATATACATAAAATGCACCAGAATGGTTACCTGAGAAGTGAAAAGGAGGAGTAAGGGAGAGATATAAAAGAAAAAAATAGCGCCGAAACCAGTTTGGCTCAGTGGATAGAGCGTCAGCCTGTCGACTGAAGGGTCCCAGGTTCAATTCTGGTCAAGGACATGTACCAGGGTTGCGGGCACATCCCCAGTAGGGGGCGTGCAGGAGGCAGCTGATCGATGTTTCTAACTCTCCATCTCTCTCCCTTCCTCTATGTAAAAAAATCTATAAAACATATTTTAAAAAAAATAAAAAAGAAAGAGAGGCCTTCTATGGACCAATGATGATAATACATATATGTTATTTCTTGCTAACTGGTGTGTTACCATTAATTTTTCACTTCAGAGAAATTTCTAGGTCTGTCTGAGTAAATGACAACTGTTGTATGTCCTATTAATTGGTAATCATTGCTTTCATTTGTCAAAGCAAACTCAGATAAAACAATGTTCTTAACTCAAAATTCAATCCAATGCCATGACCCTCCTTTAACAAGACTATTTTCCAAGTGACTCCTTTGGCACACATTTCACTATTGATTGACTATTACTGTTTAATATTCACTTATAGCCTAGTAATTGGTTTATTTTTCTCTCATCATGATTTTCAGAGCCTAATATTAAATATTTGTCCTCTTTCTAACTCACCTTTCACATATTTTAAAACAACACACATAGCCAACTTGAAGAGCAATACTATAATATAGGAGTAGAAAAACTAGTCATTGCAATGAAAAGTTGAATATTTTTATTTTGCTTTCTCCTAATATGTCTTAGTCTCGAGGCCGTATATGTGCTACTCTGAGAAGTAAATTGAACAGTGCTTATAATCAGGCCCCATTAAATCCAAAACCAACCTCAATATGGTGTGCCAGGGGCAGACTGTTTTTACCTATTAACTGCAAATGGAAAAAACAGATGCAGTCAGAATACAGCAATTATTTTTAGTCCCCAATCAAATGTTAGAATAAAAGCAGGGGGACCAAAGGAGTGAAAAAGGTAGAGGGAACAAAATGTATAATAAATGGTTCAAGCTAGTG
The DNA here is from genome assembly GCA_026230045.1 of Corynorhinus townsendii. Taxonomy (NCBI): domain Eukaryota; kingdom Metazoa; phylum Chordata; class Mammalia; order Chiroptera; family Vespertilionidae; genus Corynorhinus; species Corynorhinus townsendii. The sequence continues at coordinate 180,544,816 of JAPDVU010000001.1, forward strand.
GCTCTCAGGTGTTAGCCTGTCTAAGAATCACCTGGAGAGCCTGTTACATCAGTGCTGGGGGCCTGCCTCCAGAGCTCTGATTCAATATGCCTGGGTGTAACCCCGAGAAATGCTGTTCTAGCCACTTCCCAGGTGCTGGTGATAATGGTGGCAGCCCAGGACTAAGACTCCAATTGTCCCTGCCCTGGTCAAGGGTCCAAATCCTTGATTGCTAGAGCATGCTGCCTACCATACTAAAATGAAGTTGTTTTGCTTAACTATCAAAAATGTGTTTAATGTATATGCATGTCTATGAGAAAGTCTTCAACGGGATTCACCGAGTTAACACTCCACTTAAAGAAACTGGACTTCTAGCTTTTCATGCAAAGAGCACTCTCCCAACCACGGGGAAGGTCCCTAAAACCTGTACGTGTGGCAAGCATCAACCCCACAAAGTAACACAGAGCAAGAAGGGCAAGGATTCTCTGTATCACAGGGAAAGCGGCATTAAGACAGGAAGCAGAGTGGCTAAGGTGGGCCGACTAAGCCAATTTTCCGCAAAAAAAAAGGTTAAAATTACAAAGATTGTGCTGAGGCTTGAATGCATTGAGCCCAACTGCAGATCTCAGAGGACGCTGGCTATGATAAGATGTAAGCATGTTGAATTAGGAGGAGAGAAGCCGAGAAAGGGCCAAGTGACGCCGTTCTAAGCTTCATATTTTGTTTTATTATGTGAGCATAAAATCTTGAGGATATGTTCACTGAAAGAAGAAAGAAAGAAAGAAGAAAGAGAGAAAAGAAAGAGAAAAAAGAAAGAAGCTGGACTTCTAGAAATTTCAACCTGCCCCAATATTGTGCCAGCACTTACTAATATAGTTCATTCTTTCAACAAATGTTTATTAGGGACTAACCATGTGACCCAACACTATGCTAAGCACTAGCATACAATATGAAGGAAACAGACGACCTTTACTTTCCTGGAATTTACAGTAAACTCACAAGATAAAAGTCGTACCAGGGCTCCACTAGTTCGTGTAGTTCTTCCTGTGAACAGGAAAAGTCCCTGTACTGCGAGTGGAGCCCTGGCTGCGTTTTAGCTCCTCCTTTACCCTGGGCTGGCCCCTTGCACAGTGCACTGTCTGCACAGGCAGCCCCTTACTCTGAGCCTCTTGTTTAAATAAAGCCCTTAGGCTTAAACTTTGTCTTGTTTATTTCTATTTAATAAGCAACTGTCAAGCTCAGTTACGGATTTTCAAACCCCACAGTGTATATCGAGGTTTTAGAGGCCTCTACACGGTTCAGTGGGAAATCTCAGATACAAATATTGAATAATCAATCTGTCTGTTGATACTCTCACTGTTGTTCATGGCAAGACTCTTATTTTCCCCTCATCATTACTAATTTTTCTCCTTTCCCCTTCCTTATAGGAAGCATACTGTTTTAAGTGCTAACCATATATATTTTCTCAAATGTGTGCATGTTATAGAAATATACAAAATATATACATATAGTCCTGTAAAGGTAATGTATTCGTGCTATATTGAGATCAATGTGCAGGAGGCAGCTGATCAATGATTCTCCCTTATCATTGATGTTTCTAGATGCCAGGTCCAGAGTTTCTGAACCCTTAAGTCCTGCATTTCTTATGAGTTCGCAGATAATTCTGATGTTGCTAATCCAGGTATTACACTTTGAGAACCACTGAACAACACCAAACATAGAAACTCCATTCTGACCATTGTTATCCTATAAATGAGCAATAGATTCAAATGCAGCCAAATATTACGTGAACAGAACTTAGGTGTGTTGCTTCAGGGAAAGCCTTCCTCATTCTAAATAGAAGGCCCTTTTCTTCTCCAGCATGTATTGTACTTGAATATAATGACTAATACTTTGGGCTCTACCTCTCACTAAGTCAATTGCAACCAGCTTGAGATCATGAGGGAAGATGCCAAAAGATGGCATAGCAAAGAGATGTTTTAAAAGACACCACCTAAATCTTTGATGATGTCATTGACCTATTTGAATCAACTAACCCTGGAGCCCACCCTATCTGAAAATATCCCATGTGAAATAAATTACTTCCTTATTGTCTAAGCAAATTTGAGTCATGGTTATCAGTTTCATATAGTTAAGGTCATCCTGAGACACTGCTTCTCAGATCCCATCCTTCCCCAATTTCCTCTTCATTTACCAGCTCCAGCCACACTGACCCACAGTTTCGTGACTCTACATCAGGATCTGCCAATGATAGTTCCTCTACCTGGACACTCTGCCTTCAGAGCTGCCCATGGCTGGCTCTTTCTTATCATTGGAGTCTTAGTTCAATTATCACTTTTTCAAAGATATCTGTCCAGACCATAAAATCAGAAGTGGTCTTTTCCATGCCACCTCCAACTTTCTTTCTCCTATTATCCCATTTTACTTTCTTCAGACCAGTTATACCATTCTAAATCATATCATAGGTTTGTACATGTACTTACTTCTTTGTTCATTTTTGGCCTTCTCTACCCCCATTTCTTTCTACAGTGAAAGAACCATGAGAACTGTGATCATCTCTATCTTGTTCATCTCCATATCTCCAGTGCCTAGAAAAGTGCCCAGGAATGCAGCAGGTAATTAACAAATATTTGTTTAATGACTGGATTAACTTTTTTTAAAAAAAGGTTTTGAAGATTTCCTTCAGACAGAAATTACTCCAGGGTTCTGGTCAACATGACAGTACTTGAAATAGTACTCCCATAATCACATCAAAATTATAACTAAATTACAGTCCACACAGGAGGCACACATAGAGCATCCAGGTTGGGTGACCAGGGATGCTGCACCACAGGGCCCTACTATAGGACACATACTATATAAGCCTACTTTCCCAAGTCCAGAAGACATAGCAGCTCCACCTAATATATAGAAATAAACACACGGAAGAAAACAAAATGAGTAGACAAATAAACATGGTCCAAATAAAAGAACAGTAGGATCTACAGAAAAAGAACTAAATGAAATGGAGGCAAGCTACCATATAGAGAGTTCAAAATAATAGTTATATGAATGATCAAGGAACTTAGCATAAAAAAGGACATGGAAACTATGAAAAAGAACCAGTCAGAAATGAAGGCTACACTAACTGAAATGAAGAATAAATTATAGGAATCAGCAGTAGAGTATATGAAGTACAGAATCAAATCATCAATTTGGAATATAAGGAAGCAGAAACCACCCAATCAGAACAGCTAAAACAAAAAAGAATTTTTTAAAAATGAAGATAGTATAAGAGTCTCTGGGCAAACTTGAAGAGTACTAACAGTCCCATCATGAGAGTGCCAGAAGGAGAAGAGAGAGCACAAGAAATTGAAAACTTATTTGAAAAACTAATGCTAAAAAACTTCCATAACCTGGTGGAAAGAAAAAGATCTACAAATTCATTAAGCATAGAGAGTCCCAACAAGATAAACCCAAAGAGGCCCACACCAAGACACATTATAATTAAAACACCAAAGGTTGAAGACAAAGAGAGAATCTTAAAAATAGCAAGAGAAAGACTGTTAGTTTCCTACAAGGGCTCCCATAAGACTGTCAGATGATTTCTCAACAGAAACCTTTAAGGCCAGAAGTGATTGGCACAAAATATTGAAAGTGATGAAAAGCAAGAACCTAAATCCAAAATAACTTTACTCAGCAAAGCTATCATTTAGGATTGAAGGATAAATAAAGAGTTCCCAGATATGAAAAAGCTAAAGGAATTCAACACCATCCAACCATTATTACAAGAAATGTTAAAAGTTAAAAAACTGTGGTACATAAACACAATAGAATACTACGCTATGGTAAAAAAGAAGAAATTCTTACCATTTGAAACAGCTTGGATGGAACTGGAGAGCATTATGCTAAGCAAAATAAGCCAGTCAGAGAAAGATAAATATCACTTGATCTCACTAATTTGTGAAATATAATGAACAACATAAACTGATGAACAAAAACAGATCCAGAGACAGAGAAGCATCGATTAGATGCTCAAACCTCAGAGGGAAGATAGGGGAGGGTGGGATAAGGGGGATTGATCAACCAAAGGACTTGTATGCATGCATATAAGCCTAACCAATGGACACAGACACCACGGGGAGTGAGGGCATGAGTGGGAGGAGGGAATGAGGGGATAAGGACACATATGTAATACCTTAGTCAATAAAGGAAAAAGTAAATTTTTTAAAAACTTTTTAAAAAGGAAAAAAAGATTTAAAATATCAGTAATAAAATGGCAATAAATACATGTCTAGCAACAATTACTTCAAATCAAATGGATTAAATGCTACAAAAGATATATGGTGACTGGATAGATAACAAAACAAGATGCTTACATAAGTTGTCTACAAGAAACTCACTTCAGATGGAAAGATGCACACAGACTAAAAGCAAAAGGGTGGAAACAGTATTTCATGAAAATGCAATGTAACAAAACAAAACAAAAAGCTGGGGTGGCAATACTTATACCAGACAAAATGGACTTTAAAACAAAGGCTATAACAAGAGACAAAGAAGGGCCCAGCAATTTTATGTCTGGGTATATATACAAAGAAACTGAAAACACTAAATTGAAAAGATGTATACATCCATGTTTGTGGAAACATTATTTACAATAGCCAAGATATGGTAGCAACCTAATTGCCCATCAATAGATGGATGCATAAAGAAGTGGTGCATATATATAATGGAATATGATGCAATCATAAAAAGAATGCAATCTTGCCACCCTCAGAGACATGGATAGACCTAAAGGGTATTATGCTAAGTGAAATAAGTCAGACAGAGAAAGACAAATGACAAATGATTTCACTTATTTGTAGAATCTAAAACAAACAAACAATCAGAATAGAAACAGACTCATGGAAACTGAGAACATTTTGATAGTTGCCAGATGGGAGAAGGGCTGGGGTGATGGGTGAATAATGTGAAAGGATTTAGAAGTACAAATTGGTAGTTACAGAATAGACACAAGGATGTAAAGTATAGCTTAGGGGATCTATTCAATTCTATATAATAAAAAGGTAATATGCAAATCAACCAAATGGTGGAACGACCAGTTGCTATGGCGTACACTGACCACCAGGGGGAAGACGCTCAACGCAGGAGCTGCCCCCTGGTAGTCAGTGCGCTCCCACAGGGAAAGCGCCACTCAGCCACAAGCCAGGCTCACGGCTGGCAAGAGCAGCAGTGGTAGCTGGAGCCTCTCCCACTTCTGCAGCAGCGCTAAGGATGTCCGACTGATGGCTTAGGCCCGCTCCTGCCTAAACCATCAGTCGCGCATGGCCTGAGGGCTCCCAGACTGCTAAAGGGCACAGGCTGGGCTGAGGGGACCACCCCTCCCCCGAGTACACAAATGTCATGCACTAGGCCTCTAGTATTATAATAACCATGTATGGTGTCATATGAGTACTATATTTATCAGAGTGATCACTTCATAAGTTATATAAGTGCCTAATCATGGGGCTGTACAACTAAAACTAATATAATATTGAACATCAACTGTACTTTAAAAAAAAAAAAAAAAGGAAAAGAACTCTATGAAGAGAACCATGTATTGTATCTACACATAGTGCACCTGGATTCTCAGTAAGAGTTCAGTGTCATTGTTACCAAAGCTAATGGTATCTGCAAATACCAACAGATTCGTACAACAGACTTCAGCAATGCCAACAAAAGAAAGGGTGGAAACTTTTCACCAAGGGCAGAGAAAATAACCCCATGTCTAACCCAAAGAGCTTCCTGTAATTAACAAGAAAAGGAATTATTTCATGTCTGTATTTTTTTAATAGTGGTGTATGTTTCACTGTGAGGAGTGGTGGAATTATTAGCACTCACTTAACCTAGCCCAGCAAGTCAGGTCAGTTTCTGGGAAAAGGAGATCAGAGATAAACAAAAGGAACGTGGGCCAGTTGAACTGAAAAGCTTGTTTCTTACTATTCTTCAGAAAGAAGCTGGTTCCAAAAGGCACCCTCAGGAGCATCTGCAGCAGGATAGTGGGATAATTCATTTCTTCATCAACACCGGCAAGTTCCCTGTTCTCTGGATTGTCTACTCTGAACCAATTTATAGGAAGTGCCTCCCTCTGGGACATCATCATACAGGACAAACAAGTTGATTCTCTGCATATTCTGCTTTATCCTACCTTTTCAATTGGAAAAGTGTCTTTATCAAGGCCAGGATGGCCTGATTGCGAGCACAATCAGCAGCTACTAAGGAGGTAGGATTTAGAATTGAGAGATAATTCCTTCTACTCCCAAAATACTTCCCCAGTCACTGCCCATGATGAACTTCACCTAACAGGGATAAAATCTTTTAAAAGTGACCAATTATTATTTTACGTGGTATGTACTATAACTCTCTATAAGTTCCTGGAGGAACATATCCGTTATTGGAAGATACAATATCAGGTCTTTGCTATTCAAGTAATCTTACATGCTCACAAGAAGTTTAAACTAAACATGGTCTACTATCTAAGGTCTTAAACTAAATAAATATTCAGAGAAAGAATTTTGTTTTAAATATACTCTTATTGATTTCAAAGAGGAAGGGAGAGAGAGAGAGAGATAGAAATGTCAATGATGAGAGAGAATCATTGATTAGCTACCTCCTGAATGCCCCACACATGGGGTCAAGCTCGCAACCCAGGCATGTACTCTGACCAGAATCAAACCATGACCTCATAGTTCATACATTGACGCTCAACCACTGGGCCATGCCAGCTGAGCCAGAGAAAGAATTTTGTTTAGTGGTATTGTTTCTAAAAATTACTTTTTATGTCCAGGGAATATCTTACCTTCCTCCTTCTCTAGGATGGAAAAAAGCACCTTTTCTTTTTTCCCAGGTGCCATCCAAATTGGCCACAGTATGTATTTGAAGTATGATAAGCTAGAGAGTCCAGAGCATCAGGCTATCAGACATTATTCTGTTTAGAATTATGAGTGTGGAAGGTAAAAACTCTACTTACTGTATATATTACTCAAGCATGGATTCATAGACAAAAATAACCAATTATAAAAGGTTTGGTTTATAAATAACTCTCCTCTGAACTGACTTCCATTTTTCATTTGCTCCTCATTCCCATAAATATACCTACATTAGTCCTATCTGGTCTTTGTCTCTGACTTGTCAAATGATTTTGGGCTGCCTGCCATGTTTTTGTTACTAGATTAATTATTCTGTTTCCTTATCTGCCGATTACTCTATTAAGGCTTAATGAGAGAAAAAATATTTTCAAATATTAGTCTTATGTTAATTTGTAATTAAAACTAACAAGCTGTGCCTTCTTCACTTGTTTATTTATAGTTATCAACTACCCATGTGTCAAACCTTATGTTAGGCACCATACAGAAAAAGTTAAATGAAGATTTTACTCAGTATGTCAGTTGCAGCATGATAGAAAATTTATTTTAAAAGTGTTATTTGAGGTAGAAAGTGATAAATCTAGACCATAGATTTTACTAAGATTTGGTTGGAGGCCATAGCTAGAAACCAACAGAGGAAATAGATATAAGAACAAAGATAAATAGTTCATTAGGAAAGATAATGTAGTTTCATCAAGAAAATATATACTAGCACCTACAAGGAACATGAGTGGGAAGAACCTTCAGAGCATTTGGTTTTAGAAAAAACAGGGCTGAAGGGAAGAGTGAATTACTGCAAAATTATACAACAGAGTACATACCAGACTGAGAAAATATATAATGAATTAAACTTGATATAAATTATAAGTTATATGGGCACAAGTTATACAAATGTAGTAGGAGATCAACAATCAAGACATCTCATTTGGTCAAATCCTATTTGAGAAATTCAGGACTTTGCTTCCAAAATGTGTTTCTCTCTGAGAGTGTAGAAAGTAACTTGTGGAAACTACTTCTCTAATAGGAACTAAAGAGTCAGTTAAATAAAAATGTCAAAACCTTGATGAAAAATAACCATATAACTCTGGGCTTTGCAATAGCTGGTAAAAGTGGGAATTGGCCAATTCAAGAATATACAATTTGGGGAAAACCAGATTCCAAGATATTAAAAGAAAGGCAAGATTGATTCTATAAGGGACATTACTGGAGTACTCAGCTCAGTTGATCGAGACTGAACCAATGGACCCCAAAGGTCTTTACACAAAGCCACCCAACCACCACTATCAATCATAGCAGATTTATTTAATACATAGAAGCAAACAAAAAGAGGTAGCCAAAAGGGGAGACAAATATAATGCCCCAAATAAAAGAACAGGAGCACTCTCCAGAAAAAGAGATAAATGAAATGGAGGCAAGCAATTTATCAGATATAGAGTTCAAAAAGTGGTCATAAGGATGCTCCACAGCATAAAAAAGGACATAGAAATCATAAAAAAGAAATAAGAATACAATAGATGAAATAAAGAATACACTGGAAGTAGTAAGCAGCAGGCTGGGTGAAGCAGAGGACCAAATCAGTAATTTGGAATACAAGGTCCAAAAAAACATCCAATCAGAGCAGCAGAAAGAAAAAAGAATTTTAAAAATGAGGATAGGTTAAGAGACCTTTGGAAGAACATGAAGCATAACAATATCTGCATCATAGGGGTACCAGAAGGAGAAGAGAGAGAGCAAGGGATCAAGAATTTAGTTGAAGAAATAATGACTGAAAACTTCCCTAAACTGGTGAAGGACAAAGAGACACAGTCCAGAAAGAGCAGAATTCCAAACAAGATGAACCCAAAGAGGCCCACACCATGACACATCATAAATGAAATGGCAAAGTTTAAGACAAAGAGAGACTCTTAAAAGCAGCAAGAGAAAGACAGTTAGTAACCTACAAGGGAACTCACATAAGACTGTCAACAGAAACCATTTCAGGCCAGAAAGAATTGGCATGAGATATTCAAAGTGATGTAATATGTACAATAAATCATCTCTTCTGTCTTAGCTGAAGAAAAATAATAATAATAAAATTGAAGGAAAGATAAAGAGCTTCTCTGACAACAAAAACCTAAATGAGTTTGTTACCATTAAAACAGTATTACCAGAAATGTTTAAGAGACTTCTAGAAGAAAAAGAAGAAGAAGAGAAAGGACCATAGATAAAAGAATAAAATGGCAATAAATACATAACTATCAATAATCATTTTAAATGTAAATTATTTAAATGCTCTAATCAAAAGATATAGGGGAGCTGAATGGATAAGAAAGGACCTGCAACCAAGACTATCATTTAAAACTAGAGGCCTGGTGCATGAAATTCATGCACCAGTGGGGTCCCTCAGCCTGGCCTGTGCCCTCTCACAATCCAGGACTCCTCAAAGGGTGGGGATCAGGCCTAAACGGCAGCCCCACATCCCCTGAGGGATATAGCAGTGCGTGAAGTGGCAGGTGTCTGGAGAAGAGCCCAAGCTGGGGCCAGGCGCTGCGCTGCTCCTGCTCATCCTGGCCCCGCTGCACATACCGCGGCTGCTTGGTATCACTGCTGCGGAGGTGAGAGAGGCTCCTGCAGCAGCAACTGCGCTCGCCAGCCATGAGGCTGGCTTCTGGCTGAGCAGTGCTCCCACTGTGGGAGCACACTGACCACCAGGGTCATAATGGTCACTTAGGCTTCTATATAGAGAGATTGAAGGAGCTTGGTCTTACTTACTGCTATCTTCTTAGAAACCTCTGTGCCATGAGAGCCAAGTGGAGGAGAAGCGAATGTGCAGGCTGAAGTGCCAAAGAAGGAAGATGAGGCAGAGGTCCAAGTAAGCCACTAGCTTGTGTACCTGTGGAAGCTACAGGAACAGAAATAAGGGAAGCCAGAGGCCAGGGATACTGGTGCAAATTGCTGAACTGCATACCTGCTATCTATGATGGATCTAGAACATACATGTCATCTGATCACCACAATAGCCTTTTGAGAGACCCACCCTGCTCTTACAAAAACAGTTTTTTTAGCCATTTGTCCTGTACATGTGACATTCTGTTCTCAGTTGTGGCTGAATGTAATATGCAAAATAAATCATCTCTTCTGTCTTAGCTGAAGAAAAAAAAATAATAATAAAATTGAAGGAAAAATAAAGAGCTTCTCAGACAACAAAAACCTAAATGGGTTTGTTACCATTAAACCAGTATTACCAGAAATGTTTAAGAGACTTCTAGAAGAAAAAGAAAAAGAGAAAGGACCATAGTTAAAAGAATAAAATGGCAATAAATACATAACTATCAATAATCATTTTAAATGTAAATTACTTAAATGCTCCAATCAAAAGATATAGGGGAGCTGAATGGATAAGAAAATAAGATGCATATATATATATATATATATATATATATATATATATATATATATATATATATATGCTGTCTACAAGAAACCCACCTCAGAACAAAAGATACACACAGACTAAAAGTAAAGAAATGGAGAAAGATATGTCATGCAAATGGAAAGAAAAAAGAAAGCTAGATCAATAATACTTACATCTGACAAAATAGACTTTAAAATGAAGCCATCATAAGAGACAAAGAAGGACACTACATAATGATAAAAGGAGCAATCCAAAAAGGAAACATAATCTTTGTAAAGATTTATGCACCCAATATAGGAGCATGTAAATATGTAAAGCAAATATTAATGGGCATTAAGAGAGAATTTGACAGTAATACAGTCATAGTAGGGGATTTTAACACCCCATCCACATCAATAGATAGATCTTCCAGACAGAAAATCAAGAAGACTATAGTGGCTTTAAATGACACACTAGATTAGGTAGATTTAATTGATATCTTCAGAACATTTAACCCAAAAGCAGCAAAATATACATTATTTTCAAGTGCACATAGATATCTAGGATAGACCACATTTTAGGACAGAAAATAAGTCTCAATAAATTTAAGAAGATTGAAATCACATCAAGCGTCTTCTCTGACCACAATGGTATAAAACTAGAAATTAATTACTTTAAACACACACACACACACACACACACACACACACACACAAGAAGGCTAAATAACATATTACTAAGCAATGGATGAATTAACAATGACGTCAAGGAAAAAAAAATCAAAGATATCTTGAGACAAATGAAAATGAAAACACAACAAACCCAAAGTCTATGGGATACAGCTAAAGCAGTCCTAAGAGGGAAATTCATAATGATATAGACCTCTACCTTAAGAAACAAGAAAAATCTCAAACTACCTAACCTTACACCTAAGGGAACTAGGAAAAGAACTATAAACAAAGCCCAAAGTGAGTAGGAAAAAAAAATAACATAATAAATATCAGAGCATAAATAAATAAAATAGAGTAAAAAAATACAAAATATTAATTAAACTAAGAGCTGGTTCTTTGAAAAGATAGACAAACCTTTAATCAGACTCATCAAGAAATAAGGAAGAGGACCCAAATAAATAAAAACAGAAATGAAAAAGAAGTAACAACTGACACCACAGAAATACAAAGAATTGTACAAAAATATTATATGCAACCAATTACTAACAAATTGGACAATCTGAAAGAAATGGATAAATTCCTGGAATCATACAATCTTCCTAAACTGAATCTGGAAGAATCCGAGAATGTGGACAGACAGATACACCTAATGAAATTGAAGCCGCAATAAAAAAAATTTAAAAATCAAACAAACAAAACTGCTGACTGGATGGCTATACTGGTGAATTTTACCAAACATTAAAAAAAAAAAAAGAACTAACATCTATGCTTCTCAAACTATTCCAAAACATTCAAGAGGAGGGAAGACTCCCAAGCTTATTTTATGGGGCTAGATAAGGAAATACCACTGACTAACATAGATGCTAAAATCCTCAACAAAACATTAACAAATCAAATCCAGCAATACATTAAAAAGATCACACATTATGATCAATTAGGATTTATTCTAGGGATACAAGGTTGTTACAATACACACAAATCAATAAACATGATATACCACATAAGCTAAAAGAAGGATAAAATCACATGACCATATCAATAGATGCATAAAAAACACTTGATAAAATCTAGTGCCCATTTATGATAAAAACTCTCAGCAAAGTGGGAATAGAGGGAACATACTTCAACATACTAAAGGCCATTTATGACAAACCGACAACCAACATCACATTCAATGGGCACAAATTACAAACATTCCCCTTAACGTCAGAAACGAGCCAGTGATATCTGCTTTCACCACTCTTATTACACATAGGACTAGAGGTTCTAGCCACAGCAATCAGACAAGAAAAAATAAAATTCATCCAAATTGGAAAGAAAGAAGTAAAACTATCATTATTTGCAGATGGCATGATACTATATCTAGAGAACTATAAAAATTCCACTAAAAAACTGCCAAAACTAATAAATGGAATCAGTATAGTAGGATGATACAAAATAAATATCCAGAAATCAGTTGTATTTTTATACACCAATAATGAACTATCAAAGGGAAAGTAAAAAAAAAAAAAAAAAAATCCCATTTACAATTGCATAAAAAATACCTATAAATTAATTGAACCAAGGATGTAAAGACCTGTACTCAGAAAATTATAAAGCAATGAAGAAAGAAATTGAAGAAGATATAAATAAGTAAAAGCATATACTGTTATATACTGTGTTCATGAATTGGAAGAATTACATCATTAAAAATCCATACTTCCCAAAGCAATCTATATATTCAATATAATTCCAATTAAAATACCAATAACACCCTGGCCATGTAGCCTCAGTGGGTTGAGCATCATCCCATGCACCAAAAGTTTGCCAGTTTGATTCACATGCTCAGGTTGTGGGCTCAATCCCCAGGAGCTGGCATGCAGGAGGCAGCAGATTGATGTTTCTCTCTCACATCGCTGTTCCTCTTTCTCTCTCCTTTCCTCCTGCTCTAAAATCAATAAAACCATATTTTAAAAAATAAAAATAAATAAAATACCAATGGCATAATCTCACAGATCTAGAACAAATATTCCAAAAATTTATATTGAACCACAAAAGACCCCGAAGCACCGAAGAAATTTTGAGAAAGAAGAAAAAGTTGAAGGAATCATGCTACCTGTTATCACACTATACTACAAGACCATAGTAATCAAAACAGCATGATACTGGCATAAAACGAACATATAGAACAATGGAACAGAGTAGAGAGCCCAGAAATAAATCCATGCCGTTGTGGTCAATTAATGTTTGTCAAAGGAGGCTAAAACATACAATGAGGTAATGACAGTCTGTTCAATAAATGGTGTTGGAAAAGTGAACAGATATGTGCAAAAAAAATGATACTAGATCACCTTCTTACACCATATACAAGAAGAAACTCAGAATGGATTAAAGACTCAAATGTTAGAACTCAAACCATAAAAATCCTAGAAAATAAGGCAGTAAAATCCCAGACATTTCTCATAACAGTATTTTTTCTGGGCAAGGGAAATAATGAAAAAATAAACAATGGTGCTATATCAAACTAAAGCTTCTTGCACAGCAAAGGAAACCATCAACAAACTGCAAAGACAGTCCATTGAAAGAGAGAACATATTGCCAATGATACATCTGATAAGGGGTTAATATCCAAAATTTGTAAAGAACTTATATATCTCAACACCAAAAAAACAAACAATCCAATTTAAAAATGGATAAAGGCCCTGAATAGATACTTCTCCACAGAGGATATAGAGATGGCCAATCTATACATATAAAACCCTAATATGCAAAATATACTGAATAGCAGAAGAACCAAACAACCGAACAACCAAACAACTGGTCACTATGACATGCACTGACCACCCACTGCCACACGCGGAACAGGTGGGCGTTGGCTGCAGCGGGATGGTGGAGCGGGTGAGCAAGGGTGCCAGACCAAGTCAGGGCACCAGTCGCTGTCATCGGGGCAAGCCTCTGCTGGTTACTAAAATTTCTTTGCTCCCACTTGCCATGGTCCCACCCAGCGCTCGCACCCGCTGCTGGTACCTGGTACTGGCCCTGATCACTTGGTACCATCAGTGGGTACGAGTGGCGGCTGCCAGCCCTGATCACCCCTGAGGGCTTCTCCACCTCTTCCTGCTCCTGAGGGGAGATTGGGGCCAGCAGCTGCCTCTCGCACCAGCTGCCGGCAATGGCCCTGCTCACACTCGTTGCCAGTGCCAGAGCCACCAATAGCACCCAATGCCAGCGCCAGCCCTGCTTGCACCCAAAGCCAGTGCAGAGCTGCCACTCAAACCCACTGCTAGCTGCTGGTGCCCAGTGCCAGTCCTGATCCCTCTGTGTTATCAGTGGATGAGAGTGGCAGCTGCCAGCCCCAATCACCCCTGAGGGCTTCTCCACCTCTCCCTGCTCCTGAGGGGGCATCAGGGAAGCAGCCACCACTTGCACCTGCTGCTGGAGCCAGCCCCAATTGCTCCACACCATCAATGGGTGCCAGAGGGCTGGTGCCTCAGTGAGTGGGAGTGGCGGTGGCAGGAACAGGGCTGCTGGCAGAGAAGGGACCAGGGGCTGAAGCAGGAGGGGATGGGCAGGGGTGCAGAAGATGGGCCAAGACCTTCCCCTGTGCCCACCACAGACTTGCAGCCAACAGTTCCTTTCAAGGTGCACGAATTCATGCACTGGGCCCCTGGTAGATATATGAAAAGATGTTCAATGTCACTAAGCATCAGAGAAATGCAAATTTAAACTACAATATCACTTCATACCTGTCAGAATAGCTATCATCAATAAATCAACAAACAAGTATTGGTGAGAATGTAGAAAAAAGGGAACCCTCTTAAACTGTTAGTGTGAATGCAGATTGCTGTAACCACTATGGAAAACAGTACGAAGTTGCCCACCAAAATTAAAAATGGAACAGCCTTATAACCCAGCAATTCCACTTCTGGTAATTCATCTGAAGAAACCTGAAACACTAATTTGAAAGAATATATGCATTCCTATGCTCATTGCAGCATTATTTACAATAGCCAAGTTTTGGAAGCAGCCCAAGTGTCCATCAATAGATGAATGGATAAAAAAGGTGTGGTACATTTACTCAATGGAATATTACTATGCCATAAAAAAGAAGGAAATATTACCTTTTGAGACAGCATGGACGGACCTGGAGAGCATTATATTTAGTGGGGAGGAAAAAACAGTCAGAGAAAGACAAGTACCATATCATTTCACTGATACGTGAACAAAATAAACAAACAAAATAGAAACATACTCATAGATAAAGAAAACAGACTGACAAGTGTCAGAGGGGAGGGGGCTTACAGAGCTGGATAGAAAAGGTGAAGGGATTAATAATAAAAAAATAACAGGATAAAACCTTATAGACACAGACAATGTTATGGTGATTACCAGAGGGAAAGGGGTGGAGGAGGTATAAGAGGGTAAAGGGGGGATAAATAGTGATGGAAGGAGACTTGACTTGGTGTAGTGAACACACAATATAATATACAAATGATGTATTACAGAATTGTACACCTGGAACCTATGTAATTTTATTAACCAACTAGAAGCCCAATGCATGAAGATTTGTGCTAGAATGGGCTTTCCTTTCCCTGGCTGCTGGCACTGCCTTTCCACTCAGGCCCCAGAGCCACCTCTTTCTGCTCCAGCCCCAGCTTCCCATGCTGCCCAGAGGCCCTGAGAGACTGGGGGTGGGGCAGAACACCTGCGTCAAGACAATATAAGCATCCCACCCCCGTCACTCGGCACCTGTGTATGCAAATTAGCCACCATCTTTGTTGGGTTAATTTGCATATCACTCCTGATTGGCTGGTGGCGTAGCAGAGACACAATCAATTTACATGTTTGTCTATTATTAGGTAAGATGTCACTCCAATAAATTCAATTTAAAGGGAAAAAATGATTTATTCTATACTCTGGTCTCCATAAATAACCACATATTTAGAAGATTTTAAAAATAATTTTCATTATATAGCATGAATCCCAATTAAAAGAATAAGGAATGGATTCAAATAAGTGTTATATGGGTGTGTGTTTTTTTCAAAACTGAAATAGGTAGGAGAGAAGCCTGTATGAGGAGACACTAGTGTAAGTGTTCAGGAGGATCTCTGGTGAGCTAGGAATTTCTAAACTTGAAGATAACATGCATAAACATAAAAGAAATCTTAGAATTAGAAAAAAAATAGCCCAGCCAGCATGGCTCAGTGGTTGAGCATTGACCTATGAACCAGGAGGTCAAGGTTCAATGCCGGTCAGGGCACATGCCCAGGTTGCCTGCTAGATCCCCAATGTGGTGCATGCAGAGGCAGCCCATCAATGATTCTCTCTCTCATCATGGAGGTTTCTAACTCTCTTCCTCTCCCTTCCTCTCTGAAATCAATAATAAAAATATTTTTTAATGAAAGAAAAAAAATAGTGTGAGGTTGTCTGAAACCCATAGTAAGCTGAGGTTTGCAGAATTATTGGGATAAAGGAAAAAAGAATAAGCAGAAAGGATGGAAGGAAACTGTATACTGAAATCTCTTCAATATCAAAGGGAAGAAATTAAGTAATATCAACTGCAGCTTACAGGCAAGGGAACAAAAATGGAAAGAGCAGTGGTTTGGGCTTCAGTGAAATCGGTTTCTCACCCCCTGGCAGTACCACCTTTACTGTCTTCAGTTTCCATTTCCTTCTTGGTCCTACCAAGCTCTTTATATCAAAGAGCCTACTTGATCTGTACATGGTTGAGCCACACACTTGGTCCACCTCCTTTTCAGTTTTCTAGGTGGAGTCTTTTCTTTTACATTCTAGCTCCTGTAGCTCTTCAACCCTCTTAGAGTCCTTTTACTCTGGAGTGTTTAGGTGAATAAGGACAAATTAAAAATAAGACAATTTTTCCAGTTGAAAATAAAAAAGATTTCTTTCTTTTCCTTTTTCTTTGAGCATTCACCTTAGAAAACAGAATTGTGAGTACTTTCTCATCTCTTTGAACTGTATATTAATTCTTTTGATGACCAGAGGGGCCTTTTGTCAGCTAGCCTTTGTCTGTTTTATGACCCAGAATGTCTTTCTCAAGGACCTGGGAGCCATCTGTTTGAAATGCAAACATCAAAGGAGATAGCATCCCTATCTTCTAGTCTTTATTGAAGGATAGGAGCCTAATTTTTATGGGCACCTTGCTCCCAGTTGCAAAACTACCTCCTGTTATAAAGAGATGAGAAGTTTGTTTTTCTTCTAGATAAAGCAATTTAGCTATCACAGATGGCCACCCCAATTACCAGGTGAAGTTAGGATGAATTATGTGTGACAAATGGTATTGTCAAGTTTATCCTGAAAACACTACTATTAGGTTGCATCAGCTTGGCGACACAAGGAGGTGTGAGTTCTTTCTATCTTTATATTCTACTAGAGGCCCATTGCAGTCCCGGCTTCATCCAGAATGTCATCCGGACAGTCATTCGGCTGTTTGGTCTAATTAGCATATTAGCTCTTTATCATATAGGATTAGTGGATTGCCTGTGATGTGCAGCACACTGTATCTTAATGCTTATTCAATAATAAAGTGTTTTCTTTCTCTGCTACCTTTGTCAAGAGGATTTTTGGGTTGAGAGAAGATTTTGTTTTCAATTCTTTTTCTCCAACATGCACCAGTCATTCTTTTCCTGATGCCTCATTGAAAATTAACATGCAAATATATGTTGTGGCAGGATGCAAAAGACACCCTAAAAAATTTATGCCTATAGGGAAGGAGGTAAACTTATAATACACTTAGTTTGGGAGTTTTGCTTTATTCAATCTCAGCATCTTCAGTGCTATATTTATTATTATCGAACTAAAAATTCTTAAAATAGCTTTTTTTTTTCTTTGCTTGTTTCCAAGTAAAGGTCAGAACTGACCTTAAGTTTAGTTTTTGTTCTGAGAAAAAGAAACAAGTGATCCAATTAATAATGTTGAAATGACACCTGGAAATTTTCCCCAATTAAAAAATATATATATATTTAGGTGTTTTTATTTGTATATCTGAATATTGAACATTGGCCATCTACATAACAGAAGAGTTGAAGGACAGGGAAATAGAAAAACACATCAATGGGGTGTTTGAAGACGAGTTCTTGGCTCTGCATTTAACTAGCTATATGACCTTGGCTGTTCACCAACATTGCTTCCCTCTTCCTGTTAGCTAGGTACAAAGATTGTCGTCTTTAGCCTTTTGAAGTCAGGTGTGGCCATGTAACTTTTGTTGGTACTGCAATGTGAGTGGAAGAGATGTGTCACTTGTGGGTAGAAGCTTCAACTTACTACTGCCTGATGCCAACTGTCCTTTTGCTTGCTGTGGTAATCATGTAAGCATGTGTAAAGAGGGTGCCCCTGCCAGTCTGGCTCCCTGAGGAGGGATTGAGAAGAGCTGTGTTGGACATGCGCCATGAGTAAGAAATAAGTTTTTGCTGTGTTAAGCCACGGGGTTTTGGAGTTCTTGTTACAGTGGCATAACCCTGTCCATCTTGACTACTCGGATGACCTTGAACAAGCCTCAGCATGTGTGGGAGACCCAGTTTCCCATGAGTAAGATGAAAGATTTAGAATCAATAGATTTTTTTCAAGAATATTTCTTTTCCAGCAGCAGATTTCAAAAGAAATCCTCCAGTAAACTTAAAGTGTAAATGGATGCACAGAGAGCTGGGTGTCCTCTAGGTGAAAAACACTGGGTAAAGACCTCTACTGTTTTGTCCAGCCCTAGCACAGTACAGATCTCTTAGATGACTCGGAGTCTGGCAATTCTGGACAGCTCTGCTGACTTCTCTCTCACTGGAGCAAATCTGACCAGTATGAATTTCAGTGGCACAAACCAGCACAAACCCTGGGATTTCCATTCCTAGGTAAGGCTAACATCATGATCCTGGCTTATGGAACAATCTGTGGGATCTGATTGAAATGGCCTTCTGGTTTCCCCTTGACACACTGTGACAAAGGCAGCTAAGGTGGCCCACCTACTCCTTGCCAGGAAGCCAGACATGCAGATGATGCTAAATTCCGTTACTAATGCTAGGGTGGACTCAAGTGACCTCTGTAAGGGAGGCATCGGAGACCCCTATCAGTGAGCGTGATGATGTGTCAGAGGCTCAGAGAAGAACTGTTAAAATGGACATAATGTAGCCTTTTGAGCTACCAATGATTTGGTGGGGTGAGATGGGCAATGAATTATGAACTTTTTCTAGGACAGACCTGCATGACTCCTGAAATCTCTCTCTTCCTCTCCTAGTACTCATAGTGGTCAAATGAGTCCTGGATTCACACAGGTCTGGGTTTGAATCCCAATTCATCTACTAGTTGACCAGGACATGTACCCCAAGGACTCTGTGACTCAATTTCTCCTACTGTAAAACAGAATAACAATTATTTGCTAAATGGTTGTGAGGTTAAATAAGAATAAACATGCAAAACACTTGTCACCTATTTCTCACTTCCACCCTCCCAACTCCTGTTCCCTTTAGTTTCCATTTATTTGACAATTCCTATGATGCATCTTTCCGTTTAACATATTTGTTATGTCTTCAGAATTGTTAATTGTTTATTTGAAGCTCTGTGAGCATCATTTTGCACTCTTAGGTTCAGGGGACATTGGAAAGTTCTATCTTTCAATATTTTACGAGGATGTGTGTTCGAGATCCACCTTACCTGTCACCCAGTGGTATAGCTGACTAGTTGCATGCTTTAACTACAAGGAGGTCTTGGAGCACGGTCAAATGTGTTTATCTGACAAATAAATTTTAAAACTTTTCATGTGCTGGGCTGGACATGTGGGGAAGATGAATGATAGGGCATCCTCAGCAAGGGGAAGAAAAATTTCCAGAGTGTCCTGATTCAATGGCATTCACCCTTCGTTTGCTGCATGAGGTAGAAATGGCTGCCAGGAATCAGGTTCAGAGATCCTAAGAGGTCCTGGTTGTGACCTGGAGAGGTCACTTTGATTTAACGTGGAAGCCACATCTAACGAGAGGGCCTGGGTGTGGGATGGGTGACAATGCAATAAAAACAGAACACAATTTAGAACCAGAGGACCTAGGCTTGGTCCTTGACTTCAGTACTGACCTGGAGGAAATTTTATAATATTGTTGATCCTCAGTTTACTCATCTTAGACCTACAAACTTTAAGGAGCCCTATGCCACATGATCACATCCCAATATCATCATTCCAGTACTTGTATGAAAGTATGTCTGTAAAAAGGAGATAACATTACTTAAGAGCAATATTCTGTGCACTGAAAAAAGATAATATATGTGAAAAATACTTTGTGACTCTAAACTACTGTGTAATGGCTAGGAGTTATGATGATCACCCCCACATCTGTTATAGGGTAAATATAAGGGTAATACTTTAGAAGTAGTCCTCGGACCACATCAAGCAAGAGGCCTCAAGGGCAATGCCTTTGAGGCAGGGCTGTTACCTTTGGCTGTACCACTGTCTAATATACTCGACATGACTCCTGTTTGGTGATTGTGGAACTCAAAGTACAGTCGTGATGAGCAACTTGGTAAGTATTTTGTAGAAAATGGTAACAGAGTTGAGATGAGAATTTATACTGAGTGCATCTCTGTATCCTGGTTAGTCCACTAGTGATAAGAGAGTGGATTTGAGATAATACATAGTTGGCATAAACACATAATAGCACTGTAGTAATACCCATGTGAATTTTTACATGTCTATATTGTGGTTTTCCAGAGAACATGTGCCAGATAAAATGCAATCCCCTCAATGAATATTGAGAACATTTGGGAAGTGAATGAGAGGTTATTATTTTTCCTCAAGTCTTATATTATACACCTATTGTTTAAATGCTATTGGGATTTGTGCTATTTCCATCCGTGGAAATTGTCACCTGTTAAAGTATTTACCAGCCGCTTGTCATTTTATACAACAATGTATTGAGCATTTCTGTGCTTAAGCTATGCTGTTAGAGAGCCATGGATGATTTTCCCCCCTTGATATTTTATCGTGAAAAATTTCAATCATGGAGAAAAATTAAAATAATTTTATAATCAACTTATACAATTCCATATTTAAACATGTCTATTCGCCTATCATTCCATCAACCCATCTTATTGTTCTCCCTAAATACTTGAGCATGTATATAAAAAAACCACAGGAGGTTTTTGAGCATGGGTATAATAAGACTCAAGTTGCATATTATGCAAATGACTCCTAGGAAAATATGAATGCGATGATTGGTGTTGGGGATTTGTCCTTGAAATTGTGCCTTTCTCACTGCCTCTGTCCTTTCTTCTCTTATTTTTGGGAGAATCAGTCATTGACTAATGTGGTAAGAAGGGCAAAGAGTTTCCATAAAGTGAATGAGAGAGTTCAGATTGGTGCTGATCTAAACAGACATATTTTCATACAAGTACTGGAATGATGCTATTGGGATGTGATCGTGTGGCATAGGGCTTCTTGAGTTTGTAGGTCTAATTTATCCATATTATCATTTTCCAAAGTGTACACGTACTATGCTAGGAGTTTTATATGTGTTGTATTTTGTCACATATAAAAAAAAAAGTTTTATATGTGTTAGCTTTTGTCATGCCTGCAACAGCTCTTTGAGGCATGACTATTCCCATTTTTCTGATGTGTACACTAAGTATCAGAGTGTTTAAGTCACTTGCTTGAATTACTTGGCTGGGTGGTGGCACAGCTGGACTCAGAATCTGGAAACAATGTTCTTTCCCCTTATTGGCTGTTGCCCAAAGCTGGCACTAATTTTACCACTTAAAGTCACAGGGTTTTAGAAGGAAGTGTTATAAGAGCAAAGGAGACCAGCAAAAATTGTATCTCTTCTAATAGGCAAATTATAGGATCCAACAGTCCCATGGTAGTAATTATCCATGTTCCTTTCAGTCTGTGGATATTGGTGAGGAAAGATTTCCCTCTTGAGCAGTGTGCAGAATTGCTGTTGCTAGCACAGATATGCACTTCTCTCCTGATTTGGCCTGTGCTTATCTAACTGGCCTCTATTCACCAACATTATTCTTTCTCTCCCATTTAAGGCACTCACTGCCCTTCATGGCCTAACCTTGAAGATTTTCCAACCTCATCAGGGACTACAGTACTTTCCCAATGCTCATATCCTAGTAATATAAGGTCAGGTTAGGGACTTATTTTAATGAGGCCAATGCTCTCAATATATGAGTCAACTTTATTTGTTTGGAGATAAGAGGTGGGAAGAAATAAGGAGAGTTTCTTATACCTAAGAAATTTACATTGGCCTCTTTTTAAAAAAATAGTGATAAAAACCATGTAACATAAAATTTACCATCTAAACCCTTTTTAATTGTCCAGTTCAATGAAGTTAAGTATGTTTATATTGTTGTGAACAGATCTTCAGAACTTTTTCATCTTAAAAACTAACACTATATACCCTTAAACAACAACTCCTCATTTTCCCTGCCCCTAATCCCTAGCAAGCTACTTCTGTGAGTATGACTGCCTTAGATACCTCATATAAATGAAATCATATACTATTTGTTGTGTGTGTGTGTGTGAGAGAGAGAGAGGGAGAGAGAGAGAGAGAGACTGGCTGATTTTACTTAATATATGTTTTCAAGATTTGGCCATGTCCCATATAACAGTATTTCCTTCCTTTTTAAGGCTGAACAATATTCTATTGTATGTATATACCACATTTTATTTATTCATTCATTTGTAAATAGATATTTGTATTACTTCTATCTCTTGGTTGTTGTGAATAATGAGAATATGAATATGGGCAAATATCTTTTTGGACCCTGATAGTAATTCTTTTGGATAAATAACCAGAAGTTAGATTGCAGTACATATGGTAATTCTAATTTTCATTTTTTGAGGAACTTTTATCTGCTTTCCACAGTGGCTCCACCATTTTACCATTCCCATCAACAATATGCAAAGGTTCTAATTTTTCCACATCCTCTCGAACACTATTTTCTGTGGGGTTTTTTTCCATAGTCGCCATTCTAATGGGTGTGAGGTGATATCTCATTGTGGTTCTGATTTGTATTTCTCTAATAATTACTGATGTTAAATACTTTTTCATGTGCTTGTTGACCATTTGTATACCATCTTTGGAGAAATGTCTATTCAAGTTCTTTGCCCACTTTTAACAGGGTTATTTATTGTTGTTGAGTTGTAGGAGTTATTTGTGTATTATGAATATTAACCCCTTATTAGACATATGATCTACAAATATTTTATCCCATTCCATAAGTTGCCTTTTCACTCTGTTGATTGTGTCCTTTGGTCACATCTGCTTCTATTTTAAAGATCAACTTCTACACTCATTATCAGAAAAGCTTCTAAGATTAGGACTTATTACCTACCTGTTATAATAATGTTATGGTCTTAAGGAAATCCCTCTAACGTATGAAATAATTATTGTGTGAAATGTTTGCTGTGTGGAAACCCCAATACTCTGTAACTTCCAAAATTGTTGAACACCCCACTATCTTGGTGTAAAAGCCTTGAGCCCTTAAAGTGTAAACGCCCTGCTCCTAGCATAAGGCACACCGTCTGGCCCACACTGATAAGGACACAAGTTGTTTACTATGGTCTATATAAGCCTGGGACCTTTCTTCAGTTGACGTCTTCTGCCCGAAAGAGGAGGACTCCACGTCGCTCCACGAGACAAGCCCCTGACTTCTCTGCTGTGTGAGCCTGAACCAACTGCGGCCGCCTGTCTGTCTCTGTCTTTGTCATCCATCTTGTGGTGTGCATCACCAGGTGTCCTTTGCTGGAGCCTAGGACCCACTAGGAATAGGTAAATAAACCCTGAGTGATTGCATACTAATTCTGACTTGTGTGTCATGTGTTCAGTTCAGCTCAGCTGTCTTGACATTGAAGTACCAGGGGATAGGCCATTATTGCTGACTCCTGGTCACCTGTGTTTAGACAGATAATTAATTGGGGGCAATATTGGGACACTACCTCTGATATAGCACATGATACATTTAACTATTTATCATTTAATTAAGATCTTTAAAGGCATGTACTGCATACTATTCAACTTTGTACTATTTAGTACCTAGATCAATAAATGTTTAAATTGAAAATGAAATTTGTTTCCCCTCTTTCCCCATTACCACTCATCTACATACTTGGGCTTCCATCACCCAGTCTACTCCCTCCCCATTCTGGGGCCATCAGAGCAGGCCAGTTTATTAGTTAGGGCTAAAGTGGTAGAGTTTCAGCAGGGAGAACTCTTAGGAACAGGAAGTGGTCACCATCCAGTTCCATTGGGGAAGCAGTTTTTAAAGTCTGAAGATTCTGGTGATGTGACTTCAGCTCTTCATGAGGAATAAGGTAGTCAGAGATCTTTCTCTATCTCAGGACAGCTATACTAGCAAATTCTTGGTTGGTCATCATTGGGTTTTCATTTTTGTGGTTTCTATAACACCTAGCATAGAGCCAGGCATGGAGAATACCACTATATTCCAGGAAGTATAAAGAATGTTGGGCAAGAAGTCAAAAGATTTGGATTAATCAAAGAGATGCCACTTATAAGAGACCAGAGGCCTGATGCATGAAGATTCATGCAAGAATGGGCCTTCCTTCCCCTAGCTGCCAGCATTGCCTTTGCTCCAGCCCGGAGCTGCCTTTCCGCCTCCCCACACTGCCCAGAGGTCCGGAGCGGCTGGGGTGGTGTGGAATGCCTGTGTCGTTGCCATGGTGATGACACAAGCGTCCTGCCCCTGACCACTTGGCACCTGTGTATGCAAATAAACCTGTCATCTTTGTTGGGTTAATTTGCATACTCACTCCTGATTGGCTGGTGGGAGTCATGAAGGTACAGTCAATTTGCATCTTTCTCTTTTATTGGTGTAGATATGACCTTGGGCGAGTCATTAACCTCTCAGACAATTCATTTCCTTGCCTGTAAAAGGAAAGTTTTGAGCTCAGACCTCTTTCTGGTTTCATAATTAATCTGTGATTCTCATAGGCATTTCCTGATTATTCATGCAATTGAAGTGCCAACTTGCCTTTTCATCAGATTTGCCATTCTTGGAGTTCTTTAACTGGTCTGTAATAGCTGGGGTTTGTTTGTTTGTTTGTTTTTACATTTCTGAAGAGAAAACAGACAGAGTTGCTAGGGTAACTAATATCTCTTAATAATCTTGATATGAGTTATTGTAATATCTGTGATACAGCATCCCTTTATAAAAGGACACATATTTAATTGCTACCTGCACTATAGCTTTACAATGGGCCTAGAGGCTATTAAATTCATACTAACTATGGCACCATTTTCCTTTCTTTATTGACTCTAACAAATGCTAAATATGATTTTGTACTATGTTGGCATTTTTTTATTTAGTTCCCAGATTTTAAGGTGACTGGAGGGACTGATTAAAAGTTTCCATATAGCGATAGTGTTGATAGATTGAATTGCTTTATTCTTTGCCCCTTAAATTTTGGAAAATTGTATATAGTGTTTGAAATGTCTCAGAGGTATAGAAATAAATACTTGATTATTTGTTCAAAAGGATTATGGGATAGTGTGATCTGGACAGCAAAGAATCTTTAGCTATAGTTGCTATTCCCTATGGGATCCTGCTGCTGTCAATTATATTAGGGAAGAGTGCAAAGTCATGGTGTGTCATTGCTAAAAATAGTCCAGACAGTGGATCAGTTCCAAGTCACTGCTTATGCTGCAGCTGCCTTGTTTTGTTCAACCTAATCCTGTAGCCAGAGATTCAGTCACCACCACCCCAAGATTCCCCAACACACACCATACACATACCATACCATACCACACTGTCATACACATATTGCATACTACACCACACACACACACACACACACACACACACACACCACTCACATCACTCACACTACACATACAGAGCAACTGAGAGATGTGATGCATGACTGAGCATCTGTGTGTGAAATAGGAGGTCCACAAGCAAGGGCAGTTAATTAAGGCAACCCATGTGCTATTGGGGACCTGTAGGCCTCTCTTCCTCCACTTCTGTATGTGTTCTTGCATGTGCTCTCTTGTCAAGGTCTTTGTCTCCTCAGTGCTCAGAGTCTGTGAGTGGAGAATTAAAGGGTTGTTGTGCTATAAAGCACTGTGTCACAGCCTGGTGTGAATTAGGATGTGTTCTGAGGCCGCCAGAGGCCAAATGGGTTCAATCTCCTATGATCCTTTCTGAATGTTGCATCAGGCTATAGCAATGCTGCCTGACAAACTATTTCGTTTTCCTTGAATAACTGACACTCCTCCTGGTATTTTCATCAGCCAAGCCCTTTTCTTATACTTGAGGGCAATGTTTTCAGGAGCCTTGAATCAGTAGAATCCTTCCTAGAAATTTTAACTCCTTGTCATTTTGATCCAATGCCCTGGTAATCCATCTTTGTGGGTTTTGGGCTGGCTGAACAGAGGGCAGATAAGAAATTACATGTCATCTAGTGCATAAAGGCAATCTCCTTCTGCATCGATTCATTCATCAGACATTGCGTATGGAGAGGTGAGGGTGAGATTCAGAGCACATTGGAAAAATCCTGCGATTTTTAATTTCAACATTTTTATACCCTCAAGGTAGGGGGAGAATGATGGGTTGAGTGTGACAAAAACAGTTTTCTTCAGGTCCTGCATAGATGGCGTGTGGGTTTCCTAAGGCTTCTGCAACATAGTACCATGAACAGGGTGGCTTAAAACTATTCTCTAAGAGTTATGGAGGCCAGAAGTCCAAAAGCAAGTTATTAGCAGGTCCCCGCTCTCTCTGAAGGCCCTAAGGGAGATTCTGTTCCATCACTTTCTCTGGTCTCTGGCATTGGCAACAATCCTCAGAGTTTCTTGGTTTGTAGATGTTTCACTCCAATCTCTGCCTCTGTCATCATCCGGCATTCTTCCTGTGGGTCTCTCTATGTTTCTGATCTTTTGTTTGTGTGCTTATTTGTTTTTAATCCTCACCTGAATATATTTTTTCCATTGCTTTTCAGAGAGAGTGGAAGGGAGGGAGGGAGAGAGGGGGATAGAAAGAGCTAGAGGGAGAGACCCATCAACTGGTTGCCTCCTATAGGCGCCCAGACAAGGGGCAGGGCGTGAACCTGAAATCCAGGCACATGCCTTTGATCAGGAATTGAGCCTATCACCCTTCAGTATTCAGTTCAACACCTAGCTACTGAGCCACATCAGCCAAGGGGTGTTTTATCTTCTTGTAAGAATATCAGTCATATTAGATTAGGGCCCACCCTAATTGAGTATAACTTCATCTTAACTTCATTAAATCTGAAAGACCCTATTTCCAAACGAGGCCATATTCACAGGTACTGAGTGTTATATAGCCTTTGTGGGGACATCACTCAACTATGACAGATGGGCTGGCAGGTGAGGCTGGCATCCACACTCTTCAAACTTCTATCAAAACCTAGACAGAAATAATTGCATTTTCTTTATGCTGAGATTTATCAAACTTTTTGAATCTGTGAGTTTATTGCTTTCATTAAATATGGAAAAATTGTGGCCTTTATTTCTTCAAATATTTTTTCCATCTACTCTCTCTCTTACATTCCTTATGAATTCCAATTACACGTATAGAAGGCCACTTGAGTTCCACAGGTTACTGATGCTCTGTTAATTTTGGGGGAGGTTTCTGTTTTCTGTATTTCATTGTGGATACTCTATTACTATATCTTCAAATCCAATAATATTTTGTTTTATAATAGCTAATCTGCTATTAATATCACACAGTGTATTTTTCATCTTAGACATAGTTTTTTGTTATTTGTTGTTAATCCTCACCTGAGGATATTTTTCCATTGATTTTTTTTCTTTTCTTTTTCTTTAATTTTTTTTAATTTTTTATTGTTTTAAGTATTACAAATAGTAGTACATATGTCTCCTTTTTTTTTCCCCCATTGACCTCCCCCCGACCTCCCCTACCCCCCAGTACATGCCTTCACCTGCCCGCCCTCCCCCCGGCCCCAGTGTCTTATATCCATTGGTTGTGCTTATATGCATGCGTACAAGTCCTTTGGTTGGTCTCTTACAGCCCCCCTCGCCCAACCTCCCCTGTCTTCCCAATGTAGTTTGACAGTCTGTTCAATGCTTCTTTGCCTCTGTATCTTTTTCCCACCATTTCTTTCCTTTAAAAAGTTTTGCCTTTGCAGACTAGAAATAAACATATAACAAAACAAAACAAAACAAAACAAAAAAATGTTTGAGTCCCAATTTCAGTGCCCAACAGTTCTGAGTCCCCGTTTCAAGGTCTAACAGTTCCTTATGTGTACATGTCAGCAATGATATCTGGATGGTGGGCACATGGTGGCAATGCGGGTCCGACCCTCTCTGGTTTGGTCCTAGGTAACCTGCAGCGGTGCACAGCTGCTGACTGCTCAGGTGGCAAGGTGTTGTCAGCATCTTCCATCTCTGGACTGTTTTTTCCTCTTGTCTTCGTGGTTGGAACACACCTGTCAATTCCTCTCTGTTGCAGGAATCCACGTGGTCTTGGGGTTGTTTTCTGAAAATATACAAATATATTCTCGACCACAAGTTAATAAAGGAATCTTTTCTATATAATTGATTTGGGATCATTTTATTTTTGTCAAACGATTTTCCTTTGTCTTATTTAGACACCATGTGTGTTTTTAATGGCCATCTTGCTGTTAGCATTACAAATGAAAATTAATTTGGTAAAGTAAAAATTTTCTAGATGTAATTTACTTATACGATATTTTTCCTTACATGATATTGCCCTACTATCCCCCCCTTTTTTTTATTAATGGAGGTTTTTGTAAATTTTATAATGCAGTCTTGATAACTTTAAATTTAAAAAAAAATTTTTTTTGCCCAAAAAATATGACTGCTTTAGGTTCATTGTATATTCAGGAATTTTACCATGAGATGAACTACCAATAGAAATTTTAGTTATTACTTTAAGAACAGCTTTTTGTCCAGTACAATTAAATTTACTTGAATATTCACTTAT
Source organism: Corynorhinus townsendii (assembly GCA_026230045.1). Lineage (NCBI taxonomy): Eukaryota > Metazoa > Chordata > Mammalia > Chiroptera > Vespertilionidae > Corynorhinus > Corynorhinus townsendii. The sequence goes on from JAPDVU010000001.1 coordinate 180,573,639, forward strand.
TTCAATTAGCCTATTTAAATTAATCTGAAAACTTGATTACTATTTTACTGTCAAATTTAATTCTCTACCAACAATCTTAGTTTACCCTGTAAATATTAGTGGGAAGGGTTATTTGCAATCTTGAGTGGGCCCTGAGCATTCCAGATGCTAGGCTGAATTTAGATATTGGGCAGCTGCTGTCAGCCAAGTCTCTTGTCTGTCACTTGTATCTCAATCTGAGCTGGGGCAAGTCTCTTTCTGTTGCCTGGGTCCCGATCTGAGCTGGGTGTGGGAAGCATGAAGCAGCCATGGGGGCAGGAGACCTCCTTCAGAAGGGGCGAGGGTTCAAGCCCCTGCAATGTTGGGGGGGTGAGGGTCTGTGCCCCACTTCTGTTGCCCCCCCCCCCCCAAGTTCTCTCCTGATGGCCCTTCTGCGACTGTGCCTGTCTTAGGTTGTTCCTTCCTTGAGGAATCTTACCCGTCTCTGGCTAACCAGTCATCTTCCGGGGCCAAGCAGGGTGGTGTGAGGTTCAGTTCTGTCTCCTTGGTAGCCTATGCCCCCATGGCCTCCACACCCAGCACCTGCCTTGGGAACCCCTGGCCTGCTGGCAGGGTCCCGGTGCTGATCACATATCTTGGGGAACTCGGGTTTAGAGACAGTGGAAAGGAGGAGAAGAAACAGACAGAGAGAGAAATAACAATGTGAGAGAGATATATCAATTGGTTGCCTCCCTCAAGTGCACCCCAACAGGTACTGTCTGTGTTCATGGGTTATGCATATTTGCATACAAATCTTTGGTTGATCTATTCCCACTCACTCACCTATCCCTGACTTTCCTCTGAGATTCAACAGTCTGTTCCAAGCTTCTATGTCTCTGGATCTATTTTGCTCATCAGTTTATTTTGTTCATTAGATTCCACATATGAGTGAGATCATGTGATACATGTCTCTCTGACTGGTTTATTTTGCTTAGCATAATACTCTCCAAGGTCCCTCCATGCTACCTCAAAGGGTAAGAGATCCTTCTTTTTTACTGCTGCATAGTATTCCATGGCATAAATGTACCACAGCTTTTTTATCCACTCATCTACTGATGGGCACTTGGGCTGTTTCCAGATCTTAGCTATTACATATCGTGCTGCTATGAACATAGGGGTGCATACATTCTTTCTGACTGGTATTTCACGTTTCTTAGAATACATTCCTAGAAGTGGGATCAACTTGGTCAAATGCGAGTTCCATATTTAATTTTTTGAAGGAACTCTATACTATTTTCCATAATGGCTGCACCAGTGTACATTCCTACCAGCAGTGTACTAGGTTTCCTTTTTCTCCACATCCTCTCCAGCACTTAACATTTGTTGATCTGTTGATGATAGCCATTCTGACAGGTGTGAGATGGTACCTCATTGTCGTTTTAATTTGCGTCTCTCTGATGATCAGTGACTTTGAGCATTGTTTCGTATGTCTCTTGGCCTTCTGTATGTTCCCTCTGGAGAAAAATCAAACTCTCTTTTAAACCCACATCCCCTGATACCTTATCTCCAATTATCTGCTCTCCTTTGTAGCAAAGCTTTCCCAAAAACTTGTCTACGTTTGTTTTCATAAATTCCTCTTACCATTTTTAATTAAACCCACTTGAATAAGATGTTTGCCCACATGACCCCACTGAAACTTGTCTAGTAGAGGTTACAAATGCCCTCCGTGATGCTAATTTCAGTGTTATCTCTGTCTTCCTTTCTGAAACTTCCAGAACATTACACTCTTCTAGATTTTCTCCTGTCTCACAGGTCCCTCCTCCTCAGTTTTCTTATAGATTTCTCCTCTTATCTTAATGTGCAGTACCCCAGCACTCTTCCTTAGTTATTCATGCTCCTCAGGAATCTTATCCAGTCTCTTGGCTTTAAATAACTTCTAGCTCCCAACTTCTCTAACTTTATACTCTATCCTAGACATCTATTCGAAATGCCAATCTCATATACCAAACTGCCTACTCAATATGTCCATTTGGTATATATCTGATATCTTAAACTAACAAATTCACAACTCAATTCCTGATGCCCTTCCCCTACCTCCAGAAACCTACTCCACTATCTCAAACATTAACAGCACTATTCTAGTTGCTCAGGTCAAAATTTTTGTTGTTATACTTGATTCCTTTATTTCTCTCATACCCTATATCCGAAGCTGTCTGCAATAGCTGTCACTACCTTCAAAATATGTCCAGAATTTGTCCACTTCTCATTATATCCCCTGCTACCATCCTAATTTAAGCCACTTTTATCTTTTGCCTGGATTACTATGAAGCATTTGAATTGATCTCCCTGCTTCCATGCTTGGCCCCTAAAGTCTACTTTCAAAGCTACAAAGTGATCCTTTTAAAAGCATAAATCAGATATCACTCTGCTCAAGCCTCTAGTGGTTGCCATCCAAATCAGAGTAAACCTAGAATCTTACAAAGCCTCCCATTATCTGGCCTCCTTGCTCATTTCTGACCTTATATCTTGCTGCTTGCCTCTTCACTCACTCTGCTCCAGGTACTCTGGTTTCCTCACTGTTGCTAAAATGGGCCCATTTCTCAAGCCTTTATGCTGACTGTTCCCTCTGCTCAAAATACTTTTCCCACAGATTCCCTCATGGCTACCTCTCTCATCTCTCATGAATGGTGCCCCTCAATGAGGTCTCCATTGACGAACCCTATTTAAAATTACAATCAGCCTTCTACCTCTGACCCCTGTTGGCTCTGCCTTCAAACTACATCCAGAATCTGATTCTAGTTCCTCTTTTCAATCACCTGTTGCACTTACCTTACATTTATTGTTTATTGCCTGATTTTCCTTACTAGAATACATTCATAATTAGACCAGAAGCATTTTGTTCACTGATATATCTCAAGTGCCTAAAATAGTGCTTGGAATAGCCTAGAAGTTTAATGAATATTTGTTGAACAACTTCATATGCATTTTAACATGTGTGCTTTTTTGAGAGACAGGGTAGTGTCTTGCAGCATGAGCCATCCAAGGTCATGTTCTACTATCACATCTCTACCTCTTCAGAACACCCTCTTCTTCACCTTTCAAAAGAAGAATGTTGCAGACACTATTGGTGTGCCACCAATTTGCCTTCATACTCACCATTCAGTACACACCTATTGTTTCCTACTGCAAACACCTGCAACTTCCTGCCTAAAGGCTTTCCCCGGCCACAGGGGTAAACTCTTTCACACAGCCTGGGTAAGAAGTACCAAGGAGTTAGTTAACACCCTAGAGCAATTCTTGACCAATGTCACATGGTGGTTGATGGATAAATAAAACTAGTTTCTTTTCTGTCCACTGGGGTAACTCTGAGGAATATTATACACTGTCTTCCCAGTTGCTCATGGTGGTAACCTACACATTAATGCATGCTATTGGTTTCCTTTTCTTTCCCATGTCATCCCCTACTCTCCTACTGGTGGCCCCTGGGATCATCTTCTGAATAAAACATATGCTTTGAAATCCTTGTCACAGAGTAAGTTTTGGAGAAGGAATCCAAGCCAAGCCAAGGCATTTGGATCAATGCTTGTCAAAATTATGTGTTACACAATCCCTTAAGTTTCCCCAAAGGTACTCATGAGCTCTCATAAAGTGATAGAGCCCAAACAGTAAGAATTCAGAAACAACTCAAAAAAATAACCCAATGCAGTTTTATTTTTATTTGGTTTATGTATACTATGGTTCCTCATAAGATTTTAAAAAAATAAAATATAATAAATCTTCCCCTGAAAAATATAAAACTTTAAAATCCACGAAACTAGATGATTTCTAAAGCCCCTCTTTGTTCTCTATTTGGTGCTTCTATCAACACTTTTGCAAGTGTAATACCCAGAGAAATTTTCTACATTTAGCTTTTGCTATAAGATCATCACAAGCTCCTCATGGAGGTCAGAAACTGTTAACTTAGGAAGGTTTTCCATTAAATTATATATGTATCCATTTGGGTTCATTGTGGCATCCTCATACCTGGCTGAGTGTCATTGCTTAGAGATGATCCCCTTCCTCCCAGAAAGTGAAGTGTCACTCACACGCACAAGATCTGTTCCTGTCCTGTCACTTCTTGCCTAAGCAAATATCACAGGTAGTGATTGCTGGGTGAAAAATGAATGAGAGAAAACTCTACTTTTCTCCTTTGTTCCCAGTTAAAATTAAGCCAAGTGTTTGACATTTGCTTGAGAGCTGAGCCACTGGTGACACTCCACTGGAGAGTTGACATTTCCAACAGGCAGGTGAGGGTTACTTGTTTACCATAAATTAGATCATGTTTAACTTGGTTACAGGACTTACCAATATGTTAATAATCACATTCCTACTCCCCAACACTCATGACCTTGCTACTGTCATTTGCTTGAGTCCACCAGCAATAATCTTATGGCTGATTATATCATTCACTTTAGGAATACCCAGATTCCAAGATCACCTCTAATTATCCACATTGTAATCCCCATAAGGTTTTACACATCTTCTATTTCTTCCCCCTTTGCAACCCACCCCAACTCCTGAAACCAGTCTGCTGTGCTCTCTGAAGTTGTCATCAGTAAAATCCCCTCTACTTTCTACCTCTACCTCTACCTCTCAGAGTTCTTTTCCCTGTCTTCTTCTAACTAAAAACGGTCTCCCATAAGGACGCTAATCACAAGAAAGCCTATGTTTTCATCCACCGCCATCAAACCACTGGGCAAAGGGGTTCAATAGGTGTCATACTTGCTCTTCATTGCCACTTTAATTCTTCCTTCCCCTTTCCTAAAAATAGAAAATCGTCCAGCTTTGAAACTCAAGTCATCAAACTATATCATCTCATACCCACTCATTGCTACTGTCATCCAGCAACCCTCAGACTACCTCACCTCATTTCTCACTGATTTTAGCTGATGTTTCACCATTATTCTAATACTATTCTTGTTTTAATTTTTGGCAATTTCAATACACATATAAATGACGCTTCCAATACCCTGGCCGCTGTGTTCCTCAACTTTCTCTTTCTTATTATCTTGTCATTCATCCTACCTCAACCACTGACTTCATGTCATATGCTGAACCTTGTCATTACTAACTACTGGAATACTCACGTTTCAATTAACATATCAATCCACCTGATAGCATCACCCTTTATGCTCTGCCTTCCTGTCTAAGTTAGACAAACGCATTTCTAGCTAAACATTTGCCCTCCAATTTCACATTAAACTCCACTCCTTTCACCTATTCAAAGACTTTTCAAAAAATGTCCCTCTCATCAATTTTTCCATCTCTACTGAATCTTTCCAAACAGAACACAAACATTACATTATTTTCCCCATCTTAAAAAAAAGAGGAAAAGCTCTCTATTGACTCACTTTCCCCAAAAGTCATTGCTTAATTTCTTTGCACCCTTTTGCAGTCAATCTAAAAAAAAAAGTACTCTGTAATTTTGTGTCTCTCCTAGTATCCACTGTAATAAGCTCTTCTTTATCTATGTCACTTCACCAGAATTGCTCATGAAGAAGTCACCAAAACTTCCATGCTGCTAAATCGAATGGTCAGTTCAATTTACTTGACTGCCGGGGTTCTTGTTCCAGCATTAAGAAGGGTTCAGCAATCTGGAGAAAGGCTGTGTGTAAATTAAGTAAGAGTCCAGAGACGAAAGAAAATTTTGAAAGGCATTGAGGGTCAGAGGAGCTTTAGCTAAAGGAGCTAAAAGTTCTAAGTTCTCTTTGTCTCAGGACTGCTTGCTTTTTATTAACACAAATTGTCCTAAGGCAAGGTAGAGATATACACTTCAAAGGGTTTCATACAGAAGCATTGTCAGATTGGGGAATAGCCTATGGCTGTTCAGGTGTTTGGTCAGTAGGAGGCAATAACATGTAGATAATGATGGCCTGAGCTGTCGGGCAGCAAACAATCATCCTATTCAGGTTTGGGGAAAATGCCTTGAGCCATTCCAACAGGTGATAACATATGTGACTCAGCCCTTGTTGAATCCCCAAGTTCCATCAACCTTTTGATGAAACTCTTGCAATTATGACATCCTGGAATTGGCTTCCGGTATTTGACTTATCAGAATTTGACACAGTTCATCACTCTTTCTTCTTTGATACTTTCTTCACATGACTTACAGGCTACCATAATGTCTTGATTTTCTTCCTGTCTCACTTCTCCCTCCTTCTAAATCTCTTTTCCTTGTTCCTCCTTTTCTCCCTTGCTTCCTAATATTGAATGGGCCCTGGATATATGGTTTGAAAGTATTTTCTCCTGTTCCATGGGTAGCACTTTCATTCTGTTGATTGTTTCTTTTGTTGGACAGGAGCTTTTTATTTTGAAGTAGTCCCACTTGTTTATTTTTGGTATTTTTGTCTGTGCTTTTGATGTCACATTATGAAATCTTTGCCAAGATTAATGTCATAAAGTTTTACCCCTATATTTTCTTCTGGAGTTTTACAATTTAAGTCTTTAATCCATTTTGAGTTGATTTTTATGTTTGGTGTAAGATAAGGATCCAACTTCATTCTTTTACATGTGAATATCCAGTTTTCCCAACACCATTTATTGAAGAGACTATTCTTCCCCACTGTATTCTTGGTACTCTTTCCTATATCAGTTGACTATATATATATATGGAGTTATTTTCAGGCTTTCTGTTCTATTCCATTGGTCTATATATCTGCCTTTATGTCAGTACTAAGCTTTCTAAAAAAAAACTTTTACTGTTTTGATTACTGTGACTTTTGTTAATCCTCAAAATATATAAGAAACTCAATTAAAAAAAACTGATTTTAAAATGAGTTAAGGACTTGAATAGACATTTTTTCAAACAAGACATATAAATGGTCAACAAGCATATGAAAACTGTTTATATAACTAATCATCAGGAAAATGCAAAGTGATATTTCATGGAATATGAAATGAAATATCATGAAATATCACTTCACACATAATAAGATAGCCATTATATTTTTTTATAAAACAATGTTGGTGAGGGTATGGAGAAGTTGGAGCCTTTGTACATTGTTGGTGGGGATATAAAATGATGCAGCCACTGTGGTGCTGCAATAAACAATAAGCCATGTTTATTGCAGCACTATGTCAAGATGTTGAAACAACTTAAATTTCCATTGATGGATAAATGGATAAAAGAAAATGTGGCATATATATATATATATATATATATATATATATACACACACACACACACACACATATATATATAATATATATATACACATACATACATATATATATATACACACACACACAAGGGAATGCTCTTCAGCCTTAATGAAGAAGGAAATCCTTCAATATGCAACAATATGAATGAACCTTAACACATTATGCTAACTGAAATAAGAGAGTCACAGAAAGACAAATACTGTATGATTCCAATGATATGAGGTATCTAAAATGGTCAAACTCATAAAACCAGAGAACAAAACAGTGGTTTTCTGGAGTAGAGGGGAAGGGGAAATGGGGAGTTACTAATCAGTTGGTTTAAAGCTTCAGCAATGCAGGATGAATATGTTCTAGAAGAGATCTGCTGTACAACATTGGGCCTATCTATATATATAAAACCCTAATATGCAAATAGACCAAATTGCAGAACAACCAAACAACCGGTCACTATGACATGTGCTGACTACGAGGGGGCACACGTGGAACATGGTGGGCATCTGCCATTGGGGGGATGGTAGAGCAGGTGAGCAGGAGTGCCAGACCAAGGCAGGGCACTGGTCGCTGTCATAGGGGTGAGCCTCTGGTGGTTACTGAAAATTCTTTGCTCCTGTGCACCACAGTCCCACCAGGCACTCACACCTGCTGCTGGTGCTGGCCTTGCTTGCACCCACTGCTGGCACTGGCCCCGCTCACACTTGCAGCCAGCACTGGAGGTGCCATTCACACTTGCTGCCTGTGCCCAGCGCTGGTCCCAATTGCTCAGCGCAATTAGTGAGTGCAAGTGGCGGCTACTGGCCCCAATTGCCCCTGAGGGCTTCTCCACCTCCTCCTGCTCCTGAGGGGCAATCAGGGCAGCAGCCGCCACTCACACCTGCTGCTGGTGCTGGCTCCAATCAATCCATGCCATCAGCGAGTGCAAGTGGGGCCGGTGCCATCAGTGCATGTGAGTGGCAGCAGTGGGAGCAGGGCTGCTGGCAGACAGGGGACTGAGGGCCAGGCCAGGGCACAAAGGATGGGCCGAGACCCACCCCTGTGCCCACCACAGCCTCACAGTCCACAGTTCCTTTCAAGGAGCACAAATTCGTGCACTGGGCCCCTACTTCCTAATAAAATAATCCCGAAGGGATTCAGAACTTGACCTAGGAAGAATCCTATATAATAAAACCCTAATATGCTAAGTGTCTGGTTGTCCAGTGCAGTTCAACCAATCAACCTGTAATATGCTAATGATATGCTAAGGCATTCAACTGCTCACTATGATGTGCACTGACCACCAGGGGCAGACAGGTGATCGGTTGACCAGTCACTATGACATGCAGTGACCTCCAAGGGGCAGACGCTCTGACTGGTAGGTTAGCTTGCTGCTGGGTCCAGCCAATTGGGACTAAACAAAATGGGCCGGACACGCCCTGAAGCCCTCCCACAGTCCCTCCCTGGCTGGCCAACTTCCTGCATCCCTCCCAGGCCCCGATCATGCACTGGTCGCGTCCCTTGGCCTGGCCTGTGCCCTCTTGCAATCTAGGACCCCTCAGGGGATATCAGAGAGCTGGTTTCAGCCCAATCCTGCAAGCCAGGTCGAGGGAGCTCCACTAGTGCACGAATTCATGCAACGGGCCTCTAGTAGTTAATAATATTGTATTGTATCCTTAACAATTTAAGAGGGTAGATTTCATGTTAAGTATTCTTACTACAATAAAATACAAATTAAAAAACTTTAAATATATACTGGAGGGCCCCAGAACTCACTCTCTGATCAAAGTATCCAACTCCATCCTTACTCATTTCTTTGGTCATCATTAAAGTGCTATGGTTTTTGAATACCATCTTTATGCCAACACATGGATGCCTATAATCTAAATCTTTCTTCTGAACTCCAGTCTCATATAACCAACTGCTTACTTGACATCTCCATATATAAGTCTGCCTTTATTTTCTATTGCTGTAAAACAAATTACCAACAGCAGTAGCTTTAAACAAGAGCCATTTATTATCTCACAGTCCCTGTCGGGCAGAAGACTATGAGGGCTAAAGTGAGATCTGCTTGAGTTCTGACAAAGCCAAAAATCAAAGTGTTGACTGGGCTGAACGCTTATCTAAAGGTTCTGGTGAAGAACTGAATTCTAGCTCATTCATGCGATTGACAGAATTCAGTCCCTTGAAGCTTTAGGACAGATGTCCTGTTTCCTTGAAAGCTGTTAACTAGGGGCTGCTCTCAGCTTTTAGAGGGCAATAATGTTTCCCATCTCACAGACCCCCTCGTCTTCATACCAGCACCAACATGTAGAAACCTTTTGGGCTTCAAATATTTTCAATTGTCCCCTTCTGCTTTCTTTTTCAACCACCAGTTAGAGAAAACTCTGATTTTAAATGGCTCATATGATTACATTGGGAGATAATCCAGGATAATCTTCCTATTTTTTAAAATTTAGCTGATGAGTAACATTAATTTCACTTGCAAAATGTCTTTGCCATGTAACTTAACGTATTCGCAGGGAAGATATCTCATTACCTTCATAGTCCCAGGAATTAGGGCAAGAAATCTAGAGAAGGAGAATATTTTTAGAATTCTGTCTACCACAATATTTAATTGACATTTCACACACGGCATGTTCCAAGCTGAACTCCTGCTATTCTGCCATAAAACTTGCTTCATTCTCAACTTTTCCCATTTCAGTTTCTCAGCTCCGACACTGTGAAGTTAAACTTAGCCCCTCACTTTCTTTCACATGCCACGTCTAATCTATCAGCAAATCATACTGACTCTACATCCAAAACATATTCAAAATATAACCATTTTTACCACCTCCACTGCTAATACCCTTCATACTATAATCATCTCTTTCCTGGATTGTGCAATAGCGTCTGGTTCTATTCATCTTTTGACCATGTGTGTATAACACAGCAGCTAGAGGTACCCTTTTGTAACCTAAAACAAATAATGTTCCTCCCCATTTTAGAAAGACTTAAAGCTAAAATCCTTACAATCCTTAGAAGGCTATCTCCGATATATATACCTCCTCCCCTTACCTCTTTGACCTCATTCCTTATTGCTCTTTCTCTTGTTAATTCTGTTCCAGTGACTCTGGTCACTTTGCTCTACCTCCAACATACTGGGCATGCTTCATTCCTGAGTTCTTTGCATTGGCTAATTCTTTGCTTAGAGTGCTTTTTTCCCCACATATAAAACAGCTAACTCAATAACCTCAATACTTTTCTATAATGTGACTGGCTCTATGAGGTCTATCCTGACCATCCTATTAAAGCTGCAAATTACCTCCTACATTTTCAATTCCACTTACCCTATTTTTGTATTTCTCTATTTAATAGTACTTACCACCTTCTAACATACTATAGAATTTACTTTTGATTATGATATAGTTTATTTCCTGTCTTTCCATCTCTTCCCCACTTCACTAAAATGTTAACTTTAAGAAGAAACCTTTGACAGGTTTTTTACTGATATATCCTAAATGCCAATATAAACAATACTTGGTTAATTAATAATGGTTGAATGAGTGCACACATTTTTATATATGAGATAGAGATATTTATTTATTTATTTATTTTGAAATATTTTTTATTGATTTCAGAAAGGAAAAGAGAGAGAGAGATAGAAACATCAATGATGAGAGAGAATCATTGATTGGCTGCCTCCTGCATGCCTCTTACATAGGATTGAGCCTGCAACCCGGGCATGTGTCCTCATCAAGAATTGAACCGTGACCTCCTGGTTCATAGGTCAATGCTCAACCACTGAGCCATGCTGGCCAGGAAAGATATTTATTTATTCACTAGAGGCCCAATGCACAAAGATTCGTGCAAGAATGGACCTTCCTTCCCCTGGCTGCAGGCACTGCCTTCGTTCCGGCCAGGAGCTGCTTTTCTGCCTTTGTTTTGTCCCGGAGCTGCCTTCCCGCCTGCCCACACTGCCCAGAGGCCTGGAGCAGCTGGGGCAGTGCAGAACACCCCTGGCCACTCAGTGCCTGTGTATGCAAATCAACCCAACATCTTTGTTGGGTTAATTTGCATGCTCACTCCTGATTGGCTGAGTGTTGTGAAGGTATGGTCAATTTGCATCTTTCTATTTTATTAGTGTAGATTCCTAGGGAGTTGAGGCAAGATTGGAAAGAATAGCTCACAAAAAGAGCTTCAAAATCTTATCACATGGCTACTCTACAGGTCTCATTTATGCTCCAAACTGAACAAGATTAATAACTATGATTCTTAGCAGGCTTTCCTCTCATAATCATCTCCCTTGTTGAATGCTGCCAATGTGTGAAAGGATCCAAAATTTCATATCCAATATCAGTGTTCTTCCCATATCAATTCCCTGACTAATGGGAGCAAAGCTATTTTAAATTTAATGAGGTCCAAGATATAGAAGCAGATCATTGATTATATAGTCCAAACTCTTCCCATGCTACTTGAGCATCTCCAGATATCACCCAAACTTAGAATGTCCTCATCTTAGGTGTCTTTGTCCACCTCTTTCAAACTGTAGGTACCAGGATACCTTAGTTCTGTTATCTTGAGTCTCTAATAGTGCTTATCCTTCCTTTGGATAATAAAAATATCTACCATCTACTTAATCTTTACTAGATGTCCTATATTTTGCTAAGTACTTTATATACTAAAAACACTAAGGTAGATATTGTTATTATCCTCTTTTACAGGTGAGAAACCCCAGACATGCAAGTTTAAGGAATTGTCTAACATTCCACAGCAAGTAAGTGTGGATGAGCTGAGACTCAAATCCAAGCAACTCTATTTCATCCTCACATTTTACTTACTTTCTCCCAAAGCTAATTGGCTCCTCTTGTTCCAAGATAAGTATTAGGTATATTAACGTAAAAAAAAACAAAACAAAAAAAAAATTGAAACCTGTAAAGAATTTTTGTGAGTTTATTTGAGACATATGCCGGGAAGCAAAACCTCAACGAATTGAGATAATGCTCCAGAGAATGGTGGGTTTCATTTGTATTTATACAGTGCAATCAAAGGAGGGTCATAGGTGGGTTATATGAAATTCATTGGTGATAGATTAAGGAGGTGGGATAAAGCAAAGCGGTGGGAAACCCCTGGGATTGGATAAAAAGTAAAATGATGGACTCATACTTAGGTGAGTGCAGGAACAATTAACATGATAATGAAGGAATTTGTGGTATCTGTCCTGGCGCCCACCACATTTGGTTGTGCCCCAGGGGCTCCAGAAAAAAAGAAGTTACAAGTTACTAAGATATGTTATCTTAGAGGCAAAAAGGCAAAAGGGCTCATTAAAGATCTAAGTTGATCTTTGTCAGGGAAAATATCAGCCTAGGGCATGACTACCCACTATAACCTGTTTGTAGTTAAATATTTAACTTTCAGACCATCTTTTGTAGTTTTTAAGGTCTCTGAGTTTGCAAGACTGCCACGCAGGCCTCCCCTGAGCTTGTCAGGTTGGCATGTGGCCCCTTTCGTCCACAGGTGACTATCACTTTGCTTATAGCAGCTGGCAATTTTGAACAGAAGCTTACATCTCATACCATCCTGAAGTCAGGCTTCTAGCAACAGGTAGAATGAAATACTAGAAACCTAGAATGCTCTTTTACTACAAGTTGGTCAGGAATCTCCAAGTTATAGAGAATCTATTAAATTAATAGTAGACTTTATTTATAAATTGGTACATATATCCATATGTTGTCTAATTTAAAGCCCATTTATTCATTCAAGATATATTTGCCAAGTGTTTGGTCTATGCTGAGCATTGATAACAGTTCCGTTAGATATGAGGCTAAGTATTATCATTTCCATTTCACAAATAAGTTATCCAAAGCTCCAAAAAAATTTCATGATTTTTCCCAACATCACACTAAGTCATTTGATGGCAAAGCAAGGAGTAAATGAGGGCTCAACTCATAATTAAATGACTTTATTATCCAGCCTTTTCACAAACTATACATATTTTTCACTAAAACTATTCAACATAAGTTGCTTTGTTTGAAAAGAAACACTTACCCAGTCTCTGGATTCTTTGCTACAGATCTCTGTGCTATATAGTTCTTATATTTTTAAAAAAGAAAATAATAACTACATGATTCAGCTCCAGTTAGTTGAGACCTTGCATAGAAAGGGGTGAGGGGGAGGGGGTGAGGAAGGGGGAGGGGCGGTATTCTCCTAATGAAACTTAAGAGGAAACAAAGGGAGCCTGCAAAATGCAACTGCCTTCGGCACTTTCTGAAAAGAAAAAGTCCCACTTGCTTCCTATTGCAACACAAAGGTGACATTGGCAAGTGGCTCCCAACCAGCCTTGTCCTCTTCCTACCAAAATGCCCATTTTTGTTTCACAAACACTTGTCAGATGCTAGGTACTGTTCTAAGTTATTTACAAATTCTACCTTAAGAAGTCACCAATTGCTCTAGCATCCTTTCAAACAGCACCCTCCTCAGAAACCTGCAATGCTTCTGGGTGCCTCTCAAATTGAAAATTCCTTCTTAAGGATCTCAAACACAACAACACACCAAAAACTATTTTTGCAACGTATGAAATCGAATATAAGTGAAGATTCAACGTCATCAGTGGAGTTGACATTTTCTTCCACACCAGCTTCTTTCTCCCCTCTGCTCTAGGCAAATAAACACTTGCACTCTTTACCAAATTTCCCTCCTCACAGCTCAATGCTTTTACATATGCTAACATTTCCTCAAACTCTTTGGAATCAGTAAATTTCAAAGGTTCAAATGGAGCATAATACCTTGGAGAAACTGGGGCTCTTCGTGGTCATCTAGTACTAATCTCTTAAAAATAAGAAAACCAGGACCTAGGAAATTAAAATAATTTCCCACTAATTAATGGCAGAACTGGAACAGGACAGTGACTTCTAATCCTGGGCCGTTTTAGCAAAGTGAAAAATGAGCACAGCCTGCTGAACAAATAGGAAGCCGAGTGCAGATGATGAATCTACGTAGCATAATTTTTTACCTTAAAATGGATTCATTGTCAGGTAAAAATCATTTTTTCTTTAAGACAATTCGTAACTTTCATTTCCTTTTGAAGAATTTCTACACTATACTGTGTAATAGTATTGATTTATGCTCTCTATTTCCTATTGATTCCACAGGACTCTGACAGCGGCTGCTTTAATCTATAACTAAAGAAGAAAAGTCTCCGAAGCCATTACCTGGCAAGTTAATTCCTGGCAACTTAACAGTGCATGCTGGTTTCTCACAATCAAATCCTTACAACAGTTTAAGGATGTACTTTACCCGTTCCACCATTTCTGCTTAAAGGGAAACACTGTGTTTAAAATGAAGGTCTAATCATTCAAAATAACACCCCACACATATCTGCCCTCAGGCTTTGCTAGAGAATACTACTGGTTGACAGAAAAAAGGCAAGTTCGTTGTAAATCTTTCTCCCTATCTCTCTTCCATTAGGCAAGAAAGATTTAAAAATAATAATAATAATAACAACCAATTTAAATTCAACAATTGTTTCCTTTTGTGGCACAAAGAGCAGCAGTGATTGCAAGTTCAGGAAAGCTTGAGCAGAAATACAATCTGACACTCGAGGAAATTCTGTTGGAGGAGCAACCCCTCCCGTGTCCCGGGTCTCTGAGCCACTTTTGGATACACAAGACTTCACTGCAACGGAAACGCCATCCTTCAGCCCACTCTGACGGCTGCCACACAGCCGCCCAAACACCTCAACAGTGTTCCCTTGGCTCTCTTTTAAAGTGTCCCTTCTCAAATCCTCTTCCTTCTCAATCTCAAATTCCCTTCTACATTCTCTCTACCTCCATCTCTGTCTTTTTTTTTTTTTTAATTTTTATTGAATGTATTGGGGTGACATTGGTTAATAAAATTATGTAAGTATTAAGTGTACAATTCTATGATACATCATCTGTATATTGTACTCTATGCTCACCACCCCCAGTCTCCTTCCTTCACCCTTTATTGCCCCTTTACTCTCTTCTACCTCCCCCTAACCCTTTTCCCTTTGATAATCACCATATTATTGTCTATGTCTATGAGTTTTGTTTTGTTTTATTTGCTTGTTTAATCCCATCTCCATTTCTGTCTTTTGTTCACTATCCCTTTTATTCCACTCTCTCTCCTTCTCTCCTTTCTGTCTTTTTCTTTACTTCCTTCTTAGAATCATGGCAACAGAGTCTGAACCTCACCTAAGCTCTCTCTGACCTTTGAATCCCCTCTATAACATTTCCTCCGATTGTGTGTCCAGCCTCAGTGGTTAGAAATATCTTCCCTTTTTAAAGCCAACCTGTGTATTCCTCAATCTTTACCTAGAGACCCCAGTTCTCAGCCTTCTGGGTCCAGAGTTAACAAGTGTAAATTCCTCTTCACATGATGTCCCAGACATCGGTCACCTTTTCAGTCTAAACATCCCAGTCACAGGGCTTCAAATGCCTTCATCTTACAGTTCTTCCCTTGAAACTAACCACCTCAAAGTGGGACACCAAGAATGTGCCCAAAATTTTATCAATGGCAAAGTCTGTTTTGCTGTAGAAAGTCCTCCACTATTTAATCTTTTTCTTTTTTGGTTTAAAAATAATAAAAATAAAATTTTATAACAACATGCATATAAAGTTTCACAATAGAATTTTTTAAAGGATTAATTATCCAGTAAATATAGATTTTAGCACTTAGATTTTAAAATTCTGTCTGTAACATACTGGGAACATATCTAAAATGAAAAATGAAATAAACAAATATGATACATGAAGTTCAAAATGGAGGAAACAGGTGGGATTATGAAGTCCATCAGTTTCCTCTGATGAGTTCAGAGCATGTTTTACATACTCCTCAACAAAAGAGAAGTTGCATTTCACTTATATTCTCTAATTCCTACACACACACACACACACACGGACTCTTAGTCAAACCCTTTTGACTAAATAATTGAGGAAACTGAACCCAGAGAAACTAGGAGATTGCCTAAATCAGTCAACCAGTGAATGGTAGGTTATCACAACGATAAGAAATACAAATTCTGGATGACATGCTTGATAAGCACAAGACTCCCTGGCCAGCCCCCCCCCCCCCCCCCCCCCGCAACTCCTCCTAGAGCCCCTTTCAACACTCGAGCTCCCTCAGGGAAGGGCTCTACCTAGCCCATGGCTTTAGACATGGCAAAAGGTGGAGGAAACAACGACCACTTTTTAATCTTAATGACTTTTGCTCCTTGGAACTCCCACTCCTACTGTCTGTACTTTGTAATGTTAGATTTGGAGTGATTTACAAATCACCAGTCTTATGGTGTGTGCTGGGCATATTCCCACAGTGAGATTGCAAACTCCTTCAAGGCAGCACCCATGCCTTAATCCTCTTTATGCCACCCAGAGTAAAGCCTGTCTCCTGCAGGGAACCTCTCTCACAGTACTTCCTGCCACAGGCATTGTCAGCTCAGGGTCTTACCCTCTCTCTGGCTACTGGTGTTAGACAACTTGCTATATAGTCTACAGGGAAACACTGGTCTCTTTGCCCTGCATCTGGAGGGGGGAAATCTGTTTCTACCCAAATCTGGTCAATGAGGTTTATTCAGACCAGACCAGAAGTTCATGTACCTGGCTGTGTGGCAGAATCATCAGGGGAGGGTTGTTGTTTTTAAACATTCTCCGTTGCTTTCATTAATCTCTCCAGGGGTAGAATCTGGGATATTATATTTAAGGAACTCCCTCAATGTGATACCTGTGCAACCTATCTGCTCACCAATATTTGGAAGTTTGCAGTTCATCAATATTTGGAAGCTTCTAGATCATTTTGCCTTCTGTGATAAACCCAGTTTGTGTCTTTTAACCATTCCTTTATGAGAAAATGATACTTCCTCAACATGAGATTCCCGTGTGAAGGGTGTGTAACAAGGGAAAAGAAAGAAGCAGGACAGGTCAGAGGCCCTCAGAGAGCCTGACCAAGGCCTTCGCAAGAACTCCCACCCACACTATCACCGCAGGCCAGAGGCGAACCAGGGGACTGATTTTCTTCATCCTGGTCCTAAAGTGTCTCTGAATGCGGAAATAGAAGCAGCAAAGAGACAGAACACATGTCCAGGTCCTGTGGAGCAGGAACCACAGGAAGCATGTGGGAAAGCACAGAGTGAAATGAATAGTGTTCAAATTCGTTCCACCCTAACCAGCCCGGTGGCCTGGACAGGCTCACTGTTCTTGTCTGTAAAACCTGTATAAAAGACTTGTGAGGATGAAACGAGAGGCAGCCTGAAAAGCACAGGGGAGGTACCTGATGGGTACAATTTCCCTTCCCCTCAGATCTAAGGCAGTGCTCCTTCCTGGATACCCCAGTGAAGCACACTGTGTTTCAGCATGTACTGTATTGGAAATATCTTTAAAGTAACCACACCTCAGAAGATATCAAACCAGCAGCCTGGCTGGTTTAACCCAGTGGTTAGAATGTTGGGCCAAAGACCAAAGATCTTCGGTTCGATTCTGGTCAAGGGCATGGATCTCGGTTGCAGGCCTGATCCTTGACCGGGTTAGGACATATGCGGGAGGCAACCAGTCAATGTGTCTCTCACATGGATGTTTCTCTCTCTCTTTCTCTCCCACTCCCTTCCACTCTCTCTAAAAATCAATGGAAAAAATATATTCAGGTGAGGATTAACAAAACAAAACAATAACCACATATCTCAGCAAAACAAAACGTAAGACATTGCACATAGATTTCTTCACTTTTCTAAACCTTAGAAAATTTAGAAATTAAGATGGCTAAGCTTTACACAACCGAGTCTTGGCTTTGGGTCAAAGGCTTTGCTTATCCTTCCCATTAGCTCCCAGCACTTCAGGCTGCAGGTGTAACGCTGTTTCTGCGCAGGCTTGAATTTAGTGCTTCCAAGGTGACCAATGGGAAGGCTCTCTTTTGCCCTCTGGCACTACCTTTCAACTAAAAGCTTGAAAACAATAGCTAATTGCACTAAATGCTTAACATACCAGTTTATTGAGCAAGTACTTTACACATATTATCTCATTTAATCCTCATAACAACCCTGTAAGTTAGATGCCATTATTTTTCCCATCCTATATAATAAAAGCCTAATGTGCTAAGTGTCCAACCATTTGTTCAACCAATCGCTATGATGCGCACTGACCCCCAGGGAGCAGATGCTCTGACCGGTAGGTTAGCTTGCTGCTGGGGTCTGGCCGATTGGGACTGGGTGAGACAGGCCAGACACACCCTGGAGCCCTCCCTCAATCCCTCCCCAGCCCGATCCCGGCAGGCCAGGCCTAGGGACCCCACCGGTGCATGAATTTATGCATTGGGCCTCTAATTTTATAAAGAATCTGAGGTTCAGAGGCATTAGGTGGCCCACAGTCAGATAAAGGTAACACCAGGTCTTAAAGCCAGCTCAAAAGCCCATGCTTTTCATCAAAGTATTCTACTCCCTCTTTGGTCAACAAAACTTTATGTTTTAAGCAAGATTAAGGATATAAGGATAAATCAGCCATGGACCTTCCTCTAAAGGAACATAAAATTTAGCAGGAAAATACAATAACAACAACGAACATGATGAGTTTATTGTGTGCCAGAAAACAGTCTTAAGAACTTTAAATACCAATATGTTAAACATATTTTAAATCTCCCAGCAAGCCTGCGAGGTATGTAGTAATTTTAAAGATAAGCAAACTGAGGCACAAAAAGTCTGAGTAACTTTTACAAGGTCACTCAGCAGCAAGTAGCAGGTTTGAGATTTGAACACAAGTAGTTTAGCTCCATTGACTGCCCTTGAAGCATACATAGCATGATCCAAGGGAAAACGTGATGCGTACTTGGAGAGGCACTAGTAAAATTCTGCTGCAGTTAAAGAAAGGAACGGATTATTCCTCGTTAGGCAACCCAATGTAAAATATTCTCCTGGAGGAAGAGACTCTTGACCCAGACCTTGAAAGATGAATTAGGAACTCTTGTAGATCAGAAGGGGCATTCTAGACAGAAGGCATGAGCAACAGTGTGTAAGAGGAAAATCACAGAATGTGGATGGGGAACGTAAAAGATCAATTAGGCTGACACATCAGACTGCACCCTGGGCAGTGGGAAATATGTTGAAAGGGAGGTTAAGGTTAGAGCTCTTCTCCCTTTGACTTGCCTTCTGGGGCAAAATCAGAATATGACTCGCCATTCAGCCAAAGATGAATGAATTTTCCTGTTCTAATCTCTCTAAGAAAGACAAGGAACATTTGCTTCCCATCTGTTTCACATCTTGATTTCTTTAGCTGGAGTTTAGCTTGATAAATTATTGTACAGCATGTAATTTAGGAGCACAGACTTGGGAGCCAAATAGACTGAACTCAAATCTGGTCTTCACCACTTATTAGCTATATGACATTGGGAACGTCGCACATCCTCCCTGCCTCATTATTCTCTCAAATGGGTATAATACAATGTTGTTTTGAGGACTCAAGGAGGTAATATATGTTAAAGCACATAATACCTTGGCTGGCACATAGCACTCATTAAACCTGAGGTACTATTACTATTGTTTTTCTTAAGACTAATTTTTTCTTCAGCTGGTTTCCCTCACTCACAAGTTGAAGGTATGCCTGCATATTCCTGAGCAAAATAAAAATATTTAACAATAAGTATGGCTTAGGCACTGGCCAGTCAGAAACAACACTGGTCATTGTAACATAATGTAAACTGACTAAATATCAGCCCTGGCAATATGAAAATTTGTGAAGTAACCATAAAATAGACTATTTTCACAGGCAAGTTAAATTGGAAATTTAGATTGTTGGTAAGTAAAATGGAATGTTAGCTTATTAAACAAATGCAAACTACCTGGTGGGGGATGGGGTAAGAACTGACATGGTTATTTGTAAAAACCGTGTACCAGGTCCCTTCAAATGGATAACATTCAAAGACACCAAAGGAAGCAACAACTACATTTAGTTTTAAAGAAATATTAGAAAGAGATCCAGGGCAGCATTTAAAACAACAAAATGGATCCAGGCAGGGTAGAGAGAGTAATATTTTTTTAATCATCTAAAACTACAGTTCAGCTTTGTTCTTTCTCAAGATTCTTTTGGCTAATCAGTATCTTTTGTGGTTCTATACATATTTTAGATTCATTTTTTTCTATTTCTTTGAAAAGTGTTATTGGAATTTTGATAGGAATTGCATTGAATCCATAGATGACTTTGGGTAATATAAAAATTTTATCTTCTAATCCATGAACATGAAATAGCTTTCCATTTATTTGTGGCTTTTTAAATTTCTTTTAACAATATTTTATAGCTTTTGGTATATAAATTTTTTCCTTCCTTGGTTGAATTTGTTCCTATTTTATTGTTTTGATGCTATTGTAAATGGGATTTATTTTCTTTATTTCTCCTTTGGATAGTTCATTGTTAGTGTATAGAACTGCAACTAATTTTTGTTTATTGATTTTGTATCCTGAAATTTTACTGAATTCATTTATTAGATCTAACATTTTTTTTTTTTTTGGTGTAGTCTTTAGGATTAACTGTATACAAGTTCTCTACATGCAAACTTCAGAATAAGTTTTTTGTGTTCTCTAAAGTTCTGCTGAAATTTTATGTTAAGAATAAGTTTGATTTGTATATTAATTTGTGGGAAAATTACAATTTTATAATGTTTTATTCCACCAGGAATACTGTTTTCCCAGTTATTTGGATCTTCTTAATGTCCTTTCATCAGAGTTGAAACATATGATTTAAAAGACATCACCTAAGTTACCAAAAATAATTATTTATGAATATATTCCTCTAAAGTGCTTTTTGCATGTCTGACAAACAAAATAAAACAAACAAAAAACACACCCTCATTATCTCTAAGAAATAGTAATCTGTAGAACTACAAATAAGTTAGGAAAATCGTTTCCTAGTCACTTAAGAGAAACTGAGCATGTGGCAAAGTATATGCTTTTTGAGGCTAATGTACATCCTCCCTGAGGAAAATCCTACCATCTGATATTATGCCCTCTCTTCCATTACTGTCAGGCAGAAATATGAGCTTTATGTATCAGGATTCTGTGGTCTGATTCAGACAGGAAATTATGCAAGTGGGAGGAAGCCACTAAGGGAAACTGCATGATCATTTCAACCTTGGCCTGACTCCCTACTGCCCTAGAAGTTATTGAAATCTGCAAAGAAACATCTCCAACACTAGACATCAGAAATTATTCAGTTCTTCTAAGGTTTGGTTTTTCAAGCTATATTCACCTACAATAGCAGACGTGTTTAAGTCTGGAAATAGAGCTGTGAGAGAACCTGCCTCTTACATAGAAAGAAAAATGTTACCCACAGATTGAGGGAAGGAGTAAGGGGGCATTAAAAATGGGAGCCCCTACCCAGGCCAGTGTAGCTCAATGGATAGAGCATAGGCCTGCACACTGAAGGGGTGTGGGTTCGGTCCAGCCAAAGGTTACAGGTTCAATCCCCACCCCAGTCAGGGCATGTGTGGGAGGCAACCAACTGATATGTCTCTCTTCTCACATCTCTCTCTCTCTCTCTCTCTATGCTTGCCTTCCACTCTCTCTAAAAACCAACAGGGCAAAAATATCCTCAAGTGAGGATTAGCAACAACAAAAATAAGAGCCCCTCTCTGCAAAAATCTGTTCATTCTGTGGCTAATGTAGGGGAAGGAGAACTAACTTTGTAAAGCATTTTTTCAGAATCTCAGAAGTTATCCATATTTATTGTATTACTGGGTGGTGGGAAGAGATACATTCTTCCCCCCCTTAATTCTCTCCCCACTCTTAGTCCCAAAGTCATAACTCATGCACAGCACTTGCCTCTAGGGTCTCCTGACAGTCATACAATACTGGAGGACATTTCCACTGTGTCCTGAACCCACCATGTACTTACATGCATTGTTTAAACTGTTCCTTCTATTTAGAAAATCCTCTCCTCCCATTTCACCTCCTATCAACCAGATGAACTCCTATTCACTCAAGGCCCAGTTTAAATATTATCTCCTCTCTGTAGCTTTCTCTCATCTTCTCATCATCACAGACAGAATTAATTGATCTTTCATTTATATATTTCCATATTATCATATATGTCCCATTGATCTCACTGAATTTTAGTTTATTGTTTTATATATATACTAGTGGTCTGGTGCATGAAATTCGTGCACGGGGGGAGGGAGGGCGTGTCCCTCAGCCTGGCCTGCATCCTCTCCAATCTGGGACCTCTGTGGGCCTAAACTGGCAGTCAGACAACCCCCTCGCAATCCAGGACTGTTGGCTCCTAACCACTCACCTGCTTGCCTGCTTGATCACCCCCTAACCACTCTGCCTGCTGGCCTGTTTGCCCCCAACTGCCACCCCCCACCCCCTGCCAGCCTGATCACCCCCAACTGCCCTCCCCTCCTGGCCTGATCATCCCTAACTGCCTCTGCCTCGGCCCCGCCACCATGGTTTTGTCCAGAAGGATGTCTGGAAGGTCTCATGGTCTAATTAGCATATTACCCTTTTATTAATATAGATAGGATATGACATACTGCCATAACTATAACATACGTACCAGTATTACTCTATGAGAATACATACTTCATGCGATAGGAAGGCATCTAATACATTACATTGTATATGTTGTAAGAAGTAGGAAATACTGTATCCGTAGCAATAATATACACCCTGTGACTTCCCTTCCTGATTTGGGAATGGTTCCCCAGTTTTTTTAACATTTCCTGGCCCCTAATGTATTTTTTTTTTGTCATTCAGTGTAACTTTATTTACTGTTTATTGCACATGATTTGATGTCTTTAATTTCTAACCACCAAAGATTCAAAGGACCATTTTTTTTCATGAAGTTTAACATTAACATCAGTGAATTCATGTGTTTTTATTGTAAACATCTGAATTATTCACCTTGTCATGGATCCTGAACTCATAAGCATGGACCATGCATAGGCTGGCAGCAAGCCAGGAAGCCACTCTGCAAGCAAGCAGATATTCTGCATAAGGAGAAAAGTCATAGCACAACATTTAATGTCCAACCTGAGTCACCTCAGAATGTTATATATATTGACTTCTTAATTCATATAGTATCGGGAACTCAACTGCTTGGTTGGTGATGGGGTTGACCTGGTTTCAGGAGGATTATTTCTGAAATAATTAAGGAAAGGGGAGCTCAATCTTTCTTCTTGGTTGCTTGCTCCTCCCCAGCACCTTCATCTTTCTTCTCATCTTCAGCTTTTTGGGCATTTTCTCCTTCACCTTCACTTCACCTCCTTCTTCCTCCTCCTTTGCATCCTCAAATTCTCCCTTGGCACCATCTTCCTCTTCCTCAGCCACTTCCTTCTCCTTCTCCTCCTCTTCAGATTCTCCTTCAGAGGAGGGTTCATCCTTAGCTTCCTTGGCTTTTGCAGCCTCAGTGGTCTCCTCCACCTCGATCTGCTCCTCCTGGACATGGCTGGTGTATTAAGAAGGGAAGGAGCGAGCGGACATCAAGTAGGAGCTAGTCTGTAACCACCATAGGCAGATCGACCAAAGATCCGGGAACTCTAGGAGTAGCCGCTGGCTATGTTTCCCACGCTGGTGAAACTGAGTTGGGTCTCCTCACCTTCCAAAGGTTTCCTGTAAGCTGCAATGTCAATGTCCAAAGCCATCTTCACATGGAGGAGGTCCTGGTATTCTTTTAAATATCATGCCATTTCATTCTTTGTAGTTCTCAACTCATTTTCTAATTTGTTGATTGTGTCCTGCATAGCACTAACGTCAGAGTTCTGCTTATCCTCCAGCTCTCGCAGCTGCTTTCCCAGAGCTTAGTTCATGCCCCGGCATGCTTTGATCTCCAGGGTCTTGGCCTTGGCGGCGCTCCCCGTAGGTGTTCTTGGCAGTGCTCTCAGTCAGCATGGCGAAGCAGCTCTTGTACCATTCTTCCGCATTCTGCATGTTCTTGGCAGCCAGCTTCTCGTCCTGGGTGCGGATGTCCTTGAGCGTGGCAGAGAGGTCAGACTTGGAGAACATGTCCATCTCCACGGAGATCTGAGCGTACTGGATCTGCGCCTGCAGCTCGGCGATCTCCTCTTCATGCACCTTCTTCAGAAAGGTGATTTAGTCCATCAGGCTGTCGATGTGCTTTTCGAGCTCAGCTCCAGTGAGGGCCGCCTCCTCTGCACCTTTGCATGCCTCCATCAGCCAGCCATCTGCATCATCATGGTTCAGCACCTTTTCCTAGTAGCATGCCTGCAGGTTGCTCCCAGTCCCTTCCAAGCCCTGGTGCCTGCTAACTGCCCACTGCCCTCTCCTCGCCAGGGACGGGGCTTGGTAGGCTGGGGCACAAGCATCCCATTTTCATTAAAATGTTCAACCCCAGCCTGCTCCACCAGTGTCCACAGGCAGCCTGGGGGCAGACAGTGATCCCAGAGACACTGGCCATCCCCCCCTGCCCGGGTCCCCGATAGTGACCTGGACTCCTCAGGCGGTGTCACGCACTGCCCGCCCAGACTGCCCGGACCCCAGTGGCAGCCTAGACCCCACAAGCAACATCAGGCACTGCCCGCCCAGTTACCAATCACTGCCTGGACCCCGCGGGCGGCATCAGGAGCAGCCCGGCCTGCCCAGTCCCTGATAGTGGCCTGGATCCTGCCGGCAGCATCAGGTGCTGCCTGCCCGGCCAGCCCAGTTACCAATCGAAGCCTGGACCCTACAGACGGCATCAGATGTTGCCCGCCTGACCTTCCCAGTTACCGATCGTGGCCTGGACCCTGCAGGTGATGTCACACGCTGCCCGCCTGGTCTACCCGGTTACCAATCGCTGCCTGGACCCCGTGGGTGGTGTCAGGCGCAGCCCGCCTCTCCTGCATATGCAAATTTATCCACCAACTATGTTGGCTTAATTTGCATATCACTCCTGATTGGCTGTGGGCGTAGCGGAGGTATGGTCAATTAGCATTTTCTCTTTTATTAGTATTATTTCTTAAAATTGGGCACGTGTTAATAAGCATTTTATAAATACTAGAGGCCCAGTGCACGAATTCATGCACCGGTAGGGTCCCCAGATCTGGCCAGTGATCAGGACCAATCAGGGTCCTCCAGCTGCTGGCTGGGGCCTTCCTTGTTCCACACTGCCCCCTTGTGGTCAGTGCATGTCATAGCAAGAGATTAAATTCCTGGTCTCGCGGTTGAATTCCCGAGGGGACACTTTGCATATTAACTGTTGTTGTCAGTTGGGTACTGTAGCCATTGCTAGTGAAGTCATCCAGGATAATTGAGTACACCCACTCTATGGCATACAAGGAAAGCATGCAAAATACCCTCTCAGAACTCATCTTCAGTGGAAAAGAAATCATTTCTTTTTCTAGTGGTTCACTGCATCATGTCTGAACAATCTTGGCTACTGAAGAGCAATAAAGTTTGGTGACTTTGTTTCTGGCAGGTAAATAGTTAAATCTTTTTTCAAAATCAATTGTGCTTGAGGCAATGATAGGGGAAATGAATCACATGTACCAAACCAATATCTACAATGACTTTTTTTTTTTTAATTTGGGGAGAATTAATCTCTTTTCCCAATACCCATCATGTTTATGATCTAAGATGTCAATATATCATGCTTTCAACTGAGTCGATTTTCTGCTGACATGAATGTATTGCCCTTCTTCCTCAATTTAGTTCTGTGGAAATAGTTTTGATAAGTTATTCTGGAAGAAAAATATGTTTTGGACATGTCGCATCTAGAGACCAAATTATATTTAGATGCATTATAAACTTAAGCCAGTTTCCCAACCAAAAATATAGTCTTATACCTACCCAAAAGGCAAAGAGTGCATATCTTGACCCTTGACAATGAAGTTACAGGTGCGTGTGTGGTGGGAGGAGGGATACTACAAAGTGATACAAGTCAGCAAAATCATGTCATCTCTAATTGTGTTAACTTCACTACCTACCCAGGAAGCATGTCTCGGCATGGCATTCCTGGTTCCAACCTACATATTTCCTAGCAAGTCACCTACCCACCAGGAAAATATCAGAAAAAGCCTAGGACATGGGAAAAGAGGGAGTCTTGATACTTTTAACCTCAACTCTGAAATGCAATGGCCATATGATTTCCAATGAGAACTCCTTAGCCATGGCTCTTGTAGGATTTCATCTTTCTAGTTGAAGTAGAAAGCCACTAATGAAAACTGCATGATCATGCTATGCCAGATCTCCATTGCCCAAGAAATTACTGAAATCTGGAAAGAAATATCTCCAACACTTAGACATCAGAAATTATTCCATCAGGAGGCTAAAGTTATCTCTGAAGTTATCAGAGAAGCTCATGGCTTCTCTGGAGCAGATAGGATTTGCTGGTCTTCTAGGGTTCCTTCTTCTTTGCCCAATCTCACCCTCTCCATTCAAGTTATACTGAAGCTGCAAAGATATGTACATATAGTTGTACATTCATGGTTACTTTATCATTTTCCCCAAATCAATTGTGTTTGGGGAAATAAATCACATGTACCAAAATAATATCCACAATGACTTGTTTAACATTAGGAAATAATTAAATGTCTCTTCCCAGTACCCAGCAATTTAGATGTAGCTATAGATAAGATATAGATATATAATTTCTAAAACCTTTAGTGTAGATTTAACCCTATTATTACTGAGAAAATTCCTAAAATTGATGTAATCGATTCTAATAAAAGAGTAATATGCAAATTGACTGTACCTTCATTACACCGACAAGCCACGCCCATCAGCCAATCAGGAGTGAGTATGCAAATTAACCCAACCAAGATGGCTGCAGCCACGGAGAGAGCAGGAGGCTTGGGTTTCCCCGGCAATGGAGGAAGCCAAGCTGTGGGAACCCCTTTCCATGTCCGGTGTGGTTCAGGGTTCAGGTTCAGCATTTGGGTTCTGAAGGAGGCCGCACACAACTGAAAGAGAATAGAAAAGTATTAATTTGGGAATTAGGGGTCAGGCAGAAGCCCAAGAGAGGACTATACCCTGCTCTTGCCTTTTATTAAGATTATGGGATATACCCATAGCCTTTAGGCAGGCAATTTCAATAATAGCCAATCAGATAGAATTTACATAAGACTAACAGGTGGAGGCTACTTCAGCTACCAATGTCTCAACTAAACAGTGAATGATTAGCTCTGACCTTTCAGAGCATTTAAGGTTGACCGGCTTTCCAGGTTCCCTGTCCACATCTCTTTATTAGTGAGGACAATGGGCAGCTTCCAGCATCTCCCCCATTTCTTTTCTTTAAAAAATCTTGCATCTGCAGACTAGAAATAAACATATAAGAACAAAAAATGAGACAAGCAATAATGGTTATGTAGAGGCAAAAGAATCAGTCTGTAGTAAGTTTCTTTCTGGGCCAAAAGTTTTTTGAGTCCCAATTTCAATGTCCAACAGTTTTGAGTCCCAGTTTCAATGTCAAACAGTTCTTTATGTATACATGTCAGCAATGATATCTGGATGATGGACAAATAGTGGCAATGCAGGTCCGACCCTCTCTAGTTTGGTCCTGGTCAACCTTCAGCAACGCACAGCTGCTGACTGCTAGTGTGTCAAGGCATCATCAGCGTCTTCCATCTCTGGACTGTTTCTCCTCTTGTCTTCATGGTTGGAGCAGTCCTGTCAATTCCTCTCTGTTGCAGGAATCCATATGGTCTTGGAGTTGTTTTCTGAAAATATACAAACATATTCTCAACCAAAAGTTAATAAAGGAATCTTTTCTATAAATTTGACTTGGAATCCTTTTTATTTTTGCCCAAACGATTTTCCTTTGGCTTATTTTGACACCATGTGTGTTTTTCATGGGTGTCTTGCTGTTAGCATTACAAATGAAAATTAATTTTCTAAAGTAAAAATTTTCTAGATGTACTTTACTTACAGGATATTTTTTCTTACATGATATTATTCTACCATCCCCCCTTTTTTTTTATTAATGGAGGCTTTTGGAAATTTTATAATGCAGTCTTGATAACTTTAAATTTTAATTTTTTGCACAAAAATATAACTGCTTTAGGTTCATTGCATGTTAAGCAATCTTACCATGAGATGAACTACCAATAGAAATTTTAATTAATACTTTAAGAACAGCTTTTTGTCCAGTACAATTAAATTTTCTTGAATATTCACTTATTTCAATTAGCCAATTTAAATTAATCTGAAAACTTAACTACTATTTTTCTGTCAAATTTAATACTCTACCAACAATCTTAGTTTACCCTGTAAATATTAGTGGAAAGGATTATTTGCATTCTTGAGTAGACTCTGAGCATTCCTGGTGCTAGGCCGGATTTAGATATAGGGCAGCTGCTGTCAGCCAAGTCTCTGTCTGTTACCTGGGTTCTGGTCTGAGCTGGGTGTGAGAAGCGAAGCAGCCATGGGGACAGGAGACCTCTCTCAGAAGGGGTGAGGGTTCAGGCCCCTGCAAAGTTGGGGGGGGGGGGGGTGAAGGTCTGTGCCCCACCTCTGTTGACCCCCAAGTTCTCTCCTGATGGCCCTTCTGTGACTGTCCCTGTCTTAGGTTGTTCCTTCCTTGAGGAATCTTACCCATCTCTGGCTAACTAGCCATCCTCCAGGGCCAAGCAGGGTGATGTGAGGTTCAGTTCTGTCTCCTTGGTAGCCTATGCCCCTGTGGCCTCCATGCCCAGCACCTGCCTTAGATCCCCTCGCCTGCTGGTGGGGCTCCGACACTGATCACATATCTTGGGGAACCCAGGTTCCTTCTCCAGGGAGGGCCCAGCTCAGACCATTGGGCAAGAGACAGATCCATGGTACCAGCCACCACGAGGCTTCAACCTCAGGATGAACAGAAAGCTCAGGCAACAGCTGTGGGCAATTGGATTGTGAGAAGAGGGTTCCTCTTGGCAAAAAGGGCAAGAGGGGCCAATATAGAATGTTCAAGTGCCTTCCCAGGGGGTCCTCTACACAGTGGAAGGGATTAAATCCTTTCATGTCCTTTTTAAATTGCTGCCAAACATTCAAAGAATTAGTTTGTGAGTTTGTTTGGGATAATTGTACAATGTGCTGTTGTAATTCTAAAATATCAAGAGATGTGTTACCTTTGTCTCCAAGCACCAAGAAGATGATTTTTTATTGATTCCCAAGGGTACCAGGTACTGTTATAGGTAATGGGAGTAACACAAATCTGGGGAAAATTATACTGACATTGTGGATTAATAGCATGAAAGGACATTCTTTGCTCTAGGCCATGGCAATTCAATTTCAAACTGGCTGTCAATTTCTTTTTGTATAGACAAGGTCTTAGTTACATTTTCTGCACCTCTCCCAGAAGCAAGTAGTGATAGTCCCTTCCTTTGGTGTCCACGCAAGCCAGAAACCTCTCTTTAATTTTACACACAAAGGAGCAGTGGTTTGATTTTGTGTCATATAAAGGGGAAGCTGGGTGGCGACACCTGAGTAATTATACTTCCTTGCCCCACCCATGGTCCTCCTGGATGACCAAGGTGTTTGGTATTATAGGTGACTACATTTAGGCAGGGGATCACCCCACATAAGGGGTCTCACCCATGAAGGGTCAGGAACATAAATCCAAAATACTTCCCCATTTGCCCCAGGTAATATTACCATACAGTTCATTACTGCTAGCATGGCAAGAAAGACATTCTCAGGCATTCTTGGGGTTCTGGTTACCTCACAAATTCTCTCAGCTTTCTGTACTATCTTCTTTGCCATGCCCCAGGTGGCCTCCAGGCTGTTTGTTGTCCGGCTCATCCTACTCCTGCTCCTCATCTTCAGTGGATTGCTTGGAGTTGCTGCTCTCTGTGGCTGAGGTAGTTGATTGTCTGCAGCTGCATGGTGTGGCTCCAGGCGCAACATCCTCATTAGTCTGGCTAGTTTCTCTCTTGGATTCCTGTTGCAGTTTAATATTTCTAGCAGGAATTCATACGGGTTTGGAAAAATTCTCTGGAAATATACAAGCATACCCTCTGCCAAAGGTTAATAATGAATCGGGTCCCTTCCATAAACCAGATTCGGGATCTTTCCATTTAACTAGACCATTTTCTTTTGTTTTATTCTGACACCAATGTAGCTCCATAGGTGTCTTCCCATCAGCATCGCAAGTGAAAAAATTTAAAGTAATTAAGGCTTGGTGCAGCCTACCCGCAGGTGATTTCTCCATCATTCCCCCATTTTGTTTTTCAATTTGGGATTTTAGCTGCTGGTGCTGTCATTCAATAATGGCTTGTCCTTGGGAATTATATGGTATTCCTGTAATGTGCTGAATTTTCCACCTTTTACAAAATTCCTGGAATTGACAGCTTGTGTAAGCAGGCCCATTATCAGTTTGTTTTTTTTTTCACTTTTATTTTTTTATTTTATTATTTTTTTCTTAATTAAATCTTTATTGTTCAGATTATTACAGGTGTTCCACTTTTTTTTTCCCCCATAGCTCCCCTCCACCTGATTCCCCACCCCACCCCATGCCCTTACCCCCCGCCACTGTCTTCATCCATAGGAGTAAGATTTCTGTCCAATCTCTTCCCGCACCCCTCACACTTGCTTCCCCTGAGAATCGTCAGTCCACTCCCTTTCTATGTCCCTGATTCTATTATATTCATCAGTCCATTCTGTTCTTCAGATTTTTTATTCACTTGATTTTAGATTCACTTGTTGGTAGGTATGTATTTGATGTCATTTTGTTGTTCATAATTTTTATCTTTACCTTTTTCTTCTTCTTCTTCTTCTTCTTCTTCTTCTTCTTCTTCTTAAAGAATACCCTTCAGCATTTCATGTAATCCTGGTTTGGTGGCGATGAACTCCTTTAGCTTTTTCTTGTCTGTGAAGCTCTTTATCTGACCTTCAACTCTGAATGATAGCTTTGCTGGGTAGAGTAATCTTGGTTGTAGGTTCTTGCTGTTCATCACTTTGAATATTTCTTGCCACTCCCTTCTGGCCTGCATAGTTTCTGCTGAGAAATCAGCTGACAGTCGTATGGGTACTCCCTTGTAGGTAATTAACTGTTTTTGTCTTGCTGCTTTTAATATTCTCTCTTTGTCTTTTGCCCTTGGCATTTTAATGATGATGTGTCTTGGTGTGGTCCTCTTTGGGTTCCTCTTCTATGGGGTTCTGTGCGCTTCCTGAACTTGTAAGTCTATTTCTTTTACCAGGTAGGGAAAGTTTTCTGTCATTATTTCTTCTAATAGGTTTTCAATATTTTGCTCTCTCCCTTCTTCTGGCACCCCAAAAATTCGGATGTTGTTTCGCTTAAAGTTGTCCCAGAGGCTCCTTACATTATCTTCATATTTTTGGATTCTTTTTTCTTTTTGTTTTTCTGGTTGGATGTTTTTTGTTTCCACATATTTCAGATCTTTGGTTTGATTCTTGGGGTATGTTGATCTACAGTTGAGTTTCTGTATATTCTTTATTTCAGACAGTGTATGCTTCATTTCTGACTGATCCTTTTCCATTTTTTTGGCATTCTCATTAAGGTCCTTGAAGGTCTCACTAAGCTCCTTAGAAGTATCATCAAGTTTCTCGGCGGTTTTTAGAAGATTCTTGAGTAACCTTATAAATGTGATTCTGAACTCTATGTCATCCAGTAGTTTGCTTTCCTCCGTTTCTTTCATTCGTGACATGTTTCTTTGTTTCTGCATTTTGGCTGCTTCCCTGTGTTGATGGAGTGGCTTTGTGTGGTAGGTGACCTATAGGGGGCAGTAGCTCAGCCTCCCCAATCACCTGATGTGGATGCTCTTGGTACACCCCTTTGTGGGCTGAGGGCAAAGTCTTGGTGTAGTTAAGCCTGAATTGCTGTTGGTACGCTGGGAGGAATTGTCCTCCAGGCCAACCAATTAGCTGTGAGCACTCCCTGTGTCTATAATGGAAGAAGTGCTGCGCTGAAGACACAGTTATGGTGCAGGACTTGTTTCAGTGGGGCTTTGGTGCTCACTGAGTCTGCCTCTTGAATGTGTCACTTATGGATGTGAGGAGTTGAAATCTGGTGTCTCACACTGACCACTAGGTACACTGGCTTCTGGATCTCCAATGGGGTGCAGGTCAGCTACTGTCTGAGGCCACTCAGCAGGAGCTACAGTGAGAGCTGCAGTTTTCTCTTCTTTGCTTGGGGTTTGGAGGTTTTGGAGCTGTCTGACCCAGGCTGCAAGTTTGCCAGGTTAAGCTGCGATAGGGCAGGCTTTCTTATGCTAATTGAGCTGCTTGGAGCTTGGGTGGGTTTGTAGGTTGTGTGGGGCGGGGTCTCAGGACGTCACTAGGTTAGGGCGTGGCAAACAGCAATGGCTGCTAGTAAGCCACCTCTGTGTCCCCGACCGCGTCCTGGAGTCCTGTGCCCCAGTGCCGTAAACAATTATTCCTGCGCGCAGCTCTGCAAGCAAGCCACTCTCACTGGCAGACAGTCCAGCTTCTCCCCGTAGGAGTTTGGGTCCCCCGCGTCTCCCCAGAGACTGGATTTCAGAGTAATCGGGGGCTTGTCTCAGTTCAGGTTGAAAAAAGCAACGCACCCAGTCGCCCGCCACCAGCCCGGATCATGCGCCTCCGTACCTCAGCTTTTCAGCGCTCGTGCACGTCTCAATGCTCTTTTCTCTTTCCTTCTAGTTGTAGAACTTCCACTCAGCCAGCTTTCCCGTGGTTCTGGGTGATAGACGTTTTGTCTTTTAGTTGCAGTTTAAATTGTTGTGGGAGGCAGCAGTTTAGGTGTTTACCTATGCCGCCATCTTGGATTCCTCCCCCATTATCAGTTTTAATAATTTTTGGATTTCCCATGATGGCAAAAGCAGCTAGGCAATGATTGATAACCTGTTTTGCAGTTTCTCCTATAGATGCAGTAGCCCATATTACTTTTGAAAAGTGTCTACAGAGACATGTAATGCCCCAAGGCGTCTAAAGGAAGTATAATGTGTTACATCCATTTGCCAGATATGGTCTCTTAGCAAACCTCTAGGGTTGACTCCTGTGTTAGGCCCTTGAGGCAGATGTAACATGCAAGTGGGACATTCCTTAATAATTTGCTTTGTCTGTTGTCAAGTGCTTGAGAATTGTTTAGACAGCATTTTGGCAGGGTGTTGTAAAAGCTGATGAGATTCTAAGGCTTCTTTTAATAAAGCAACCAATTGATCAGCATGTGCATTTCCTTTTGTTAAAGTACCAGGTAAGACACTATGAGCCCTGATGTGAGCGGGAAAAAAAAGATACTGTCTCTGTTGTACAATCTGCGAACTTGTTTAAATAGTAAAAATAAACTTTGGTCACTAAGCCATTTCAACCGGGCAGTTTCAATTCTATTTACTTAAGTTCGCAGTGTAAAAGGAATCAGAGACGATATTAAGAGGCTCTTGGAAATCCTGCAATGAAGCCTTAATAGCTTTTAGTTCAATTCTTTGTACAGAAGTATGACTGGTCAGTATGACTCGGTCTGAATTTATTGTATGACAGGCAGCTTTTCCATTAGATGATCCATCAGTAAAAACAGTTAAAGCTCCAGGAATAGGTTCCTGCCTAGTATTTTTTGGTATAATGATGGAGGTATTCTATAAAAATTGTACTAATTTATCTTTTAATAGGTGACAGCTAAGTTCCCCTGAATATCCACTTAACCCAATTTGCCAATTTATATCAGTCTGAAATAACATTTCTAATTGCTTCCCAGTGAGGGGGAGGTAGATACACTGGGGCTCTTCCCCTCTAAGCTGTTTACAACGTTTTCTAATTTGAAATATTAACTGGGCCAATAGTTCTACATATGTAACCGCAGTTTTAGAGGATTGATGCTCTAGGTCAGTGGTCGGCAAACTGAGGCTCTTGAGCCATATGTGGCTCTTTGGCCCCTTGAGTGTGGCTCTTCCACAAAATACCATGACCTGGGCAAGTCTATTTTGAAGAAGTGGCGTTAGAAGAAGTTTAAGTTTAAAAAATTTGGCTCTCAAAAGAAATTTTAATCATTGTACTGTTGATATTTTGCTCCGTTGACTAATGAGTTTGCCAACCACTGCCCTAGGTGGACCCATTCAATACTGGCAG
Organism: Corynorhinus townsendii; assembly: GCA_026230045.1. Taxonomy (NCBI): domain Eukaryota; kingdom Metazoa; phylum Chordata; class Mammalia; order Chiroptera; family Vespertilionidae; genus Corynorhinus; species Corynorhinus townsendii. The sequence continues at coordinate 180,607,708 of JAPDVU010000001.1, forward strand.
GAGAGTTTTTATTTTGAAAGATGACTCCAGTGGGACTATTTGCAGTAGGGTTAATTTGTCCCAATAAAGGTAATTCGGGCTGTACCCGTGCTACTTGGGCTGAGGAAATTGCCTGCTCAATTCTTAGCAACTCATTCCTAGCTTCATCTGTTAATGTTCGGGGAGAGGAAAGATTAGAGTCACCTCTAAGTAAATTAAATAAGTTTGTCATTTCTCCTGTAGAGATCTTCAGATAAAGTCTTAACCAGTTAATGTCCCCTAATAATTTCTGAAAATCATTTAAAGTTTTAAGACAATCTTTTCTTATCTCCACCTTCTGAGACCTAATGCATTGGTTTTCAATTATGGTTCCCAGATATTGGAAAGGCATTTCTTTCTGTACCTTTTCTGGAGCAATTCTTAAGCCCCATTTAGGGAGCATGGCCTAAAGAAAACATGGCCAAAGTCTATTGGGAAAACATGGCCAAAGTCTGCTCTTCCTGTGGCCTTGCTGAGAGCAAGTCATCCATGTAATGAATAATGTAACGTTGGGAGTTTTTGTCCCTTAAAGGCTGAGCAGCTTGAGCCACATATTTTTGACACAAAGTAGGGCTATTGGCCATTCCTTGAGGTAAAACCTTCCATTGATATCTTTTCATGGGTTCTATATTATTAATAGATGGCACTGAAAATGCAAATCTGTTTATCTTGAGGTGCCAAGGGAATGGTGAAAAAACAATCTTTAAGATCTACTACTATAGGAGCTAAGAATGCTTCAGAAATATTATTCATAATTTCTCCTGTAAAAGGAGCCATTGGACCATTTTGAACAACGCTTTCTCACAAAGCTTTTATCATTTTAAAATCAATTTTTTCATGATGTCTTATCTGATTTGGGAGCTGTGGCTCAGCTACTTGTATAACAGGAAAAGCAAGCCTTTCTTCCACCGACATGTCCTTCATTCCTTCTCTGATGGCTCTCTGTATAGATGATTCTATTGGCGGCAAATTAAATGTTTCAGGATTAGGACATGGAGCTGGAGGAGGCCATAAAGGCCATTCCTCCAATGTTTCTTCCCGCTCCTCTCTAGGAGCAGAGGGAGCCAGGGGAGGAGGCTCCTCCTCAGCCTCTCTAAAAGGCTCTAGCAAAGGCAGTATTGTATTGTGCTCCCCGTGAAGAAACAGTTTTTTGAGGTGAGTTTTTTCCTGCTGCTGAGCTTTTTTTTTTTCAAATTTTGACCAACTTTTTGCCAAACATTCAAGATCTAATGTACCTTCTTCAGGAAACGACGGGTTATGTTCTATAACAGTGGTCAGCAAACTGCGGCTCGCGAGCCACATGCGGCTCTTTGGCCCCTAGAGTGTGGCTCTTCCACAAAATACCACGGCCTGGGCGAGACTATTTTGAAGAAGTGGCGTTAGAAGAAGTTTAAGCGTAAAAATTTGGCTCTCAAAAGAAATTTCAATCGTTGTACTGTTGATATTTGGCTCTGTTGACTAATGAGTTTGCTGACCACTGGTCTATAACATCAAACAAAAACTATAAAAGAATAACTTCTGAAACTTTTAATTCCTTAGGCATACAAACCAAAAAGTGTACAATAGAAATTATTTTCTAACCTAATTCTACCCCATTAGCCTAGCTGAAAAAGACGTTCCCACCCTACTTACAGATCTGGCCATGGGCTTTGCGTGCAGTGAATTTTCCTCACCTCTTTCTTGGTGAATTTTTTCCACACCCTTTCTCAGTGTATTTTTTCCTTCCTTCACTCTAGGTGAAAAATATCATCTCCTCCAGATGTTCCACGTTCGGGCGCCTGATGTGGGAAGCCCTTTCCCACGTTTCGTGTGGTTCAGGGTTCAGGTTCAGGGTTCCGGTTCTGAAGGAGGATGCACACAAATGAAAGAGACTAGAAAAGTATTAATTTGGGAATTGGGGGTCAGGCAGAAGCCCAAGAGAGGACTACACACCGCTCTGGCCTTGCTATCCCTTTTATTAAGATTATGGGATACACCCATAGCCTTTAGGCAGGCAATTCCAATAATAGCCAATCAGCAAGAATTTACATAAGACTAACAGGTGGAGGCTGCTTCAGCTACCAATGTTTCAACTAAACAGTGAGTGATTAGCTCTGACCTTTCAGAGCATTTAAGGTTGACCAGCCTTCCGGGTTCCCTGTCCACATCTGGCACCAAGCTTTCCACCTTCCCTGGCCTGCCTTGGCCTCTGCTTAAGGCTACAAAGTTTCAGTTATAGAAGATAAATAAATCCCAGATACCAGGGCCTCTGCTTGGGCCACCAGGGGTCGTGGCCAGCCAGCAAACCACCACAGGCCCCTCACCCAGGCCGCCCTATGCCCAAGGGAACACCTAAAACTGTAAACTTCTAGAAAATGTAGGGGACAAGTTTCATGACATTGGACTTGGCAATGATTTGTTGTATATGACATCAAATGCACAAGCAACAAAAGCAATAATAAACAAATAGGACTATCTCAGGCTTTAAAACTTTGTGCACCAAAGGACACATCAGTGAAAAGACAACCTAGAAAATGGAGGAAAATATTTGCAAATCATATATCTGGTAAGGGATTAATATTCAGAATATGTAAAGAATTTTTACAATCAACAACAACAAAAATCAAACAATCCTATTTAAAAATGGACAAAGAACTTGAATAGACATCTCTCCAAAGATGGTATACAAATGTCCAATGAGCATATGAAAAGAAGCTCAACATCACAAATTATTAAAGAAATAAAAACCAAAACCCCAATGAGGTATATTACCTCACACCTGTCAGGATGGCTATTATCAAAAAACAATAATAATAGAGAATAACAAGTGCTGGTGAGGATGTGGAGAAATTTGAACCCTTATGCACTGTTGAGGTGATTATAAAATAATGCAATTACTATGGTAAACAGTATGGAATTTCACCAAAAAAATTAAAAATAGAACTACTATATGATCCAACAATTCCACATCTGGATGTATATCCAAAAGATTGAAAGCAGGATATCAAATAGACATTTGCATACCCATATCTATAGCAATACTATTTATCAATGGGTAGAAGCAACCCAGATGCCCATTGACAAATGACTGAGTAAACAAAATGTGGCATATACATAAATGGAACATTATTTAGCCTTATAAAAGGAAATATTGTCACAGTTACAACATGAATGAACCTTGAAAACATTATACTAAGAAAAATAAGCCAATCACAAAAAAACAAATACTATAGGATTCCACTTACATGAGGTATCTACAGTAGTCAAATCCATAGAAACAACAAACTATAATGGTGGTTATCAGAAGCTGGAGAGGGGAAAGGAAGTTGTTTAATGGGTATAGAGTTTCAGATTTGCAATATGAGAAATACTTGGAGATCTGTTTCACAAAAATGTAAACATACTTAAATTAACATTACACTGTACTTTATACTTAAAAATGGTTATCATGGCAATTTTATGTTATGTAGTTTTTAACACAATAAAAAAAACAACTGAAAATAATACCGGTAGTCACTGCATTTGATGAACTAGTTTGTACAGACATGTGAGACACATCTTGGGGGTTCATAGAAATATCTGTGGAAACACTTTAAGGAGCTAAGTTAATGCCAATAAAGGTTTCAAAAATCATTTTGACTTGGAAATTAATATAAACACACTCTTAACTTAATTAGAAATAATTATAATTATACATTATATTATATACTATGCACCTATAATATAAATCTAAATATGAGCCCATTTTGTCATCAAAGTTCAGGAGACATTTAGTTTACACATAAATACATAACATCCCATGGTAGATTTTACCCATAAGGATGACAGAGGACATCCTTTTCTAGATTTTGCAAGTATCTTCAGAGATTTGGCCAGCTCTGAACATAAAAATGTTTATATTACCATATTTATATTACCATAAGCATTATAGTCCTATATCACACAATGTGATAATTTGATATATATGTCATAGTCTCTCAACACTAAGGGAACTCATGATTTCAGAATAGACACGTAAATTGTTCCTGATTGTAATTAATAATGTGATAGACTCAAAGTGAAGACAATAATTCATGAACTAGGTTTGAAGGAGTGTCATGGGGATACTTTAGCACTAAAAGCAGATCTATCCTGTTTCAAACCATCACAGCTAAGGGATAATATGTCATAAGATTGTTAGCAAGACCTAAATAATTCAAAAAGATAGTCCCTTGGGCATACGGAAAAACAGATTAATGGAATAGATCTATTAATGAAAGAATTAAGTTAAACTTTGTTTTAAGGCAAGTCATAAAATCTGCTTTTGAATGTGCCAAGGTAGATGACAAATGCATTTAAAACTTAATAATCAATCCAGTAGTCTTTATAGCTAACAAGTCGATATAACCTCTACTGAAACCCTGCAAAAAAAAAAAAAATTCTAACTATTTACTGTTGGAATACAGTAAGTGTTAGAATGAGAAAATTGCTTCGGGGAGACAGGAGAAGAGACTGTCTTTAATCACAGGGGATGATAAGAGTGGACTAAATCCACTGGCCAGACATCACTTTAGGGAGCTCATATCAGCAGCACATCTTAAAAAATAATAATAATAGTTTACCTTTCCAGTTACCTGGTTATTCCACTCAATTGTGTTCATTGGTTCAAACTTTCTGATTTCCCCTCCTTTCAGTGTCCAAAGTAAACATTTTTCCATGTGAACTTCCTTTTTTACTGAAGTTCAGAAAAGATGGATGGAAATGGATCTTTTAAAATGAGAATTTATGATTCTTTTATTTTCAAAAAAATTGAACTATCTAAGATTAAAAAATTGAAATATCTAAGATTAATTATTATTGATTCCTAAAATATCAATAAGAACACTAGTGGTTCTAATATTGGATATAGTTGGAAATAAATTAGAAAGGAGGAATGAGGCAAAAAGAGAAAGAAAAAAATGAAGAGTTTTATTTTAGCCATACTATAAGTAAGAGTTATAAAGACATATCTACTAGCAACTGAAGATATATAAATATAGGTTGAGAAAAAGGTTGGAACGAAGTCTTAATTTGGAAATCCTCAGCACAAGGGCCATTTGAAGCCATTGGCATGGATAAGATTTTATTTCCAAAGGTGAGAGCATAGAAGAAATAGAACCAAAGGGCATCAGTTGTGCCTTGGGGAATGCAGATAGAGGAAGAAGAAGGTGTCCTTGAAGCTGATGAAGTAGACAATGTTTCCCATGACTAGAAAAGGTTCTGTATTCACTTACCCAGTTTTTAAGGGCCAAGGAATCATTATATACTGGTACCAGCTGCTGAGAAGAAGCAGGAGTGGGATCCCAGGATACCTATGGTCAAAAATGAATGAGGTGTGAGAACAAATATATTTTCCAAAACAGCAACTAAGCTGGGTCAGGAAAAAAACAAAACACAAAAACAGGAAAAGTTGGGGGAGGGAGAACAAACCTAAGTCTGAAGCAAGCACAGGGAAAAAGATGAACCTTTACATATAAACAAAATCACAGATGCTGGGTGGATTGGGGTCTTGACTTCACTGGAACCAAACAACAGTTGGACCGATAATGTTCTATACTCAAGGGCTAATCAGACCTTTGTGTGAACAGAGTTCTGAGGGCTTCAGAGTATACCATACACAGCAGTCAAGAGCATCAACTACAGCATCAGACAGATTTTAAGTCAAGTTCTGGATCTGACACTTACACACCTGTGACTAAAACCCATTCTCTCTGAGACTCAGTTTGCAGATCTATAAAATGGAGATTATAATAGCATACACATCATAGAATCCTATATAATAAAAGCATAGTATGCAAATTGTCCCCTCGACCAGGAGATTGTCTGGGGGTTCGACCAGGGGGCAGGGCTGGCCAGGGGAAGGGAGGGAGGCCCCAGCCAGCAGCTGACAACTGCTAAGGACCCTACCAGTGCACGAATTTCATTCACTGGGCCTCTAGTTGTAATATAAGATAATATAGGGAAGCACTTAGCACAGTTCCTAGCATATTAATAAATTCTCAATAAAGCTTACTGATTACATTTCCCCACACTGAGAACCAAAATTATCTCAAGTCACTTTAGGAAAAGATATTGCAAATAAATCTCTATAATGTGCTGAGCCATAACTTTCATATCACTGAATCCTAGGTTGGCGAAGACAACATGTTTTGCCTGGGTCTCCCCTATAAGCAAAGAGGAGCTATCCTTTGTTCTAGTTCAGTGGGACATATAGTAATAAATAGGGCATCAAATAAGCTATACATTTCCCCAATTATGTCATTACTACCTTCCAGAAACTTTGAGAACCAAAATGAAAATCAGACCTGTCATGATTAGTCATGAATTCTTAGAGGTAAGAAAGTACCTCTGGGATCCTGGACTTGTATTTAGAAAAAAAATTATTTGCTTATAAAGCAGCTTTGTGAAAGGATATAAGGAAGAATAATTAAATTCCCTTCTACTGAGGCTCTTTGAGATTATTCCCAAAGATACAGCACACATTGTATTTATTTTTTCCTTTTTATTGAATTTATTGGGGTGATACTGATGAACAAAATTATTCAGGTTTCAGGTGCACAATTCCATAACACATCATGTGTACACTGTATTGTGTGTTCACCACCCCAAGTCAAGTCTCCTTCCATCACCCTCCTCCAACTGCCCCACTTACCTCCCCCCCCAACCCACCCCCCCACCCCGCAATCACCACACTGTTGTCCCAGAGTGGTACATTTGTTACAGTTGCCAGCACATTTTAAAGCCTTGCTACATTTGGGAGCTCCCCCATGTCATTTCTCATATCAAGGTGGAACCTAGAAAAATCACTATCCCAGACTCCTTAGAAAGTAACACATGTGGCGCCATGAGAAACTAAGATTCACAAGCAAAATACTTAATGAAGGATGCTCTGGGAGGAATCCGTATTTTTCTTGCTGTGGGTAACAGTAAAGGTATCCAGATTTGGGGGTTGGGAGTAATTGTAAGGCCAAATTTCTGGTGCATAAGTGTCATTGGTGCTCGGGAAAATTCCAGTAGTTCCTGGGAATTTGACCTCAGCCCTGTTTCTCCAGTAAGCCACTGATTCTATGAGTGTCCCAATAATCTTCTAGCAAACTCTTTTTATGCTTAGGCAGCCATAGTCAGCTTCTGGTCCATGCTTCTAAGAACCTTGAATGACTGAGTTAGTATTTTAATCTATAAAAGTTATATTATTTTCAACAAAGGATTTGTTTAGGGTAAATTTCAAAGTTTGTTTACTAAAAGAGCTTATCTATATACTAGTGGCCTGGTGCAACAAAATTCATGCACATTAAAAGGGAATTAATTAGAGAAAATATTTTAATATTGCTATTTGCCCTTTGCCGGGGGAGAAGGGGGAGGGGGGAGGGGAGGTTACATGAGCCTCACATCCCGGGCCGATTGCCATTTCTTACTATAAATATAATAACTCTCATATGTCAAAATGGACAGTTATAGACAATAACCTTTTCCTTAGCAAAGAAAATTAAACAGATGCCTTTATTTGGTCAACACCATATTGGAACTCTGGAAAAATAAACAGCATCTCAGTAATACCATTTGAAAGCACTGAGAAATTTAACTTTAGCTACTCCACTACTATCTCCCCAAATTCCCCAGTAAATTTCCAGAAAGAAAGAAACCATCTGATAGTTTTTAGGACTATTTGGAAATTTTGTTACTTATCATCATGTCAAGAAAGCCCAGGACAACCCTGGCTGGTGTTGCTCAGTGGTTAGAGTGTCACCCTGCACACTGAAGGGTCACAGGTTCAATTCCCACTCAAAGGCACATACCTGGGTACTCTCAGCCCCATCAGAGGTGAGTGCAGGAGGCAGCCAATCGATGTGTCTCTCTCACATTGATGTTTCTCTCTCTCTCTCTCTCTCTCTCTCTCTCTCTCTCTCTCTCTCCCACCTCCTCCCTTCCACTCTCTAAAAATCAATGGGGAAAAATATCCTCATGAGGATTAACACACATTAAAAAAAGAAAGCCCAGGACACTTTGGAAGCCCCACCCTAGAGATTCCCTTCACCCACAGTGGGTCTATTCCCTCAGGGTATCATCTTCCAACATTTCCCTGGGCCATAAATGGTTATGTTCCTTTTGATGCCCAGACCACGGCCTCGTGAGTAACTTAGCTTGTTCGCTTGTTCTGGACCCTCACACCAACCCCATTCTCTACACACACCAACACCACCCCCAGAATCACCAAAGTGGGTTGAAGCCTTCCAATAAAAACTATGTCTTTCAAACATTTTTTATTCTTTTAAAAATATTATTTAAAATTTAAAATAGATTAAAAACCTCGAAACTACATACTGCTTGGTGTTTAAACTAGACAGTTTCTACTCATATACACCTGCTCACTTTGAGAACCATTAAACAACCAAAGAAGAGTTGTTTATCTGGGTCCTCAGCCAGTCCCACTCTAATTGGATGGTAACTTGGGAAGTCTCTTTACTTCTTTGAACTCTGGTTTCTCAGTTGTAAACTAGTGAAGTTAAACTAAGGACTTAGTTCTTGCACAGTGCATTATTTACTACAAAACTGCATTTCTATCTATATTTACCTCTAAGATAAGTGGCTATCTTCATTTCATATAAAGAATAGGTTTTGATTCTGCATGTTCACAGATAAGCAGTTCAACAAGATCTAGATTTCTAGGAGTTTGTCCCATAATTTTATAGCATGAAGAAGCAAGAACTGAGAGCCATCATGTCTGGATCCCAAAGTAGAATAATAGATTCTAGGCTTTCTGATCTTTGACAAGGTCTTGACGACAAACAGGCATAACCAGATTACTTCCCTGCTTTCCAAAGGTAAGACACTCTTTAACAATTATGCCAAATAAAACTTTAGAGTCTTTACCACTGGCCTCTCTGTGAATGCATCTGGGATTGCAGACAGCACAGGAAATAATGACATTCCGTCCTCACATTGATCCGCCTGCTAGAGCAAGAGGAATCGATACTCATTACTGCAATGATTTGCTGAATTTTTCATTCAAAGAAATCAGCTTCTATTTAGGCTGAGGAACAAAATATCTACCACTTTTCAATACAAGTTCAATGACTGGGGAGAATATCCAAGTCCCAAAGAAAGTTAATGTTGGGGAAATTAGATGGAAAAAAGAAAAGTCTTAAAAGCAGGGCGACCAAGTTATTTGAAAGTTTCAAGTGCCTATTCTTTCTGCAATGCAGGCCTCCTAACTGGAAGTAAGATCTCTAAGTAGGACAGCATCACAGCCTGATATGTTCCCTCGACTAGGAGCTGCTTGTTCTCCCAAACTGCCCAGTGAGAACATAATCTAAGCATTACTCTTATTTCCACTGTTACTTCCAGAACTTTCTTCTATTGTCATGCAAAAGTCTCTCAAGTCATCTCTTTCTTACCCTAATGAACATCACTATCCTGATTATGGCCACCCTCCTGATTATGGCCTTAATGCCACTCAGAATTTTGACATATGGTTACAGTGTTCCTCTCTACTTTTAATTCTACCACCATTCTGATAGATCCCAATATTGGTAAGGACAACCTACACAGGTCTTGGCCACACAGTTCTTTGACTTTCTTGGTACCAGTGACCTTTACCTCATACCACAAGAGAACCCAATTCCCTGGCCAAACCTTTACCTTCCAGAATTGTTCTACCTCTGAAATTCACTATTCCGTTTTCTATTCCTCTACAGATCTCTTACCACCTTATTCCCCAACACACCTTTTCTTTTTCTCTTACTTTGCCACTATCTCTAGGGCTTTGAGCCCTCTGACTTTTTCCCAACTAATCACCAATCCCTAGATTCAAAACCTAGCCTACCTTTCCTGGACCCCATAGGCATGCTCAATCCTGACACAGACACAGTTAGCCTTGATTAGCCATACTCTAATTAATCTGATCATCAGCTTTTATTCTCAAGTATTCAGGAGCTTTATTCTAAAATGCAAAATTGAGAACTTAGCTTTCAATGGCAACTTCTACAACGTATTATTAAGTAAAACATGGAATTTTGAGATAGATTGGGTCTTAAAAATAATCTAGTTCACCCTGGTCAGTTTGCTCAGTGGTTTGAGTGTCAGCCACAGACTGAAGGATTGTGGGTTCAATTCCCAGTCAAGGGCATGTTCCTCTACTGCAGGCTCAATACTCAGCCCCTGTCAAGCACATGTGGGAGGTAATCACTGTTTCTCTTCTCTCCTCTCCTCTCCTCTCCTCTCCTCTCCTCTCCTCTCCTCTCCTCTCCTCTCCTCTCCTCTCCTCTCCTCTCCTCTCCTTTCCTCTCCTCTCCTCTTCTCTCTTCTCCTCTCCTCATTTTCTTCTTCCTTGCTTCTTTCTTCCCTTCCTCCCTTCCTCCCTCCCCTCCCCCTCTCCCTCCCCTCCCCCTCTCCCTCTCCCTCTCTCCCTTCTCCTTCTTCTCCTTCTCTTTCTCCTTCTCCTTCTTCTTCTTTCCTCTCTCTCTCTCTCTCCCCCACCATACCCCTTCCCAAAAAATCAATGTAAAAAATAGGTGAGAATTAAAAAAAGGTTTTTTTTAAATAATCTAGTTCAAGTGCTCTTCAATTTGCAGATAAGGGAATGGAAACTCAAGGAGGTGACATAACTTACAAAGGTCACAGAGTTCATTGAGCAGCAAGGTTAGAATTATATCCCTGGGCTTCTGACCTCTGGACTCTAGGCTTAATGTATCTCCTCCCCTGGCCAGTCCCTCACTGATGATTGTCAAACACAGGAGCTTGAATCAAGGACAGTTCATTCTCTGAATTAGGAAAGTTTACACCATACAGACATCGTTGAGGACATAAGGATGCATTCTCTCTGTTTTGTTTTGTTTTGTTTTGTTTTGATCAATCACTTCCTTGTCCAACTGGGGAAAATAATTCTTAAATATGAACAACATATGATCATAAGCAATCTACAATAATTAATGAACCTAAAAATGGGTACTTAATACTAAGGATAACTCAGGAATTAGTCTTGATGGGCAGCAGCATCACCAAGGGAGATTTTTAACAAATAGAATTTAGGATTCTTGTACCCTTGTGGACCTAATATAAACAATGGGATGCATTGTATGTGAAAATTCTGATCTTAAAACGTATCTCTAGCAGCACAGTCCTTCTATGTATGATTTAATCTGTATTCTACTACATTTGGAATAATTTTGAAATTTTTAGGAAAATTTCAGACAAAAAAAATGGAGATGCTGAGACACTCTCCTCTCCAGACTTAAACATCAGAATTCTGGTAATGAGGCTGTTGTGAGCAAGGGAACATCCCCAAAAGGAGTCATTCACACATGGTTGTGTCTTTCCACAATGCCAGGTTCACTAGGGGAGGCCTCCCCAACACGCCAATAGAAAGGTAGAGCTTATATGATAAAAATAGGCAAAGCAAGCATCCAAAGCACAGTCCCAGTCACTGGCAGCATCTGGAGGTGGAGAGAGAGGTGTCAGTCTCCAGCCAGGCGGCTACATTGGTGGCACATGTTCAGTGGAGGGGAAGTCTGGCAGGGCTCCAGCGTGACCCATGGCACAGCCAAGTTCAAACTTTGGGTGTTTGGAGCTCTGAGTTCTTGCTGCCCATCAGTGGTAGAGGCCCTACTCATATCGGTGTCCAGATGGAGTCCTTATCCAAGTGTCCAGACCTATGGTTTGGGGTATTCCAGGCCCTCCTCAGGGCATTCCCACAGCATTACCAACTTCTCTGCAGCCACAAATGATTTTTTAATCCATTCACCAATTTTTTAGAGACACTGCTAAAATTTCATTACAGTACTTCTGCACAACAAAGCTGTTTCTGTGTAGCAGAGAATAGTTCAAAATCATACCACTTTGTCTCCAAAGTCACATTCAACTTTAAAAGTACATGAAATTCTGAAGATGAATTTTTTTTCTGATGTCTCCCCACATGCCAATTACTCTGCCTGTGGAAAAAGTCTAGTTATGTAGTTTGTGTGTGCTGTTCCTTTTGAAAGAATTTGATCAGACCACAGCATATGCAGATCTTGCTTCTTTTACATAAAAAGCACTTGTCCTTGCCCTGGTTGGTGTGGCTCAGTTCGTTGAGTGTCGTCCCATGGAGTTCACCAGTTTGATTCCTGGTCAGGGCACGTGCCTGGTTTGTAGGCTCCATCCTCAGGGGGCGGGGGCCGTGCAGGAGGAAGCCGATTCAATGTTTCTCTCTCTCTCTCCCTCTTCCTTCCTCTTTCTCTCTAAATGCAATAAAAACATTTTTACAAAAAGAAAAGCACTTTTCCTTTATTATCCCCTCCTTTTCATGAAGTACCTAGACCACTTTTAACATAAGACAGAAAAGCATCAAGTCTTGTACCAAAGTGACAGGTTGGGGAGATGCCCAATACACAGAATCAGTCATCACCTTGGCTATGTTTGGAAATGTACTGTGCACATTTCCTGTTCAATAGAGAAGATTTCCACAGTTCATTCATTAAGCATATATTCAGTGAACATCTCCTGGATGCCTTGTATGACATTAGGTGAGCAGAGAAATGGGCAAGGCAGAGGTCCTGCCTTCAAAGTCTGCCTAAGAAAATGGGTGTACACCGACAATGCAATAGGATTTCATAAATGCTATGATACAAATAAATTCAGGATCTGTGGGATCTCACAGAGGGTCATTTAATCATGCTTTGGGGGATAACTAAAGTGAGGTAAGTGCTGAAGGATGGATAAGAATTCTCTAAAAAGACTAGTTGAAGAAGGAAATTCCAGGCATGTGCAAGGACCTGAAATAGAAGAGAATCCGATATAATAAAGAGGTAATATGCAAATTAACCCTCACGGCCTCACAAGATGGCTGCCTATGACCAGGCTGGCAGGGGGGTTAGTGAGGGACGACCAAATGACTGAACAGCAGGCTGCATGGGGTGACCAGGTTGGTGGGGGGGCTATGAGGGGTGACCAGGCTGGTGGGGGGGCAGTTGGGGGCACCAGGCCAGCAGGGGGGGGGGGCAGTAAGGGGTTGCCAGGCCATCGGGGGGGGGCAGTTGGGGGCAACCTGGCTGGCAGCAGGGAGCAGTTAGGGGTGACCAAGCTGGCAGGGGAGGCAGTTAGAGGCAATCAGGCTTGCAGACAGGTGAGCAATTAGGAGCCAGCAGTCTAGGATTGTTAGAGGAATGTCCAACTGCCGGTTTAGGCCCTATCTCTAGGATAGGGCCTAAACCGGCAGTCGGACATCCCCCAAGGGGTCCTGGATTGGAGAGGGTGCAGGCTGGGCTGAGGGGACCCTCTCCTTGTGCACAAATTTAATGCACCGGCCTCTAGTATAAAATATTTAGGAAATTGAAATTAGTGGAGCATGGCACTGAAAGATGGGAAGTATCTTTATCATGACAGGCCTTTCATCCAAAGGGTCCTGGAAGACTATTAAAGCTGGGAGTCACACTTGATCTCTACATCATTACCTGTGTCTGATTCATCATCAAGTCTTAGTGATTTCACCTTCAAAATATATCTGCTTCTGGCCACCTCTATTATCATCAAGATATGACCAGCCATCATGGTTTCTTGTCTGGACCACTGCAAAAGCTTCCAAATTTGATTTTGCCCTTTTATTTATGTTGTCCTTTGAACCATTCTGTGCATCAACCAAAACAAATATTTTTATTGTAAATATCATGCCAGCATTCCACTTTAAAACTCTCAATCGTTTCTATTACTTTTATTTATTCAAAAACCTTTTATATGATCTACAAGCCCCCCGAAGGATCTCATCCTGCTCATCAAATGTGAAATACATATCTCCTTTGCCCTCCATGCTCTAACCTGCTTGTCCTTCCTTCAGAGCACCACACCAGTTCACACCTCAGAGCCTTTTACACAGATTCAACTACCCAGAATGCTCTTTTACCCAATCTTCACTGAGTTAACTCCTATTTATTCTTCAGAGCTCAATTTAAATCTCATTTCGAAGAGAGTATTTAATAACTCACAAATCTGAATCATATCTCTCCTTCATCTCTCACAGCATCCTAGCCTTTTTCTTCATAGCACAAAGCACAGTATGTAACCAGATATGTATTTGAGTAAATATTCATTTACTACCTCTCTCCTTCAATCCTATATAATAAAAGCCTAATATGCAAATTGATCGAATAACAAAACGACTGGCGGAACGACTGGTTGCTATGATGCGCACTGATCACCAGGGCTGCCCCCAGCCCACAGGCCCCAGTCCAGCCAAGGTGGGTGTGAGTGGGGGTCCCTGATCACCCCACCGGTTGCCCCATAGAGGGAGGTAATTGATGGCCAGGCCTAGGGACCCTATCCGTGCATGAATTTTGTGCACTGGTCCTCTAGTAGACTATAAGCTCCATGTGGGCAAGGTCTATTTCTTTTTTCTTCACAATTATATAACCAACATTTAACATAGCATCTGATATATACTGGGTTTCAATAAATATTTGTGAAAGAATGAATGAAAAAGAAAGCCAGAAAGGAAGGACAAAAAGAGAACAACTATATTAAAAAAAAAAAAAAAAACACTAGAGGAAGACAGATATCACATAAACATTCCAGGTCATTTTCAGTTCACCATAGGTTTTTATCTCCTTTAATTTTTTTAACAGCTTTATTGAGATATACCTTATATACCATACAATTCACCCATTTGTTATGTACAATTGAAAAATTAAAAATAAAAATAAAATGTTTAATTCAACAGCCTTTTGTATGTTTATAGAGCAGTCCAAAGTTCACCACAATCAATTTTAGAACATATTCATTCTAAAAAGAAACCCATACCCCTTAACAGTCACTCCCAAACTCCCTCTACCCAGCCCTAGGCAACTGTTTATCTACTTTCTACCTTCAGAGATTTGCTTATTCTGGATATTTTATACTAGAGGTCCAGTGCACAAAATTTGTGCACAGGGTGGGGGGGTCCCCTCAGCCCAGTCTGTGCCCTCTCACAGTCCAGGACCCCTTGGGGGATGTCCGACAGCCAGCTTAGGCCTGATGCCTCCGGAGATCAGGCCTAAGCTGGCAGCCAGGCATCCCTCAGGGATCAGGGCCTAAGCTGGCAGACAGACATCCCTCTCATAGTCCACGACCCCCCACTCCTTACTACCTGCCAGCTCACTCCTTACTGCTTGGCTTGCAGCTCCTTAGTGCTGCCACAGAGGCAGGAGAAGCTCCCGCCGCCACCACTGCACTCGCCAGCCGTGAGCCCGGCTTCTGGATGAGTGGCACTCCCCCTGTGGGAGCACACTGACTACCAGGGGCAGCTCCTGTGTTGAGTGTCTGCCCCCTCGTGGTCAGTGTGCATCATAGCGACTGATCATTCCACCAGTGGTTCTAGAGTTCCGTCAATTTGTATATTAGGGTTTTCTATAGATAGATAAGTGATATTAAAAAATATGCAGTCCCCTGTGACTGACTTCTTTCACATATTAATATTTTCCAGATTCGTCCATGTTGTAGCATTTATCAATATTGTTTTTTACCTGCCAAATAATATTCCATTATATGGATACACTTCATTTTATTTATCCATTGACATGTAGGAATCCACTTTGGAGCAATTATGAATAATACTGTTATGAACAATTGTATACAACTTTTGTATAGATACAAGTTTTCATTTCTCTTAAGTATATACCTACAAGTAAAATTGCTGGTTCATATATATGTCACTTATAATATTGTGTTGCATTGCTATTGACTAGCTGACAAAATATTGTATTTTATAAACACTCAATCAAATATATATTGATTTCAATGCTGTGGTTTTATTTTCCTATGTTGAAATCAATAGAACATATTTTCAGCAGTCCAAAATTACAGTGGGTCACACCTGTGCTTCTTAATGGTCATTCCTATTCAGTGGTTAAACAGGCTCTTGGCATGTTGTATAAGTTATTAAGAAAAGGAAAGCTGTACTATATTGGCTGAAGGTGTTCTGAGAGTGTAGAAGAAGAAGAATCCAGGCCAAATCAAAACTATTACCTTAGCTTTATTCTTTATAGTTGACTTCCAGTTTTGTAGGAGGAGAGACTAATAACTAATATCAGAACTCATTATATATCCATTTTAATTTGCTTATTATCTGTACATACCATACCTTTTAAGTTTTTGCTTCACAGTATTAATTTATTAATTTTCAAAAAATTATTTTGAAAAAAAATTTATTTTGCTGTCTTCTCAACACCCCTACTTATAATAAAGTCCCTTCCAAAAAATTAGATTTTACTCAGTGCCTCTGTGCACCATGCTGATGCCAGAGAAATTAAGGGGCCAGACTTCCCAGTCATAAGGGGGGATGAAGTTCTTGTGATATCTTCGGAAAATGAATTTTCTAAGACTTGCATGGGAGGATGGGCTGTGAAAGGTTTCATTGGCATGGAGTTACATTTACCAGGTTTCAAAGTCCCATTTCCCCCAAGCCAGTCCTGGAAGAGGGGCAGCTGGGAGTTCAGAAGCAGGGCCAGTGTCCAAGTTCCCGTTCCACGTTGCAGCCAGTGTGGTTCGGCATTCAGGCCAGGTCACAGTCCCTCAGTCCATGTGTGGAGCCCAACATGGCCGTGCACCATGTGGATACAGGAGAGCGCACCCCCCGCAGAGGAGTCCCAAGAGGGAGAAGAGAGCCTGAACGTCCATTGTCTGGAACTTTATATATTCAGGTTTCTGAGCTTGCAGTGGCCACCCCCTTCCTGACCACTGACTCGCTTTCAGGTGAGATTGATGGGGAAGCAGGTAGGCAGCTTCCTACGTCACTCAGACCTTACTGGCATGGGTCTAAACTGCTTTTGTCTATGAATTAGCAGGGAACAGACTTGGAAAGTGTTAAATGTAGATTTTTGGCAAAGCTGTATAAATGGCATGCCTATATTACTTGGTCTCCCCTTTCACTCCTTTCCTATTAAGTAATAACCAGGTTATTACAACGGCATCCATGCTTCACATCTAACATTATCTCATTTAACATCGATGATGCCTGCACTTGATGGATGGCAATTCTAACTGCTAAAAGTGTTTTTCAGAGTTAACAGTGGCAAATAATCTTGCTGACTTCAGCAATTTGATACACCCAAAATTATCTGGGTGGCTAACATCTTATCCTATGATACATAGGTAGATAGGTAGATAGATAATAGATAGATAAATAGATAGATGAAAGATGATAGATGGATAGATAAATGATAAATAGTTAGATGATAGATGATAGATAGAGGATAGATAGATAGATAGAGTAACCTAGCAGAAAACTCAATTTCTTTAATTTGACCTTTTCTCCTCCTTTCCTTTTGTTTCAAACTGGCCTAGAGTACTCTGACTTACCTGCCTGCCCCTCCCTAATCACTAATGATCAGGACAATGAAGTCCTAGTCAGCATTAAACTTAGGGCAAGGCCTCCAGTCTATTGACCACAAAGATAACATCTAAGCCTCAGTTGTGTTTCAGCTCCAGACCCAGAAAGCTAATCAATCCCACCAACCAAATTCTTGTGAAACCAGACAGAACGATGCCATGTCTAACATTGGGACCCGGTGCAATGATCAACTACCCCCTACCCTAGCACTAACCAATCAATAGAGACCACAATCCTAATTCACTAAGTCACCATGATTAATGATTTTCCCCTATGTAACTCATCCCCTAGAAGCCATTGGTGAGCCAGGTCTTCGAGCATGAGCTCACCTGTGGCTCCAGGTATGGTGCCATGTCCTTAATAAAGCTTTCCTTTCTTTGCTGCAAACTCCCCTTCGAGTTTGATTGGGCTGTGATGTGTACAGGGAAACACACCCCTTTAGTTTAGTGATACACTAGATAGATAGATAGATAGATAGATAGATAGATAGATAGATAGATATGACTTGGGAGCATAAATTATGCTCAGAGGATCAAGAAAGCCCTCTTGCCCTAACCGGTTTGGCTCAGTGGATAAAGCGTCAGCCTGCGGACTCAAGGGTCCCAGGTTCCATTCCGGTCGGGGGCATGTGCCTTGGTTGCGGGCACATACCTAGTGGGTAGTGTGCAGGAGGCAGCTGATGGATGTTTCTCTCTCATCGATGTTTCTAACTCTCTATCCCTCTCCCTTCCTCTCTGTAAAAAATCAATAAAATATATTTAATTTAAAAAGAAAGAAAGCCCTCTTCCCATTTTAAGAATCTCTAAACTCAGCTGTGTATACAGCTCACCCAGCTCAAAAGAGCTATTGAGTAGCAGCAAGGTTGACAGTGTCTCATCAGTTAATTAAAGGCAAAAGCAATGGCTGTCACAGATGTTCACAATGGCATCAATCACAACGATTTAGTGAACCCACAGGTATCTCAAAAAGACTCAGATGAAGGAAGATTCATGATCAAGTTGATGAGACAGGAGACTCCTGAATTTCCCACCTCCCATGAATGCACTGAGTGTACAGCTACACATGAAGCAGTTCCCTCTAAGAGAAATCCAGAAACTAGCTGAGTCCGACACATTGGGTGATGAGAAAATACATTTAAAAGGCTGAGACACACTGTCACCATAAAGTCCTCCCCCAGCACAGTGCTCTACAGCCTGGAGGGAACCCCCAGAACCCCGCTTCTCCCTCACAACTGGTGTCTCACCCAAGGATAGGCCCCCACGTCACCTGGTTCTGAAAGACAAAGGGGCTGGTATTCATGAGTCCACAGGACTATGGCAAACAAAGAATCAGTTCCTGACAGGAACACAAGAACTAGCCTTACCTATGCCCAGGGTTCAGCGCCGAGGAGGCAGGAAGCAGGCACAAAATGCCCCTCTCCAACTCGGGAGGCTTTTGTTGGAATGAGGTTGGCTGCATACTTTACAAGCTGCTGCCTGAGGGTCAGGCTTCTAATTAGCACACATCCCCCTGATCCTCCAGGAAGCCGAGGGAAGCGGCATTTCCCCTGCCTTTTCCCTCCGTTTTCTTCCAACAGTAAAATCAAGTCACTGGCATCTCCCTGGAACAAGCTTGTCCACATAGAGAGCATCCCAACTTTCACAGTTGCCATTCAGGGGACAAGCCCCCAGGTCACCTAACTCTGAAAACCAACGGAGCTTCATTCACAAGTTTCACCAGACAAGAGCAAACAAAGAAGCAGTTTTAAACAGGCACAGGCACCCTCCACAGCTACAGACACAGGCTCAGCACAGAGGAAGCAGAACAAAGGCCCCCCTGGCAGGGGTTTGACTGAATGGTTTCGCATCTCTTGTCTGAGGCCCGGGCTTCTAATCAGCCTGCATCAACACGCTGACTACAGTCCTCCCCTTTGGAACACTGACCACGGGTCTCGGCACACCACTACTGGGAGCCACTAAGGACGAAGACCATCAGTCACTCTGGTACACAGGACATCCGCCCGGAGGATTGACAAAGTTCATCTCCTGCATGAGACATGTTTGTCAAGACTGGCGAGGTGGGTGATTTATCTGATGTGCAGAAACCAACAGCAAGAGTTAAGGAGACACTGGGGAGCTCTCCCTGGTACACTAGAAGCTCCAAAAACAAAAACAAAAACAAAAAACAACTAGAGGTAATGTTAGAGCTCAGGATGACAAAGTTGAGGAATTTTTCTCTATTGCAGGACTACAGTCTTCTGATAATAGCATTCCATCACTGAACTCTTCTGCCTACTATTTAATCTAGCTTTTGCTTTTAATTGGGAAAAAAAAGTAACACATACATTGGAAAATAAGTGAAACAGAATCCAAGTATACAAAAAATTAATTCTCCTTCCTTTTCCAAATCCTCCCAGTTTCACTGACCCTAGAAACTGTTAGCAGTTACTTGTATGCCCATCAAAATACCTTCTAGTTAGTACAACTTGCCAGTTATAAAAATAGTCACAGGGATGTGAATGTAGGCCTTCCTCTCCCCTCATCCTGGGGCACTTCTCTATTCTCTGAATGTATACCTTCTCTCGGCTCCAAGCCCTCACCTATGCACTCCTCCTCTGTGGACCTCTTTATTCCTAAGACTCCCTAAACCTGCCTGTTTTATCCCTAGAAGTCCTTTCAGCATCATACACATCTCTGCATCTTGCTTTCTAATGATAGAGATATTTCTGTATTAGCACAAATATATTTACATTTTTTCTTTCATAGTGACATAATATCCCATAGTATGAATCAACCATAATCTAGTTAATCAATCTCCAATTGATCGATATATTTTGGTATTACTATTAGAAACATTGAAAGGCTGAGACACATTCTTGCCATACACCCTTCCCCAGTACAGTCAGGAGGAAACGCCTTCCCTGTTCCCAGCTCCCAGCTTCTCTCTGAGCAGCAAAGGGTTTGCACCACCAGCAGCTTTTACACTTACTTCTTTGGACACTTATCCTAGAATCAGTTTCTGGATGTGGAGTTACTAGGTCAAGGGATATGTGTACTACATTTTCAGTTTTTTAAATAGCATCCAAAATGGCTGTACCTATTTTTCTCTCACCCACCGTATTTGAGGTTCAATGTCTTCACTCTCTGGATATTATCAAACATCCAACTGTTGACAATCAAGTAGGTATCTCCTTGTTTTGATTTGCATGTCTTCGTAAGGAATTATGATTATTTTTATCATACTTGTACAATCCATTCTCTTTTCTTTTTCTATGAACTGGCTGATCCTATTCTTTGCCTGTATTTCTACTGGAGTGGTTTTCAAACAGGCACAGGAGCACCCTCCTAGTTTTTGTGCTTATTGAATCATATACTAGTAGTGCTGCTTTGGTTTAAAATGACTATCCGAGAAAGTAATATATTTTCTTTCTCAAGAAATATAGGAACCACTTGAGAGTTTAAGCTTTTCCCAATGAATTCATAAAGCCTAGATTATTTTTTTAAGTCGTGTATTCTGTTGCTACCACTGTAAGAAAGACCACAAAAGAAATCCCATACTTTTACATTTATGTGGTTGCCATTTCAAATTTGATAAGCCTGACCAGAATATGGAAAACTTTCAGCCCTTACCAGTTAAAAACTCAATATTAAAGTAGACTCCCTTGAATTTTCACTATGTGTTTATTTTCTTGTTCTCCTTTTTTTTTTTTTTGACAAAAAAATCTTTTCCTTCTTCAAGTCTCCTATAATTGAGCTTCCTTTTTATTTGATCATTCAGTCTAATAAATTCTTGACCATCAGGAGTTCTTGGCTGAATGTGGATATGCCATAAATATTTAGGGGGTTGTTGAGCCAGCATATGGAAAATGCCAAGCCTCCTCCAGACTGTCTTTTCATTCGTATGTCTGTTACTTTGAGCAAGAACTTACAAGGACATCGAGTGATGCTCCCCCATTTCCTGATAATAAAATCATGGACCCATCCCCATTTACCCTCATTGTATACCATACAAATGCTTCAGTGGCATTCCTGACATTTCGTTACACTTAGTTTACATGATATTTACATATTACTAGACTAAAAGCCCCCTGAAAACCAATGTGTGTCTAATTCATATCTATATTACAGGCTAGCATATTGTAAAGCCTCAGTAAATATATTAAATAAACAAATAAATGAAGTTGTATTAGCTACTTGCTTACTACAATTAACACAAGACTCAAGGCAACCCTTCCCTACTCACAGATCGTTTTAGGAGCATTTCCCAATAGCCTCCTTCCCCCAGAAGCAGAAAGATAATCAGGTCTTTCTGAAGATAATCAAGAAAAGCTTTTGGAGCCTAATCAACCCTTGTCAGATCATCAGTGATCATTACAAACTCAATTACAGAAAATCCAGGCTCGAAATATTTTATAAAGCAATTTAAGATATTTAATAGGATACAGAACTCTTCTCAAAGGGAAACTGCTCTCTTTCCTTGGTTAGATGCTGTGTTGTCTTTCCTCAGCCCAAATGAGGTAGCTGATTATATGAAAAATAAATGCATAACTAAAAGTGAAAGCTATTAGTAATATGGATCTCTCAGAAGCTAGGCTGCCTTGAGCACATCTGTGCTAGGGTTTCTATCTCCTTCCTTCCTGAGATGGTGATATTTTTGCTTTCTTATAGAGCAGCCTCTAGCCAGAAGGGCATCAGTATGTGGCCTAGCATGGGAGAGAGAAGCCTCCCAGGGCCCCAGGAGCAGCCTTCATGGACAGCTTGAATTGTTTCTTAATGGAATCCACAATGCCAAAAAAGTTTTTGCTGAATTCCAGACTGGAGCTTGTCACAACACATGGATTAGACTGATATCAGCTTGGCTTGAGATCTTAGGAGAAATATAATTAAACTAGAGGCCCAGAGCACAGATTTGTGTACTGGTGGGGTCCCTCGGCCTAGTCATGACCCATCAGGGGATGTCAGACTGTTGGTTTCAGCTCAATCCCCACAGGCCAGGCCAAGGGACCCCACCAGTACACAAATCCATGCACCCGGCCTCTAGTATGCATATAAGATCTTAGGTTAATCTCTTTCTCCCTCCCTCACTTCCCAGTGAGATTCATCAGTCTGTTCCATGTTTCTATGCCTGTGCATTGAGTGTCTGCCCCCTGGTGGTCAATGCACATCATAGCTACTGGTCAAATGGTTGAATGGTCGCTTAGGCTTTTATATATAGAGACTAGAGGCCCAGTGTGCAAAATCGCATGCAGTACCCCACCATGCTTGCAGCCCTGCCCACCCACCCGCCGCCCACAGCACTCGCAGCACTGCCCACCCACCCACCACTGCTCACTGCTGCTTGCTGCGTTTGCTGCCCCACCTGCCCGCCACCTGCCTTACTGCAATCGGAGCCTGTGGGCCGTGCGGGAGGGACCGAGAGGTGCTCAATGCACCTCATGGTGACTGGTTGTTTGGTCCTCCTGGTCATCATGGACACTGGCTTTTTATATAGATAGGTAGGGGCTTAGAGACTTGAAGGGAACCAGGCCACTCTCCGATGCTGTATGATTGAAAGTAAGAAGTAGCCTGGAGTCACGGAGTTTAAAGCTGGAGAGGAACATCTCAATAATAAGAGACCTGGGTCAGGTGAGGAAACCACAGCCCAGAGAAGTGCCCAGTTTTCCTGGTGGAAGTGTGAATAGGAACTAAAGAAACTGAGATGGTCAATGTTGATTCCACTTTTCAACAATCTGATGGTGAAAGGAAAGAAGGCAATAGGAACTCTTTAAATATTTCATATGCCATGGCAATGATTGGTGTCGTAGGGTCTCACCAATGAAGACACTGTTAACAAATTATTTTGAGTCACAGTTCATGATACTGACTGATGAAAGGGTGATGATGTAATGGGTTTCAGAAAATCAACTTTTTTAAGTAACAAGAAAGATACCATTTGATTGCACACTCTTTAGATCTACAAATTCATTCAGCTTTTACCTTTTGAGAACTAAGTAGCTCCTATAAAATCTTTAGGAGACATAATAATGGAGCTCCAAAGATGTTTATGTCCTAATTCTTAAAACCTACAAATACATTACTTTACATGGGAAAAGGGACTTGGCAGTTGTGATTATATTAAGAACCTTGAGATAGGGAGGTTATCCTGGCTTATCCAGCTGGGCCCAATGTAATCAGAAGGATCCTTATGAGAGGGAGGCAGGCGGGTTAGAATGTGAGGAGAGGTGATGATGGAAGAGATCAAAATGAGGTGAAGAATGGGTCATGAGCTAAAGAATGAAGGAGCCTATAGAAGCTGGAAAAGGGAAAAAAAGAAAAAAAAGGAAATCTCTCATAGAGCCTCTGAGAGGAACACAGCTCTGCTGACACCTTGAATTTCTGACCTCCAAAACTGCAACATAAGTGTGTGCTGCTGTAGGCCTCGAATACAGAATCTAAAGTGGATTATGAAGAGAAGATTAATTTGAACATTAAAAAAAAGATAGGACAATATTAGGTATTACCACATTTGTTTCCTGTCTCTTTGAGATCATTGGTTTTTGTTTTGTTTTGTTTTCTGATAATTAATGTCTTGAGAATTGTTTCTTTTTTTTCCCCCCAGCTTTTTTGTTGTCTGGGCAATAGCATAAACCCAATCCTTGTTACTCCATCTTGGTTGGAAATAGAAGTTCTATGCCAACTTATGCAAAAGTTGTGTAAATACTGCCTGGTAAAAGCTTATTTTATCAAGTTACTCTACATGGCTTGCTGATAAGTATTTAATACTTTTATTTATGCACATGATTCCATTCCCATTCAGTGTCTTATAGGTTTTCCTGGCAGCCCTGTGAGATGGATGGGGGCATGTAAACAGCCATAAGGACATCTCATGCCAGTGGTCAGCAAACTGCGGCTCGGTTTGCCACTCTGTTGACTAATGAGTTTGCCAACCACTGTCCTAGGCTTACAGGATGGGGAGAGCTACCCCTCTCCCATGTATTAGCAGAAGTGACAGATGGCAGCTTTCTTGCTTAATAATCACCAGATGGCATGCAGCCCTGTGGTGCAGGAAGGAGGAAACTGGGTTGATCATGTCTTTTCTACACTTAAGCTCTTCTTGCTTGATTGACATTTGTCTGTGCTGTTGGCTCTATGTCTGTGTTAGACGACTTTAAAGAATGGGACCAGAACTTTATTGTGGCTGCAGAAGTGTTACCATATTACACCAGCTAGTAACTTTCTAGTCTGCTAAACAGACTCAGATTTCTATTCACTTGTATTCTGAGTCATGATATCTGTTTCTATATGCTCTGATCCATTCTAAAACATTTTATCCAGCTATTTTCAGAAATGATAAAATGTCTAAAGAAATAAAGTTTAATCTTTTGAGTATCAGAATTTTTATATAAAATTTCAAAGTAAGTGATCCCCCAAATTTTACATAAGGTATTTGATTTTATTGAATGATATTCCAAATATAATTTAATTGTTAGAGACATCAATTATGGTACAGATAGAGTTGATGTTGTGAAAACAAATGAAACTAAAAACAGAATGAATTTTAATCCTAGAGATAATCTAGAACATAACTACAATTTTAAAAAGAAGCTGTAAGTAGATATCCTTTTGATTAACAGGTTATAATGACTCAATGGGATTGAATTGTATTACAATCAAAACCAAATTATACCAACATCAATCTGACATGTTTCAATGGGTTCCAAAATCGTAGGGGTCCTGAACTTAAAATGTGCTTTTTCTTGTCTTCATTTGGCTGGTAGGTTAATCTTTGTAGGACTACATATATAGTACCTTTAATGTATAGAGATGATATATGGTATATTATACAGAGGGAGGCTGCTGTGTAATACTTTCTAAGCTACATTTACGTAAAGATTGACCTTTAACTTTCTGGTTCCATTTCCTGTCCAGTATTTTTGCCTCACAGGCTGGCGAACACCTTTTCTCCTCAAAAGGAACTCATTAGTCTTAAAGCTCCATCATCATGATTCTTACATGTTCATAGATTTGTATGCATATAAAGATGTTTTAATGTCATATAGGTTAAATACGCAAACAATGCTGTTTAAGAAATAAAGAGAAGTTCAGCAAATGGTGTTGAGAAAACTGATATCCACATACAAAAGAATTAACTGATTTGTTTGAACTTGTTATTTTGTACATTTAAAGAAAACAAATATCAGCAATTTATGTAATTTAATCTATTAAATAAAACAAACAAAAACCTCAAAAAATGAAAAATGAACAAAATCTGTGATGGAATTATTATCACTGATCGATTTCCAGGCACAGTGACTGTCATATCTTTGTCAGTCACCATTTCTTCATCTGAAATCAAGCTTTCTGAGTTGGCAGTTTAGTTGTTTCTTTGAGCTAGGACCCTCAGCCCAACCCAAGAAATAACTTTGTTTAATTTAAATTGTTTTATATTGGCATTTTTCACTTTTATTGTTGGAAAATATAATGCATTTCTTGTCATGTTGAGGGTCAACATATGTCTTATTGCTTTCTTTGAATCTACTCATGAAAAACAAATAATAGTGCTTTATTGACATAAATGCTCTTTTATTGATATCCTCTTGCTTTGTTAAAAATAGAACTACCACCCTGGCCAGGTGCTTCAGCTGGTTGGAGCATCAGCCAGTACACCAAAAGGTTCCAGGTTTGATTCCTGGTCAGGGCACATACATAGGATGTGGGTTCAATCCCTGACACATATAGGAGGCAACCAATTGATGTTACTCTCTCACATCAGTGTTTCTCTGTTCCTTCTTCTCTCTCTAAAAATCAATTTATAAACATATCCTTGAATGAGAATTAATAATAAATAATAAATAGCCGTACCCCATGTACAAAAATTAAAAATAAATCAAAGACCTAAACATAAAAGCCAAAACTATAAAACTCATAGGAGAAATCACAGGGGGAAGGCTTCATAACATCGGATTTGGCAATGATTTCTTGCATCTGACACTAAAAGCACAGGCAACAAAAGTGGCAGTAGGTAAGTTGTACTACATCAAAACTAAAAGCTTCTGTGCATCAAGGAATCCAATCAACAGAGTAAAAAGGCAACCTGCAAAATGGGAGAAAATATTAGCAAATTATACATGTGATAAGGGGTTCATATTCAGCATATATAAAAAAAACTCGTACAACTCAACAAACAACTAGATTAAAAAAGAGGCAAAGGATTTGACTAGTCATCTCCTCAAACATGATATACAAATGGCCAACAAGTACATGGAAAGATGCTCCACATCACTAATCACTAGGGAAATTAAAATTAAAACCATAAGGGTAGCTAAGTATAAGAGAAAAAGCCCAGAAAATAAGTGTTGGCAAAGATGTGGAGAATGGAACCCAGTACACTATTAGCAGTAATGTAAAATGGTTAACCTGCTATGGAAAACAGAATGGCAGCTCCTCAAAAAATTAAAAACAAAATCACCAGGTGATCTAGCAATTCCACCTTTGGGTCTCAGAGATAGGTGGATGTTCCTGTTCAAAGCAGAATTACCCACAATAGCAAAAAGAATGAAACAATCCAAAATATGCATTAACAGATGAATGAATAAACCAAGTGTGGTATATACATACAATACAATGGAACATATTTAGCCTTAAAAAGAGTAGAGCCCAGCCAGTGTGGCTCAGTGGTTGAGCATCGACCTATGAACTAGCAGATCACAGTTCAATTCTCAGTCAGGGCACATGCCTGGGGTGCAGGCTCCATCCCCAGTGGTGGGTGTGCAGGAGGCAGCCAATCAATGATTCTCTTTCATCATTGATGTTTCTATCCCTCTCTTCCTCTCCCTTCCTCTCTAAAATCAATAAAAAATATATATATATATTTTAAAAAGAGTAGAAACTCTGATACATGCTACAACATGGGTGAACCTTGAAGACATATGCTAAATGAAATAAGCCAATTACAAAAAGAAAAAATATTGTGTGATTCTGCTTAGAGGAGGTATCTTGAATAGTACAATCCGTAGAGATAGAAAGTAGGATGGGTGTTATTATTTAAAGGGTATAGAATTTGTTTTGCAAGATAAAAAGAGTTCTGGAGATTGGTTGTACAACACTGTGGGTGTACTTATTACTGAATGACACACTAGAAAATGGTAAATGTGATCAAAAGAGTTCCCAGACCAATTCCAGTGTGTATGGGGGGTGGGAAGGGAGGGGCAGCAGTCCCTACCACCAACAAACAATTCTCAGACACCAGCAGGGTACCCAAAAATTCAACTCAATTCTGTCACTGTCTACCCAGAGTTAGTATCAGATTCCATAGGTTAAGGGTTCAGTCCTACAACACATACACACACTCTCTTCAGATGCCAGCCACAAGCCCAGGCTACCTGTGCTTCTGACTGACTGGCTACAGACTGGAGGTTCCAATGACCCTCTCCAACTCAAAATGGCAATGCACGTCCAGTTTGTCACCTGTATTTTTGGCCTACTAGCTATAAATCAAACCTACTAAGTGCCTTCTTAGGTTTGATTAATTTGCTAGAATGGCTCACAGAACTCAGGGAAACATGTTACTTACTGGTTTACTGCAAAAGGATATAACTCAAGAACAGCCCGATGGAAGAGATGCATAGGGCAAGTTATATAGGAAGGGGCGCAGAGCCTCAGAGCTCTCTGCAGGTACACCAGTCTCCATGCATCTTTATATGTTCATGAACCTGGAAATTCTCTAAACCAATCTGTTGAGGGGGGGGGGGGGGGGGGAGGGGAGTTATGGAGGCTTCATTACACAGCCCATGGTTGATTAAATTATTGGCCATTGGCAATTGATTCCATCCTCCAACCCCTTTCCCCTCCATAGAGCGAGGGTGGGGACACAGAATTGTAAATTCCAACCTTCTAATGACAGCATTGGTTCTCCTTCAAACCACTCTTATCCTTAGGTGCTTTCCAAAGCCGCCTAATTAACATAACAAAAGACACCTTTTTTCACATTCAATACTTAAGAAATTTCAAGAGTTCAAGAAGCTGTGAGCCAGGAATTCTGAATGAAGACCAAATATACATGAGAAATATATTTTAGTCATCTGAATAATATCACAGATGATAAATTTTGTTATGTGTATTTTGTGAAAATTTTAAAAAATTTTTAAATGTTTTCATCAATTGGTGCTGTTAAGTATTCATGTACAGGTTTATGTATGGACATAAGTTCTTTGGGAGAAATATCCAAGAGTGCAGTTGCTAGGTCATATGGTAGTTGTATGTTTAGTTTTTAAAGTAACTGCCAAACTTATTTTCCAGTGTTGTATCATTTTATATCCTCACAGTTATGAATGATCCAGTTTCTCTGTGTCTTTTCCAGCATTTTGGAGTTGTCACTATTTTTCATTTTAGCCATTCTGATAGGTGTGTGGTGATATCTCATTAAGGGTGTTTTATTTTAAATATATTTATATTGATTTGAGAGAGAGAGGAAGGAAGAGGGATGAGAAAGAAACAACAATCAGCTGCCTCCTGCATACCCCACACTGGGGATCAAACCCACAACCCGGGCATGGGAATCAAACCAACAACCTCTTGGTTCATGGGTCGATGCTCAAGCACTGAGCCACACCGGTCAGGCTCATTAAGGTTTAATTTGCATTTCCATATTGGCTAATGATGCTAAACATCTTCTCACCTGCTTAGTTCCATTTGTGTGCTCTCTTTGGCACAATGTCTCTGTCTTTCATTTTCTAATTGGATTATTTTACTTCGCACTTTGCCAACTATGTAAATTTGGGGGAGTCTCAGAAACAAAAGCATCTACTTAATGATTTGGGTTGTTTCCCTGAGCAGGATGCAAGGGTGATTTCTTTCCCAGGTCCTTCTCCAGATGGATTTGAAGAATGAAGCCATGGATAAAAGGTGGTAGATGAAAAAGGTGGAAATTTATTGGAAGCAAATACAGACTCCCACATAGGGAGGGGGTCCCAAGTGGGTAACCCACAAAGCCCCTTTTTCTAAGGTTTATAAATGCTGCAGTTCTTTGTTTCTTCATGTTCCCTTCTAATTGGTCACTCTTTTTGCAGAATATCAGCTTCAAAGCCCAAACCCCACGTGGTGCCCTCCTCCTTCTCTCCCCCCATAACTTGCAACATTTCTCTGTCTTCTGTGAAAATCTGTTTTCCTCTTTCTGCCATTTGTTGGTATTTCTCTATCCTCTGAAAGTTTGTTTCCCTTTTCCCTATATTCTGGCTTTTCCCTATCTTCTGTGAATATATGTCTTCCTCTCCCCTTATCCTGTGGCACCTTTTTTCTGTCTCTGTGAATATATGCCTTCTGGTAGCTCCAAGCCCTCACCTATGCATTCCTCCCCCATGGGCCCTCTTTATTCCTAAAACTCCCTAAACCTAGCTATTTTATCCCTAAAACTTGTTTCACTATGAACAAAACAACTGCATGAGTAGAAATAAAATTTTAAAAAATTAGTAATATAATCGTTAAACAAATAAAAGAATAAAAGTAGCACTCCACAGCAGTTTCTCAGGACTGACATATAACTAACACCTGTGGTGATAAATACATTAATAATTCTCCACCCCACTGAGTCACTTTGAAATGGATCCAGCAGCCTGACTGTCACCCATGGTGTTGTGACAGCTTCCAATCCCCAGGCTCTGCAGGAATCACTGCAGGGTTATCCCAGGATCAGTCTCCTCTGAACCAGAAACCAACCATGTTCTTTTTCTAAATTTATTTTTATTGTCTAAAACTTTACATATGTCTCCTTTTTCCCCAATTGACCCCCTCCCCCATCCCTTCCCAACCTGTGCAAGCCCCCACCACCCCAGTGTCTGTGTCCATTCGTTATGCTAATATGCATGTATATAAGTCCTTTGGTTGCTCTCTAACTCCCCCCTCCCCTACCATTTGTCTCTAGAGCAATCTATTCTTGTTCATCAAATTATATTGATCATTACATCCCACATATGAGTGAGATCATATGATATTTATCTTTCTCCAACTGGCTTATTTTGCTTAGCATAATGCTCTCCAGTTCCATCCATACTGTTGCAAATGGCAAAAGTTCCTTCTTTTTAATAGTGGCGTAGTATTCCATTGTGTAGATGTACCACAGTTTTTTAATGCACTCATCTGCTGTTCTGTAATGAGGCTGAGATAAGCCAGGCAATTACATCTAAAGAGGTTTGTTTCTCCTTCCCCAAGTTCACCTGCAGGAAAGCAGTAACCATAATTGCAATATCTACTAGCATTAGCATAGTTTTTTATAGTTTACAAAGGGTTTCAAAGTCAATTTCACCCTCTATTGTATTATCTGAGTAAAATTAAAATGGAATTGCAATAAAATAAAATTAACTGATAATCTATGATTCTCTGGAATGCTGCAAATCCAGAAAATAATTGCTAGCTCTGTACTGATTCTGCTGAATCAATGAATTCTTTGGAAACAACTTCTAACGCTTCTCGTCAAAGGTAGCTGAGCCATGCTTGAAGAAACTGAGAGTTTATTTTCTCCAAAGAAATGTTGGAATTTTTTTTAGTTGACCTCCCCAGCTAGGCTAAAGAGCTGAGATCAGACTAAAAGCTAAAAATATCTTCCTTCTCTGTGAATAGGATCCCTCCAGCTGTTTACCAAAGCTTTATAAATTCTTCTTGAATTACATTTGGAGTGGGCATCTTCGCCTTTCAGCTGAAGAACTGACTTCACCTTGTCTTCACGTGTTGCTAGAGGATTCAGCCAGACAGACATTCACAATGGATTTTCATCACTGGGACTTTTTGTTGCCTATTCAAAAGTTTTTCCACTAAACAACTGGTGCCCATGTCCTTCCTAGATTTATATTGTGCACTAGCCTCCCTCTTGGTTAAGCAAACTTCTTCACTTTAATTCCACTTTCTTGGTTTTATGAAGTTTTTATTTCTGCCTGGTTCTTAACCAACTCCAACTCTGTAGTCTTGAAGAGTATCTTTTATAACTCCTTCAGTTAATGCTAAGTAAGAAATCAACAGGCAATAAAGGTCATCTTTCAAACAATTAAAAGCATAGAGATTCTTCAGAGTCACCATCTATAAATATAAAACCCTAAGCCACCGGAATGCCTGGAACAACCGGAACAACCAGTCCTGATGATGCACACTGACCACCAAGGGGCAGACGCTCAATGCAGGAGCTGCCCCCTGGTAGTCAATGCGCTCCTACAGCCAATCTTCCCTAGCTGGCCAACCTCCCGCGGTCCCGGTGCCTCCCCCAGGCCAGCAGGCCCTGAGTGCCTGATTGGGGCTAGGTCCTGGGCTGGGATGGGGAACCAGGAGTGGGTGGCTGCAGACATGACCTCTTTCCCAGAGGGGCCAAGGGCCACCTCTCTCCTCAGGGCTGGCGGCCAACCTCCCATGCCCTGTCCTTGCCCCTGGCTGGCAGGCCCCAATCAGCCTATTGCCCGCCCGCTGTGGTGGCGGCACTGCAGTGAGGGAAGGAGGAGGCGGGGAGGCAGGGAACCGCGCTGTGGTGAGGCACCGATGATGGCGGCATCAGCATCCGTCATCCATTCCTTCTGTGCCCAGCCCGGCAACCTTTGCCTCCTCTCTGGCCTGGCCCTGATCAGCCTGGCCCTGATCAGCCCTGATCGCTGGCCAGACCTAGGGACCCACCCTTGCATGAATTTCATGCACCAGACCTCTAGTTTTGTATAAAGAAATCTAGGATATTCTTCAGTGCCTTCCTCCATCTGTTGGAGTCAAAGAACTGGTGATGCAATGATTAATTAGACGTGATCTCAGCCCTTGAGGAGCTGACATTTGAGAGATAGATGCACAAGCCAGCAATTGCAATACAGTGTGCTCTTTGCCATAGCAAAGCTGTGGACAAAGTGCCTTGAAATCTTGAATAGAAAACCGAAGAATTTGAAATACAATAAAGATGTGAGTTTAGAAAAGAAAGAAGGTAAATATGAAGTAAGCAACAAGCGCTGGAGATTCATACATACATGCAGAAAACTTTTACAGAACTCCCACCAGAGGCAAGAGAGAGGCCCAAAACACCATTAGAATAAATAAGGGTTCCATGTATCTTGTGCTTTACTAAGGAAGACAATTTTTTAATGATATGAAGCTTATGAATAAGGATTTAACTTTTTGTTTGTAATTTCTTTTCCTTAGTTGCTGATGAGAAACTAAGTGAGGGTGAAGTAGAATTACGGCTTAAGGAAGATAATTCTAAACAGAGAAAGCCATGCAATTGAATTCTTATTTTGTAAACCATCTCAGCAGGAAGAACAATCTCCAAACCAGAAAGGTTAAAACAAATACTTGATTGAAAGGAACTGAAGTCCAATATTAAAGAGAAGTAATGCTCTGTCTAGCTATTTAAGTGAATCCAGCATTCAAATCCAGATGAATTACCATCAGGCACCCATGATTTAAGAAGTCATGAAGAATGAAAAAGCCTCCAGAAGGTGAGAGAGAGGAAATGTACCAATTTTCCAAGAAGAATGGGGATAAGAGAGGGGAGAGTTTTTGTTTCCAGAAATTATAGATCAGCAAATTAGATGTCAATGTTCAGCAAATATTCATTTAGAAATTAAAGAAATAACTGTTTAGACCATTAGGAACTGCTTATTATTTATTTATTCATTCATTCATTCATTTATTTATCAAGCACTTTTTTAAATGACTACAGAGCACAATGCACTATTCTAGGTGCCATTTTACTGCAAATCAATACTTTTCCCTTTGTTATACAGGCCGTAGTTGATCATTTACCTTTAATGCTTTTGGAACATCCTCAGGAGCAAGTAAACAGACTCATCAATACTTGTAGATAAACAGAATCATTTGCATTGAGTGTATTTGTATTTCAGCAAGACATTTGATATTCTCTCAATACATATTCTTGTTAAGAGGGAGAAATGTGGATAAAATGAGTAAAGGAGAGCCACAGTTACTTGACGTTCCTGGAGCAGTGCCAGACTAGAACAATTGTTCCCAGTATGATCACTCATCGAAATCACAATCCTAGGAGTGCTTCTTAAATGCTGACTTATTATTTCTACCCCACATACACAAAACCAAACTATCTGATTGGGGGCCAGGAATTAGTTGTTTTAAGTTTCCCAGATATCACTGATGTAGCTGGTGCAAATTTTGCATTCAGTAAACCGTGATCTGCCACAGAGAGCGTTTAGTGGTCTGCTCCAGGGCTCAGGTAGTGACCCTCTAAGCATTTACTGGCATCATGGATGAAGGCTCAGATCATCTGCCAATGGCACCAAGTTGAACATGATAATCTATATACTAAAGCAAAATCAGCCTTCAGAAAGATGACTATGAACTGGAAAAATAAAGAATACCAAACAAGACGTAACTTGAACAGTTAAGTTAAGGTTCTACACCTTGATTTTCCCCTAAAAAAAAATTAGTTAAAAAATACAGGCAACCTGTAATTTAAGAATGAGTGGAAACTACCCTAAGGAGGTTAGGTGACCACTAGCTTCACATGAGCAAGCAGTGTGAAATTAATGAATGCTAAAAGCCAGTGAAGTATTTGGCTGCATTAATAACCATCTTCGTATCTTGCCAAAGAAAGGGAATAGTTGCACTGTGGTTTTCTGCTCAGGCTGCATATGGAGTGTATGTCCAGGAAAAGCAGGGTTTCTCAATGTCAACACCATTGACATTTTGGACAGGATACTTGTGTGTTGTAGGGGCCTGTCTTGTGCATTGTAGGATGTTTAGCAGCATCCTTGGTCTCTCCCACTGGAAGCCAGTCGTATAAGTCCCTAGTTATGACAACCAAAAATGTCTTTAGACAGTGCCAGTTATTCCCTGGGAAGCAAAAATTGCCTCCAGTTGACAACCACTGAGTTAGAGGTGCCTCAGCAGAACAGTTGCCCTCACTTTCAAGGGTCACTTTGGTGTAGTGGCTGAGAACGTGAATTAAGGAACTTAAAGCCAATCCTGACTTTGATAATTATCTGTATGACCTTAAGCAAGTCACTTAACCCAGCTGTGTCTTGCTCTTCTTATCTATAAAACAGGGATAAAAAACAAAACAGAAGTTATCAGGTTGTTGTAAGGATTTAATGAGTTAATTAATACATATGGTGGCACATGCTTGATGTTATACAAATATTAGTTGTTATTATTAACTTAAATCAGTCCACTGGCTTCCTGATGGAAGCCTGAGAAGACGTCCCTAAATCCTCCCTTTCCTTTCTCCACCTCACATCCTTTCCAGACCAGCACAGTGTGGTCCTACCTGAGAATCATGACTGTAAGCCCAAATAGCAAAGGATGGAGACAAGAGCAGACAGTGAAGAAACAAGGAGGGGATACAGGAAGGAAAATCAACAACAAAAAACTGACCCTGGAAGGAGAGATTATGGATTAGGAAAACTGAAATGTTTAAAAAAGAAAATAAAACTGTCACAGTAAGCTTTAGAATACCTTCAAGTAAATTAATAGGCATAACACAACCTGGAAAGAGATGTCAAACTCTGAGGGAAACAGCCAGGAGCATTGGCTAAATTCTTCAGCCAGCTTTGGCTGTGAACCGTTGTATGCCCCTGCATAATTCTCTGCTGCTCCCCTGAGCCTGGCACATAGTAGGATTCAAAAATACCTGATGGCCCTGGCTGGTTTGGCTCAGTGGATAGAGCGTCGGCCTGCAGACTGAAGGGTCCCAGAATCCATTCCCATCAAGGGCACATGCCTGGGTTGCCGGCTCAATCCCAGGTAGGGGGCGTGCAGGAGGCAGCCAATCAATAATTCTCACTCATCATTGATGTTTCTATCTCTCTCTCCCTTTCCCTTTCTCTCTGAAATCAATAAAAAATATATATTTTTTAAAAATGATGTATGAATGAACTATGAGAACCATCACACAGCTGCCCTGTTGAGAAATAGGGGGTTGGAGACAACCTACTCATAAATCTGGTCATCAATGCCAGTTAAGGAGACCCTTTAAGAAATGTTTCCCCTTAGGTCCTAGTCAAATCTACATAATTTTTGCAAGAGTTTCAACAGCTAGATAGGCAAAGGACATTTTGATGAAGCCTGTTTAGTTCTGCAATTACTCATCAGCATTTGGGGGGTGGTCGAGGCTTTACTGGATAATTCTCAAAAAAAATTGCATTTATAAACAACTTTTTTCCTTATAATTTTTACCTTCTTTCTCATTCCATCAAGTTTTTGTCCCTTCTTATGCCAATTCAAGTGAGAAAATACCTGTGAGGCTGTGAAGCCATGTGTGTACCTGGAGATGAGCAGGTGTCGGGTGGGGAAGGGGTAGTACAGGAAGGCATCATGTCACCTTCCCCCTGTCACTGCCGTGATTTGAGAGAAATGTCCGACCACTGTAAAAGGTGAGGGTCAGGCCCTAACATTGAGTAAAGCTGAACATGCAGTGTAATCATATTATAGTAAGACTGAGTTTTCCCTTGGATTTATAACTAACTGGTTATGTGCTAGACATGAGCATACCCTGTCCCCATCCTATCTCTCCCTTCAAGGAAGGACCTTGGGGATTGTGACCCTCAGGAAAACTTCCAGCGGTCAGCTCCCTGCGGGTCTGCTTCAGCCACAGAGAGCTGCCTGCCACACCTCAGGGGGCAGCCTGCTTCCTTCCAGCGACTGAGCAAGGAAAGGCACAGCCATTTTGGTCTGAAGCAAAACACCCTAACAAACAACACTTGCTCCCCATCCGCCTGCCTGGGCTGGTGGAGGCTTTGTCAGGCCTACGCCCAGTTCAATTTCTCCCTCTCCCAACCCTGCTTTCCCCCTTCCCTTCACAGGTGTGGAGTCCTAATGAACATCTGTCACCCACACTCTCCCAGAAGCATCTGCTTCCAGAGCATCCAACCGAAGGCATTCTAAATGATGACCCCAAAGGATGAGTTCCTAAATTATTTGGAATAAATAAACAGCCTCCCAAGATAGCTTTTTAAAGAAAAAATGCTCGCTGGGATAGGTCCGTCTTATTATGTCAGCTTTGGGGGGTGCGGGGGGGGGGGGGGAGAACTGCTTCAAGTTTATGCAGTTCAATCTTTCAAGGAAGTTACTGTACTCCTCTGTTATGGGCAAAGGACAGACTTTGTGGCTAAGAAGGAAAGGTTGTGAATCAGATTCATGAGCTAGATTTGCCCTCCATTTTACATCTTTTTGATGCTGGAAAGCAATCGATGCAAATCAGTCAATTCGTGCAAATTGAAGATGGATCTGCTTGTGTCTTGTCAGGAACCAAGGTGAAGCTGCCATTGCAGATGAGAGAGCAGCTCAAGGAGAAAAAGGCCATTTTTGAGGCGATGTAAAGGGACTGGGGAAGGGATCTCCGCTGCCTCTTTTCCACAGGGAAATCAGCGATGGGAGCAGGACAACACACAGAGATTTCTCACTCAGAACCTACCAGGTTGTCCTAAGGTCTCCCCCAAAGAGAGAACCCATGATGACTATCACGACCTTAATGAAGGTGGGTTCTGGTCTTGTTGCAGTAGAAAGAAAGCAAGAATTAAAAAGATCTTTTTATTGCCCACAATGATAGGCATCAACCAAAATACACATTTGTGTGGTTATTCAGTTTAAACACACTCTGGAAAGTTTTACTAAATACGGAGCTATTGTTACGGCTGCTTTTATAAAATGTTGATTAGGAAAACAATCTCATTTGAATCCAGAGTGACCATCGGTAGCGGACAGTGTCAGATCCTTGCCTGCACTTGCAGAGAACCAAAGGGGCCTAGGAATTTACTTTCCCCTGGAGCAGCCCTTGACCAATCACTGGCAAACTGTAGCGCATGAAAGTCCAGCCCCCTTGCCTGGAAATGGGTGTGAAAGCTGGTGTCCCTCCCATCCCCAGGGTTAACTTATCCTCCAGAGTTCCCTGAAGGAGCAGGCTGTGGCACTTCGCCTGAAACTGCTCTCTAAATTGGCTCCCACTCCATCCCTGTCTTTCTTCCTCTACTCCATATATAGGGGGAAACATGGATAATAGAAGGAACAAAATTTTTATTAAAAATGCTGTAATGTTGAATCTTATTTACAAACATCATGATTTTTAAAAAATATATATTCCTATCTCTGTCCACTTGAAAGGATCAAAAAGCGATCACAGTTCAGTGGGAACAAAGATATCTATCCCCTAGATCTTGGTTTCTAATTCTCCACTAAAATATGTATTGGGTTTCTTCAGGAAAATTAGCTGAGTTTAGGTCTTGGAACAGGAGTATACAAGATGAGACCAAGGTATCTTATTCTGTCAAAAAGCAAGAAAGCTCTAAAAACCAACTGAGTCATGTCAAAAAGACCCAGAGCCAGCTTGAAGAGGCTTCCATTGGCCACTGAAACAAATGCAAACATCAAAAAGAATAATGACTATAATGGGTTCAAAGCCCTGAATAAACAAGCATCCATGAACCTATAATAAAACTCAAGAAAGCCAGACCAAAAAAATGGCAGAAAAATAAAGTTCTTATTTCATAACAAATGCAAAAGTACTGATGGAAATTAGAAAATTATTGCATTGCTATCTCTACTGTCAAAATCGATTTTAGGCAAGGACCCTCAATAGTTATTAAAACCATTGAATGAAAATTTATCCTATGGTACAAAATCTGTCTCCATAGATTACTTACAAATTGCAAAGCAAAAAGTATGCCTTTACAATAGTAGTCACCAGTTTAACCAAGCAGCCAACCTTGAGTTTCTAAGAGCAGCACAACCTGACCTTGAGGGTCTCATCATGAGATGCTATATGAAATATACCATACATGTGAAATATTCTTGCCCAAAAGGTTTAACCTGAATCTAATCAAGCCTTTAGAAGTAATGTGTAATTTATAGACAATATAGGAAATAGCAGTACAAGTTCCATAATACCATAAGGAAACAATCAGAAAAATACAGAATTTGTGGCATTTTACATGACAACCAGTCTGAACTCTTTAAAAGTCAATGCCATGGGGGTGGGGGGGAGGTCTAACTCTTCTAGATTAAGAGATACTAAATATTCATAACAACTAAATGCTAATTGTGAAT
Source organism: Corynorhinus townsendii (assembly GCA_026230045.1). NCBI lineage: Eukaryota > Metazoa > Chordata > Mammalia > Chiroptera > Vespertilionidae > Corynorhinus > Corynorhinus townsendii. The sequence goes on from JAPDVU010000001.1 coordinate 180,646,039, forward strand.
CTTGATTACATCTTGATTTAAAAAGTAATATATGAATGACATTCTTGGGACAACTGCAAAAATTAGACTAGATAACAAGTATTATAGCATAGAATATTATAGATATGGACTGTATATAAATATTATAGCACTAGTATTAATTTTAATTTAGATAACAGTATCACGTATGTGTTCTTATTCTTAAAGTGATGCATGCTGAACGTATATAGAAGCAATTTATAATATCTGCATCTTACTTTCAAATGGTACCACCAAAAAGTAGACGTAAGAAATATGGTAAAATAGTAACAATTATTGAATATAGGTGTAGGGTGTACAGATGTTCACCATACCACTCTTGCAAGTTTCCTGGTGCTTAAAATTGTTTAAAATAAGGAGATGGAAAAGAAAACATGGGGCGCCATGATAGTAATGAGTTCTTGTCAATAGTTAGTGTCAGCACTCCCCCGTTGGCCATTTTCCTCCTTCTGCAGTTACTACAGAGCTACAATATGCCTTTGATGACTAAAAGGACTTAATATTTAGAAGGATGGATGATTTAGGCCTTAACGATAAAGATTTTAGAAAAACTTAATTTTTTCCAGTGGCTTCGAAAGTCATATCATTTTAAAAATGTATGGCTCTCTTTAAACTTGAGCCACTTTCAGATATTCTTTTATTCATTTAATTGGCTTAATTTTAAGCCCTTGCTAAGGTTTGAGGCATCATTGGCCTCTTGCCAGTATCAACTGAGGGATTGAATTGTATCTCTGAGCAACCTGCAGTTTGATCAGATCTACTTTCTCTGTTTGAAATTAAAAAACATTTGAACTCTGCTAGAAGAAAAAATATTCTTACTATTCAAGTGGAAAAGTATCTTTACTTATTTGGTTTTCTAGATTCTACCACTTTTAACATGAAATGAATTCATATTATGCATAGAACCCTGAGTATTACAACACATCTTACAGATAAAAACACAGGCCTGTAGAACTTAAATTATTTGTACAGGATCACACAGCTAACTAGGGGTAAGGTTTTTGACTTCTAGTTAAAATGTAAAGATTTCTACACAACATTGCCCTACCACTTATCTTGAGCAAGTTGCACTACCAGTGGTCGGCAAACTCATTAGTCAACAGAGCCAAATATCAACAGTACAACGATTGAAATTTCTTTTGAGAGCCAAATTTTTTAAGCTTAAACTTCTTCTAACGCCACTTCTTCAAAATAGACTCACCCAGGCCGTGGTATTTTGTGGAAGAGCCATACTCAAGGGGCCAAAGAGCCGCAGTTTGCCGACCACTGCACTAAACTTTGGGGATAGCAGTCTTGTTGGATTATTGTCAGAGATCCTGGCTCACAGACCCTTCACCCGCCTCTGATTTTAGATGTAGGCATGAAGTACATTTTTGTGGGAGTTTCAGGACACCTTGTGCTAAATTTTCTACCTCAAACATCCACTACCTGTCCTTCCCATTCATTGCCCTCACCCTTTTTCCTCGGGAAAAGGAGGGGCTCTGAGAAGTCAAGTAAGGTCTAGCCATTTGCATTTTTGAGGTTTATTTTAAAAATCTAAAATAAGTTACAAACGTGATCATATATTAAGTGAGAAAAGAGTTTCAAACGCTACCCAAAGAAAGCGGCGGGGGCCGGGGGGGGGGGGGAGGGGGGAGAATGTTTAGGATTCCTAAATCTCTGTCCTCTTGTAAATTTAATTATTTCAGAGAGAGAAAGAGGCAGCGGGGAGAGGAGTCCTTACATAGGCAGTCTAACCCATCTCCATTCCCATTCATGCTGTGACACAGCTGGCTAAGTAGGAGGAAAGCATAGTCATTCATGTGCAAGTCCTCTTCATAATCAAGTGAGAGGTTGAAAACAATGGAAGGGGTGATACTGGGAATTCAGGCAGTGTTGTTTTTCAAAATAATACATTGAGAGCCCTCTTATCTGACAAAACTGGGGCCAACTGGTAAGTGAATAAAATGAAAGTCAGTATAAAGAGGGAATCAAATGAAGTGGTGCACTCATTAAAATTGTCGTTTTAACTTAATGCATGAATCCACATGCATTCACCAATCTTCTGATGTAGGACCAAGACCACTGCTTTTACTATGATAGGGACCCCAATGACCTGACAGCAATAGTTGTTAGTGGCTTGCCTTTAGCAAGTGTTTCCAAAGCATCACATTGAACTTTCAGAGCAATGGTCTTTTTCACAATTAAAATGCTGTGGTTCATACAATATTTAACTAAATTACATAATTCCAATAGCACAAGGACAACTGGTATAAAGAGCTTTGGAAACAAACAACTGATGCCTGGGAAACATACAACTCAACTGGCAGGAGCCGGGCGGGCAGAGGTTTTATAATCATCAACAGATGTGGAAATTTATCAAAAGCTTTTTGCTGCATTTAATCAAGATCACCATGAAAGAATTCTTAGTCAGTACAGTGAATTACATTGGTAGAATTTCTGAAGCTAAGCCACTTTTACTTGATCCAACATTTCTAATACAGGATGGGTTTATTTATATCTGTTGCTTAGGATTTTTGCATACTGTTCATAAGAAAAATGGACTTATAGTTATTTTTCCTTGTACTGTCTTTATCTGGCCTAAGATCATACTAGCCTAATAAAATGAGTTGGGAAGTTTCCCCCTCTCTTTATTTCTAAAACTTATAATAAGCCATTAATTTCCTTTCCTTGAAATTTTGGTAGAACTCTCCGTTAAAGGCATCTTTGTGCAGTGGTCTGCAAACTGCGGCTCGCGAGCCACATGCGGCTCTTTGGCCCCTTGAGTGTGGCTCTTCCATAAGATACCACGGCCTGGGCGAGTCTATTTTGAAGAAGTGGCATTAGAAGAAGTTTAAAAAATTTGGCTCTCAAAAGAAATTTCAATCGTTGTACTGTTGATATTTGGCTCTGTTGACTAATGAGTTTGCCAACCACTGGACTCTAGGGCTTTTTAGGGCTTTGGAGGAGTAAGGTTGGGATGACAGTCTTTGATTACTACTTCAAATTCAAATGTTCTTTGTTCTTACACCAATTTTGTAATTTCATGGTTTTTAAAAAAACTAACTTATCTAATTTTTCAAAACATTTTTGTAATAATCTTTTTAAAAATCACTTTTGGGGAAAAAAAGATGAGAAATTATGGCCTCCAAAAAACTTCAGAAGTCCTCTGATATTACAGTCTGTACCCCATTTGGCACCGATCTGCTTCAAGACCCCTCCCTTCATCCTGGCACCCTGAACTCAACGAGGAGAAGGTACTGGGGAGGAGGGAAGGTTGAAGGCCAGCATCTATTGTCAACACCCATTGCCCCAGCCAGGCTTACCTCCACACTGATGTTATCCAGCTATTAGGATGGCTACTGTTTTGTGGGGCTTTTTCTTTTTGTTTCTTTCTTTTCTTTTCTTTTTCTTCTTCATGGTGGCAGTGGAGCCAACCATGAGCTACTGGCATAAATACTTACTTAAAGATTCACACCTAAAATCCTCTCCCACCCTACCTACTGCCCATGGTGGATACATTCAACCACTGTACTTGAGCATGTATTTGTGGCAGGCTCTGTTCAAGATAGCAGGAAACTTCGGTAGGAACAACATACAAAGGAGCCTGCCCTTCTGCAGTTACAGTCTAGTGCAGTGCTGTCCAATAGAAATATAACACAAGCCATTGGCTGTAATTTTTTATTTTCTAGTAACCACACTTTTTAAAATAAAAAGAAACAGGTGAACTTAATTTTAATAATGTTATGGGCTCATTTATGCCCCTCCCCCCAATTCATATGTTCAAATCCTAACCTCAGCCCTTCACAATGTGTATTTGGAAATAAGGCCTATAAAAAACTAATTAAATTAAAATAAGGTCATTAGCGTGGGCCCTGTTCCAATATGACTGGCCTCATAAGAAGAGCAGATTAGAACACAGACACACACAGTGAAGACAATATGGAGATACAGGGAACATATAGCCATTTACAAGTCAACCAGAGGTGCCCCAGAAGTGACCAACCCTGCTGGCACCTTGATCTTGGACTTGGAGCCTCTAGAACTATGAGAAAATGAATTTCTGTTGCTTAAACTACCTAACCTATAGTACTTTGCTACAGCAGCCCCAGAAAACTAATACATATAATATATTTAGTCCTATATATATAAAACATTATCAACTCAACATGTAAGCATTATGAAAATGAATTAATGAGCTGTTTTACTTTCCTTTTTTTGTACTAAGTCTTGAAAATCTGGGGGCTATTTGACACGAGCAGCACGTCTCATTTCAGACTAGCCACAGCTGTAAGTGCTCAATAGCTACCTGAGGCCAGTAACTGCCATCGTGAACAGTGGAGGTCTAGAGACCAGCCCTCTTCCACACCACACCCGAAGCCCACACACGCTCCTTGCCTCGGTGCTGCTTGCCTCAGTGCTCCTTGCAGTTTGTATGTGTGCTTGTTTTTCATTCGTCTGCCAGACCCACTTACTTCCCTCTGCTTCTGTAGCATTTTACCATTGGTTATGGAGAGGGAGCCAGCAACCCAGGCTGAGTTAATCATCCTATCAGGAATCGGAAGTCTCCAAACAGGATTCGGGGCGGGGGCCGGGGGGGGGGGAGGGGGGGTGGGATGCTTTTGAACACACACTGTTCTTAGCTGGGCAGTATTCAAATCAAAGGGCATTGTAATGGCTCAGTCATCTCCCTGCTCAGTTTTACACAAGTTTTCCTCTGTAGATAGTTGGGTTTTTCCAGAGCTTCAAAAGCAGAGAAATTGAGTAGGACATTCAAAGGTTTCAAATGTGCACTCAGGGCTATGAAAAGAAATAATAGCATAGAACTCCTCCAACTTCCAGGGTCCCCATAGCAAAGACACACTTCTGAGAAAGACCCTACTGAGATACAGATGAATAAGGTAATTCTTGGCCAAAGACAGCTTTATGCCCACCTATTAAAAAGAAGAGCCATTTCATGTATACTTCAAACGTTTCCTTCCCCTTCGTGTTGAACACTGGAGTGTCAGCTTTCATGTTCACTTCTAAAGTTCTAATTCACTAACATCCTAATGAAATTCATAATACTCTTTAGAGTATATGTAATCCAGATATCAGCTGGCATTGACCTATTTCTTAGTATCTAATAAAACAGATTAAAATCTCCATGTTATGGATTGTATAAAAATGCAGCGGCCTTCTTGAGACTTCTGCCCATTTCAGGGGATGGGGGAACTCTCTAACTGCTATTTCTGATTCTGCCCCCACTGAGTGGATATTGAGATGAGGGGTCCTTTATCATCCATTCCCATCCTGCTCAACCCTGTGCTGCCCTGGTTGTTCTTGTCCTTAATGTCTCCCCAATGTACCCCTCTAATCAAGACATTTTGAGTGAATAGAAAGCATTACTGAAGGTAATACAGAAATAATTGAAAGTTCAATAATGGAGATTTGTATTGCTGAAGGTCCGGTGGCTATTTCCTTAACTTGGGCACCAGCCACTGTCCATATTGTTGCTTCTCTTTCTCCTTCACTCCCCTCCTCTTTTGTCTCTCCCTCTACCCTGAGCTGTGTCTATAACCCGGTTTGTCTCTAAGGTACACTACTTCAGCTCTCACAAATTTGCCTTGCCTCGTACAGACCCTCGCACCCTACTCTATGGTTTCACTTGTGCTTCAAGTAGCTTATCAAGGTATTTTGCTCTTTTAAAAATACCTATAACTATACTTCAAAATATCTCAATTGATTCAATTTCAAGATTTGGTTTCATCTGCTCTGTGAAATTAAATAATATCCTTTTTTCTCCTTCTTCATCCTTCCTTCCACCTCGTACTCTTTCCATCCATTACATCTCCATTTGGGGTCTTCTATCCCATCCTTGCCAGAATTCCATTCCTACTTTAAAAATAAGAATGTGCCCTGGCCAGATGGCTCAGTTGGTTGGAACGTAGTCCCATACACCAAAAGTTGAGGATTTGATTCCCAGTTGGGGAGAGTATGGGAGGCAACTGATCAATGTTTCTTTCTCACATTGATATTTCTCTCTCTCTCTCTTTCCTCTTACTCTAGAAATCAATGAAAGCATATCCTCAGATGAGGATAAATAAATAAATAATGAGAATATTATAGAATCTTCTAAGTTTCACTTTCATAGTTGCTTGTTTTCATTTTCTCTGGCTAATAGCCAAATGTGAGCTGATGTTATATTAAGGTGTTTTCTTTTTCAGTGGGTATTTGCATTCTAGCAGAAGAGCTAGGATCTTATCAAGCTGACCAAAGCACGTAAAAATGCAGGTGTCCTAATCTTAAGCACAAGTAAAAGTTATCTAAAAGCCAGAGCACTCCCTGCGCCTTCCTGCCTTTGGTGGCCATCATTAGGCTTAAACAGAAGGCTGGTCTTCTGATAAATAAGAAATGTGACTTAGAGGAGTCTAACACCAGAAGAATAAGGAAACAGATAGTGTAACTCATTTCTGTCTTGATTAGAATCTCAGCATCTTAACCAAAGGGCACCTTTGGTTAGGGGTGCAGCCCCAATGGTCTCATAATCAAAGAGACTGGTCATGTTTTAGGAGAGGGTCAGGGGGAGAGAGAGGCTTTGCTACAAGGTATCAGAGTGTGTGAGATACCCCTTAAGAAGTGGGGTTTCATCTTCATAGCACCCCTTCCCAGCAGGCAATTATTTCCCCTTCTTCTTAACTCACCCAGTATCTCTTCATGTATGCCCACCTTACAGCACTTACTTTCTACCTTCTGGGGGCCTTGGTACTTGCTCTTCCCTCACATAAATGTACCTCTGTTCAAATGTCATCTTATCAGAGAGCCTTTCCCTGACCAACCTATGCAACAAGAATACACTGTCTATTCTCGCCTCTCTCTCCATTCTCTGCTTCATTTTTATTCACAACTCTTACCACTGCTTGACATGACATTTTTTACCAGTCTCCGCAATACACAGCCAGGAATATAGCTCTCTGAGAAGAGAGATCTTATTGTATACTCAACTTTGTTCCTAGATGGCAAATAGGCTGGCATATAGTAGGCACTCAATAAATATTCATCAAATGGATCAAAAACTCAATCATATTTTTTTCATCTATTTTCTATGTATCCCCCACAGTACTTGGTACATGGGCTAGCATTTCTTGGGAACCTAGTAATTATTTGATGAAAGGAGGAATGAAGAAAAAAGGCAGGAAGGAATGAGAGACGAGAGGAAGAAGAATAGGTGAAAGAAAGGGGGAGGCAAGGAAAAAGGAAGGAGAAGGAAGAACTAAATGGCTAAATAAGTGAATAAGTGAATAGGTTTTACATGTGTAACATATCATCTTGGGAAGTTATGGGAAAGACCGCAAGCATCATTAGAACTGACTGATACAAGAAAGAATAGAGGCTTCTTTCCTTGGTATAGCCATTTACTGCAGAGAACCAAGATGCAAGGAAAATTACTGTAGGAGAATGTCATCCTACAGTCTGGCCAAGTGAAATATTAGATGAATTTAGGCACTAGCATTGCTTGGCCAAGAGCCACAGAGCTAATTGTTACTTGTTTGAGTCTCTTAAGATTGCATCATTAAAACTTGTATTCTCAGTACAATGAACAAATAAATGTCTGTGAGCCCCATAATTAAAGGATGGTCTAGCAAATTAAGAAAATTACTTTTTCAAAAAAGAGGAAATTAAGATATGAAATCAGTCCAGGAACTTATTCAACTGCCTCTGTATAGGACCAATTCATATTATCCCCCCGTCTCTTCAAACATCTTTTGCCATAAAACCACTCCTTTTCATTGACTCTTATTAGCCAAGCCATGCTGACTAGCCTTCATGTTCCAGCTACTCAACCATTAGGTACATATGAGGATGGGTGGGCTTATTCCCTAATAAATAACCAAAAGGCACTGAAGGAGTCCATAAGATAGTAAAGCATAATGACTAAGAGTTCAGGATCTGAGGTCAGATTCCTGGATTCAGATCTTGGATCAGTCTTTTAATTGCTGTGTGACTTTGGACAGCTATTTAGCCTCTTAAGTCTGTTTTTATCAGTAAAAATATATAATAATAATGCCCAGCTCATATTTGTGTAACAAATATGGTTTATGCAAAAAAAATGATACATTGTATATACAAACATGATGTTATAATGGTATATTTAGTATAGTTCTTAGCAAAATAATTAGTGTCCAATAAATGTTAGTCCTTTTCTCTCTTATTTGGATCCTTTTTTACTCATTTGACAGATAAATTCCTTAAAGGAAGGATGCCAAGAACCAATTCCAGCATGTAATAATTACAAGTTTCACCAAAAGGTTGGTGAAGCTTGGGGAGCTCAACAGGGTTGAGTCAAATGTAGTTTACCTGTTGGAAATGGCTAAAAAGGCACTTCCCCTAAACCTGAATAGGATTGTTAACTGCCAGACAGCTCAGAGCATTTTATTGCCTCCTGTTGGTCAAACACCTGAACAGCTGTAGGCTATTCCCCAAACTGATACTGCTTCTGTATTCTACCCTTTGAAACCTTACCCTTTGAAGTGTATAACTCCACCTTGCCTTGGGACAAATTGTGTTGAATAAAAGCTCCCGTCCTTGGTCAAGGGAGAGTCTTTAGTTCCTTTAGCTGAAGCTCCTCTGACCCCCAATGCCTTTCAAAATTATCTTTGGTCTCTGGACTCCTTAATCATCTATGCGCAGACCCTTTCTCCAGAATGCTGAACCCTTTGTAAGGCTGGGAAAAGAACCCTGGCATTATGGCGCCCAACGTGGGGCATCAACATTTATGGCGTCCAATGTGGGGCTCAAACCCACGACCCTGAGATTAAGAGTCTCATGCTCTACCGACTGAGCTACCATGTCTTCTCTTTGCTTGATAATGATTCCTTTTTACCAATAACATGTTCTTTAAAAAAAGGTGTGCACTCACTTTAGGGAATCAGCGATCTCCATTTATATTTTGCTAAAGATAGCATCCAGTGTGAAGTCATTGGAAAGACTCATGAGTTTGCAAGTGGTTAGCATGGACCTATGTGGTATTTTCAAGTAATATTTTATTCCCTAACATTTCTTTTTTTACTTTTCTCTTCCTCTCAACTTTGCTGTCATCTTTGACTTCATTCTTCTACTCCAAACAGTTACATTGGATATTTGCCACCAAATTCTTCCCACTTACTTGTTGTATAGTCTTATGAAACTCAACCCACATTCTCCCATAAAACATAAAAACCTAACTGATGAAGGATAATGCGATTTTCCAAAGTTGAGGGTCTGGTCTCACCACTCTCCCCACTTCCTGATGAGTCAAAATGCTGCTCCTTGTATCAGCTGGAATGGAAACAAGCATGGTAGACACCCTGCTCTAGAATACTGAAGCCAGCAGGTGAGACCACAGACTGACATCTTTGACCCTGATCTGCTGAGTGACCTTGCCAAGTCAAAGATTGGTTTCTTGCCATTGTTGAAGCTATAAGGAACCATTCCATTAGTCCCACCAACTTCATCCCACTGATTTGTCCCCCTTCCATGCCCCAGATCCATCAAGAGGATCACAGTGCTGTAGCAAGAATTGCCCACCCACCATGGTGCCAATTTGCACTATGGCAATTCAGAGGTTTCCATGGAAAGAGAGTTTTAAAAAAGGTTAAGAAAGGAAAGAAAGTAACACCTTAATTTTGGACTTCTGGCCCTCACATCTTTTGGAGAATAAACTTTTGTTGTTGTAAAAAAAAAAAAGAAAAGAAAAGAAAGAAAGGCTAATGGAAAGTCTGCACATGTCCAAAAACAAAAAACAAAACAAAACAAAAAAACTCAAAATGCATTGGAAAATGATAACTCTGAGTATGCCAAAAAAAAAAAAAAAAGTGCACAGTTACTTTCTAAAGAACAGAATCACGTTTGGAGATCACTGGGATAATTCTAGTTTCACCATCTGTCAAAAGCTTAAGCCTATTTTCTTACATAATTAAAACCTGGGTTACAGCTGATATTAATAATACATCTGTATTAACCATAATTGCTCCAAGCTCCATTTTGGCACAATTAAGGATAATCATAATCCTTTGAAAAGTCTATAGTTTATTCTGTTTAAAGCTACTGTTAGAGTTAATGCATTTTTATTTTTCTACTTTCCATTCAATTGATCTGAAATCAAATACACATTTCTTCTGATTGTGTCAACTTTTCTCTTTTGTTCCATATATCAAAGCAATAAGTTTGAGTGTCTAGCATATAGGAATAGATTTATGCATTTTCGTTACCAAATCCTATAATAATTCTTAAAATATGCACAATAGTATCACATTTATGCAAAGATCATATGTAAAGTGGCTGCAGCCATCTGGTTTGAAGCTAAGAGCCCATGAGTAATTGAAGACTAAGGAACCTCACACCAACGTAGAGGTTGCTACTGGCTACAGAGCTGCCCAGGGAATGGTCTTCTATTGCTGGTTTACTGCCAATTAGTCACATCTGCAACCAGGCAAAGTCAGACCGCCCAAGGGTAGGGGATCACCATAAAACTCTCCTAAAGACATTCTGTTTCCAGGTACCTTCTCACACTACCAGTCTAACATATTTCACCATCATCCTGCCACTCAAGACTTCCTTGGAAATGTGAAAACTCCTCAAGACTTCCTTCCCACCTTTAGCAGACTCTTGGCTCTACGTATTTCTTATTGCATTTTCAAGGCATACCCCACCCCAAGCCTTCAGGAGAAGGACCAGGCTCTGGAATTCATCCTCTGGAATTCTTTGTAATGAAGTTATCAGTGTTACTGCCTACACACTGCACACTCCTACAAAAATGCCAATTAATTACCTCAACATGCTCCCCTCTCCCCAGTACCCAGCTTTCTTAATGGAAGGGCTGTAGTCAACTCCATCTAGAGTCTAGACTGAAGGTCTTACTTTCCAAGCCAACCCATCTGTTCTATCCTTCCAATTGTCCAAACTTCCTCATGACAGAAATCTTTTCTCTCTGGTTCCTGCAATCAGCACCCCTCTTACCTCTGTCCTACAACTTCTCTGCTTCATGTTCTAGCCTCCCAAAAAGAATATGCAGATTACCTGAAGTCACTGAGCCTAACGGCCTCAGGTTTTGACTAGCTACCTAAACACAGTGCCTTGCTAAGTGGCTCCAGCACACCCTGCTTATCACTGAACTATGTACATCCTAGGACACAGGTGGTGGACCTACTGTGTGCAGGCAATGCCCCTCCCATGCCATCTATGAGACACTAATGTCTGCAACAACCATGCGTGAGACAGTTTTGGCACCCTGCCAATGATGCAGCAGGGGGATGCCTCAGGCTCCCCTGTGTCACAGACAAAGACTCAAGTCACATCAGGCTTTCTATGGCCCCCTTTCTACTATGTAGGCCAGACTGCACATCACACTCTGACACAACAGGCAACAGTGACAATTAGATGCATCCAAAATGGAATTCTATTAAGGATGAGAAGTCAGATTTTAAGAGCTTATATCATATGCAATCCATAGCAGAGGTGCCCTTTATGTATCTGATCAACAAGGATTTGATTTTCTGTGGAATGCAGCACTCTGTGAAGTATAGTAGAGGACATCTTTGGAAATTCATTATGAAATAATCTGTATTAAGGCATTTATAGCAAGAGACTTGAAACATGTTAGGTTTTCAGAGTAAAGTGTAGATGAGCTTTACGAATGGAGTCCTAAGTTTAACGCTACTTTATTCCTTTCACCCGTTCCTAGTGTCTTGGGAGAAAGGAACAATTCATCTCTCTTTGACTCTTTATACTCATTTACATGTTCCTCAAATTATCTTTCTTATAATTATTTCACAGTCATACTCTAAGGTAAATTCTCAAAAACAGACAAATCTTAACTCTGCATCTTACTTGGTTTTCCACATTCTCCCTCCTTCTTCCTGCTGGTTCCTTCCAGGGGTCAAACTGACCTCTTTTCAACCTTCCCCCTTACAGATATTCTCGACCACTGTTTCAGCTGGATTGTCCTCAGCAACATACCCGCCACTAGTTTCACATGAATAAATTACCTTACAACCATCCTGTTTAAGTCATATGATTCTTTTCAAAGTAAATGATGCAAGATGAATTAGTATCCCTGAAGACCTTGAGTCCAAGAATTCACTGAAGTAATCTGAGTGAGGTTTTATAAGTTGACTTTCAAACCACTTATGATCAGTATAGTGGTTTTTTTAATGCAGAAGAATTCAGAGAGAAGAGTTGGAGCGTTCCTTGCTTAAGAGCAATTTATATTGCTATAAAAAAATCTGAAAGTCCTGAGATAATTACTAGTTTTTGCTTTTCTTTGATAATATATCTGTAAATTGTTTTTATGAGATGTTTTCAACCTGTAGCAGTGAAAATCGCTTATTTACCCAGCCAGCGGTGACAGTATTAACTGAAGAGATAAATATGAAACAATTTCAGGAGACAATGGATACCAGAGGCCTGAAAATCTACTGAGAAATTTGTGGAATGAAAAAGAGGTTTGGCCATGTGTCTAAAGAAGCGGGGGATGGGGTGGGGAGGGAGTGGAGGGGGGATAAGGAGATGAGGAACCCAAGCAACCAGAAGGCACTGGAGATTCTTTTCAAACTCAGCCAACCCCTTGCTCCAGCTTCCTCCTTCTTCCACCTTCCTCCTAACTTTTTCCAGCTGAGGTTTCAAGAGAGCGGAGATGAGGCGAGGAACAAGAGTCAATCATGGCATCCAAGGATGCAAGGGAAGGAGTAGCAGAGTATAAGCTTCCCAGTTGTTCTCCCCAAAAATATTATAGAAACAAAACACCAACTCCAACTTCTGAAGGAACCTAGGAAGGAAAGGATGGAGGGAGGGAAGAGGGAATCGGAATTCCTTAGGGAAAAACAAAATGCTCATTAGAAATCAGATATTGCATAATCAGCATTTGTTTTATTCCTACTGTCTTCTACAAAAATTAAAAGTCATATAACTAACTTCCCAAAGCCAATCTTTGCGTAATTTAAGTGCTTTACTATCGCCTCCAGGCAAACTGAAATATATTAGGAAAAGGAAGACTGTGTGCACATTAGGTTGTATAAGCTGTGTAACTGATAGCCAGTGTTGAAAACTTTCATTGCATCAAATTTAGACCGAAAATATACAAGGAGCAGTTTTGCATTGTCATGTTTTAAATTTTCATTGTACTTCTGACAGAATTAGTGAAATAAAAAATGCTGTAGGGGGGGGGTGGGTTTTTTTTTACTTTTTGTGTTTTATTTTTTATCCTATAGACTAGTAAACAGACTTCGCCCGCCCTTTCAATGTTATCACAAATAACTTAGTGCCCTCTACTGGCCGTCCAGCCACACTGCTGCTCCATGGCCTCAGGCTTCCTGGGTTGTTTTAAACCTTCTGCAGCCACAGTGCTGTTTGGATTGAACATAAATCATTTGAAAAACAAAAGGGGAAATAGGTATAATGGACTCTAAAGTCAAGCATTAAAATTTTTACAGCAGGGTCAATAATTATGTATATTTCCTCTTTCAATAAAAGATTTAATTGAAACTTAAGGGTATTATTATGCTAAATGAAAAAAGTCAGATGGAAAAAAACAAACACCATATGATTTCACTCATATGTGGAATATAAAAAACTCCAAAACAAACAAATAACAACAAATAAACAGAAAACAAACTCATAGAGGCAGATAACGGATTAGTGGTTTGCAGGTGTAGGAAGTGAGAAGGAGGGCTGAACAAGTAAAGGGGGTCAATGTATGGTGGATGGAAACCAGGCCTTTGGTGGTGAACACACTGTAGTATATACAGAAGTCCAGTTAGAATGTTGCACACCTAAAACTTATATAATGCTGTAAACCAACATTACCTCAGAAAGAAAGGGGGAGTGAGGAATAATGGGAGGGAGGAAGAAGGGAGGGAGGGAGGGAGGAAAGGGGGAGGGAGGAAGACATGCGTAGGTGAACAAGATTTTGAAAAATGGAAAGTGTAAAAAATATAACAGTAGAATTTGGGTTGCAAACTAAAGAATTCTGGCTAACTTAGGCAGAAAAGAAATTTACTAAAAGAATTTCAGGTAGCTCATAAAAGTGATGAGAGGTCTAGAAGCTGGAAAAAAATAGCAGGAAAGAACTCAGACATAGTAACAAAACTGAAATAGACTAGTTAGGATTCCATGGTAACTGCCATAGTGAATAACCTCTAATTGCCCTACATCTATATGTCATTGCCTCAGGATTCAAAGCCTAACCAAGGAAGTTATTGGGTCATCTGGCAAAATCTCAGTAAGGTTAGATATTAGTATTGTATCAATGTTCATTCCCTGCATTTAATAATTGTGCTATGGTTATAGGAGAGTTTCTCTTGCTTTGAGGAATAATACACTGAAGTGTTTAGGGGTAAAGAGGATCATGTCTATCATTTCCTCTTATAATTCTTTTAATCTTAAAAAATATTTAATTTTTCTTAAAAAGCACCTTGCTACATGGCTGAGTTACCAATAATTGTGGCTTTACATGACTCATTTCAGAAGTAGACAATGAACTTAAATCTAACCAAAGTCACCCAGCAAGCTGGGGAGTGATGAGAGACCATCATGGTAGCCGTAAGGGGGGATGCTAATTCTCTCCAGGTTTAAAAATCTTAGACTGAACTGGGAATGGGCTTAGGGAGTCAGACACTGTAAGAAGTTCCTTGAGAAGGAAAGTTGGGTACTGTCAGAGAGCAACCCATTCAAACTCCTAGAGAACCATTTCTTTGCAGGAACCTTGAACCCTGTAGTGTTTGGTCCAATTGTTTTTATATGACATTACAGGATGACTCTTCTTGGGTGTTTGGTTTTTGTTTTTTTTCCAATAGAAGATGTTGTCCTCTATACAAAGGTTTATCTTACCCTCAAATATGAGAAACTCAGAACTTACAAATTTGCTGGGGGTAAAAAAGAGAAAAGAAGCAAATAATCCAAGGGTAATTTGCTCTGTGAGGTCTCATGTGAAACAGAAGGGACATCCCATAGCCACCTGCCCCTTTCTGACTGATCTATTCCTGGGGCTAAAGACTTCATAAGCGACATTCCCTTGCAACACAAGATAGTTATCAGGAAATGGCATCTCTTACCACTAAAAGAGTGAATTGTGGTCCTCACTCAGCAGTGCTGAATCATTTGTGGGCCAGGAATTGGACAGGGGTTGGAGGAACAGAAATAAATAAAACATTCTCTACCCACAAGGATTCTGTTTAAGTAGGATACAAAGACAAGTGAACATAATTAGAATATAACACTGTACACTCAACGGTAAAATTATACACAAAGTGGGAGCAAAGAAGAGAAGGCTCAGCAAAATCCATGATTTCAAAGTCACAATTTGTATTGCACCCCCAAATTCACCACATTCATTCAGTGAGGATTTGGAGGTCACCTGAATTTCTCTCATATACTTTTGATACATGGTTGCAGAGGGAAAAGCTGGTGGTAAATATATTAACAAAGTATGATTTACTTATAATCAGACAAGCATCAAACATAACTAGCAAGCTACTCAGAAATATGCAAGAGAGAGTTTCAAGGAAAGGATGGTAGGCTGTGTCAAAGAGAGATGAGGTTGAGGAAAATTCAGATTCCTGGACTTGGCAAAAGGTCACTACTGAATTCAAGACAAACCACTTGGGTACAGTGATGAAAGCAAGAAGCCAGGCTCAAAGGAAAAGGAAATCAACGCGGCAAGCACAGATACTGTTGCAGGTGCAATTACCTTAGTGAATGCCATGGGAGACAGCAGAGGGAAGCATTTTCCTCTCAGACAATGGAGGTCAAGAGAGTGGGCTCTCCAGTCTTAGACACCTGGTTTCAAATCCCAGCTCTGCCACTTAAAATAATTGGCCTGCAAGTCTCCAAAAAATGGGTAATTACAGCACCCACCTCAGAACAGTGCCTAGCACAGAGTAGACACTCACTGTGGAAACTCTAAAGGAGCCAAAGAAAGCGCCATAGTTCTTCAATTCTGAAACGCATATTTTCACATTTCTGACATCAGGATGTGTCATAGTTTAATTGCCAGCATTTTCCCATCTTAGCAGCACATCAAATAATGACTCATCTAACAATCAATGACATCTTAGATTTAATGAGAGAGTTCATCCCTAACCCTGAAGCAGCCAAGTAACTGGCCTAGCCTTATGCAAACTGGCTTATGAAGAAATGTCCAAGTGCCCATTTTGCTTAAACTCACGGGGTTTAAAGAAATCTCTGGCTATTAATAATATGGTCCACAAACTAGCAGTATCAACATCTCCTGGATCTTGTGAGAAATGCAGAATCTCAGGCCCCATCCCAGACCCATCGAGTCAGAATCCTCCTTTAACAAGGCCCCGAGGTAATTCATGTTTACAGTCAAATTTGAAAAGCACTGTCCTAGATGTTGTTGTTTTTTCTTAAATACTCAGCAAAATTTTATTCTTTCATTAAAAATATAATGTCAAATTGGGATTTAGTTGATGCTTTAAAATATTTCAATATTTATGATATATTTGGGGATTAATACAATTAGATATCAAAATCTATGGAAATCACAGATAATATTAATGCCAAAGGAGGGGAGATGGAGAATAAAGTTTTAATTTAAAAAAAAAACTATTTCTCTACTGCTTTGCTGAATTTGGTTTTGATATGATGCTCCAAATTGGCACATTTGTGCTGCTGGCCAAGTGGAGTACCAACCAGATTGAACACTTATTTTGCACAAGGACTGAACACCTTGGGGCTCCAAGTAACCTGGCCTGACTAGCCTAGGCAAACAATAGGCTGCCAAATATTCTATTGAACATCATATAATTAGAAATACTGGAGTGTTATGAAATTTGTTGCTTGGTGATAGCTACTGTAGAAAACATAAGTCATTAAAATGGACTTTTGTGATGTCCTGATTGAGGATAATAGTACAATCACGACCAGAGGTAGCACAACTTTGATTATCCTATTATTCTCCGTGGTGCGTTCCATCAAAAGAGAACATAAAATTAAAAAGCACAGCCCTGAAACAGAATAATTAATGCTCCACACAAAGAGTCTAAATTGGCTGCCAGGATGCAAATAACTACAGTTATGCATGTAAAAAGATTGCTAGTTCCGATAAACCCCTGGTCACTGTTACTGTATAATGCAAATAAATTGGGTTTTCCATCATTAATGTAGGTGGAAGGTATTGGATTTGGTTTTCTTTTTTCTTTTTTAATCCTCTTGGTTTTTATTACACTGAGTAGGCACACACGACTCCTCCTATAGCCCCAAGGAATCTGGTGGCCATCCCAGCTTCTTGCTGCAGGGATCCCTTTGCCAGCTTGTCAGAACCTGGCCAAGTCCACACAGGTCTCTCACCGAGGACCCATGTCTGCCCCAAGGAAAACACTCGCACTCACTCTCCTTTTGCCACAATAAACAACAGCTTACTCCCTAAGTGTAACATTTCTGCTGCCCCATCAGCAAAGCACTCTGTCTCTTCCTTCTGATTCCCAGTTTCCTACGTGTGGCAGCAACAGTGGGCTCACAGCACACTCTCTGAGTAGTGCTGTGAAAGTCCTGTCTTGACTTGGGTTCCTCCAGAAGCAGACACTGACACAGGATTCAAGGGCCAGTGGTTCCTTTAGGAGATGACCTCAGGACACACTGGTGGAGGAGTGGGAAGCCCAGATGATGTGGGTGCTATGAGGCCCTGCCCAGAGCCCTTGGGAAGGAAGTCTGTGTTACCAGAAGAGCCTCAGCTCTCAGCCCTCCTCTGAGATTGACTTGGTTCCGGAAAACTGCCTCTCCCAAGGCCAGGCCTCCTTCTTGGCACAGCCTACACCCAGTGGCTAATCACTGCAAGGTATAAACATCCAACCCACTCACCCCAACTCAGGAAAGCTCTAAAGGGCCAATCCAACTTGAGGGCTGCCCAAAGGGTCTACTGAGGCTTCTGTTTAGACTACATTGTGGTCCAACTTCTCCCTCTACTACTCAACTTCCTTCCCTTCCTTTCTACAGGGTTGACCCTAGAAGAACTCTCTAATAAAGAACCTGCTTGCTAATGAACCCACCCTCCACTACTGGAAAAGGGAGGCAGCCAACAGAGTGTGTATTATCAAGCAGTTTGCGTATGGGTGACTGGAGCTCAATCCCACTGGAAAACTTTGAGAAACATGTGTCTCAGAGTTATCTGAGGGGTAAAGGAGTGAGGTATTCATTGGTTGAAGACATAATTCCTTCAGGAAGAGTCATGGGGTGTGTGCTTGGGCTGGAGTATACAGAAATCAGAGATGCTGGTAGGATGTAGGCAGGCTCTGGTGGGTCAGCTTCTAGCCACCTGCTCCAATTTAGGCCTGATGAGGAATCATGTTGCCAGACTAATGATGCTATGAACCCAGAAAGAAAGAAGAACCAGATATGGAAGAGCATGGGAAATGCCAACCACCATGAGAAGTAGATTTGAGCCTGGAGCCCAAAGAGTGGCCATACATCAAACATTTATTGAGTAAATAATATCTGCCAGCTATTCCATTTGGCTGTTCTCACACATGAACTCAGTCTTCACAAAAATTCTATGCGGTATGGCTATTTAACAAATGAGGAACCAAAATTCAGAGGAGGAAACTTCAACTTAGAAGCTGAATCCCAAATCTTACACAAATTTTCATATTTTTAATCAGACTGCACTGTTCCACCTCTCTAGGAGAAAGAAATAGATTTCTCAAAAAAAGGAACATTTTTAGTGAGTCTTGGAAGCAAAAGGAACACTATCCATAAAGCTAACCATCATTCACTTGTGTGATAAGTGAAGAACCATGTCCCCTACCCCCTGCATGCAGTCAGTGTGGCAGTCTGGGGGAGAGAATTTAATATCCACTAACATTAGGCATTTAACAGCTGAATTGAGATTTTAAAAATATATATTTTATTGATTTTTTTAGAGAGAGGAATAGAGAGTTAGGAACATGGATGAGAGAGAAACATCCATCAGCTGCTTCCTGCACGCCCCTTACTGGGGATGTGCCTGCAACCAAGGTACATGCCCTTGACCGGAATCGAACCTGGGACCTTTCAGTCCACAGGCCGATGCTCTATCCACTGAGCCAGACGGGTTAGGGCTGAATTGAGATTTTGTTTGCAACTTAAAGTGACTATGACAGTGTTATTAACTGAGAGTAACCAGAAGAGTCATGGCTTGGCCACTTTTCATCCAGTGTCGAGCACAGATTACTCCCACTCAATACATTTCATAAGGAAGATGGAAGACCAAATAAAGTTGGTGTCAATCACAGGCCACATCCCACACATCAAGCCAGTTCAACTTAAGGGTTACAGACTGCCTAACCTACGAAATTCACATTGACAGTCTCCCCAGCTTCTAAGAACTAGAGCAATAACTGCTACTAAAATACCTATGTAGGGTACCTGGGTTTCATTTACAAATCTCATTTTCTTTTTTGAACTTAAGATGAGATTAAACCTGCCACTTATCTAAACTGATGGTGCTCTCAGCAACTTACTTCAAAATATAGAGAATGACACAAAAGGAAGGGGCAGAAGACCAAGTCAACTTATAGACTGAGCACAGCAAGCCAGAACAAAGGCACATCTCTCCCTCTTGGCCACAGTCTCCAGATGTTAGGAAGCAGCTGAAGCACCACAAAGGCTCTGAGGAAATATCTGTTCCTCTCTTTCTCCTCAGGCATCAGACTGAGAAACTTCTCAAACGTTCCTTTGTAGTAAATGGTCAATTTTTAGGGCATTTTTCCAGGACTGGGCTTTCAGGCTCAAAAAAAAAACTACAGTAAGGGACGCGAGCAGTCAGCAGCTGTGCACCGCTGCAGGTCACCTAGGACCAAACCAGAGAGGGTCGGACCTGCATTGCCACCATCCAGATATCATTGCTGACATGTACACATAAGGAACTGTTAGACATTGAAACAGGGACTCAGAACTATTGGACATTGAAATTGGGACTCAAACATTTTTTTGTTTTGTTTTGTTTTGTTTTGTTTTGTTATTATATGTTTATTTCTAGTCTGCAAAGGCAAAACTTTTTAAAGGAAAGAAATGGTGGGAAAAAGATACAGAGGCAAAGAAGCATTGAACAGACTGTCAAACTACATTGGGAAGACAGGGGAGGTTGGGCGAGGGGGGCTGTAAGAGACCAACCGAAGGACTTGTACGCATGCATATAAGCACAACCAATGGATACAAGACACCGGGGGGGGGGGGGGGGGGAGGGCGGGCAGGTGAAGGCATGTACTGGGGGGTAGGGGAGGTGGGGGGAGGTCAATGGGGGAAAAAAAGGAGACATATGTACTACTATTTGTAATACTTAAAACAATAAAAAATAAAACAAACAGTAAGGGGGAAAATATTCCACATGGTTCCATAAAACCAGACAAAGCCTGTGAGCAGGTGAGTCCTAGAGCAAATTAAGCCTGAAACATCACTGGAGGCAGAAATGACAAAACTGAAGTTGTCCAACATCAGGCATGTCATGAATGACAAGGCAGGTGCCTTTGGAAAGAAAATAATGCTGGACAAATAGAAGGTAGCAGAAACAGGAAGACTAAATATGAGGTTAATTGACTTCGTAAAAGAAGCCACAGGCATGAGCTGAGCAGGGCTGTTAAGGACAGGACACTGGGGACATTGCTTATTCACAGGGTTGCCTGGAGGCAAAGGTGACTCAACAGCAAGTAAAACACAACACCACCACACAACAAGAGGGAAAAGTAGGTATGTCACATGACAGTGAATTAGTGAGAACAGAAAGAGGAAAGATGGAATCAAAAGAACAGAAGTAAAAAGTGGCAAGTTACTTTCAGGTTTTAAGTGGAAGTAGAGAAAATAAGATAGAATTACAGGCAGATATACATTTTTAAAGAAATGGACTCTAATTCTAGAATATAAATAAACTACTATAATATTCTCTGAAGATTCTGAATACTTCTCATCATTTCCTTTTGGAATCCTAATTAAATGACAGATCGTAGTTCATAGCTTATCAGCTGCTCTTCATCTATTTAAAATAATCCATGAGGAAATATTAGCTCAAGGCTCTTAACAGTGTTCAAACAAATAATACCTCAGAGGGTAATCACCTTGGGTGGAGGTTGGGGGTGGGGGAGAAAGAGGGGAGGAAATGCTCCCAACTCCACTATAGAAAAATTGCTAATCTTATGACCTCAGTAATTACTTTGAAAATCACAGAATGGTTCTTGTTATGGGGATGGGTAAAACCTCGCCATTTATCTATATCTAAGTCTGGGACATCTGGCTACCCTAACCTTGTCTACTAGACAAAGCATAAATCACAGGCCAGGAAGCTATGAACAGTGAAAGGACAAAGTTATGAAAATTTATGGTCGTCCAAACAAAACCAAGTGACTATATACTGATTTATTTTTAGATCATCCTCCAGCCACCTCTCCATCAGGATTTGAATTTAGGGAAAGGCAAGTTTGACACAACTGGTGACTTATAACTAAAGCTCATGTTTAAAATAGTACTCAAAAAAAGTGACCAAAACCTCATTGCTCCTAATAAAAAAACATTTATCATCAAGGGATTGCTCTATTATTAAAACTCTTTTAGGACGTTAGTCCTCCGTCCAGATGATTGGTTTGTCTGAATCCGGTGAATATTGGTCTATGCTCAAAAAGATCACAAGTGGATGACTGGAGGGCAGATTAGCAATAGGCAAACTTATTTTTATTTTAAAATGTCAAAAATTATAACTATTGAGTGGGAAAGCAAATTGCAGAATTGAATATATAGTGTGATTACTTTTTAATACTAGTAATCTCTAAAAATACACACACACACACACACAGAGTGGCCAGATTATTATGATCTCTGAAGACATAATAATCTGGCCTCTCTCTCTCTCTCTCTCTCTCTCTCTCTCTCTCTCTCTCTCTCTCTCTATATATATATATATATATATATATATATATATATATATTTGGGGCACCCTGTATAGCCTCCTCTTCTCTCTCTTTTACTCTATCTATACACACAAACATACACACATACACACATACACACACAGACACCATATATATACTGAGTGGCCAGATTATTATGATCTCTGAATGCATGTGTGTGTGTGTGTGTGTGTGTGTGTGTGTGTGTGTATATATATATATATATATATATATATATATATATATATATATATATATATTAGAGGCCCGGTGCATAAATTCGTGCATGGGTAGGGTCCGGCCAGCCTGGCCAGGGGGAGGGGACATGGGCGGTTGGCCAGCCTGCTGGTCGAAGTCCTGGTCAAGGGGACAGTTTGCATATTAGCCTTTTATTATATAGGATATACACTGAGTGGCCAGATTATTATGCGGTCAGAGATCACAATAATCTGGCCACTCAGTATATATATGGTGCACGTGTGTATGTGTATGTATGTGTGTGTGTATAGATAGAGTAAAAGAGAGAGAAGAGGAGGCTATACAGGGTGCCCCCAAAAAATCTATATTCATTTTAACAGCTGATAGCTCAATTTTGAAAATAAAATGTATTTTAATAAATACTCTCTTTATAATTATTCAAAGTATGTGCATACATTTTTGGGGATACCCTATATATTAAGTTCTAAATAAAGGTTATACCTAATGTACATAGTTTTGTATGCTTGTTTGTTTTAAAATAAGCAGTCATTTTTTTTAAACCAATGAAAATACTTTTTTTTAATCTCATCCTAAGCCTTACCAGCATGCAATCTTTAACAGTTTTCTCCTCAGTGGTAAAAACAGGGCATACACACAGTTTATGAAGAAAATTAGACAATCTATTTCATTGGCTTATAATATTTTCTAAAACCAGCAACCCAAAATTAAAATTTATTATCAAATTATATTATGGATTATTATTTATTTTCATGTGTATATGACAACCTTACAAATCAAATGAAAATAAGACTCTTGAGGAATAAATGTTTTAATAAAACAATCTTGCATTATATAATGAATTCCATTAATAATAAAGTATTATAACATTCTACTTCTTTGACGTTTATTGAATTTTTTACCAGCATTTCATTATACAAAATGAAAATTTGGAAACACTCTGGTTCTCTTATCATAATCCAACTGAAGTATAATAAAAACCAATAATATGAAAAACAAAGCTGAAACATTATGATTTAAACAATAGCAGAAGACACAGAGAAAATGATGCTGTGGACTCAGAAAGAAAGGATCATTGGACCCAGAATGAAACATGAGACATGAACTCCGTCATCTTCTTGTCTCCACACCTGGGTATCTAACTCAGTTCACCATGCTTCACTCTACTGCCGGTGGAAGCGTTTTCTCTCTTTCCATATATGACCTTTTCTCTAAGATTGCAACCCAACTTTACTAATTCTCCTTTACTTTACATTTTCTTTCTCCTTTTCCCTCAATATATTTGTAAAGACTCTCCTTCAGCCATGTAACCTTCTCATCCTACTGTCCTATAGCTGTTCTCTCTCATTGGCAATTTTCTCATGAAAGCTAAATTATCTCTACTTTCTTATGCCAATTCACTCACTGAGTAAGGCTTCAAACACTCCATCCCCAACACTCCCGTGTCGCCTAACAAAGGTCACTGGTGACCTCCATTGTCAAGTTCAATGTACTGTCTCCTGACGCTATTAGAATTCTACACCTCTCTGCTGCATGCAATGCCATCAACCACTTCATTCACCTTGAAACTTGTTTCTTCACTCCTCTATCACAGATGTCTCCCTCCATTTCCCTGACTGCTACTTGTTCAGTTTCACTTGCTGACTGGGCTCCTCTGTCTCTGATGGCCCTTATATGTTGACACTCTCTGGGGATATGTCATTTTTGCCAAAAGTGTCAGTGATCCACCAGATTGGAATTTTGCTTACCATCACACACCTTTGTTGACTTACTTCCTTTTCCTGACCCACCTACTTCCTTCCCTACTTGTCTTGCCTATTAAGTCATATTTACATGAATTCCCATCTCTAGACTACTCCTGGGGAACCCAATCTGGGGCAGACATTGGAAAACTTTCCTCACACTGCTCTCTCTCTCTCTCTCTGGGTAATTATATTCATGTTCACAATATCATCTCTTACCTGTATGCTGATGGCTTCTAAATAGTTCGATTAAGCCCTAGTTCCCTCTTGATCTTACCTGTCTACTCAACTGTCAACTTGGAAACCTCACCCCTGATGTCCCCCAGATGACCCAAACCCAACACATATACAAACCTGAACTCAGAATCTAGCACCAGTTGGCTCTTTTTGTATCATACCCTTGTGATAGAATAAGGAGAGGATACAAAATATCCCTCTTCCAGCACCACCAGGAACCTGGGACATATCACACTCAGGAGGTCTGTCCCTCCCTTACCCTCCATATCTATCCTGTCAGTTCTAATTTCTTAACACCTATTATATCAATCCCCTCAATTCTGTCCTCTGGTATTGCCTTGGTCAGATTCCCATTAGCTGTTTCCTATACTTTTTTATGTGAAAAGAAAGCATGGTGTACTGTTAGATCCTACAGTGTAGGACTTCCCAACTCAGGCACTTGTGGATTCAAATCCTAACGCCCCCACATACTATCTGTAGAATGTTGAGAAAATTAGTTATATTTTATGCACCTCAGTTTCCTTATGTGAAGAAGAAGGAGAAGGAGAAGGAGAAGGAGGGTATAATTATCTATCACCATAGGGTTGTTGCTTGGTCTAAATGTAACTTAATGAAGATAATACACTTAGAAGGGCATCTGGCATTTTCTGTTAAAACACATATGCATATATAGTTATTATTATCATTTTTGTTGTCTTCCAAATGGTGAATGGCAGCAAGACTAGTTCATGGGAGCAACTAGTATTGGGGATGAGATACTGAGTGTATTCCATCCCAAGTCAGGAGAGGCCCAAGAGCAAGACCTCAGTGACTCCAACACAGAGAGCATCGATAGCACCACCCCAACCCTTCAGGACTACCAGAGGCTCTTAGGAACTACAATTAGTCCTCACTTCATGCCATCAATAGGTTCTCAGAAACTGAGACTTTTACTAAGTGAAATGACACGTAATGAAACCGACTTTACCATAGGCTGATGGATGTAAGCAAGAGTTAAACTCCTCTGGCATATTTCTGGTCACAAAAGCATCACCAAACTTTTAAATAAAAACCCAAAGCACTTCTAATATTAAACACTGAACTAAATGTGAGTTTTACATATAATTAAGAAAGACTGATAAAAACAAAAGTGGGAACCAGCCCTGGGAAGGCCGCCCTTCCATCAAAGGGTGCACTAACCCGCACACCCACACTCACTCAGACTAGACCAACTTAGACACGCCAATCAACCTGACACGCACATCTTCTGGATGTGGGAGGAACCCAGAGAAAACCTACACAGACATGGGGAGAACATGCAAATTTCAACCAGACAGTCGCCCCAGCTGGGAATCTATATTTTTTTCTCTCGTCAATGTTATAGAAAAACAATGTTGAATGCCACAACATTATTCAAGAAAATGCTATCTATTACCATTTTTGTATTATTATAATTTCATATGGTTCAATTTGATACTTCAATCAAATGTACAGAAATATGTTTACAGCAGAAAAATATTATCTTTAAACCTACTTTGCTAAGGACTTTTAAAAAGTGGCCCCTCTTTTTAAAATCATTTCAGAGTTTCTCTGAGCCATATTCCTGTAACTAAATGTCATATCTCATCTTCATCAAGACCTCATCACATCTGTGTGATCAAGCAAGCTCAGGACAAGCTTCTGCTTCTCAGCCCTCACTGAACAGATTCCCTGGGCCTCTGCCATGAAACCTGTGAACCACCAGATGCTAATTTTAACCCTAGATCATGGAGTTTTTAGCTTCTCTTCTTGACTTAAACATTAAAATCCTTAGCGGAGATGTTCCTTCCTGCAGAAGTTCTAAAAAGCTGGTGCAGCGTCTATTTTCAACTTACACAGCATGTCAGCAAGTGTCCTGGTCCATTTTGATGGTGTCTGGAAGTGACAGTGGCGGCAATTGCTATAGAAGCATCTCCATCTTACAGAAAGAGGAGAGGAAACGCACTTCTGGCTGATGCTGAAGGTGTGGGGTGTTGAACAACTAGATGTGCTGACTTTGCAAAGGCAGCTTGGTTTTCATCATTATGTCCCTGTGAATTCCCACCCCAGGTCCAAATAGTTCAAACTCAGCATCACAGCTTCTGGTTGACTGTCCGGGGAGAGGACCATTCTTAAATGATTTCCCCAGGTGGCATCACTCATCCACTTTCAATCCAGATCCCCAGGCACTTGTGGCAGATTCTATAAGAGAAAGCGTTTTAGGAGACTGGAAGGGTAAGTCAACAAGAATACTCGGTCTGGGGACAACTCTGACACACTATGAGGTAAAGCAAGGCTCTCCATTCGAGAAATGTTAAATCTAGAGTGGGAGTGAGGAAAACTCCCCACCCATCTCCAGGCACTGATGAGTTGGGCTGAAAAGACGGCCAGGACACAAGGGAGAACATTAATATGTACATAGCAGTGGCCTAACTCCAGTGGCCACTAATAGGCTGACAATAAGGAGACAGAGTGGCAGCAACAAAGGAACTCAAAAGAG
Organism: Corynorhinus townsendii; assembly: GCA_026230045.1. Taxonomy (NCBI): domain Eukaryota; kingdom Metazoa; phylum Chordata; class Mammalia; order Chiroptera; family Vespertilionidae; genus Corynorhinus; species Corynorhinus townsendii. The sequence continues at coordinate 180,672,615 of JAPDVU010000001.1, forward strand.
GAGGCCAAAAGCTGCTCAGAAAAGGGAAAGGAACCCTGACCGGTTTGGCTCAGAGGATAGAGCGTCAGCCTGCAGATGCAAGGGTCCCAGGTTTGATTCCGGTGAAGGGCATGTACCTTGGTTGCAGGCACATATCCGGTGGGGAGTGTGCAGGAGGCAGCTGATCGATGTTTCTAACTCTCTATCCCTCTCTCTTCCTCTCTGTAAAAAAATCAATAAAATATATATTTTTTTTAAAAGAAAAGGGAAAGGAGAAACCTGTGAAGACAAAGCAACCAAGAAAGGACTTTGAAAGAAAGCACATACGTCTAAAGGGGATTTGCTTTTTAAGTTGTTTGTGTTGGGATGTGACACAAATACTCTCCTCTGCCTTTCCTACAGTCTTCTATCCCAGCTGCTGATTATTTTATGCAACCAGAAAGCTCTCTGTTGGTTACTGACCCTAAAGAGATTCTGAGTGGCATGTAGGTGGCCCCAGAGATTGACCATGGACATGCTGAAACTGGGCTGCTGCAAACATCTGGGGGGAGTCCATATTCTGTGGCACTCACAGAGGCCGTGCTAAATCTGGAAACGCTCCCCTCACTGCAGAAGAGACTTGACTGACTCCGGATTTACCTTAGCTCTAAGAACAGAGGCTTCTTACAAAGCAAACACTTGACCCTGCATGACATCTGAGTCAGACACAAAGCCAGCAAAGAGCCATTCCCTGAGTTGCAATAAATAATGTACGTTTTCTTTTCATTTATAAATGAAATGGAAGGTGAAGGCATCCCAGGGTGACGAACCTAATGAAACGATGATGTTGTAGTAACACTGCAGTAAGCTGCACCAAAGGGAAACAGCAGATGGTAACAGCACTCAGGGGCCCAGGGGAACCATAAACGCCCTCCAGCCTCTCCTACAGCAGCGGCTTTGGGCGGAGGCAGCCACTCTCAATGCGGCTCTCAGGCTCTCAATGCGAGGGTGCCTAGTCCCCTCTGAAGCCCCTCCTGGGATCAGCGCCATCAGTAGCTCCCAGCCTGAAGAGCTGTCCTCTGAAAAGAAGCAGGAATGACATCTAAAAGAAACCAAGCAGATGAGACAAATTTGTACATTTTCATCTATGACTTTCACACAGGTGTGTTTGTAGAAACCATCTGAATGGATTTAGCTAAAATAATAAAGAAAATGGGGTACTTAACTATGTACAAAGCACTTCCAGGCAATCCTTGCAGACAAATACTATCCAGTAGTTCTCACTGTAAGCTGGTCTCTCAGCACAATCGTTAAATGGGTAGGAAGTTGGGGAGTAGAAGGTGGTGGTGGCAGCACCTGACCTTAGGGTCAGTAGCCAGAGGAAGCAGTTGCACCCCCATCCTCCTGAAATGCCAATATCAACCCAACCAGCCAGCAGGCCTGTGAAGGCAGGGGACCATCCAGGATGCAGGGATGGACATGCAGTGTGCAGAGAGCTAACTGCAGGAGACGAGGGTAAGTGGGGACAGTGGAAAGATTTTTGTTGAATTCTAGCTTGGAAGCTGTGATTCACACGAACTCAGCCATTGACATCTCCCAATTGATTTGGGCAGGGGCAGGAAACACTGAGTTATGTAACTGATTTACCAAGCCAGCTGAGCTCCCAGAGCCGATTCTTCAAACTAAGAGAGACAGGAGAGGGGAAAACCCAACTAAATAAATAAAATCCCCAAGACCTGGGGTACATGTAGTTATCAACTTCCTGTTGTGCAGGAGTGGGCGAAAGTAGGTTTACAGTCATTCATATGGAAAAAGACATTCAGGTTAAATACAAAACAACATAAGAATAAACTCTGAGTTTTGTGTACTCACAATTGTAAACCTACTTTTGCCCACCCTGTATATCAAAGCATCACCTTGTACACTTTAAATATCTTACAATTTTGTTCATCAGTTATAACTCAAGAAAGCTACCAGGAATTCTAATGCGTTCCTAAGGTTGAGACTTCCTTAATGTAGGCAGTTGATACAAAGGTGTTTTCAAATATTGCCTTTTCAAGAGAAGTTTTACTAAACATTTTTTATTTGTTTCTTTATGTTATCAAATGGTTTGACACAGCAAGGCAGACATTTTCAACATGATGTTTCTATAACTTCGGCTGCAGTTACATCATTATCCAAGTACCTAAGACTCCACCATGTTGGCTAGCTGGATGCTTCTTGGGTTTGAAACAAACTGGGGTACAAAGAATCATTTCTATTCTTTATTGGAGTTTGGGTAATACTCTGTCTGGACCAATGTGACCTTGGAATTAAGCAGTGAGGATGGCATGGTCCATTTGCCGGGATCTGTATATTTTATCTTCTTTAATCCTCCCAATTATGAACGGCCTGGCTAGGACTACTCCTTAAATCTTAAATGAGGTGCCTACCATATTCCTGTCCTTCCATTTGTGCTCCTGTCTTGCTGCATCTTATCACAAAAAAATAAAATGCATCTGCCTTTCAAGAGAGGTGAACAGGATGTCTGAGTGGAAGGAGTTGGGGTCTTTATTTTAAGAGACATTTAATGTACCATTTGTGGGTGGATATAGCTGAAAGAGAAATGTTACTTGAAGTACTTTTTCTATCCTTGTTATAATCAGATTTGCATTTTCCCAATGACTTTGAGGTTCCAGGACCACTAATTAGATAAGTGTTAATGCACATGAACTATTCAATCTCATTTTGGAATATTTCCTTCACAAACACAAATGTTTAATCAAAGAGGCATCTTCCAAATGTTGTAGTCTTGACTTACAAAAGTATTCAAAGACAGCACTTTTTGTCTCCATAATTTCTTTCCTGGGAAGGAAGCTGCACAGTCATGAGGGCAGCAAACAGGTATTATCTTCTAAAGAAGCAATAGAGCTAGGGAAATTCAACAAATGATTCATTACTTCCTTACCTCCACCCAAATCTCTTTACTCCAACTGCAAACTTTAAACTCTGAAGTGTTCAGGTCTTGGACTTTTAATCTGTCTCTTTTTAAAATTTTTATTTATTGATTTGAGAGAGAAGAAGAAGGCAAAGTCAGACAGACAGACATCGATTTGTTGTTCCACCCATCTATGCATTCACTGGTTGCCTCCTGCATGTACCCTGACAAGGGATTGAACCTACAACCCTGGCACATCAGACAATACTCCAACCAACTGAGCTATGTGGACAGGGATCAATCTGCTTCTTTTTAATACCTTCCTTCTTCTTGGAAGTCAAAATGCATCTATTGCCTTCAAGCTCAACCTCAAATATGTTCTTTCTGGATAAGTTTCAAAACTAGTAATTCGCCAGGTGTTTTAAATTTTAACTGCCATTCTTTCACTAACCCAGTCATCTATGCAACTAATGTTGAGCTGCTGCTACGTGCCAGACACTATTCTGGACTCCATGTGGATATTGTAGAGAACAGAGAAGATGGCACTCGATCCCTGTACTCATGGAGTGCGGTGGGAGGGAATGTCCCAGGTAGAGGCTGACACCAATCTCAAACAGAAAATGATGCAATGATGTGTCAACAGTTTCAAAATAAAATTTAAAAAGCACACAAAATATGCTAAGTGAAATAAGTCAGACAGAAAAGGTTACGAACCATATGCTTTCACTCATATGTGAGATATAAAACAGAAAACAATAAAGGAACAAATGAGAAAAACAAACAAAGACTCACAGACACAGACAACAGTATGGTGGTTACCAGAGGGAAGAGAGTGGGTAATAAAAGGTAAAGGAGGTCAGATATATGGTGACAGAAGATGATTTGACTCTGGGTGGTGGGCACACAACGAAATATACAGATCATGTATCAGAAATGTATACTTGAAAGCTATATAATCTTATTAACCAACGTCACCCCAATAAGTTTAATTTAAAAAAAAACAACAAAATAAGCTTTTATCTTGAAATCTTAAGAAATATATTCTAAGGAAGTGATCATGTGCCCAAATACGTATATTCAAGGATCTTCATCATATTTTAGCACATTTATTTAATTTTGTGGTGGGGGAGGGGTGTTAATCCTTACCTAAGGATTTTTTTCCATTGATCTTTTAGAGAGAGTGGAAGAGAGAGGAAAAAATCAATGTGAGAGAAACACATCGATTGGTTACCTCCTGTAGGCACCCCGACCAGGGCCTGGACCGGGGAGGAGCCTGCAACCAAGATATGTGCTCTTGACCAGAATCGAACCTGGGACCCTTTGGTCTGCAGGCCAATACTCTATCCACTGAGCCAAACCAGCTAGCCAAAAGGGCTAGCATGACATTTAAAACCAGGACTGGTTACATAAGCTATAGTGCATTGTGTGATAAGCTATTCTGCATCCATTAAAAAGATGCTGCAGAAATTTCCTAATTACATAAAAATATGCTTACAACATATTGTGAAGTGGAAACTGCTAGTTTCAAAATTGTATGCTATAATTCCTCTAAAACAGTGGTTCTTAACTGGGGTCTATTTGTCTCCCAAGACATTTGTCAATGATTGGAGAAAACTTTCAGCTGTCATGCTGGGATGGTGCTATTAGTATCCAGGGGATGGAGGCCAAGGCTCCCGATGGCATCCTACAATGCATCGGTACCCACAACAATTATTTGGTCCAAAATATCAACAGTGCTGACGTTGAAAAACCCTGCTCTCAAATGATCACATACATGTTGAACGGACAAATGCCTTTCGCATACGTAGTGTCATGGATGATTTTTAGTGTTATTTTTCTTCGTGTGTTTATTTGGATTTTTGTTTTAAACAAGGAAGTATTGACTTTGTAATTAAAAACAAAAGGAGGGAGAATACAAGATGGCGGCGTAGGTAAACACCTAAACTGCTGCCTCCCACAACAATTTAAACTGCAACTAAAAGACAAAACGTCTATCACCCAGAACCATGGGAAAGCTGGCTGAGTGGAAGTTTTACAACTAGAAGGAAAGAGAAAAGAGCATTGAGACGTGCACGAGCGCTGAAAAGCTGAGGTACAGAGGCGCGTGATCTGGGCTGGCTGGGGGCGACTGGGCGCGTTGCTTTTTTAAACCTGAATGGAGACAAGCCCCCGATTACTCTGAAATCCAGTCTCTGGGGAGACGCGGGGGACCCAAACTCCTACGGGGAGAAGCTGGACTGTCTGCCAGTGAGGGTGGCTTGCTTGCAGAGCTGTGAGCAGGAATAATTGTTTACTGCACTGGGGCACGGGACTCGCGGATGCCGTTGGGGACACAGAGCCGGCTAACTAGCAGCCATTGCTGTTTGCCACGCCCTAACCTAGTGACACCCTGAGGCCTCACCCTGCACAACCTACAAACCCACCCAAGCTCCAAGCAGCTGAGTTAGCATAAGAAAAGCCTGCCCTATCGCAGCTTAACCTAGCAAACTTGCAGCCTGGGTCAGACAGCTCCAAAACCTTCAAACCCCAAGCAAAGAGGAGAAAACTGCAACTCTCACTGTAGCTCCTGCTGAGTGGCCTTAGACAGTAGCTGACCTGCACCCCATTGGAGATCCAGAAGCCAGTGTACCTAGTGGTCAGTGTGAGACACCAGATTTCAACTCCTCACATCCATAAGTGACACAATCAAGAGGCAGACTCAGTGAGCACCAAAGCCCCCACTGAAACAAGTCCTGCCCCATAAGCGTGTCTTCAGCGCAGCAGTTCTTCCATTATAGACACAGGGAGTGCTCACAGCTAATTGGCCTGGAGGTCAATTCCTCCCAGCGTACCAACAGCAATTCAGGCTTAACTACACCAAGACTTTGCACTCAGCCCACAAAGGGGTGTACCAAGAGCGTCCACATCAGGTGGTTGGGGAGGCTGAGCTACTGCCCCCTATAGGTCACCTACCACACAAAGCCACTCCATCAACACAGGGAAGCAGCCAAAATGCAGAAACAAAGAAACATGTCACGAATGAAAGAAACGGAGGAAAGCAAACTACTGGATGACATAGAGTTCAGAACCACATGTATAAGGTTACTCAAGAATCTTCTTAAAACCGCTGAGAAACTTGATGAGACCTTCAAGGAGCTTAATGAGAATGCCAAAAAAAATGGAAAAGGATCAGTCAGAAATGAAGCATACACTGTCTGAAATAAAGAATATACAGAAACTCAACTGTAGATCAACATACCCCAAGAATCAAACCAAAGATCTGAAATATGTGGAAACAAAAAACTTCCAACCAGAAAAACAAAGAGAAAAAAGAATCCAAAAATATGAAGATAGTGTAAGGAGCCTCTGGGACAACTTTAAGCAAACCAACATCTGAATTTTTGGGGTGCCAGAAGAAGGGAGAGAGCAAAATATTGAAAACCTATTAGAAGAAATAATGACAGAAAACTTTCCCTACCTGGTGAAAGAAATAGACTTACAAGTTCAGGAAGCGCACAGAACCCCATACAAGAGGAATCCAAAGAGGACCACACCAAGACACATCATAATTAAAATGCCAAGGGCAAAAGACAAAGAGAGAATATTAAAAGCAGCAAGAGAAAAACAGTTAATTACCTACAAGGGAGTACCCATATGACTGTCAGCTGATTTCTCAACAGAAACTATGCAGGCCAGAAGGGAGTGGCAAGAAATATTCAAAGTGATGAACAGCAAGAACCTACAACCAACATTACTCTACCCAGCAAAGCTATCATTCAGAGTTGAAGGTCAGATAAAGAGCTTCACAGACAAGAAAAAGCTAAAGGAGTTCATCGCCACCAAACCAGGATTACATGAAATGCTGAAGGGTATTCTTTAAGAAGAAGAAGAAGAAGAAGAAGAAGAAGAAGAAGAAGAAGAAGAAGAAGAAGAAGAAGAAGAAGAAGAAGAAGAAGAAGGTAAAGATAAAAATTATGAACAACAAAATGACATTAAATACATACCTACCAACAAGTGAATCTAAAAATCAAGTGAATAAAAAATCTGAAGAACAGAATGGACTGGTGAATATAATAGAATCAGGGACATAGAAAGGGAGTGGACTGACAATTCTCAGGGGAAGCAAGTGTGAGGGGTGCGGGAAGAGATTGGACAAAAATCTTACTCCTATGGATGAAGACAGTGGCGGGGGGTAAGGGCATGGGGTGGGGTGGGGAATCAGGTGGAGGGGAGCTATGGGGAAAAAAAAAGGAACACCTGTAATAATCTGAACAATAAAGATTTATAAAAATAAATAAATAAATAAATAAAAAATAAAAACAAAAGGAAACTATTAACAAATGTGATGCTGGGCTCATTCTCTCAGCCTCACAGTGTTTCGTCAACGGGCTCATGCATTTTTGTCTTTTCCTACCACCCTCCAGGCCTGTGCACAACTGGCTGCCTATCTCTGTGATGGGTCTGAATATTATCTGGTCCTGACTCAGTCCTGGAAAGTGGGTTGATGTACTTGTCTGCTTAATAATGAGCTAATATCTGTCCAGGGAAGTCATCTGTTCTGTTTTGAATAGCATGTTCTTAGATGTCAATGGATTTTATTCTAAGGAAGTTGGGGGACCGTCCATCCCTCATCACAGGTCCCATAGAGACCAGGATGCACAGTGAATGCCTCAACTGCTCAAGTTCTTCTGCAGTAAACTGCGGTGCAATTTATTGTCTCTTTTTCTGTTGTTGTTAAAACAGTGTGGTTTATAAGGGCCTAAATGGGCTTGCTAAATTGACTACCTCTCTTTTTTAAATATATTTTTATTGATTTCAGAAAGGAAGAGAGAGGGAGAAAGGGATAGAAACATCAATGATGAAAAAGAATAATTGATTGGCTGCCTCCTGCACGTCCCCTACTGGGGATCAAGCCCACACCCTGGGCACGTGTCCTGACCAGGAATTGAACCAGTGACCTCCTGGTTCATAGGTCAATGCTCAACCACTGAGTCACACCAACTGGGCTTGGCTACCTCTTTTTAAGGCCACCATAGAAATAAAGAGTAGCAATAAAATACCTTTAATGAGCTCCCAATTTTTATCCGTAGGGAACTCGGGGCCAGGGTGCTCTACTGGTTGGTGAAATGCTATTGGGGTCCCTGCAGAAACTTTTTCATGATTTCTATTACTTTAAATATGCATGTTTTATTTATCAGGGAAGAACAAGCACTGTCAAGTGGGCAAGGCAGATTCTGTTTTCTCTTTCACTGGACTCCTTACTTTTCTAACTAGAGCTTGCATACCCTGTGCTAGACAAGCTTAAAATTAATTTACTGTCATTCTTGCAACCTACCCATTTATTGGGACCCACAATCGTGGGTGCAGTCCCTTTGATTACTTCAAATGTCCTCCCCCGCCAAATAAAGAGTGCAATTAATTCATCAATAGCTGATTTGCTTCCATGTGTAAGTACCAGTTTATGATGATTCCATCAACACTTGCACATTAATTTATTTCCCATTCAATTGGTGTTTAAATGGACCTGGGATCAGACAGAATAAAACACACAGTTTTGCATAATTATAACAGAGCAAACGGAAATCATCAGAGGACGTTAGGATTAGCAACCTCACTGCAGAAGCACAGCTGAATTAGGAGATGTTGATTTTTAAAAAATGTCTCCAGGAATAAATCCTTTATAAGCACTATGTTAAATTCCTAATGCCTGTCTGACAATTAACTTTGCATTAATTACTTTAAATTCTCTCATTCTGTATGCAGCTCTGAGTAGAAATCCTACAGAGTGAGCTAACTGTGGAGGCACTTCTTGTCATGCTCCATTACCTTAAATTATTAGGTTGTTCACAAAGGCATTTCTCCCCAGACTTGTCTAGGGGGCAAGTTCATTATTTAGTAGCTGTCCCTCTGTGCTCCTCTCACCTTCTTCAAGCCGTGTTGCTGATGTACGGGTTTGCCTGTGGAAAACTGGTCTCCCTTGGAAAACTGAATTGACAACTGTCTAGGAACTCTCTAGACTAAAAATTGCACTTGTTGGTTTCTTTCCTCCTCCAGACTACGAAAAGAGAGGCTGAGTAAAAAGTGCTCTAATTTTTTGTCTTGGAATTCTTCTCCTCCTCCTCCTCCTCCTCCTTCTCCTCCTCCTCCTCCTCCTCCTCCTCCTCCTCCTCCTCCTTAATAAATCATTACAAATACTATTGAATTCTCCTCTTCCACTCTGTCACCCAATTTCCCTCCTTCCATCCCTAGAGAACCACTGTTTCTGAAGTGGATGTCTCTTTCCAAGCATGTCTTTGTAGTTTCACTACACTGGTGTATATCCACAAACAATGTAGGATATTAGTTTACATGTATTTAAACTTCAAAAAAAAATGGCCTCATATTGAAGGTGTCCTATTATATATTACATTTTTTCACTAAACATTTTAAAGTTATATCCATGTTGTGCACACATAGAGATCTAGTTTCTTCATTTAAATGATGGTACAGTGTTCTCTCATGAGACTATGCCACAATTTATTACCTATTCTTGTAGTGAGGAAACTGTAAACAAATGTTTAATTTTTCACTGTTACAACCAGTTAGCTAAGATCCTTTTAATGATCATTATGCTGGGATTTGCATTTGAGACCAACTGACTATAAAGTCTGCTCTCTCCTCACTCTATCAAACTGGTTCTTAAGTGACATGCTTTTATTATAACCCAGTTTTGTCTTAGCTAAGCATTAAAACTTGGTGATGCCATTTCATCTCCAAATGGGAATCACTTTACTAATTTCATCAGACATGAAGAGTAGATTTAATGTCAGAGGCTGAGCTGTAGAGCACCATAGCCAGTAGTCACTTGTGGCTACTGAGTACTTGGAATCTAAATAGTCCGAATTACAACACATTGTAGGTGTAAAATACATACCAGATTCCGGTGGGAAATAGCATGTAAACTATCTCAACAAAATTTTGATATCAAAATGATATTTTTGATATATTGGGTTAAGTAAAATATATAATTAATTTCATCTATTTATTTTTACTTTGCTAATGTGGCCTCTAGAAAATTTGGTTACATGATGATTGGACAGTGCTGGTATAAAATTAATTAGGCTGAAGTGATGGAGTTTGTCTATACCTCTATGTGCCACATGGGGGCAGCAGAAAGTTGCTAGAATCGAGATTCCGTGTCTGGTAGCACCGTGCAAAGGTGCCGTGCTACCAAGCTGAGAGGCTCAGAAAGGCAGGATGTCCTCAGCCAAGGGGTTACATGGGACTGTCGTCAGCCAGAATCCAGGAATTAGGTCTGCATCCTGGCTGAGAGGGATTGGAGCCAGGGCGAGCCAGAGGAGAGGAGGCTGTTTAAAATGGAAGCTCTCGTATAGCACAGGCTTGAAGTTACACAATCCTGTTTGAATCCTATGTGAACCTGGGCAAGTAATTTGACCTCTGCAAGTCTCAGACATCGCGTGTGTAAATTGAGGATGACAGCACTTACTACTATTTTTGGTTGATACATACAAAGAGCTTATCACACATAGTGAATGTTTGCTGTTATCATCCTCTTTATTTTAATCGGTCTTTGACAAAACGTAGTAAGTGGGCTCCTTCCCTTTGAAGCGACAGGCCCCGGCTGCAGGCATTACCACACCCGGGTTTAAAGTGACCTACATGAAACTCAAAGTACTCTCAGCTGAGAAGTGATACATTGGATATTTTATTATCCTTTCCCTTGCCAAGGAAGAGCTTTAAATTGATTTCATTTTTCTGGCTCTATGCTGGAGTAATATATGCATTTGTTCATCACAGAAGTTCCCTGGTCCTGTGTTAAGCAAGCGTTAGGGATGCAAATGAGTGGAATGTAATTAAGATGGTTACAGCTCTGTAAAGGAGATAGATGGGTTGTCACCTAGCTATGATACGATGTGACGGAGTCCAAGCTGAGTTATGAGAAAGCTGTTAATTCCGTGGGAGGGTGCAGAGGGCTCCAATGATGGTGTTAAAAATAGAGGACGTTATTGAGCTGAGAGTCATTCTGCCTCTAAATTCCCCAGTCTGCCGAGGTCCGATGTCCTTTATCTCTGCTAACGATCTCCACCAACCAACAGGAAAGCATCACCCCAGCGAGCATCACCAATAGAAACTGCTCCATTGCCTACGACCTGAGCTCTGGTTTTCTTCTAAGTACTACCCACCTTCTCGCACCCTCCTAAACTTCACTCGTGGTGGTCTCTAAAGTGGGATGTGACCACTCAGAGACATTGCAAGATAATTTAAAGGGATTAAGAAAACATTAAAGCTTTTATTTGTATTTAGCTTTCAATAATCCTTTTTTATAATATATATATGTGTGTGTTTTTATAATTACATGTTAGAACATCAACACAACAATGTAATAAACACTCTCAATATATATGTATATATGCATATACATATATATTGAGAGTGAGCAGAATTTTTTTAGTGATGGGGTACCCATAATCATCAAAGGCAACTACCTTAATGAGTTAGTTAGAACTTGTAGTTTCTAGGGAAAGAAACCTGCTCGCACTAGCTTGTGGAGAGGGGGTACTTTATGGTGCTCTGAACTGAAAAGACCGGGTAACCTCAGGCATGTGGAATCCAGGGTGCAATGATCACATCATTTAGTCACATACTTGGCGAGTGGACAGTGCTGGTCAAGTGCCGTCATTCTCTGTCTCTCAGCTCTTTCTCTGTGTTGGGCAAGATGGCAAATGTGGGCCTGAACTTATACCCTTTCAACCTAATGCCCAGGCAAGGGCCAAAGACCCTCCTGCAATAGCAGCGAAGTCCCAGGGGAGGCTAACTGGTCTGGTTGGGGCCCCTGCCCACACAACCCCTGAGGTCAGTGGGAAAGGAATATTCTGGCCACTTGATTTAAGACCATGCTGTGGGGGTCAGGCTTCATGTGGATAAACCCCACAGGAACCACACAGCAAAGATCTGACCCTGGGAGGAGGAAGGAGGCCTGGGGAAGTGGGCAGACAGGACACGTCTGAGAGTGGAACCATTTGCCTTGGGGCAGGTCAGGATGGGACAGGTCCCATGCAAAGATGCTAAGATTCCTACCCAATGGGTAACTTTTGCTATCATTATAGGTGGGCATGAAAAACTGAGGTAAGCTGCTGCACTCATTTCTAGGCTGAAGAAAGCTTTATGACAAATGTGCATAAAGGTGACACCACCAAGTCGAGGCAAACATGGTTTCTGATACTCCCATGTTACAAAAAGACCCAGATGGAATTTTTGTCCCTTTAGAACCACCGGTGTACTTTTTCTGAGTGTATCTTACAGTGACCATCATGTTACAGGCTCTGGGATCATAGTGACCTTGGTTTTCCTCTTGACTTTGCCACACACTAGCTGTGCATAGGCCGGTAATTTACCCGAAACTCAGACTCTCCCTTATATTGCCTGTATCTCCCTGGCAGTGTTGTTGTTGGGAGGATGAAATAAGAATACCTTGCATAGTTCCTAGTACTTAATAAATAGGAACTCTTGTGTTGACACTGCTAAGGCTATTTTCCTTTACTGTTTGGCCAATTTCCTCTAGCTAAGGATACAGGGCTGATTTATCTTTGGAAACCCCACTGAGTCCCCATCGAGCCCAGCGTGTAGCAGATGTTCCATAAATACTTGTGTAATGATGAGTGAGGGAAGCAACGTAGCTTATTTTGTTTCCAGTCATTCCCCTGAGTCTCTATTATGAAATGCTGCTCAGACTTTCAGCTCTACCAAAGGACCAACTATTCTTTGAAGAAGAAAATTATTTTTTAGGGCTTTGCCTCTAGTCTTCTGAAATATGGACCAACATCACCGCAGAGAAACTGATCAGCGCCCTGGGATTCAGCACTGAATCTGTGCTGAAGTGCAGAATTTTTCATGGCTCATTCCACGACTTTCTCAAATATGTTGATCTGTTTTCCCAAATGGACCACAGGAACCTTGAAGGAGCTGTTCTGGCCCTCTCCAAAGACCCTCCCCTCGTATGGAAGACTGGCATGGCCTGGGACTGTCTGGGCTGCTTGGAAGAGTAACTTGAGAATAAAGGTTATGGGTTTTCTCAGGCCAACTCTGCACTACCGTGACTCTCAGTGTGGATGGAGGACGTTGCCATGGAAAACAGTTATTTAAGAAGACAGGCTGCTATTTTGGGAAGTAGTGATCAAGAGCAAAGTGGTACACATTTGTCCACATGCTGCTGAGAAACTCCGTTTCGAAAGTTCTATTTGTCCAAGAACCTGGTGCACTGGTGCCCATACGGAAACACAGTGGTATCCTCCCCCAAATGCTATCAGAACCCCCAGCCCCAGGAAGTGATTATGGAGTCAGCAGGGCTCTCACCTCAAGCCCCAGACTGGAAGCTTCCTGAAGACAGAGCAATGACGCAGAAGCACTGGCTCACGGCCAGGAGAACGCTCCTCTCCCCTGGATGCTGATAGTGAAACAGACAAATGAAGGGGTAGGGTCAGGGCTAATTTCTGATCAGGACCAAAGTCACTTTGGACTTTTTGTCTGAAGTTTGAAAGATTCTACTCGGGACAAGGAAGTTCCTTCATGCAGTCCCTCAGTCCAGGCGCTGAGCAAGATGGAAAAAGACTGCATAAGTGGGGAAAATGACGCTAACGTGACAGTATTCAACAGTGCGATTCAGGAGTGATGTCACCAGCCTCGGTCCATCAACAAAGACCAATAATGGATGGCTATCCGTGAATAAAAACAGCTCAGGGAGCTCTGGAGTCCACTTAAGCAACTTTAGCAACACAGTGTACATGGAACCTGAGAATAACCGCACAACAGAGAAGGAAGACAGCTGCGTTTCCCCTGCATCACCCTACCCCCAAGAGGGCATTGCTCAGCAGGAAGAGTGAGCTTCCGGCTAGAAAGAGTTCACCTCACTCCAAAGGAAGAGTGGGGGAAGCAACCAGTGCCCTACCCTTTCAGGGCACCACGTGAAGGTCCCGCCTCACTTTCACCCACTCTGGCTGGCATGGCTGAGACGCACAGAGAGGGCCAGGAACAGGGAAGAAAAGCAGGGCCTGCCAGCAGCAGCCACGCGGCAGGAGTGGCCACGGTTCCCGGCGATCTGTTCTGCAGGCAAACCTGGCAGATTTCACCACCAAAGAAACGGATGGCACAGCTGCCCTGGGCCTCCTATAGATTTCATCAGCTTTTGCCCCACAGGTATTCACATCTGCTGATGCCGCCCCCAGAATCCCTCTCCACTCCACCCCATGCCAAGCCCCTGCTGGAGCCCAGGAACCATGCTGGCAGCCAGTCCAAGCCTCTGTGCAGGACAGCAGCCAGATTCCCAGCACTCAGGGCTAGCCCCTCCAGCTGCACCAGCCTGATACCCATCAGCAGCCTCTCTGCAGTGTGCGCGCCTCAGGGGAGACTGTGCAGCCACCGGATGGCACACCAACAGCCAGCTCTTTAGAGGTCTAGGCAAGGCCCCGTCTCCTGTCACTGGCTTGTACCACTACCCTCACCTGCAGCTGGCCCCTCCAGCTGTGTACCTGCAGGGCTCTGACTTGACCCCTCTACCTGACCTCCACAGCTGCCATGTGCCTATGGCAAGACCCAGCAGCCAAGCTAGCACCCACTGAGAGCTAGGGCAACTGCAGCTGCCAGTGTGCCTGCAGGTGGCCCTGGCCTTTGCTGCCTGCCCGGGGCCCAACCATTATGTGAACATCTGTGACTGGCCCCCGCCACCACACAGGTACCTGCAGCTGGCCCTGCAGTTGAGTGTGTGCACAGCACCAGCTCCGGCCTTCCCTGCTGCTGACCCGGGTCCCTAGCTGCTGGACCTGGAGGCACCACTGAGGACTCAGTGGTCCTTGAATCTGCTGTAGATACACATCCTGTTCACCAAACCATGCAGTCTTTGATGCTGTGGGCCCCAGCAGACTAGGAGAAGAGGCATCCCTTTCCCCTGGCCCCATGCTGCCGCCACACACCCTTACACTTAATGCCCTGCACCACAAGACCCCGGGTCACAGCACGCTCTAGCATTCCCCTATGCCCAGGGGAAGTTCTTCCCTTACCAAAGTGAGTCCAAACCTCTGGGAGAGGCGGCTGCTTCTTCAAATGGGCAGACCTCTGTGCAGTTACCATGACCACCAAGAATCAGGGAAACAGGCTCCACCAGAGGACACAGTAAACCTCCAGTTACTGGCCCCAAAGAAACAGAGACCCAGGAATACCCAATAAAGAATCCAAAGTAATTGTTCTAAAGATGCTCAGAGAGCTACAAGGGAGCACGGGTAAACAATGGAATGATATCGGAAAAACAATCCAAAGACAACATGAGATGTTTAGCAGAAAAATAGAAAGCATAAAGAACCAAATAGGAATTTTGGAGCTGAAGAATATCATAACTAAACTGAAAAGTCAATAGAAAATTTCAACATCAGACTTCACCAAACAGAAAAGAATCTGTGAGCTTGAAGATAGATCACTTGAAAATATCCAATCATTGGAGCAAAAAAGGGGAGGCGGGGGGGAATGAAGCATCAAGATAGCAATGTATGAGGATTCTGAATTTGCTCCATGGCACAGACACACAAATCTACAGCTGCATATGGAACAGTGCCCTATGAAAGAAATCCAAAAGCTAACTGAGCAACTCCACATTGGGCAAATGAGGAAAAGGCCCACACTGCAATGGGGAGGAGAGGCTGACACAGTCCTGCATCACCCCCACCCCTTGTGCAGTGACTCACAATGAGGAGGAAATTTGCAATTCTGAGATTTCCCTGAGCAGTGAAGGGCTTGAAGTTGGCACTCTGACTTTTAAGAGCTGTAGCTGAAGGCCAACGGGGCTTGCATCCATGAGACCCAGAAGGCTATAGCAAACTGAGAACCAGTTCTGAAAGGGCTCGGGCAGGGCACCCAAAGTCCCAAGCGCTAATCACACACCCCTCCCCCACTCTGCTGCTGGCCCCGTGGGTGTGTTTCTGAGTGCATCCCTAAGAGTGAGCTCCGGTAGAGTATGCTCAGGAATTAGGCCATGGTCAGTGGGCAAGGAGAAACCACAAGCTTGAGCTATAGCACCACCTTCTGGAATACAAAAGACAGGTTTGAATTGTAAGAACCAAAGTATAAAAGCTTGGTTAAAATTATCACTATTTGCCGATGATATGATCTTATTTATTGAAAATCCCAAAGACTCAGCAAAAAAACTACTGGACCTAATCAATACATTCAGTAACATTGTAGGATGTAAAATCAATACAGAAAAATAAGTTGCTTTTCTGTACACTAACAAGAAAACATCTAAAAATTAAAAAGAAAAACACTATCCATTCACATTAGCATCAAAACCAATAAAATACTTGAGAATAAATTTATCCAAGGTTGTAAAAGATCTGTACAATGAAAACGACAAGATTTTGTGAAAGAAGTCAAAGAAGATACAAACGAATGGAAATATATCCCATGTTCACGAATTGTAAGAGTTAATATTGTTAAAATGTCCATGATATGCAAAACCATGTATAGATTTAACACAATTCCTATCAAAATTCCAATGGCATTTTCCACAGAAATAGAAAAAAAATTCCTAAAATTTGGATGGAACCACAAAAGACCCCAAATAGGCAAAGCAATCCTAAGAAAGAAGAACAAAATTGGAAGCATCAAACTGTACTACAAGACTATCGTAATTTTACAAGTATGGTATAGCCTGGCTGGCGTGGCTCAGTGGTTGAGCGTTTGACCTATGAACCAGGAGGTCGAGTTCGATTCCCAGTCAGGGCACATGCCCGGGTTTCGGGTTCGATCCCCGGTGTGGGGCGTGCAGAAGGCAGCAGATCAATGATTCTCTCTCACCATTGATGTTTCTATCTCTCCCTCACTCTCTTTTCCTCTCTGATATCAATAAAAATATTTTTTAAAAGTATGGTACAGCATAAAAACAGACACAGAGACCAATGGAACAGAACAGAAAGCCCAGAATTAACCCCTGCGTATATGGTAAGCTAATATTTAATAAAAGAGCCAGGAGCATCCACTGCAAGGACGGTCTCTTCAACAACTGGTGCTGGGAAGAAACTGGAAAAATGAACTGAACCACTCAAAAAATTAACACAAGTGAGATGTGTGAAGGGTCAAAAGATAAAAGGGGAAGAAACATACGTAAGTCATCTATGGGCTGCTTATTTTGTTTCCCAAATCTTAATTCCAAGGCTATATTTTTCTCCCCACCACCTTCCCTTTCTCCTTCCCTTACCATATTAACAGGTAAAAACTGCTTGGGGACGTAGTGGATAAGGAAGAGGGGGAGGGATGATAATAGTCCTTCCTCCAGGAAGCTGCAAAAGAGATATACTGTGGGCCAAAGAAGACAAGACTAAAGACAGGTGCACATTCTATCCTGCTTCTATGTCCGTTCCTTGCCCCTAAGATGATCCTAACCCCAAGCAGAAAACAGACAATTGGACTCTGCAATGTTAGTTTGCTGGTGCAGTTCTTGAGACTAGGTAAAGATTCCATGGAAAGCAATAAAACTCCAGCATTCCGCTTTTTCCCCCATTAAACATTTGGCAATAGAGCCTTTATTATTCCTCAAAGGGAAGGGGAGGTCGGAGGGAGGGAAGAGACGAAAGAATTTGTATGCATGTATGCATAACCATAGACACAGACAATAGGGTGGTGGAGGTGTGGGGTGGGCAGTGAGGGTGGACTAGAAGAAGTCAATGGGGCGGGGGCGGGGGGAGAAGGGACATAAATATTATTCTAATTAGAGAGAGTTGTGTTTGTAGAGGAACTGACTCCTTTCATCTGCACCCAGCATTCCATTTTTTACCTTGTCTTGACACAGAACCACCTCTGTCATGTGTACGCTATTTAGCCAGTATGAGGTTTGTTAAGATATGGGGGGAAATTAACTCAAATGGATAAAAGAATTAAACAAAAGACCCGAAACTGTAAACCTCCTAGAAGAAAACAGGGCAGGAGATCCTCAACCTGGATGACATCGATTGTGGCAAAGATTTTCTGGATATGACACAAAAGCACAAACAGCCAAAGAAAAACAACAACAACAAACACGTGAGAATATATCACACTTAAAAGCTTCTGCACAGCAAAAGAAACAATCAATGAAATGAAAAGCCAACAGAAAAAAAATGGAGAACATTTTTGCAAACCATGTATTGGATAAGGAGTTAATATCTAAAATATAAAAAACTCACACAACTGAATAGAAAAAAAAAAATCCGATTAAAAATGGGCAGA
The DNA here is from genome assembly GCA_026230045.1 of Corynorhinus townsendii. Classification (NCBI taxonomy): domain Eukaryota; kingdom Metazoa; phylum Chordata; class Mammalia; order Chiroptera; family Vespertilionidae; genus Corynorhinus; species Corynorhinus townsendii. Next base: position 180,690,715 of record JAPDVU010000001.1, read on the forward strand.
GGAAATTGACATTTTCCCAAAGAAGACATAGAAAAGGCCAACAGGTACATAAAAAACATCATTAATCATTAGGAAATACAAACCAAAACCACATGATATACCACCTCACACCTGTTAGAATGGCTACTACCAAAAAGACAAAAAAATAAGTGATCTATAAGGATGTGGAGAAAAGGGAACCCTTGTGCACTGTTGGTGGAAATGTCCACTGGTGCAGCTACTGTGGAAAACGGTGTTGAAGTCCCTAAAAAATAAAAACAGAACTACCATATGATCCAGCAATTCCCCTGGATTATACACACCCACTGCAGCTGCCAGTGTGCCTGCAGGAGGCCTGGCCTTTGCTGCCTGCCCTGGGTGTATATCCACAGGAAATGAGTACAGGATATTGAAGAGATACCTATACTCTCATGTCCATTGCAGCATTACTGCCAACAGCCAAAATATGGAAATTACCTAAATGTCCATCAGTGGATAAATGGGTAAAGATGTGATATACATACACATGAATATATTTCAGCCATTAGAAAGAAGAAAATCCTGCCATTTGTGATAACATAGATGGATCTTGAGGGCATTATACTAAATGAAATGTCATACATTGAAAGATAAATACTGTATGATGTGGAATAAAAAGAAACAAAATTTAAAAAAAGAGAGAGAGCAGATTGGTAGCTACCCAGGACTGGGGGTGTGGGAAATGGGGAGATGTTAGTCAAAGAGTAAGTAAGGTCTGGGAATCTAATCTAGAGCATGATGATTATAGCTAATAATTCTGTATTGTATACTTGACAGTTGCTAAGCGAGTAGTCTTAAATGTTCTTACCACAAAAGAAAAGAAAAGAAAAGAAAGAAATGGTCATTACATGACACTATGGTGGTAAATGTTTTACTATACATAAACATATCAAATTAACACATTTTACACCTTAAACTTACACAATATTATGTCAATTATATATCAATAAAGCTGTAACCCCTATTCTCCCAAACCCCAAAAAGAACCAAAGTACAATTCAAATCCTGTTTTGTTCAATGAAGGGATGGGAGGAGGAAGAAAGATTCTACTGGAAAGATTGGAAATTCCTTAGGTCTGAACTGCAGGAAATGAATTATGTTTGAATATGGCAACTTAAATTTGCTCACTGCTGGGAAGGAGGACACATAAGTAATAGGACTTGTGCATGCTGGGGGAAAAATAGGACCCAAAGCTTCAGACCCAGCTGAAGAAAGGAAAGCAAAGAGGGCCATGAAGTAGGGCTATGACTCCAAGTGCAATGGAAAGGCTGCATCCATCTGGCTGGGTTTACTATGGAAATTTGGACTGAAGTGAAAGGCAATACAAGCAGATGTATGAGCCTGCTGACGCTACCGACAATCATGTGACCAGTCTGCCAGGTGGGGCGATCGGTCTACAAGGCAGTCATGAAAGCTGGACAGGAAATATTTTCCCCAATACGAGAAACTAAGGGTTAGGACAGACTCTGGTCAAAGTCTCAAATGAAGAAGCAAAGGGAGTGGGCTACTCTTTCTTTTGCCCTCTTTCCTCCTGTTTACTTTCAGTTCTATCAGAGAAAGGCATTGGGTTCACATGCATGGGTTAAATTACTCAGCTGTTGATTTGAATGAAAAGTTCTGTGTGAAATAATAATAGTGAAATGTACTTATTTATAAGGGTGATTTGGGATATGTCCCATCAGTGAAGCATCAAGAACCTCTGTTTTAGCATGACCAGAAGATGACATGTTCTGCTTTAACTGGGCCAGTTTTTAGATGACCCAGACTTTCATGTGGGCGATTCCAGCATATTATGGTGTTCAGAGGAGCAGCTGGAGACTAACCGTGGGAAGAGGGCAACTGCTGCTTCTTTCTGAGAGGAAGAACAGAATGGTTTAAACAGACTTGAAGGTGAACATCTCTCCCTTGAAAAACTTTCGTAGAGATCGAGTCCTTTCTGCAGCAGCCTACTGCAGAGGTAATTATGGTGCTCTCGGTGGATAATTTCATATCTTAAATCAATTGTGCTCTTGGTGGATAATTTTATATCTCCAAAATTATGCTTGGAGAGTTTTAAATGGCCACAGTTTTTCAACATATCAGTAAGTAGAAAATGAACTAATCAAATTCCAATTAATTTTATGGATCTAATATTGCAATGATGCTTTTAGTCACATAAAAATATATTCACTTGGAATATAAGTATATAGGAAAATGGGCAAATGCAGCTGTACTATCAGTAATTAATGTTTTATGTTTCCTTTATTGATATTTATTTTCTGCATCAAAGGATATTCACTAGATATTATTTCCTGTGAGTATCTATGAGTAGAGCAAGTTTTTATAATTTTTTGAGGGCTCTCGTTTTGTTTCCCATTTATAAGGCTACAATTGAGTTGAGAATTCCTTCCTCTAGTTAAAGGCCATTTGCCATAAGGGCAATCAATGCTTCACACCCAAGAAGGGGCATTTGTTTGGAGTAACCACTGTCATGGACCTAGGGGAACCATTTAAGATGAAAAAAATATTCATGACTCTCTCCTTTTCCTCAAGGCCAAGAGTTGTTGTCTTTAGGTATCCTACCAACAACACAGGCAGGCAACTGGTCCTTCACACTCTCAGTCAGAAGAGTTGAAGCAGGCCCCAGATTTTTCTCTCTCACCTGGTTCATGATTTTACAGAGCAGCTTGAAGGACTTCCCTTACTTGGCTGGATTCTCAGAGTGATTCTGGTTGTGGGCTGACCTGGTGAGAACATTGGTCAGAAGGACCCGAAGTACCAGTTAGCAGAATTATAGAGTATTTCCTAAGAGTAGCAGAAAGCAGAATGCCAAACCAGGGTCCAGGGGTGAAGCCAGGCCTTGGAGCTGGAGAAATAGTCTAAGGTGCAAAAGGTGAAATAACACTTTAACCAAGAATCAGAGTCAGAAGCTGGAAGACTGGGAATAAGTTGGGTGGTTGAGTGGGAGGTGGGTTCGGGTGTGTGGTTCTGGACAGAGGTCATGAATAAGGAGAAGTTCTGGACGATGACAGAGACATCTTGAAGAAGGGTATTCCTGACCTGTTCAAAGAAAAGGCTAGTTGCAATGAGAAGAAAATTACTTTCTAAGGAGAAGGTTTAGAAACACCTGCGTAGGTTCAACAGTGGGCCATCCATCAAGTGGATGATGGGAACACTGCTTCTGAGTCTGCTGCCACCAGACATCTGGAGAAGATTAAGTACAGCAGGTCCTCAAGTAATGTTTTGTTCAACGTTGTTTTGTTATCACTTTGGTGAGATGCCATAAGAAGTTAACTCTTGTTTATGTAAATTACCCTATAGTAAAATTGGTTTCTTTATACATCATTTCACTTACAGTGTGGAAACTATAGATGATGCTAAATGAGAACTTACTGTACAAGAGCACCAATGTGATAGCAAAGCCAAGGTCTGGATAGACACCAGGAAATGATCCTAAGTATTTCAGGTCCGGTGAGGAGATGTGAAAAACTCCAAACAGGGATCTCACTCTCTTACTTAGGCTTGAGGCTTTTCTAGACAAAATTTCACCAGATTGGAGTTAGTGTGCAATATGTGACTGAGTGGTTTCAACTTTCAGTGAGGCAGACAGCTGTCTCTGGCTCTTTCTAACATCACTCCCTTGGCTGCCCACTGCAGCAGAACTTCCTTCGGCCCGTAAGAATTAAGTGCACACTCCTATAGGAAAGAAGAGTAGCTTTTCAGCAGTAATGCTTCTCTCTTTTCAACTCCTCCTTATCTCTTGCATTTCTTTCCATTCTAGCACAAATAACTTTATCTCTAAACTATTTGTGAATTTTTAAGCAAGCAATTTATCATAGAGTTTTAGAGCTGGAAGGAGCATAGAAACCATCTTGTGTAAAGGCATTATTTTGTGGATTAAAAATCAAGGTCTGGGATGCTTACCCACGGTGATAGATGGGGAAGCTGCGCTTAGAGCCCAGGTGTCCTGACCTCATTACATCACACGGAAGATATGGGAAATAATGAACTTTTTCAAAGGTAAATTATGGGGATGCCATCAGAGCATAGAGACGGTGATTATTTTACCGCCTTGAACTTGGATTACTGATCTAGATGTGGGAATCTCTTTTCACGGCTAGTTAAAAAACAACAGACACAACATTAACAAAAGCTAAAAAGCAACTCTTTTTTCAAAATATATTTTATTGATTTTTTTTTTTTACAGAGAGGAAGGGAAAGGGATAGAGAATTAGAAACACCAATCAGCTGCCTCCTGCATACCTCCTACCAGGAATGTGCCCGCAACCAAGGTGCATGCCCTTGATGGGAATCGAACCTGGGACCTTTCAGTCCTCAGGCCAAGGCTCTATCCACTAAGCCAAACCAGTTAGGGCTAAAAAGTAATTCTTATTTGTCCTTAAAACTGATCCGTCCATGGGTTAGTCAAAATAAGTATGATAAAAATATTTATTTTTAGGCCAAAGATCACTAAATTGGTTTAGCAGTTTCACTTACAAAAAATAAAAAAGTTAATAACAGAAACAACTGTTTCCTCATTCCTTTACTATTTCTTTCCCAGATCCTTCAGGTTTGAGAAGACATCACCTTGAACAATTGGATGAAATCCCAGCTCTGAAATTGGATGAAATCCTAGCACTGATGTCCAGTCCCATTTCTGGTTGTCTCTTTTCCCTTTGCCTTTGTGCTGTCCTTGTGTAATGGAGAGGGGAGAGGTAGGCAGAGGAATCCTTGCCATTGAGCTGGGAGTGTCAGGTAGCCACCTGTCACTGGAAAGCGTTTTAAGGCTATTAACCAAGGATCTTTTCTTTTTTGGAAATGTCCCCTTTGCTTCTCCTACTTGTGGAGGTAGAGAGCAGTTGATGCTGGTTCCCTTATGCGTGGATGGGGCAGTATAGAAAGAAGAAACACATGCAATTCTTCCCAGATTTGGTTTCCAAAAGCCTTATATGACCCAGCAATCCCTATTCTGAGTTTCTACCCCAAAAATTTGAAAATATTTATTCATAAAGGTATATATATTCCCACATTCATTGTGGCATTATTTATAATAGCCAAGACATGAACACAACCTAAGTGTCTTTTGATGGATGATTAGAGAAGATGTGGTACATATATACTCAGCCATAAAATAATGAAATATTGCCATTTTCAACAACATGGATGGATCTTGAGGTTAATATGCTAAGTGAATTAAGTCAGATGGATAAGAATTGTATAATTTCATTCATATGTAGGATATAAAACAAAAAGCAACAAATGAGCTAACAAAACTCAGATACAGACAACAGAGTGGTGGTTACCACAAGAGCTTAAAGGGGACCAAATATGTGGTGAAAGGAGACTGGACTTCAAGTGGTGAACACAGAGTAGACTGATGAACACCTGAAATGTATGTAATGTGTTAACCAATGTTACGCCAATAAATTTAATTTTTTAAATGTAGCCCATCTTTTGGCAGCTTTCTGAGGGAGTATGGGAAGTGAATTGAGATTTGGTGTGTTTTTTCAACTATTAAAAAATTTCAATGTATACCATATATAATTTTATATGAATGTGTAGCTGTGATCATATCATACATGTTATGAAGTTCTACATTACTTTAAAGGGGTCTTTATTCTACCCTCACACTTGATAGTTTGGCCATATAAAGAACTTTTGGGGTACTGGAGACCTGGGTGGGGAGGCCTCATCACTTATACAGAATTTTTAAAAAACCCTCCTATTCTCAACATCTCTGTATTTGGTGACTACAGTTCCCAATTCTTTCACAAATTCAAATCATTTGGCTTCTCACCAAAATATCTGCTCATCTCTTTCCTAGTTGCTGAGTCACTTACCACTTCTCCATCAGCTTTCCATCCCCATGTGGGTGGTGCCTTGGAGGTTTATTAGAATGGAGTGTATATGTATGTTTCTCATTCTAATTACTTTGGTCTTGGATTACATTCCGCATGGAAACATGTTGAGTTCTATACTTTAGAGCACTTCACCAGAGTAGAAAACATTAAACTGTAATAAAGCACCTGAACCAGCATTTACCAAAGAGGCTGGATTATCCCGGGTGGTGTAGGAAATAAAACACAGATGGCACAGGTGGTGCATGGCCAAGTAAATTTTTGTGTTAAGTATAACTTATTGAAATGTGTATTAGAAAAAGTATCACCAGCCCATTATGTCAATCGGGACTGCATTTAGGTGCATGTCAAATGAAGCTATGTAAAAAAAGGTGAGCCTTAAAGAAAAACACTAAGCAAAGAAGGTGATATACAAATTAATAAGATTTAAAACACATTAACTTCTTTTACAGAGGCAAGAGAAGCCTGGAGAAATTAGCATGAATGGTTATTAAGGACGTGGGCTCTGGAGTAGTTCTTGCTTGAATTTGAATCCTGACTCTACCCTCTACTAACTGGGTAATACTTTATATAACCTTCATAAGTTTTTGTATCTGTAAAATGGGGAGGAAAATAACAATACCTGTGTCATAAGACTGTTCTGAGGAGTAAATTCAAGGGCTAATATCTGGAACATAGTAAGTCTTCAATTAATGTTAACTATTATAATTATTTTAGCAATGGAATGATACTGAATCCTTGGGTCAGTTTGTTAAAAAAAATCTAGCAGGGGGAAAAAGAAAAAGTTAAAGAAATGAAGGCCAGTAAGCTGTCAATATTGAGACTGATTCTTACAGGTCAGGGTTTCTCAACGTCAGTACTATTGACCTTTGGGGCAGGATAATCCTTTGTTGTGGACCTGTCCTGTGTATTGTAAGATGTTTAGCAGCATCCCTGGCCTCCTCCCACTAGATGCCAGTAACACTCCTCCCCTAGCAGTAACAACCAAAAAGATCTCTAGACGTGAGCCAATATCCCCGGGGGCCAAAACTGCGGCACACTTCCCTGGACTATGTGAGAAGTACCCACAGTGTCGGGCCAGGCATTCAGCGCTCACTAGATCTTAGTCCTCATTCTTACCTCCTTCTCTTCTTTCCACTTCCCCCAACATGGGCTGTGAAAGCAGGAGGAACAAAGGACTGAGATAGGTGGCCCTTCTGGTCCAAATTCTAATCTCATATCCAGTAGCAGAGTTCTTGTGAGCTCCATTAGCCTTGAGAAGAGAAACATTTCAGGTTTGGCCATAAGGAATAAATAAGAGCTTTGCAACTGGAGGCCTCTAAGCATGTGTATATTTATGCATATTTATAACACATTGCTGAAATCATTGCACATAAAGCACGGAGACTGCCTCCAGAGAGGCAAGGGCAGAAGGTGGCCATTTAAATGTTGACTGTGTGCCTTCGGACCATATTTTGACTGGCATCCTGAAATGTGATCCCTTTTGGGGAAACCGAAGCAACCACAAATATATCTACCCTCAGACCTTTCTATAGACCCCTGGAGTGATGAGGGTGACGGTCACACTTGTTTGTGGGGCTACAAACTTGAAAACTCTTATCAGCTCTGACCACTATTGTCAACCTACAGCAAGCACACAATTCTAAATGGAAGAGCAAATATTTTCCCTTTTTCTTTTCCTTTTTTTCACCATCTCCAATTCGCATGCCTATGTTCTGCCTAATAGGTACTATTTCAATATGTATCTTTTTAAAAAGTATATTTTTATTGATTTCAGAGAAGGAGAGGGAGACATAGAAACATCAATAATGAGAAAGAATCATTGATCAACTAGTTGCTTCCTGCACGCCCCGCACTAGGGATTGATTCTGCAACCAAGGCATGTGCCCTGATCGGGAATCAAAGCATGATCTCCTGGTTCATAGGCCAATGCTCAACCCCTGAGCCACACTGGCTGGGCTCAATATGTATCTTTAAAAAAATTTTTTTTAATATAGGCAAGCTCTGATCTAACAAATCTGTTAATAAAACAAACAAACAAACAAACAAAGAAAAACCCACACTTCCATTCTCCGGACCCTGCCCAGCAGCTTGGACAGTGTCTTTGTTGCACAGCCCAGGTGGGAGGATTTGTGCTGTGGGCAGCTAAGGCTAAGACAGAAGGTTAGACACTGCACAGGGAAGTGGGAGGCTGGCTGTATGGGAAGTGTGGGGAAAGGAACAGCATGACACTACCTCAAACAAAGCAGCATGAAGGGTCTCGCTGGGAAGCTCCACAAATAGAAAGAACCACACTGCATGTGCAAACCAGAGACAGGATCAAAAGACATTAAGCGGGGAGATAGTGGAACGAGTACCATAGTGTTTGCCTTCTCGACTTTTCTTTGCCCCTTAATAGCCTACAAATCACCTCATCATTTCACACCTCAGTTTCTGCCTCTATAAAACAATAAAGCTTACTCTACCTTCCTCTCAAAATACTGTCAAGATCAAATGAGGCAGTACATGTGAACAAAAATTTGAAGACCTGAGTGTGGCAGGTGCTACCTTTCTGAGTGAGGCCTAATGTAGCACTGGGTCCAGAAACAGAATAGTCAATATTATAGTAATAATTTAGCATGGTGACAGATGGTTACTAGACTTACTGTGGGGACCACGTTTATAAGGAATATGAACGTTGAATCACTATGTTGTACACCCAGAACTATTACTGCATGTCAACTATGCATTAATAAATACCCTTTTTTGTACTTTAGAAAAAGCAGCAGCATACATTGCAAGTGGTGGATAAGAGCAACAGTGATGAATGCATTAAATGTGCGTTGCCTAGAGAGTTACTTGTGTTATTGATCTTCGCAGCTCTCTGAACTAGGCATTTTTATTTCTGTTTTGCCAACCAAGTTAAGTGATTTCTTCCAGGAACTAAACTGAGTCCTGCCTATTTCCAGACATTGTGCTCTTCTCACTCTCTCACATGCCTCCCCTAATTTTTTGTACATTCATAGGCTGTCCGTATGGGAAGTTTGAAGAATGACTCATTTTTAAGCTTTCCATTCCTTATAACTTAGTCCACAGCCCTCTCATTCCCCACCTAAGAAATATAGGCAGGCTATGATCTAGCAAATCTGTTATTTAAAAAAATGAAGTTTAGAGACCAGCCTTCCATTTTCCGGGGTATGTGGGATCTGACCAGGAAAGACTCGGGCGTCTTTGTCACAGCCCCGGGGGCAGCATGGAAGGCCACCTGTGCACAGACATCCCTTCATACACAGAAAAGCATAGCAGTTGCGACAAGGCAAGAGGGTGTGTGGGGGGAGGAGGTCTTCAATCCCAATATCACTGTTCTGTTGTTGCTGTAACACTCAACACAAATTCAGTAGCTTAAATCAACACGAATGCCTTACCTTACAGTTCTGTAGGTCAGAAGTCTGCCACGGGTTTCACTGGGCTGTTTCTCTCTGGAGACTTACCTTTTCCAGTGTTTAGAGACAGCCCTCATTCCTTGGCTCAGGACCATTTTCTGCATCTTTAAAGCTAGTTCCTCTCTGAGGTCTTTCCACCATCACATTTCTCTCTGAAGGACGCAGGCAGAAAAAGTTCTCCTCTTAAAAGGATCCGTGTGACTAGATTGGGCACATCTGGGCAATCCAGTCTACTCTCAAATTCTTAACTTCAATCACATATGCAAAATCCCTGTTGCCAAACAAGGTGCCACATCCTATATTCCTAAATTCTGAGGATCAGAGTGTGAACATCTTTGGTGGCATTATTCTGCCAACCACAATCCCCATTCCAATTACAACAGGTATAAACAGGTTTGAGAACAAGCACAATTGACTCTTGGTAAACGTACAACTAACATAGGGGCAGCAGCAACGTGTAGGTGTACTAAGCGTCCCCATCTAGCCGACATGCTGTGACTGCTCAGTACCCACTGTGCAGCTGTTTTATAGAGCGAATGGACAGAGTTGGTTAAGCTGGTGCAATGTTAAACAGGAGTCAGTATAGGATAGGAAGGAACAGGAATAAGCAGATTTTTAAACATTTGAACTTGACTCAGTAGTTCTCTGCAAGGATGTTTTGTTCCCTCTCCTCAGCCAGAGATTTTAACATCTTCTGAGTTCCAAATGACCCGTGTATGTATGTCTCACTTGTAGTTTGGTTGTAATTTGGTTTTATACTCAGACCGGAAGCTCCTTGAGGACAGGCCTTGTGTCTGACTTACTGTTGCATCCCATGATCTGGTTCACTGTCTGATACAGAGTGAGGGCATGCAAAGATTTAAAGGGATAAATGAAGAAGACCCACCTTCCACATTCCCTTCTTTCAGGAATAAGCTACTCAGGGGGATTTACACCCTTAGTAGTGAGCCAGAGTCTTACACAGTCCTCCAAAGGACTAAACACATTGCAGACCAGTAGTTTTATTGCTAGCTTTGCCCAGTGGCCAGATAAGTTTCTATTGAACGAGTACAAAAAACATTTTACATAAATGTTAAAGGTACACTTTAAAATTAAATACCCATTACATTTTGAAGTTATTTATTCCATATTTGTACAAGCTAGTATCTTCCTAAAGTATGATACTTTGTAAACACTGTGTAACATGAAGCAAGAATTATCGTGACCCATCCGCAATGTGTTAAGTGTCTTATGGGAGGCTAGAAATGGTGCTTGGCAATGAAGGTTTAAATTAGAACCACTCCCATATCTTGGCCAACGTGAATAATGCTGAAATGAACATAGCTGTGCATATATCTTTGGGAATACGATTTCAAGTTTTTCAGGTATATATATCCAGGAGAGGGGTTGCTGCGAGGACTGGATAAAGATGTGGTACATCACACAATGGAATACTACTCAGCCATAACAGAGGATGAAATAGCACAATCTGCAACATGGATGGACCTGGAGAACATTATGCTAAGTGAAATAACTCAGTCAGAAAAAGCTAAGAACCATACGGCTCCACTCATATGTGGGATATAAAATTGAAAGTCGTGAACACAAACAGCAATGTGGTGGTTACCAGAGCGAAGAGGGTGGAGAGAGAAGGGGGTCCTAACATGTAGTGACAGCTTTGACTTTGGGTGGTGGGCACATAGTGCAATATACAGATCTTGTAACATAGAAACCCACACCTGAAACCTCTATGTTCATGTTGACCAATGTCACCCCAATAAATAAATTAGAACAAGCTTGTTGATGGGGAAAGGGCAGTCTCCCAGATCACTTCTGCAGGGGATTGTAGGGTTCGACTGCCCTGGCTGGTTCTCATTTTCTCTTTGATTGGTTTAAAAGCAGGTTCACGTGGATGAGTGCAGCAGGAACCATTAGAGCTAACTACCCTAGAAGCAGGCAGCAAGATTACCGTGTGATGACAGTATTGCTATGTGATTTGCAATGATCAGGTAAGCCAGTGAAACACCTCGTGTCCTTTTCTCTTCAAATATGTTTACGAAGGAGATATAGCATCATTTAAGTAGAATTAAACAGAGTTGCTTCACAATGTGTTTACTATTTGCTTGGTGTTTTTGCCGGTTATTTCAGGGTCATTGTTTCTGCCAGATTATTTCACCAATGGTGCAAACAAGCCCAGACTATTGTTCACAGAACTGGGACAGATTATGGATGTGGAATATGTACAGTAACCTTGTCACAATTGCAGCTTTGTCACTAGACTTCAACAATTCTCCCACCAGTTTTTTTTTAGATTTGAACGTTGTCTAAACACATAATCCAGGTATGTTTTGTATGGCAATAGGGGTGCCCTCTGTGAGTGGTAGAGAAATCAGTGGAAAGTATAGTGTGGTTTTATCTGCATTCTTGGTCTGATTGCTCTTGTCCTCAATTCACTTGAATATTTCTATCAAATTGGTTAATGCTATTAAAGCTTGGCTTTATGGTGATTTGTATGCATTCAGGATATTTTAGTCTCATGGTAGTTCTGAGTTAAATGCAGCTGTAAAGGATGAAAAATTTTACTTTTACAATTTACTTTCTTAATCCACATTTATGAGTAAAAGGAGTGGGAGAAACCATGAGTGACTTCCTGAAATTGGTGCTGAGGCTAAGCCTCTTAATCATTTAGAGAGATCCAACTCTGAGAATCACCTGCAGCAGCAAAATTCTACAAAAGGTGGTGGTATGTATGTTACTCAGGGTGTTCCGCATAAACAGAACCAAAAGGATGGCTGAAAACTTCCCATATTTAATGAAAATTATACATCTACATATTCAAGGTCAACAGATTCCAAGTAGGATAACCTCAAAGACTCACACCCAGACATATCATTGTAAAAATGATAAAATCCAGACAAAGAAAATTTTGAAATCATCACGAGAAAAATGTCATGGATGTTGTTGTGTATAAGGGAACACCGGAACACCGGTAAGACTGGTGGCTGACTTCTCATCAGCAACAATGGAGGCCAGAAGGCCACTGTCCTGATTCAGTAATGCTACATCTATAAATCATAGGTCTACAGAGCTGCAGCCCCAGTACAGAACTTCTACATATGTGTTTACCATCCCAGCCTCATTCCCCAGGCTACATGTCACTCAAGAGTTTCAGGCAGATGCAGAAACAGCTACCAGTCTCCTGACGACTGGTCCAGGGCACCACTCTGCATTTGCTCAGTTCCAGCCAGCATCACAGGTCCTTTTGCATTTCTACCTAAGCTTTTGAATTTTAAATAACCAAGCAAGCTTGTTTGTACTGCTCCAGAGAGCTCTAGGACTGGAGCATTCATGCTTGAAAATAAACAATTCATCAACACTTAGGTTATTATAAAGGCCCAATGCACAAAAATTCGTGCAAGAGTAGGCATTCCTTCTCCCAGTGCTTCCTTCCGGCACCTAGGACCTGGGCTTCCCTCCTCCGGCCACCAGCAGGTACCTGGGATCCGGGCTAGCTTCCCCCAGGCAGCCTACAGGCAACCCAAGACCCAGCTGGCTTCCCTCTGGGCCCGGCTTCATCAGGAAGGACGTCCAGAATGACATCCGGAAGACATCCAGTCTAATTAGCATATTATCCTTTTATTATTAGATACTAGAGGCCCAATGCACAAAATTCCTACAAGGGGGGGCGGGGGGAGCCATCAGCCCAGCCTGCACCCTCTTGCAATCCAGGAACCCTTGGGGGATGGCAGTCAGACATCCCTCTTACAATCTGGGACTGCTGGCTCCTAAGCGCTCGCCTGCCTGCCTAACTGCCCCTAAGTGCTCGCCTGCCTGCCTGCCTGATCGCTTTTGCCTCTGCCAGCCTGCCTGATCAACCCTAACCACTTGCCTGCCTGCCTGATCACTCCTAACTACCTCTGCCTTGGCCCCACTCAGCGCGGCTTTGTCCAGAAGGACGTCTGGAAGGTCATCCTGCTGTCCAGCCTAATTAGCATATTATGCTTTTATTATTATAGACTAGAGGCCTGATGCACAAAATTCGTGCAAGAGTAGGCCTTCCTTCCCCTGGCTACCGGCACCAGCTTCCCTCTGGCAACCGGGACCCGGGCTTCCCTTCTGCCACTCATAGGCACCCTGGACCCAGGCTTCCCTCGCAGCCCTGGATTCGTCCAGAAGGTTGTCCGGTCTAATTAGTATATTACGCTTTTATTATAGATTTTTAAAACCCCACTCTCACCCCTAGCCAGTTTGGTTCAGTGGATAGAGCATTGGCCTGCAGACTAAAGGGTCCAGGGTCCAATTCTGGTCAAGGGCATGTACCTTGGTTGCAGGCTTGATCCTTGGTCCAGGTGAGGACGTGTGCAGGAAACAACCAATCAATATGTCTCTCACATTGTTTCTCTGTCTCCCCTCTCCCTCTCTCTCTCCAAAAATCAATAGAAAATATATCCTCAGGTGAGAATTCAAAAAATTTAAATTTTTTAATCTGGAAAAAAAAAACCAAACACCCACTTTTATATTTCAGGATTCCCCGGGCTTTTCCTGGGGTTCAAAGCTATGTTCCCAGAACTCCCCTGTCAGTCTTCCTGAAGGTTATGGATTTGGCTGAGGTGAGAAAGCAGCTTCTGGCCATCCCATTCCCCAGCCCCCTGCACAGGAAACAACCTGCTGACAAGACCTTTACTAGTACCCCGGAGAAAGTTCTAAATTTCCACAGGTAATCTCTCATCTGTCTCAAGTTTTGAAGATGGAACCAGGCAGACCATCAGGTGCCTCAGGTTAGCGAACTACAGCAAGTATAGCTCTTACTTATTAATACAGGGTAATTTTATAGATGTCTTTGATTACATATATATTTCCCCTAATTGTTATCAATAATGTTGTTTATAAATGAGCCATATTTTACAAATAACACAAAGGCAAAACCACACTAGAATTCAGGTCTTTTAACACTTGGTCCAGGGATCAATACACTTTATTACTAATACTGAAATAAAAATTTAGCCATTACTATATAGTTCTAGAACCCTAAAAATCTCTCATTTATTCTAAATTCTGTCCTAAAAAATAATATAAAAATGAGTTAGCTACTAACACTATTAACATACTTAATTTGTAAATAACGTAAAAGTACAGAAACATGAAGTATTAAGTATATATTTTTCTTTAAACATATATCCTACCTCAGTAGTATATGTGGGTGAAGTTATTTTCTTCCAAGTAATTGATACTTTACCTTCATTTAGTACTTTAAATAGTAAATACGTAGGCAATTACTAAAGAAATTATTTTATGTGCAAATAATGTGTGGACATTCTACCCATAAATTCACTTTTCCCGAAAACAATTAGCTTTTTTTAAAAGAAAAGCTCACAAAATTTTTTAAGAGGCTCTGGATTCCCCTGCTTCTAAATCATTGTTGAATGAAAAAAATGAAGCCTGTTCTACAAAGAATCTCAAGTTAGAATTTTCTCAAAAGTGAAATTAGAGAGCAGAGTGCCATTTCAGAAACGACTCTTCAGCACTCACCCCAACATCCACAACTGCCTTTCCAAACAGGTGAACCAGGTCAAAAGAATCCAACAGAACTAGGCTTCCACATGAGGCCATTATGTTCTTCTAATATGTTAATAAACCAAAACATGAAATACTGAAATCAAAATAAAAGATATTGAGTATTTGAGGCTAATTATCATACAGATTGTTAGTTCCTTGTCATATCCCTCCTTCTATAAAGTTAATAAAGGGAGGATTTTTACTGAAAAGAACATTTTATTTTATATATCACTAGCCATGAATGTTTGTCATCAGTTACTACATAAATGCTGTCTGGTGCCATTATCCAAGTGGCACCACCATTTTACGTCCACAATTCACTTTGTATTTATAAAATTTTCATAATTTACATAAGTATATCTATCACTGAAGATTTAACATTGAGATGCACTCTAGTATCCATATTATCTGATGTTTTGCAGATAGTAATGTAGAAGAGATGTATTTCATCCAAGTCACCTTATGTAAAAAGAAATCAATAATTTAGAGCACTTAAGTCTCTAAAGGAAATTGTCAATATGCTCATAGAAATAGTTAAACAGGATTGTCAGAAACAACTTCCATGTCCACATCCTCTTGTAGTCTGTGTACCATTTTGTCTTCCAACTGCTTCCCTTTGCCTTAAAAAAAAAAAAAAAGAAAAATTAAAAATTTTATCAACTCAGTGTGACCTTACAGAACTCATCAACACTTTATAAAGGATCTTGGATGTTTTAAAATAACATTGGCGATTTCTAAGATATTTAAGAATAGTAAATAATCTATACAGGTCTTATAATATGCCACGCATTAAGAAGGCATTCTACTTACATTTGCTCATTTCACCCTCATGACAACTTGTATTTTATTTCATTTTAGTTATTGATTTGAGGGGGGGAGGAATTACAGAGAGAGTTATAGAGAAACACCGATCTGTAGTTTCACTTATTGATGCATTCATTGGTTGATTCTTGTATGTGCCCTGACCAGGGATCTAGCCCACAACCTTGACGTATCAGGACAACACTAAGCCAGGGCAACATTTTAAAGAAGAGAAAAGCTGAGGCACAGAGACAGGTGAACTTGCCTAAGAGCACTCAGTTGGTTTAAGTCCAGTAAGTCAAAGTAATGGAATTTGAACCCTGGCCCTCATGGATCCATGGTCCCTGCTCTAAACATTGTACTACCAACCTCAGAGGGTTATCTAAAAACTTAGATAACAATGTTTCATTCCTGTTGTTTTTTAGGTGTCAGTTTGTAATATCTATATGTGAAACAAATGCTCCAGGATTCTATTTTGCTTTAATAAAATTTGGTACAAACACAACCAAGGTACAACTTTAACACATATCTACTCAACATGTGCTTACATAATTTAACCTTTCCTAGTAAGCTTTAGGCATGGAATCATTCAGAAATCAAGTCTTCACCTAAATCTCACCAAAGTACTTGGTGCCAACTGAGTAAAAAACTGGTTTTTCTCACACCTCACAAAAGAAACTGCTCAGACAACTGCCCAATGAGTGACCACTAATCTACACTAATAAAAGAGAAACATGCAAATTAACCATCACTCTGCTATGCCAAGCCATACCCACCAGCCAATCAGGAGCAAGTATGCAAATTAACCCGACCAAGATGGAAGCCAGCCACAGAGCTGGAGCAAGCAGGAGGCTTGGGTTGCCCTGGCAATGGAGGAAGCCAAATTTCCTGCCTGCCCTGGCCTCCACTCAAGGCTACAAAGTTTCAATTATAGAAGATAAATAAATCCTAGATACTTGGTTCCAGCCGGCCCTGGCCTCCCTCAAAGAGGCACTGAAAAAAAAAGAAAAAGAAAAAAAGGAGAGGCTGGGACCTTGGGTCGCCAGGGGGTGATCAGGCCAGAATGGGACGGCTGGGGCCGTTAGGGGTAAGCAGACCAGCAGGGGGGCCAGTTGAGGGTGAGCAGGTCATCAGTGGGGGTCAATTGGAGGTGATCAGGACAGCAAGGGGGGGGGCAGTTTGGAATGAGCAGGCCAACAGGGAGGCAGTTGAGGGTACTCAGGCTGGCGGGGGGGGGGGGACATTTGGGGGTGAGCAGAAAGAGTGGTTAGGGGCAATCAGGCAGGCAGGCAGGCAGGCAGGCAAGTAAGCGGTTAGGAGCCAGCAGTCCCAGATTGTGAGAGGGATGTCTGACTGCCGGTTTATGCCTGATCCCTGTAAACCGGCAGTAGGACATCCTTTGAGGGGGTCCCAGATTGGAGAGGGTGCAGGCCGGGCTGAGGAACACCCCCCACCATGCACGAATTTCGTGCACCGGGCCTCTAGTCCTATATAATAAAAGCCTAATATGCTAAGTGTCCCACCATTCATTCGACTGTTCAACCAGTTGCTATGATGCGCACTGACCACCAGGGGCAGATGCTCCGACCGGTAGGTTAGCTTGCTGCTGGGGGTCTGGCTGATCGGGATTGGGTGAGAGGGGCCGGACACACCCTGGAGACCACCAGTTGTCCCTCCCCAGCCCTGATCGTGCACCAGTGAGGTCCCGGATTGCGAGAGGGCACAGGCTAGGTCGAGGGACCCCATCGGTGCATGAATCCGTACACTGGGCCTCTAGTAAGTTACATAAACACAAAGAGAAGGTTTTAATACAAAACTGTAGTTCTCAAAATTTACATTATCAGAATTGCCTGGAGACCTATTTAAAAGAACAGAGGCCCAGAATCAAAGGGCCAGAGGCTCTGTATTTATGCTAAGTTCCCCAAGTAATTCCCATACTGACCAGTCTGAGAACCACTAACACAGAACACTGTCCTTTAATAAAAATAGGTATGAGGCAAAACTACCTATGAAATTATTACTCAACTCATTTTGATTAACTTGGATAACACAGAAAATACACTGAGTGGCCAGATTATTATGATCTCTGAACGCATAATAATCTGGCCACTCAATGTACTTATGTATAAGGGAAAGCTTGCAAATCTTATATGTCAAGGGACCAGGAGATAGTGGCCCCCAGCCTCTGGCTAGTAAGTCCTCTGCTTCTTTCTAACTACCCACAATGCAGTTCTTATACATGGAAAAACCTTATTTTAAAATCCCAACTCTGTGGTCAGTCTACACTGAGTGGCCAGATTATTATGTGTTCAGAGATCATAATCATCTGGCCACTCAGTGTAAGATTTTATGAAGGAGAAAAAAAACACACATGTAAAAAAATGGACTGAAATTGGGAAATACATATACTGAATAACTTATTAACTATGTAACCAAGTCATATCATAAATGTTCTGAGATAACATTTACATGAAAAAATACTCAACCTTAAAGAGCTAATTGATACCAAATTACATAGGCCTCAAAAAAATCTAGATTTTTTCATCTTTCTACTTAAAGCAGAGAATTCCTACGCAATGCTTTACTTACATGCAAAAGGTGCCCGGATGAGATGGATGTTTTGCTTGACTTCTTTGATGTCCTGAGCTTTCTGTAGTTCTTTATTTTTCTTCAACCTAGGGTAGCAACATTTAAGGCCAAGATTTCAGTTACTAAAACTTTAGACATTAATCTGTAATTTTTAAAAATAAAATTTAGTAATTAAATAAGCCATATAGATGAGGAATGAGAGCTCAATTATTTTCTAGATACAAATGAGCTTAAATAGGATTCCTACAGTACAAACTTGTTCATTCAGTGTATACCTAATGCCAAATTGGAAATAAAATGAGGATTCAATATATATATTTGTGGAGTGAATGAAGAAATGAGATTGAAGGAAGAAATTAAATTTCAGAGATCAATGTCTATTACACATGAAGTGCAAATCTTCTAGAGCCTCGATCATCTCTCCTCAAATAGAGAACAGTCTGTTACCTAATTTTTTAAAACATTCAGTAATTACAAGAGCACAAACTCGTAAGACATTCAACAAAAAACAGACTTGTTCCCAAACATTTTAGCCCCTTCTCTGTAATGCTTTAACTATCTTTTAAAGCTAAACAGCTGTTGATGCATGCTTCTTTTCTATGACAGCCTGCCATAGAGACAAGGATTAAAGTAAATGTGGCAAAATGCTAATAGAATATGCAGAGTTATTTATACTATTCTTACCAGTTTTTGTAAGTCTGAAGTTATGTGGGGAAAAAACATGCCTCTAAATGTCTACTAGCAATTATTTTTCCAAGAGTTACTCTATACATATATTCATACCTGTTCATTATAAATTTAGCTTGACGTTTCTGTTTGATCTCTTCAACTCTCTTCATTGCATCAACTACAAAAAAATTCATAAGAGTTAGCAAATTATTCACATTCAAGCAAGAGCTTTAACAATAACTTCTTTATTCTGATTTAGAAATTGATTAAATGAAAAACTCATTTTTTTAAAAACCCTGCTAAAACAGCTGAGGTAACCCTTTGCTGACATCACTGTTAACTATTTTTTACAAATATCATTTCTCTAAGTTTTATTTTACAAAAGCTTTTGCTACTAAATTGTCCTTCTATAGTAAAGCAGTCTAATGCTTTTCAAATTTTATTCTACAGAGTACTCAGATTAATAGCAATAGCATTCTCAGCTTGTCAATTCCATAAATGAAAGATAGCACCTTTCCAGTCATAAAGACCAGTTTTCCTTCAAGTGCCTGGAAGATAATCAGCACATTTCGAATACTGGTAAAATGAACCAGTCAACCACTAAAATCCAACTGTTTTGGAAAATGTGTACAGAAGCTGAGTATCTGTATCAGCACTGTCCAATGTAAGATACACCACATAGGTAACTTTAAATTTCTAGCAGACACATTAAAAAGAAACAGGTCAACATTAAACTTAATGATATATTTTGTTTCACCCAACATATCTAGAATATTGTCATTTCAACATGCAATCAGTATAAAAAATTATTAGAGAAATTTTATGCTGGCTTTCATACTAAGTCTTCAAAAACCACATGTATTTTGTATTTACAGCACATTTCAATGCAGACTAGCCACATTTCAAGCGCTTAGCAGACCCAGTGGCTAATAGCTACCGTACTGGACAACATAGTCTATAGAGAGAAGTATAGCAAGATATTCACAGTCTTAAAGTATCTCCCCACAATAGAGTTATTAATTACAAAGGCAAAACACAAACTTTACAGTGTGAAAACCTGGCAGACACCCCTTTAGCCAAAGATCAAAGTTAGCATTGCCAGTAATAGGACTAATGAACAGCAGGTGTCTCCTGAAAGGACAATGATAAGAACTTCCCATTACTTTAAACCAAATACCTGGCCTATATTCTTCAAAATCGTCAATTTCATGAAATATGAAAATAAACTCAGGAACTGTTCCAAACTGAATGAGACCAAAACAGACAGGACATATACTATTCTAGCAACTTTTGCAATAAAAGATATTGAGACAATAAGAAAAATCTAAACAGGTCTAAGATTAAATGATACTACTCTATCAATGTTAATTTCTTGATTCTAATAATTACACGGTGGTTTTATGAGAGACTGTTCTATTTTTCGGAAATATTTATCAAGCTATTTAGGGACAGAGTAGCATAGGTATGCAACTTAAACAGTTCAGGAAAAAAAAGTATAGAAGGAAGGAAAGGGAGAGAGTGAGAGAAGAAAAGGTAAACTTAACATTCAGGGAATCTGGATAAAGGTATCAGAGGATTCTACTAGTGCCACTTCTGTTTAGTGTCAAATTATGTCAAACAAAAATTTTATTCTGACAACATCGGCATCACCTGGGAGTTTGTTAGAAATGCAAAATCTTAGGTCCCACCCAAACTGTATCAGAATATGCATTTTAATAAGATCCCCCAGAAGGCCACATGATGCCTCTGGCATTAAGATGATGTTTATATGAATAACTCTAAGACAATGTCAACTCTAAATCTGCATATGCTGTGGCTTAGAATAATACAAGATGTGGCAAAAATAGTTTTATAGTTTTTTGTATGGAAAGTTATACAATAATTAATAAATAATGAAAGAATAAACTGTGTTTCGCGTACTCACAGCTGTAAACCTACTTTTGCCCTACTCTGTATGCTTGATATGTAACTTTTTTCCTTCTTTCTTTGCCTTTCACAGCAAAAAATGATACAGGCAAGTTCTACTATTCAGAAGCATTTTCATACCTTGAAGTTACTCAGAAGGGAAATAACACAAGTGGCAGGTAAATCCTTTCCAAGAGTAAGAGACTGCATTTCTGGATATTCCAGAAGACCAAAACTTTTAAACATAAGCCTTAATAAGTATTAAAAATTGGTCTGCAATACAGAGACATGATGGATAAAATACAAATTATTCTTCCTACTATTACTGCTTTCAAAGTTCTCCTACTGCTGTTTCTGTAGATATCTGCTTCTTAACAAAGATTGCTCAGTCCACATCTTCACACAATTTGATAATATAAGCAATAAATATAAAACTATTGTCAATTGCCTAGTTTACAGACAAGATGATATTGAAATAGGGAGTGTAGGGAATCAAGAAATGTTTCAGAAGTTTTTTTTCTGGGACACTACTAACAGCTACTATTGTGTAAGCCAGCAGGAAATAGTTTTAAGTTCCAAAAGACTCATACAGTCTACCCAGGAGTTCTTTGGAAAGTCTATTTTTAAGATCCCAATACAAAAGAACATCAGAATCTGTGTAGGAAAAAAATACTCAATAGAACACCACTTCTTACAGAACTTGCAGAAGTATAAACGAGTGGGGCAAGGGAATGAGACTGTGATCATAGCTGAACCAATTACCATCTAACAGAAGCACTGAAATAGGAGAACTCAGTAAAATGCACCGAGAGGGCAGGGACTGTGTGCACCCTGTTCATCTTCGCATGCTCACATCAGCGCTTACTGTTCCAAGTATATGAGTCTCACAGAGCACATTATTTATAGCAATCAATGTAAATAACACAAAACCAGCACGGAGGGTCATAGTAACTGAATATCCACATACGATTAAAATAAGATATGCATCTCAAGTTTCAACATCAAGCTGAATAACAGTAGTTATAAAATACGTCAGGGTGATATGCAGCTACTATCGTCAAGGAGTAACAAAAGAAAAAACAAAGGCCAAAATGCAATATAGTTCCATGGGATCCAGAAATGATTTATGATCCTCCCAATAATGTCCTTGACAGGACTGCCTTTATCAATTTAAGAATCCTATGAAAAATGTGTAACTATGTGAGGTGACAGATGTTAACTAGACTTATTGTGATCATTTCTCCATATATACAAATATCAAATCATTATGTTGTACAGCTGAAACCAATATAGTGTTATATGGCAATTATATCAAATAAAAAAGAATCCTATGAAGTTATTGATCTCTTTAGAAATCTATGAGTTTGAATCAGTGTTATTTCCAAGCCAAATAAACCAAATAAAATCAACTGCTTTACAGAAAAATTCTTCCTCCAATTACAAAATTTTTTAAAAATGTTTTAAAAAGAAGGAAAAAGAAGATACCAAGAAGCAGAATGAGTGCTATGTGCAACAGGCAATTCTAAAACTGGACTCTGATTCCTCCACACAGTTCAGGAAGGTAAAGCTTTAGAGGGTGTCAAATACCACCACAAATGCCCACAACGTTCAATTCCTCTCCCGAATTCTTGTGACTGACTGGCTGAGAAAAAGGTGTTGAAAGGGATGCCCTGTCTCTGATCCATTACAAACTAATAAAGTTTAGAGAATGCTAAGCTTTAGGGACTACTAGTTAACAAACTACATCACCCTCAACACAAGACTAGAAATGGCTAAAGACATCAAGGCGGGAAGAAAAGGCAGGGCCAGGGGGCATAAACACACACAAACAGTGGAATCTACAAGCTATCTTAAGAACTCAATTTTACTAAATGTGTGCTTTCTGTCATTTCTGCCTACTTAAAAAACAACAACAAACAAACTACAAGAACAAGATATTGCTTTTAATTTCAGTAACCTACAGCTTCATTTTTACCTAAGACTTTCTGATAGAAAATTTATAATTATCACCTTGAGTGCTACACTTTTTAATTTTACCAAATTACTCAATTTTACATAATACACTATATCTCTAAATCAAATCATCTCAACTTGTAAAGTGTGCTAGGTTTTGTGTATATTTTAACTATACCACACTCAGCCAACAAAGTATTCTCTCTTTTTTTTTTTCCCTTCAGATTTCTGGATGTTTTGTGTGTGAGCATTTCAAATATTGTCAAATTTAATAATTACATTATTTTTATAATGGACACATCAGCCACTTGCGGGAAGGATTTTGAGTAGCTTATGAAAATTCCTGGCATTCCCTTGTGACTTACTCGTTTTATTCCACAGCTCTCGCTGATATTTGACAGGTTCATTTCTGCGTTTTTCAAATTCAAATGAATTATCCTGTAAGAGGGAGGACAGATTTGGTTTTTACAAAGGTATGAAGGAAACATTTCTTAAAATTTATTCTCCTTTTCACAAGCATTCAGAATGTATTAAACTATGGACACACATTAAGATTCCCCCGAGGGTGATCCCAACAATACAAGTTTTTAAACCTTTTCTCCTTTACACAGCATGATGTACAGGACAGCCCTACTGAAAACATTTTTCTATATCCAAGTGATTCTCAAAGGGAGGGAGGGGAAGAGCTCAAACTTTATTCTTCAGGAGAGGCATATAACACTCAAGGGATCAAACAAATTGAAAAAGCTTCCCTAACTTCCCATTCCTAGATGAGATCACAGTCGGAAAACTTTGTATTAGGCTGAACCATATGAAATTACCATTTTTCAAATATAGATCAAAAGAATCAAACATTGAGAATTTCACGTGGTTCAACCTAAATACCCATCATGCTTATCCATTTGAAGACCTATACACCTTTGTGCTAAAGCAGTGGTCAGCAAACTGCGGCTCGCGAGCCACATGCACTCGAGAGCCGCGGTTTGACGCTCTGTTGACTAATGAGTTTGCTGACCACTGGGATAGGGGCTTAATCACAAGGAAAAACAACAGCCTGTAATTACTGGAATCCAAAGTCTAGGTCAGTGGTCGGCAAACTCATTAGTCAACAGAGCGGCAAACTGCGGCTCGCCAGCCTCATGTGGCTCATGAGCCGCAGTATGCCGACCGCTGTGCTAAAGCATAAAGCTATGAAACTACACATCTTCAAGTCAATATAATGCTACTCTACATAAGCTTTGCCCTGACATAAGCTTTGCCCTGAAATTCTTCAGGTCCCTTCTTAATGTAGTTGGTATTTTGACAGTTAATAATCCTACTTATCTTAAAACATGCAAAACAATTTTGGAAAAACTACAGGTATTTATTGGTTTCCAAATCTACCTAACAGGAATATGGAACATCACTAACTCTGTGTCTGGCTAGTTCATTTAAAATACACATGACTCTATTTAGATCGCAATAACATCAACAATGACAAGGTCACCAGCAAGTGACCGGGACTGGTATTCTTTCTTCATTCATATAGTTGCCACCTACAATTGAAGTGCTTGTTTCTTCTTGCCCATACTGAAAATTACTTTTGTAACGACAGCTATAATTTGGTCTTGCATCTTGTCAAAAAATATTCATTACATTCATTGAAAACCTCTGGTTTTGCTAAAGAAGCCAGCAAAGGGCTTCATGGAAATTCTTAGATACTGCCCTTAAGGAGGAGGGGGGTGGGAAAATAGCCGTGGGTTTGGGGGAAGAGGAAGTCACGGAGGGAGGGGACAGTTTAGATCTTCCTGCCTCGAGGGCAGCCTGTGCAGCAACGTTCAGCTCCTCCCTTCAAAGGGACTGAATGTGGACAAGCTTCCCCAGATCCTTTGACCAATTCAGGAACAGCAGCAATATGACGACAGGGACTCACACACAAAATTCCCTTCTCACAGCAATACTACGCGAACTAACTTCTCTGCTCTCAGACACAGAGTCCTGCTAAGGAAATCTATACACTGATAAGTGAGTCTATTACAAATCTCATCTGAGTCCTCACTGCTGTTTAAGAATCCTTTAATTTTTTAACTTCTCAAAATCCCTAAACAGCAATTTCCAACTTTACTCTTTTCTTTGCAAGCGCTAAAAATAGTTTTCTCAGAATAAGAAAAATCACTTCTATAAACTAGATTTTTTTTCCCTTTTCAAATTCAAGATTTATGGATTTTAGGATCATGTAAGAATTATTACTATAACCAAATACAAAAAAAGTCATTCATCAATCATGTTGTAGGAAGCTGTTACAGTTAAATTAAATCATGTAGCGCCCCACCCCTCCAAAAAAATACCTGAAATTTTTAAACTGTAAAAACTATACTCACCACTGTGAGCTCTTTACCAGCAGCTTTACGGAAAGCTTTAGTCCACCTGACCTTTCGAGGATTGCGCTTCTTTTTAAAGTTTTTATGACACTTGGATTTACAAAACCTGAACACCTACAAGAAAAGTTAAAATAGTGAGAAGTCAATATTAAAGTTTTTTTATCATAGGGTATTACCCCTCCCAGACAAAATATACTGTAAAGTCTGAGAAATGACAATGTTTCTCACTCACAATTGCTTCTACTTACCATACTATTAAGAAATATATGGACATACCAGGTTAAATGGAAATTGAACTATTTTTTTACTATCAAGCATCATCATAAATAAAAGCTAAGGGCCCTGAAAATATGGTTAAAAACTACCATTTTTATAAAATAACAGTAAAAACCTTATAATGATCTTGAATCAGGAATAGTTTTAAGGAAAGTCATTTATTTAAATCACTTCCCATTTCACAATAATTCTCAAAATTCACTTTCTATATACCTCAGCCGGGGTAAAAGTTTCAAGTCACCATCCCGAAGTCTCCTTTGGTTCTTTCCATCCTTGCACAAAATAATTTCAAAAAGCAACTAAAACTGGCTATAGATTTGTTTTCTAAAATCTACTTGGAAGAATCTTCATTACTACTTTAATTCTCCACCTTAGTAATGCTAACAATTTAAGGATGCCTCAATGTGCTCCTAAAATGGATTATTGGGACTCATTGTGTATGTCTAAAATGCATTATTGTGTTACTTTGTAATGTCTTAAAACACATTACAATTTGTGTGTTACCAAAAGAAATATGAAAAGATAATTTTTTTGAGTAAAATTACCACACCTGAGAAGATGTGACCCAGTTTTAAAAATAAATCAAAATGAGGTATAAACATTTCAAACTTAAATAAGGCAAAATACTTGCATATGTCACAAGCTTAAATACTTTTCATTTTATGTATACTTTCTTCTATGGGGAACTTCAAGCAGGACATTATACACACTAGGACATACTTTTCTTAGAAATGGTCAATACTAGGTTAATCTAATCTAGGCTCATACCTCCTGGAGAGCCCTCTTTGGAGAGATGTGAGTGAAAGTTTGTCTACATTCTTGAATTAATTTCAAAGTAACAAGAAAATATGAGAACTACTACAGTCTCCTGGAATAACTCATTATGGAATCACTATCAGTAAAATTTCTTTGAGCATTTCCAGCCCAAAGTATTATAACCTTTTTAAGTAAAAGCCTCCTGTGTTTAATACTTACCAGATAACTCCTAGACATATTCCCATTTCTGAGATATATCTAATGAGGGATTTGAACTTGTCCTGGGTCTCCTCAATTCCAGAAAGAGCCCATGGGAAGTTACAGGGAAGTCTATTTGAACTCCAAACCTATAGACATTATCTGACAAGCTCAATGAAATATCTGAAGAGGGGATGGGGATTCAATCAGCAAGTAAGGTGCATCTACTATGTGCCTGATGTTATTTATACTAGGTATAGGGATATAAGAATAACTAAAACATAAATCCCTACCTTGAGAACTTAGGCTAGCAAGCTAAGTATGATAAAGTCTCGCTTTGCAAATAATAGAGATCGAGATCAGTCACTAGGATATAAAAAATGGGATAAAGCTATATCAATAATCATGTATAAAGTAATATGGAAAAACACAGTAAGGTGATTAAATCTCACCTACAGGGTAATCCTGTTTGGTGGATGGAGTATGTGTGAGACAAAGCTCAGAAGGCTCAAGTTTCCCTTTTAATTTTGTCCTCTAGTATCATCCTATCTTCAACCTGCAAACAAATGATCCATCTAATCATACCTCAGTCCTTCGACCCTTTCTTATTCTACCAATTCAACATTTGTTAAGCACTCAGTAGGATGTATGTATTTTTCCTGTTTAT
Source organism: Corynorhinus townsendii (assembly GCA_026230045.1). Taxonomy (NCBI): domain Eukaryota; kingdom Metazoa; phylum Chordata; class Mammalia; order Chiroptera; family Vespertilionidae; genus Corynorhinus; species Corynorhinus townsendii. Next base: position 180,717,701 of record JAPDVU010000001.1, read on the forward strand.
AAACTATGTGAAAATATGGAGCATTATCACTAATTTTACCTTTAAGAAGCTACCTAAGAAGTGTAAGAGGGGAAGTCTCTATGAAAGATGGGCCTCAAAAGCTCAGAGCATACAGGCAGAAAGACTAGTTAGGGGGCTAGAAAAATGACAGGTGCCGAACCTGGAACCAGGGCAGGAAAAGAGAAAGCAAAGACACCACTCACTATCCTTTGCAAAGGCAGAATGAATAGCACTCTTAACAACTAGATACAAAAGGTGAAAGATCCAAAGATGACTCTTACATTTCTAGCAAAGCTGTCTAGCAGATGAGAGAGATTAATTTGGAGAGCAAAATGATCTGAGGTAGTAAGGAACTCTCCTTCAGTGTGCTCCCTGTTAGCTACAACCAGGATTTCCCAGGCAGGTGGAAAACTCAGAACTGGAGCTAAGGAGATACAGATTTGGGATTCATCAACACAGATAAAATGAGACACAGGCATACCTCATTTTATTGCACTTCACTATATGGCACTTCACAGGTGTTGCGCTTTTCTACAAAGCCATACTGCCCACTGTGAATGATGACTCACTTCACTCTGGTGGTCTGGAACCGGATCTACAATATCTCCAAGGTGTGCCTGTACTTTTCCTTCATTCCTGCTTCAGGGTCTCCACTACTTCTAATTTCTCCAATCGATTTGTTCTGATGCACTGGTCTTCCCTATCCTTCCCTATGACTACCTCCCTCACCAACCTGAACTTCCCAGGTGTCTGTCAGATCAACATCCAGCTCTAGATAGCTGCTCCCACATCTATGGTTCTAACTCCAACACCCAGCTGACAAGCACTGCTGGACAAAAACCATAAAATCATGACGACCAGATCATCTACGAAGCCATACTGCCCACTGTGAATCTGACTCCAACCTGGCAATGATTCATTTTATACTCTTTTTATCATCTTTTTATTGCTCTTTCAAGTACCCAAACATAGATTTGGTCTCTCACTTTCAGGAAGAACCCTTGCTCCTAATTTAATGAGCTCAGTATCTTCCATCTCTAATAGAGAGATAACGCAGTGAAGTAGGAACTGTAATTCCTTAACATGTCAAAATCACCTCCAAATTCATGCATCGTTCACAAAGTCTTTCACAACCAGCCCTTGCAGTGTATCGATATGTGTGTTATCTTATGTTTACAGATTAATCTTTTTGCAAATACTCTTACATTTGTATTTATAGCCCTACCCCAAGCCTCTATTACCACCCACGATGCTTCGTCCTGAGCCTTTGCTCAAACTTCTCCCTTTCCTTCCACTTAGAATGCCCTCTCCCCACTTGCTCATGCACAATTCAAGATCCAGGGTAAATGTCATCTTCTTTCCGGGCCTTCTCATATATACGACCCCAATCACCTCCAATAACTGCAGAATAACATAAGACTACTAAGCCGACATGAAACATTTCTATCAACCTCTACACACAATGGACAGTTCCAAGGCTTCTTCACCTCTATGCTACGGACATTAGCAACGACACCTGACTGGGCACGCGTTCAACAAAGCTTACTGAATTGTAGAGTGGCCACACTGCCCCGCTCCCCCCGAACCTTGTAGCAGCCAACCTCGCCCAAGGGTGGCCTGGTGACCAGCTCCGTTCCGGACGCCCGCAAGGCGAAACTCCCCAGGCGGGAGGTCGAGGCCGGAGCTGATGCAAAGCCTCCCTCTCTCTCGGGAAAGCGGGGACCCCGGCCGAACGCCGCGGGCGCAGCGGTGCGCTTCGGCCCTGGCCACCTCACCTTGCAGTCGTTACGGACGAACATCATGCCGTGGCCCGGGTATATGGGCCCGGAACAGAAGTAACACTTTTCTATACGCATGCTGAACACGCGTGGGGACCCACCACCCAAACGCCGAGCGTGAAAGGAAGTGACGTAGCTCCGCCACAGGAAGTGATTCTTCTTCCAAGTTCCCGACCCGGAAGAGGCGAACGTCAGGCTCCTGGGGCCTTGGGAGAGCGATCCGGACCTGACGGCGCCCCCGCGTGGCCGCGCTGGCAAAAAACTGCCGGTGGCGCAGGCGCAAAGCTGCAGCGTCAGGCTCGCCGCCGTCTATGGGAAAAGCGAAACGTGGCTGTGAGCTGTCTACCGAGCCAGCTTTCTCACAGCGCCCAGTTTTCTTCCCTACCATACGCTGTCTCTGGTTTGCGCTTTGCCTCATAGGTCTTGCCCCGCATTGGATTGTGCCTACAAACTCATTTCTCCATTCCCTTCCCCGGACCCGCCCCAAACCCTCTCCTGGCGCTCGCGGCGAGAACCTCCGGTCCTTGGGACACAGCGACCACGCAGCCGAGTCTCTGAGGCTCGGTGGGTTTTACCAGCAAGTTTTAAAAGACTTATAGTGCTGCTCTCCATCTTTGCTTCGGCCCCCTTTTAAACGATATACATATGTGGCAAGAAATGCCCCAAACCCAAACATTTTCACGGAAAGCTAAAGTGGTTTCCCCAGAGCTCAGTACTCCGCCCCAGGGACAATCAGATCCTTTTATTACCTGCCAGAGATTTTCTGCGCATAGCCAAACGTGTGTGTGTGTGTGTGTGTGTGTGTGTTTGTGTGTGTGCGCGCGCGCGCGCGCGCGCGCGTGTGTCCACTCTCTCTCCTTTATTATAACGTTGGTAAGCATCCTAGGCACCCTTTTCTGCGTTATCTGTCTCCTCAATGCAAAATGAGGGCAGGGGTTTTTGTCGTTTTGTTTACAGCTATATCCCCAGTACCTAGAATAGTTCCTGGCTCATGAATAAGCATTTAATACACTTTTTAAAAAGGTCAATGAACATGTAACATTCTTTTTCATAGTTATTTATATGTAATTGTATAAAGGTATTTTAATTGATTGCCTACGGATTAACATGTTTCCTAAATTTTTACATGATAGCCATCTACGCTGGAGAGGGAGAGAGAAAAACATTTTAAAAGGGGGATTAATCTATATAGAACTGCTGGGTCGGAGGATATGAACAGTTTTAAAATTTGGTGTATATATAATACTAAATGCCTTCCGAAAGTTTTCACAACCAATAAGATGCCTCTTTCACCACCTCTTTATCCAAGGTGATTTTGCCAGTCTAAGGTCAAATTTTTCTATTATTTTTAAAACATATTTTTATTGATTTCAGAGAGGAAGGGAGAGGGGGAGAGAGAAACATCAATGATGAGAGAGAGTCATTGATTGGCTGCCTCCTGCATGCCTTCCACTGCAGATGGTGCCCCTCAGGCAAATACTCTATCCATTGAGCGAAACCAGCCAGGGCCGAATTTTTCTATTATTATTTTAACTTGCATTTAATTATGAATGAAGTTAGAATCTTCCCAAATGTTTGAAATACACTTTTTTCTTAATTGCCTGTTTATACCCTTCAGTTTTTTTCTGTGTTATTTTAATAGTACTTTACATATTAAGATTAGCCCTCTACTGGCATTTAGAAATTATTTCCTAATTTATGAAGCATTTCCCTATTCAAAATTGTTTTTCATAACTTTTCTCCATTATTTCAATTGTATCATTTTCACATTTGAATTTGCAGCTACTCTGGAATTTGCTTAGGCGTAAATAATGACATAGGATTCCAGTTTGGCTCTTCTAACTAATTCAAAATGTCACTTCTCTTTGGGTCTACCTTTGGACTCTCTGCTTTGTTTGATATATTTATTTATTTATGTGCCTGTTACAAAGTGTTTATTGTAATTGTTTTAAAATATATTTGTATTGATTTCAGAGAGAAAGGGAGAGGGAGAGATAAAAACATTAATGATGAGAATCATTGATCAGCTACTTCCTGCACACCCGACACTGGGATGGAGCCCACAACCTGAGCATGTTCCCTGACCTGGAATTGAACCGTGACCTCCTCCATTCATAGTTCGATACTCAACCACTGAGCCACACCAGCTGGGCTGTAGTTTTGGGGTTTTTGTTGTTGTTTTTAATAACTGGATTTACCTGCAGTTCCCCTCTCCCTTCCTTCCTTTGCCTTCTTATTCATTGTTTCTCTGGCTATTCTTCACAGTTTTTGGTGGTATTATTTTTGTTTTGTTGTGTGTGTTTTGTGCTTTTTTCTCTTTTAAACTTTAGCATCAGCCCTAGCCAGTTTGGCTCAGTGGATAGAGCATTGGCCTGGACTGAAGGGTCCCGGGTTCTATTCTGGTCAAGGGCACATGCCGGGTTGCGTGCTCGATCCCCAGTAGGGGGTGTGCAGGAGGCAGCCGATCAATGGTTCTCTCATTATTGATGTTTCTATCTCTCTCTCCCTCTTCCTTCCTCTCTGAAATCAATAGAAATATATTTTAAAAATAAAATAAACTCTAACATCAGTTTGTCTGTTATAATCTGCAAATGCATATAATTTTTCCTTTTATCTGGTAGTTATATTTATTTTTTTTGTCTAATCATTTAATTAGTAATTCTTACCAGAAATTTTAGTAATGAACATTTGCCCAATACTTCATTGTCAAACAAGAGACTGAAAATTATTTTACCCTTGTTTAATCTTGTCCTTCTCTTATTCCCCTCAACAATAGAGAGGAGCCTCACCAGTCTTCCCAAGCCCTTTACACAGATCCTCTCTGTTTTATCCTGCTACTTGAACAAGAAATGTCCTGCCCTTCACATCTAAAAGACCACCCAGCTTTACCCTCTTACCTTCAATGTCAGAATCCACATCATTACCTATGTTTTAATCCCATACTCAGTGCTTCACTTTAGGTTGAATGGGTGAGTAAGCAGTCTTAGAAATTATTTTTTCCTTTCAATTATAATAGAACTAGAGACCCAGTGCACAAAATTCGTGCATGAGTGAGGGGGTACCTCAGCCCGGCCTGCACCCTCGCCAATCCAGGACCCCTCAGGGTAGTTTCCTGCGGCAATTGGACCTCTCTCTCACAATCTGGTACCACTGGCTCCTAACCACTCACCTGCCTGCCTGCCTGATGCCCCTAACTACTCCCCTGCCGGCCTGATTGCCCCTAACTGCTCTCCTCTGCTGGCCTAATTCCCCTAATTGCTCTCCCCTTCAGGCCTGATCCCCCTAACTACCTAACTGCTCTCCTGTGCCAGCCTGATCCCCCTAACTGCTCTCCCCTGCCAGCCTGATCATCCCTAACGGCTCTCCCCTGCAGGCCTGATCCACTAACTGCCTAACTCCTCTCCCCTGCCAGCCTGATCCCCCTAACTGCTCTCCCCTGCCAGCCTAATCACCCCTAACTGCCTCTGCCTCAGCCCTGCCACCATGACTTTGTCCAGAAGGACATCCAGAAGACTTCTGGTCTAATTAGCATATTACCCTTTTATTAGTATAGATAAAGAGAAAGGGGAGAAGAGCATGTGTTCCACATCCAACAAATTGAATTGAAACCTGGAAATACTATTATGCTATTTCTTTTATGTATCCTGCTTGAGAACTATGATTCCTGAAACTGAAGGTGTGTGTCTCATCTTTCCTGAAAATTTTCTCAGCTATTTCCTTTTCAAATATTGCCTCTTCCTTTATTTTCTCTAATTTCTACTTCTAGAATTCCTGTTAGACATAAGTTGGAGCTTTTACCTTTCCCCTATATCTCTTAGTCTCTTTCACACTAACTCTTCATCTCTCTACTAATTTCTGTGTAATTTCCACTGACCCAGCTTCTGGGTCACCAATTTTTGCTTCAACTCTGTCACACTTACCATTTAACTTCTGACCATTAAGTTTTGAATATCAGTGGCTATATTTTTCATAGGTGAAATCATTTATTTTAATTCAAACCAGTCTTGTATCTTTAATACTGTCTTCTTTTCTCAGATTTTCAATTCCATTTATAACTAGAGCCCCAGTGCACGAATTCATGCACAGGTGGGGTCCCTCAGCCTGGCCAGTGATCGAGGCCTATCAGGGGAGCTGGCTGGGGGAGAGGGGCCATGGGCAGTTGGCCAGCCAGCCCTGCCCCCGATTGGAGTGTGGGGGCTGACTGGGGGTGGAGCCGGCTGGAGGGAGGGGCCGTGGGCAATTGGAGGGGGCTGATCTTGGGGCCTGGATTAGGCTGGTTGGCCACTTCAGTGCACATCATAGTGACCATTCATTCTGCCATTCTGGTCGCTGGGCTTTTATATATATAGATTCTCTTAAACATTTTATTTTATGATCTCCATCTGATAAGTATGTTACTTGAAGTTCTTAATGACCAAATACTGCTGGTTTTGGTTTAGTGAGGCTGAGGGTTGGGGAAGTAATCAGCTGTCATTTTAAACTGTGAGTCCATGCTTAGTAGCGTGTTTTCTATAAGAATCATGTAAGACCTGGCCAGCATGACTCAGTGATTGAGCATCAACCTATGAACTAGGAGGTCACAGTTCCTGGTCAGGGCACAGGCCTGGGTTGTGGGGCTGTCCCCAGTGTGCAGAAGGCAGCCAATCAGTGATTCTCTCTCATCATTGATGTTTCTATCTCTCTCTCCTCTCCCTTCTTCTCTGAAATCAATAAAAAATATATATATATTTTTAAAAAAGAATCCTGTAAGGTCTGTGGAGATGTTCCCTCTGAAAAGATTTTGCTCTGCTTCTACCAAGGAAAAGAGAGGTATCATCAACCACAAATCACATTATTAATTCTTTTATCAATTTCTTGGCTTAAGATATTCCCAGAAAAAAAAAAAAAGGTAGTATACACTAGTAAGCTCAAACCTCAAACCTGTGAAATAACAAACTCAGGGTTATAAATTCTAAGGGGAGATTAAGACAGACTGGGCACAGACTGAGTGTTTGGGGGTAGGTGGCTCTCCACTCCAGCATGCTCCTGCTAACAGATCCAAAGCTCCTTCTCCTGATGGCATATAGGCATTAAGATCAAGCACCTCGATTGCTAATACTGTCAAAACCAAACCACACTCAGAATCACGTTGTTGTAAGTTCCCTCCGTTGCTGCTATTGTTGCTGTTTCTGAGTTGTGGGGGAAGAAAGGCAGTCTTAGGGTATTTCCCTTACTTTCTTGAGAGATCAAAGTACATTTAAATAATGTGTTGTTATATTTTATCCAGCTACCTAAGTGTTGTATAGTGGGAGTTTTTCAGTTATATAATCTCTATTATATAGCCAGCTTGCTCAAAATAGAAGACCTGGAGATACCATGTAGAGATTTTCTATTTATAAAAATGCCAAACAAAACATTCCTTATTGAACATTTCTTAAATAGATTAACTATCTTAACATAAACTTCAAAAAGATCAGAATGTACTTCCTAGTTTTCCTAATGTCTCATAATAAACCAATATGGATTTATTATTTGTGAGCATTTCTAAACATTATTGAAGCTGTTTTTATTTTCAAATTCTACCCTCGTTGGACATTCACAGTGACTCCATTTTGAAAACTCTTTTACTTGACCTTGCTGCCTCTGAAGTACTTCATTCAATCAACCAATAACCATTTGAGTATCTAATGTGCACCAGGCATTTTTTCTGGGTAGTGGCAAAACGATTTTGGAGCTTATATCTTAGTAGATGGAGACAAACATAAAGACATATCAGGTGGTGATGAAGAACATGTACAAAAGCAGAGCTGGATAACAGGTCAGGAAGTAACAATGTGGTTGGGGCCGGGGCGGGGGGAGCAACTACTATTTCTCCCCCTTAACATTTTATTGAAGCAACTACTATTTTGTAGAAGGTGGGCAGTAAAGTCCTTTGGACAGGGTGACATCGGACACCTTTAAAGGATGGGGGAGAGAGCCATGCAGATATATGGAAGACTGGCTACCCAGACAGAGAGAACTGCTAATATTCCTGAGGCAGGAGCACACTTGTCTGTTCCAAAGCCAGTGTACCTGCAGAGGAGTGAGTGAGTGAAACAAGGTCAGAGAGTCCATCTCCCCCACATATTCCCTCCTCGTCCAGTCAATTACTATAATCTTCCCAATGCTTCTTCAATCCATTTCTCTGACTTGGCCTTTGTTTAGGCCCTTACCATCCTTATTTAGTTCATCTAAGACTGGCCAGTACAGTGGTTGGCAAACCGCGGCTCGCGAGCCACATGTGGCTCTTTGGCCCCTTGAGTGTGGCTCTTCCACAAAATACCACGGCCTGGGCAAGTCTATTTTGAAGAAGTGGTGTTAGAAGAAGTTTAAGTTTAAAAAATTGGGCTTTCAAAAGAAATTTCAATCATTGTACTGTTGATATTTGGCTCTGCTGACTAATGAGTTTGCCGACCACTGGGCTAGCACAACACTTCCCACATGATACATGCTCTACAAATGTTTGATGTAACATATTTGGCTTACTTTCTCCAGAACATGTTGTCTTGGTTGGCCCCTCATCAAGGACCTGATGGAAATTGTGCCCCTGGATTTGGTTTCCTTTAGTTTTATGACCTCTGGTTTGAAACAATGTGATGGGAAATGAAGTTACATTCACATACAAACTTGAGAGACTAAACCACTATCCTATATAATAAAGAGGTGATATGCAAATTGACCATCACACCCTCGCATAAGACGGCCACCACCATGTGGTCACAAGATGGCCACCACAAGATGGCTGGCAGGGGAGGGCAGTTGGGGGTGACTTGGCCAGCAGGGGAGGACAGTTGGGGGTGTCCAGGCCTACAGGGGAGGGTTGTTGGGGGCGAGATCAGGCCAGCAGGGGAGGGCAGTTGGGGGCGACCAGGCTGGCAGAGGAGGGCAGTTGGGGGCAACCAGGCCTGCAGGGGAGGGCAGTTGGAGGTGACCGGGCCTGCAGGGGAGGGAGGGCAGTTGTGGGGGACCAGGCCAGCAGGGGAGGATAGTTGGGGGTGATCAGACTAGCAGGGGAACAGTTAGGCATCAATCACACTGGCAAGGGAGTGGTTAGGGGGTGATCAGGCTGGCAGGCAAAAGCAGTTAGGGGCAATCAGGCAGGCAGGCAGGCAAGCAAGCGGTTGGGAGCCAGCTGTCCTGGATTGTGAGAGGGATGTACCAGATTAGAGAGGGTGCAGGCTGGGCTGAGGGACACCTTCTGCCAGTGCACGAATTTTGTGCACCAGGCCTCTAGTCCTATCTAATAAAAGAGAAACATACAAATTGATGGTACCTCTGCTATGCCCACAAGCCACACCCACCAGCCAATCAGGAGTGAGTATGCAAATTAACCCAACCAATATGGTGGTTAATTTGCATATCCAGGCACAGAGTGAAGACTGAAGACAGTGTAGACAAGCACTGCAGAAGGGAGTGAAGCTGTGGAGAAGCAAGCAAGCGGGGCGGCAGAGAAGGGAGGGAAGCAGGCAGGGCGGCGGAGATGGGAGGGAAGCAGGTGAGGTGGTGGAAACCACCGCAGGAAGCCCTATTCTGGCAGGAATCTTCCTGCAATAGGCCTCTAGTCTATAATAATAAAATTAGACCACCAGATAGCCGAATGACCTTCTGGATGTCATTCTGGACATCCTTACTGATGAAGCCTTGGGATCCCTGGGATCGGGCCTAAACTAGCAGTTGGACATCCCCCAAGAGGTCCTGGATTGTGAGAGGGTGCCAGCCGGGCTGAGGGACTACCCCCCTGTGAATGAATTTCATGCACCGGGCCTCTAGATTTATTATAAGCTCAATTGGCACAATGCTCACTGAAGATACAATTCACTTTTACACAGACTTATAAATAGAAAAAATACATTGACTCACAAAAATATGGCACTTCAATAACAAATTTAAACAAAGGATTTCCAAAGAAAATACAGGTTATTTATTTCAGTAATTAAAGACAGATCATGAATGTGCACTGTATCAGGTATACACATTTTAATTGTATATTATGTTTAAGGCCAATAGGATCTGTGGCTAATTGCTTATTTGGTTCTTAAAACAAAACAAAACAGAAACATACAAAATTGTCTTCTTTTTAACTATACAAACAGACCATATAAAATGTTCCCTGATATGTAAATGTAAAAATATGATTTACTCCACTGACATGGCAACTTGAGAAGGTACCACTTGTGAGCATGACTCTGCCCTTGAAGTGTCTGAATCTTTCATCACCAGAATATACAATTCAAATGCATAGGACACAATGGCTTCTTTAGGATTTAAAAGAAGTTCTCATTTTAAGGACAGAAATACATAACATCTTAGTAACCACAGCTAAGTTTTTTAAGGGAGTTGTGGCAAAAATTTTTAAAAAATTTAAAAAAAACAACAGGATAGGTACTCAACAAAAAGCCATTTGAAAATAATCATGTAAAAGCAATTTCCAAAAAAGTTGTATTTTTCTAATTACACTTTTCCAAACATTTGCTACCACAACATACATTTATATTTATTTTATGTAAATCCATTTATTTAAATTATAATGTATTATTCTCTAGCTATTAAACTTTTTGGAAATTTTAATCTATTTAAACCACTTTAATAAATAAGAATTGTCCCCTTTGACCTTTATAAACTGCCACAAAGCACATTTTAAAACCATCTTTAATTGGGTATAAAGACACTTTGGCAATGTATGTGACCTTGGCAAGACCCAGCAAATACAGATGCCCCTGATCTCAGTGAAAAATACAGACTGTAAAACACTTTATTTTTCTTATATTGAGCTAAAGTACAAATGTAACCTCTTAAATATAAACATCTATCATCCAGTAAACAGCAAAAGGACATTTCACATAATTAAAAATGAATTCCTTCAATTCTGCCAATGTAAAAATAAAACAAGTTGCAAAGATCAACAATTCAGAGCCTGATGGTGAAGACAGAAGATTGGTAGTTCACGTGCCAATTGAAAGTGTGTTCTGAGGACGCCAGACCAACATTATAAATATGAAGAAAAAGAAACTAAATATTTCCTTATTACAAACAACTTAGCATAAGCACCAGCTATGTTCAGATGTGGCCAGCATGTAGGCCAAGTATAAATGCTGAGATCACAGTGAACTAAAGCATGACAATCTAGTTCTCTGTCCCTCGATCAAACCTTAAGAGCAATGGGAATACAGCAGCCGCACTGGGCATTAAGCCCCACTTCAGTTGCTCCTGCTCTATGAAGCCACCCCACCCTCAGCCCCAATCCTGTTTCCACAAACAAGAATCACAGTCAGTACATAATTGATTGATCCAGTTTATCCACGGTCTATAGATATGGCCATAATTTGTCCAATATTCATTTTAAAGAGAATGCTTACATGAATTAGTATTTGAGGACACTAAACCTGACGTTTGTGCATATTCTTGTTTAATATTCAAGGGGTTTAGATGGCGTTTTAGTTCACCTACAGTACAAGTAGGATATTTTCATTTGGGTTCAGGACTGAGTTTTATAATTGCCTCAAGATCTCGAATGTGAGACACTGGGCCGATCTATGTTAAAGCCGGTGACGATATCTTCAGTCATTCTTCATAATAAATACACTCTTCTGTGGCTACGAAATCCCGAATCCTTGAATGATCTACTGCCATAGGCTACATAAGGTTTTATAAGGCACTCTTGGCTATGTGCGATATTCCTCCTAACCGTCAGGCTGAATCTTAAAGAAATGTTTAAAAAGCTGCGGCAAATTGGTTTAAAAACTGGATGCTTTATTGATTGGTCTAATCGGGATAGTGAGAAGGAGCCTGTACACAATGCCCGTTCATCTCTCTCTGCGCCGTGTGTCACCCATAGAGGAGACTGCAGACACGGGCCACCCAAATCATTGTGGAGCTCACTTGACTTTTCAGCAGCCACATGCCCCCTTCGGCTTTCCTTCACTTAACTGGTCGGCAGAGGGGTGGCCATTGGGCCGCACCACTCCTTCAGGAATCCAGGACTTGTCCACACACCGCTCCATCCGCTTCATTATCAGGTCCAGGAGCGTCTCGATCGCTTCGCTTACGTTTGTCCCGTTGGCAGCGCTCGTTTCAAAGTAGGGGATCCTGGAAGACAGAGACAACTCAGAGAACGACTTGTAGAGGGAAAGGACAGTGGGCTGTGCCCTTGGTAATTCAGCTTATAAAATAGAGTACAGCTGTGCAAGGCAACAAAAGCATTTCACTGCCCCGGCCGGTTTGGCTCAGTGGATAGAGCGTTGGCTTGCAGACTGAGGGTGCTGGGTTCAATTCCCGTCAAGGGCACAGACCTGGGTGGCAGGCTCAATCCCCGGCCCTGGATGGGGCACAAGCGTGAGGTAACCAATTGAGTCTCTCTCACATTGATGTTTCCCTCTCTGTGTCTCTCCCCATCCTCCCTCCCTTCCACTCTAAAAATCAATGGGAAAATATCCTCAGGTGAGAATTAACAAAACAAAACAAAAGCATTTTACTACTATAGGGTACATTAAAAAGTGGAAAAGACTGTCCTGGATAGTGTGGCTCATTGCTTGGACCTCCTCCCATACACCAAAAGGTTGCCCATTCAATTTCCGATCAGGGCACATGCTGGGTTGCAGGTTCAACCCCTGACCCCTCATAGGGGGCATGCAGGAGGCAGTCATGGATTCTCTCTCTCTCTCTCTCTCTCCCCCCCCCTTCCTTCCTAAAAATCAATAAAAATATTTTAAGTAAAAAAAAATCAAGTAATTAACACTGCATTCCTAATAGAGATGTAAAACTTCTGAAAGGTTTTATTCCCATTTTACAAATATTAAACTGTGGCCCAGCAAGACGAAGTAACTTGCCCCATTTCACAATGCTAGAAAGGAAAAGAGCTGGTAGTGGGATCCACAGCTGTTTGATTCCAGTAACCAACTTAGTCATAGGCTCTACTTGTTCCAAACTTACATACATTATATGGCGATTTCCAAAACAGGTAAATCTCTTTTACTTGCTGCACATTGGGGAGCGGGGCGGGGTGGGGGGGGGCTGCATTAGAGAGAAATGAGAGGTCACTGGCTGTGTCTACCCAACGCTCTACTGCCTGTCAACTCCAGGTGGTATTCCTGCACCAGCCACTTGCAGACATTCTGAATTCTGCATCTCAGAATTCCTCAAGGGTACCTATCTTAAGTGTGCTTATTTTGTTATCCGAAGGCCTGTGGTATACGTATAATTTTTAAAGTAACTCACAAAGCATTATTTGAAAACTATAAGGCTTCTTTTCACATAATCTCTTGGTGGCCACCCTTTATACATTTGAATTAATCTTTACCACAGAATTAATCAACTGCCAAATTCTTCCTGCTTCTTAATAAAGCCATGAAAATAATAATCTAATTGTATTTCCTCAAACTGTTGATTTCATTTCTACCACTTAGTAAGGAATCTGACCAAAATGATCTCTGATGTAAAAAACTCTAAAAGAAAATTGTTTTAGTGCCTCAGAGAGTCCTACAACTCAATTCAGTAAAATATTTCTTACATTTATAGGGACTTTAAAATCGCCCACTATTACTTTTCTTTAAGACTGCTTTGTTTCCTGTGTTCTGCATCTTAAGGCCACATTAATGACTCTGGTTACAATTTCAGTTACTCTTGTATTACTTCCTGGCTAGAAGCAGCTTCCACATGAGGACTTTTACAGTTTTGTTTTAAAACCTCCTTTGTGCTTTTACAGATGTTTGCAGAACTGTTCTGCCTCTTACGTCACTACAAGTAGGTTAGGGTGTTCATGTGTAGGGATAGAAGGCTATTTCTCCATTGTGATTCTCCAAAGTGCTATCTTACTGCACACTTCCTAGAGGAGCTATAGCTTGACCTCGGCAATTCTCTCCTGTTCTAGTATAGCTTCTAAAAACTGAGTAAGAACCTACAGTTTCATTTGAGTATTTCTCTACCCATCTCTAAATTTTGCAAGACATGGTTGCTGCAATGATTCTCCCATGCCCACACTGATAGCCCTTCAGATGCTGACTCTAAAATATCTTGCTCAGAGAAGGGTCTACCAGGAAAATTACACGGTCTTAGTGGTTTTGTAAACCACGGCTTATCTACCACTTTCGTTACTGTCAGTCTTTTTTCCTCCCTCTTTATCTGTCGCCTTATCCACAAAATGAAGATAATACATATTTTCTAAGCCCCGGGTCTCATGCAGTATTTGATTACCAAGTGTTAAGAGAGCACCCTTCATGTGGACTCAATAAATAATTATTCATCAAGTACCTATGATGTTATTGAACTAAGTCCGAGGGAGAGTTTGTGATGCTGCCATTGTTACAGAAATTGAATTTGGGATTGAGAGGGCTCAAAACTTAAATACTTACATTTTCTTCTTACTTATGCCCATGAAGAATCATTTAATGTCTACAGAACATTTCTGATACATAAGGGGAAGACCTGCTCACCCTATTGTGGTTTAGAAATATACTGTTTCATGGAAAGGCAACTGAAAAATTATTCCCTTCCTCCAAGAATAATAGACTGAAATTGAAAATACAAAAAAAAGTAGTTGAAGAGTAAACTTCTTGTAAATACTAGTCATGATAATGTACATCTAATTTTTAAAATTTGCACAAATCTATAATAATAAAAGTGTAATATGCTAATTAGACTGGGCAGCTGAACACCTTCCAGACGACCTTCCGGATAAAGCCAGGGCTGTGAGGGCCAAGTCCCTTGCACGAATTTCGTGCATCGGGCTTCTAGTTCAATTATAAATATCTTTCCAACTCTAGCCTCCTCACATTCACAGAATGTCTCAATGGAATCTCCTTAAACTCTTTCTACATTCCATAGTTCCTTTCCTTTCAGCTCCTGAAAATTACCTCACAGTCACTTTGAAGGCATAAATGAGAAAACATAGTTGAAAGTACTTTTGAAAACTATAAAACCTAGGTGTAGAAATTACAGACCATTTGGACAATGGTCAAGAGCCATAACCTCTAGAGTCAGGCTTCCTGGAGACAAATCTAGTAACACTTGTTACCAACTGTGTAACACAGGCAAACTAATCATCTCTGTGCCTCCGCTGCTTCATCTGTGAAACTAGATAGTATCAGGATCTTCTTATAAGGATTAAGTGAGTTATTTTAAAGCACTTACTATAATAATAATAGTAGTAATTAGCTACCCTTTTTTCTCCAAAATATAAGGGTATCTGGTATCAAGAATTAGCCATCAGCCACAACCTTATCATGTGATGTGACCAAGATGCAACTTTTTTATATGATCTGTAGATTTATTGTTCAAGACAGGGCATTCATACTGGATGGCTAGTGCTGTGTTGGGCAGTTGTCATTTTTAAATTTGACAATCTACAGGAAAAGAGGTCAGTGC
Organism: Corynorhinus townsendii; assembly: GCA_026230045.1. Lineage (NCBI taxonomy): Eukaryota > Metazoa > Chordata > Mammalia > Chiroptera > Vespertilionidae > Corynorhinus > Corynorhinus townsendii. The sequence goes on from JAPDVU010000001.1 coordinate 180,732,856, forward strand.
CCTTGACTAAATTTGATATCTGGGACCAGGCCTTCCTGCATCAGGATGGCTCACTCAGACTTACCTGTCCCAGCCAAAGTGCTCCAAAGCATTTGCCTCCCTTTACCCCTCAAACACCTCATTCCCCCAAGTGGCCATCACTAAGCGCTGACAGAAAATGGACCTTGCTTTATTGATTAATAAAAATGACGGATGCCTCTAGCAGCGCTGTGAGCTATTGTCTAATGTTTACTAACTGAAGCAAATATATGATTGGTAGTATTTCAGGGTATATGAGTTAAGATGTATATTTCAAGTCTCTCATATTAAAAGATGTACAATATTAACAACATGTAGTTTAGATTTATAACCCCAAATTCAAGTAACAAACTTACACCCTTCAATTAAAAATACACTTCCCCACCCTTTGTGAACTTCCAGGTCATGTGACCGGAGTCAGGTTAACAACCTGAAAATCTTTTAGACTGATCATTCGAGTCTTCTGAGCAATTAGGGCAATGCGGGTTTTGTTTCTACGGGAATAAAATACTAGAGCTCATTCCTCTCCACTCTCAGCTCTTTGAACTGCCAGACAAGAAGCAAACCAGATGAGATCCATAGAGGAGACCCTGAAGTAAGACTTTCCTTCCATAGTAAAATGATGCCTCAGAGACAGAAATGTGCCTTGTGCTCACATTTGAAAGCTGGGACTTCTCAGCTTGTCTTAAGGGCATAGAAAGTTAGTTGATGGAGTTAATAATATTTGTATGTGCATATCTTCTTGGTGTTGACTTTTAGAAGGATTTTGAGGTGCTTAATCTGAACACTTCCCTGTATCTGTAAAGAGGAGTAACCGTGGCTCATGGGTCATAGTAAGGAGGCAATGAGATAATACATGTAAAGGGCTGAGCACAAGCCTAGCATCCAGCAAACGCTCAATAAAAGTTCATCTAATGAGGTTTCCTCTAAAAATTATGTTCTGTTTTTCCTAAAATATGGTAGGCAAAAGTTTATTAAATTCAAGAGGATCAGTTGGGGTTTTTTAAAACCATAGAAAGGATAGTATTGTTCCTTCTCTCCACATGGTGGTGCTAATATAGCATTATCAGGGAGCAGTATCTCCAAACCTTTGGAAAAAAAATCTGTGCAGCTAATGGTGATATCAATCTGTAAATGACCATTTAATGGCCATTTGGAACACATGCAGAACACCAATCCAGTGTGCTTTTAAAAAATACATGAATCACAAATTTAAAAATGAAATGAAATGAAATAAAATGGCAAACAGCTTCAAATCAATGAGGAGCATTATCACTTGCCAGTTTTCACTAAGATATCTATATCCCTAGCTCATGCCGTAGATTAAGAACCACATCTAACTGGTTGCTTTCCTATTATTTATTTCAAAAAAAAAAAAATAGAAGATTCAAGTTTCCAGTCAGAATTTTTCAGAAATAAAAGCAAGTGCATTTGATAATTCTCCCAAATGGTTCTAGATATTTGGCTCACATGTGGATCAGAAATTATGGAGAAATTTTTCACTAAAGTAGGAAATAAAGTCTCATACTTTTCACAATCTTTTGGATGCTAAATGAATAAGCTAGTATAGTCAAGAAGCAATTTTCAACCTTTCTCATCTCATGGCACATGTAAACTACTAAAATTCTGTGGCACACCAAAAAATGTATTTTTTGCCAATCTGACAAAAATAAGTATAATTTTTACTAATTTACCAAAAAAAGATAGTAATTACCTACCCTTTTTACTCCAAAGGGATTTTTTAAATTATTTTTTTAATATGATTTTATTGATTTTGGAGAGGAAGGAAGAGGGAGAGATATCAACATTAATGATGAAAGAGAATCATCAATCAGCTGCCTCCCGCACATCTCCTACTGGCATGTGCCCTGAATGGGAATCAAACCATGATCTCTTGGGTCATAGGTCAATGTTCAACCACTGAACCATAACAGCCGAGCTCCAAAACGACTTTTTTTTTTTTAATCAGGTGCCTATACTTGTATATAAAGATTTCTGGTACCAAGAATTAACCAATCAGATGAAACTTTATTATGCAATGTAACCAATTAGATGCAACTCTATTATATGACTTATAGTTATGGCACAAGACAGGACATTCACACAGAATGGCTATTGTTGTGTTGGCTGTTGTCCTTTTTTATTTGACAATCTAGGGGGGAAGAGGTCAGTGCTCCTAACTAAATTGGCAGGTATTGCATGCTTTAAATTCTTGCGGCACACCAGTTGAAAATCGCTGCAGTAAAGGGCTGAAGTATGAACTGTCCAGCCTGGGAGATTGTGCCAAAGGAGCTCTAAATCCTGTACTGACTTGTGTGGGGCTCTGAAAATTGTCTTATGTGTTTAGTTGCAGCTGATGTATGTGGTTTTAAAACATGCCCAATGATACATCATTAATTTATTTCTCAAACAAAGGAAGGATGTCATCCAATTAGCAAAGCAGCAAACTACCAGAGATCAAGCTATTCATACCCCATTTCCTCTAGTTCAGGCTAGATAGACACGGAGTGTTCTGCTGAGCTAAACCGCTTGAAATTCCAGAAATGGTCTGTACTCATATTATTAATGTGGTAAATAAATGTTTTTAAAGTCATCCTTCATTCCAGAAATTCTTGAGCACCTTCCTCATCAATAGCCAACAGCCTTCAGTGGGAAAACAAGTTGTTTTAATTTTGCAGCCCCTAAAAGTGTAAACCTTAAAAGTTTCCATCATACACTAAAAAAAAAATTGTAGCTATATGTGGTGATGAGTGTTAACTACACTTATTTTGGTAATCATTTTGCAATATATACACACATCAAGTCATTAAAACTAATACATCATTATATGTCAATTATCTCAATGTTTAAACATTTGTTGCCTATTTCTTGGCACAGCACATGAAATATGTACATTCAATTATCATGCTCTCATTGCATTCACAATTTTATTTATTAGCCTCAACTCTGAATCAAGGACAAAGTCTTCTAACGACCACCGACTATCCTCTGTAAGTAAAGCGGAGTGTGGGAGGGAATTTAGGGGCAACCAGAGTAAAAATGAGGAGAGATGGGATTAGCAGTAAGGGAATTGAAACTATTGCAGAAGAATGGAAAGGAATGGAAACAAAATTCCTTTAACATTTAGGAAGTATAGAATATAGTTCTGTAGATTGTTCCCACTGAGGCTGGTGCTCCCTCCGTACCAACCCCAGTGTCCCTCCCAATCTATATCACAGCTGGTGCAATTAAATGATGTATCAGTTGGTTACATTGCATCCTTCCTTTGTTTTCTTGTTAGCATAGCTTTTCCAATGAGAAGTCATTGAGCACGTTACCCTCACCCATGCATGGCATCAGTAGACAAGTGCTTTCTATTCTGTGCATAAGTGTTCTGTCCAGCTATTTGTCAAGGAACATGTCTGCCAGCATGCACACCTAACAGTAACTTGGCATCTACACCAGTGGTTCTCAACGTGCCGTCCTCAACCACCACCACCAGCAGCATCTGGAAATCAATTACAAATGTATATTTGGGGGCTTCGACCCAGATTTATCAAATCAGAAATGGTGAGACACAGCTCTCAGGTGATTCTGAGGAACACGAAAGCTTGAGCTCCAACAGCATCACCTACAAGAGGCATGTTGACAATGCTGCTCTCCCCTACTATCTTTGTCACTGACTTTGTGGCTATTCTTTGTGTGTGTGTGTGTTAATCCTCACCTGAGGATATTTTCCCATTGACTTTTAGAGAGAATGAAAGGGAGGGAGGGAGAGAAGGAAGGAGAGAGGGAGAGAAAAACATCAATGTGAGAGAGAGACATCAATTAGTTGCCCCCCATATGTCCCCAGGGTGGGGAATCAAACCCTAAACCCAGATACAGGTCCTTGACCAGGAAATTGAACCCCTGGCCCTTTGGTACACGGGTCATGCTCTAACCACTGAAAAACACAGGCCAGGGCTTTATCACTATTCCTAAAAGTGTTTCAGCAACAGTATGACTTGTACTAGTTTTTACTGGCAGGACTGAAAATTTGAACAAACCTCTGTTTTGTTCTCTCCTCTGACTTCATGACAACATTATTCAATGTAACATACCGCGCAAAGCATTGTTTTGCACTTGTTCTAGCGGAACTTGATTGGTTTACTAATAAATCATTTTGTTGTATTAGGGAGTGACTCAAGAACATCATATTACAATTTAACCAAATCTATAGCAAAAAAAAAAAAAAGATTTTGCAGGAAATTAGGGATACATGGATGCTTAGTTCTACTAAAACTAAATTTCCTGATAGTCATCATCATTCTCATTCTCATTCTCTGATTTCCTTGTCCCAGCACACACAGATGTATGTTCCATATTTGCACTGTAACATGTCCTTTGTTAGGTTTGCAAAGTTTTTCTGAAACACAGTCTGTCATTCTCTGAATGTATGTATATTTCAGAGAATCACTTGTGAACCACTGATCCATTTTTATGAATTGAGGATAGAAGGCAGCACAATAGTAATAAAAATGCAAATTTATCAGACAACATACAAATGATATGTCATGCCCAGCTGGTGTGACTCAGTGGTTGAGCATTGACCCATGAGCCTGGAGGTCACAGTTCAGTTCCCAGATAGGGCACAACCTACAGAACTATATTCTATACTTCCTAAATGTTAAAGGAATTTTGTTTCCATTCTTTTCCATTCTTCTCCAATAGTTTCAATTCCCTTATCTGCTAATCCCATCTCTCCTCATTTTTTATTCAATCCAGAAACTTCAGATTGAGCCTCTCTCTTTAACATACTCCCCAAACCTGTAATCTGAGCACAGATGAAAAGTAATCCCTGTATCCCCAGACTCCCCATATAGTCCGAAAGCAACCTTGGACTCAGGCAGGATGTGGAATGAACCAAGGGAACCAGCAAAGGGCTGAAGAAGCGCAGAGGAGGAGGAAGTCAATCCCGACTCTGCCCCAAACTTGAGAATATACATGTTTGATGTAGCTAACTGTACTGGCTGCCCTAGGTTTTGTTCTTTTGGCCTTCACTAGCACACTTCTCAAAAGCATGGTCTAGGCCTGTGGTTTCCATTGCTTCATCACTTACTTCCTCCTCACCCCTTGCAACACGGCTCCCAGCTTCAATGCTGTGTTCTTGTGGTATCTGATCCCCCCAACCCCCCACTACATTACAGGAGTGCCTTTTAAGGGAGGAAGAGAGCATATCTCAACCCCTGTGCATGCAAATCACATAGAGAGCTTTGAAAGATACCAATGTCCAGGCCCCCACCTGTGGTGGCTTTGAGTATGTCAATGACATTTCCCAGAATTCCCTTCCCAGGTAGGTTGGACTGGAGAGAGATCTGGGGGATGGAAGTGAAGCAGAAGCTATTCTGTAGCTGTCACACGTTGTTGCTTACCTGCTGGCTCAACTCGTTGGCATAAGCCAGCAACCAGACCTGCACCTGCTCCATCTTCCCCTCGATCCTCCTCCAGCTTCTCCGACTCCTGGGCCAGGTGTGAGTGTTTAGCTCAGTGAGCAGAGCCCTGGCTGCTGCAGGACACCCACGCCATCCAGGTCAGAGGCAACAATGACTGACAAGGTTTGGGTCCATAAGTATGGGTCCAGCTACTTCTTGCTCTCTCCTACTTTAGATCCAGCTTCCCTTCCTGACTGCCTGTCCTCTGGACCTCAAGCTTCAGCGTCAGACACAAAACTACACCTGACAGAGACTGCCTACCCAGCTCCTACAAGAGCATAAAGTCAACCCCCTCTGTACCTAAGTATGTTTGTTCACGGAACCCTGCCTGATAAACCACTCCAGACCAATTATGTCAGAAGCTCAGAGGCGAGGCCCGAACATGAGTATTTGTTGAAAGCTCCCCAGGTGCTCCTAACATGGTTCCCCAGCACCTACCCTGAGTGAAAACCTCCACATCTGACTGCAAATCCTCCCCAGCGTGAGCCAGCCTAGTTGATGGGAACCACCCGCTTCCTGGTGCTGGATTTAAGATTTAAAATCCGGTTCTGCCCGACCCTGACCCTGTGTATTTTCTCTGATTTAGTCCTTTTCCTTTTCCACAAATCCAGCCCCTCCCTACTTCACAGATCACTGCAATCTCCCTGTCTCCAGTCTTTCCTCCTTCTGTTTCATCCCCCATCCCACCCTCCTCCCCCCGACTGATCTGGAAAAGTGCTGATGACATCCCTCTGTGCTCAAAGGCTTTCAGCAACTCCCTGTCCCCCAGGAAACCAATTTCACTCTCCTTGCGTGATATTCAAAGCTCTGCAGCCTCTGGCCTCTTCCCACGGGCGGGCCAACCTATCCCTGCACTCTCTTCCCAGTGTGAAGCCCATCCTTGAGTGCTTTCTGAACCTCCATCAGCCCCAGGAAGAGCACAGCCATGCTCAGACAGTGAAAAGGGAAAGGGCCTCCTCTGGCCTCTTTGGATTCTAACAACCAAGGCCACTCATCCCCCTCCACACCACACACTCCTCCTCTCCCCACCCCTTCCTTCTCAACCCCACTGGCTGCCTCCCCCTGATACGAAGGGTAATTAATACACATACATTTGAGTGCTCATTTTTTTGAGGCAGAAAAAAAGTAAAGAACAAATTCCTGTGTAGGGGTGCCCTTGACACTAATAAAAAGTGGCTGACCCCTCCTTTTATGTCCAATGAATGCTGCTGCTATATGATCCTCTTCCCAGAGCTCAAGAACGAAGACAGCTTTAGTTGATTCTCCACCACAAAAGCACAGCCTAAACCACAGGGGATCTTCACACTCCTCTCCCAGCACAGAAAGTTCAAAGCCAAGAAGGCCCCGGTGTATGCTGGAGCTCTCTACAGCAGCAGATGAACTGGCTTTGAAATGTCCTGGTTAAACATAAAGGATGTCCTTATCCCAGGGGTCACCTACTTGCATCTTGTAAAGGAGGCCTTGCAAAATTAGGACATCTACCCTTAACGCTTTCTTCAAACACCAAGAGATTAAGAAAATGGAATGGAAGAACTGAACAAAGGCCCTTCTCCAATGCTTTATCTATGGTCCCCACTATTATATAATACTAGAGGCCTTATGCACGACATTCATACACTGGGGGAGAGTCCCTCAGCCTGGCCTGTGCTCTCTTGCAGTCCAGGACTCCTTGGGGGATGTCCGCCTGGCGGCTTAGGCCTACTCCCTACCGCTCGCTAGCCATGAGCCCAGCTTCTGGCTGAGCGGTGCTTCCCCTGTGGGAGCACACTGACCACCAGGGGGCAGCTCTTGCATTAAGTTTCTGCCCCCTGGTGGTCAGTGCACATCATAGTGACTGGTTGTTCCAATGTTTGGTCTATTAGCATATTAGGGTTTTATTATATAGGATTAACATGCAAAGCAGATATTTGATACCTCCCAAGGCCTACAACTGAGTGTTTTGTTTCTGTTTTTTGCTTTTATCTTTTTTGTTATTTATTCATGTGCTAATGTTTAAATTGGACATGTTTTCTCTAGATTTCTCCACAAAAATACTCACCCATATTTCTCTGCAAGTCCTCTGGCCTCTTCCTCTTTCACTGCTCGTTGGTCTTCCAGATCACTCTTATTCCCACATAACACTATATCTGGGTTTTCACAATATGCATGCATTTGTAGCTGGCCTGTTAATGTAAGAAGATAAGAAAATTATAGGTGAACAATAATGTAAGTGCATGATCAATGGAGAATACATGCAAAAGTACCTGATACAGTGCTTTCAAAGCATCAGCGCCCTCATCTGTCAAACTGAATGGATGAGGCAGAGATGTGAAACTACTCCTGCCCTCAAACACAGACCCCAGCTTATGTATATCAGAGAGGAAAGGGAATACTTAGCCCCCCAAAGTGTGCATGTGCGCAAGTGCACCCACATGCATGCATGCGCGTGCACACACACATACACAAAACAGGTGGCAGTCTTTTTATGAAGGTCATTTGAAAAAAACTTGGAGAATTTCCTAGTGCTTATTGCTACTCTTTTTTTTTTTTTTTTTTAGAGAGAAAAAGAAATATTGATTTGTTGCTCTACTTATTTAAGTATTCACTGGTTGACTCTTTTGTGCCCTGACTGGGAATCGAACACACAACCTTGGTGTATCAGGACGATGCTCTAACCAACTGAGCTACCCAGCCAGGGTACTTACAGTTCATTTTAAAACTGTTTTTTTTTTTTTACCTATTTCCTCCCCACAGCAATCACAATTTTAAGAGTTGTCTTCCTATTAGCTAACCTATTTCTACCTGAAATGGTTTTCATATTTCTCTATTATTCTAAGGCAGAATCAATTCACTTGACACACAACACAGGATTGAATGCAGAGAGAAAACCCAGAAGAAACGATCAATGATTCAGTCACCAGAACCAAGAAAAAACAGGAGACTACAATTCTTATTCCACAGCTTTTAGTTCTTTTCACTGGAAAACCTGTAAATAGGCATAACTTTAAATCAAACAAAAAAACTTCATTAAGCTGAGTAGTTTAATCTCCCAAAGAAGGAAAATAAAGTCTTACTTCTTACTTGTCACACCCATAATGAAATTAAAACAGCCCAAGCTTTCACAAAATTTATGGCCTAATTTATTTTTTACATGGTTAACCAGAAAGTGTTGACATTTTAGTTCCTCATTATGAAGTCATGTTCATTTTATCTTATCAAACATGATAAGTCAAGGCAGCAAGCATTAATGTCAGCTTGATACTTGGTGTAGAATTTCAGAACAATGACCTTTGCCCTAAAGGGACAAGCAGGAAAATAAGAACTATACAGGCAAGACCAAACTGTGTAGTTTCCAACAACAGCCACGCCCTTTCTTTCCTCTGGGCTGTTACACATGCTGTCCCAACACCCTTGAATACCCAACCGCAACCTTCCTTCAGGGACTCCCCACCCTTCCTATAAGACTTGCTTCTTAGTTACCTCTGCTGTGAAATCTTTCTGGTCTCCAGAGTGGTTCTGTGCTCTGTTAACACCTTATATGTCCAGTGCCATGGTTATAAGCATGAACTCAGGATCCAGTGTGTCTCAGGTGGAAGCCTGGCTCTGCCATTTACTAGCTGTGCCACTCTGGGAAACTAATCTGATGATCTGTGCCTCAGTTTCCATATGTAAATGCTGATAATAATGGTACTTACTGTTAGGGTCACTGAAGGAGGAATGCACGAGGTCGAAAGTGCTAAAGAATTATAAATTTATTAGATGATCTGGAACCAGATGGGCTGAGCCCCAAAATGGTGCCAGCACCCAGGAACAGGGAGTCAGAGATTTTAAAGGACTCTAGGCGGGCTTTTTCAGTGGGGAATTTACTGGGTGGGTCTGGATCCTGAGTAAGTCCAGAGGGGAAGGTTACTGGTCTTAGCAAATGGAATGTGGTCTAAACAAAAGGGAATGTCAGTTGTGAAATGATCTAAAGGTCAGTTTCCCAGGGGAGGGGATATCGATTCAATTATTTGATCAAACTTAACACTTACTTCATAGGGTTAAAGTGGGATTGAATGAGTTAATTCAGTGATTCCTCAGGTAAGGTCCATGGACCAGCAGCCTAAGAACTTGTCCTATATCATAAAGTGCTAATGTGCTAATTAGACTGAACCGCAGAATGACCATCTGGACCACCATCCAGACGACCTTCTGGATGAAGCCGGGGCTGCAAGGGGTGAGCCCCTTGCTCTAATTTCATGCATCAGGCCTCTAGTTAGAAATATAATTCTAAGGTCTCAACCCAGATCTACTGAATCAGGAACACTCGGTAGAGGGTCCAGAATCTGTTTGTTGTGATAGATGATAGATAGATAGATAGATAGATAGATAGATAGATAGATAGATAGATATTTTAAACTATTATTTAGTAAAATAATATTTTATATAAGTTATATTAGTAAAATAAGTTTATATAAGTTAAATAAAAAAGAGGAAATGCTAACAGTGAGAAGAAAAGTAAAATGTATAAATCAACAAATATTTACTTCTAATTAAGATTTGATATTACCAACTCTAACACTGAACATTATATCTTTAAAAAAACAGGACTAGAGAAGAAGAGAATATTTTCCATTGAAGATATGAAATCTTCAATATGTATGTTTTATTTACCTAACTGGGCAGTAAGGAATCTTTATCTTATAAAGGGGAAAAATACATACATACCATAATTTCACATAATTTTGTCCATTATCTAAAATATATAAAACCTAGAAGGGCAAGATTTATCTAACGTCTCAGAGTTTCCCTTTCTACCAATGGAAAAAGAAGTGGGTTGATTCTTTTTCAGTGTCAAAATTCTATGAGCACATATTTAACAAGAGTCCTTATAAAGTGTGTGAGCCCGGCAGGCGTGGCTCAGCAGTTGAGCATCGACCTATGAGCCAGGAGGTTTAAATACCAGTCAGGAAACATGCCCAGGTTGTGAGCTCAATTCCCAGTGTGGGGTGTGCAGGAGGCAGCCAATCAATGATTCTCTCTCATCATTAATGTTCCTATCTCTCTCTCCCTCTCCCTTCCTCTCTGAAATCAATAAAAATATATTTTTTTAAAAGATCAATGGGACAAAATAGAAAGCCCCAAAATAAACCCAAGTCAATATGATGAAGTAATACTTGACTGAAGCAAAGAATATACAATAGGATAAAGAAGGTCTATTCAGTAAATGGTGTTGAAAAATTGGACAGGTACATGCAAAAAATAAACTAGACCACCTTCTTATACTATATATAAGAAAAAGCTCAAAATGGACTAAAGATTTAAATGTAAGACTCAAAACCTTAAAACTAGAAGAAAACATAGGGGGTAAAATCTCAGACATTTCCCTTAGCAATAGTTTTTCTGATAATCTCCTCTGGCAAGAGAAACAAAAGAAAAAATAAACAAATGAAGCTATATCACTTCATTATTGCTGCATATGTACTCCATGTGAGTGACATGGGTGCTTATGTAGGTGGGTTCCAACTTACAGCGAAAAATGTGTTATGTCGTGCTGTAGGAACAGATCTCCGATGTAACCCAAGGACCTACTGCATGCACATTTATGTTCATTGCAGCATTATTTATAACTAGAGGCCCATAGATACAGAGAACAGACTAATGGTTGCCAAAGTGGAGGGGCTTGGGGGGCTGGGTGAAAAAGGTGAATGGACTAGAGTGTACAAATTGGTAGTTACAAAATAGTCATGGGGATATAAAGTACAGCATAAGGGATGCAGTTAATAATCCTACATAATAAAAGGCTAATATGCAAATCGACCAAACAGTAGAACCACCAGTCACTATGATGTGCACTGACCACCAGGAGGCAGACGTTCAATACAGGAGCTGCCCCCTGGTGGTCAGTGCAGTCCCACGGGGGAGTGCTGCTCAGCCAAGAGCCCTGAGCCGGTCTCACAGCTGGTGAGCGCAGCAGCGGCGGCAGGAGCCTTTCCCACCTCAGCAACAGTGCTAAGGATGTCCAACTGATGGCTTAGACCCGCTCTCCAAGTGGAGTGGGCCTAAGCCATCAGTTGGATCCCCCGAGGGCTCTTAGACTGCGAGAGGGAGCTGGTTGGTCTGAGGAACACCCTCAAGTGCTCGAATTTTGTGCACCGGGCCTCTAGTGTAATAACTATGTACAGTGCCAATTCAGTACTGGAAATACCAGGCGGAACACTTTTAAAGTATATGACTGTCTAACCACTATGCTGTATACCTGAAACTAATACAAAATAATATTAAATGTAAACTCTAATCTATAATAATAAAAGCATAATATGCTAATTAGACCAGACAACCTTCCAGATGAAGCCGGGGCTATGAGGGAAGCCCAGGTCCTGAGTGCCAGAGGGAAGCCGGTGCCGGCAGCCGGGGGAAGGAAGGCCTACTCTTGCACGAATTTTGTGCATCGGGCCTCTAGTACAATATAAAATTAAGAAACAAAACTAAGGTTTTTTATTATCAAAACCACAGCCAATGCCCTAGCCGGTGTGGCTCAGTAGATAGAGTGCCGACCTATGGACTAAAGGGTCCCAGGTTCAATTCTGGTCAAGGGTATGTACCTTGGTTCCAGGCTCCTCCCCTACCCAGGCCCTGGTTAGGGCATGTGCAGGAGGCAACCAATCGGTGTGTTTCTCTCTGTCTTTCCCTCTCTCCTCCTCTCTCTCTAAAATTCAGTGGAAAAATATCCTCTAGTGAGGATTTGAAAATAAAACAATAAAAAAGCCAATACTAACAAATTACCAAGTAATTTTAAGTAGGAGGTAATTTTTAAGTATTTTCAATATAAAAATTTGGATATTAAAAATTTAACATCAGAGCCTTTCCCAAAAGATTTTCTAGGTTTATACTAATACAGCTAATGGAGGTAAATGTATATTCACAAGCTGTTATTTGGTCCAGTAGCAGGATTTTAGATTAGGATCTCTCCAAAAAGCCAAAATGAAGATATATCCTATCTAATAAAGAGGGAATATGCTAATTGACCATCACGCCCTTACAAAAGATGGCGGCACCCACAGGCAATAAGGAGAGAATATGCTAATTGACTGCCACACCCTCAAAGATGGCAGCGCCCACAGCCACAAGGTGGTGGCGCCCAGTCCCCTTAGCCCCACCGGGGTGGCAGGTGTGCGGCACAGCTAGACCTGCTCCCAGGAGGGTCCGGCCACTCTGCGGACCTGCCTCCAGAGTCCCCCAGTCCCCTCAGACCTCCAGCCACAGGCAAGCCTTGGATGCTGGCTGCCCAGCCACCCAGGGCTGCCAGAGGCTCAGGTAACCAGGGCTGGCTGAGGCTTGTACTGCTGGCAGTGGCAGCAGCAGAGGTGTGATGGGGGTGTCACCTTCCCCTGATCACCGGGTCACCTCCCACCCCTGAGGGCTACCGTACTGTGAGAGGGACTCCCCCCTCCAGTGCATGAATTTTCATGCACCGGGCCTCGAGAGAGAGAGAGACAGAGAGAGAGAGAGACAGAGACAGAGACAGAGAGAGAGAGAGAGAGAGAGAGAGTGAGAGTGTGTGTGTGTTGGGGGGTGTGTGTGTGTGTGTGTGTGTGTGTGTGTGTGTGTAGATAGACAGACAGACAGTGCTGGGACCACTTTTGCCAATGGAGTTCTAGAGTCCTCTAGACAAATGCCTGGCTCACAAAACAGAGAAGCGGCTCTAAGCATATTAGAGACATGCAGCCAGGGATCTAATCCATGAAGCCTTCAAAAGGTCTGTATGTCATCTGTGTGTATATGTTTTAAACCCTGGGATGATACAAGACTTGATAGCACACAATAGGCAGGGTGACATTTAGTGATTTAACCCCTCTAGGCCTGTATATCCTCATCTATAAAAGGGGGATGAGTCTCCTCAGTGGAAAAGACTGATTAAGAGATTGCATGGAAAGCAGGGCCTTATACCTGGAGCATGGGAAGTACTCAAATAATCAAAGTCAGTATTACTAGAAAAAGCAGAGTATTTTACTTATCTTTGCCCCTAAACTAATAGCCATGCTCCTTTATATAGCATTTTAAACAGCACTAGGATTTCTCCCAAATTAATTTACAACAAAAGTAGAATATAAGAGGGCATTTTGTTGGAGGAAGTGGGAGGCAGGGAGACAATAACACTTACTTATCCAGTTCCTGACATTGAGGAAACTTTGTTCATTTGTCAGATCAAAAAGCAGCAGAAACCCCATAGCATCTCTGAAGAATGCTGTTGTCAAGCTCCGAAACCTAGGAACATAAAAGCAGACTGATCACCTACACCATGGCCCCACTCCTGAAACATAAAGCTACCACCAGTGCCCTCAGCCTCTCACCATAGTTCATAAATAACAAATTAGATGCTTAATAACTTGCCATTGTTTATAATAACTTCACATTATATATGAATATTATAGCTCTTAATTACACTAGATTTAGTGAAGAATGTGATTATAAATGACAATTTAATAGTATAAAGTTATGAGTATAATCAATATTAGGTATCTTACAAAATATAATAAATAGCTACCTTGAGCAAGAATATTTGAAATATATCCAGACTTTTAAAAATGTCAACAATTATCAAAAGTTATACTTGGAACATTCTTTTAAAATAAAAATAACATGTATCAATGAAAAAAAATGTTTTAAACAAATTAGGTGCTGATATTCCAAAAGTGGATAAGACAGTTATTTATCACTGCTGTAAGTTTATGTGTTAACAGACCATGTGATTCAAAAACCAGCCTGCTGGACAGGGATGACAGAACTAGTTCATGCTCCTTTAGCATCACCCGAGAATTATTGTCCACCGAAGAGTTAATTAGACCCAAACAATGGAGCTTGCTATGTATGTTTTCCTTGTCCTGTGAAGGCTGGCTTGACTTGACATTACAATGTGTTTCATGACCTTTTGATTTCAATCTCAGGCATTAAGGTGGGAGTAGTAATGACTCAGCACCTGTTCTGCTTTGGTACTCTCTCTTCCAAGGCTTTATCCTGCTGTTGCCCCTCTCTCCCTCCAACAGTCAGTTTCCTCTTACTTTGCCTTTATACGAAGCCTACGATGGACAGACACAGGCTCCAAGGAAGAAATGACTGGTATGAATTTGTCATCTAACCTTCTAAGCTTTCTCAAATATTTTTAATTAATGTTTTTACAAAAAATAGTCCTTATCTTTAGAGATACATACCAAAATAGTTATGAATGAATAATCAGATATTTGGAATTTGCTTTAAAATAATTTGGGAGAGGGAGAGAATAGGAATGAGGGACATACGTAAAATAAGATCAGCCACAACTTGATGACTGTTGAAACTGGGAAATGAATACATGAGTTCATTATATACTTGAAGTTTTCCATAATGAAAAGTTTTTAAAAAGCCTTCAAAGAATCTGAGAGAAAAACCTGAAACCTTAGCTAACTAAAAGCAATTTTACATCAAGATTCCATATGACTGATTTGGGTTAAGCAACTTCTGACCATATGGATTAATTCCAACCAGATTTTCCACTCGGTTTTCAAGAATAATACAGACAGGGGTGGGCAAAAGTAGGTTTACAATTGCAAGTACATGAAAGTATTCTTGTATTATTATTTATTAATTCTTGTATATTTTTCCATACGAATAATTGTAAACCTACTTTTGTTCTCCCCTTTACAACTCTGTGCCTTTTGTGTGGTTGAGTAAATAGCAAAGGTCAATGGAGAAAAGTGTGTAAGCCTTTTAAAAACGAAGGAAACAAAAAAGAGACCATAAGTAAGGTTGATCCATTTTGAAAAAGATTCGCTTTTCCTTTGACTTTGTATGAAATAAAGAAATAAAGCCACCATTATCAACTCAGACTGATAAAGGTCCTGCTAATGTGGCAGCATGGCTTATCCAGGTGCAAATGGACTAAGCTGGCTTTCTCCTGCTGGGGCACTGTATGGAAAGTGTAGCTGCTTTTCCCTTTCCTCCAGTAAGACGCACATGCATAATTGAAGACCACATACCTCTCCTGCCCTGCTGTGTCCCATAGCTGCAGGTGGATTCTCTGGCCTCTGCCAATGGCTCCATCTGGCCCATTGGCTCTGTATACCTACAACAGCAAAGTAAAAGAGGAAGAGAGAACTTTCTGAGACCAGCAAACTCTTCTTACTTCCCTATTCAGTACAATTATAGCATAAACCTCTAAAGAAAATCCCATTTGGAATATAACCTTGTTTGTATGTTATTCCAAATAATTATCTTTAGATAATACAATAATTTGCATTACCATGTATATATACATTATATACTTTTATAAATATATTATGAAATCTATAAGTAATACATAATTTCTACAACATAATAATTAGCTCACTTTTCCTTAAAGAACCCTCAGGTCATGCATTTCAAGAAATATTACCTTTTTATGACTTTTCCCATCCTATCTTTAAAAATACTCTTAAAACAATTTTATAGGAAGTACTTCTGAAACTCTCTTTCTCCATAAAAGCAATGAAAACATTGGCACAAACTGTCAAAATCAACTTTTTCAGGACTCCAAATATCAGTAAAAATAATAAGCTTTGTGCTATTTTAACTTATCCTATTCTCATCTTCCCATTCCTGGCTCCCAGTAGTCCTAAAAACCAACATATGCATAACTATGACAGCTGTGAAAACCATCAGTACAGCAGCCACTGCAAGCAGTGGAGGCAAAACAGGTTTGGAGCTGCCCCTAAAATCTCATCCCCAGAGAACTGAAAGCTGCGTATAAAGCTCCATTCCCAGGCCTAGTCTTTATTTTACCTGCCTCGGAGGTTGCTCTATGAGAATAATCCTATTCCTAGGGCATTGTTGAAAATAATCAGCATCAAGTATTTAACATCACAGCTACTGAAGGCAAAAAATACCAGTTGGGGCTAACAAAAAATCTAACCAAAAAGACTTTTAAAAAGCAAAGAAAAAGAAACAGGAAATGAGATGTCTATACAGAGATTTGAAAAGCTCCAAAATATTCCCTGTTATCTATTAGGCCATGCTCATGTTTAGGGCTGTACATATGCCCAGGAAAGACCTGAAAAAGCCCTAAGCTCACTCCTCTGGCTGACCTTGAGGCTCTTCTCAAGCATGATGGAAAGGGTAAGATTTATAAACCATCTACTAGAGCCATGGTTGGCAAACTGCAGCTCGCGAGCCACATGCGGCTCTTTGGCCCCTGGAGTGTGGCTCTTCCACAAAATACCACGGCCTGGGCAAGTGTATTTTGAAGAAGTGGCATTAGAAGAAGTTTAAGTTTAAAAAATTTGGCTCTCAAAAGAAATTTCAATCGTTGTACTGTTGATATTTGGCTCTGTTGACTGATGAGTTTGCCGACCACTGTACTAAAGTATTAAGCACATGTCACAGCACACACACATATACACACACACACACACACAATCCCTCAGAAAAAATGACTTTCTGGTTTAAGGAATTTAAGAACTGCTCTGTCCATTCATTAGCTGACCACTAAGTTAACTGTGCAAAGACTTCAGAAGCTGCACAAAGAATACACTTTATAGAATTAGCCCAGGTATGTCACTAAATAAGCAAATAGCAACATAAATAAACAAACAGCAAAAAAAGAGAAACACTCAGAGGGGGAAGGAATCTGATTTCCAGAGTTGCCACATTTTATTATTTCAAATGTCTAGTTTTCAACAAAAGTTATGAGACATACAAAGAAACAAGAAAGTATGGCCCAAATACTGGGAAAAAAGCAACCTATAGAAACTATTCTTGAGGAAGCCCAGATGTTGAACTTGCTAGACAAAGACTTTAAATCAGCAATTATAAATCTGTTCAAAGAACTAAATAAAATCATGTCTGAAAAATTAAAGTATGATAATAATGCCCTAATAGATCCAGAAGGTCAATAAAAAGATAGATATAAAAATAGAATATTATAGATATTCTACTATATAGAAGTACAATACAGTATTCATCAGAGGAGCTCAAGAGCAGACCTAAACTGGCAGAATAAATAACCATTGAATTTGAAGATAGGTCATTTGAGATTATCTACTCTAAGGCACAGAAGGAAAAAAGAATGAAGAAAAATGAAAAGTTTCAGAAATCTATGAAACACCATCAAACATACCAACATATGCATTCTGGAAATCCTATAGTAAGAGGAGAAAGTGAAAGAAAGAGAAAACATATTTAAAGAATAATAGCCAAAATATTTCCCAAATTTGATGAAAAACATTCATCTGTATATTCAAAAATTTAGTGAACTCCAAGAAAGATAAGATTATAAAAACTAGACACACAATCATCAAACTGTCAAAATCCAAAGACAAAAAGAGAATCTTAAAAGCAGCAAGTGAAAAGTGATACATTACATACAAGGGATTCCAATAAGACTAAGAGCTTATTTGTCATCTAAAACAATCAAGGCCAAAGGCAGTAGGATGACATAATCAAAGTGCTAAAAGAAAAAAGACTATCAACCAAGTGTACCAGCAAAGGAGCTACATAGGTAATTATAAAAGACAGTATAAATGGATTTTTGTAAATCCTTTCTTTCATCTAATCAAAACACAACAGTATAAAGTAATAATTATAAATCTGTGTTGATGGGCACACAGTGTATAAAGATGCAATTTGTATGACAGTAAATAGTGCAAAGGAACAGCAAGGTTGGTGTAACATACAAAAATCAATCACTGTAATACACCATAATAATAAAACCACAACACCATCTCAATAGATGCAGACAAACTATCTGAACAAATCCAGCAACTTTCATGATAAAAGCACTGAACAAATTAGGAACAGAAGTGAACATCCTCAATCTGAAAAACAGCAGCTCTGAGAAATGCATAGTTTATATTATACTGGTACTTACTGGTGACTGTTCGAATGCTTTCTCCCTAAGATCAAAGACAAGGATGTCCTCTCTTATCACTTCTATTCAACATTTTACTTAAGGTTCTCACCAGGGCAATTAGTCAAGAAAAAGAAATAAAATATATCCAAATTGTAAAGGAAGAAGTAAATAGAAGATGATGTGATCTCGTATTGAAAATCCTAAGGAATAAATACACACACACAGACACACACACACTTAGAATGAATAAATAAGTTCAGTAAGGTTCCAGTATTCAAGATTAATTTACAAAATAAATTTTATTTCTATATACTGGCAACAAACAATTCAAAAATGAAATTAAGAAAAAAATTGAATTTACAATAGCATGAAAAAGATTAAGATATTTAAAGATAAATTTAACCAAAAAAATGTAACACACACTCTGAAAACTACAAAACACTGTCAAAAGAAATTGAAGATCTAAATAAATGAAAAGACATTCTATGCCCATGGGTCAGAAGACTTAATATTGTTAAGATAAAAATACTCCCCAAATTGATGTGCAGATTCAATGCAAGCCCTATCAAAATCTCAACTGGCTTCTTTGTAGAAAGTGACAAACTGACCTTAAAATTCATATGGAATTGCAAGGAATTCAAAACAATCTTGAAAAAATGAGGACTCATACTTTCCAATTTCAAAAGTTACTACAAAGCTACAGTAATCAAGATAGTATAGTACTGGCATAAGGATAGACATATAGATAAATAGAATCGAATTGAGTTCAAAAATAAACCTTACATTTATTGTCAACTGATTTTCAATAAGAGTGTCAAGACCACTCAATGGAGATCAAATAGTCTTTTCAACAAATTGGGCTGGAGCAACAGGCTATATACAAAAGAATGAAGTTGGATCCCTATTCACACTATGCACAAAAAATAGCTCAAAATGGATCACAGTCCTAAATGTAACAGCTAAAACTATTTGCATATCATATATCTAATAAGAACACTTATCTAGAATATATTTAAAACTCTTAAAATTTAACAAAAAGACAACCAACTTCAAAATAGATAAAGGCAATGAAAAGTATATTTAAAGAAATAGACAAAGAACCTGATTAGACATCTCTCCAAAGACAATATACAAATGGACAATAAAGCACATGAAAAGATGATTGCTCAACAACATTCATTAGGGAAATTTAAGTCAAACCTACAATGAGATACCATTTCACACCCACTAGAATGGCTATCATCAAATAGATAATAACAAAAGTTGGTGAGAATATGGAGAAATTGGGACCCTCTTACATTTCTGGAAATGTAAAACGATGCAACATCTTTGGGAAATTTTGGAAGTTCCTAGGCATATGCATAAGATATTTGAAAACATACGTCCTCACATAAGAGATATGGTATCAAGTCCATGCACACACACACAAAATATATGTATGTTAATAGAAACATTATGCATAAAAGTGAAATGACCCAAATGTCCACCAATAGATGAACGGATAAACAAACTGTGGTACGTAGATCAATACAGTAAAATATGATTTGATCATAAAACAGAATGAAGTTCTGATACATGCTACAACATGAATGATCCTCGAAAATATGCTAAGTGAAAGAAGCTAGACACAAATGCCACATATTGTATAATTTCATTTATATGATATGTCCAGAGAATAGGCAAATCCTTCTGGAATAGACTAGTGGCTGGGGGAAGGGGAAATGGGGAATGACTGCAAGAGAGTATGAGGTTTCTTTCTGGGGTGATGCAGTGCTCTAACATTAAATAGGGGTAATAGTTGCACAACTGTAAATATACTAAAAACCACTGAATTATACACTTTAAATGGGTGAAGCTTATGTTAAGTGAATTATATCACAAGAAAGCTATTTTTAAAAAACAAGGTTATAAAATGGGAATTAATAAATAAATATAATCACATATATATTAATTCTACCAATTACATGTCAATATTGGAACTTTCATAAAGATCCTATTATTACTCAGTGGGTCTGAGTCTCTAGAAGACTCTCTGGTAATGGAAGAAAACACCTATGGCAGGTAGAAGGGAATGAATGCTTCTGTCCGGGAGACAGGGGCTCTGCATCTTTCCCAGGTAGAACATGTTCCATGGCAGGGTCTTTGTCATTGATATCCTGACCACTTCCTGACGGGCTTCATGGTAACAGTCAATTTTTTAGCAAGAGATATAGTTCATGAAAAAAGCCATCTCCATTCCTCTGCAATTCTGACACAGTGACCTCCTGCCTTCCCCTCCACCACCAGAATATTTTTTGGTTGTGTGGTCCTTTAAAAATAAAAAACAAAAAAAGAGCCTCTTGCCCTAGCTGATGTGGCTTAGTGGATAGAGTGTCAGCCTGTGGACTGAAGGGCCCCAGGTTCGATTCCAGTCAAGGGCACATGCCTGTGTTGTGGGCTTGATCCCCAGTAGGAAGTGTGCAGGAGGCAGCCAATTGATGATTCTCTCACCATTGATGTTTCTATCTCTCTTTCCCTTTCCCTTCCTCTCTGAAATCAATAAAAGTAAGTGTGTGTGTGTGTGTGTGTGTGTGTGTGTGTGTGTGTGTGTGTGTGTGTGTTTTAAAAAGAGCCTCTTCCCTCATCATTCTGCAGAAATTCTGTTTCCCTTGTTACTTCCCAGATCAACACACACTACCAGCATTCCTATTCCAACCACACCCTCATGTCAGCAGCGAGTTCTGCCACTTAGTGTCCATGTGGGATTGCTGAGGCCTTAATTAAGAGAAAAGTCATTAAGAATGACATCAAAAGTGGAAAATATAACAGGTAAAATAGGGGTATAAGGGGCAGGATGTTTTGTAGGCTTCAGAGCAATAACTTTGTGGACTTCCGAGGGAAGATACAAGCCAAAAAGGTATCAAGGAAAAATTAAAAAGAAGCTTCACTTTTATTTTGTCTACTTAGTTATATATGAAGTTTCCCTCAGCACAGCCTTTTAAATCACATTGCCAGGATTAAATATAATACACTTTCATATGTATGCCTTAATTTAATTTTTTAAAGATTTTAATTGATTTTTAGAAAGAGAGGAAAGGAAAGGGAGAGACAGAAATATCAATGTGAGCAATACATCAATTGGCTGCCTCCTGAATGGCCCCTACTGGGGATTTAGCCTGCAACAGGGCATGAGCCTGGGCTGGAAATCAAACCAGCAATCTTTTGGTGCATGGGACGATGCCCAACCAACTGACCCACAGTGGCCAGGGCTGTATCCTTTAATTTTAGATTCCAACCATTGTCCTCCTAATTCCTACAAAGTAAACTAAACAGACAGGCACATGTGGACTCAGAGATTACATTTTTACCTTTTTTTTTTTTTTAGAGATTACATTTTTAGATGGGAGGATATAGAACTTACCACTCTCTTTTCCCTGAAATCAATGCCCACTGTTGTGATAAATTTGGAGTTGAATTTACCATCTGTGTACTGGTAAAGTACACTAGTCTTCCCTACTCCGGAGTCTCCCAAAGCTAAAAACTTGATGAGGTAATCATAGTCTCCATCAGACATAATGAAGAACTCTGGTTCACCTGCAAAAAACAAACATTACAAAATATTATACTCCTCCATGAATAAAGTGGCTTACTTTAATATCCAGGTCAACAAGTAAGTCTAGGTAACACCTATATGCCTAACAATTCTGTGAGGAGAGGATTAGATATTGTTCACTGCCCCCAAAGGCCTAGTAATTTGCTAGAAGAGCTGCTACTGAATAGTAATTAACTAACAGTTCAGTTTAAATTGAATACAGTACTCTTAAGACAAAAATTCCAAGTGAGAATGATAATCAAGAAGGTAATGGTTATTAAGCCTTATATGCAGATCATTTGAACAAAAATTAACAAAAGAGGGAGGGAGGGAGGGGGGGGGGGAGAGAGAGAGAGAGAGAGAGAGAGAGAGAGAGAGAATGTTACAGGAATAATAACAATTTTTAGAGCAGAAGTGGTTCTAATTCCTCCCCCAACTCTACTACTTTTTCAAAGTCTTATCCTATTCATTTTCTAAGGCCATTATAGTTCCTTCAAAGACAATGCTAAATTAGCAGGTAACATCTGGCTTGCAGCTTCATTATTATTATTATTTACTATTATTATTACATGACACATATTAAATCGGACTTTTCTGGGCTCTCACTGCTTACTTGGAAACTGAGTTCTAGATCTGAGCAGTCACTGCACAGAGACCATAATTCACAACAAAGGGCTCATTACCTCTTCTTGCCTTGATATTCTAACAAGAAATGCTACCTATTCAGCTCTTTGATGTTGACTAACACAAAAGTCCACTTTAGAGAAGAAAAATTATTTTTACCAACAAGACCTAACCATGCTTATTTTTTATCCTTTGCAATCATGATTTTTTAATTATCCTCTAAATAGATTCAAACTATTCAAAATTTCAGTCTGTCTAAAACTGTAGCCTGTCTCCCAGGAAGGCTTCTCTTTACCCTCCAATTTCTAATTCCAAGAAATCCTCCTGAAAATTAGAAAAATAATCAGCTATCCCATTACCACTGACAACCCTACTTGCCCATTCAAACATGCATATTCCCCCATCCACACACCAGATCCCCTACCTGAGATGCTGCTGATTTTCCTCTCATCGTCTCCTTTTCCCAGCCCCACATCCAGAAACTTTACCACAGTTCTCAGTATGTCCTATAGAATTATTTCCATACAATATATTTCCATGAAATGAATAAAAACTCAGGCAAGGACAGCCATGGGTTCTGAAAGTTGCCACCCCAACCCCATCCTCAGTTTGGTGACTCACTTTATGCTCAAAAATCCTAATTGCTGAGACCCAAGAGCCACTCCATGTACTTCCTCAGAGTGTCTGAGTGCAGACTAACTTCACATTCAGATACAGCTGGTCCGTCGATAAGGGCAGAGCCTCTATAAACATTCATAATACTGTTTGCACACTATAAAGAATGACATTTTACAGATGATGGCTTTCCTATGTCATAGCTTCTGTACTCACAGGTGTAGGCTACCAGTATTAATAGTATATAACAGAATTCTTCTCCAAAAGATGATCACTTGGGTACAAATAAATATTCTAGTGTATCATATTGCAGCATCTTACTCGGCTCCAAGTTACTCAGAATAAGAGCTAAGAATTTTACAGTAGGTCCAGTTAATGTTTAATCATTTGGGGGTGGGAGGGGAGTCCCTCTTAAAATGAATGAGGAAGGTGAAAGCAACTCCAAATTCTGCAATGATAGTGATGCAAGAAAACACTGTGGCTGCCTTATTTCCTCTTTACATTTAATTTGAAAAAAAAATTGGTCATTTCTATAAGTATGTTTTTATATCATTTAAGGTACAAAAGAAAATGCTGTCACCAATGGTATCACTATTCTAGAATTCTCTAAACCCACTTGAGTGGAATGTAAAGACAGATGAAACTATCTTTGTTGACCAAAAGTTAATGGTATCATGGGAGAAGAATCACACATATAAGTCTACAGATGATCTTCATGGGTTCTGTTTTCTATTCATGCTGATAGCAATACATACGTTTGTTCCTAAACCAACCCCCCATAAAGGAAGTGTTAACAAACCAAATAGTATAACTGAAGGTATAGAAATGCCACCATCAATATTCATCACAGTTTGCATTCTTCAGACTGTACCTTTAGACAATGATCTGCCTTATCCGAAAATAAATGCTCAGACCTTTCATTCTCTGGGCTTGGTTTTCTAAAGGATAAGTAGAACCCAGAAAGGTTAATTCATTTGCACAACCAGTGTCCATTCTAGCCCAAACTTTGTGTCCATCACTCACGTTTTTACAAATGCATGGTGGGCTTAAAAGCAACTAGAGATAGCCCCAGATGGTTTGGCTCAGTTGTTAGAGCGCTGGCTTGCAGACTGAAGGGTCTGTGGTTCAATTTGGTTGGGGTGCACACAATCTGTGTGTCTCTCACGTCAATGTTTCTCTCTCTGTGTCTCTCCCTCTCACTTCCACTCTCTCTAATAATCAAATGAAAAAATATTCTCGGGTGAGGATTAACAAAACAAAACAAAAAGCAGAGCTGGGTTGAATCCCTGTGTTTCTCACATACCATCTACCCACACTCAGGGACTTTAAGTTTTGTATTTCATGGTTCCATTCGATGAAAAAGAAAATAATGTGCACTATCTCAAGACATTGTCCTAAGGATTGAATGGGATACTCTTTTTTTAAAAAAATGTATTTTTATTGATTTCAGAGGGGAAGGGAGAGGGAGAGATAGAAACATCAATGATGAGAGAGAATCATTGATCGGCCGTCTCCTACATGCCCCTTACTGGGGATCGAACCTGCAACCCGGGCATGTGCCCTGACAGGAATTGAACGGTGACCTCCTGGTTCAGAGGTCAACGCTAAACCACTGAGCCACGCCGGCCAGGGTAAATGGGATACTCTTTGTGGAGTGCCCAGCACAATGCTTGGCATATCCTGGGTACTCAGTAAATGTTAGTTTATTCCTTTCTTCCCATTATGGACAGAGCAGACTGACTCTGAAGACCTAGAACAATTTCTGAAATTGCCACTGGGAAGCTCAAAACATATATTTAGTACTACTTTTCATTGTTTTTATTTTATTCTTAGAGAAAGAAAGAATTCAAGAAACCATAACCTGGAATCGAACCAGCAACTTTTCAGTACATAGGATGACGCTCGACCAACTGAGGCACACTGACCAGGGCTCAAAATATATATGTATAGCACAAACGATTGCTGACTGGCTCACAATAGTTTGCTGAGCCGACAAGGATCACTTTCAAACTACTTCTTTTTTGGCAGGTTCAAATGATTTTCAATTCATTTTAAATAGATATGTTAATTTCAAAAGTTATGACCAGCTTAAAAGCAGAGTCAGATTTGTATGAAAAACAGCAATCTGTTCTAACAAACTCAAACTTGTTCAAAAAAATTTGAATGGTTCATACTAGTTCAGAGTGAAAGAGTTGAGTAAAAGAGGTTCTACCTAGAAAACCATCTCTGACTGATCTAAAACCACCCTGGCTAAAACCAGACATTTAATCAAAATTATTTGGGTATGGGTTTTGTTTGTTTGTTTTGTTTTTTGATTAATTGTCACTCAAGGGTATTTTTCCATCGATTTTTTTTTAAGAGAGAGTAGAAGGGGAAAAGAGAGAGAAACATCGATGTGTCTCTCTCACATTGATTGGTTGCCTCTCGCACATACACAGACCAGGGCCAGGATCAAACCTGCAAGCCAGGTACATGCCCTTTACCAGGAATCAAACCAGCAACCGAGGCTCTAACCACAGAGCCACATCAGCCAGGGCTATTTGGGTCTGTGTGTTTTTTCCTATGTATATTTTTTACTGTTGATAGCATGTCTCCCATTTACCCCCTACCCCCTTCACTTCCCTCCTCCCAGCCTCTACCCACCTCCCCCAGGTCTTCACCACCCTATTGCTCATGTCCATGCGCTATGCATATAGGTATACAAGTTCTTCGGTTTATCTCTTCTTGTCCACCCCCTCCCACATCAAAGTATGTCAGTCTGCTCCATGTCTCCATGCTTCAGGTCTTATTTTATTGGTCAATTCATTTTGCTCATTAGATTCCACAAATAAGTGAAATCATGTGACCTTTGTCTTTCTCAATTTGGCTTATTTCACTTAGCATAATATTCTCTAGGCCCATCCAGACTGTCCCAAAGTGGGTCTGGTTTTAATAGCTCAACTTGCTTCAGACTGCTTTTAGCTAGCTCTAAGTTCACTTCTGGAAAAGCAGGTTCTGACTGGCTCTCAGAAGGTTTGATTGATTCAGAATATATTTTACTGAAGCAAGCTAGTGCTGACCAATTAAATCTATCTCTAGCTGGGTCATACTTGCTCTAATTTTATCAAACTGCTTGTAAATAGTTCAAGTCATCTATAAAATGGTTTTTACTGGCCTACACTGATAAAAACTGGTTTAAAACAGTCCACATTGACAGAACACATGTTCAAATGGTTCAAGACTAAAAATATAACATAATAATCAGGAGCACCAAAAACAATGATTTGTTGCTCTAAACTTACACTGAACCAACAAACTTAAATTTTTACTTATAATTACCCTAATTGTAATTAGTCTGTTCCTCACAACTTATCTCCACCACAGTATAGTTTCTTTCTACACTTGAACAGCTTGTACAGTAAACAGTTTGGGAGAAAGGAGTACTGGCAGAGAAGAACCCTCAATAAACAATTAGGAAAGATGAATAAACAATGGGGGGAAGAGTGATGAGTAACAAAGGCTTCTTTGGTTGAGAAGCACCTCCCGTTTATCTCAGGGACCTGGCAAAAACACCTCAACCCATGATCAGACAATAAAATAAAGAGTTCAGCCCTGGCCAGTGTGGCTCAGTTGGTTGAGCTTCGTCCCAAACCACACAGCCCTGGAGACAGCCCAGCTGGATTCTCAGTCCAGGCACATGCCTGGGTTGCCCGGGTTTCAGGCTCGATACCCAGTAAGGGGCGTGCACGAGCAGCCCATCATTGTTTCTGTCTTATCAATGTTTTTCTCTCTCCCTCGTCTTTCCTCTCTCTCTCTCTCTCAAATCAATTTTCAAACATATTACAAATATATAAGCAAATAATAAAGAGTTCAGTTGGGGAAGCTTAGCAAATTAGGGGGCTATGTAGTATTTGTCCTAAACTGGCCACAGAGACCAAGCTGATCTGGGTTAACAGAGACCAGAAGTCTAAAGAGTAAGGAAGCAGCAAGGAAATAAAAGGAGTCAGGGGGCAGGCATGTCTTTGAAGTGAGAACGAGGATTTTTCAGGGTTTCAGCAGGGTATTGATGGTGACAGGCTCCTTATTTGAACTTGTGGTCCAGAGAGTCAAAGCCTGGAATTAATGGAACTATTTCATCTTTCAGCAGAAAATAATCCTAATCCATAGCAAATGACAACCCCAAACCCAACCTGCAGGCCCACGTGTGGTTGTCTCACCACAGCTGATCACCACTAAATGTCTCTTAATTTTGTTACTCAGATCTCAAGTAGTGTTACTGGGGCCTGTTTTCCAAGGGACAAAGAAGAGAAAAGAAAAAACTCCATTCAATAATATAAATTATTTTTTAAGTCAGTAATTAAGAACAGAGAGGAAAACAGTAAAAACACAGTGCAGAATTTGACAGTTGGGGCACCCAAACATTATTTTGTGCATAGCATTTTCAGTAAGTAGTCCAGCCTGTGGATGCTTGGGAAGCCAATCATCAAGGCCTCCCAATTGCATTGCTCTTGCTAAAAATGGGTCAGAAGCCTAAGTCAGATGTCCATGTGCCTAGAACCAATTCCAGCATGTAATAATTACAAGAGTTTCATCAAAAGGTTGGTGAAGCTTGGGGGGCTCAACAAGGGTGAGCCACATGTGTAATGTACCTGTTGGAAACGGCTAAATGGCACTTCCCCCAAACCTGAATAGGATTGTCTGCTGCCAGACAGCTCAGGGCATTTTATTGCCTCCTGTTGGCCAAACACCTGAACAGCTGTAGGCTATTCCCCAAACTGACAATGCTTCTGTAACCTTACCCTTTGAAGTATATTATCTCCACCTTGTCTTAGGACAGATTGTGTTGAATAAAAAAGCATGGGTCCTTGGTCAAGGGAGAGTCTTTAGTTCCTTAAGCTGGAGATCCTCTGACCCTCAATGCCTTTCAAAATTATCTTTCATCTCTGGACTCTTTAATCATCTAAGCACAGCCCCTTTCTCCAGAATGCTGAACCCTTTGTAAGGCTGGGAAAAGAACCCCAGCATTATGGCACCCGAACAGGGACTACTTGAACCCCTGAAGTACCAACTTCAATGGCAAGCTTCTGGAGAAAGAAGGAATCGCCTGAGCGGATGGTAAAATTCACTGTGTGTAGAGACCATGTCAGCTTCGGAACCCCACGGATCCCTAAGTGCGTGAGTGATTAAGTCAGATTATAATGGGGAAAAATTTGGTCAATAGGCAAAATTATAAAGAAATTGGAATATTTAAAGGTACTTTTTTAAATCAGGCTGAAAAAAGAGTGCCGTGGTCATCTTTCATGTGGTCTCTTGTCCAAAATTAAAACCTTAATTTGTATTTGGAATCTAAAATCTGTAATAAGAAGTAAAACCCTGCTGCTGAAACCACCTCTTGTGCGGAGAAATTCAAAGGTGGCAGGAGAGGGCAGAGCTATCCGCTCTCCCACAATGAGATTACTTAAAGTTTTGTTTAAAAATTACCGAAGAACATCTTATGATAACCAAAGTTTGGCAAAAATAAGCTTACATGCTAGTTATTACTTTGGAAAGCGAAAAAGGAAAAAATTTAAGATCTGTCTTTATCTATTAAGCATGAAAAGATACACAGCCAGATCTGATACTGACTCTTTCCCCCAAAGCAAGCAGGATGTGGGGGAAGGGAGAAACACGTGGCAACCCAATATGGATGCCCACTCTCCCAGTATGCTAATTTAAAGTCTCCTTTCTCACCATAAAAATTTAGAAATGCGCCTGGAATTTCTGTACTTGTGGGGAGAGAAGCTAGCTTGAAACAAATGCACGCAACTGTCCAATTTTTGAACATATGAGATAGGTTTTAAGCTGAACTTGACTCTGCAAAAGCTACAGAAATGAAAAACCCAGAACTGGATTTTTTCCCTAAGAAAAATGGCAAATTTTACCCAGGAGAAGACACAGGTAATTCCAGCAGCTAGACTGGCATTTCCATAATAAAGAGTAGTTTTTAAAATGCTAATGAAGCGTGTTAAAAAGTTAACTTTTAAGGCCTTCAAGAAAATCAGTAAATTATCTGTGTTACAAAAATTTGCCAAAGAAAATGCTTTAAAATAATTATAATTGACTCTAGAATCTCAAAGAAATTGTTGAAATATAGATAAATAATGTATTAATTATAAAGATCTAAGTAGCCCAGGTAAAGACTGGCTATACCCTTTGTTAATGGAGGAAGGGGTAGTAGCTCTTCCCTCAGCAGACAGGTAAGCCAGTTTCCCGCCAGTAGTTTTCCTGCAGCCGCAAACTCTTTAAAAAATGTGGCTTGTTTGAAACCAGGCTTTCCCCTGAAACTTCTCACGACAAGGAATGTGGTAATTTGCATTTCAATGGCTACAAACTTCCTCCAAAGTCATTTGGCAGCTTAAATTTTTAGAAGTTTGCTTAATTATATAAATAAAAAAATTAAATGTTTAGATATTTTGAAGTGAAAAAATGCTAAAATATTAATCTAAATTTGCCTCATGAAAAATCTAGAGGACAGAATTGAATCTATTAATTGATTATGTCTTGCATTTTTGAAATTTGTTCTTAAAAATATAAAAGTAATACTAATCTAGAAATGCTAAATATTTGACCTGCCAGCTCTAAAAGTTCAAGATTCAAATTAAATTGGGAGAAATTATATAGGTGTGGTAATTAAATGCCTGAAGTATAGAAATTTATTTTTGAGAAAATAAAATATTGTGTTTTTCCTAAAATAATTAGGAATTCAAAATATGTTAATATTGGTCTAATTAAAAAAGGATTAATTCTGTGATCCCAATAGAAATTTTTAATATAAAGAACAGTTTAAACTTAATTGATATCTTAAGATAATTATAAAAAGTATTATAATCTTTAAATCATATATATATATATATGATGGTTTTTCCACGTTAAAATTTCAAGGCTCTAACCGAGAGATTCTTGGAAAACTCCAAGGGTCCAGAGTGATTCAAAGAATTTGTTCTCTCTTATTAAAGGAAATATTTTGAATTTAACTGATCTAATATACTTGAAATTGTGTGGAAAGTTTTATCAAATAAAAATTAATAACTATATTTTACTTATAAATGTTATAAAGGTTTTGGCCTCTAAGAAGGGCAAAATAAGTAACTAAATATTTCTTAAAAACCAACAGAGGAAATTTCCCAGCCTCCATGGGCCAACCACTTCACCTACATTCATACAACAATGCTCATCACAGCCTTAGAGGCAGATGGTAAATACTATACACACTTCTCCCTTCTGAAGGATCTTGGTGCCATTCTGTCACAGATGGCACCATGAGGCGATGAGTAACTGGGTCTTGGGCAGTCTATCCACATGTTAGCATGGGCTCAACTCCAACATATTGTTGAAAGACAGAGAAAATTGGAGGTTTATTAATTTTAATGTGCATCTACTTTCTTATTTTAACTTTTAAAAATTGGGGTGCATCTTACATTTCACAGTCTTACAACTCATGATACCTTGCAGTTGCTATTAAATCAGGGGAGATACAGCTATGTGAAAATCTTTGATTCATGTCCTCTAACAAGATCAAGAATATACCGTCAACATTTTAGGTATGAAGAAGCACAACAGTAAACCTACCTCAGATGGCCGTTGTGAGGTTTGAATTAGCGTATACATATAAAGTACCTGGCACATAGTAGGTCCTGTGTAACTGCTATTACATAGTATTAGCTGCTATTAACTGCTATTATTAGTATTAACTGCTATTAGCATCATCATATAGCAATCTAGCTTCCAAAGAACAATATGCAGACAATAGTCCTTTCCTAGAACTGTCAAAAAAGAACTGAGTCCTTAAACTAAAATTTAATAAGATAAAAAATAAGGATCTGTGAAGAACTTGAACCTGAGGTCATTTCTTTAAACTCTGTAAATACCTTGAAGAAGTAGCATGTAAATACCACAAGGAAATGTCTCCTAAAAAGTTGAGAATGCTCCAATTTAGGAGATGCAAAAGACTTTCTTATTCAGCTCACTTCTGTCTCTCCTCCTTATACAAATATTTTTTCAAAGTGCTCTCCACCCTCACTCTCATCAGATTAACAATAGGAAGCAAGGAACACCCACTTCCTCAACATGTACTAAGTGGTGATAATTGCCTTGTGAGAGAAAGTCAATGATCTTCTTCCTTATTTAAAAAATAAAACATGCTTAATTGGTTTTTCGGGGAATAAGTTAGAAGAGAGTGGTAAAGATCTATTTTTTGCTCTCGCTTTCACACACACACACACACACACACACACACACACACACACACACACCATAGCCCAAATTCTCCATGAAGCTTCCTATTAAACTCAATAATAGACTCCAACCTTTATATCTCCTATCAAGGCAGAATAATTTCAAAACTCTTCCCGATAGCTCAGCCATTTCTTAAAAGCCAAAATTTCCCTCTATTGCCCATGGGATGGGATAATATTAACTGAACTGAGCAAATACCATAGGCCATAGACAGTACTAAACATTCATGCTTTTACTTTATCTGCTTATCCTTAAAGGGAACTTAATGTCTGTACAACACTTACACTGTAAGAGTGGTGTTTTCTTAATGTGATGACAAGTAGGGTGGGTTCAAATCCTGACTCTTTGTGTAATGTGGTCCAAGTTCTTCAAACTAAACCTCCATTCTTTCAACTGTAAAAATAGAGATAGTATTACTAACCTCATTGGGTTATTTTAAGAATTAAGTAACATAAACCACAGAAAGTTTTTAGACATTGCTTGGTTTATGTTAATCATTCAATAATTGAAACTTGTCTTTAGCTTATGAGGTCTCTATCCATCACAAAAGCTACCTTAGCATTCCAATCTAACAATGAATTTTATCTGTGTGATTCTGGGCTATTTCAGACCTGGAATTCATCAGCTGAATGCTCTACTTTTCAGAATAGGAAACTGAGGTCCAGAGAAGGCCAGTGAATGGTCTAAAGTCAACCAGCTGGTTAGATAATGGGGCTGAGCTAGATCCTATGTCTTCTAAATTCCAATTCTATATTATTTTCTAATACACCAAGATTTTAATTTTATTTGTTTCCCCTCCTTCAGAGCCAAGAACCTCAATTATAGTTGCTTTGATTAAGGAATCGAAACTTTTCTGAAGAGATGTTTTACTGGAAAATATTTTCAATTTGTGAGAATGGTTATAAAATATTACAATGTCCCTACATAGTTCATGGACTTCAATTGTCCTCGCCTGATTTCTGTGTAGAAACAGGCACATGTGAATATAACTATTAGTTTTCAAATAATAGCACATAACAGCATTTTTGAGAACTATATTGCCATATATTCTTTCAAACATTTTAATGTCCCCTTATCCAGGGGTGCAGTTAGAGAAAAAGTTTCACATACCAATGACCTGCACAGAACTATAATATCTATCAGTGTTTTTTTAACTTTAATATTAAGAAGCAGTAGGCTTTTCTTGGTTTCTTTCTTTTTAAAAAAACTATATTTTATTGATTTTATACAGAGAGGAAGGGAGAGGGATAGAGAGTTAGAAACATCAATGTGAGAGATACATCCGTCAGCTGCCTACTGCACATACCCTACTAGAGATGTGCCTGCAACCAAGGTACATGCCCTTGACCGGAATCGAACCTGGGACCCTTCAGTCCACCGGCGCTCTATCCACTGAGCCAGACCAGTTAGGGCTTTCTTGGTTTCATATGGCACCATTGTTGACCCATACCTGGCATTCTGGAGGACATATATAATAGAGATAGTAGAAAGGGTGGAGATAAGTCATACAGAGTAGGGCAGGTCAAAAGAGGCATTCTATAACGTACCAACATATCAGTAGAGGCAATTGTGTTTACCATTGCAATTCCTATACCCTGACGTGAAACACATCTACTTTCACTACAAACACAAGATGGATGCTGTCCCATAGTGGGGCTGTTCTTTCTTCCATAAGAGGAGACAGCAATTGGAATCCAGCTCTTCTTTGTCTCCTTATTGAAAGTTGAGTTTGCGTTATTAAATTCAGAATATTCTATTGTAACTGCAGTAGACCGTCACTTACAACCTATGACTCATAAAGGCACTCCTATCATACAGAGTTTTGCAGTAATATCATAGGTCTATCCTTAACAGAGAAAGGAGATGTTCATGGATAAAAGCCGACAGGACCTAAGTTTGCATACCTTTTAGCCTAATATTTACAAATGTACCTGTGACATAGGAATATTCCACTTCCCCATTTAAATAAAGTGAAAAGACTAAGTTCTAGTAGTTGGTGATATTCCAACATCGCAAGTTATTCAGAGAACAAATAAATTACCTGTAAATACTGTTGAATTAAATGTACATTTCCAAATATACCCTCATTTGCAAAAGCTTCCTCCAGACATTTGCAAATTCTTCATAAGTATTAAAGAGAAAAGACCAGGATAAAGAAAAAAATCAGCATTCTCAACCCTGAGTTGACCTGCTATTTCTGAAATGTTACCATCACTTCAGTAGGTGACCAACATAACCCAAGAAACAAATAATACAAGCAACTGTACATTAGGAAATAAGAGGCACTGGAATAATGCTTGAAAATATTCTTCTGGATGACCACTGTCAAAGACTCAAATGAGATGTTGGATCTTTTAAAAAAAATTTATGGAGACCATTAATTCATTTACTCAAAAGATGTTATTTGCTGCCCAAGCCTCTTCTACAATCGGAATATGATTGTTTATAAGAATTTATGGAAAGTAAACTTAACAAAACATTGAGTGTTATATTACTTACAGTTTGTGACAAATACCTCCTGTTTTACAGACATAGGTAACAGGAAAAAGGGCACACTATAGAACATGCCATTTGCAAAATACAGGCAATACAGTAGCAAAAGGCGTGGCAGTTTGTTTTGCTGAGTAATACCTCAAATAATGTGGAGGCACCCCCATAATGAACACAACCATGTCCCTGCAATGGAATGTCCAACCCATGGCCAAATGTGCCTCCAATGACACCATGAACCAGCGATGTCTGTAAGAATTCAACAGAAGTATAAAGTCAATAAAGTCTACTCCCACTCAGTAATCACAATGGATTAAGGCTGCAACACTGATCATATGGCTTAAGCCTGGGTTTTTTCCACTATAGCTTAAAAACTCAGAGAATAAACTAAAAATATTTTCCAAAAGTGGAAAAGGAGGAGTGACTGGTTAGCAGGGGGAATTCTGGTATTAACAAGTTCTGAAGAGGTCAAGTGATGAGGTGGAGGCTATGTCAGAGTGCCACCAAACTCCCGGGCCTGAGACTCAAAGGCGGAACTATTGGGAGTGACAGGGCTGCTCGCACATCCAAGACTGTGGCGACAAGTAGCACTCAAAGGACTTGCTATTAGTACATTTCAACGTTGAAAAACACAGAACACCTTTCCAGTTTTGACCTAGAAATGGAATCTGCCAAGCCTTGTCCTCCTAGAACACGGGACGTGCGTGAGAAGAACTTTGACCAACACAGCCTGGCTCCAACTTGCATCTCAGCTACCTCAAGCTTTTCATGTGCTGCAATTCTGGAAATGTGTCCACCTGCCCAGGAAACATACCAAATCAAAAAGCAAACCACTTCACTCTGTGAGGGAGCCACGAGGCCTCTTTCAGGCCAAGAAAAATATTTGGATGAAAAAAAATCATGAATAAGAAGCAGCAAGAACTGTTGAGGATGACTATCCAAATAATAAAAATAATTAAAGAACTATCCCTGAGTTGTAGTAACTGGGGAAGAGAGGGATCCTTTATCACTGCCTTTTTTAAAATATGAGAATATGAGTTGACAAGAGAAAAATTCTGAGATGTTCTACATTAAATTACAGCAGGCTAGAGAGTGAGAGAAAGAGGCAAGAGTAATTAGCCCTGCCTAATGTGGCTCAGCAGTTAGCATGTCAGCCGACGCACCAAGTGGTCACAGGTTCAATTTCTAGTCAAGGGCATGTACCTGGGTTGTGGGTTCGCTCACCTAATGGACAAGGTCTAATCAGATATACTTCCTATTGATTCTCAAGAACTCTTTCCTTGTTCCCACTGTTCAGTACGCAGAAAGTTAGACTGTTTGCATGTCTATCAGCAGCTCTTACAGAATGGGTTTACTTATGCAAACCCATGTGCCTCGGGTTTACTTATGCAAAAGGACTGAGGACCTATAATGTACTTGCAGCCATCCGGCCAATTTCTAAATTAGCCTGTTGGATCACAGTGCCCTTTTTTGTTATTGTTGCTGATTGCTAATTTTCTTGCATTTTGTGCAGTAAATGTGACCTCCAGAATATCCAATTTTGTGAGTTAAGTTTAGTGAATGTCCCATGATTGTTATTGTTTTTTATTGGAATAAAAACTCTTATAGTCAAAGCAGTTACATATGTGATTTAGACACCTCCAAATTATGCCGCTTTGCTAAGTTATTCTGCTTTTAGTGCATATGTTACTTGAAATTCTTATAAATGGGTCATTAATTGAAAAGGCTTAATTTGCACTAGCCTTTCCTCTTTTTCTTTCCTTTTTAAAAAATTCAGAGTGGATTCACGTGTCCATTCTTGTGAAAATATTTAAGAAAGTGTTATTTCATTTACACTCACTAAATGACAGCAAGGTTCTGACACACCTGTTCAGCCCATGTTTGTTTTCATACTATTAGGATAGTCAACTGAGCAATAAGGAATGAACACAATATGTTGCATCATAACATTTTATTATGGATCACTGTAGAGATGATTTTATGTTTGGGGAGCTTCTTGTTTGGCTTCTGTAACTATGAGAGCTACCCTAAGTCCATAGCAAATCAATGTCTTCATAGCCAGTTGGACGTTACTGCGTAGGGTCTCAGAGACCTACATAATCCATTGCAGCAAATCCTACTGCCTCACAAAACTGCTCTGGTCCAGCTGATTGCACACATTCTACAGCAAGTTTCTTTAAGTGAAATCTTACATGGCACTCCAACATACAAAATAAATGAAAGTAAAACCATCCTGATGAAAGGAATGGTTAAGACCCCCACTGCCCCACCTCCAAGATCTGTGGGCCCAACAAAGACCTAACAAGAACTCCATTGTATGCATTTGGAAAACCAATACAGAAAGCTCTATGTTCAACCTGGCTCTGAATCAGGTCATTTGCCTTCAACTTTGTACCCAAACACTTCCTGTCTACCTAAACACCTTAGATTGACAACTCATTTACAAGGTTCCAGGCTTTTTTATTCAGCAATTCCTAAAGATGCCACCTCTCAGATCTCCCACACTTACCACAACCTTAGGACTCTTACTATCTGGGAGGGAAATCTGAAATGTGTTGGGTGTTCCTGGTGAGAATTCCAAGAAGGGCAACCTGGAGTTTGGAAGAAGTCTATAGGAAAGAATCTTGGGGACAATGATCATTGGACACTCATGGGGAAGGAAGAGCTGGGGTCTAGGGCTGAATAGCCCTGGGAAGCTGTAGACCAAACTGGATGGAAGTGAACCAAGAGGCAGCATCACCCCTTAGGACAGGAAACTAGCATCCTTGAAAAAGTGAACTGTTGAAAAGATATTTATAACCAGCAAAGTTGGTTATCTTTTCCTGTATCTAAATGGACACACTGAGGCCATTAGAAAATATATCCAGCTAAGCTGGCATGGCCCCGTAGTTGAGTGTGGACCTATGAACCGGAGGTCCTGGTTTGATTCCTGGTCAGGGCGCATGCCCAGGTTGTAGGCTCGATCCCCAGTAGGGGGCATGCAGGAGGCAGCCAATCAATGATTCTCATCATTGATGTTTCTCTCTCCCTCCCTCTTCCTTCCTCTCTGAAATCAATTAAAAAATATTTTTAAAAAAGAAAAGATATCCAGATTAGTCTTGATGGACTCAAGAACCTATACTTAGGTGGAACCCTCAAGAGTCAAGACATTCTTTGAAGAACATAGCAAACTTAGAATAATTGAGAATACATTATTTTTTGCTATGTCAGAAACCACTTTATGCTAAATTAAAGCATAGACTATTACAGAGAGGCACAAAATTTTTTTTAATACCAATGATAGAAAAACAAAATTATCTCCACTAACTTAATCTTTTTCTATGAATTCAGAAGAAATTGCTATTATTGTATTTTATCCACAGAACCCCTTGTACCAGCTTATGACTATGTCATGAGCAATGTTTTACAGGCATACTTTGTAGATATTGTGAGTTTGGTTCAAGAATCACTATAAAGTGAATATTGCAATAAAGTGAGTCACACAATTTTTTTGGTTTCCCAGTATCTATAAAAGTTATATTTACACTATATTATGGTCTACTTAGTGTGCAAATATAGTCTATAAAAATGTACATACCTTAATTAAAAATATCTTATTATTTAACAAATAATGCTAATTATCACCTGAACCTGCTGGAAAAATGATGCCAATAGATTTGCTTGACACAAGTTGTCACAAACCTTCAAT
This sequence comes from Corynorhinus townsendii, assembly GCA_026230045.1. Classification (NCBI taxonomy): domain Eukaryota; kingdom Metazoa; phylum Chordata; class Mammalia; order Chiroptera; family Vespertilionidae; genus Corynorhinus; species Corynorhinus townsendii. The sequence goes on from JAPDVU010000001.1 coordinate 180,770,385, forward strand.
TTGGAAAAAAAATGCAAATTTGTGAAGTGAAACAAAGTGAAGCTCAACAAAATGAGGTATGCTTGTATATAAAAGCTTTGCTATTTAAAACTCCTAGAAAGTTACAGGAAAGAAGAAAAGGAAGGGCACAGGGAAGATGGGAACAGAACAACCCTTTGTGTTGCCTATCAGAGCAGATAGCCTTATGTAAAGGTGGCATAGAACCACTTCCAGGATTCCAGGGGTTAAGTATAAATGGAGGTGCCAGAGAGGTGGCCCAAGTTACATCAAAGTCAAATACAACAAATTAAGGAGAAGTTCAAGAAGGAGAGAGATGGCTTATGGGTTTGGAGGACAATGTTCCAGGAAATCAGGAGGACAGCTTGCCATACAGACTGGAGAGACCACTTACTTAGCTCAGCAGAAATAGTAACTAGAGAAGGCCCAAGTAGTGGTCACTTCATCAAAAGTCAAAGAGATTCTCTTACCTTTGATAAAAACTAACTGGAATTTAAGAAAACTTAACTGGTGGGGAGTATCTATGGGAGGAGCCAGGGCTTATGGAAGTTCTCCGATGCTATGTAATTGTGAGAACCCTACAGGAAGAACGCTGTTTACAAGAAAGCTCTCTGGTGCTAACTTCGCCTTCCCTTAACTTCCTTTTCCTTTATAGAAGCACTCCTTCATCTTGGCACACAAAGGGTGCACATGGCTTGCCATGTCTGCAGGCACTGGGTTTCAACCCTTTCTTTTTCCAGAATAAATCGTTTGGGTAACAAAACACCTAGTTGATATTATTTTTCAGTTGACATCTAAGTCAGGACAATTTATTCCATCCACTTGCTCTCCCCTAGCCTTAGCCCAGTGGTCGGCAAACTGCGGCTCGCGAGCCACATGCGGCTCGCGAGCCGCAGTTTGCCGCTCTGTTGACTAAGAGTTTGCCGACCACTGGATAGGGGCTTAATCACAAGGAACAACAGCCTGGAATTATTGGAATCAAGAGTCTAGGTCAATGGTCGGCAAACTCATGACCCACAGGTTGGGAACGCTGCTGTAGAGCCTAAGACCATTGGAAAACACAGATATTTAAATTACGATTCGTAACAGTAGCAAAATTACAGTTATGAAGTAGCAACGAAAATAATTTTATGGTTGGGTTTTATGGTTTTAATACAGTTACAACATGAGTAACTGTATTAAAGGGTCGCGGCATTAGAAAGGTTGAGAACCACTGGGCTAAAGAAACTTCATTATAAATTTACTAACACAAAATAAAGATTATGTGTTCACAGAAAAAGGATGAATCAGCAAGAGAAGGAGCCAAGAGATAAAGAAAGTTATAGACAAGAGGAGCATAAAGTACAGGAAAGGAACACCATGAGATGTGAATATCCACGAGTTTATAAGACACAACTTTGGGGATTTTGTTTTAGTGTTGGAAGGAAATTAAAGAAGCATGATATTAGAGAATTTTTAATGAGGATGAAATGAGATTCTATATACGAGAGAGGTGACTGCAAAGTGATGGAAAAGGTTTTATAAGACACCAAAAAAAAAAATCTATCGCATAATTCTACAATCATGGCTTAGGAAGTTCACTTTTTAAAGTATAAAGTTAATCTCCACATACCAACACACTTAATTGCTAAGGTTTATAAGTTTAGTGTTTTGATCCCAGGAATTATCTTTCCATTTAAAAAAAAAATGATATTATCCGTGCTCGCTTCGGCAGCACATATACTAAAATTGGAACGATACAGAGAAGATTAGCATGGCCCCTGCGCAAGGATGACACGCAAATACGTGAAGCGTTCCATATTTTTCTGAGAAACGTCGATCAGAACATCATACCTCAGGTAAGGTAGGGGAGGGTGGGGGTAAGGTGGAGAGATCAACCAAGGGACTTGTATGCATGCATATGAACCTAATCAATGGACACAGACAACAAGGGGGTGGGGCATAAGTGGGGAGTGGGGGGTTATGGGGGAATAAGGACACATATGTAAAAAATATTTTAAAAATTAATTAAAAATTATAAAATACTAAATCTAATCAATACTAGTGGTCACCATAACCTTAAGAGAAATTGTTTCATGTGACAAAAATTTTTAAATGAAACTCTCTGTAGCCTGAAAATTATTTTGGAAGGAAACAAAGAGAAGTTTCCTTCAAAAGTCATAAGGATTGTAATTGAAAGTCAATATATTTGGCCTCTTGAACTAAAGTAAGTAATTTGTGTTTTTGCCTCCCTGACCAAGTTTATATAAAGCTACAAAAAGAAATTGACAGCCAGTTTTAAATGGAATTGCCAGGGCCTAGAGCAAAGAATATCCTTACATGATATTATTCTACAATGTCATTATAATTTTAGGTATTTTACAACAGCATATTGTACAATTATCCCAAACAAACTTACAAACTAATTCTTTGAATGGTTGGCAGCAATTAAAAAAAAAAAAAAGGACATGAAAGGATTTAATCCCTTTCAGAAGGAATTAAGGCACTGGAAAGGCACTTGAGCATCCTATATTGGCCCCTCTTGCCTTTTGTACCAAGAGGAACCCTCTTCTCACAATCCAATTTCCCTCAGCTGTTGCCTGAGCTTTCTGTTCATGCTGAGCTTGAAGCCTCGTAGGGGCTGGTACCATGGATCTGTCTCACACCCAATTGTGTGAGCTGGGCCCTCACTGGAGAAGAAACCCGAGTTCCCCGAGATATGTGATCAGCACCGGGACCCCGTCAGCAGGCCAGGGGTTCCCAAGGCAGGTGCTGGGTGTGGAGGCTACAGGGGCATAGGCTACCAAGGAGACAGAACTGAACCTCACACCACCCTGCTTGGCCCCGGAGGATGGCTGGTTAGCCAAAGACAGGTAAGATTCCTCAAGGAAGGAACAACCTAAGACAGGCACAGTCGCAGAGGGGCCATCAGGAGAGAACTTGGGGGGCAACAGAAGTGGGGCACAGACCCTCACCCCCCCAACATTGCAGGGGCTTGAACCCTCACCCCTTCTGAAGGAGGTCTCCTGCCCCCATGGCTGCTTCGCGCTTCCCACACCCAGCTCAGATCGGGACCCAGGCAACAGAAAGAGACTTGGCCCAGCTCACATCGAGATACAGGTGACAGACAAGAGACTTGGCCCAGCTCAGATCGGGACCCAGGTAACAGACAAGAGACTTGGCTGACAGCAGCTGCCCTATATCTAAATTCAGCCTAGCATCAGGAATGCTCAGGGCCTACTCAAGATTGCAAATAATCCTTCCCACTAATATTTACAGGGTAAACTAAGATTGTTGGTAGAGTATTAAATTTGACAGTAAAATAGTAATCAAGTTTTCAGATTAATTTAAATAGGCTAATTGAAATAAGTGAATATTCAAGTAAATTTAATTGTACTGGACAAAAAGCTATTCTTAAAGTAATAACTAAAATTTCTATTGGTAGTTCACCTCATAGTAAAATTCCTGAACATGCAATGAACCTAAAGCAGTCATATTTTTGGGCAAAAAAAAAAAAAAAAAATTTTTTTTTTAATTTGAAGTTATCAAGACTGCATTATAAAATTTACAAAAACCTCCATTAATCAAAAAAAGGGGGGGTAATAGGGTAATATCATGTAAGAAAAAATATCCTATAAGTAAATTACATCTAGAAAATTTTTACTTTACAAAATTAATTTTCATTTGTAATGCTAACAGCAAGACGGCCATGAAAAACACACATGGCGTCTAAATAAGACAAAGGAAAATAGTTTGGGCAAAAATAAAAAGGATCCCAAATCAATTATATAGAAAAGATTCCTTTATTAACTTGTGGTCGAGAATATGTTTGTATATTTTCAGAAAACAATTCCAAGACCATGTGGATTCCTGCAACAGAGAGAAATTGACAGGTCTGCTCCAACCACGAAGACAAGAGGAAAAACAGTCCAGAGATGGAAGACGCTGACAACGCCTTGCCACACGAGCAGTGAGCAGCTGTGTACCGCTGCAGGTTGCCTAGGACCAAACCAGAGAGGGTTGGACCTGCATTGCCACCATGTGCCCACCATCCACATATCATTGCTGACATGTACACATAAGGAACTGTTAGACATTGAAACAGGGACTCAAACATTTTTTGTTGTTGTTATTATATGTTTATTTCTAGTCTGCAGAGGCAAAAATTTTTAAAGGAAAGAAATGGTGGGAAAAAGATACAGAGGCAAAGAAGCACTGAATAGACTGTCCAACTACATCAGGAAGACAGGGGAGGTTGGGCGAGGGGGGCTTTAAGAGACCAACCGAAGGACTTGTACGCATGCATATAAGCATAACCAATGGATACAAGACACTGGGGGGGGGGGGGCCAGGTGAAGCATGTACTGGGGGGTACGGGAGGCCGGGGGGAGGTCAATGGGGGGAAAAAAAGGAGACATATGTACTACTATTTGTAATACTTAAAACAATAAAAAAAATGATATTATCAATGTGTATCCTTTTTAAGTTAAACTTGCCCATATGTATTTGTACATCACATAAAATCTCAATTGGCATATAGCCATCAAGCAATGAAAATAAACTAAAACTTCTAACAATAAACCCCAATAATGTTAATCAATTTTCCCAGCAATGAGGAATCACCTTAAAAAATTCATACATAAATATCCAAGAAAAGCTCTTACCTATTTATATGTTAGAGTCTACTGCAAAGAATATAATAGAGAAAATCATTCTGCATAGAAAGTAATTTGAGATAATCTCCATTAATTGTTGTTGCCTCTAAACAGCTGGGATACACATTCCTTTAGCTCCTCTAAAACATTTCTAAACTATGAATATTTCTGACACAGGAAGGAATAAATATTAAAGTTCTATTACTTCTAATCTAAAAGGTCTTGATCTTACGTTCTCTGGAGAAGACAGAAGCTCATAAAAGAACATGGGTACAGTTCTACTATTAGGAAATTAGTTTCACATGCATTCTAGTAGAGAACTTTTACACTTTTGTTTAGATACAAAATGTTTATGAACTCAAGAGATATAGTGTGCTTTTTCAAACCAAAATCTGAGACGTGAGGTCTGCCGGTGGGTTTTTTGTGACCCTCTCGGGAAAAGGCAGAGTTGGAAATACAGTTTAGTTGTCAAAGCATTAGAATTTCTACAGCATCTCACTGGTTTACGGGGCAAATGCACAAGAACGGGTGAAATGGGGCAGTACCAGAAAACCCATGCAGCTGGTCCTCACAACGCACTCTGTGCACAGAGGACACGTGTGATTATTTGGGTTCTCTTCACTTCTGACCACCAGGCTCAGCGCTGAGGGCCTCCTGATTCCATCGTAGAGAAAAGGGAAGGGAAGTTGTTTTCATGGAAACACCCTCACGTACTTGTGCTCCTTTCTTACAGCCTCAGTAATTAACAGAAGGATCACAAATTAAGCCAAATGCTTCTCTACCCACTCCACTGGCACCCGGAAACTCATCCTCATAAGCCACATCCAACTCTGGATATTCCTTTAACCAGTTTCTTCTCAATGTGCCTGAGTGCTTTACCTGCTTAACTTTATGGTTATTATGCTAATTCTAAGTGCTCCTCTGCCATCTTCTGAGTGTGTTTCATCTCCCCAGTAAACTTGCATGTTTCCTGAAGTCTGTCTACTTCTGTATTGCTTCGCCACCGACACTCACCAGGCTGACAGTAGGCCAGCTGTCACTCAACTGCTAATTGTGTCTACCATCTGGCTTTCTCTAACAACCTCTTCCTTCCTCTGGTTCCCTCTGTTCCCCGCTGATTTCATTCAGGAGTGACTCAAAAAGTGTCTTGGAGAACCACTGATAGCTGCTCTTTTTTGATAAATTAAATTATATTTGCATTCAATTCAGCAGTATTTAATAAGCAACTTTTACCTGCCCAGCACTGTGCTAGCAACTATGAATGGCAGTCACTCCCCTCACAAATTGGTTATTGGGATGAGAAGACAAAATGAGCTCCTTGTCAACAAAGGACAAGTCAGTCAAGATAATAAGGGAGAAAAATGTCTGGTACATCACACAGACTACCCAGCACAGGACATCAAAAGTAAATAGAGGGGCCTGGCCAGAGAACTCAGTTTGTTAGAGCATCGTCCTGACACGCCAAGGTTATGGGTTTGATCCTGGTCAGGAAACATAGAAGAATCAACCAATGAATGCATCAATAAATGGAACAACAAATCTCTTCTCTCTCTCTCTCTCTCTCTCTCTCTCTCTCTCTCTCTCTCTCTCTCTCTCTCTCCCTCCCTCTCTCTCTCTCTCTCTCTCCCTCTCTCTCTCTCTCTTTCCCCCTTTCCTGATTTTTTTTCAAGTGAAGTGGGCTAGAGGTCAGAAAACTTTCACTCTGCTTCTTACTTCCTAGCTGTGTGACCTAGGGCCAGTCACCTCACATCTCCCAGCCTGTTTCCTCCAAATGGCAATATTCCAATTACAGATTATTGGAATTAAAGGATACACTGGGTGAATGCATTTTATAAACTGTAAGCTGCTGGGTACATGTAAGATGGTGGTTTTATAAAACAAGAGGACCCTCGGTGGTCAGAAAGAGGGAACTATCTGACCAAGGCTTCAAGCAGGAACCAGGGCCTGAGCTGAGCACCTTCAAAGTCAGGAATGGTCTAGCTGGATGGGGAGGGAGAGGAAGGAGAGCATGTTTTCGCTTCAATGTGACAAGTATTGTTAACTACCGCACATGCTACAAATGTCAGGGAGAGGTCACTCTTCCCCTCAGAGAGACACAAGAGAAATGCACAGCTATAAATCACCCCTTGAGGAATGATTCTGAGGCAATGTGGCAAGCTGAAGGGGGCTGGAAGACAACCATCGGTGTGCGGCATCCTAGTGCCAGCTCTGCTACCGTGTGTGTGTGAGCCAGCATGGCTCACCACCTCCTCCTGGCCTTTTCTTCTCAAACAGGAAATAGGAGGTTTAAACTCAATGGTCTCTTCCCTACACAAACACGCTATGCTGTATGATTCTAGGTTCAAAGTCCAAACTTTAGCCACGAGAAATTTAAACAGGGTCATGGTGGCAGCTGTCCCTTGTATCCCCTCTTACTCCTAAAGCCTAGATAAGGGCAACAGCAGTGAAAATGAAACAAAGGAACCTGTGAGGCATTAATTTTCAAATAATATAATGCATTGTTGCACTGGGGAGAAGATGAAGCAAAAAAAAAAAAAAGAGAGAGAGAGAAAGAAATGCCTGAAAACCATCCCCATTCCCTATGTTCCCACATTTATCTCTGTCCTTGGGGGTGAAAGGTCCAAAAGGACTATCACTGTGAAACCATGGAAGAGGGGACACGCAAGACCCAGGGTCACAGCAGGATGTTCTTGGCTAAAGTAAATTACACGGGACGTGATGGGCAGTCCCTGCCGTTCCAATGAAATGTCATTTGCAAATATCATTCCTCTGTGGTAAGATATTTTATCTGGTAATAAGGAAGGGGGAAATGTCAGCAAAGACAATTGGATGTCACTTTGGCTCCAAAGCATTCTCTCCAGGGGGAAGCCTTTATTAAGGCATCTACTCATTCAAATCTTAGACCTTGCCCATCATTATACACCACCCAGCTGGCTACATGTTAATGAAAACACATACTGCCCAGGAGTAATATCATCTTCCTTCAGCCTCTATCTCAATCTCTCTCATTGGCTTGAAATAGCTACCATTTTACCACTGGTGTTAAGAAATGACATGCCAAAACCTTCTCTAATTACTTAATGCCTGTGGGTTTTCAGAGGAGAATTAGCTTAACTAAGCCACATCCCCCCATGTTCTTACTCTCATTTAAAACACCCCTGCTATATGTGTGTGTGTCTCCTGATGCATGCCAGCAAGAGTTTCTCCAGGAAATTGCTTCCCAACCTTCTTCATGCTATTTGTATGACAAACTGGGGCAAAAGCTCATGACTGAGGGCAACAGATCTGGGGCTCTAGCAATGCCAGACCCTGCCCATCCACCCCAAGAGAAGAGGGGTTCAATAAGTGTCTCAACACAACTTCAGGGCACAGGCACACCACAGAGGCTCTGCTCTAGGTAGATAGTGTGAAATTCCTGGGGTACGGGTATATGAATGTCCAGTAATACAAGATAATGCCAAATTGTTGTCCAATATACTTGCTTTACACTCCCAACTTCACATCTTCAACAACATTTGGTGTTTGTTGTCAGACTTCTCAAAATGGTAACATATTGTGATCTAAATTAGCATTTCTCTGATTGTCTGATTGTTAATGTGGTTGAGCATCTGTTTTTAATTTGTTGGCCATTCAGGTTCTATTTATGGAAAAGCACATTTTTATTCTTTCCCTGTTTTTCTATTGGGTTGTCTTGTCTTAGGGACATGCAGGAGGCAGTTCGTCCTACATTCCTGATGCTAGTCCTTTGTCAGTTATAGATGCAAATATCTTCTTCCTGTTTGTGGTTTGCCTTCTCACTTTTTTAATGGCTCAGTCTTCAAGTAGCCTAATCTAGCTATCTTTTCTCTGATAGTTGTTTCTGATAATATCCTATCGAAGAAATCCTTCCTTACCTACTGGTAAGGAGATAAAAATATTCTTCTACATCATTTCCTAAAGGTTCTGCCTTTTACATTTAAGTCTTTGGTCCATTGGTAATTTATTAAGGTATATGGAGGGATTCACTTTCATTGTTTTTCCCTGAGTGATACCTAACTGTCATAGTACCATTAATTGAAAAAAAAATTCAACATATATGATCAGATCTGTTTTAGGGTTCTCTCTTCTGTCCCTTTGGTCATTTTCACTACCCCTGGGCCAGTGTCACAAGGCCTTAATTACCAGGACTTTACAATACAACTTTATGTCTGGGAGGACTAGTCCCCTCCACTGTACTATGGACATTCTTGACCTTTCACACTTCCATCTAAGTTCCACATAAATTTAATCTATAGATGAAATTGAGAGCACTGACATATTCATGATATTGACCCTACCTATCTGTGTCCATGTATTTATGTCTTTTAAACGCCTTTAAAACTGTTATCAATAAATAAATTCTCTTCATAAAGATCTTACACATCTTTAGACTTGTTGATACTTTATATTTATGTCACTATTGTGAGTAATATCATACATATCTTCTATTTATTACTTAGCCATACTAATGCTAATGCTTTGTTAGCTAAAATATTACATTTTGTTTATCCTTTTTACTCTCTATACCTTTTATTTTTGTTTCCTGTCTTACTGTGCTAGTTATGACCAACAAAAGTATTGAATAGACCATTCACAGGATGATGTGGTAAAGGACTTCACATCATACGTCAAATAAGCATTATCCTTTAAAGGGAATAGACACTATCAACAAAATGGTCATTGATGCCAATCTGATAAAAAGTATTACTGATTTTTGATGGAATTAAGTAAGGGCTTCCAGACATCAAAGTATAGGCCAAGCTTAGAGCCAAGAGAAGGGAGCAAGTACTAGTGTGACTGACTGGGAGGATGGGAGAGCATTCATACTTGCAAAGGAATAAGACAGAAAAAAGTCATGATGCATTTCGGGGACATCGGCAGGTGGATGTGGCTAATGGGTGCATGGGGACAGGAGAGGGTGTATCCAAACAGGCTGAAAGATGGGAGTTTGGGACGTAGGCCTGTAAGGCACTCCTATCTGGCACTAACATGGTTCCATTTCCTCTGGGCAATAGAAAGCCACTGCAGGCTTTTGTGAAGGAGAGGCACACAAGGTTTGTGCCTTAGAATGATGTCTCTGGCAGCCACAGGGAGTCTGGGGATACACAGAGGATCAGGAGGCTATGGGCAATGATGGTGGGTGACTTGTGTCAGTGATGGTGAGGATAAAGAGGAAGCGATTAATTCAAGATATATTTAGGAGGAAGAAAAATCAGTATAACTTCTTAACTGACTGGAATAGATGTTAAAGATAACCAAAACTTCTAGCTTGGTAACTGAATAAATAGTATTATCATTAATTAAGAGGAAAAGATGGTTTGAGATGATCATAACTAACATGTATTAAGTACTTTTCTAAGCCCTTTTAAATACTAATTTAATCCTCACAACAACCCAACGAGCTTTCTAATTTACAGATGAAAAAAAACGGATGCACAGGAAGGTTAAGTAAGTTCTCCAAGGTCACACAGCCAGTAAAAGCAGAACCAAAATTTGAACCCAGATACACTCTCAACTACATTATACTCTCTGGGACACGTCCAACTAAATGTCTCTCATGTCTGAGGGGCATCCAGGGTTGTGTTTAATTGACATTTGGAAAACTGAACTAGGGCACAAAAGAAAAATAAGAATTAACAATATGGATTTTAGAGTCATCAACATAGTTGATTTCTTGAGGCCAAGGGAGTGATGATAAAGATATGTAGAGTGAAGAGAAAGCCATCAGGATCAGTAAGAGAGATCGGAAAAGGACACTAGGAAGGAGATTTTTTAAATGATAGTACATAAGCTGGTCAATCACCATAGCACAGAGGTACGAGCTTGAAACAGTCTGGACTTTCTCCTTCTTGTGAAACAGGGGATCCATTCAATATTGCTGAATGATGAATCTAGCATTCATACTCAAAGGATCCCTGTACAAACTACATAAAGGAGAAGAAACGCCTAATAAAGCATGGAATGGGGAAAACAAACAAAAAATCGATGCTCTCAGCTCCTGGATGATTTGTATCTGTGTTTGTGCAAAGTGGCTCCTGTCTCCAGAGGCAGCAACAATGCAAACTCCTCTCTCAAGCAGCTCCCTCCTCTCATTCATTACCTCCCTACCCTCCAATCCCCACCAACCCAGCCTCTGCGCCGCCAGAGGGCGGGGACCTCGCCAGGACACAGCCACACCAGAAACAGAGGAAACAGGAAGCTGTCCTATTGCAAAGACAGCACAGAAGAATGATGGCTTCTGCAAAAATCAGCTTTTGCTTTGAATGGGCATGTTACATGACCTATCGGCTATCACATATGCTATAGCCTGAGCTCTAGCTCTAAGTCAGTCAAGTGCAGAGGGAAGAAGGAAATAATAATAGCAAAAGATGAGCAGATATCTGAGGAAGCTTTAATCCTAACAAGGGGAAACAGAAACCGAGGGAAGTGGTGAGCATTTCCGCTTTGAGCTCTCAGGTACTGAGGGTCTAAGGAGGGCAGAGGCTGAAACAGCAGCAGAGGCGGCCCTGAGACCTGCTCACTTGCGCAGGTCCTGGTTGCCATGGTGCCATCGGCTAGCTGGCAGCATTCTCTTCTACCACAGTTTCTGTCTTGTGGGCAGCAGCAGGAAAGAAGAAAAAATGTTTGTATTCTAATGGCTGCTGGGTCACTGAATACTATGTCTTGGAAGAACACGGATAAAATGTAAGAGACAGAGAAAACAACCCAGATAAGATTAAACCCCTTTGGAATGTTTTAAGTCCAATCTGGACATTCTGTGGATGAACCTCCCTCGTGAATAAACATTCCTCCCTAAAGCTTTTATTTGGGGGGTGGGGGTACCTGTAATCCAAGAATCTTGACAGAGAATGTCAGCTTTTTATCAAGGCTATTTCCCACAGTGATTTCTGAATAGATGAAAAGCATGATCGAGTGGCAAAGAAAACAAAGCGAGGTATTGGTCAGTACACCACAGTGGAAGTCAGGACACTGCCTTTGCTCGGACACTAACCAGCCAAATGACATTAGCACTTCCAAATCGCAGTTTCTTCATCTGTGAAATGGGGAGGTTTTACTAGATGAATGTAAGGATCCTCCACTCTCCTAGCCTACACTGAGGGTACTCAGGTGTACGAGAGCCCTTCCAGGTTCCTCTCAAAGGGCATTAGGCTGCTCATGTGCCAGGACTCTGATTGTGCCCAGGGATACCTGACTGTGAAAGTGACCACAACTCAATGGAAAAGACAAGTAAACACATACACAGGACACAGGAAGTTACACCCATCTATTTGATTAAACCAACTTTAGTGGGCAGAGGCCATGTCTCATTCATCTTCACACACTCAACATCCAGCACAGTCTAGGCACTTGGCTAAGAAATGGTTATTGAATGCACTTGCAAGCACATCTTTAAAACATGATATGAAATCTGTTCAACTATGAGTTGAACTGTGTTGCCCCAAAATTCGTAGGTTGAAGTCCTAACTCCTAGTACTTCAGAATGTGACCTTACTTGGACATAGGGCCTTTAGGGAGATAGTCAAGCGGGTGGTCCCTAATCTAATATGACTAGTGTTCTTAGAAGAAGAAATCTGGACACAGACATGTATAATCGCAAGATGACAGGAAGGGACTCGGGGAGAAGACGGTTATCAACAAGCCAAGGAGAAAGGCCTCAGAAGGCTCCAGCCCTGCCGACACCTTGCTCTCAGACTCCTGGTCTCCAGAACTGAGACGATAAATGTCTGTTGTCGAAGCCACCCAGTTTGTAGAACTTTGTTTTGGCAGCCCTAGCAAACAGGTGGTACAAATCCAAAAGTAATGAAATGTGCTTCAAAGTCATCACCCAGATCTTTCATTACTGCGTACTAATTACCCCCCAAAATCTACGGGCTTTTCCTTACATAAACATAATGCTATTACCAAACCTAACAAGATTAAGGCAAATTTAATTCATAGGAAAGATACACCTTATAAAATACAACCTACACCAAAACACATACTTAACATAAAAGCTATTGACAATATTAAAAACAAAATCCCAATAAGTTTGAATTTCTGTGAATAAAATCCTCAGAGGATGAACAAGACTCGGAGAACAATTCAATTCCTTAGTCAGCTCTCCTAATTAACATACTATCTGAGAATAAAAACCTGTTACCTTATTAAAGTACAGAAAAGAAAGGAGACATGCAGTCAGTATTCATACCCCCCTCTCTGGTTATTGAAAATGCACTTTTCTCAAACTAAACTCAAGAAATTAAGCAGACATCTTAAAGTCTTTGATTTTAAAAAAAAATACTAATATGTGCAGTGGTAGACTATGTTAAATTGCACACACTTTAAGTGCCTGAAAATGACATGGCAGAACTCAAAGACTTAAAAAAAAAGATAAATGTAAAACCTTACCTTGACAAAGTATAAATCCTCAGTTGTTTTGCTAAGAATTTAGAGACTGGAGTTCCCAACACTTCACCAATTAGACAACTTCCAATCACATGTCCTCTTCAAAAAGCTTACTGTCTGTCTAATACAAAGAGAAATGTTAAAGTCAGAATCGCCTACTTACAAAACTTCTTCAAAAGAGTCTTTTGAAAAGCAGTTTGCTCCATCGACTTTCAAAACCAAGCATCTCTGTAAAAACCACAATCCAGCTAATTCGTCTCAGCTGTTCATCATATGGTCTGCAGACCAGTCAAGTGACTTTATCCTTTCAAGCTTACTAAAACCTGATTTGACTGGCCTCTCCGACAGAAGGCGGCTCCTTGTGTTCAAGACTAGTCTGCACTTCAACTCATTCTCTTCCCCCAATCAAAAAAGTTGAACATTTGTTTTCTTGAGAAAACATCTTTAAAAGTATCTTGTTCTCAAGCCCCTCAAAGGAATATAGGAGATACATGGAAGTGGTGGAGGGAATGGGGTTAAGATGACTTACTAGAACTCTTGCTTCTGGCCTCCAGACCCATAAGTAAAACTATCTGCTGAGAGGTCCACCCATATATCTTTCTGGCATCCCAAATTCAACTTACCTCCTTTGCTCTTCTCTCAGGCCCTGCTTCAGACCCACTTCTCTCTGTGTGTTGAGTAACACAATCCCAACAAGCACCCAGCCAGAAATCGGATGGTCCTCGTTGACTCCTCCTGTTCTTCCCCACCCACTTCCAATTGGCCACCACGTTGAAGGGATCATTCCTTCTCTTGCCTTTATTCCAAGCTTTTATTTCCCATCTGCTGGCTACAATTAGCCATTTATTTGGTTTTCTGGCCCTCATCCTGGCCCCACCATTGATGCATCCTCCATATCGCACCCAAAGTGATCTTTCCAGAAGACAAACAGGGGCCCATCACTGTCCTCTGTAAAACCTGCCAATGGCCCCCACAACCTCCACAATGGAATCCCTACTCCTTAGGCTTCTGCCTTCAGTGTTTCTTACTACTCCCTGCCTCCAGCCACCAGAACTATTTGTAATTCTCTAAACCAGTGATTTTCAAAATGTGAAATCAGCATCATCCGCATCACCTGGGAAACTGTGTAAAATGCACATTTTGGGGCCCACCTCAGGCCTGCTGAATCAGAAATCCTAAGGATGGGGCAGCAGTCTGTGTTTTAATGAGCCAGGCAGGTGATTCTGATACACGCTGAACTGAGCCTCTGCCCTGGATCCACCACGCTCTGTTCCCAGGAGGGCGGAGATCAAAACATCAATGATGAGAGAGAATTATTGGTTGGCTGCCTCCTGCATGCCCCTCAATAGGGATCAAGCCCATAACCCGGGCATGTGCCCTGACCAGGAATCGAACTGTGACCTTCTGATTCATGGGTCAACACTCAACCACTGAGCCACACTGGTGTGGCTGTAGCAAGATTTTTGAATTTCAGATTAAAATTAATCAGAGTTAGCTTAGTCTAATTATACAAGTTGAATAAAGTTTCATATTAGCACTTCTCAGCTTTAATCTTGCATAGGACACTCCTAGGGATTTTGTTAAAATCCTAATTATGATTCAATAGGAATCTGCATGTCTGACAAGCACTCAGGTGATGCCCAGGTCATACTAATGCACCCAGTCCTAGAACTACACTTTGAGTAGCAGGTAAAATATAGACCACCCCATTTTCCAAAGAACTATCAGTCTGTCCAGCAGAGCAACAAAACCTTTTTTGACCCCTCTGCATGGAAAGCTTTCTAAAATGTCTTTCAGACTTCAGGATAAAGGTGACATCCAAAACACGCACATTTAGTTCGGCTACCTTCCCACACCTCACTAATGTAACAACAATAAGGGAATTGTATTTAGATATAAACTCACAAGGACAAAGCGAGTGGAAATAACAGCATTAAAATATTGGAAGCTAGAAAGTAGATGGACATGAGGTAACCAATTAGCAGAGCAGGAAAGGTGACTCATCTGCCAGGAGGGAAGGCCAAGAAGGAACTCATCACTGATCTCCAAAAAGGCTCAGGCCTTTGGAGCCTGAACATCCCTGGAGGTGGGGAGAGGGTGAAGTTACTGCTGAGAGTGGTAGAAGTCTGCTTAGATCCCAGCCTTGTGATTCCTCCAGCTCCGGCAGAAGTCGAAGGTTTATTCTCTGGAGAGAGTAAAACTCTGAGGGTCAAACTCTTGGAGGCTCTCAGGGGCATACCAACTTCAGTGGAGACAGAGGGAGGCAGTGAGAAGTTATACAATAAATATTGAGACGCCCCCCAACCCCCACCACCACCCACCTACACAATGACTTCCAGAATGCAGGCATTCTCCACCAACCATGTTCAAACGATCTTCCCTGGACAATCTGCCCGACCCAAGAGGAAAGGCCTAAAGATAAAAGGAGCCAACAACATAACGATCTAACTAAAACTATAATGTGCAGTGGGATGAAGGAGGGGATGGAAATGGTACACAAGTGTAATACAGGTAGGTAGAGAACCAGCTAAAATTCTCTTCTTCCATAGTAAAGTGTCAATAGATAATGCCTAAAACTGAAAATAATCAACCAAAGTATGCCATTTAGAGACAGAGGCTGCAACTACCAGCCAGAGCCAACTAACAGTAAGAATTGAAAACAGGTGACTCTGGGGAGCAGGAAATGAGCCAGGGGAGGGGTCTCTGATGGTTTTTGGCAACAGGCTTTGTAGATCTATGTCCATGTGTAATCTTGATAAAAAATTTTAAATACAAAAGAAAATGAGTGCCCATACTTTAATATGTTTTTTCTCAGCTGATTCGGGACATCACAGTAAACATCACTAACTTGCTGTGCTCAGGGTCTAGGAAGGACTCACACTGAAGCAGGATGTGGAGGACCAGGCTCTGGAAATAGGCTGTTTGGCTTTGAATCTCAGCTATGCCACTCACGGACTGTGTGACCTTCAGCAAGTTACTTAACCTGTCTATGCCTCAGTTTCCTCATCTGTGGAGCGGATAATAACAGGATTATTTTGTAATAATTTAGTATTTAATTAAATGTAATAATCTAATACTATAAAGTACTTAGTGTTTGGCACATAGTAAATGTTCAATAATAGTTGTTATTGTTGAGGTATGTTTGCCCCTAGAATAAATGCCTCCTGACCTCTGTACTGATTGTGTTTTTTATTAGTTTATTTCATTTCCCCTGACCACACCTTTCTAGAATCACCCATTCCCCCTTCCAATGTGCAGTTTCCTTTTTTTAAAATATATTTTTATTGATTTCAGAGAGGAAGGGAGAGACAGAAACATCAATGATGAGATAGAATCATCCATCTCTCCTGCCTTCTGCATGCTCCTACTAGGGATCAAGCCTGTGACCTCCTGGTTTATAGGTCAACACTCTGCCACTGAGTAACATTGGCCAGGCCAATGTGCAGTTTCTAATTGACAAGATGTCTGGAAAACAAATGACCAAGCTTACTAGAACTGTGTATAAAATGGAGGCTAATGGGCCCCAAGAAATGTGAGGCTGATTGGCAAGTTTTAATATAGGAACCATCTGTCTGACTGTGTAGAACCCATTGGGTTTATTTCCTAACTGTCAATTGTGGGTCAGCAGCTGGTGACCTCCAGTGTAACCAACCATCCCAGTTTACCCAGGACGAGCTGATGGAGTTTCAGCTCTGAAGTCCTGAGTCCCTGGAAACCCCAGCACTGGGCAAGTCCCTTCATCCTTTTGAGCCTGTTTCATCATCTATAAAATGAAGGCTAATATCTACTTTGACAGTCTGTTGAGGATTAAATGAGAGGATGTTGTATATTACCTGACACATAGTAAGCTCTAAATAAATGGTAGCTCTAGCTACTATCCTGTTATTATCAACTCTAATATCAGTGGCAAACAAACCATTTCCTTCCACTCTTGTCCTACACAATTTGTTCAGGAACCAAGACATATTAAAGGGCTTTAATATTTCAACATTTCTGACTTCTGCACTAGGCAAAGGCCAGGTATCCACCATCTTTTGATACACATTATCTCTTCCACACAACGTAAGTCTTAAAGAGTATTTATGTCAGTAGCTGCTTCTAAACTTCCAGACAGAAATCAGCATGCCACCTCACAAAGAAGGACATCAGGCATCATACCTGAAATTTTTTTTAAAGTTGCATCATACTTTTTCCCTTCATAATGGCACCAAATCACTGTCTCTTAAAGGACTGACAACTCACTAAATATGTCAGTTCTATCCCTAAAAAATAAAGGCTCTTATCAAACAGATGAAACACCATTTCTGACCTCAAAAGCTGAAGTAACTCAGTACTAATAGATACAAATTACAGCCTGGAGAAAATTACTCACACGGGTGCACCCCACAGCACAAGGGTGAGGCTGCCATAAGGAAAGCTGCACAATTAGGGGTAGATACGGAAAGCATCACAAGTTACTCAAAGCCAAGACATGGGCTGGGAAGCCTCCAGGAGGCAGCAGAGAGAACACGAAGAGCCAGGCACGAGAGAGACTTCTCCCTATGAGCTCCAAGCTCCCTCCTCCCGTGCTCATGTTCCCTCTGCCAACGTTCCCAACCAGGGCCCAAGGCCTGGGAGTGTGACACACTAGAGAACCACAGGCTCTCCAAGAAGCCTTGAGGGGCATCTGGTCCAACCCCTGGGTAAGGATGAACGGATCCTGGACAGAATTTCTCCAAGTCTGGTCTGAGGCCTCTGGCAGCAGGGTCATCTGGGGTGATGGAAATCCAAAGTCCTGAGTTCCACCCAAGCCTCTGTATTGAGAGGGTCATTCGGGCATCTGCATTTATAACAAGTGTCTGAGGGGACTCCTGGTTGTGCATAATAAGGTTTGAGAGCAGCTGCTCTAGGCAGAAAACATGCAACGATAGCTGCAGATAACCTGCAGGGAAGTCCACGTTGAACCACTGCCAGTCTCAGATTCCAAATCTGTAAAAGAGGAGTAATCACACCTCCATAGCAGGATGGTGATGGAGAGTGAGAGAAGATAACAAGTAAGAGCCTCCAGCAGGTGTTCAATAGTGTTAACCCATCCCTTCTCTTCTTGAGTGCGTGGCATTCTAAGGAAGGGTTAGAACTATTGTCCCTGTTTTATAAATGTCACCAGGGAAAGCAGATGGCTGGCTTAAGTTAAAGCCTCGACTTTAATGAGTCACCAATGAAAAGGCCGAGGCCAGCAGCTCTAACCAATGGTTGGCTTGCAAAATGTCTGGTGGACAGTGGTTCTCAGGCCTCACTGTGCGTCAGAATCGCCTGGGCGGCTTTAAACCAGACCGGGCCCCATCTCCAGAGTTTCAGATTTGGTAGGTCTGGGGTGGGGCTGCGGATCTGAATTTCTAACAAGCTCCCCAAGAGTGCTGACAGGGTTGGGCCCAGAACCACACTCTGATCATCGCTCTACAGCTCTACGGATCTGACACTTGGTAACAAAACAAGAAAACTATGCTGTATGCATTTCCTGTTTGACACCAGACGGGTTAGTTACATGTAAATAAAGAGAAAAGTAATAAATCAACAGTTTCCGAGGCTGTGCTGCCTCTGTTCCAGAGAATCTTTCTTACTGTGTTTCTTTTTAATTTTTATTTTTCAATTGAAATTTTATTTTTATTTTTTAAATATATTTTATTGATTTTTTTTTACAGAGAGGAAGGGAGAGGGATAGAAAGTTAGAAACATCAATGAGCGAGAAACATTGATCAGCTGCCTCCTGCACACCTCCTACTGGGGATGTGCCCACAACCAAGGTACCTGCCCTTGACAGGAATCGAACCTGGGACCCTTCAGTCCTCAGGCTGATGCTCTATCCATTGAGCCAAACAGGTTAGGGCTGAAATTTTATTTTTCAATATTATTCTGTACTAGTTTCAGGTGTAAGGCATAGTGTTTAGACAATCATGTACATAAAGAGTGGATTCCCTGATATTTCAAGTACCCAGATGGCTCTATAAATAGTTATTATGATATTATTGACTAGATCCCCTCTGCTGTAATTTACATCTCTGTGACTATTCTGTAACTACCAATTTGTACTTCTTGGTCCCTTCACCTTTTTCACCCAGTCCCTCACTAACCTCCCCATCAGACTGTTCTCTGTATCTCTGACTCGGTTTCTATTTTGTTCTTTAGATTCCACAAATAAGTGACATCATATGGTGTTTGTCTTTCCCTGTCTGACTTACTTCACTTAGCATTCTTCCTGTTTCTTGAAAAGCACAGAGAGAAGACTGGGAGAGGTGAGTGCTATCTGCCTGCCCACTGGTGAGTGGCCCTGAGGGAGGCCCATGTTCTCCCGGCCTCAGCTTACTCACTGGGAACAGAGGTGGGCGTGGTCACAGGCTCCTAAACCTGGTTGTGCACTATCAATCGCTGCAGCAGCATTTAAAATAAAACATGGGTTCCCCAGACCTAACGCTAAGTCTAAAAAATTAGAACCTCTGAAAGAGAGACTGACAATGTGTTGCTTTTTGTGGGTCTGTTTTTAATAAAATCTCCCTGTGTGATTTTCCTGGGCAGCCAGTTTTGAGAACCCATGACCACGGTGATCTTTCAGGCCTCTTCCAGTATTAAAGCTCTCTGATCTTTTTGATTTCTAAGTCCCTGTGCCCCGAGTCTGTGCTTACCAAATATCCTCCTTTTATATTTGCTTCCCATGGAGTTTTTACTGCAGGAAGTAAGTACATTAGTTCTCCAAGCAAAGGAGCTAGTCTGCTTAACAGTTCCTTTTCTCATGTATCAATAAACTGGCATTCTAGTTTCAGTGTAAAAAATAAAAGCCCAATGTGTAAGACAAGTGAGAAATTACATAGGATGAGGGGGGTCACGGAGGCCAGCAGGGCTCAGATCACAGACCCTCAGACCATGGTTAGAACATGTGGATATTATACCAACTGCAGTGGGAAGCGACTGAGGAATTTGAAACAGCAGAAGGATATGATCTGATTTATATTTTTAAAAGAGCACTGGCTTTGTGTGAGGAATGGGCTGGGGGAGGAGTACATGACGGAGGCAAGAATGGCACCAGAAAAGCAGCAAGACGGGCAAGAAATGCTGGCCTTTAACTGGTATCTGGCACATAACCATAGTGGGCACCAAGATATTCCTGGTGATATCATAACCCACTTGTTTCCCTTCCTGTGATAAGACACTGGTTGTTGGTAATGTTCCATCTGAAAGTCACTTCCTTTGAACAGCAAAACAACACAATTTTGGACTGCCCACCTTACAACTGGTTACCATCAAGAAGTATTAGCATAAGGATATAGAAATAGCACGTGGGGAATCCGGAGACTGTCTTCTAAAACCTTCTCTGCCATCAGTTAGCCATATGACCTTGGGCACAGCTCTGAACCTCTGAGGGGGAGGGGAGTCTGCACTGTGAGGTTTCTGAGGTGCCTACTGGCCCTTAAATTGTGTGATGCTGTAAGAGTAAGAAGTGAGGTTTCCTCATCTAAGTGGCAAAATGAGCTGACGACTCAGGGTAGAGGTTTTCGTCACTGACTTTGAATTTGCCAGAGCGGCTCTGTTAAGCAGGAAATGGGTGTAATAAAGAAACTGTGCAGTCTTACTATTTCCACGGGAAACTCTGGTGGCAGGGGTGCCTCTGGCCAGAGGGAACTTTGGGAGGTAGACAGGCCTGGTCATCTGTGAGCTCATTGCCTGAGGGACTGAGGGTACAGGTCTCTGAGGCATTTAGGCACCAACCCTTCAGTCACACCGTGCTCCGTGGCCTGCTGGCAGGTTCCCCAGCCGTCCCCCCCCCCCCCCCCCCCCGCCGGCCTTGGCTGAATCACAGTGCAGCCTGGCTCTTACTTCCTATGGACAGACTGACCACGGGGTCCACTCCTCTCAAACAGCCAGCTGACTCCTCCTCAAGGATCTCACTCCATGTGGTCCCTGAGGGCGGTGGTTCCCAGTCCTGGGCCCTATGCCACATGTAACGACTTAGACTTGGGGCAAGGGAGAGATGAAAAGGACAGCAGTGGTGCAGTTAGGCTTAGTGACTTCACCTGAACGGGGGCGGTGGGGGGATGTGTAAGCGGGAAGCTGCAGGCCAGAGAGGCTTTCTCGGCCTCTGCACACTGACACCTTGGGCAGGATAGCCCTTTGGCATGAGGGGCTGGCCTGTGCACAGTAGGATGCTCAGCAGCATCCCTGGCCTCTACCCACTAGATGCCAGTAGTAACATGTTTTATTTTTGACAATCAAAAATGTCTGCAGACCACTTAGCACACAAAGCCACTCTTCCAACTCAGGGAAGCAATTAAAAACAAAAAGAAAATGGCTGCAGACGTTGCCAAACGGTCCCTAGGGATGAGGGGGTCAAAACCAGCCCCGATTAAGAAGCACTGGTGTAATATCACATAGATAATTATCGGCAATAGCGGAGACTACAAACCAGACTACTAGCTACCAGGTATGTCGGTTCCTCTACAATCAAGCAGGAGCTCCGGAACTCAGAGTGAGTCACTCCCTGAGCAAACACCACAGCCCACTGCCCAGCCCTCTGCGCTGAAGCAGAGCAGGGGCAATGGGGAGCTGGCCTGGCCCCGATGACAGAAGCCCCGCCAGGTACAGCCGGCAGCCTGTTGGGCCACATTTGGTCTCCAGTATCTGACCTTATCTTTCCAAGGGCTGCTGAACCCTTTTACTCATTCTAGGGGTCACCCCTTGCAGTGGTGAGATTCTTTATGAAAAAAAAAAAAATCACATGTTGCAAGAAACAAAGTCCCAACCATGACTATGGATTAAATTTTAAAATTCTTAGGATATCTCAAAAGAACATTTAAATCAGGACCTATTTCTACACGTGTCATTTTTCCCACGTTAGGGGTAGTGCGACAATAAAAATACCTCACTGTCACCTTTAGTTTGCTGATTGAGACCCTGTGTATGCTTTTAATGATATAAATACACAGGTGATACATAACCAGCCCAGCCAGATAAGACTGGATCAGCTGCCCAGGTGGTGAGATCGGGGCAAGATAGATCGACTGCAGTTAATAAGAACCAACAGATGTTTTAGTCTCTTGGCAACCAGTTTTACTATTATGCTTTGATCTGGCAGCTGGTAAGGCTGTATATGAATTAATCAACAAAGCTATGAAAAAAACAAAATTAGTGGCCCTGGAATATGGTATTCTAGTGGCGGTCAGAGAACTCATGTTCATTTTCAGGGCAACTTTCCTAAATAGATACAAATGACCTTATAATAATGATAAAAATAACCCATCTTTAAAGGGCAAGCCACATATACCTAGCTACCTACATTGGTCCTTACCACATATCTGCCAGATTTTTTCTACCAAAATACTGAGGGATGAGGAGTTTCATAGGAGCGGGCCACGCAGAGCAAGCAGGCTTTCAATAAGACCATACTTGGCTATTGTGGAATTACTCTCAGTCCACCTTAATCAAAGCATCCTACAATAAAAAGTCAAAGGGACAAAAATATTAACAGGCCCTTAAAAGGAATAAAAACACATAGAAGGAAATACAATCAAGTGGTGGCCCTCAAGAAAAAGTCAAGAGTGTCTCATGACAATGGCTTTGATTGCAACATATTGGATCTGGAGACTGGCGGGAGAGCGTGATATTGGAGTAATCACGCAGCGGTGGGTCAACAGGAAAACATAAGCAATTTATACTGGATCTTGTAAGGGAAGACACTGTGCAGCAGACCAGCCACTGGATCTAGAGTCCCAGTTCTGGTTCTGCCACTAACTGTGTGATCTTACAGATTGACTTCATGTCTCTGGATGTGCATTTCCTTACTACAAAAATCTAGAGCAAAACTAAATCTACTCCAAATTCTTTCTCCTTCCAATACTTTTGAGTTTACGAGTCCTCTCTGTCCTTAGATTGGACACATGTGAAGTCACCAAAATGAGCTCAGTCACTATCTGGACATTACCGTGATCCCTGCATTTCCTGTGCATAAACATGGGTTGACCTGACTAGGGTGACCAGATTAAATACAAGACAGAGTTAAATTTGCATTTCATAAAAGCAAATACTTTTAAAATACAAGTATGTCCCAAATATGGCATGGGACATACTTGCAGTAATGAAGTATTCATTGTTTATCCAAAATGCAATTTTTTATTTTTATTTTTGCTAAATCTTGCACCCTACCTCTGACCCCACATGAAAAGTTCAATTTTAAAAATTGATTCCATACATGTGGGTGGTTCTAAGAGTGGCTGAGGCACTCAATGCGAGACCTTCTCAAGAATAGCATGTATACATACACACACACACACACACACACACACACACACACACCAGGAAAAGAGGAATAACTTTCAACACTCCTCCTGAGTAAACAAGGCAGTAAATACAATGATACAAGACAAAGAATGTGGTGTGCCCCCCTGTACTGCATGAGCAGACAGGAGGCCAAAACAAGCTGGATGCTCCCTGCTCCACACATCTCACCCTATGGACGTAAAGTTAACTACACACCCTTCATCTTTTCCTCCAACTCAGAGCTCATGTCTGCTCCCAAGGCAATCAGCTTAAGGGAAACCAGATCATAAACTCAAGCTTCCTGACCAAGAGGCAGAGAAACAAATATGACCCAAGCAGAAACAGCACCAGGCTTAAAAAGGGAAGGCAGTGAAAGGGAAAAATTACCCTCTTCAGAAGACAATCTTGTTTTAACAACGGCAAGACAATCTTGCTTCTTAGGGGCTCATGCTTTTTTAAAAATTTCAGCTTTATTGAGGTATAGTTGACATGTGAAATTATAATTTATTTTTAAAAAGTAAAAGTAAAATTGTAAGTTACTTAAAGCGTACATCGTGGGGGATTTGATGTACATGTATAATGTGAAAGGATTCCCTCCGCCTAGTTAAATAGGCACTCACACTTTAAACATGCAAGCCCTGTTTTGTTTTTCAGGAGATATCAAACCTATCATAATTTATTAGGGAAAAAATATGTATCACACATATGTAAAAATAATGCTTTTTCACACTGCAGTGAAGATATAAATAGGGCACATTCTAAGAAAGGTTTAAATAACAATGGAAGGCAGATTCAATTTTAAAGATAACGTAAAGATTAATTACCATACACTGTAAGCCAATTAACTCAGTTCTTTCTGGGAAAGAGCAGCAGGAAAGCCCACTCAGCTGCAGCCAGTACTGCTCCATCAGCAGTAGCAGGATGAGCTGGACTAAACCAAGGTGCTTGGAGCTATTGGCCAAGAAAAATTACATGTGTGGTCTCCATTCGGCAAGAGTTCATTGAACACTCCTTTTGTCTAAGATACCTTGCAGTATAAGCCTCAAAAATGAGCTGAAGTCATGCTCGGCCTCCAGGATATTACAATGTGTCACAGAAATAAGGACATACACATCAACAGTTGACAGTCTAAAGTAGTTATTTCATTAAGTGTCAGGTGCCTCGTTAGCAGATCAGTCTCATAATTAAATATCAAAATGAGTTTCCAAGTGGCAATTTCAGGTGGATGCCAGAGAAAGATTAATTCAGTGCAGTACAAAGCATTCATCAAGAAATGAATTTCCATTTTCTTGAATTTCCAAGGAATTTCTTTCTCCCCCTAGACAAGCATAAGAGATGGAATCCCTGGAGGAGCACCGAATGCCTGACCCAAGTTCTCTGGACTCCAGAGAAGAGGGCTCTCCACGGCCACTGTGGAAAGAACAGAGCCCTCATCTTTCTACTTGTTTGACCTTCCCTTTCGAGGAGGGTAAAGCATTCTTGGGGACAACAGGAGGCTAGAGGAGGAGAGAGATGTTGGTGTAGCTATGGACACTGCTTCTCTTAGATAAAATAAGAAGAAATAGCAAAGCAATAACCATTTCTTATTCTCCCATTCCCTTTTCAATCATTCAATACATTTTTGAGTGCTTACTATGTGCCAGAAACCATTCTAAATGCTATGCATACCATAGTGAAGAAGAGAAATTCCTGACCTTCATGGAGCTTGTAATCTACCAGTGGGAGACAAATATTGAGAGAGAGAGAGAGAGAGAGAGAGAGAGAGAGAGAGAGAGAGAGAGCAGTATTAGAGATTCTAAAGAAAAATAAGGTAAGATAAGGGAGCAGAAAATGATGGGAGCGGTGAGGAATGCTATTTTAAATGGGATGGTTCAACAAGGACTCTATACAGAAATGACTTTTGACCTGAATGAAATGAGTGAGAAGACCATGCAGACATTTGAAGGAAGAGCCTTCTAAGCAAAGGAAACTTCAAGTGCAAAGCTCCTGAGGTGTGCCTGGCTAAAACAGAGTAAGCAAAGGAGAGAGAACTAGAAAATGAAGCCCTAGCTGCTTTGGCTCAGTAGATAGAGCACTGACCTACAGACTTAAGGGTCCCGGTTTTGATTCCAGACAAGGGCACATGCCCAGGTTGTGGGCTCAATCCCCAGTAGGTGGCACGCAGGAGGCAGCCAATCAATGATTCTCTTTCATCATTGGTGTTTCTATCTCTCTCTCCCTCTCCCTTCCTCTCTGAAATCAACAAAAATATATTAAAGAAAATGAGGCCCCATACCAGATAAGGGGCATGATGAGACTTTGTTTTTCTTCTGAGATAAAAGACAACTGGAGAGTCTGAGCAGAGGAGTGAGTGACTTTAGCTGCTCTGTTGAGAAAAGACTGTAAAGTGGTGAGGGTGGCAGTAGGGTGGCTCTGTAGGAGGCTTTTGTAGTGATCCAAGAACTTGATAGTGGCATTGGAAGTGGTGAGAAATGGTGATTATCCTAGAAATACTCTCAAAGTAGAACCAATGAGATTTGCTGAAAGATTAGATATGGACATGAGAGAAAGAAGAGAACCAGGGATGACTCCTGGGTGTTTAGCCTCAGCATCTGGAAGAATGAAGTCACCACTAACTGAGATGGGGAAACTAAGGGAAAATCAAGAGTCTGGGTCCTACAGACTGTTGCCCACTCCAAAACCCTTACATCTGTTACAAAACCAAAGCAGTAGAAATTGAGAATCTAAATTTCATATGGAAATTCAAGGGATGCAGAATAGCCAGAATAAACTTGAAAAGAATACAAAGTGGGAAGGCTCACACTTCTCGATTTCAAAGCTACTACAATGCTACAGTAATCAAGACAGTAAGGTACTAGAATAGGGATAGACATATAGGTCAATGGAACAGAATTTAAAGGTCAGAAATACACTCTCACATTTACAGTCAATTGATTTTCAACAGAGGCGCCAAGACCATTCAAGGGGGAAAAATAGTCTTTTCAACAAATGGTGCTAGAAAACTGGATTTCAACATGCAAAAGGATGAAGTTGGACCCCAACCTCATATCATATACAAAAATTAATTTTAAATGAGTTAAAGATTGAAATGTAAGAGCTAAAACTATAAAACTCTTAGACGAAAACATAGACATAAGTCTTCATGACTTTAAATTTGGCAATGCTTTCTTAGATTTGACACTGAAAGCACAAGCAACAAAAGAAAAAAATTAATTAATTATACTTTATTAAAATTCAAAATCAAGGCAGGCCATGGAAATTATGAAAGGGAGGAAAGGAAAATGAGAATGAAAAGCAACATAAAATAGGTTGTTTGGCTCAGTGGATAGAGTGTTGGCCTGTGGACTGAAGGGTCCCGGGTTCGATTCTGGTCAAGGACATGTACCTCAGTTGTAGGCTCCCAGCCCTGGTGAGGGGCATGCAGGAGGCAACCAATCAAAGTGTCTCTCTCACATCATTGTTTCTCTCTGTCTCTTCCTCTCCCTTCCACTCTCTTTAAAAATCAATGGGAAAAATATCCTCGGGTGAGGATTAAAAAATAATAATAATACAGAAAAGAATGATCCTCAGTAAAGTTCTTTCAGCATTAATATTAGCCTTTATTCATTTCCAACCATCTAAAGAAACCCTATTTTCCAGACTGTGTCCCACCCCCCCAAGCAAGTTTTTAAGAAAAGAAAATAAAGGAACAGGAACAGTGAAGCACCAACAAATTAAATCAGCAATAATTATAGAAAACTTATATGGCAAACACCACTCGCCCCTCCCAACATCTGATTGACGAGCCAACCATAAGGGAGAAGCCATCCAGTAGGGAAAAAACATCTGTTAGCCCACAGAGGTAAGGAGAGGCACTGTGGCTGAAGATTCTGAGGCCATGTGGCCCAGGTAGCCAGTAGGAACCAGAGGCTGGGAATGCAAAGTCAAGAGCTCACAAGATTTCCTTCACTTCAGGCCTGACTTTGCTTAACTGTGATCTACTGGACAGAGACAAGTCTTTGGCAATAGTTTGGAAACCTGTCATCACATCAGTACTACCGCCAGCCAATACCTGAGAGCTTTCTGTCTGACTGGCAGGTGGGAGAAAGGGGAACCTTCTCCCACCTGCCAGTTTGCCATCCAGACCCTGACCAACAAAGGTGTAAAGACGTTCAATAATTCAACCGAAAACAGCAAAAGGGAGCAAAGAACTAGAGGTCAGCACAGGAGGCCTGAGACCTTCCTTCTCTCCTCCCAGTGAAGTTCCTCCCCACAATTGGGGAACCTCGCGCCTAGATGCCACCTGGAGTAGACCTCAGCCCCCCATCCCAACCTAGGACTAGTCTGCATCAGCACCTCGTGCCCAAGCAGAGCCTCATCCCGGCCAGTTGTCTTCGTGGGGTCTGTGCGATGGCCATCCAGGGCCTGGGTGCAGCAAAGCAACTTTTCTGGCAGGCTCAGTCACCCAGAGGCCAGGGGAGAAGAAGCTGCAGCCTCCAGCCCTGCCCAGCCCTGCCCTGCCCAGCCCAGCCCCAGGACCAGACCCGCTCCTGGCCGCTACCCCGCTCAGCCCTCTGGGAGACGCGGAACCCGGCCGCGCTGGTGGCCAGGACGCACTTCCCGACTTATGGCACCGCTCGCCTCACCTGGCTCAGCCCACTGTCCCCACGCTGCTCGGCCTCTGTGCGCGCAGCAGCCACCCGTGGCAGGCCTTTTTTGGGTCCTTGGCGGTTATTTTCCGTCTGGCCCCACATCACTTCCCGTAAAGGAGAGCGAGGTGGGGGCGGGACCTCCTCTCCACCCTCCACCTCCCGCTTCCTCCTGTCACCTCGGGGAGCACCCCCGCCCGACTCCGTGCGGGTGCTGGGCGGACGCCGCCTTGCGCTGCTTGCAGACCCGCCGCACCTGCTGAGCCGCGGAAAGGTCCGGTCGCCTCTTTGGCTCAAGCCAGGTCTCCACTGCCCTTGCCTGGAAGGCGCGAAACCGCGCGTGTGGGGGGGAGGGGGGTAGGAGGGCGGGGTTCATTTTGAACATTGGGTGACATTTACAAACTGCTCCAGGATCAGTGCGCTGCGACATATGGTTAATGACTCGCCAAATCTCCTCCAAAAGCCATTTTCTAAAGGGGTTTTCTAGGGCATCAGATCGGTGTCTCCACTTGTAGCAAGAATTGCTGAGAGCTTGCAAAGTCAGCCCACCCGGGTTCCTAAAGCCCCCGGGATCCCTGGGGTCCCCCGCACCCGGAGTCCGGCTCTGCCATTGTCCATGCCGCCCCGCCAGCTCCTCATTCAGGTCGCCTGGGCCCGGCCTTCCTAGCACGAGGGAGATCTTAGGACCCTGGGAGAGCGGAGGGGATGGTAAATATATTTCTGAAAGAAAATGACCAACAGGGTCTCTGGTCGTACAGTCTAATCCAGATTATAAAATCACTCAACATTAAATTTCTAAGAATGAGCGAGGAATTCGTTTTTTTTAAAAAAATACAGTAAGGAGAAATCTGCGAGCCTTTGCTGCCCCCTAGGGTTTGCATGGCCTACTTGAACCTGCTGCTGGGAAATGGGTTGAGGTTTCCAGGTTTCCAGGTTTCCACGTTCCCACTGAGAGACGGCCAAATGTCTCCTCCAGTGGGCTGGGGTCTGAGCAGTGGCCTTGGGCCTGCCCCCGTGGGCCCTCAGGCAAAGCACTTCCGAACCAAGTAATTTCACTCCCAAACAGAGCAAAATGAGTGGAAGCCCTAGTCCAGCTTCTCTTGTCATCTGTTCTATCTCACTGATGTAGCTCTACTTGCACCACAAATTCCAGCTGTCCCAGACCCACCTGCCCAACCCCATCATCCTACCAGTCTGTACCTACTCATGGTCTACATCACAGTACAATTAGCTTCTCAGATATATGTCCAATTTACAAAATCACATATAGAATAACCATATGAAATGGCCAGGTATTGAAGATATATATTCAATCTAATATATCCAGGCAAATATAACATAGTGACCTCAGAATTAGGGATAACAGATTTCACACAAGGTGATGGTTTCCAGCAATGTTCTCCGACTGAGAGAAGGGCCATCAGACTGTTGTTGGTTGAGGGTAAGACAGGAAAAGTAGTCCCCCGGCTGATGTGTAGAGAAACAGCCCTGGGAGTCACTGATCAGCTAAAATCTGGGGATGGGAGGTGGAGGGGCAATGCAGCAACTGTTAATGGCTGATATGATAATATGAGACTGAGCGAGCCCCCACTTCAGTACTCCCCACTTGTGCCTGCTGTTATCAGGAGCTTAGCAGGTAGATCAGAAAATAGACAGTGGCCTATGGCCCATATTCAGCCAAGCACTCCATTGGGTACCCTCAGGGAGCTGAAAGACCAACAAGTAAGCAGTTAACTTTCAGTGCTGTGAGATAAAATCCCTAGTAAGGAAGTTAAATACTGCCACTGGAACACAGACAAATGATACCAAATCAAGACTTTGCAGAGAAAGTGAAGTATAAATTTTAAAGTACATCAAAGAACACTATCAAGCCCAGTAGATGTGGTTCAGTGGTTGTGTATTGATCTATGATCCAGGAGGTCATGGTTAAATTCCAGGACATGTGCGAGGGCTGTGGGCTTTTCAGGGACATGTGGAAGGCATCCAATCAATGATTCTCTCTCATCATTGATGTTTCTATCTCTCTTTCCTTCTCCCTTCCTCTGTGAAATCAATAAAAATCCTATCTAATAAAGAGGGAATATGCAAATTGACCATCACTCTGTCACAAAGGTGGCTGCACCCAAAGCTGAGGCCAAGTTCCCATAACGAGCCTTAAGGAGCAATCAGCAGGGACCTGAGGCTATGCCCTCCCCCACCCCTGTGGGGCTTGACAGGGGACCTCAGGCCTTGCCCCCCACCAACAGGGCTTCACAGGGGACCTCAAGGTGCGCTTTCCATCCTGGTGCTGGGCTAAGGGACCTCAGGCTGCTCCCCCAGCCCCAATGCCAGGCTGGGGGACCTCAGGCTGCGCCCCCCACCAGGTGGGGCTTGACAGGGGACCTCAAGGTACACTTCCCATCCTGGTGCTGGGCTATGGGACCTCAGGCTGCTCCCCCCGCCCCAGTGCCAGGCCGGGGAACCTCAGGCCGTGTCCCGCACCAGGTGGGCTTGACAGGGGACTTCAGGCTGTGCCCCCCCACCCAGCAGGGCTTGACAGGGGACCTCAAGGTGCACCCCCAGTGCTGGGTCGGAGGAACTCAGGCCATGCCCCCGCCCAGCAGGGCTTGATGGGGCACTTGAGGCTGCACCCCCCTCCTGGTGCTGGGCCAGGGGACCTGAGGCTGCACCCTGCTGCCTGGCCAGGCTTGACGGGGGACCTCAAGGCATGCCCCCCGCTCCGGTCTGGGCTGGGGGACCTCAGGCCATGTCCCCCATCCTGGCACCAGGCCATGGGACCTGAGGCTATATCCCCTGCCCGGCAGGGCTTGACAAGGATGGGACTGGCCGGGTCTGGATATAGCCCAATGGGGGGAGGGGAAGCGGCTGGGTCTGGGTCTCATGCGATTTTGAGGTGTATGTGGGTGGGCGGGGACTTGACTCTGGGTCCCATGGTGAGCCCCAGACTCTGACAGGGTGAAGGTTTTCATATACATTTTACTAATTTTCTTTCATCTCTGACACTTCTATTATACAGAAAGGGCAAATAGCAATATTAAATTATTTCCTCTAATTAATCCCCTTTTAATGTGCATGAATTTCATACACCAGGTCACTAGTATATATATAAAAAGAAGAAGAACACTATCAAGAGAGTGAAAACATGATCCACAGAATGGGAGAAAATATTTGAAAATCAATACCTGAATATAGTGTCAGACTATATAAAGAGCTCTTACAACTCAACAACAGAGAAGATGAACAACCCAATTTAAAAGTAGGCAAAGGATTTACATAGACATTTTTCCAAATAAAATATAAAAAAGGTCAACAACAACATGAAAATATGTTCCATGTCATTAGTCATTAGAGAAATGCAAATCAAAATCATTATAAGATACCACTTCACACCTATTAGATTGGACAAAACATTTTTTAAAAAAGAAAAGTGTTAGCAAGAATGTGGAGAAATTGGAACCCTTGTACATTGCTAATGGGAATGCAAAATGATGCAGTCACTTTGGAAAACAATTAGGAAATTCTTCAAAAAGTTAAACAGAGAATTACCATATGTCCCAGCAAGTCCATTACTAGAAATATGCCCCCAAGAATTAAAGACAGGTATTCAAATAAATATTTGCACCTGAACATTCATTGAGGTACCTAAATGGCCATCAGTGGATGAATGGTAAACAAATGGTGGTATAGCCATACAATCGAGTATTATCCAATATAATAAAGAGGTAATATGCAGATTGACTGTCACGCCCTCCCAAAAAGGTGGCCACCCCCATTTGGTCACAAGATGGCAGCCACAAGATGGCTGGCAGGGGAGGGCAGTTGTGGGTGATCAAGCCAGTAGGGGAGGGCAGTTAGGGGCAACCAGACCAGCATGGGAGGGCAGTTTGGGGTGACTGGGACTGCAGGGGAGGGTAGTTGGGGGCGACCCGGCCTGCAGGGGAGGGCAGTTGGGGGCA
This sequence comes from Corynorhinus townsendii, assembly GCA_026230045.1. Classification (NCBI taxonomy): domain Eukaryota; kingdom Metazoa; phylum Chordata; class Mammalia; order Chiroptera; family Vespertilionidae; genus Corynorhinus; species Corynorhinus townsendii. The sequence goes on from JAPDVU010000001.1 coordinate 180,802,287, forward strand.
ACTGGGCCTGCATCCAGGGAGAGGACTGTTCCTTAGCTAAGGACTTATTTATTTTAATTAGGACTGTGAATACATTTTTGTCTTTAAGCTACATTCACAAAATTTTTCAAAAATGCTCACTGTGAACACTGTGAATGTCAAAATATTTTCTTTTAAGTATTTTATACCTACTTGTAATTTTTAGAAGTCTTGTTTTGTATTTCTTAAACTGAACACAATTTTCAGGTAATGTTTAAAAATTACTTTTCATATCTGAAATAAACTTAAAAGAATAAAAAAGGATGCAGTAGCCAGTTTGAAGGGGCTCCCACTGGCCAAATCTGGGACAATTTGAAGATAAAAATAAATAGCGATAGTCAGGGCTGGTTTTCTGGTCATGCAATTTGCATGTCACCCAGGGCCCTGCACTCAGAATTTTGGTGCTCTGGAATTACCATCATAAAACTCTTGATAATTTTACCTTTAAATTTGTGTTTTATAAGTGAAATATAATGGCACAATAAAGCAAGCTGGGAGCTTGGAGTATCTGTTCACACATAGTTCTGACCCCTGCTACTGCCCACTCCTCACCTGGTGTCCTGGGCCTTGCCCAGCTTTGTCTTCACTGCCTTGCTCTAGGGTACTGACTGGGTCACCTTGGCTGAGGGAAACCCACATTCCACCATCATCTTCTACCCCAGCAGGGGCCTGGACATGAGTGTAGGAGGAGTCAGGGTTGGGCACATGCTCCATAGCTCCATTGGGTAGGTAAGAAGGCAGTGCCATGACATATTCCTGTGCCACTCATCAGGGTCTGCCTTTTGCCACCACCCAGGAATCAAGAACGCCCTAGCTGGAGGTTGCAATCCTTTGGGGGTTGCCCATTTGTGTTTGGAGTGCTGGGCCCATGAGGAGACTAACTTTTTCATCCCCACCCGGGACCCTGCATTTTGGTTTTGCATTGGGCTCCACAAATCATGTAGTCAGCCCTGGTGATAGTAATAGATTATAACACATGGAATAAAATAGGAATCTGCAAATCAAACTGACTCATCATTTCTGTAGTATTTCTACCAAAAATGTAAAACCTGAATCTATCTAATTATGAGGAAGCATTAAACAAATCCAAATTAAGAAACACTTTACAAAACAGTAGACCAGTATTCTTAAAAAATGTCAATGTCATGAAAGGCAATGACTGAGGAATGTGCCAGAATTAATGAAACCAAAGGGACATGACAACTAAATTCAAATGTGAGCCTGGATTAGTTCCCAGAGCAGAAAAAACACACCTCTTGCTCTAAAGAACATTAACTGGGCTTGGTAGAATTTGGATAAAATCTGAGATTAGATAATATATCAATCTTAACTTCCTGATCTTGACCATTATACTGTAATTAGAGGACCAGGGCACAGGCCTCTGTCTGGCCTGCACGGATCGGGCTGAAACTGGCTCTCCGACATCCCCCAGCAGTCCCGGATTGTGAGAGGGCACAGGTCAGGCTGAGGGACCCCACCAGTGCACAATCAGGGCTGGGGAGGGACCACAGGAGGGTTCCAGGGCATGTCCTGCCCGTCTCGCCCAGTCCAGATCAGCCAAACCTCAGCAGCAAGCTAACCTACCAGTCAGAACATCCTCCCCTTGGTGGTCAGTGCTTGTCATAGTGACTTATGGAAAGGTTGGACACTTAGCATATAAGGCTTTTATTATATAGGACTAGAGGCCCAGTGCACACAATTCATGCACAGTGGTGTGTGTCCCTCAGCCCAGCCTGCACCCTCTTCAATCTGAGACCCCTCGAGGGATGTCTGACTGCCTGTTTAGGCCCGATCCTACCTTTAGGACCTTCCTGATTGCCCCTAATGGCTTCTGCCTGCCAGCCTGATCACCCCATAACCACTCCCCTGCCAGCTTGAGTGATGCCTAACTGCTCCCCTGCCAGCCTGGTCCCCTCCAACTGCTCTCCCCTGCAGGCCTGGTCACCCCCAACTTCACTTCCCTGCAGGCCTGGTCACCCCTAACTGCCCTCCCCTGCAGGCTTGATCACCCACAATTGCCCTCCCTTGCAGGCCTGGTCCCTCCCAACTGCCCTCCCCTGCTGGCCATCTTGTGGCGGCCATCTCATGTCCACATGGGAGCAGCCATCTTGTGTATTGGAGTGATGGTCAATTTGCATATTACTCTTTTATTAGATAGGATTAGAGGCCTGGTGCATGAATTCATGCAAACTGAAGGGAAATTAATTAGAAGAAATATTTTAGAGGCTGGGGAGGGACCGCGGGAGGGCTCCAGGGCGTGTCCAGCCCATCTTGCCCAGTCTGGATTGGCCAGACCCCAGCAGCAAGCTAACCTACCTGTCAGAGCATTTGCCCCCTGGTGGTCAGTGTGTGTCATAGCGACTGGTCAAATGAACAGTCGGACACTTAGCGTATTAGGCTTTTATTATATAGGATTAGGAAAGAGAATATTCTTGTTTTTAGGACTTGCACATTGAAATATTTAGGAGTAAAGGGCATCATGTGGGCAATTTATTCTCAAAGGTCTAGAAAAACAATAACGTGTTTGTTTGTATATATATAAATATGGAGAAAAGGTTAAATCAAATTTAATAAAATGTTAATATTTGTAGAATTTGTATAGCAGGTATATATAAATTCCTTTTATTATTTTTGCACCTTTTCTTTAAGTCCAAAATTATTTCAAAATAATAGTTTTAAAACATTTAAAAGTCTCTTCAGAAAATCCCCCAGGATCAAATCTAGTGGTGCTTTGATAACCTATCATTGTCTTGGCTTTCCCCTCTAACTCTCTTTCTCCCCCTATCCTGCACTCCTGATCTTGGGATTAGAACGGATTTGTAATGAGACTGGAGAAACCACCACCTGATTGTGTTATCTGGAAGGCCCTGATGATGGCACTAGTGAAAATACAGGAATTGCTGAGGAGGCCACTGACATCTTTGAAAAGCTCAGTGGTAGTTGTCCTATATGGACTGAAATTGACAGGAGCTGCTGCTGCAACAGGACTCTCTAGAATCAATTAGAAATAAAAGAATTTCTGAAGGGCAAAGGACAGATGACGGACATAACTACTATACTGGGAAGCAAAAGTGGAGTGCAGCCAGGGTATCTTAACCAATAGGGATCTGTGGTGATGGCTAATAGATTTATGGTACCCTTTTAAAGTGTACAATTACATGGTTTATTATATATTCAAAAAGTTGTATGCTCACTACTATCTAGCTCTTGAACATTTTTAGCACCCTAAAAAGAAACCCTATGTCCATTACCAGTCAACCCCTATCCCTTCTTTCCCCTAGTCTTTGATAGCCACTAATCTATTTTGTCTCTATGTATTTGCCTGTTCTGGACATGCCATACGTATAGAATCACTCTTATGCCCAGCTTCTTTCATATTACAAAGTTTATCCATGTTGTAGTATGCATCATATTTCATTCCTTGTTAGAGCTGAGTTAATACCACAATTTGTTTATCCATCCATCAGCTGATAGACATTTGGATTAGGTCCCCGTTTTGCCTACTATAATAATGATGCCATGCACATTCATGTACCAGTTTTTGTGTGGCATGTTTTTATTTATCGCAGGTACATACTTGGAAGTAAGTGCTAGGTCACAAGGGAACATTATATTAAACTTTTTGAGGAACCACCAAACTGTTTCCTAGCAGCTACAGTTTTACATTCCCACCAGTAGTTATGAATGAAGGTTTTCATTTCCTGACATCCTCGCCAACGCTCATTTTGTCTTTTGATTGTAGTCATCCTAATGTATGTGAAGTGGTATCTCATTGTGGCTTTGATTTGAATTGGCTGCAGTATCTTTACTAGAAAAAAAAACCAGTTCATCCTCTGGCACTTGATATGTAAAAACTGATTAATGCATCCTTCTTAAAAGGAGGATCAAATTCAATTTAACTTGATGTTAGATAGAGGATTATATTAGTTGGCTATCATAGGATTATGTATTCGTACCCATTGTCATGTGACTTGACTGTGAATCCTGTGGGAAGTCTATGTACCTGCCATTGACTTTGGGCTTGACCACATGGCATGCTCTAAACCAAACAGAATGTGAGAAGACATGCTATTTGCCACAATTGAGCAGTTTACAATTCCATGTTTCCTCTCAGTTTCTCTCAATCCTATATTCTGTAATATCCCAGAGTTCTGCTCATTGAGCCTATGTCCCACAATAGGAAGACATACACTGAGTGGCCAGATTATGATCTCTGAACGCATAATAATCTGGCCACTCAATATATATGTGTGTGTGTGTGTGTGTATTAGAGGCCTGGTGCATGAATTTGTGCATGGGTGGCATCCGGCGAGCCTGACCAGGGGGCGGGGACATGAGCGGTTGGACAGCCTGCCTGCTGGTCGAACTCCTGGTTGAGGGGACAATTTGCATATTAGCCTTTTATTATGTAGGATATACACTGAGTGGCCAGATTATTATACATTCAGAGTTCATAATAATCTGGTCACTCAGTGTATATAGCAGAGCCCCAGTCTACCTGTAGCCAAGCAAAACCAAGGCTGTCAGATAATTGATATTAGTACATTAATTTAAATTTTTATATGCATTAAAGAAAAAGTCTCAAAAGTTCACTAAACTATTAAGTGTGTTGATTAAATCAATGTATGCATGGATAATTTTCACTTTGTACATTTTTGTATTGTTTAGAGTTTTCAGTGAACTTACAACATTTATGATTCTTTCTTCACTCACTGTTATTTTAAATTACTCATACTGTCTATTCAACTTAGATTAAGCTATAGTGAATTTACTTTTCAAGAAGAAATCAATAATAAAAATGAGTTTATTCTTTAAAAATGAGTGTAGTTTTAAAAAAGCACTTTGTAAAACCTTAAAGACTCCACCAAAAAAAAAAAAAAACTACTAAATTTAATAAATTAATTCAGCTATGTAGCAGTATACAAAATTAACATCCAGAAATTGATGGCATTTTTATACACCAATAATGAATTCTCAGAAAGAGAAACTAAAAAACCAATCCCATTTACCATTGCAACAAAAAAAATTAAGATACTTAGGAATAAACTTAACCAAGGAGGTAAAAGACCTGTACTCAGAAAACTACAGGATGTTGAAAAAGAGGCAGAAGATATAAGTAAGTGGAAGAATATACCATGTTCATGGATTGGTAGAATTAACATCATTAAAATATCTATTCAAACAATAAAAAAAAATAAATGTAAAAAAAAAATATTCCTCACAATTCCAAATAAAGGTTTGTTAAATGTTCCTTAAAAAAAAAATACCTATACTACCCAAAGCAATCTATAGATTCAATGCAATCTCTATTAAAATACCAACAGCCTATTTCATAAATCTAGAACAAATACTTCAAAAACTTACATGGAAACAAAAAAGACCACGAATAATTGCAGAAATCTTGACAAAGAAAAACAAAGTTGGAGGAATCACAATACCAGATATCAAATTATACTACAAAGCAACCGTAATCAAAACAGCCTGGAACAGGCTAGTACTTGTTCAATGGAACAGAACAGAGACCCCAGAAAGGGAACCAAGCCATTATGCTCCATTAATATTTCACAAAGGAGGCAAGAGCATACCATGGAGTCAAGATAGTCTGTTCAATAAATGGTGTTGGAAAAATTGGACAGATACATGCAAAAAAAAAAGAAATTAGATTACCAACTTACACCATACACAAGAATAAACTCAAAATTGATAAAAGACCTAAATGTAAGTCGGGAAAACATAAAAATCGTAGAAGAAACTATAGGCAGCAAAATCTCAGACATCTCATAGCAATATGTTTGTGGATACATCCCTAGGGCAAAGGAAACTAAGGAGAAAATAAACAAATGGGACTACATCAAACTAAAAAGCTTATGCACAGCAAAAGAAACGATCAACAAAACAAAAAGGGAGCCAACTGTATGGGAGAACATATTAAGCAATGATATATCTGATAAAGGGTTAATATCCAAAATATGTAAGGAACTCATACAACTTAACAAAAGGAAGACAAATAATCCAATTAAAAAATGGGCAAAGGACCTATTAGTAAATAGACACTTCTCCAATGGGAACATATATATAGTCAAGAGAAATATGAAAAAACTAGAGGCCCAGTGCACGAAATTCGTGCATGGGAGGGGATGGGGGGGGGGCTCAGCCCAGCCTGCACCCTCTTGCAATCCTAGACCCCTCGGGGTATGTCCGACTGCATGTCCCATGCAGGGATCGGGCCTAAACTGGCAGTCAGATATCCCTCTCGCAATCCGGGACCACTGGCTCCTAACCGCTCGCCTATCTGCCTGCCTGATCCCCGCTAACCACTCGTCTGCCTGCCTGATGCCCCTAACTGCTCACCTGCTTGCCTGATTGCCCCCAACCACCTCTGCCTCGGCCCCCGCCACCGCGGCTTTGTCTGGAAGGACGTTTGGAAGGTCATTCGGCTGTCCAGTCTAATTAGCATATTATGGTTTTATTATTATACTAGTGACCCAGAACACAAAATTGCACAGCCCCACCCACCCACGCACACCCCACCCACCACCCCATCTTGACACCCTAACCTCTCCACCCAGAGCTCAAGGGTGCTTGGCCCCGCCTCCAACCCCTCCGGCCTTCTCTGGCCGCTTCAAGCCCCACCCTTGGTCCCATGAGTTGCCTTGGGCTGGTCCCACCTCCTTGCAGCACCTCCCTGCTTCCAACCCATCTCCGGAGCAACGCGGTAGCTCCGCCCCACCACGCATGCAGCCTCCTGCTGAACGGTCATTATGGCGTGAGGGCATCACAACCATTAGCATATTAGCTCCTTATTATATAGGACTAGAGGCCCAATGCATGAATTCGTGCACGGGTGGTGTCCGGCTGGCCCAGCCCCAATTGGGGCAGATCAGGGCTGGGACTGTCAGGAGGAGATGGCAGGAGGTTGGCTGGCCAGCCCGCCCCGATCAGGGCTGATCGGGGTGGGGTTGGCTGGGGGGATTGGCCATAGGTGATTGGCCAGCAGGACCCACCCCCAATTGGGGTTGGGGGGGCTGATTGGTAGTGGGGACAGCCATGGGGAGGGGCTGTGGGTGGTGGGCCAGCCGGCCCCACCCCCAAATGGGGTGGGGGGGTGCCAATCGGAGGCCAGCAGCCTGGGGGATGGGCCATAGGTGGTTGGCTGGCCGGCCCTGCCCGATTGGGGTAGGGGGGGCCTATCTGGGGTGGGGCCAGGCACAGGGAGGGGCTACAGGAGGTTGGCCAGCTGGCCCGCCCCCTATTGGGGTGGGGGACGATCAGGGGCGGGGCCGGCTGGGGGAGAGGCTGTGGGCCTATCTCGGTGGGGTGGGCTGGTGGGGGTGGGGCTGGCCAGGGGGAAGGGGGGTGCATTTGGCCAGCCAGCCCCTCCCTTGATCCAGGTGAGAGAGTCCGGTAGTGGGCAGTACTTATTAAAGGATACTTTTGAGAACAGGAACTGGAAAGAATGGGAAAAGAGCAGGTTTGAGCAGAGGAATAAGTAAAGCTGCAATGCTGGCCAGGGATCAGCCTCAGCTAACCACATAAAGAGCTCTTGGGTCAATGGAGAAAAAAGGAGACATAGGTATCTGATGGGGCCGGTTCGCTGGCCACAATGGGTGTCATAGCAACCGGTTGTTATGGTCATTACGGTGTTATGGTTGCTGGCTTTTTATATATATAGATAGGATATGCTCAAAGTCACTGATCATCAGAGAGATGCAAATTAAAATGACAATGAGGTACCATCTCACACCTGTCTGAATGGCTACAAATCAACAAATGACAAGTGCTGGCGAGGATGTGTAGAAAAGGGTACCCTAGTACATTGCTGGTAGGAATGCAGACTGGAGCAGCCATTATGGAAAACAGTATAGCGTTTCCTCAAAAAATTAAATATGGACTTGCCATTTGACCCAGTGATCTCACTTTTAGGAATATATCCTAAGAAACCTGAAACACCAATCAGAAAGAATATATGCAGCCGTATGTTCGTATCAGCACAGTTTACAATAACTGTGGAAGATCTGGAAACAGCCCAAGTGCCCATCAGTAGATGAGTGGATAAAAAAGCTGTGGTACATTTATACCATGGATTACTATGCAGCAATTAAAAAGAAGGATCTTTTACCTTTTGAGATAACATGGAGGGACCTGGAGAGTATTATGTTAAGTGAAATAAACCAGTCAGAGAAAGACAAGTATCACATGATCTCACTCATATGTGAAATCTAACTTAACAAAATAGACTGATGAACAAAATAGATCGAGACACAGAAGCAAGGAACAGACTGTCAAATCTCAGAGGGAAGGTGGGGAGGGTGGGTGGGTGGGAAGAGATCAATCAAAGAACTTGTATGCATATATACATAACCCGTGGACATAGACAATAGGGTGGTGAAGGCTTGGGGTGGGGTGGGGGGGGCGCTAGCAGCAGTCTATGGGAGAAGAAAGGGAGACATATGAAATACTTTCAACAATCAGATTTTTTTAAAGTACTTTGTACATGTGTGATTACATTTGTAGCTCTCACTGAAAATACAAGAATATTAGCTGAAAAAGTAGTATCCAAAAAAAACCAAACACAAAAAATACAAGAAAACATAAACAAAAGAAAAAACGAAAAATATTGTATCCGTTCTTAGCAATCTCAAAATACCCTTTAGCTATATGAATAATAGTTTCATAACAAATTAATTCTTCCCTAACCACCAATATTAATGCAAATTTGCTTAGATTAAATAGATGTGTCATATTTTCCAAACTATATAGCACCATATACCCCCTCTAAAACCTCATTTGATCTGAGTAAACCCAATTCTCAATTTATTCCACCATTCTGCCTGGGATGAGACAGGGCTGCAGTGAAAGACTGAAGGCTAACTGTAGGCTAATTGAGAGACATTCTGCTCGGTTGGTGTGGCGTGGTAGTTGAGTGTCCACCCATGAACCAGATCGCAGGTTCAATTCCTGGTCGGAGCACATGCCGGGTTGGGGGCTTGGTCTCCAGCAAGGAGCAAGCAGGAGACAGCTGATGGATCAATGATTTTCTCTCATTATTAATGTTTCTATCTCTCTGCCTCTCTCTCTCTGAAATCAATAAAAACCATTTTTTTTTAAGAGACATTCTCTCTGCGGTGGATAACTTGATTCATTTCATCTACAAACACTACTCTAAATACCATTCCCAGCTATTTTATAAAATACAGTATTCCTAGGAAATAAAACATCCCTTCCAATAGTCATTTTTACTTAAAAGGAAATTATTAATCTGTCCCGATGAAAAGAAATAAAATGGCAAATAAAAGGACCATAAACATTAAGATTGACAGTACTAGTTTTAAAAATCATCATCTATGATTTATTTATGTTTAAAATGTATTTCAGAAGTTTTTGTGGGACTATTTATTGTCAACATATAATTTCAATGGAACTTTAAGCAATTACAGCTCAACTCGCTGTAGTATTAACTTTTCTTCTTTTCTGATTCCTCTGCCAATTTCAACTTTTCTTTTAATTCCTTCTGATCTCTGGAATACTGTTCAAATACTGGTTGAAAAATATATATCCCTCCAGCAATTCCAAGGATGCTAGCAAAAAGCAGTTGTGGTAGAGTCACTCTCCCAAACATGTTTTTTAACAAATGCCACACGATACAAAGATGGTTTTGAATAACTCCACTCCACTCAGGAAATCTCTTCAGATCTGTGTACAAAGAAAATGAAAAACAAAGCAATTAGTACAAGATACTTTTTAAAGATTTCAAGTCTCTACTTTGTTCCAGAGTGAACAATGTTTTCTGATAATATGTAAATATTACTTACTGATTTAACTAAAATAGGAATACATATATTTAGGGAGTATGGAAAATGATCGTTAGGAGATGGTGTAAAAGCTAAATCCTATTACAGAATGTCCTCAATGGATAATTTAAAAGCGCAGAAGTGAGACAAGGTTGAGTCATATTCTTTATGTCTTTAAGGCTGGTCTGATCTAGAGGTAGGAGACAGAGAAATGTTACTTTTCATTACTAGCCCATCTTTACTATCATATTTTTGGCAATATGTATTATTAAATACAACAGTCTTTTAAAACAGGCTAAAAATTGTATGAATTTCCTTTGATGCTTTACTAAGTACAAGCAGACATCAAATATAAATCATTTGCCATCCGTTTTGACAAATATATAACAGAGATTTGGATGGTTTTACTTCTAACAGAGAAGTTAAGACTCTAGCACTTCCTGGAAAGTTATATTCCTTGCTGACATCCTAGTCTCTGGAGAAACTAGGCAGGTGTTTATGAATGAGGAAAGCAGAGTAAAGGTTTTACATATTCCCATTATTATAACAATATTTCATAGCCTCCTAGACCAAACCTGAAGGTCACAAAAACCATTATTGGCAGAAATGATACTAGAAACTAGCTTGCCCTTAATATCACTAAAATGTAATATAAACTAATCTGGGAAAGAAAAACCTGTCTTCTCCTAGACTCTACCATTAACTAGACATATGACAACATCACCAAGCATGCTTTGGATCAATGTCTGCTAAGTGTTTAAAAAAAAAAATAAGGGCCATTTGCTCTTTGGAAAATCGTTAATTACCCTTCTGCCACTAGCTGGCTAACTGACCCTGACCAAGTCATTTTACCTTTTTGACCCTCATCAGGCTAAATCATCTTTACCTCGCCTACTTCGTTCAACAAACAGTTATTGTGTGATCACCCAGAGAAATGTTGCATAAACACATTGATAATCATCATTACAGGCATACCTCGGAGATATTGCAGATTTGGTTCCAGATCACCGCAGTACAGAGACTATCACACTAAAGCAAGTCACACAAAGCTTTCGGCGTCCCAGGGCATGTAAAAGTTGTATACACTAGACCAGTGGTTCTCAACCTCTCTAATGCCGCGACCCTTTAATACAGCTCCTCATGTTGTGGTGACCCCAACCATAAAATTATTTTCTCGCTACTTCATAGCTATAAGTTTGCTGCTGTTATGAATCGTAATGTAAATATCTGTGTTTGTCTTGGCCCACAGGTTGAGAACCACTGCTGTAGAGCCTAAGACCATCGGAAAACACAGATATTTACATTACGATTCATAACAGCAGCAAACTTATAGCTATGAAGTAGCGAGAAAATAATTTTATGGTTGGGGTCACCACAACATGAGGAGCTGTATTAAAGGGTCGCGGCATTAGAGAGGTTGAGAACCACTGCTAACGTCGGCTAAGTGTGCAATAGCATTATGTTAAAAAAAAAAAAAAAAAAGAAACAAGATACATACCTTAATTAAAAAATACTTTATTGCTAAAAAATGCTAACCATCATCGGACCCTGCAGCGAGTCGTACTCTTTTTGCTGGCGGAGGGTCCTGCTTCGAAGTTGATGGCTGCTGGCTAAGCAGGGTGGTGGCTGCTAAAGTCTGGGGTGGCCGCAGCAATTTCTTAAAGTGAGTGAACAGTGAGGTTTGCTGCTTGGACTGACTCTTCCTTTCACGAAGGATCTCTCTGTAGCACGCGACGCTGTCTGACAGCATTTTACCCACAGTAGAACTTCTTTCAAAATTGGAGTCAATCCTCTCAAACCCTGCTGCTGCCTTGTCAACTAAGGTTATGTAGTATTCTAAGTCCTTTGTCGTCATTTCAACGATCTTCACCGTGGCGTCCCCAGGGGCAGGTTCCATCTCAAGAAGCCACTTCCTTTGTTCACCCAGAAGCAGAAACTCCTCATCTGCTAAGACACTGGCGGCTCCCCCTGGCGCTGTGGCGTTGGGGAACCGGCTTCTCTCCTTAAACCTCTTGAACCAGCCTCTGCTGGCTTCAAACTTTTCTTGGGCAGCTCCTGCCCCCCGCTCGGCCTTCATGGAGTTGAAGAGGGTGAGGGCCTTGCTCTGTATCAGGCTTTGGCTTAAGGGGATGTTGTGGCTGGTCTGATCTTCTATCCAGACCACTAAAACCTTCTCCATGTCAGCAATGAGGCTGTTGCGCTTTCGGATCATGCGCGTATTCAGCGGCGTGGCACTTTCCCGCTCCCTCAGGAACTTTTCCTTTGCATTCACAACTTGGCTGACTGTTTGGCGTAGGAGCCCTAGCTTTCGGCCTATCTCAGCTTTCGACAAGCCTTCCTCACTAAGCTTAATCATTTCTAGCTTTTGGTTTAAAGTGAGAGATGTGCGACTCTTCCTTTCACCTGAACACTTAGAGGCCATTGCAGGCTTATCGACTGGCCTAATTTCAATATATGCCGTTATGTCAGGGAATAGAAAGTCGGGAGGAGAGGGAGCCAACCGGTGGAAAGGCTGGTTGTGGAGGAGTCAGAACACAAACATGTCTCTATGAAGTTCGAAGTTCGTGGTCTTATGTGAGTTTAATTCTCAGTGCCCCAAAATAATTACAATCGTAACATAGAAAGATCACGGATCACAGATTACCATAATATAACAATAACGAAAAAGTTTAAAATATTGCGAGTTACCAAAACGTGACACACAGACACAAAGTGAGCAAATGCTGTTAGGAAAAAGGCGCTGATAGACTTGCTCTTCACAGGGCTGCCAGAAACCTTCAAGTTGTAAAAAACCAAAACCAAAACAAAACAAAACAAAAAAAACGCAATATATGCGAAGCGCAATAAAGCAACGCGCAACGAAACGAGGTATGCCTGTGCGACTACCATTACCCTTCAGACATCGCCCACCGCTCAGTTCTCACTCCACGCCACTGACCCCGCCTCCCGCCTGTCCGCGCCGAGGCGAGGTCCGATCATTCCAGCAGTTTCTGGGTCTCCGGCGCACAGATCACAGAACCAGAGGTGGCAGCAACCCGGACGGAAGGACGTGCCTCAGGGAAAGTGTGGGCAGCCCTAGGCAAAGTTTAGCAGCCGAGCCCAAACCTGCAGCGCTCCGCGGCGAAACCACCAAACGGAGTTGGGGAAAGTTGCCCTTTCCCGGCTCCCTCTGCGCCCGCCCGGACGGCTGCTCGCAGAGGCCAAACTTAGTGCGCCCCGAAGCAGCGCGCGCTCCTTGAGCCTACCTCGCGGAGGAAGGGGGTCCTGGATCTGCAGCGGGCACCGGAGCATCTGCGGGATGGAGCGGGAGCCCGGCGACGGCAGCCTCCTCTTCCGCGGCCCCCAGAACCGCTCCCGCGAGAAGGTGAAGCTGCGAAAGAGAAAGTCGGCCTTGTACCTCAGCCCCCAGGAGAGCTCCCGGCGCCGCGGTGAGTGAGGGGTGAGGCGCGCCGGCGAGTGGCGGGGGCGGGAATCAGGCCTCGGAGCGAGGGCTCCACCTGCTGGGTGAGGGGGGCAGGAAATCCTGGTGCGCTCGATGCAGGATTCTCGATCCCAGCTGCCCGCCCGGCACCGGGTTCTGCATTATTGAAGGCCGCCCTCCCCCGCCATGGGAAGTGCGTAGGCATGGTGAGGCCAACCTGTTTCAGAGAGGGGCACCCCGGCCTCCGCAGCGACGAGGGGCTGGTTCCTGGAGTGCGACCAGGTCCCACCCGCCTTACTTCATTTACCCCCTTTGCCTTCTCTTGGGTCGGGATGAGATGGCAGGAAAAGCCACCACCACCACCACCCCCCGGAAGTTGGCGGGGGGTAATATAAAGATGGACTTCTCATTCATTCAGGGCACTAAATTCAAATAAATAAAAAAATACTCTGCCCCTGGCCCAGGTGGCTCAGTTGGTTGGAGCGTCCACCCGTACAGTGAAAGGTTGTGGGTTTGATCCCCGTCATGGCACGTACTCTGATCGCGGGTTCCATCCCCTTGGGTGGGTGAGGGGGCAGGGCGGTGTAAGGGAAGCAACCAACCGAGGTTTCTCTCGCATTGATATTTCTACACACACACCTCTCCTCCCTCCCTCCCTCTCTAAAACCAGTGAACATATTCTCTGGTGAGGCTTTTTTAAAAACCCATTTAAAAAGAAACCCTCTGTATTCAGCCTATGGGCTGTCCAACCATGGTTAAGAGCAGGGTGTTGGAGTCAGCATACAGACCTGCTTTTGAATCCTGTTTAGTCATTTGCAACTTTTTTGACTTTAGACAAGGCAATTTATTTCTGAGCCTCCGTTTCCTCATTTGTAAAATGGGCTAATATCTACCCCATAGAGTTACTTTGAGGATTAAATGAATGCATGAAAAGAGATAAACTCAGTGCCTGGCACTTGTAAGCACCACTGGTGCTATTTAAAAAATGTACAGATCGCCCAGCAGGCATGCTCAGTGGTTGAGCCTGGATCTAGGAACCATGAGGTCAGGGCATATGCCTGAGTTCTGGGCTCCATCCCCAGTGGAGGACGTGATCAATGACTCTCATTTTTAAAAAAAATATATTTTATTGAATTTTTACAGAGAGAAAGGAAGAGGGATAGAGAGTTAGAAACATCGCTGAGAAACATCCATCAGCTGCCTCCTGCACACCCCCTACTGGGGATGTGCCCACAACCACGGTACATGCCCTTGACCGGAATCAAACCTGGGACCCTTTAGTCTGCAGGCCGACGCTCTATCCACTGAGCCAAACCGGTTAGGGCTCTCTCATTATTGATGTTTCTATTTCTCTCTCCCTCCCTCTCTGAAATCAATAAAAAATATATTTTTTAAAACGTACAGGTCATTTTATAAGCTACTGTTTGGCACATATTACAGAGTTGTTTCCTAAGTTAGTAATTTGTTAGTTGGTTTCTTTTACGTTACATATATAGGATAACCTAATCCACCTAAGGCCTTATTTAACCCAGTCTCTTTTTCAATATATTCTCCTTATACAGTAAGTTGAGAGAAAGATTGTTTAAATGAAAGGAGTGGTAAATCACCCAGTGGTGAGGCCCTTGTGTAACCCTCAGCCCAGGTCTGCTTTGAGAGTCATGTGGAGGGGTCAGAGTTCACCACTGTGCCTTAACAGAGCCTGAGCAAGGGGCCAACCAGAGCAGCAGATTTTAGTTCTGCAAGCAGAACTTGCCTGACTTTTGCGCCACAATTACCTGTTTTGTTTTTCAGATCTTCTTGGTGAGAACATTTATCTGGTCTTGTTTACCATAGCGTTACGAATATGTAACTGCTTTTTAGTCCAGACAAGTTTTGTTCCAGATGAGTACTGGCAGTCTCTTGAAGTTGCACATCATATGGTTTTCAAATATCCTTTGTATTTTCTTGTCCAGATTAGAAATGTGTATTCAATTCATCTTGGGAATTGTGTTAGTTTCTATTACACATTTTCAATCAATCCTCTATATTTCCGCCAAATAATTTTATCAAAGTATGCCATTATTTTATGCTAATATTTCATCTGTATATTTACTTGATGACTTAATCTTTAGCATATATTTCCACAGTGCTCAGTAGTGTGGAGAAAATATATGAAATCAAAACCACATTTCTGCCTTGAAGAAGTTAAGAGTTTAGTTGGCCAATTGCATTTTTAATTTAAATATCTAGTATAAAATGCTGTGTTTTTAAGCTGCTGTGTTAAAAAATAAAAGTTTTATATATGGAAATGAAAATTGGTTTTGTTTCAGTGCTATTTAAAATTAGTCCTTAATATTACTACTTATGGTTATTTGACCTGGGAATGGACAGAAAGATTGAGGGGTTACACTTATCCCTTAATCTTTGCAAGCATTTACAAGATTCTGCATCTTTTGGGGAATGATAGTGTTCAGTTGCTGGTAAGTTTAAATAAAATTAATCAAAATAGTTCTTAAATGTAGATTATTCCATCCTTTTTATTTTTATTTTTTTAATATATCTTGTTGAAAGGATTACAGTTGCTCCCTTTTTTCTCCCATTGACCCCCTCCACCCTGCCCCTGCCCTCCCATTCCATCCTTTTTTAAAGGTTAGGCTATATTAACTAAGTGGTATTATTGGTATTATGAAGTTTGTTTTTAAAAGGCTACTCTGACCATATCTGGGAAGCATAGGGTTCCAAAGACATGCTGTGTCTGATGTAGCTCTTCAATACGCGCTAACACACAAGACTGAGCATGAAAGTGTCCTGCTGGGAGCAATCCTGTTAGGATTTTCAGAATGATTACATTATATATTAATTATTTGGATCCTTCATAAAGAGTCACTTGAGAGCAGGTTGTATCTTGTTTTTTTAACTTGTGAGCTGAAGACCATGTTATATGAGCTTATGAAGATTAAATACATATAAACACACTCAGAATTTAGTATTGAAATTAAAACTTAGACAAAATCAATTTGACAAAAATTTAATGATATGCACAATCATTGTGCTACATTGTAATTAGGCCTCAATAGTAAGTTGGGTTGTAATTCCTGGAACATGAATTTCTGGGGTTATTTGCCAGGAGAGGATACAAAGGAAGAACTAATAGAACACAAATTTCTCTGACCTCACTGTCAAGATCCTTTAAGCTATCATCAAGTTGGACTCAGCACTTTGGGTCTTCCCATTTTCTGTTAGGGAAGTACCCCAGAATTCCAAAGGCAGTCCAAGTCCTGAGGGTTTTTTTAAGCCTGAAATACATTGAGGTTCTGGGAGGGATTTTTTTAAAAAGTTTTAAAGGCAGGATTATACTCTGCCCTTTGCAGTGCTATTTGATTCTCCATTATTGAGAAAGAAGGATCAGACCTGTGCTTCTTATGGAACTATCTTGAGCGGTAGCAGAGTTCCACTGACACGGGTAGAACTTAGGAGCTGTGAATTCTCTTTTCTTCTCTCAGGGCCAACCACTGATCATGCAGGGTATCCATAAAACAGAGGTCCTCAAACTTTTTAAACAGGGGCCAGTTCACTGCCCCTCAGACCGTTGGAGGGCCAGACTATAGTTTAAAAAAAAACTATGAACAAATTCCTATGCGCACTGCGGGCCCGGGACGAGTCAGCTGCTAAGCAGGACAGGCAGTGGCACCCAGTGGGCCGGATAAATGTCCTCGGCGGGGCCGCATGTGGCCCACGGGCTGAAGTTTGAGGACCCCTGGATAAAGTCTGGAACCACAAGTGGTTATACATGATGTCATCAAGGAAATCTTTTATCTCAGGAATAGGTTTTATTATCAATGAAGGGGTCTTCAAGAAAACTTCCTGTTCCTCCAAGCGCTGTTCACTGTAGCTGGCCCACCTGGCCATTTTGTGATTAAAAGGAAACCTTCCCTGGTCTCCATCCCCACCCCACGCTACCACCTGTCCCCTAAAAGCACCTGGTCACATTCCAGGTAGAGAAACTTAGGATGCTATCATCAGTCATTCATAATCTCATATTGATTATTTTAAATAAAGGTGATATAATTTTGAACTGGAAGGGGTCAGAGAAGTGAAACACATAGAGACCAGGGTCACAGCATGGTAAAGCAGAGCTAAAACTAGATCCAAGGTCTACTTATTCACAGCCTAATGCTCTTTACATATCACTTTAAACTGCATAAGGTATATGCACAAAATGAGGGATGACTTAGCACTGTACTGTCTGATATGGTAGCCACTAATCACATGTAGTTATTAAATACTAGAGGCCAAGTGCACGAAAATTTGTGCACTGGGGGCAGGTCCCTTAGCCTGGCCTGCCCCTCTCACAGTCCGGGAGCCCCCATGGGATGTCCTCAGGGAGCAGGCCTAAGCCACAGTCTGGCCTTCCTCTGCAGGAGGCGACTGGGCCAAACAGGGGAAGCCACTGCCCCCATCACCTCGCTCCTGCTGCCACTGCTGGCCGCCACAGCTGCCTTCCCTCGGTTCTCGCAGCCACCACGGCTTTGTCTGGAAGGACGGTCGGCTGTCCAGTCTAATTAGCATATTATGCTTTTGTTATAGATTTGAGACTAGTTCAAATTGAGGAGTGCTATAAGTATAAAGTACATACTGGATGTCCAAGATCTAGTATAAAATAAGGATATAAAATACTTATATAATTTATATTGATTAAAATGTTGAAGTGATAATATTTTACATATATTGGGTTAAACAAAGTAAAATTCATTTTACTTGCTTGTGATATTTTACTTTATGTGGTTCACATTCTATTTCTGCTGGACAGTCAGTGCTGGCTTAGAACATGTGAGAAGAAAGAGGGATAAGAAGGGAGACCTGATGGGTACCACAACGGGGCTTTGAGTAGTCAGAAGATGGTGCAAGGGCATTTGGCTCCTGGAGCTTAAGGGAGGAATTAGGAGCTTGAAGAACAGGAATATAGACTGGTAAGCTGCCAACACAGGCATCGTCCTCAAGATTTACCCTGACAAGTTCTTTCTCCTTTGGCCCCATACCGCTACTTTGTATTTTCCAGAAACCATATGAAAGTATTACTTAATTCTTCTCTGGTCCTTAGCATAACCTGGAAAATGATGGTATCTTAACGGTCTGGAAAGACTGCTAATAACGGAAATTTACATCACCACTTACTTTTGTATTGAGCTAAAATCTAACTTATTTTTCATTTTTAAAGATTTGATTGATTCTTAGAGAGAGAAACATGGGTGTGAGATCGGCTGCCTCCTGCACAACCCCACCAAGGATCAAGCCCACAACCCAGGCATGTACCCCGACAACCAACTGAACCACACTGGCCAGGGCAAAATCTACCTTCTTTTAAATTTAAGATTTCTATATGACAACCCTTCAAAAAGTTTTATTTATCTAGGATAAACAACTCCAGTTCTAAACCTCGTAATCAAATAATGTCCTCTAAAGATCTTTTAATTAGTATCCATCTGAAAATGTGGATCTCCAAACTGAGCCCAATATTGAAAGCTAGGGTAACTAGTTCAGAATAGGATAGTGAGACCATTACTTCATAAATATTCTTCTTCTCTCAGGGAACAAAGATTCTTTTACTTTTTAGTGGCTACCTCACACTTTGGCTCATTAAGTTTGTAGCCAAATTGAGTTTTCAAATGAACTTTCAGACCTAGGAGGTGAGAATGAAGCTTATAGATCTCTATGCAGAGTAAACAGAAGGTATATATAATAGGTGCCCTTTATTGTATTTTATAGGGCACAGTTTAAGTGAAATTATGAAGTATAGCACACTTGTAACTCTTAAGATTTACACATTCATTTATAGGTTATTGGCAAAGAAAAGGAATATAAAGCTAAAGTGTTAGACGTCACTGACAACTGAAAGTGTAGCAACTCTAATTATAATGTAAAGTTAATGAAGTTTGAGCCAACAAAAATACAAATCTACATGTTTTTAAAAACATTTTTTAACAAACCAACATTAAATTATGATTTATAGCAGTGTTATTTTGATAATGATAACTATGACACATTTTTTAAAACTCTTAAGATGCTAATGTATAGCATTAGAATTACTAACTGTAATTAAGTTATAATACAGTGGTGGCAAAAGTAGGTTTACAGTTGTTTGTATGGAAAATCCTACAAAATAAAAGCCTAATATGCAAATTGACTGAACAGTGGAACGACCGGTAGCAATGATGCACACTGACCACCAGGGGGCAGACGTTCAATGCAGGAGCTGCCCCTAGTGGTCAGTGCACTCCCACAGGGGAAGTGTGGCTCAGCCAGACGCCGGCTCACAGCTGGTGAGCGCAACAGCAGTGGTGGGAGCTTCTCCTGCCTCCATGGCAGTGCTAAGGAGCAGCCAGCCGACAGGTAAGGAGCAGTGAGCAGGCGCGGGTAAGGAGCGAGGGCTCCTGGACTGCTGGAGGGCACAGGCCAGGCTGAGGGGATCCCCCCTGCATGAATTTTGTCCATTGGGCCTCTAGTGATATAATAATTGAAGAATTAACTCTGGGTTTCATATACTCACAACTGTAAACCTACTTTTGCCAACCCCTATATATTTACTTTTTCGTTTAAATTTGCTCTTTAATGTCATCTGAATATTACTTTATTATCTACACTAGAAGCCCAGTGCACGAAATTCGTGCATGGGGGGGGAGGTGTCCCTCAGTCCGGCCTGCACCCTCTCACAAACCAGGACACCCTAGGGGATGTCTAACTGCCAGTTTAGGCCCAATCCCGCAATCCAGGACCTCTGGCTCCTAACCACACATCTGCCTGCCTGATCACCCCTAACCACTATGCCTGCCTGCCTGATCACCTCTTGATTGCCTCTAACTGCTTGCCTGCTTGCCTGATCACCCCTAACTTTCTCTGCCTCAGCCCCTGCTGCCGCGGCTTCGTCCAGAAGGACGTCCAGAAAGGTGTTCAGCTGTCCGGTCTAATTAGCATATTATGCTTTTATTATTATAGATTGCAAGATGGGGAAGCAATGTAACTTAATAGTTAAGAGCACAGGCTTTGGAGTCAGGAAGACTGGGTTTGAATCCTGGCTTTCATACTAACTAGCTGTACAGCCTTGAGAACATTATCTAACCTCTCTGTGTCTCAGTTTTCTCATTTATAAAAACAGTATCAATTTCATAGGATTGTTAGGAAGACTGAATGAGCTGATACATATAAAATATACGTATACTTAAGCCCTAGCCAATTTGGCTCAGTGGATAGAGCGTTGGCCTGCGGACCAAAGGGTCCCTGGTTTGATCCCAGTCAAAGGCATGTACATACCTCGGTTGTAGGCTCCTCCCCAGCCCGGGCTCTGCTTGGGGCTTATGCAGGAGGCAACCAATCGATATGTCTCTCTCACATCAATGTTTCTTCTGTCTTTCCCTCTTTCTTCCACTCTCCTTAAAAATCAAAGGAAAAATATCCTCAGGTGAGGATTAACAAAAATTAAAATTTTAAAAATTAAAAAATAAAATATATATTTAATATGATACCTACCTAGCATACAGTACTGTATAAGTTTTATTAAAAATTACCTATTGTTATGCTAATGAAAATAACTAGATATGCTTCTAAAATAGAACCTTAACACAATGAAATGGTTTGTTGGCTATTTAAAATTTGTGTGTGTGTATAGTGATAGTTGGATTAGCTTGTTGATTTCTTCTGATAAGTCAGTGTGAACCAACAGATGTTTTTAACTTCTTTTTTTTTAACTAATGAAGATTTGGATTCCTAGACTTGCCCAAGCACTTCTGTCTGCTGTAGCCGACTTGAGGCTTTACTCATTAATGAAGCAACTAGAAAATCAGCAAGTAGCAAGATGGGTGGTAAGTCCTCAACACTTTAGAAACTATATGCCAGTTATTTTCATTCCTATGAGCATAAACAATAGTGATTCCCAAACCAGTTTCAGAAGATAATTCATACAATTTTATAGAATACTTTCATAATTAAGAACAGTAAAATGCAGATGGCACACTCCGTCTCTCTTCTGATGAGGCTTTAGGTGGTGGAAGTCACTGAAGCCCTCACACCCTGTGAGAGGGTGAACCTAGGATGTCTCCTCTGGGAGCACCTTCACTCCTCCCAACTGTCAGAGTCCTTGCCTCACTTTCCATGAAATTCAGTAGGAATAGTTCTGAATCACTGCCTACCTCACACATTGCCTCAGCCTTTTACAACCCTGTCCACTATTCCTCCAGCTACCTGAGACTCAGCCTGAGAAATGCCTTTTCATTAAAGCACTGGTCCACCTCTGGCTAGTGTTTAAAACAGCTGGACTCTATAAGGGAGAGGATGTGGTGTAGAAGGCTGTCTTTTGTCATTTAGCTTATTTCACAGTGGGGAGATAGATTCCTGATCTCCCATTCAAACCTTGACTGGATTTTCCCATTTAAACCATATCTTGAAGAGTAATCAGATACTGTAGTGTTGTTACTTGACTACAGCTCTTTCCTAAATTTGAGCCACCTAGAAATCTTACTACCTTTTTTGCACTGTTTTAATTGGAAAGTTTGTTCCAAATTTCAAGGTACCAATTTACCAACACATTTCTGGAATATAATCTATATATATAAAAGGCTAATACGCTAAATGTCCAACCATCCAACTGGTCGCTATGATGTGCACTGACCCTCAGGGGGCATATGCTCAACACCAGAGCTGCCGTGATGCGCACTGGCACCATGGACCTGGTGCCCACAAAGCAACACTTGGCTTCCCCCAAGTGGGACACAAGACCTGCCACCACTCTAGAGCGACAGCCCACCAAATCGCAGCTGACGCTGCCAAGACCCCATGGCGCAAAATGCAGCCCACAGCCCAGAGCCCAGCCTCGAAATGGGCACTGTGGGCGCCGGGTAATGATGTCACATAGCAACACCCGGCTTCCTCTCCCTAGTGCTGACTAGCCTCCTTACAGTTTCTTCAGCCCAGGAACATGACTTGCTTTATAGCCAGGTGCAAACATTTCACACTTTAACCAAATGTCTATAAAGCATTTTCCCATGCCTCATCTCATTTGATGCTCATAGAAGTCCTGGAGTAGATAGATAGGAGACTCAGTGGAATCCTATTTTCTTCTCATTAGCCGGGAAATATTTAGAAAGTTTAGAAACTTGACCCAATTGGGCCTTGAAAATGACTTCAGGTTTTCTCACTGCGCAGAATATAGTCAAACACTGCTGCAGTTAAATATTTTACCCTTTGTTCTCCCTGAGTGATCTACAATAATAATTTGCTTCATGTTAACTGCTGTGTTGCTGACATTTACCTGAAAAAGAAGTTGAGGTGCTTCACTGAGCTGGAAAAAGTTTAGCGAAATCAGAAAGCAGGTCTAATTAAGCAAGTTATATATATATATATATATATATATATATATATATATATATATATATATATTCCTATCTAATAAAAGAGTTAATATGCAAATTGACTACCTCCGCTACACCCACAAGCCATACCCACCAGCCAATCAGGAGGGAATATGCAAATAAACCCAACCAAGATGGCTGCAGCCACAGAGAGCAGGAGGGAGGCTTGGGTTTCCCTGGCAACGGAGGAAGCCAAGCTTTCCACCTGCCCTTGCTGTCCCAGGCCTCCACTCAATGCTACAAAGTTTCAATTATATAAGATAAGTAAAGCCCAACAGAAATGGCGGCAGCCATGGAGCTGGAGAGAGCAGGAGGCTAGGGTTGCTTGTGGTGATGGAGGAAGCCAAGCTTCTGCCGCCCTGGCCTGCTTTGGCCTCCGCTTAAGGCTACAAAGTTTCAATTATAGAAGATACATAAATCCCAACAAAAATGGCTGCTGCCACTGAGCGAGCAGAAGGCTTGGCTACACTCCAGGCTACAAAGTTTCAATTGTAGAAGATAAATAAGTCCCAGATCCCAGGGCCTCTGCTTGGGTCCCCAGGGGGTCTGGCCAGACTGCAAACCATCAGAGGCGCCTTGCCCAGGCTGCCCCACACCGCAAGGGAACCCCACCCTGATCCGGGACACCCTTCAGGGCAAATCAGCTGGCCCCCACCCATGCACCAGGCCTCTATCCTCCTATCTAATAAAAGAGTAATATGCAGATTGACCATCACTCCAACACACAAGATGGCTGCCCCTATGTGGACACAAGATGGCCACCACAAGATAGCCAGCAGGGGAGGGCAGTTGGGAGGAACCAGGCCTGCAAGGAAGGGCAGTTGTGGGTGATCAGGCCAGCAGGGGAGGGCAGTTGGGAGGGACCAGGCCTACAAGGGAGGGCAGTTGGGAGCAATCAAATCTGCTGGGGAGGGCAGTTAGGGGTGACACGGCCGGCAGAGGAGGGAAGTTGGGGGTGACCGGGCTTGCAGGGAAGGGCAGTTGGGGGGGACCCAGGCCTGCAGGGGAGAGCAGTTGGGGGGGACCAGGCCTACAGGGGAGAGCAGTTGGGGGGTAACAGGCCTACAGGGGAGAGCAGTTGGGGGGTACCAGGCCTGCAGGGGAGGGCAGTTAGGAGTGACCAGGCCTGCAGGGGAAGGCAGGAGTGACCAGGCCTGCAGGGGAGGGCAGTTAGGGGTGACCGGCCTGCAGGGGAGGTTGTTTTGTGCATGTGCGATACATATAAAGCTCTCACTGGTGCCAATCGCACGTGTGTTTCCATCTGTCATTGTCAATTGTGAATTTGGTTGACACTGCTATTATAAAGGGCGAATGGCTATATTAAAATATTTCTTCTAATTAATTACCTTTATTGTACACAAATCTGTGCAGTGGGCCACTAGTTTATTATAAGTATTA
Organism: Corynorhinus townsendii; assembly: GCA_026230045.1. Classification (NCBI taxonomy): domain Eukaryota; kingdom Metazoa; phylum Chordata; class Mammalia; order Chiroptera; family Vespertilionidae; genus Corynorhinus; species Corynorhinus townsendii. Next base: position 180,826,295 of record JAPDVU010000001.1, read on the forward strand.
ATAAATATTAAGAATTTACTAAATATTAACAGGACATATTTCTTCAGGTAGCATGTTGATTTGCATTAAAAAGACAGATTGGTTTAGCAAATGAGCCCTTGCTAACTGATTCCAGGATAAAGACAGTCTCTATTTTGTGCCTTTATACACTACCAAAGGCTCAACCTAAAATGGCAAAGGCATCAGGACTTTGAAATCCTTCCCCCAAAGTAGCAGCACTGGGTTCTTCTACTTTAGGAAAGGCCTTTAACTCCACAAAAATTGGAAACAATTTTTAAAGGCTTTATTTGAAAAGATAGGAAGTTAGTACACCTGTTTAACACCCTTGCATCAACTAAGAAGCTTCTTTTAAGATGGTTGTTTTGTAGACTTAATGTTGCTTCCGTTTGCATATTCTTTTAAAAACTGGTTTGTTAATTTAATCAATTTTCAAGTTAAAAGTTAATGATATCTCCTGACAGGTTTTTTTCTCACCTATGTTTTCTTAATTTTTCATCAAGAAATAGGGCAACATTCCAAACCAAGATCAATAAAAACAGTCAATTTATTTGTCAGTATTACAAGACAATTTGAGGAATACTGATTAGGACAATATAGTTATGAATCTCAATTCTCTATAAACTATACATCAAAGAATCTGTATTTTGTGTCTTTTATTAGTGGGAAGTGAGATTTAAATAAAATGCAATGCCATAAAAATGTATTTGAAGTGTAAACTTAACTTTAACAAATATAGATCTAATATCACAGACATGTATTTGATATAAATTCTTAGAAACAATGTTTGGGCAGGCCTACTTTTAACGTTACTTCCCTTTTGATGTGATTTTTTTGCAGCATTTAGACTTGCTTGCTATTTTCCATAGAAGATAACACTAAGCTTTTTTACTTCCCCCTGCATGTATGTTTGCTCATAATTGTTCTTAGTTTTTTTGCCAGTTATGCTCTTGGTTCACATGGTATTGCTGTACCAGAACTCTTACAAACACCATGGAAACTGTTCTCACTGTAATTGCTCTTTTCTACTACCCTTTGGAAGCTTCAAAATCTATGAACAGGTGAGATATATTGCTGTGAATATGCAAAATTCTAAAGCATGCTTTTGAAAAGATCTTAAATATCAACACATTGTAATGTCCAGTGGATCCCTAATGTTTATGAAGGTTATTAGACCCACAAAATTTCAATTGATAACATTTATTATAGCAGGAAATAGATATACTAGTACTTAAACTGGTAATTAAGAAGAGGTTAATAAAAAGACGGTTTACAAAGATGTAGACAATGTTCAGAAAAGTCAATAAGGGGATACCATAGGGGATACCAGGACTAGTCTCTGTAGGAAGTTTCTATTACCGCTTGGTGCCCAGGAGCAAGGAGAGGAATTGTTACAGAGCTGAAACTTTGAGAGGGCCCCACCCAACAGGAGACAGGCACAGCCAGCCTTTAGCCGTAGCAAGGAGAGAGCTGGGAGAATAAAATACTGACTTAACTCTTCTGATAAGTTGGGGGGGACCAGGCCTGCAGGGGAGGGCAGTTGGGGGCAACTGGGCCTGCAGGGGAGAGCAGTTAGGGAGGACCGGGTCTGCAGGGAAGGGAGGGCAGTTGGGGGGAAACAGGCCTGCAGGGGAGGACAGTTGGGGTTAATCGGGCCAGCAGGGGAGCAGTTAGGCATCGATCAGGCTGGCAGGCAGAAGCTGTTAGTGGCAATCAGGCAGAAAGGCAGGTGAGCAGTTGGGAGCCAGCAGTCCCGGATTGTGAGAACATCCCCCAAGGGGTCCCAGATTGGAAAGGGTGCAGGATGGGCTGAGGGACAACCCCCCACAGTGCATGAAGTGGGACCTGGGTGCCCGCCGCCCCCCCCACACACACACACGCAAGTAGTATGGTCCTGAGGCACGGCTCCCACGGCAGCTGATGCACACCCCACTGGTGGGGAAGCGGGACCTGGGAGCCCGAGCCTCCGAGTACCCAAGCTGCCAGGCATCGCAGACCGGGGCCCTGAGGAGGCCCCAGGACAAGCATCTTCCCAGAGGCTGTATGGAGGGAGGGGAGGAGCCTCTGGCCAGAGGCCTGGGAGCAGGACGCTGGGCTCGCATCGTCCCCGGCAACATGAGCCCAGCGGAGGGAGGGGAGGAGCCTCTGGCCAGAGGCCGGGCTGAGGGACCTCCCCCTGCCCTCCCGTGCACTAATTTCATGCACCAGGCCTCTAGTTAAAACATAAAATAATTGCTTATTTCAAAATACTAGAATTGGGATATTAGAGCTGGAAAACACTTAGATATTACCTCTTTTTATAGATGAGAAAAATTGAGAGAAGTATACGTAACTTTCCTAAGTTCACATAGCTATTTATACCAAAAGAAAAATGCTCTCATTAAAAAAATAAAAAAAGAGGCAATATCACAGTGTAAATAGCAGATAACTTCTAAACTCACTTCTAGTTGTCTTGACAGTACATTTTCCTTGTCTACAGTGTCAAATACTCATCCCTAGTGGCACTTGCCTTCATAATTCGCCCCACAGCAGTCATTCCATGGATACCTTTGCTCTTCAGACATTTCTGGCAAGCACAGAGAAAGCTTGATCTTATTCTACATCAGTTTTTACCTGTTGGGTAAGTATTGCTACAATCCATCTATTAATTTTAATAACCTGCAAAATATATTTCAAATAAGATTTTACATCTTTGAGTCAATTACTGTATCTTCTAATGTCAATGAGAATTGTCAGACAAAGGAAACAGAATATTTCCAAATTTATATAGTAACTAGAGGCCCAGTGCACAAAATTCGTGCACTGGGGGGTGTCCCTCAGCCCACCCTGCACCCTCTCCAATCTGGGACCCCTTGGGGGATGTCTAACTGTCGGTTTAGGCCCAATCACCACCTGCCAGTTTAGGCCCAATCACCGCCTGCCAGTTTAGGCCCAATCACTGTGGGATCGGGCCTAAACCGGCAGCCAGGCATCCCTCTCTCAATGCAGGACTGCTCCCCTGCTGGCCTGATTACCCCCAACTGCCCTCCCTCCCCTACAGACCCGGTCCTCCCTAACTGCCCTCCCCTGCAGGCCCAACTGCTCTCCCCTGCAAGCCTGGTCCCCCCAACTGCCCTCCCTCCCATGCAGGCCCAGTCGCCCCTAACTGCCTTTCCCTGCTGACCTGGTCACCCACAGCTGCCCTCCCCTGCAGGCCTGGTTGCCCCTAAGAGCTCTCTCCTGCCGGCCATCTTGTGCAAGGGTGTGATGGTCGATTTGCATATTACCTCTTTATTATATAGGATATTTATGATTCTGATTAACTGTAAGTGTTTTGCTTAAATGAATACAAACCTTTGCAATTTTTCTTAGAACTTTCCTACACTTTATTTCCTAAATATTTCTCAAATACATTTTAGAGATATTTGATTCTTTTACATTCGTATAGGGCTATGTGATTTATAATGGGCATTCTCATATTACCTCATGATTTTCAAAATTCTTAGATCTAGGCAATTGTAGTTGTTTTTGTTTTGTAGAAGAAACATGGGCTTGGCAAATTAAAAATGCATTAGTCAGCCCTAGCCGGTTTGGCTTAGTGGATAGAGCATCGGCCTGCGTACTGAAGAGTCCTGGGTTCAATTCCAGTCAAGGCTCAATCCCCAGCCCTGATTGGGCTGCGTGAGGGAGGCAACCAAGTGATGTTTCTCTCTCATTCCCTCCCCTTCCACTCTCTGTAAAACTCGATGGAAAAAATATGCTTGGATGAGAATTTACAACAAAAAGGATAGTAGTTGACCTTTAGAAGAGAGTGGAGATTGACTGGTTGGAGGAATGAGGGGGCCTTCTGAAGTGCTACTGATGTTCTGTATTTTGCTCTCTGACAGTTACACAATTGTGTTCATATAGAGATGGCTCATAAAGCCTTATTCTCAGTGTTCTTTTTTGTATATACGTTTGTGGTAGGCAGCCTCTGAGATTGCCCCCACTAATCCCATCCTCTGATATTAATGCTCTTGTATAATACCCTTGTCTTGAGCAGGGGGTAGACATTTTGACTTAATTCTAACAAACAAATGGCAGAAGGGTGTCCCTTCCACAATTGGGTTATAATACTGACTGTGGCTTCCATCTTGGGTGCCTGTCTCACTCAGCTGGGTCATACTGGGGGAAGCCACTTGAGGCAGTCTTGGGGAGGGGGTCACATGTGGGAGCCTGAGCTCTGCCAACAACCATGTGAGTGAGCTTGGAAGCAAATCTCTCCATTACCCGCCCGCGCCCCCCCCCGCCAATCAAGCCTTTAGATGAAATTGTAGCCCTAGCTAGCCAACACACTGAGCCAGAAGCACCCAACTAAGCTGTACCTGGCTGTATTCTTAACTCAAAGAAACTGTGAGATAATAAATGTCCTTAGTTTTAAGTTGCCAACTTTTGGGGTAACATGTTATTCAGCAATAGATCATGCAGTGTTTATTACTTTTTAAAACCTTGTTTAAATGCAGCTTATGTAATGAAAGATCTTTGAAAATGTGTAAATCTATATTCAATATGTGAAACTAAAGTATTTTTAAAGTGGTTTTTTGGAAATGGCTTTGATGGATGGCATTAGCAAGGCCATATGCCAATATGGATTTTCATTGAGTTCAGAATATTAATCATTCTTTTTGTTTTTCAGATTTGTCACTTTGAGTTGGTCTCTGATAATTGATCGTATATTTTTTGGTCAAGTAAGTCAAATATATTAAACTATTTTTAGTCTAACCATTATTACACTAAAAGTTCAACCTGATTTTTTAATTCATGAATATTTGGGAACATTTAAATGATATGGGTTAAGTTAAAATAAAAAACTGCTAGCATATATCTTTGGTTCAATTTGTTATGCTTTCTATATAACAGAATTGTGTATTCCTAATTGAAGTTCAAGAGCGTCTATTTTTTTAAGATATTTTTGTCAGGTTTATAGCAATAAAAGTTTATTAAAATTATTTTAGTTGTCCTCAAGGTAACCATTCAAAATTCAAATTAACCAGAATATTCTTCAAGCATTTGGTTTGACATTTTAATCTCACAACTGTAGGTTGTTTCTTAGTTCCCTGTTTTTAAGTCACTTGTGGCTCTGGAATCAGTTTGCCACAGTTTGAAGCCTAGTGCCCTCATTAGCCTTGTGAACTTGGACAAGCTATGTGAGTGAACTTGGAATCCATCACCTTTCTTACCAGTTTCTTTATCTGGAAATAATTGTGGTACCTCTCTCATAACATTGGAGGATTAAATGAGATACTGCATATATGATGCTTACAATGGGGCCTGGCACAAGTGAGCACCTAATGTTAGCTGTTGTTGCTGTTTATTGTCTGCTTTGTGCCATAATTCCACTTGTAGTATTTTCAAAGCTTTATCTTACTAGGTAATATGTGATGTAAGGTACTAGAATAAAATTTTTAATGTGGGTACCCCACATATACACTCCGATAAAAAATAAATTTTATAAAGTATTTTTGTTGTTGTTAATCCTCACCCAAGGATATTTTTCCATTGATTATTAGAGTGGAAGGGAGGGGAAGAGAGACAGAGAGAGAAACATCGATGTGAGACATATAGATTGGTTGCCTTCTGCACACGCCTACCCTGGGCCTGGGACTGAACCTGCAACCCAGGCACTGCCCTTCAGTCCGTGGGCCAATGCTCTGTCCACTGGCCAAATTGGCTAGGGTGATAAACATTATTTTTAAGTGTTCTCTTTAGCTCTAATTCTATGTAAAACTTACACCGTCAAAATTTGAATGTTTATTCAAATAGACTTCCTTGAATCTCAGAAACCTAGTGTTATACAAATGAACAAAGAACACCCGAATACTTAGAACATAAAAAAAAATGCTTTCATATGGTCATTAATCAAATTATTAGTGTAAACTATTGTTTGGTTTTTAGATCATTCCTGATTTAATGTCAAGATTCTGCCAGATACCCTAATGCCAAAGACTCAAACTTGGCACTAACACATTTCTGTTTCTCTTTTCTTCAACTATGCCAGTGGACTCTGGTTCAATATAATTTTTTGAAATTTAACGTGCTGCAGAATTTGGGGACATTTTATGGTTCTCATCCATGGCATTGGTACTTCAGTCAAGGATTTCCAGTTGTCTTGGGTACTCACCTGCCCTTCTTTATTCATGGCTGCTTTCTAGCCCCAAGGAGGTTCTGGATACTTTTGGTGACTGTGCTGTGGACCCTTCTGGTTTATAGGTAAGATTTTATTTATTCATATAGTTAATTTTGATGATGTTACCAAGGAATTAAATTCTTCAAGAAGTAAACTGTTATCTTTTGGAGATGCATTAACTATTAGGATTTGGTAATTGGGATTATTTAGCAGAAAAGGTAGTAATTATGTTGGTACTCAGAATGAATACTTCTGATATATATAGTTTACCTAAGAATTATGTTCATCTTTTAAGAAGCTGAACAAATTTCATTTGCTCTTAGAAATGACTAAAATTTTCAATATTAAAGGGCCAGAAAAATATTTTAAAGTGAAAATGTATGCATCTTTCTTCCAAATTTCAGTAATGACTTGGATTGGTAATAGAATTCCCTTTTTTATAATGTAATTGTACTTTAGACATTGACATCAAATGTTAGGATTACTTTTAACACATCATCACCCTCTAACTAAAAAAAAAAAAAAAAAAAAAACCCAACAGATTCCTGAAGCATGAAATTCAGTCTCAGTATTTAGAATAACAGGTAATGTTAATTATATTTCATTTTAAATACATAAGTTTCTCAAAGTATCGTGTAATATGAGAAAATATTTTAATTTTGTTTTTTATTATAGCATGTTGAGCCACAAAGAATTCAGGTTTATCTATCCAGTTTTACCATTCTGCATGGTGTTCTGTGGTAAGTATTTTTGTTCAATATAGAAAAAAAATACTTGAAGTAGGTAAAAGATAAGCTCTCATTAAAGCTCATTACACTATAAAATATTTTCAACGAGGCTAAGAGAATTGCTTCTTAATTGTAAAATAACTATATTACTGCAGCATTCTTTCTACAGCCTAAATATCCCTTTTCCTGTGTCCTGTAAAGTGAGATAAAATCATAAGGACCCAATATCCAAGTCATAAGGATCCAGTATCAGATTCTGGTGGTGATATTCCTGGCTGTTAGAAATCTCTCACTAAAAAATGTAATGGAATAATATATCTATTTTAGAATAGCTACTTTATAGTTAAACTGTTAAGTTCTTTGTTCCATAAATGAAAATATATTTATAGCTGTTGAAACTAGTTTTTAATGCTTTTGATGCTTTAACACTCATTCTAATGCATATGTAATTTTAAAAGTGATTCACACCTAATTTTTGTGGCCCTTTTTCCATTTTTTTCCAGTAGGTTATTTGCAATATTTTTTTTACATGTGACTTCTAAAGTTTTATATCATTCAGCTCTGGAAAACATGAATTTTCATATTGGTTGGCTTGGAAAAATTATGAATTGAAATTTTGCTAACTTTACATTTAATTCAGAATAAATGACTGTTGATTTCCTTTAAATATTAATTACTAAAAATCACTGGACTGGGGAGGGATGACATGAGTAATCAACAGGGACTACAGACAGGGCAAAACTAGGGAGTTAATACTGTCAATCTTTTTACTTAAAAAAAGAACTCCAAAGAACCCATAGACTTAGCCTTCTTTGATGGAGTAATCGTCTCCTGCAGATCTCAGATACACTCTCTTCAAGTATTAAAAAACACTCTATATCTGGAGTACTGAAACCAAAGTTAATTTTTGTCATTACTTTTTTTTTTTTTTTTATCCTAACGTGAGGACATGTTGTTCATTGATTTTTAGAGAGAGATGGGAAGGAGGGAGGAGGGGGATGGGTGTGAGAGAGTAACATCAATCTGTTCCCTCCTGCACACACCCTGACCTGGGGCAGTAATGGTACCCCCAACCAAGGTATGTGTCCTTATTGGGAGTCAAACCCCCGACCTTTCAGTGTACAGGATGACGCTCCAACCAAGCCACCAGCCAGGGCTATATCATTACTTTATGGTCTTGCTTTAGATACAATGTAGACACATATAAAAATATAGGTATCTAACTATATGCCGTCTTTTAAGAATAGTGGGCCCATTAACCAGAGCAAATTTGCTCATGAATCACTAGTCTTATCTTTTTTTAAAGTTTGAGTTATAGTTAAATCAAGCTTGGTTTCTGCCTGGGTATTGTTAGACTATTGGAAGACAAACGTGTGTGCTGTTTAGTTTGGTTAATTTAGGAAGTTGTTTTGGTTTTTTTATAACCCGAGTCTTTCCAGCATTTCACTTGTGTATCTTTAGGGACTGAGTTTTCTGAACCCCTTTCCCAGTCCAAAAGATGTCATCTTTAAAGTGTTAGGATCCCAGTAAACTCTTCTTCCCAGGCCCAAAGACTTAGATAAAATGCTGGTGAGGACTGAGCTCTTCTTGTAATGGACAAGAATTAGACTTTCTTCCATACTGTGTCCACTCAGAAGGATCCCTGAAGGACTGAGACCCACCAAACCCGACCTCCTCACAGGATGTCATCTTCCTGCAGACATGTACCTAAGGCTTCTGAGTGAGCCAAAAGATTCTGATTCTTAGAAGACTCATACTTCCATTAAGAGTTAAAACTCTTTAATGCTAACAGGTCCCAACAATAGGACCAATGAAGTAGTGAACTCACCTCAACTTGGTTTTTGGAATGATGTCAGACAACAGTTCTTTGGAGTTCTTGATGTTTGAGTCTTTTGAAACTACCTGAAATCTTGAGTTTTACTGTACTTCAAATATCAGTTTTATTCTATTCTCGTGTGAGCTATTTTTTTTTTTTTATGTTGTTGTTAATCCTTAAGATATTTTCCCACTGTTTAAAGAGTGGAAGGGAGGGGGAGAGAGAAACATCTGTGTGACCAGGACCAGGGATCGAGCCTGTAACAAGGTACATGCCCTTGACCAGGTCGAACCCAGAACCCTTCAGTCCTCAGCCTGATGCTCTATCCACTGAGCCAAATTGGCTAGAGCCTGTGTGACCTACTTTAACCTGATATAAACATGACACCTCTATTGGCAATTGCTGTATAACAAGCCACCTTAAAATTTAGTGGCTTAGCCCGACTGGTGTGGCTCAGTGGTTTAGGGTCGACCCATGAACCAGGAGGTCACAGTTCGAATCCCAGTCAGGGTACATGCCCACGTTGTGGGCTTGATCCCCAGTAAGGTGAGTGCAAAAGGCAGCTGATCAATGATTCTATCACCAAAAGGTTGTCAGTTGATTCCTGGTCAGGGCACATGCCTGGGTTGTAGGCTTGACCCCAGTAGAGGGTGTGCAGGAGGCAGCTGATCCATGTTTCACTCTCACATCATGGTTTCTCTCCCTCCTTTTCTCTAAAAAAAACCTGGGGGAAAAAATTAGAGGTTTAAAGCTCCATTTATTTTTACTTACTGTAGTTCAGCTGGGCAGTTCTCATCTCCACTGAGTTCACATATACAAATGTAATCAGCTGCAAATGGGGTACACACAGCTCTATTGACCTAGGTGGGCTCTCACGTTTGGGATTTAGCAGACTGAAAGCTAAGGCACCTCAGCTCTTCTGTGTGCACTCGCTCTCCAGCAGGCTACCTAGGATTTGTTCACTTGGGGTAGGCAGGGCTCCAGGGAAAGGAACAAAAGTGTACAAGGCCCTTGAGGTGCAAGCATGAAACTGTTGCTTCCACCACATTCCCAAAGCCAGGGCAGATTCTCAAGATGAGAAATAAACTTCAGGCTTGTGTAGGGACTGGACACAGGAAGAGGAATAATTGGAGCCATTTTATTTTCAATCTGCAATAATTTTTCTTCTCTAGTTTGAGTTTCCCTCAGTCCTATCCAAAAATGACTCAAGTCCAGAAAACGTAACTTCTGTGATTGCCTCTGACCTGTATAACCTTGTGCCTGTTTTCTTTCCTTAAAATAAAGTTGCCACTATTCTAATAGCACTGAAATTCTTAGACCGAACCTGTCGTTTGTGTTGGTGTTCCACCTGCTATCCATGCGGGGTTGGGTACCTGTTCATGTTTTCACCAGAGTAGCCAGTGCAGACTTGCTTGTCTCTTATTAGGCACTTTCTTTTGCCATATGCTAATTGTTTTTATCAAAATTACGTAAGTGCATTGTTTCAAAGTCATAACAAAGCATTTTTAAAAAACGCTGCTACTGCCCTCTCTCCCATTCCCCCACCCGAGGCAATCACTTTTAGGTGGTTATTTTGTCATTTATCTCTAAATAAAATGCTAATAACACCCTTAAAAATCTTTGGTTTTGACTTTACCTCTTGACTTCTCACTATGGATGAAAATATAGCTTTCCTTAGCAAAGTATAACATAAAATGTTTTATGCCTCCCTGACTGTGCCCAGCACTCTCATGTTTTTGATGGTTCCAGGCCCATTAACTACCCTTTGTTTTTCTCATCTGAACACTGAAATCAGGTTGACTTAAAGCTTTCCCAAGGAGTATTTAAAAATGAAAGCATTAACTCAGAAATATTTGTACTTGGTAGAACTTGGTAGAGATATTTTTCTAAACACTTGAGTTTTCTTGTAATTCTTGCCAAAACATGGATGCATCCTTGCTACCCCCCCCCCAGTTTGATGCAATCAGTAATATACAGCCCCAAACTTTCCCATCCTCTTCATTACAATGAACCTCCTCAGTCATTACTGAAGAATGCAGATTAACACACTAAATATCCAAAACTTAAATGTGATTGTGAATATCAAGATAAATTATAATTGGCAATTAGGAAATATGACTGCATTAAGAAGGAACCAATTCATGAGGCACCTTCTCATAGACTTGATTTTAGATTTTTTTCCTTGGAGGACAATCAACTGGAATATACAAGATTTAGAACACTTTTTAAATAGTAGTCTGATGAGAGTGATTTGATAAGAACCCTGTGTATTTTTAATTATAAAAATACTCATGGTATAAAAAATGATAAAACCATCAGGGTCATCATCATTATCTAGCCCCATTCCCCAGAGATAACTATCAATTTCTTATAAATTCTTCCAGAGATTTTCTACATACCTACTTTTAAATATCTTTGTAGGCTCAGATAATAGGAGTGAACAAATTAAGTATTCTGGGATGCTATTTAGCATTGAGTTAGCCACTATATGAAATGAAGAGGCCTATATTTTGACAGGTAATCCACAGGGTTCATACTATGTCCTTGTTCTCCTGGAAAGTACATGAGGCTGGAAGATTTCTGTACCTGGCTTTATAGGACAGAAAAACGTGTGTTCCCAGAAACTGCAGGTATTGGAAGCAGGGACTTATATTCCACGTTAGGTAATGCTTACATTACAGAGTGATGACTCGAACTTTGTGAAGCTAGCTCATTTTAGGGTGGATCCTTTTAGTGACAACTGCATCTCCTCCTTACATGTACAAATAAGTAGACTTACTGATGGTAGCTATTAGGATCTTGTTAATTACCTCTTTTAAATATTAAAGAAGCCATACTGTGTCCCTATAAGAAAACCATGAATTCTGAGCTCTTGTGACTCAGTCTAGCATTCAAGCTGGTATCTTTCCTACTCTCCCTTTAGCAACATGAGGATGGTTTGAAGACCCTCAGTCATATTAGACTATTCCTTCTCTTCCTAATGCTTTATTATTTCTCCAAATATGGAAATACATTTCTCACTGAAAGGATCCATCATGCTAAAGTGAGCTAGCCTCAGGAAGTGAAAATCGCCACCATGTAAGCATTACCTAACTTAGAAGACGCCCTTCAATATGTAAGCAGCTGGGAATACAAGCACATTATCTTCCTGCATTCGCGCAGAATGCCATTTTTACCACCTTGTATTCCACTTTGTACCAGTTGCCCAAGCTACTGTATCCCAAAGCCATAATTTTTTATAACATTTTTAATGATCATAGTGAACAAATTGTTACTGAGTGAACCACTTTACATTCCTGAAAGCAAGTTAGGCTGTATACTTTAATGTACCTTTTTGAAATGTGAGCCCACTAGGTAGAAAGCACTTCACTTTCAAGTTATATCCACTAGTCTGCTCTATCTGTGGCTGACATTACAGATGGCAGAACTTTTGGAATCCTATTTACATTGTAATGAAGATAGTTGTAATTCTCCTCCTCTTTGGTAGGTTCCTCATTTTACCATTTTAACATCTTACAAATGTTAGTTTTAAATGAAGGTTTGGGGTTGTTCACCTGGCTATGTTTTTTATCACCATTCTTCACAATGTTCTTTGGATAATCGGAGTTGGATTTCCAACAGTACTAGGTGAATGGATATGATAGTGTTACTGAATGGAATGAACCAAAGGTAATCTAAAATATTCACAGAACAAAATTGAGCATTGAAGATTTCTTGCTCAAATTTTATTTCATCAATCCTTCCTGGGCCAACTTTGTTAGTTGTAGTTAAATGGAAACAGCTCTAAATTAATATTATTAATGTTCAGGGTAAGATAGCTCAGTGGTCGGCAAACTCATTAATCAACAGAGCCAAATATCAACAGTACAACGACTGAAATCTCTTTTGAGAGCCAGATTTTTTAAACTTCTTCTAACACCACTTCTTCAAAATAGACTCGCCCAGGCCGTGGTATTTTGTGGAAGAGCCACATTCAAGGGGCCAAAGAGCCGCATGTGGCTCGTGAGCTGCAGTTTGCCAACCACTGAGATAGCTGATAGCAGTCAGCTAGGTAATGGTCATGGAAAACAGTGCCTTGGCCCCAGTGGGAATTAGTGCTAAAATTTCAGGCAGGACATAGATTGGGTCCTGGATACCCAAATTCCAAAAGAACTATATTCTGTGAAGACAATGTATGTAGAGTATGAAACCTAATGTCAAGGAACTTAATAAGATTATTCTTTTGGCCCTAACCGGTTTGGCTTAGTGGATAGAGCATCGGCCTGCAGACTGAAAGGTCCCAGGTTTGATTCCGGTCAAGGGCCCACCCAGTAGGGGACATGCAGGAGGCAACCAATCAATGATTCTCTCTAATCATTGATGTTTCTATCTCTTCCTCTCCCTTCCTCTCTGAAATCAATAAAAATATATTACAATATATTCTAGTGTAAAGGCCTGTTCTTTGATGGTATTTTCAACAGATTCTAATATGCTCATTTTCAGTGGCTATTGCTAGAGAGGACTGTGGGAGGGAGACAGGGACTTTTAATTTATCCTTGTTTTTTCTACCAGGTTTTTTGGTGGGGTTTTTTGCCACATTTAAAAAAAAGGGGGGGGGGGAAATTGGCCCACCCAGTGTGACTCAGTGGTTTAGGGTAGACCTCTGAACCAGACGGTTGCGGTTCCCGGTCAGGGCACATCCCCAGTAAGGGGCATGCAGGAGGCAGCTGATCAATGATTCTATTTAGCAACTACTATGTACCAGGACAGGCACTGGACATACCTTTTTTACTAATACTGGAAAAGGTACCATTATCCCATTTGCAGATGGAGAAACTAATGCTCAGCAAAGTAAAGCAATTTTTGCCAGAGTAAGAATTCAAATCTGGGTCTGTTGGACTCTGGCCATAATCTTTCCACTATATTTCGATTCCTTTTTCTATAAGAAGGTTAAGACCGAGATTACAATAGACAATAATAGTGAATTGTCAATTATAAGGGTGACCTACTAGTTATACTAGTATACACCTTGTTTGTCCATGACAGCATTACAGCTGTGCTACTTCTACAAAAGATTATAAAACATGTCATATCTATCTTCATACAGGGTATTCACTAAACCACCTGAAAATGTGGAAGAAACCAGCTCTAAGTTTCCTGTTTTTATCAAATATGCTCCTTGCACTCTATACTGGTTTAGTTCATCAACGAGGTACTCTTGATGTCATGACTCATATTCAAGAACTCGGTTACAACAATCTCAATAAATCTGCAGCTTCAGTATTTGTAATGATGCCTTGCCACTCTACTCCTTTTTATAGGTAATAAAAGTTGCACTATATGCAATCATTAAGAAAATGAAACTACTTTAAAATTCCTTTCAGGTTCCAGAATTAGGAGTTTAAATTCATTGATCACTGATCAAATGATTATAAAAAATTTGAAACTCCATATTTATTCACCGAACTTTAAAAAGCATTTAAGTTATGTCAATGAAAATCATATACCACTTTTAACTTCAATATCCTTTTTTAAAAATTTAAACAATTTAGATTTAAGTGATCAGATTCAAATATAAATTTTATACAGGTTACTTGCTGGTATTCTTAGTAAAGATATTAAGAGTTATCACTGACTTTATCACAAATCTTTGTGATACATCTTGTATGTATAAAATTTTAATCTCAAAACACTGGCTTCTAGTCCAGATTTACTACTGGACGACTGTCCTAGTCTTAAACCAGTTTTTTAAAACTCTGGATACCAGTTGTCTCACCTGTAAAAGTTAGAGAATTCGATTAGATGATATCCTAATACTTGAATTAGTGTTTCTGTGAATATAACAATAAAACTGTCTTAACTCTGCAGGACATTTAAAGACATCCATTTAGCCCAATGCATGTTATTTCAGGAAGGTGTACTAGTTACTAATTGCCTAATAGTACAAGGGCAAGCAGCTTTTTAACTTAATCTTAATCTGGCTTTAAACAATCTGAAGTTAATTTTCCATGTGCACAGTCAACTTATCAATGTTACGTTTTTAAGGTAATTTATCATTTTTTATTACTCTACTTATGTCAATAATTTATAGACAATTTGGAAAATTAGGATTACTTGCAGAAGTCCACGTTAGATGTTAAGACCCAAATATCCCTTGAACTTCAGCTTCCCCTACTATATAAAGAAGACTAAAGACGAAAGAGGAACATTCACCCCCTCCCTGCTTACATTAATGGCAACACGGCAGAGAACACGTGTTCTAAAGATACCAAGTTGCTTTCCATACGTGGTTGCTGTGTTTGATGTCATCAAGTTCTCATCATAGGCTTTTTCAAAGTACACAATGCAGTAAAAATAAAAAAAATACTCCTGATGTCTATTTTGGAATATAAGGCTGCCAGCTGTTTCTGCTTTGCCAATTATCTCCAAAATTATAAGTCATGAAGTATTAGGTCTTGTGTGAATTTACTTTGTATGCATTTCATAGATAAAATAAACCTCTATCATATATTTATTTTTATTAATTTTTCCTAAGGCAAAGTTATAAACATGCTTTTTGCATGATTCAAGTAATTGGCATTAACTTGTCATAATTCATCAATCCAACTTTTTTATACATTCTCTAGTCTTTCTAGGCCACAGTAAAACCGTTACTTATTTGGATGTTACATACAGTGAACATACATTGCTCTCTAATACAAACTCTTACTTATAAAGGTGCTGTTGCACAGGTACATGGTGTGAAAATCATATTCTCCAACTTTGAGAAAACTGCATTAAAGGATCGCTTCTTCACCTAAATTGGAACCCAATATAGATTCAGATTTCACATTTTGTTATGTAAACATGATATATCTTAAGAGCAATTTGAAAACTTCCACAATAACTTTCTTTTCATAGCCATGTCCACCACCCACTTCCGATGAGATTTCTCCAATGTCCCCCAGACCTGACTGGAAAAAATCAGTATCTTGATGAAGCAGATGTATTTTATCAAAATCCCTTAAGGTGGTTGTATAAAGAGTTTCACAACAATTCAACATTGCCTACTTACTTGATCATTTTCAACGTTTTGGAAGAGGTAAGGAAACATGAAAAAAGGGAAAAACAGTACTTTTATTTCACCTGAAGTTTAGTAAACGCTCAGGAAATTAGACAACATAATTTTTATGGTCCTTTGTAACCCCTATAATTTTGTAATTGGCCTTTTCCCTAGACAAAATCAGCTCCAGTTCTATGTATGTCAAGGTATATATATTACTTACCATGATTTAAGAAACTGCATTGTTTTATTAAGAAAAGTTGTAGAGGCACAAATCAGAATAAGTCATTCTAAAATTCTTGAAACAGAACTGAGCAAAATGTAGCCTTTATTTACTTAAACATTTATTTCTAGGAAATCAGTGCTTTCCTAATTTCAAGAAACTATGAGAGAACTGCTATTTTCTTCCACACTCACTTGCCAGAGGGTCGAACCGGAAGTCACATATACATCTATGAACGGAAGTTAAAAGGGAAACGCTATAGAAGATGAAATTCTGAACTGTTTTTAGATCTTTCCCAAAGAAAAAGACACTGCTGGGTAAAAATATGCAGATGCTGCTTAAATACACTAGTAAACACTGGGTAAGATTCATGGAACTAGCAAAACACCTCTGAACTGCTTTACCAAATGTTACTACTGAGGAAATGTATGAAAATTATCACAAAGTATAAAATTGTATATTAATACAATGCCCAGATTTTAAATAAAGACCTTTAGTTTTCCTCATGTTGTAGTTTTATTGTTTCTTCCACAATATTCAGATGTGCAAGAAATTTCACAAGAGAACAAGTCAGCAAGCTCATAAGGCAGCAAATTCTTCACAAGTCAACGGGCTCTTGAACCCACAAAAAGACAAGAAGAGTAAGATTATAAAATGTTAAAGAAGAAATTCCATCACAATGTACTTTTTTCAAGCTCAACTACAAATTTCACACATATCAGTGTTAATTACACTTTGTCATATATGACTTGAGCTTGCTTTAAGCTCACACATTGAAAGGAAGTCTCATTTCATGCACAAAACCTGTTGCATGCCTGGCTTCCTTAACAGAACTATGGTTGAACATTTCCAGTGCCAAAAAATATTCAGCAAAGCTAAACAGGAAAATGCAGGTTAGTAAGCTTTTGCTTGATGCTTCTGAGTAATAATATAAAGTCATCAAACAGATACTTAGAAATGATAAAAAGACATTATCTTGATCCTTTCATCCTAGTTTCAACACATTGTAGAAAGCATCCATATTTGCTGGTTTTCTAACTTAAATTAATCCTGATGATCAATATTTAGGATCAAAGGGTAATTGCCCCAATTCTATTTCGACATTTGCCATGTGTCTTCCATTAGTGCGATCATATTTATGCCATTTACCTTCCCTCTTATAAGGTTGTGGCTGAGGGTGCTTCTGCTCTTGTTTTCGATGCCTGGAGTTTTCAATATTTACCATACGTTTCTTTTTATCTGGTCGACTGAAAGCAGTAAACACATTTTTCATCTATGTTAGAGTTAAATTTATTTAAACAAAAAACAATTTAAATGTTTTTCTCCATTAATCTATTATCTGAACACTCTGAGAAAGGATGTTAAATTAAACTGAAGTATAATCATAGTATAACCATGCCAGAAAGATTCAGTCTAAAATAGACAAAACAAAAAACAAAACACCCCAGTAATGTGACAATAAAATAATGAGATGTTTCCACTATTTTTCTTCCTTTCCTGAAAAAAATCCATCCCTCCCCATTGGCTTCATCCCTCAGCAGAAATATGTTTATACACCACTTACGAAGTCCCTCTTTTTCTCTTACAGCTCAAGTTAACCCATGTCTACATTTACTGGTTTCCTTGATCTATCTATCATCAGGCTTCTGTCACAGTGTCACTCAACCAGTCCATAATGCCACCAGGCTTCTGTCACTACTTCCCTGGAAACAGTCTGTAATGCCATCCATGGCTACCCAATTCCCCACCCAAGAAATCTAATGCTTTTTTTAGTGTTTAACACATATATTTTTACTTGAGATCATCTTTGGATGTTCATGATGCCACTCTCTGGTCTTGTCATTCTCAGCCTTCTTTTCCTACAATCCCTCATATGTTGGTGTTCCCCAGGAGTCTGATAAATACTTCCAGCCTAGACTACACACACACAGTCTGGGCTAAACTAATCCTCTCCTTTGGATGTCAATAGGTTCCTCTGAGCACAACTCATTTCCAATTCCTCTTACCCAAAACCTTAACCCAGAAATCTGGAAATAGTTGCTTTCTACTTCTTTCATAAAAACCACCACTAGTTTTACTATGTATTACTCAAATATCTCCCCTTTCTGTTCATGCCTTTATTTTAAAAACCACTGTAGCTTCATCCTTTCCAATATATCCCACAGGCTACTGTCAGTGATCCAAAATGCCATAAAGCACATACTTCAGCATAAAATGTGGCTCTCCGTGTGAGCTAAATATTGTCTTCTGTTCATACCCCAGCACTATCTTTCCTCCCTAAAGTGGCATGTCTTCACATCTCCAAATAGTCTTCACATCTCCAAATACCTATCTGCTTGGCAAATTCATTTCTCCTTCAAAGCCAGTTTTAAAAAGTTGAGTTCCTAACTCTGAAATGTTTGTGAGCTCCTTCACAGCAAGAATTTTTCGTTATGTTTCCCCAATGCAGCCTCACAGTGCTTTACTCATTATAAGCACTAGATATTCATTGAATGACTAATGACACGAGTCAGTCTCATTATTTTATAGACACATTATTTTTATTCAGATATATAGGGTGTCCCCCAAAAATGTATACACACTTTGAATGATTACAAAGGCGGTGTTTATTAATATACAGTTCATTTAAAAAATTTTAAAGAATCTATAGAAATGAATAATGGTTTCTGTCAGTGCCTGTTTTCAAACTGATGACCATTCTGGTCCAGGCACTGCTGGTAACTCGAAGCAATGGAAAAGCAAACATCAAGAATCATTTTGTTCGCTATTTGTGTGCCCTCAATTCATCTGTTTTGTGCCGTAAACTTCATCTTTTATGTATCCTCATAAAAAAGTCTAGTGGATTAATTTTCTTTGTTCAAAGCTTAGTCTGGCTAAAAAGAAAGAAACACATCAACTGAGCTATCAGCTGTTAAAGTATGTATACATGTTTTTGGGACACTCTGTATAACTAACTCAAATGTAAAAAATAAAGCTAACATTTGAAGATTAGTCAAGTTTCATATTATTGAATATAAAGGTGATAAGCAAAGATAGTTATTTTTAGAAGTTATGTACAAAGCACACACATTAGAACTTGTGGCTTGTCAAGTTTGCCTCTTTAATCATATCACTACAATAATTCTGTAATAAGTGAATTAAATATTGTAACTTAGTTGACGAATGGAATAGACAAATGAAAGTGGGACATCCAAATCATTATATGTGAGCGCTTCTGACTTCAGAATTTAATTTGAATTGTTCACTCCTAGCTCCCCAAAAGTGAGTAAATAAAAGATGAAAGGAAAATTTCACTTAAGGTGATTACCTTTTCATATAGACTAAAATGAAAACAAAATAAGCTAATGAAACTATTTGCTTAAGTCAAACTGATATGAAATTTTCAGCCTGTAATAGCTATTAACTTGAAATTATATCTTTCAATTTATCCTAAATTCTGACAATAAAGTACTTTTACAAATAGCACTATTTTTTTTTTGTTGAAGTACTTTATAAATAATAACATCCAAGAAACTTATCAAATAAAATGCTATCCAATCTACTAATGTTAAAAACTATTATAATAACATGGTGCTATGTAAACCGACCTGGGTCCATATGGAGGGGAAAAAGTGTGACCAAAGAAGTGTCTATATATATATCCATCCAACTTCTCAAACACTCCATCATTATCTACTTGATATTCCTTCATGTCTTTAAGATAATCTTTAACATCATTAACAAAGTCAGTGAAGAGCTTCTGATCATGTATAAAGATACCATGTATGAAAAACTTATCGATGAACTGATCAAGTTCTTTCCAGTGATGAAAACTATCCAGTTTTTCTAATAAGTACCTTTCAATTAACTGTCTAAATTCATCTATCCTTACAGGATTGGACACTTTCGTATTAAAAAGGTTAATGGATTCCTGTTGAGCACATTCAAATACACCAGAACAAGACTTTCTGAAAGAATTATAATTTTCACTACAGCCATGTTCAGCACTGCATTTCTGTGAATTTGTATTTTTCCCAAATTCTTCAAAGTGAATTGGCTTTTCTTTCCTTCCCTCTCTTTGCATGGTAGGGCCTCTATTATTCTGGTTTTGGGTACGTGCCTTATACTGTGGATGTAAGTATTCACTAAAAACTGTTGGTTTTTTAGCTGCTCCTTCTTTTGTACCAGCAAATCTTTTATTGGCCTTTTCATCAAAGATATTCTTGGTGGTATCTTTGAAATGTCGGAAAGTGGATTTAACTGAATCTGAGAATTTTTTCAGATTTTCTTTTACAGCTTCTTTAGCCTGCTTAATTTTTTCTTTATGGTGCCTCACAAACTCTTTGGTAGAATTCTTCATGGCATCAAATGTTTCCTTAACTGAACCCAAAAATGTATCTTTTGACTTATTTTTGGTCCTGTAGTTTCCCCTGCCCCCTTTCTTTTTTCCATCGGTTTCTTGTTTTCCATTTTGATCTTTTGCCTCAACATACAGTCTTTCCCACAAATCAGAACGCTGCTGTTCAAAGGTTAGCTTCCGTTCCAGCTCAGTGAGTCTTTCCTGTAAGATTTCTACTTCCTTTTTTTCTGTCAATACAGTGGGAGAATCTGAGTTGCCATCTGCCTGCCTAGAGCTTAACTGCTGAAGTTCCACCCTTAAAGCCATGGTTTTTAGTCGTTCTCTCTCCAGTTCCCTCCTTAGCATCTTTGCTTCTGCCAATAGAGTCTCCCTTTGATTGAGGATGCTGCGTGTTTTCTGCTTTTCTTCTTTCAAATACTGCTTAAGTTTCTGGTTTTCAGTGCCTAATTCAGTACTTGTCCTTTTATCTTCCAATATCCTAATCTGTTCTCTTAGTTTCCTTAACTCTTCTTGTAATGAAGACAATGCCTTTTCTTCCTTCTCCAGAGATATTCTTAAATACTGATTTTCTGTATCAAGGCTCTTTTTTTGAGTTTCAAAGGATATCTTCTCCGCTTCAGTATGGGTCCAACACTTTGCAAGGTTTTCCTTCAATGACTAAATTTTTGTGAAAGAGAAGAAAGAAAAATGGCAAGTGCTTTAAAAGCTGAATTTAAATCTTTAAGACATATAATTTTAAAAATCTTTATTGTTGAGAGTATTACAGATGCTCCTTCTGTTCCTCCATTTGCCTCCACCTAGATTCCGCCTCACCCCAGACCTTCACCACCCTATTGTCTGTGTCCATGTGTTTCCCATAGTCATCTGAAATCCTTACTGGAGAAAAGGAAATCGGCTTCCTATCTGTTGACTACAGGATTCTAATCTCTCATGAGAAGACTCCTGGAAAGAATGTAGGCAGGACTAAAGGCTTATGTGATCCTTGTGTGAGGGAGAGTATTTTTTATAAAAAAGTTAAAGCGAGAGATGACTTCACGCTTCAAAAAATTCTCTTTATATATACTGCACTTTCAGAAGGAAAAAAAAATTCAATAATCTTTATCCTATTTGAAACACCCTAGTCCTATGCAAATTAACATCTCTAAGTTCTGATAAATCATATAATTTCTCTTGCCCTTAAAAGTACAGAAAGAATCTTGCTAACATTTATAACAAATTCAAATAATCTGAAAAAAACAACTGATCAGATTGACTATATAATTCCAAGGTCAGCACCCTTGGTTTAAAAAATTCCTGTTCATCCGGCCAGCGTGGGTCAGTGGTTCAGTGTCAACCTGGAAACCAGGAGGCCATGGTTCGATTCCCGGTTGCAGGCTCAATCCCCAATGTGGGGCATGCAGGAGGCAGCCAATCAATGGTTCTCTCTCATCACTGATGTTTCTATCTCTCTCTCCCTCTCCCTTCCTCTCTGAAATAAATAAATACATATATATATATATATATATATATCTCCTTTAAGAGAATGACAGTATTTTCTCCTTGAAAAATAACTACCTGAAATGGACATTTCACTGTCTGGCTTATGAATCTTCAGAGAACAAATTAAAATTTAAAGTTTCATTATAGTCATATCTTTAAATGCACAGGCAGAGGCAGCCACAGAATGACTAGAGGGCACAACATTCCTTATCCAGTAAACTGTATATTCTTGAATTAAGTGCCTGGTAAGCAGATCCTCAGCAGGTCCTCCAAGAAGATCTTCAAAATTCAAACCACATTTAACAGCTGGAGACAAAAGCTCTACAAGAACTAACTCAGTAAAGATTTATGCAGGGTAGGTCTCCTAAAAGCCAATGGCCTAGGGAACCAAAAACCATGATAGTGAATAAAGAAAATGGCTACTCTTGAAAATATCCTCTGACCACAGTAGGGAAAACTACACTATTTACAATGACCTTTAGTAGTCCTTCCCTGAAATATATAATTCAGATGTCAGGTGGGATTCTGTCTTCCAAAGAAATATAATTAGAGCCCTTTATGGGATACCTACATAAATTAAGTATAAAGGACATTTGGGGAAATTGAAAAAAAATGGAACAGTTTCTTTTCCTAACCTGATTTTATCTATAATCCCTATACCCTTCCCAGGGAAGAACTAAACAGGAGACCCGCTATTCTGCTGGTCCTCATACACCCACAAATGTGTTAGGTAACTGTACAAAATGAACAACTGGAGTTAGGTGAGTTTTAGAAAAATATAACATGCTATCTCTTCCATCAGAACAAACAAGAAATCTTAGAGGAAAAATACTGGCTGATTATTTTCCTTGATCAAGGGAAGGGCTTAAGATACAAACACTCCTCTTTCTCATTAAATGAAAATGTTTTGCTCAGCTCTGTAAAAATAAAGTTAATAATATCAATAATATAATATCAATTTAAAATAGGTTAATTTTAAGTGATTAGGATTAACATCTTTGAAGTCAGAATTAAATTAAGCTCTGCCAGTTGCTAGCCTTGGGAAAATTACTTAGCTTTTTTTAATCTCTTCCCAGTCTTTGAAATGAAGTTAACACTTGCCTAATTCACAAGGTAGTGATGAGAAATGAGAAATACTGTATGTGAGGTACTCACAAAAGTGACAAGGACACAAAAAGTATTTGATCGACAATTAATATTATTATTGATTTTCCAATCTATACTATATCTATATCTGAATAGCGTATTAATTATGGGCTAACAATTCTTATGAAATGTACTAGAGGCCTGGTGCACAAATTCATGCACTGGTGGGATCCAGCTGGCCTGCCCCAGATGGGGGCCAGCGGGGGTGGCTGTCTGGGGTAGGGGACCCATTAGGGGCGGTGCTAGGGGTGCCCGCCGGGAGGCAGGGCTGGCCAGGCCGAAGGACCGCAGGCATTCTGGTCAGTCCGTTGTTTGGTCAATTTGCATATTACCCTTTTATTATATAGGATTAGTAGTACACACCTTATAATCCATAACAGAGACTTGTTTCTGGTCACATTGGGAAAGATAGTCCTTCATATCAATCAATTCATCTTCATGTATCTTTCTGACTAACTGTTGACGTTTCTGATTCTGAAATGTGCCTAAAAATGAACATTTTTATTAGAGATTTATAACATGCTATGATTGCCAGTATTTTGAAACATAATAAAACATTTAATCTGCATATGTTTAACTAATCAAGATAGGATCATTTCCCTCAAAATAACAGCATTTCAGTTCTATGAACATTCTCAATATATAATAAACAAAGAATGAATAAGTAAAATCTCATGCTGTCAATTCATCAAATGGTGGTAGATGAATGTTAATGTAACAGATCAAGCCAAATATGTTAATATATTTTTTTGTTTTATACCAGGGACATTTAAGTGGTTCACAATCCTTTTGATTAAAACAAGCAACCCACTTTACCCTAACAAAGAAAACAACTTATGTAATGTTTTTATCTTACTCTATAGAGGCACTTAGGTCTGGTTTTGGGGATTTTTTTTTTTATAATGAAAAGTCACAATTTTGCTACCGAGTGTCACATGTGCTTTGACTCATATTTCTTCCGAGCTAATGGAAGTGTATGAAGATGCCCAGTGGGGCACTGCACAAAATATGGAACGCTTCACCAATTTGAGTGTCATCCTTGCACAGGGCCATGCTAATCTCTGTATTGTTCCAATTTTAGTATATGTGCTGCCAAAGTGAGCACTCAGGCCTGTTGGTTTTGAAGGATCTCGGAAGTACATCAATTATTGCATTCCCCCATAAAGAGAAAGACAGCATGAAGTCTAGCCCTAACCGGTTTGGCTCAGTGGATAGAGCGTTGGCCTGCGGACTCAAGGGTCCCGGGTTTGATTCCGGTCAAGGGCATGTACCCTGGTTTCGGGCACATCCCCAGTAGGGGGTGTACAGGAGACAGCTGATCGATGTTTCTCTCTCATCGATGTTTCTAACTCTCTCTCTCTCTCCCTTCCTCTCTGTAAAAATTAATAAAATGTATTTTTTTAAAAAAGCATGGAGTCTATTCACAAGTTATAAGGAAAAACAAAAACTTCTATTTTCCTTACTGTATTTTACCTAAATAATGTAACACAAACCCAAAAGGTATAACAAGGAAAATAATTGGCTTTAATTATCCACTATTCTTAAAGCCCAAATCTTTTAAGACTGCATTGGTTAGGTCTGTACTGAAGTACCACCGTCCCTATCAGCAGTCATAAAGGGATCTTAAACCAATTAGGATGCTATCTATTTTTACCTTAAAATATAAAATGTTTATTTGCCAAAACATGCCTTTTCACATGCTGCTACATGCTTCATGCATGAGAAAAAAACACCAGGAAATGAAAATTAAGGCAAAATGCATTTGACAATATTACATCTACTGAGTGGCATAGCATTATGTAAAGATATCACAGAGTTTTGTAATGAAAGGATGTAATGACAGTTTAGTATTTCTTCTCCTACTGCTAAAAATATTAACTTTTAGTTCCTTCAATACATCTTGAAAAATGCTAAAAACTTTTGCCAAATTAGACAACTGTTACCAATTAACAGTTGATACTCTGTTAGTATTCACATCCTTTAAATTTTCTAATTTATAAAAGCATGGCAAATTTAAGTATTACTCAAAATAATCTGATTTTTAAAATTGTTGAAATAAATACATCTGTAATTCCCAGAGTGACTGAAAATCTTTCTTTTCAAACTTCTAATAGGATGAATTCCTTTGATCACTGGAAAATAACCTAAAACTGTGTATTGATATCTGATTTGGCAGTACTATTACATAGCATATGTTTGATGACTATCTTTATGTGGCCTTTTTCAACCTATTAGGTTGTTTTTTTTCCAAAAGTGAGGTGGCAGCCACTCCCTGAAGTTTTGGTCCTTTCCACCATATATACACATCTCCAGCTGCCTAACTATAAAGTGTTACTGCTCAAAGTATAATCTTTGGCCTTCTGGTACAAGCCTATTTATCTTAATCTTATTAATCCACTGTCAGTTTTTGCTGTCACTGCTGTTAAGACTTCTCTACCAATCTCACCAGAGCTTCCAGCCAACATATCAGCTGCCTGTTGGGCACAATTTTGGGGACAACTTCATAAAAATAAAATAAAATAAAATAAAACTTTAACTGCTGCCCTAAACCATTCTAAAGTTGGGTAAAAACAAACCAAAGTGGCTCACCATCTGTTTATTTACCATCTAATAAACCTGTTCCCCATTAACACCCCCACCTCCAAAAGTAAAGCAGCTAGCATACTTACTGGAATTTAAAAAACAAACCACCAATATTTCCATTACCCCAGCTCAAAGTTCTCTCTTCCAATAATTAGTTCAATCTCCCTTATTTCACCAATCTTTTCTCCATATGCACTATCATTACAATTAAAGCCCTGGTCACTGAATATCTAAATTACAAAACTTCCTGAATGGCTGTTCTAATTTTCCCCATACCATTTTTCTTTCCTATACTTTTTCTCTAAAATTATTGCCATCAGGTCACTCTATAAATCAAACTCTCCTACCAAATTCCAAGATGTTTTACAATATAACAGCATCCCACAAAGTCCAACCTTACACTCCATTATTTCTAAATATCAATTCTGCTCTAGTCCAGGCAGTCTTCTCACTGCTCCCAAACCCGGTAAGTTTACTTTCAAGTTATCAGACTCTCCACTGCAGGAATGTTCCACTTTCCTTCCACCTCCGTAAGCATAATAACACCAAACACACCTCAAATCCTACCATCTCTAGGATGACTAGGTTAAGTGTAGCCTTTGAGCTATCAATTACATCTGTTCTACATAATGTGGCACCTACTTATATTGTTACATTGTTGTCTAAGAGCTGGGCAGCCCACCAATACTTAAAGCAGCTTCATGAGAAAACTGAATCAACTGACCTTCACTAATGATTTAGAATATGGATAGTTTATGAACAAAGAAAAGTAAGGAAGATAGGTGCATCATATATAAAGATTTTTCTTTAAATTTTTGTAAGCAGTTTCAGAACCTTAAGCAGTCGCAAATACCTGTCAAGTACATTACTTTACTATCCTCAAACTACTTTTCTCTTCCTTCCAAGATAGATCTGTAACTCCAAAATTATATAGAGCCAAAGTTGGTACATGTTTTGAGTGGCTCTTAGTAGTACGTTTTTGTTAAATGATTATAAAACAACCCAGCTGGTGTGGCTCAGTGGTTGAGCATCAATCTATGAACCAGGAGGTCATGGTTCCTTCCAGGCAGGGCACATGCCTAGATTATGTGCTTGATCCCCAGTAGGGGGCGTGCAGGAGGCAGCAGATTAATAATTCTCTCTCATTATTGATGTTTCTATCTCTATCTTCCTCTCTGGGATATCAATAAAAATGTATTTTAAAAAAATGATTATAAAGAAAATGATTATGGTGTACAATGACTGACTTCATGGTGCATGAGAAATTCAAACTGGCTCTGAAGTCAGCTCTAAAGAGCTCAAAGTGTTGAGATCAGTGACAGAATTTTTAAAAAATGTGATGTACTTTAAATAGTGATCTTGAAAAAGTAATAATTATTCAGGTAAGTTTTTGTAAGTTCATTGAGCCAGTCTTATTACTATATAAACCTTCTTCATATTACGTTCGTTACTCAGTCTTTTCATATTCTGAAAAGTTAATTTCAAGAAGTACAGGAATATGTTTTAGTAAATATAATTATCAAAGTAAATTTTAAAATGACCAAAATCCTAAATAATAGCAATAATTTCTCAATTTTGAAAGCACTCCTCTCTAAATTGGTCTTTCTACAAAATACTTAAAAGTTCATGCAGTTAGTGAGGTTTTAATGGAATCTGGATTAATATTAAATTACTAATTTTATTTTTAGTAGGAAAAAAGATTAAGATAAGACCTCCTTTGTTACCTCCAGGTTTACCTGTAGGGGGAAAAAATCATGTTCAAAAAATAAAATATAGTCACACATTTGCTCCAGAGCTAGATAATAAAAAAGTTACGTCAAATCCCATCACAACAAATTTCAAGGAAGGTTACAAATTAGAGTATTTCAGTAATAAATTCAAGCAGGAATGTAATTACTTATTTTTATTATATAAAGTTAAATACAAGAAGAAACACATTTTACTGACTGACTTAAAACAAGTATTGACTGTCTTCAGTAAGTTACCTCACTTTCTACTACATTGAATAATGTATTTTTCCCACAAATCAACATGAAGTATTTCTTCAAACTTTATATAAGGAACACATTGGTAGAAGGAATTAACAAAACAGAAAGTTGAAGTGTAGATTATGTAGTAAAAAAAATCCTCAAAGTAGTTAATAGAAGGCAAACTGAAATTTGTTGACAAGATCTAAGACATTTGTTTCTATTCTAATATAGCAGAGTGTAACTGTTCAGTTCTCACTCTCAACTTTGTGCAAAAACGTATATCTACATATATAAAAAGCCACTGACCAGAACGCTGTTAACGACTGGAATGACCGGTCGCTATCATGCCCACAGTGGCCAGTGAACCAGCCCGATAGGGGGCGGGGCCAGCCAGCCAACCTCCTGCAGCCCCTCCCCCTGCCTGGCCCCATCCCAGATTAGCCCCCCAACTCTGATCAGGGGCTGGGCCAGCTGGCTAACTGCCTCTGGTCCCTCCTCCCCCGCCTCCCGGGCGGGCCCAGCCAGCCAACCTCCCGCCGTCTCCTCCTCCCAACAGGCCCAGCCTGAACTGCCCCAATTGGGGCCGGGCCGGCCAAACCCCACCCATGCGTAAATTCGTGCACTGAGCCTCTAGTATCTTAAATAAGATTTCATGTTTGGCCTGACCAATGTGACTCAGTGGTTGAGCACTGACCTAATGAACTAAGAGGTCATGATTGGATTCCAGGCAGGGCACATGCCTGGGTTGTGGGCTAGATCCCCAGTAGGGGCATGCAGGAGGCAGCTGATCAGTGATTCTCTCTCATCACTGATGTTTCTATCTCTCCCTCTCCCTTCCTCTCTCTGAAATCAATAAATTACATATTAAAATATTGAGAAAAAAGATTCAATGGTTGGCTCCCAAATGAAAAATAACACCACATGGAAGTCTTTCCTCTTTTTACCCAAGAGACTTTCACAGGCTTTTCATTAAGTTAATCAATGTACACAAACACTAACAAGATTAACAGTGAGCAGAGTATAATGCTAAACTACAAAACAACTAATGTTAACAAAGTAGGGGAGGGTGGGAGTAAGGGGGGAGAGATCAACCAAAGGACTTGTATGCATGCATATAAGCCTAACCAATGGACACAGACACCAGGAGGGGTGAGGGCATGAGTAAAGGGGGTGGGGGGAAGTTAAGGGTAATGGGAGGATAAGGACACATATGTAATACCTTAAACTATAAAGAAAAAAAATTTTTAAAAGAACAATATATAAAGCTTGAGTGAAACCTGAAGGCAAAAAACAAAAAAACCTGAGGCAGAAATAATGAGCACCAATTACTGTGACATTTCAATTGTAATTATTTCAACTGGGATTTAGATAATCCTATCTAATAAAGAGGGAATATGCTAATTGACCATCACTCCATCACAAAGATGGCTGCACCCACAGCTGAGGCCAAGTTCCCATAAGGAGCCTTAATGAGCAATCAGCAGGGACCTGAGGCTGCACCCTCCCCCACCCCTGCAAGGCTTGATAGGGGACCTCAGGCCATGTCCCCCACCTGGCAGGGCTTGACAGGCGACCTCAGGCTGCACTCCCTACCTGGCAGGGCTTGACAAGGGACCTCAGGCCGCACCCCACACCTGGAAGGGCTTGACAGGGGACCTCAAGGTGTGCTTCCCATCCTGGTGCTGGGCTAGGGGACCTGAGGCTGCTCCCCCCGCCCCAGTGCCAGGCTGGGGGACCTCAGGCTGCTCCCCCCCACCCGGCAGGGCTTGACAGGGGACCTCAAGGTACACTTCCCATCCTGGTACTGGGCTAGGGGACCTTAGGCTGCTCCCCCCGCCCCAGCGCCAGGCCGGGGAACCTCAGGCCATGCCCCCCACCAGGTGGGGCTTGACAGGGGACTTCAGGCCACACCACCCCACCCCAGCACCGGGCCAGGGGACCTGAGGTGGTGGGGCTTGACGGAGGACCTGAGTCTATGCCCCCCTCCCAGTGCCAGGCTGGGGACCTGAGGCTGCGCCCCCACGCCTGGTGGGGCTTGATGGGAGACCTCAGGCCATGCCCCCCACCCAGTAGGGCTTGACAGGGGATCTCAGGCCATGTCCACCACCTGGCAGGGCTTGACGGGAGACCTCAAGACACGCCCCCCGCCCCGGTTTCGGGGACCTCAGGCCACGGCCCCCATTCTGGACCTGAGGCTAGGTCCCCTGCCCGGCGGGGCTTCACAAGGGTGGGACTGGCCGGGTCTGGATCTTGCCCAATTTGGGGGAGGTCTGGCTGGGTCTGGGTCTCACGCAATTTTGAGGTGCATGTGGGTGGGCGGGGACTTGACTTTGGGTCCTGTGGTGGGCCCCAGACTCTGACAGGAGGAAGGTTTTCATATACATTTTACTAATTTTCTTTCATCTCTGACACTTCTATTATAGAGAAAGGGCAAATAGCAATATTAAATTATTTCCTTTAATTAATCCCTTTAATGTGCATGAATTTCATGCACCGGGCCACTAGTCCTGCTAATAAAGTCAGAGTTCAAACTACTTTAATTTTGGTTCTAAAATAAACTATTTACCTCATTGTAAGCATTTCAGATTTTTAATCTTCTAATCTTTTCCTTATAAAAAAATACATGCCAATAATCCTTACATTTCTTAAATACTGCTTCAAGTGAAAATAGCTTTGTCATTAAATATATGAGCTTTCCAAGGTCATATATTTAGTGACACTAAGACAGACCTAAAATTCCTCACTCTTAGTAAGTGCCTCTACCCTAAGCCATCAGTTTATGTTGAACAAATTTTCAATTACTTACCATAGAAATGTCCAAATCCCATGCTGATTGCAATCACCAGAGCAAGTATAACACACTTATTGAGGCCACTACTGAAATGGCGTTTACCCAGCTCCTTAGAGGGTTCAGTTTCTTGGTCAGCAAGCAGTCGTTCTTCAGATTCTGAACTAGAAATAGTTTTCTTCCTAGCACGGCGGCGTCTAAAGGCTGGACTGGGCTGATGGCTGGTTTCATCACTACTTGATTTGTCGTCACTTGGCTGAGATGAAAATACTATTAAAAAAAAAGTAGGTAAAAATTTTATAAAAGGTTCCCTAGTATATATGATTTAGAATAATCAATGCCACCCCTACATGCTTTTTTTTACATAAGACAGCCAAAAACACAACATGAACTCAAGTTTTCAAGTTTATCAACATAATGCCAAAACATAAAATATTTCAACTGTGATATACAAGAATCTGTTAATCATATTCTGTGCCTCTGAAGGTCTAGCTATTTTATTGTTAAACCTCTCTTATAGTTTATACCATCAGAACAATCATTCTCATAGTCTATTACATTTATTTGATAGTAGAGCTATAAACAAATACTATTTCTAGAAGAAAAGAAAAAAACCCTGTATCTCTTCAATTTCAATTTAAGCTCAGCTGTTTAAGGAACACAGGGACAAATACAAGCAGTTCCTTGGGTGTTTTTCTAGTTTCACTTCCATTCTGAGTCCATAATCAAGGTTCAGAGCACTCTAGTTAAAACACAGACTTCCAGAAGTCAGATGAGCCCTTCCCTTCAACTGCCACTCTTACTAGAAGGCTATTAATTTCACCCTCTAGTAAATATGTCAGCATGAGGAAGTGACACAACAGCTATCTCCGATATTAAGGAATAATCTGGTGCAGCTCCTTTATGAAAAAAATAGTAAACCATAACTTTTGTTTAAAATTCACAAGAAATCTCAAGTCCTGGAAATATACTAGTATACACCAGAAAAATTATCTTCAGTTTTTTCATATGTATAATTTATTAACACGGTTTCATATCATCAAAAAAATTTTATGTTGACAGAAAATTACATGACTTAGAAATAATTCCCCCTGGCCAGTTAGAAAGAAAAACAGCATTAAAAGTAAGGATAAAATGTAAGCTTGAACTTGATACACAGAGCTCCAAAACAACAAACATTCATGCTTTAAAAAGCAAAACAGTTCTTCAGAAGGCAGGTTATCCATGCCACAGAAAAGCTGGTGACTTAAGTTAGGTAATACTTTTTAAAGAAGGATCATGGAGGGTTCAGTTAGCTTTCACATTTACAACGAAATACACAAAGAGAGAAGGCACTACTGAATGAATATTTCTAATATTTAGTGATACAGAAGCTACTGAGAGATCTTTTGTTCATGACCCTTATGCCCATCATGTTTATCTGGTTATTCTTGACCACTAGTTTTTCCAAGATGCCGCCGCCTCAGGTGTGAGGTTACATTTCTTGGACAAAGAGAAACAAAGGAAGACTTAAATAAAGCATTACATAATACAAAGACATTTATGATCATGGATGGAGTATTTAAGTCAGACTTTCTGAGAGTACTAAGATGGGTCAATGTAAAAACAAACCTTTAGTCAAAATTCCTTTAATAAACTTTCAATTCTACATTAACATATTGACTTCATTATATATTCCAAGTAAACCAGCCTAACCGGTATTAATAAATTTACATCCTTATCTAATGCTTCCATCTTTTTAACCCATACATATGATAGCTGAAATATTTTTTATTTTTGTAAGTCTTTTAAAGCTTAATTTGGTCCACAGTCCAAGATGCAAGCAATGCAAAGGCATGCAATAAGCTTAGCCAGCTGCTTTATCACAAAATAAATTTGAACACCTGCTTAGAGTATCATAGCTGACAACAGATATCTTTACAGCACTAAGTAAGTAGTAAATGTGACTAGGCACACTCAGCTCTAGAAAAGCTGACAGATGTAGTCACACCACCTTGGAAAGCGAGTTGGCTAGGAACATGGTGTTTCAGCTGATCAGCCCATCCCCTTATGCATTCAGGAATCTTCCACAGCTTCTCCCACCACCTTTCTTTTGTGAATAAACAGGAAAAAAGATGTATAAAGCTTTATTATAAAGAATAACAGGGAAAAAGAGAATTGAAAATACTCATTTTAATTATCATTTAACATTATTAATTGTGCTCCATCAAAATCTAAGAATTATGCCTTTTTAAAAAACATATAATACAAACTTTTCTACATCTACCAACTTGGCTCTCTTAGGAGAGGAAAGAGTCATATGAAGAGGGAGGGGAGTGTTTTTAGGTCAACAAAAGATAACTGTCACAAGAATTTAATTTAGAAGAAGAAAAAAACTGAAGTTGATATTCAACACAGATGAAGAAAAGAAAAATAAGAAATGGGTAGCAGGAAATTAAACTGAGAAAAATATGGGATAAGGGAGAGAAAACAAAAACTCTGGGCAACTGATATATACTAGCATATGTAGTATTTTCAACACCATCCGATGTAACTTTTTATTACTTTTAACACGTTCTTTATTGAAATAATTCCTTTGGGAGGGATAGCAATTGATAAAAATACCTAATAAAATATACCTCTTTACTGAATCTATAAAATTTCCAAGTCCAAATTTAGAAAGTAGATTAAAACTAAAATAATGTGCTCTAAAGTGTCCAAGTATCTGAAAAAAAATAACAGCATGTATAGCGTCATTTTCTTAAATGTCTGCTTGGACCCTTCTCCACTACTCCTACTTCATTCAACTACCTTTTCTGGCCTACTAATATTCTCAAATTAAACCAGCACAGCCTTTAAAAAAAGTAATTGAATACCAGTATATAGTTTGAACCCTATATTTTAATAAATGAAATGAAATTTGATGACCAAAATGGATTCTAAAATCAATTATGTTTGCCCTATTCTAGCCAACACCAAAGTTTCTCTCTGATCACTAAGAACACCTGAGAAGTATTTAAACATTTTGAATAAAGTGTTTTCAAGCTCTTATTTATAGTCAAACTACTGAAACACTAGTTGAAAATAACTCATTAAATGAGTTAACTAAAAAATCTCTACTTGCAGACATTTTATTAATTTAAACTGAATAAAAATTCCATTGTCTGACTCTGGCAAATCTAAATATTAAAGAATGGTAAAATCTAAAGAAATTATCTAAAATAGATACTACATGTTCCTGTTTCTGCATCAAATTAAGAAACTGGCGGAATCACTGGCAGTATTCCAAGGTGTCTCTCACATAATTCACTCTTAAATTATAATTGTGGGTTAAAAACTGTTGGTTAATTACAGGTTTGTTTCTTATATTTTCTAGTAACTTGTGTCTAAATAGTTATACCACATTGAAAGATGTTATATGTCCCAAAAATTGAGCCAAAAAATTCTAGAAGGGAATTAGTTCAGGAACTCACATTTTAACCTCCAAATGATTCTGTCTGAACAATAGACATTAACTGCATTAACATTGTGACTTACAACAGGCACATTTTCATAACTCAGTCTAAAATGAATGATCCAAAGGTCAGGGTTTTGGGATGCTGCTGTACTGCCAGCTACTTGAGCCCTGATTTGCACATAGTAGCAACTCAGTAACTGTTTGTTAAATGACCAATAACTGAAGAGAAAGAAGTTTCACTATTTTTACAATATAAAATTTTTATCATTGTAGGTAGAAATCTTAACATTCTCCTGCTTTTAGGCATAATGGCTCAATCTCCACTCTTAAAAATATAAAACATGTCAAAGGGAGTGTTTGAGATATTAATAAACCTCCTTCTCCTTGAAGCTTTTTATTTTTGGTCTTTTACTTAATAAGAAATGGTATTTATTGTTATAGCAAAAGACTGTGCTCTAGGCCCTAGAGTCTAGGAAAACATTAAATATAACAGTAAACTTTATAAAAACATTTCTTGAGTGTAATTCAAATATTTTAAAACTTGAGATTTAGGATTATAAAACAAGTCATTATATACAATATGGTCACGGGAGTCTGTAAGTCTGTTATCAATGTATTCTTTGTATAGTTCTTACCAGTTTCTGGTGGACAGAATGTATATTGGCTGCTAGAGGAGGAGCCCATGTTCAAGTCTTCTGGACTCTGTGCTTCTTTAACACTTATGGCTTCTTCTTGATTTCCAATTTCTTCTGACTTAGGTGGCTCAAGGGTCACAATATCAGAATCGTCACTGACAGTTCCAAAAGAAACATTGTCTTCAAGTGACTTTTCTTCCTCTCCCTGAGGAATCATAATTTGAGAGATAGTAAATTCAACAATTATTTAAGGGCCTTATATTTTCTACATAGTTCAAAGTGTAAAATGGTACCTAAGTAGTATGGTAATTTGGGCTCGAAATAAAAGATATAAATCCTGTCTAATAGGAAAGGATTACTCAATAGTAGGTTCATCTTTTAGTATGAAAACCCCTTCAAATCCCTGGGGACTCTAACTACTGACTACTCCTTGGTAGGCTGCAAAAGCTAAGAAGCCCACCTTTAAGACCCAAATGAACACAGAAAGGAGAGGATTTCTTACTGGTTCCATGGGTTTATTTATGTGTAACCCTGTAGTCAGGGAGCCCATTAAAAGACTGATGAAATTTTCCTGGTTATGTATGTAATAAACTTTAACAGTTATGCCATGTAAAGATCATTTAGCTATCTAGTTTTATCTAGAAGTCAGGTAATGCTAAAGGATAAGATTTAGTTTGTCCTCAAATTAAATACTGACCTTGATTTTAACTTAATTTCTCAATATAATTCAAGAATGTAATCTAATTAGACAAACTATACACCAATACATCGACAAGGCCTGTATACCTATGGACTGATGTTGAACTCTGAATCCATTTTGTCTGTCTTTTCCTGTCTACTGATGGTATTAGTCATAATAATACTTGTACTTGCTCTTTGGGTTTTTCTACATATTTCAACTGTTTATGATGGCTGAACATGTGTAACTGTTAATACTCTTTTTATGGCTTATGTGTTATACTAGATGCCAAATACAGAAAGATGAGAGACAGAAGGCAGGACTCAAATCATTATAGTTCTCAGAATAGAAATGGTCCAGAGTGTTTTTTTAAAATGAAGGCCATAAAACCTGACTGCCTTCCATTTACCTGCCTTTCCTGGTTTGAGAAAATGCAGCTGCAACTCAGACCCTATGGTTACAGTGTTTTCCCATCACCAACAGTCAAGATGACATCCATAATGAGACTCCTAGGAATGAGCCTTCCTAGAACTGAGAGACCACACTATTCGACCTTCAGATTTATGATCAAAAGGGGGAAATGTGGATGAACAAAAGGGGTTCTAATGGAAAATAACCTCACAGGAAAAATCTGATCATAAATTCCTAACTGGGCAGGACATGGTAGGTAGTCACGCCCCAGGCATATAAACAAGCCCTGTCCATTATATCTGTACATCTAGGTCAACGCACCTATGAAATAAACTGTAACTACCCAAGAGAGTACAAAATCTTGTTAACTATCATATAATCCAATCAACCTTACTTTTTCTGGCCCCCACATAATCTTCCTTAATTTCAAATGTGTAAAAGAAAATGCAAAAGTTATTTTGGGGAGCATTTGAGATCTTGCTCCCAGCATGTCAGCAGTTTGGCTCAAACTCTTATAAAAATTATCTACCAAAAGAAAAAAAACCCACCTTTTTTGAAAGAAAATTATATTAGCGGTTAAATGAGTAAGTCTTTAACACACTGTCAATAAATTACTTTTCTAAATTAAAACACATCTGAATCAGGAGTTTATATAAAAGCTAACAACTTTAACATTAATCGATCAATCTGGGGAATCTCAAAATCTTCAATGAAATTTATTTTTA
Source organism: Corynorhinus townsendii (assembly GCA_026230045.1). NCBI lineage: Eukaryota > Metazoa > Chordata > Mammalia > Chiroptera > Vespertilionidae > Corynorhinus > Corynorhinus townsendii. Next base: position 180,862,416 of record JAPDVU010000001.1, read on the forward strand.
ATTCAAATAGGAACAGAATGCACAACTAGAAATGGAAGCTTTAATTAGCATTCTCTATGTTTACCATATTTCCACAGAGTAGAACACAAGCTTACCACAAGTGCTAACTTCGTTTCCTCCAAAGCTGGATAAGAAGTTTCTTCCACTACCATTGTAACAGTTTGGCCGCTCTCTGATATAAAGGAAAAATCAATTCAATTACATTTTATCACTTTAACAAATGGCAGTCTTCATATATAAGGATTTGGGTACAAAAAAAATGTATTCCCAATTTCTTAAAGTGGATTTGATCAAATGACATAACTCATTCTTGTATTGCTAAGAAGATCTGTATTTCAAATATAATTACTTCAATATATGAAATTGTCAGGGGATAATTTAAGACACTGAACTGAATTCAGTTAAGAGCAACTAAAGCAATACAATCTCTAAGTAAACAGTCTCCACCTTACAATACCAAAGTACTTACTTTAAAGCAAGGCATTTATAAAAATCTGTTAATATGGGAAACCAATTCTCAGATATCTGATGGAACATATCATGCATTGTTAAAGTTTATTCAAGCTAAAGGTACCACTACTCTGACTATCAATGTCTGGCAACACAAGAATCAAAACTATGGCTCTGAATTATAAAATAAAATAAAAAATAGACTGTAAAAAAACAAACTTGAGCCCTGGCCAGGGTGGCTCAGTTAGTTGAGCGTCATCCCTGTACCAAAAAGGTCGTTTGATTCCCAATCAGGACACATGCCCAAGTTGCTGGTTGAAGTCCATGGTCATCCCTCGGGGGATGTCGGTCTGCTGATTTCGGCCTGATCCCCGCAGGCCAGGCCGAGGGACCCATCTGCCGGAAGGACCCCACTCACTCCACAGATGCCCTTCGAACCCCAGAGCCACCCCAGGTGCAGCCGGCTGGGGAGGGACTGTGGGAAGTTGGCTCCAGGATATGTCTGGCCTGTTTTGCCCAGTCACACTCCGCCAGACACCTTCTAATTAATTTCCTTTCAATGTGCATGAATCCATGCACTGGGCCTCTAGTATAATAATAAATGTAAATTTATACATGGCAAAAAAACATACAGGGTGGGGCAAAATTAGGTTTATAGTTGTTCATCTATATATATAAAAGGCTAAGTGACTGTCAGACCATCTGACCAGCTGCTACATATGACACACACTGATCACTAGGGGGGCAGATGCTCAATGCAAGAGCTGCTGAGCTGTGGTGACTTGGCAGCGGCAGTTCTCAGGTGACACAACCCAGAACCAGAGAGGTTTCTTCTAATTAATTTCCTTTCAATGTGCACGAATCCATACACCGAGCCACTAGTATGGAAAATAATCCTATATAATAAAGAGCTATTATGCTAATTAGACCGAACAGCAGAACAACCATCCAGACAACCTTCTGGACGACAGTCCGGACGATCTTCGGGAAGAAGCCGGGGCTGCGAGGGCTGGCCGAGGCTGCGAGGGGCTGTGAAGGCCAAGCCCCTAGCATGAATTTCATGCATCAGGCCTCTAGTACAATAATAAATGATAATACAAGAATAAACTCTGTGTTTCACATACTCAAAACTGTAAACCTACTTCTGCCCCCCCATACCCAATGTTTACAGCAATTATCTCCAGACCAAAAAAATTATGGGTAGTTTAAAAATTTTTTTTTCTCATCATTTCTTCTCTAACATGTATTTCACTTATAATTTAATCCATACAAAAAAAGGGAAAAAACACCCACTGCTTTTGTATGCTATAGTCCCTAACAGAATATTAATTTGGAGGTAAGACTCCTCAGAAAAGGTGGACTTGTGTCTAAGAACTCCTAAGGAAATATGGAAATTTTTTTTAGATAAATGAGTATATGCATTTTTTGGGAGAGACTGTCCCTAGCTTTCAGTTTCTCAAAGAGATCTCTGACGCATGAAAGATGACAATCACTGTTCAAAAGAGATTAGTAATCAACAAGTAAGCTAAAAACAAGATTAACAGGTATAATCTATGGCAGTGGTCAGCAAACTCATTAGTCAACAGAGCCAAATATCAACAGTACAACGATTGAAATTTTTGAGAGCGAAATTTTTTAAACTTAAACTTCTTCTAATGCCACTTCTTCAAAATAGACTCGCCCAGGCCATGGTACTTTGTGGAAGAGCCACACTCAAGGGGCCAAAGAGCCACATGTGGCTCGCGAGCCGCAGTTTGCCAACAACTGATCTATGGTATTTCTAGCCTTGATACCTCCACTTGAGTCTTTGGGGGGAAAATGTTCTGTTTACATTTTTAGTAATTTTTAAAAAAAGTTTAGAAGTAATTTAAATACAAAGATTAGAGTATACATTCATTATTTGAGCATCATATTTCTTCATATAATTAATGTTAATATCAAATCCCATAAAAAGTGGGATTATACACAATGTAGATGTGACACAGTTGTTAAATGCCATTTACTACTTCTAACCAAAGTACTCGGAAGTGTGGCAATAACTGGAAAAGTCTGGTAAATCTCTTGTGATAATTTAATAATTTTGTACATCACTAGTCTTAATCACTGAAGGACTCAATATTACATGCACAATATCAAAGCATTATCTGGAGGCTCAAACACATACTACAGCTGCAAATAAACAAGGCCCTGGGAAGGTTGGTACCACCAGACTCCGCAGGGTTGCCCACCTAGTCTATACTAACACATTAGTCCTTCAATGGCCTAATCACTTAGCTGTCCACCTTGAAAGAAGGCAAGATTCGTAATGTCCCAAACACGTCCAATTTTAAAAAATAAATTTATCAGACTTATTAAACATCTTACCTCCTTGTTCTAACTGCAATACTTGTAGCTCCTCTTGCTCTAAAGATGAATACTCTGGGATGAGCTCACAGCTGTCACTGGCTGTCCCATGTTCAGAAGTCACCACCTCTATATCAGACCCCTAGGGAAAAGTGAAAATCAGTTATTTGTCTATCAGCTCATCAAAGCTGGTTTTGAATACAAGTAGATGCTTCCATTATTTAAAGTCCCAATGCTGCTATACTCCAAAGAGAGCAGTATCTAATCTGACGACCTTTTGTTCAATTTACTCCATAAAGGCTTATGGCAGGGAAACAGCAAAATGGAGAACAGATTTAGATTCTAAAAGTGAAGTCAGATTAAAAGGTGAATGCTCTAACTACTCTATTTCACAAACCCAAACAATAAATTTGAATCCCAAAGGATAAACGTTTGTAAGCTATTTTTATTAATTTGCTTCTACTCAAGATTACGGAGTTTATTAGGAAAGACAGGTATAAAAAATTTGAATCAAAAATTTAACTTTATAGCCTATTCAGAGAAACAGCCACATGCAAATAACTACTTATTACAGCAATGTACAAATGAAAAAGTTTAAGGGTAAGGCTTACAATGAACCCATTAGATTAATAGGGTTCCTTAAAAAATTTGAGTATTTTTATTCTTCCAAGCTTGTCCTTCCCACTTTGATGTTAGACTGTCTTTTACTTAATAAATAGTGGATTTTGAGGGTTTTTTCCTTGTGTCTTAATTAGTGAAATAAAGTTAACCACTAGTTGGTTGTGCCTCTACCCTTACCCCTCAATTTTCTTATAGCTTATTAATCCATGAAACCAAAAGGTCTGAGTTTTCCTGATAAGCACACCTCAAAAAAAAAAAATTAAAAGAACGCATTAAAAAATTGGGTTTTAAATAATCCTGAATGTAAGTTTTTGGGGTTGCCTAAAGTGGTAGGAAATGGTAGAAACAGAGGCAAGGTTAGGGATGGACTGATAGTTTCAGGGGAGATCAGTTCTGGCCTAAATCAGAATGGGAACAGTAGGAAAGACAATAAAAAAAAAAGAACACACATGTAAGACATGATAACTAAAAATGATGGGAAGAGGGATACAAGTACGTATAGATATGATCTACGCTGTGACAAGCTACCTTAACACAGAATAACCTCATGCCAGAGAGGTTTACTTGCTGTCTTGCTTCACACTGCACTCCCAAGTAAGACTCCCCACAGCTGCCTAGTTAATTATGCTTGAAGGAGAAGTTGTTGCTAAGGGAGTTGATCTAAGCTTGATAGAAAACAGGTTAAAATTAGAAAAGTCACTTATTAAAAAAAAAAAAAAGAACCTACCTCACCCAAATAAAGAAACTGCCCTAGCTGGTTTGGCACAGTGGATAGAGTGTTGACCTGTGGACCAAAGAGTCCCAGGTTCAATTCCGCTCAAAGGCACGTACCTTGGTTGCAGGCCCCTCCCTGGCCCAGGCCCTGGTCAGGGCGGGTGCACGAGGCAACCTATCAATGTGTTTGCCATTCTGTTGACTAATGAGTTTCTTGCAAAAAAGCAATCATTTTTTGTTAATTTTGTTTTCTAGAAGATATGACTAAGTGTCTAAACCTCACATTATCAAAGTAATTATAAAAAATGCCATCTAAAATATTTTTGAAGTTTGACATATTGTTTATTTTTATTTACTTTTTATTTGAGAGAGGGAGAGAGAGTTATATCAATTTGTTGTCCCACTTATTTATGCATTCATTGGTTGTTTCTTGTATGTACTCTGATCAGAGATCAAACCCACAACTTTGGCATATCAGGAAGATGCTCTAAGCAACTGAGACCAGCCATTAAAATCCTTATTAATGAAGAAAAACAAGTGAGGCTTAAGAGAGCCTAAAAACAAAAAGAGTAATAGATAAATCCAATAAACTTTGAATAGGTATAGATGATTTTTATGATATTGCTTCTATTCTTCAGTATTTTATGATTTTTCTATAATGGACGTATATTACCAGTGAGAGAAAATAATATTTATTATGTACTAACTAGAGGTCCGAAGCACGAAGATTCGTGCAAGAATGGCCTTCCTTCCCCTGGCTGCCAGCACCACCTTCGCTCCAGCAGAAGCCGCCTTTCCACCTTCCCATGCTGCCCAGAGGTCCGGAGTGGCTGGGGTGGTGCAGAATGCCTGCATCATCGCCATGGCGACGATGTAAGCATCCCACCCTGCCCCTGGCCGCTCAGCGCCTGTGTATGCAAATTAACCCGCCATCTTTGTTGGGTTAATTTGCACACTCACTCCTGATTGGCTGGTGGGCATCACAAAGGCACAGTCAATCTGCATCTTACTCTTTTATTAGTGTAGATTATGAAACATCAAACTTCTCTAATAAAATTCATTTTGTGATACAGTTAGCCATAGTGCTTTTCCTAGCAAGTTCTGCTACTATATATCACAAGTGGAACAGATATTTTCCATGCTCCTTTCTGGGTGTTTTTTAATGAAGGCTCTGATATTTCCCAGTTACATACTTTTGGCAAAATTACTTAACCTCTTTAAGCTTTACTTTTCTCAACTATGAAATGAGAATGAAAGCAATCTATACCAGATATTTAAAATTATATGAGAATGTAGGTAAAGCCTACAAAACCTGACCAATAATAAACCCTCAATAAGTATTTTTCTACTGTCTCAAAGCTGAGAAAAGCAATGTGCAATAATGTAGAAGATGTTGGCTCATAGAGTTTTCAGTAATGAAGTTTAATGTAGCTGGGAAACTGTCCAAGCTAGAGAAAATGAAACTGTATGCTTAAATGTAGAAAAAATATTGACTTTCGAAGAACTCAGTTTTTACATCACTGCTAACACAGTAATATTACAAACTAGAGGCCCAGTGCATGACATTCATGCTCTGGGGGAGAGGGAGGTTCCTCAGCCTGGCCTGCGCCCTCTTGCCATGAGCCCAGCTTCTAGCTGAGCGGCATGCTCCCTGTGGGAGTGCACTGACCACCAGGGGGCAGCTCCTGCATTGACTGTCTGCCCCTGGTGGTCATAGCAACCACAGTCGTTCCACCGTTCAGTTGATTAGCATATTAGCCTCTTATACATATAGGATTGCCTTATAAAAAGTATTAAATAGCATACCTCATGATTGATGACAGTCCAACCACAAGATGAATCACTGTCACTAGAGTTTTCAGCCATTTTTCAGGTCTACAAACACAAAAATACACTGACATGTTAGGCACATTTTATTTTTTAATATTTTTTTTTATTGATTTCAGAGAGGCAGGGTGAGGGAGAGACAGAAACATCAATGATGAGAGAGCATCACCAATTGGCTGCCTCCTGCACACCTCCCAATGGGGAACAAGCCCGCAATCCAGGCATGTGCCCTGACCAGGAATCGAACCATGACTTCCTGGTTCATAGTTCGAAGCTCAACCACGAAGCCATACCAGGAAGGCAGGCATAGTTTTTTAAAATCCTAAAAGAAGTACTATATGTGACCTAAGTATGAAAAGTGACTTTCTCTCATTTGAAACTGAGACAACCTACCCATGAATTTACCATACAGGATATGATTGCATACCTGAATAAACAAAATACAACCAAACTTTTAAAACAAGGAGATCCTCCTAAACTGGAAATAGTCTACACGAGTGGTAGGCAAACTCATTAGTCAACAGAATGGCAAACCATGGCTCGCAAGCCCACATGTGGCTCGCGAGCTGCATGTGGCTCGTGAGCCAGTTTGCTGACCACTGGTCTAGACAGCAAATACTTCAATTGAAATTAAAATGGGGTGGAGGAGGGGTTGGGGAGCAGAGGTTGGTTAAAAACTGTTGTCATTAGCAATAACCTAGACCTAGTCCTAAACCAACATACATTTGTCTCTACCTGGTTTGTTCTCCCCTTTCTTTCTGAAACTCCTATTTAAACTTCAAATCTGCCCAGCTGGTGTGACTCAGTGGTTGAGCATCAACCTATGAATCAGGAGGTCATGGTTCAATTCCTGGTCAGGGTACATGCTCAGGTTGAGGGCTCCATCCCAATAGGGGGTGTGCAGGAAACAGCCAATTGATGATTCTCTCTCATCCTAGATGTTTCTATCTCTTTGCCCCTCCCCCGAAAATAAAGTATCTATATATATAAAAGCCTAAGCAACCGAATAACTGAACAACCAGTTGACCAGTCACTATGATGCGCACTGACCACCAGGGGGCAGATGCTCAACACAGGACCTGCCCCCTGGTGGTCAGTGCACTCCCACAGCGGGAGCGTGGCTCAGCTGACTGACCTGGCCCGGCGACCCATCAGCCCAGTGGCAGCCACTCAGTGCCTCAGTAGTTCTACAGGTCCAATCTCCGGAGAATGGGCCAGGCACCAACAGACCAGCATCGCCGATCTACTAGAAGTCGGCCTCAGGCACCACGGCCACTTCCCCTCCCTAGATGCTCTGCAAGGAAGAAACAATATAAAAGCAGTTGCCAGGTGGCTCCCAACAACCAGCGTGAACGTCAGCGGGACGGATCCAGATCCCTGGATGGCAAGGGCGTCCCACTGCCCGCCCAGAGGGCCGATCGCATCCCGGCCCCCCCACCCTCCTCAGGATAGGCACTAGACACAGGGCTCACAGCTGGTGAGTGCCACTATAATGGCGCGAGCCCCTCCCGATTGGGAGTGACTGAGCGCAGGCCCACGGCAGGTGCAGCGGGGCTGGGATGAGCAGGAGCAGCAGGCAGGAGAGGCAGGCAGCATTTGACTGCGAGTTTCGGCCGATCTCCACAGGCCACCCCGAGGGACCCCACCCATGCATGAATTCGTGCACCAAGCCTCTAGTATATACATATGCATATGTATAAATATTTCAACTTCAAAACCAAACTCACCAATGCCTTACTGACACTGTTCTATACATTTAACTCTTATTGTACAGTGTATGTACTTCTGTTGTTACACATATACTGAGTACACAATTATTGCACATATTAGAGGCCCAGTGCACGAAATTCATGCACCGGGGGGTGGGGGGGTGGAAGTCCCTCAGCCCAGCCTATGCCCTCTCGCAGTCCAGGACCCCTAGGGGGATGTCTGCCTGCCAGCTTAGGCCCACTCCCTGTGGGCATTGGACCTAAGCCAGCAGGCGGACATCCCTCTTGCAGTCTGGGAGCCCTCGCTCCATACCATCCACCTGCTCGCTGCTCCTTACCACTCAACTCGCTGCTCCTTAAAGCTACTGTGGAGGCAGGAGAGGCTCCCGGCACCACTGCTGTGCTCACCAACCATGAGCCTGACTTCTGGCTGAGCGGCGCTCCCCCTGTGGGAGTGCACTGACCACCAGGGGGCAGCTCCTGTGCTGAGTGTCTTCCCCCTGGTGGTCAGTGCATATCATAGCAACCAGTTGTTCTGGTCGTTCCACTGTAAAGGTCGCTTAGGCTTTTATTATATAGATACTGAGAACAGATTAGATCCAAGCTGATGGTTAGTGTTCTAATAGAACTCTACTGCAGAAAATGTAATATGGAACTGATAATCAAATAAGAACAGAGCAAAAAATATATCTGAATCTTCCATTAATGATTCTAGTAATTTATAAATTAACTAGAGGCCTGGTGCACGAAATTTGTGCACGGGGAAGCGGGGTGGGGGGTGTCCCTCAGCCCAGCCTGCACCCTCTCACAATCCGGGACTGCTGGCTCCCAACTGCTCGCCTGCCTGCCTTCCTGATTGCCCCTAACCACTTCTGCCTGCCAGCCTGATCATCCCCTAACCACTCTCCTGCCAGCCTGACTGATGCCTAACTGCTCCCCTGCTAGCCTGTTTGCCCCTAACTGCCCTCCCCTGCTGACCTAATTGCACCCAACTGCCCTCCCTTGCAGGCCCGGTCCCTCCCAACTGCCCTCCCATGCTGGCCCATCTGTGGTGGCCATCTTATGTCCATATGGGGGCAGGATATTTGACCACATAGGGGCAGCCATCTTGTGGGTTGGAGTGATGGTCAATTTGCATATTACCCTTTTATTAGATAGGATAGAGGCCTGGTACACGGGTGGGGACCAGCTGGTTTGCCCTGAAGGGTGTCTCAGATTAGAGTGGGGTTTCCCTTGGGGCATGGGGCGGCTTGGGCGAGGGGCCTGTGGTCGTTTGCAGGCTGGCCACGCCCCCCGGTGACCCAAGCAGAGGCCGTGGTATCTGGGATTTATTTATCTTCTATAATTGAAACTTTGTAGCCTGGAGTGGAGCCAAGCCTCCTGATTGCTCTGTGGTGGCAGCCATTTTTGTTGGGATTTATTTATCTTCTATAATTGAAACTTTGTAGCCTTGAGTGGAAGCCTGGGCCCGCCACGGTGTGCAGAAAGCTTGGCTTCCTCCATTGCCGGGGAAATCCACGCCTCCTGCTCAATCTGTGGCTGCAGCCATCTTGGTTGGGTTAATTTGTATACTCGCTCCTGATTGGCTGGTGGGCATGGCTTATGGGTGTAGCAGAGTGATGGCTAATTTGCATATTACTCTTTTCTTAGATAGGATATTTTAAAAGAGAAGATACAAAGGGGTGGTTGGTTACTACAGTATAAATATTACCATGTTTTAGATAAAGTTCTCAATCTAAAATAAGATTATGTGGCTTTTAAGGTCATGCTAGAGCACTTTCTAATATGTTCATTTGAGGTCATCTGATTGTTTGATTTCCTATTTACAATTGATTAGGGCCAGACAGTTTATAAATTTAATGGTAAACTTAAAAAAAAAAACTATTACAGCAAAAATTTTTTCTGCCTAGTAGAGATGATTATTCCAAAGACTACAGTCTGAAACCCTATAGGATAAACCAATTTCATATCTTAGCAATTTTATTTCAGCATTCCTTAACATTTGTGAGCGAGAAACATCAATTAGCTGCCTCCTGCATGTCCCTACTGGGGATCGAGCTACAACCTGAGTGCCCTGACCTGGAATCAAAACAGTGAGCAACCTCCTGGTATACAGGATGATGCTCAACTAAATGAGCCACACAATCTGGGTTTAGCATTCCTTATTAAATTGACTATATAAATCCTATTTTCTCATTGAATGTTTATACATGAGTTTTTAAAATACTTTTTGATATGTAACTACTGGTATTTGAATTGTTTAACAACATTTGAAAATTATGGGCTGACATATGGGACTATACAAAAACTGAGTAATTTTGCAGGAAGAAGAAAGGTCAAAGAAGGCTTTATAAATGAGTGACATTGTTTTTTTCAGACATGTTAGGCAGGTTTTGAAACTAAAATCGGTCAACATTTAAAAATTGAGAGAAACCACATAAAAATAAATTCTGGTTCCTCATTTATAACAAAGATATGATAACACAGGAAGGATTTCTTTTTTTTTTTTAATATAGTTTATTTATTTTAGAGAGGAAGGGAGAGGTAGAGAGAGATAAAAACATGAATGATGAGAGAGAATCATTGATTGGCTGCCTCCTGCACGCCCCCCACTGGGGATCGAGCCCGCAACCCAGGAATGTGCCCTTGGCCGGAATCCAACCCGGGACCTTTCAGTCCACAGGCTGATGCTCTATCCATTGAGTCAAACCAGCCAGGGCTGGAAGGATTTCTTAAGAGAACAGAAAAGCATTACAGAACAAAAGCAAAGGCAGCACCTCACAACTGTCAGAATGGCTATCATCAAAAAATCAACAAGTAACTATTGGGAACCCTCCTACACTATAGGTGGGACTGTAAATTTGTGCAGCCACTCTGGAAAATAGTATGGAGGTTCCTCAAAAAAATTAAAAATAGAGCTGCCTTAAGAACCAGCAATACCTCTTCCAGATATTAATCCTGAGAAAAGAACAACACTAATTTGAAAAGACATATGAACCCCTATACAATAGCAAAGAATTGGAAACAATCTTAAGTATCCATCCATAGACAACTAGAGCAAGACAGTGTAGAACATAGATACAACAGAATATTATCTGGACATAAAAAAGAATGAAATCATGCCATTTTTGACATGGATGGGCTTAGAGGATATTATGCTAAGTGAAATAAGTCAGACAGAGAAAGACAAATACTATATGATTTCACTTACATGTGGAATCCAAAAAAACAAAACAAATGACTAAACAAAACAGAAACAGACCCATAGATATATAGAACAAGCTGATGGTTGCCAAAGGGAAGAGGGATTTAAAAAATAAGTATTTTAAAGTAAAATAATTTTAAAATCTCACTATCATTGAGAATTATTTTAAGAGTAGTGCCCGGTGCACGAATTCATGCACATTGAAAGGAAATTAATTAGAAGAAATATTTTAATATCGCTATTCACCCTTTCTCTATAATACAAGTGTCAACCAAATTCACAATCAACAATGAGAGATTGAAACACATGCATGCAATTGGCGCCAGTGAGAGCTTTATATCCTATATAATAGAAGCCTAATATGCAAATTGTTTGACCACTTGCTATGACCTGCACTGATCACCAGGGGGCGGTACAGAACATGGCGGGCGTTGGCGATGCAGTGCTGGCAGCAGGCAGCAGTGGAGGCGCTGCCGGCCCTGATGGGTCCTGACTAGAACAGGATATGTGGTGGGATGTTGGAGCAGGTGAGCAGGCGGCAGAGGTGGGGGGCGGGGCCACCCCTGGCTCCCAGGTGCTGAGAGAGCCAGACAGGGGGCCCAGCCCCGACTGATTGTCCTGCAGATGGCAACCAGCAGCATCATCAGCAGGCCCTGATCGACTGATGGGGCTGGCCCCAGGATGGTATGGGGAACTGGGGGGTGGGTGGTGGCGACCAACCTCCCACAGGGCCCAGGCGGGGGCTGTGACTTCTCACCAGCTACCTGGGGGCAGAGGTGATGGGGACGAAGGTGCAGTGAGAATGCGGGGTGTCTGCTAAGCTTACTCTCACTCCCCCTGCTACCCTACCCTGGGGATGTCAGGGCTCATGCACCTGCAAGGAGCCTGCCCTGCCACACATCCACACAGCATCTTCTGGGTGAACCGGGTCAGTGCGCGTCATAGCAATCGGTCAAACAGTTGGACACTTAGCATATTAGCCTTTTTTATATATATAGATGAGGCTCATCAGTTGAAAATACTACCTCTTAGTAACTTATGAATTTTTAGATTTGATAAATATGTAAACTTAATGTATTTTTAATGGTGTATTTTATTTATTTTTAAAATATTTATTGATTTTAGAGAGATGAGGGGAGGGAGGGAGGAAGGAAAGGAAAGAGGGAGAGAGACAGACAAACATTGATTTGTTGTTCCACTATGTATGCATTCACTGATTGCTTCTTGTATGTGCCCTGACAATGGACTAAACCTGCAACCTTGGCTTATAGGCGGACAGCACCCTAGCTAACTGAGCTACCCAGCCAGGGCTGTGTATTTCATTTCTACAGGAGCATTAAACTGTACACTGGTTGCAAATCAATGATTGGCTAAATGTTTACTTACCAGGTAGACTGAAAGGAGTCATGCTGGACAAGTAAATAAATAGTATATCTTTTTAACAAGTTCACAATTATGTATTTATTACATAAGCTCTTCCACAATAGCTCCAGGAAACTGTTACAGATCCTGCCTAAACTATGCTTATTCTAACAACCAAAACATATATAGCCATGAGACTAATATAAAACACTTGAAGGAAACAAACCAACATGAGTCATATCATTGCTTTTTCTACCTTCTTAAGAAGAAAGAGAACAAATGATTAAAACAAAAAAAAACAACACTGTCTGAAAAGACCAGGAAAACCTAAAGAAATTAATTTATCATGGGATATTTGACTGCTGTATCAATGAGGAAAGAATAAAATACTATCATTATGTAAAATTATGTATAAATTAAGTATAAATTATATATATAACTGATTTTCAAAAAGCATCAGCCTGTTAAAACTCCTGAAGTCTTATAGCTCTTTAGTTATTGTGCACCAAGTGTATACAAGGCTCTGTTCTTGGCTCTGGAAATAAGAGAACAAAACAGACTAAGTCTTAGCCCTCATCGGGCTTAAAAAAAAGGCAAAGGCAGAAAAAGTTAAAGAATATAAAAGTTTTCAGAAAGGCAATTATTCTAGCATTGAATTGAGTATTTTAAGAACAGATATGAATCTTTTAAAAGGCACATATTAAGATGGGGAAGCAACTAAAGGGCATCTAGACCTGTGGGATGCAAGGAATCAGTGCAATATTCCATGATAAAAGTGAGCATGTAAATTTAACCAGTATTGGCAAAGGAGGGGTTAAAAGAGAAAGGGAAAAGTTAGGAGAAATTTGAGAAGATGGGAAAGATTTTTTTTAAAGAGAATTAAATAACCAATATAGTTAGTGCAGGTTTCTGGTAAAGTGACTGGGTAACTGGAAAAACCTTTCTCTATGGAACATAAAGTAGATATGACTTTAACATAAATGAAAGTGGCTAAAGCCTAGAGCATTCTTCACCATATAAAAGCTTCTCTCCTTCCCTTTGCAGACCCCTTCTTCTAACAAAGTCTTGGAGGAAGGACAAACTTGACATCTAGCCCAAATAAGAAAAAAAAATTCTTACTGGCCATAATACCAAAGTAACAATTTAGATAAACAAAATTCTGTCATACTATAGAACCATTTTAATTCAGCTGTTCTCAAAAAGTTGGATGTGCTGCAATTAAAGCAAAACTTAATAAGTAACTTTCTGAGCCCCACCCCAGAGGCACTGACTCTGAAAACTGCCATTGTAAGTGATCTTCCTAAAATGATAATCTCACATCATTCCTTAAATATGTTAAGCATTGCCCTAACCGGTTTGGTTCAGTGGATAGAACGTCGGCCTTCAGACTGAAAGGTCCCAGGTTCGATTCTGGTCAAGGGCAAATACCTTGGTTGCAGGCACATCTCCAGGAGGAAGTGTGCAGGAGGCAGCTCATCAATGTTTCTCTCTCATCGATGTTTCTAACTCTCAATCCCTCTCCCTTCCTCTCTGTAAAAAATCAATAAAATATATGTATTTTTTAAAATGTTAAGCTTTTAGCCCAAGACAGTTTGGCTCAATGGTTGGAGCGTCAGCCTGCAGACTGTAGGATCCTGGGTTCAATTCTGGTCAAGGGCACATGCCTGGGTTGTGGACTCAAACCCCAGTGGGGGGCGTGCAGGAGGCAGCTGGTCAATAATTCTCTCTCATCATTGTTTCTCTCTCTCTCTCTCCCTCTCCCTTCCTCTCTGAAAGCAATAAAAAAATATTTTTTAAAAATGTTAAGCTTTTGCCCAGCCAGCAAGGCTTAGTGGTTAAGGGTCAGCCTATGAACCAGGAGATCACTGTTCAATTCCCAGTCAGGGCATAGGCCTGGATTGTGGGTTCGATCCCCAGTGTGGGGCATGCAGGAGGCAGCCAATCCATCATTTTCTCTCATCATTGATGCTTTGATCTCCCCTCTCTCTTTCACTTCCTCTCTAAAAGCAATAAAAAAATATATATGCTGGAGGCCCAGTGCATGAATTCGTGCACAGGTAGGGTCCAGCCGGCTTCCCCCAATGGGGGTCAACTGGGGCAGGGCCAGCTCGGGGGAGGGACTGCAGAAGGTTGGTTGGCCAGTCCTGCTCCCAATCCGGTCGGGGCCAGCCAGGGGGAGGGGCTGCCCCCCCATTGGGCCCATTGGGGCCGGCCTCAGTACGTGTCATAGCAACCAGTTATTCCGGTCATTTTGGTCACTTGGCTTTTATATATATAGAAGATAAGATATTTTAAAGTTAAGCTTTCAAGTACAGTCTTCAAGATAATGCCCAAAGGCGTGAAGTATCTTTTAGTATTATCTCTAGCATCTTGTCTTCTCTCCAGCAAATCCCTTTCCCCTCATACTTTTCAACTCCTCTAAAAAGACTTGGCTTTCAGTTAACTCTAGAGCTTTTGCATACTCCCCACCCCTTATCTCAACCCAAATACTGTGCCTATTGCATCCTATCTCAGCTAATACATCACTTCTTTGTGAACCATCCCCTGACTTCAGTCCCAAAGACTCCAGCAGTTTCCCTAATCTACTAAAAATAGAATGTTGGGCTGTAATTGCTTATTTACCTGCCTGTTTTACATATATTCCCAAAACAGCACAGTGCTTGACACATATTAGACACTCAATAAAGGTAAACAGATTTCTTGAGTGATGTGATCCAATTCTAAATTGTTCCTCAAGGAACTCAAAATTCTGGAGGAATCCTGAGGTTCCTCTCCCATTATTTTGACCATAAGTAATTACATAAACCCTTCTGCATTTAAGGGCTTTACAATAATAATTACAGATCCTAAGACCTTAGCTTTTTACTGAAACTAAAAATCACGGAAGATTTTGAGGAAAGGAATAGAAAGTTCACTCTGGCTGCCTTCCTGAGACAACACTATGGAAGGGCAAAGACAGAGGCAGGAAGTCATTTGCAAAACTACTACAATAATTCAGGTAAGAGATGATGGTGGTTTGGAACTGGTTTGGCAGCAGTGAAGACAGTGGACAGATTATACATATATTTTGAAAGGTAGAGTCAACAGTGCTTCCTGATGTACTGAATAATGGGTAAGAGGAACGACTCTTGGCCTAAATAAATACAAGAATTGAGACAGGAAGACTTCAAAAGCAGTAAGCTATAAAAGGAAAATTGGTAAATCAGTTTGGGCCATGTTAAATTTGAGATGGCTATTATCACATCCAAATGGAAACAACAAGTAGGCTGAATTTAGAAGACAGTTATGGGCCAAAGATGTAATTTCAAAACAATTTAGGTGGTAGTTGTCAAAACTAACAACACAGCAACAATATTAATTTTACCTATAAAGTATAACCTAAGAGAATGTTACCTGACATGATGGTGCCCTTCATCATTCCTGGGTAGCTACATTTTACTATGGAAAAGGTAAGGTTTCCATCACTGTATCTTCTAGAATTAGACATGAAGAGGAATAATAGGGGCATTATTCTCCCAGAAGTCTATAATTCCGATGAAAGACAACCAATGGGCTGACAGCAAAGGTTCCAAAAGTCTTGCGTACTATAAATGTGATCAAAGATGAGAGTCAGTCTAGATAGCTTTCAAGGACCTATTTCTATGTTTTTCAAAGGTTCTGAAACTTTCATCTCCCCAAAAGGATATGAAAATGTCTACTCTAAACCGGACTTCATTTGAGAAAAGGAAGAAGATTCAATATCCCAACTAATGAAAAACTGTAAATGTCCTTTCTGCCTGGCCAGTACATGCCCTTGACCAGAATCAAACCTGAGACCCTTCAGTTCAAGGGCCGACACTCTATCCACTGAGTCAAACCAACTAGGGCTATTTATTGAATTTTTTAGAGAGAGAAAAACATTGCTTTGTTGTTCCACTTACTTATGCATTCATTGGTTGATTCTTTTATGTGCCCTGACAGGGGAATCGAACCCCCTTGGCATATGGGGATGGTGCCATAACCAATTGAGTTACACTGTCAGGGCAAAAATAAACATTTTTATAAATACATTTTTTATAAACATTTTTAAAAATGAAAAGACAAACCCAATTTTAAGTACAGTGAATGATGATACAAATCCAATCATCTTCCAGGTGATCAGTTTCTTCAAGGGACTCATATTACAACACTAGAGGCCTGGTGCACAATTTGTGCACAAGCGGGGGGAAGGGGGAGCAGTGTCCCTCAGTCCAGCCTGCACTCTCTCCAATCTGGGACCCCTCAAGGGATGTCCGACTGCCCGTTTAGGCCCAATCCCTGTGGGATCAGGCCTCCAGGATCAGGCCTAAACAGGCAGTTGGACATCCGTCTCACAATCCAGGACTGCTGGCTCCCAACCGCTCGCCTGCCTGCCTGCCTGATTGCCCCTAACCGCTTCTGCCTGCCAGCCTGATGACCCCCTAACCACTCCTGTCAGCCCGATCGATGCCTAACTGCTCCCCTGCTGGCCCAATTGCCCCAAACTTCCCTCCCCTGCAGGCCTGGTCACCCCCAACTGCCCTCCCTTGCAGGCCTGGGCGCTCCCAACTGCCTTCCCCTGCCGGCCCAATTGCCCCAAACTTCCCTCCCCTGCAGGCCTGGTCACCCCTAACTGCCCTCCTCTGCAGGCCTGATCACCCCAACTGCCCTCCCTTGCAGGCCTGGTCGCTCTCAACTGCCCTCCTCTGCAGGCCTGATCACCCCCAACTGCCCTCCCTTGCAGGCCTGGTCACTCTCAACTGCCTTCCCCTGCTGGCCTGATCGCCCACAACTGCCCTCCCCTGCCAGCCATCTTGTGGTGGCTATCTTGTGTCCACATGGGGGCGGCCATCAATGTGCATATTACCTCTTTATTATATAGGAAGATTTACCATCTTAGGTATCAATGGTGACTTGATAGTAGAGAAAAGACTTGGGGCTTTGATGAGTCCACAGTTCAGTACTTATGGCATCAAGATGTGTGTCCTATGGTTATCCTGCCTCCTGGTTATATTAGTCATGTAAGTGGATGCCAAGATAACCTATCTATAAGCAGGCTCTCCTACTTCTAATGAAGTGGAATACCATTTAAAACACTGAAATCTATCACTAAAGATAGATTTAGTGGAAAAAAAATCTTGAACAGGAGCAGTAATTTCATTTTATTCATGCCCAGGATACTGTTACATAAAACAGATAAACCTTTTGATCTAGAAAATAAACTCTGCAAGAAGTGAGTCAATATACAATTTCTTCACAAATTTCCTATGATGCAACATCCCTCAAATTGGGAAACAAAAGCAACTATTGCCATATTTGAAGATAAAGTATCCCCGTTTGCCTCAATCTAAAAGAAGCCACACCTTTGACAAAAAGTTTGAAATAAAGTGAATAAACAATACGAATCCAAAAGACTATGTGAAAATTAAAATACCTTTTAGTATGGAAATATTCCTTTCACAAGGTATTCTTTCTGAGAAAAAACCTGACTTTCCGGGATTGTTATATCTTAATCTTGGACAAACCTGAAAGAGCCAACAAATATCTAAACTGACCCAGGTCCATACTGCTCTTATTTGAACACCACAGTCCCTGGTGGGGGTCCTTTTTCCCTATTAGGGATAAGTAAGGGTCCTGGCTCTTTGTTTTCTTCTATTCTCAGTTTCTTAAAAAGTAATCTGTTTTCACTTGTTAAAATATATATATTCATCACCTAATCTATTTATTTATTTTTTTTGCAGGGAAGGGGAGGGAGAAGGGAAAGGGAAAGACACAGACCTGCTTTCCAGAGGGAAAGTGCCAAATAAGCTATATTTTTATTTTAGACATACTTTTCACAAAAGGATTACCTGTCGTAATTTTTTTTTACAACTGTCTTCAGCTTTTTCATTTGAGAAAAAATATGAAAAGATGGAAAACAAAGGAATTTTATAAAATTTTATTGTTTCAATTTTTTCGAAGTTTGCACACTTTATTACAGAATAATTAAATATATATTGTTACTTTCTAGTAGTAATATTAAAATGTTAGTAAAGATATTATTTGCATTATTAACTAATCAAATAAGCCGTTTTACCAACCCATGATAAATTACCGATTTTTTTTCTTTTACTCTGATTTACTTGTATTTATTCTTGTAAGTCATTAGAATTTACTGACAAGTTTCTAAAAGACCTTTTTATTTGTATACAATATGTGAACCTTGCTCTAAGAGGCAAAGCTGACTTCCCCAGAAGGAGGCATCTAAGTTCTAACTATTTATTTTATTTTTCAATCCTCACCTGAGGATATTTTTCCATTGAGTTTTAGAGAGTGGAATGGAGGGGGAGAGACAGAGGGAGAAACATGGATGTGAGAGAGAGATATTGATTGGTTGCCTCCCACACGCACCCTCCACCAGAGCCTGCAACCAAGGTACATGTGCCCTTGACTAAATGGGACCTGGGACCCTTCAGTCCTCGGGGCCCACTGGGCCAAAGCAGCTAGGGCCTCAACTAATTCTTGCACTGAAAGACCAGTGCTCTCTCAGAGGACCAGTTCAACTCAAAGTGCTATTTTAAAACATTAAAAACATCCACTGCCTACTTTTAAGTTAGACTTATCTTCATTATACTTTATATGTGCGATTAAAACAAATCAAAACCAAAATTAAAAGCACAACCATAAAAGCACACTTGAGTTTCAGGACCTTTAAGGCAGCAGAATGCAAAGTCACAATCAGGAGAGGAGCCAGGTTTCCCTCAATCAAAAAAAAAAAAAAAAAAAAAGCCAAATAGCTCTACCAGAAATACCAAATGAAGATCACCTTTGAATTTTCTCCAAACTTCCCAGTCAAAAAAGTATATATTACATTGAGTCATTACACTTCAAATACACGTTTTATGTAAATGCTATCAGGCCAATAATACTTTGCATGAGTCACTCTTACAAAGTGGTAGCATTTTCATATCTGATTGATCTTCACAAATACCCCATGAAATAAAGCAATTGGCTATTATTTACAACACAAGTGGAAACAACAGGGACCCATAACATGGTAGTACCTGCTCAACATAACTAAACATCTGACTCACAATGCAATTTTTTTTTACATTCCATCACACTGGCAATATAAACCAAAAGTAAGGTTTCCGGAAAGTGATTTATAGGGAAGTACTAAAGAAAAATTAGATTTTGACTTCCTGTGATGACAGAGGAAATTCTTTTACTCACTTAACTCATTTTCTAATACTTCTGTCGGAAAACTCTACAGGCCTTTAAACAGGTTTCCACACATTAAATGCCCTTAAAATAAAAATCCCAAAATTCATCAATTAGTTGTAATCCTTCCCATATTACAGAGCTAAATTTCATTTTAGAACTCAATTTGAGATTTTTTTTTTCAAGTTTATTGCACATGATCTTTGAAGCTGACTCATATTTTTTTAGCTGTTTTAATCTAGTCAAAATTGCAGAACTGCCAGGAAGACAATTCTTGAAAATGTAAATTATCACTTACAATTGGCAACTTCCTCACCTTAACCACACACCAACACAAAAACAATCCAGCCTCTAATAGTTCCGCAGTGTTAGATGAGTCTGCATTTTCTGTTTTAAAACACCCCGGGCTTATAGGCCTTGCTGCTGTGTCCACATTCTTTACATGCTCAGAAACAGTTACTTCTATGATCTTAGCAGTTCATACTTAATTTTTAGAAATCTTATTTAATTTGGATAAGAATACAATTATGCAACCTGAGCCACAATACTGTGAACAGTTCATAAATCAGACATGTTAATTATGAATGCTTATGTCCTGTAAATGGACCTAAATATCTATTAAGATATTGAGCCAACACAATAAAATGGGAAAGAGGTAAACCACATTGACTATTCCTATAGAACAATATGGGCCTTCCTGTATGACAAAAACAAAATGTAGGCTTAATAATATGCTACTTACCTACCATATCTAACATACCCATAATAGGAAATAAAAATTAACATAAATTCGAAATATCTAACATATAAAGCAGTACTCAAAGTGATTCAATGAAAACAAATTTAAAATTCCCATTTTATAATAATTGCTTAACATTTCCACTGTCAAGTGCTTACAAAATAACAAATGATAGATTTGCTATATCCAGATCTGGATATATTTTCAGATTAATACCCCATATTTTATCACCTGATGGATTTATAAAAATAATCAAGATTGCACTGCCTTAACTGAAGAAATGCTTAGCACATTTTTCTTTGATTTTACTCTACAAAGTGAAAACAGAGCAAAATCAGATGAGATGTACAAATACTAAGAATTATTGTCATGTTTTTTTTTTACCTTCCCAGTCCAACAAATGAACTCCAGTCCCTTTCAACCACTACTTTACATTTTTTGTTGTTACTTATTTGCTTTTCTAAATAATGTTTAGAGTCTTTATAATTAGAATTGCTACACCTATCTCCATTTTTAAGTTAAGTTCTTCTTCTATAGAAAACTTGGGAAATAACAGAAAGTGTAAAGAAAAAATTACTTGTGCCAGGCCAGGATGGCTCAGTAGTTGAGCACTGATCTATGAACCAGAAGATCATGGTTCAATTCCTGGTCAGGGCACATGCCCAGCTTGCAGGCTCAATCCCCAGTGTGGGGCGTGCAGGAGGCAGCTGATCAATGATTCTCTCTCATCGTAGTTTCTCTCTCTCTCTCCCTCTCCCTTCCTCTCTGAAATCAATAAAAATATATTTAAAAATAAAAAATTATTTGTAATTTCACTTTTATAATTAAAATTATCCTTTCAGTCTTATTTCTGTGGACCAAAAAGGGACCACATACTAAACTTGACACGTTCAGGGGAGGTCTTTTGTCATAACATACCTTTGCAATGTCAGGCTAATTTCCTTTTACGGAACCCTCTCACTGCATCAGAGCCCAGACCACAAAACCCCTCAGTGTTATTGTTACCGTGTTAATTGTTAACTGCTAGTAATCCTATATCCACAAATGTGAAAGTGTGTCTATTCATTTTACTTTTTATCCAATTCCAGAGATTTCTCTGCTTTGTTTTCTCCCACCTTCCTAATACTCTTACCAATGGATTTCATGTAATCCTTACTCCTCCTCCTTAGATTAGAATGCATAACAAAAGGTGCAAGGCTGCCATTCTCTGGAGCATTTTCTCAATCCACTGAGATTTTGCTTCCCAGCAACTGTCTCAATTTGGCTCAAATAAACTCATAAAAACTCTACAGGTTTAATCGTTTCTTACGTTGACATTTCAAAGGCATATAATTGCTCTACATTCTATGTAGTTTACAAAATTAGAATCACACTATTCTCTAACCTGTTTTACTTAAAAATTAATATTTAACACATTTAAGAATGATTTTAAACATTGTAAATGATTTTTAATAGCTTCTTTAATTATATCCCATCCTTAGGTAAAGGGTTAAAATTATACTACAAAAGAATAGCCCCCTTGAGCATGGCCCCATGAACCAGGAGGTCATGGTTAGATGCCAGTCTGTGCGCATGCCAGGGTTGCAGGCTCCATCCCCAGTAGGAGGGGGTTTGCAGAAGTAGCCAATCAATGATTCTCTCTCATCACTTATGTTTCAATAAAAACCTATTTTTAAAAAAGGAATTAGAATTCTGTTAACTTCAAGTTACGATAGGTAATAAAGTAATTAATTTTAAAAATAAAAAATAATGCCCCTCCCCCCCCCAACTTCCTCTTTCCCTTCCCTTTTTAGGCTCAGAGCTCAGGAACGAATAATAAACCATTCACACTAGGATAGTGTGATAAATATCACCGAAAATTTGGGGCCTAATAATATTAAAACCTTAAGCCAAAGGATATGATGGGCTAAGAGTGACATTTCAAGCACTATCCAAGTGATTCGACCTTACTGGAAAATGCAAATCTCCTAAAATTCGTAATACCTGTTCTAGCTGTAAGAAAACTCCATTCTGTTTTTTCAATAAAGCTGGAGTAAATTTCATCCCCGCAACTAAGTACCTTAATGGACTGAGTTCGTTAAAACTGGCGCTCCCAATGGCAGAGTCGGATTCATTAAACAAGGAAAACATGTAAGGCTTGCAAGACACTATAAGGATAGCTAATCCAGAGGATTTTTCGATTAGGAAGGCCGACGCTAAAGGGGGCCGCTGGAGGAGACATGGATATGGAGCGCCTTAGTGTACGAGCAGAAATCTCACCTGCATTATTTAATATTTAATGTTTCTATTCCTGGCATCACGGGGCTCAAACGTCACCAAAAAAAGATGGGCCGGCTGAAAACCCGGCAGGGTGACGCACATAACATCTCACCATATGGATTCTCACGCAATCCAGCCCAGTGAAGGAAGCCCCAAGCCAGCCCAGTGAAGGAAGGAGGGTCCCCCGAGCCGCAAGCTTCTCCCGCACCTCTAGCGCAGCGCTGGGGTCTGCACGTGGCAACGGAGGCTGCAGGACCACCAGACCCGACGCCTCAGGAACCGATACCGGCTCTTTGCAGACTCCGGTTCCGCGGCCACCGGTGCGGCCACACGCACCAGGAGGCAGGAGTCTAACTCTAAGCTCAGCCTCAAAAAGAGACCGCGCGAATGCCTCCGCTAGGCGTGAGCCGCGGGTGCCAGCCAGGGCCTTGACAGATGGCCGCGACTCCTCTCCTGGGATCCAAACCCACCCAGGGCCGTACCTGAAGGGGCAGCGCCACCTCCGCCCCCAAGTGCCGGCTGTCGCGGTGGCGTTGGTCACAGCTCCGAGCCCAGTGACGCCTCTTATGAAAACAACAACCTGCTCACGGGCGTCCGCTCCCGGGAGGAGGCGGCGGACAGAGCGCCGCAGCGCATTCTGGGACTCGTAGTCTCTCCCCCGCCTTACACCGGGCGGCAGTGGAGGGAAGAACTACGACTCCCGAAGAGCAGCGCAGCCCGCTGCGGGGAGACGGCAGGAAGCCGCGAGCCTCACAACATCCGGCCCGAGCTCTCTAAAGGCGGAGAGGCGTGGCTGAAGGTTGCTGTGGAGACGGGCTACTACAATCGCTCCAAAGGATTCATGGTTTCAACCCTGAGGTCTGCTTGGGATTTTGATCCAGCCCACGTTTTCCCTTCTCATTAGGCTTTAATTGGGTGTATTAAAAAAGCCGCATCCTTTGGCCTTCTCGTCATCCGCTGAAGAAAAAGACTGCCTTTGACGAAAAAAGAAAGATATGGAGAATGACCGGGTACGGCTGAGTGGGTTTGGACAGAGGGCTGGCTGTTTTTGAATGTTGGTCTACTTTGCTAAAAAAATAATAATAATAATATAAAAAAAATAACACCTTCCTAGGCAGCCATCTGAGCTACACAGATGCAAATGTATAATGTTGAATTAAGCCAGAATTGTTCTGAAGGTATAAAGGTGATTGGGGATGGTATGCAACTCGTACCCTATTGCAAACATGAAGTGATGACTTTGAACAACAACAAAAAATGTACCTTGTTCATTTTGCACTTATTTACATTGTACCTTGCTCAAATAAAGATACGAGCTACAAAAATATGTGTACTCATACTGTTGATGGAAACTAGAAAGCTAAGGTTTAACTGTCCCCCAATTGTAGAAAAAAAAAATTAAGAAAAACATAAACAAGAAAGATGGTGGGCCTCAACAGAAACAAAAGGGTGTCTCAAACATTATTACTTCAAACAAGTTCTCTATCCCTTTTTGTGGTGTGTTTTGTTTTTGTTTTTTTTTTACTTTGCATGTTACTATAGTTAACATCAACTGTGACACCAAAAAAGAAAAAATAATTTTATAATTACAGCTTCTCTAAGGAATATTTTTTAAAATATACTTTTATTGATTTCAGAGAGAGGAAGGGAGAGGGAGAGATAGAAACATCAATGATGAGAGAGAATCATCAATAGGCTGCCTCCTTGCAAGCCCCCTTCTGGGGATAGGCCTGCAACCAGGGCATGTGTCTTTGACCCTAATCAAACCGGAACCCTGCCATTGCTCTATCCACTGAGCCAAACCAACCAGGGCTAAGAAATATTTTTATTATTTCAATGGCTTCTATATTTTTTAATATGTGTTTATACTGAAGGACTTTGAAAAATAAAAGTGGCCAGACTTTTTCTAATTCTAGGAAAGCCTTACAAATTAAATTAGTAAGAAAGCTACTACCATCTATTTGTAGGTTTGTATTCTTTTCCCAGGTCAATTTTAAAATAATCATTTACAATTTTAATTTACCTTTTTATCCTTAAGTAAAAAACAGTGCTGACCCCAAGCATAACTGAGAACTTAAAATAATCATTTTATTATTCTTTGTATTAGACTGTTTTGTTTAGTTTTAAACTGTATATAGTTTGAACTCCACATTTTAAGAATATCAGATTTGAGGAAGGTAAAACCCAAATAGAAAGCTGTAGTGAAGGCCTATGACAAAAAAAATGTGTATTTTGTTTCTAAGTCTATAAACATTTGTGAATTATCCTGGAGGTCTAAAAGATTTAGATAAGACACTAATTTCCAGATTGTGTGATATAAATTATACCAACAAAGTTTATCAGTTAACTTATCCTCTATTTTAACTAGATTTGTTTTTTTGTATTACATTTTGCACCAAAGCTGATCAAAATTTAGAATCAGGAGTAGTGGGTGACTTGATGAGAGTACTCTGTGTATGAGATTCTCCTGGGCAACCTGACTGGGTGTTCATAAAATAAATTAGAGTTGGTACTTTTCCTCACAAATCACAGGGCAGCCACCTTCCACCTGAGGCTTTCCCTGTGCAGAGGAAACCTAGACATTTTGAGAAAAGCTGTCCTGTTGACACACCATAGGATGCTGGGAGCTTATTATTATCCAATGTCTGTGCTCTTGATATTTAAAAAAAATTAAGAGGCAGCATCAAAAAGAATAAATAGCAAGATCTGATTAGTTCTATTTCTAATTTTGCCAGCTTCCTATAAGATATATGACTATTAAGTGAATATTAGTAAACTAAAGGCCCAGTGCATGAAATTTTTATATGGGTAGGGTCCATAGGCCTGGCCAGTGAACAGGGCCGATCGGGGCCTTCCAGCTGTTGGCAGGGATCTCCCTTCCCTGGCTGCCACCTGCCGGGGCCTTCCTCCATTCTGCGCCACCCCCTGATGGTCAGCACACATCACAGCGAGCGATCGAACTCCTGGTCTCCCAGTTGAACTCCCAAGGGGACACTTTGCATATTAGCCTTTTATATATATAGATTGTAGTATACTAATGTAGTGTTGTTAACCTGCAAATTTCAGAACTGAATTCTGGAAGAGCATACAAAAGCATTGAGGTAAATATGCAAAAAAGAAAATGATAAAAAATGATTCCATTTTACATAGCAATTTATCTTTACATCCAATTTTCTTTCAGTATATCTCCATAAGCACAGACGAAGGCAGATTTTTTAAAACCAATTTTACATATGATATTCAAAGGGGAAATGATAATGATGAAGGGTTGGATCATAGGTTGATAATCATTTAAATCTGAACAAAGGAAAAGAAAAAGTGTACTAAATACTTCACATTTGCAGATTTGAACTCAAGCTTTCACAACTAATAGGTTCTGGACATTGGTAAATTTAACTTTGCTGAGACATTATATAGAACTAGAGGCCTGATGCACGAAATTCGTGCAAGGGGCTTGGCCCCTACCGACACTGCGGCCAGGGACCTCTGCCTCAGCCCCTACCTGCCGCAGCGGCTGCCTCTGCCCCTGCCACTGCAACTTTGTCCAGAAGGATGTCCAGTCTAATTAGCATATTATATGCTTTTATTATTATAGATAACCCTGGAATTCAGAGTGAGTTGGGTTTCGCTAAGAGGAACCTAACTAATCTGATCCAAATATGCAACTAGAAAAGGCTTTGTCCTCACATTAGTCTGACAGAACAGCTCTATAAACATTTTTATCTCCTTTCAGAGTTGGAGAAACTGAGATTATATGCTTGCTAAATTTTAAGGATTTAGAAGTCTTAAAGGGTCTCGGTTTCATGAATCACAATCTGCTGTAGTGAGTTCCTTATATATATTTGGATATCGTTCCTTCATCAGATGTATCATTGCCAAGTATGTTCTCCCATACAGTTGGCTCCATTTTCATTTTGTTGATCATTTCTTTAATTTTTGACATTTTTATTATATGTCTGGGCATGGGTCTGTTTGGATTCTTCTTGCTTGAGACTCTCTGTGCCTCCTGAACTTGTATGACTTTTTCCTTCACCAAGTTAGAGAAGTGTTCTGCCATTATTACTTCAAACAAATTCTCTATCCTTTGCTCATTTTATTCCCCTTCTGGCACTCCTGTGATGCAAATATTGTTACGTTTTATGTTGTCTCACAGCTCCCTTAAGCTGTCCTGTTTTTTAATTGTTTTTTTCTTTTTGGTTCTCTGATGGAGTGATTTTTTTCTACCCTGTTTTCTAATTCACTGATTCAATCCTTGACTTCCCCTAATCTGCTGTGTATTCCTTCCAATGTGTTCTTTATTAATGTTATGTAATTCTTCATTTCAGACTGGTCTTTTTTCATAATTACTATATATTTTCTCATGCTATTGAGCATCCTTGCCATCATTATTCTGAACTCTATATCTGATAAGTTTCTTATCTCCATTTCATTTAGTTCTTCTTCTGGAGAATTCTCTTGCATTTAGGGCTTTTTTGTCTCACCACTTTGGCTGCTTGTTTGGGTTTGTGTCTGTGTATTATTAGGTAGATCTGCTATGACTCCAAACCTCTAGTGCAGGATAATGTCAGAAGCTGTTTGTGACTGGCCCTAAGTACTCTGTTAGGAGCTCTCAGCAATCCACAACTTGTGTCTCCCTCTACTGGGGCTGGATGCCTTTGGAAAGACCAAGATTTGCACCAGGGTCTGCTTTACCTAGCCCCAGGCCCAGGAGGAGATCAGGCAAAGACTCAAAGTCTCCAGAGATCCACCTCTACCTGCAGCGGGATTGACACATTAACCTCAGGCTATTGACCACAGGGTGGGGTGAGAAGATTTCCAACAGGGTGGGGAAACTGCCTTCCCCCTAGGCAAAAACCACTTGGATAGCAAAGTCCTGCCAGAGAAAGATGTCCTCAGCAGCATGAGTTAATGACTCAACACAGGAAACCAAGGTGGCTGCCCCCTGAGCTCCAACCCCAAAGCCCCCAACCCTGGACTCTACTCACACACCTCCAGTCCACTCTGCCCTCCCTCTGCCGGAGAGCCCAAGGTGAGTGGCTACACATAAAGTTGTATGCATTGGCCCTTTAAGAGGGTGTCTGCATTTTGAGTCATCTCTCCCTGGCAGGCAGCAAACCTGCTGCTTTTCACAGCCAGATGTTACGTGGGCACCTTTTTCAGTTCTGGTGCTCTGGGCTGGGGAGCCAAGCTTGGGGTTTAGACCCCAGAGTTCTCAGTGGGAACCCCCCACAGCTGAGATATCCCTCCTGAACTTCAGCTACTGTCTGTGGGAGCCCAACCAGCCTTTTCATGCCTCTGTACTTCCTACCAGTCTCTATGCAGTCTCCACTTTCCTTCCTTGGTTATCAGGATTCTCTTCAGTTAGTCTTCAGTTGATTTTTTGGGGTAGTTTTTCCATATTTTAGTTGTATTTCCAGTTTGGTCCTGGGAGAGTGTTAAGTGTAGCTTCCAATTACTCTGTTGCCATTTTGGATTTCCTCTGTCCATTTTTTAATCAGACTGTTAGTTGTTCTGTGTGGGTTTTTGTGCTTTCGAATTATATGAGTTCCTTGTATATATATATTTTTTTTAATATATTTTTATTGATTTTTTTACTGAGAAGAAGGGAGAGAGATAGTTAGAAACATCAATGAGAGAGGAACATCGATCAGCTGCCTCCTGCACACCCCCCACTGGGGATGTGCCCACAACCCAGGTACATGCCCTTGACCAGAATCGAACCTGGGACCTTTCAGTCCGCAGGCCAAAGCTCTATCCACTGAGTCAAACCGGTTTCGGCAGTTCCTTGTATATTTTTTTAAAAATTAACCCCTTATTGGATCTATAAGTTTGCAGACATTTTTCCCATTCTGTAGGTTGTTGTCTCATTCTGTTCCTGGTTTCCTATGATGTATACAAACTTTTTGGTTTGATATAGTCCCATTGTTTATTTCTGTATGTGTTATTTGTGCTTTTGGTGTTAGATCCAAAAACTGCTGTGAAGAATAGTAAGATTTTTTCCTATTTTTTCCCTAGAGTTTTGCAGTTTCAGGCCTTACATTTACGTCTTCATTTTGAGTAAATTTTTTTTTAGTTAATTTTTGCGAGTGGTATTAAATTAGGGCTGGGGCTAAGTTTAATAATTTTGGGGTTTCCCACCCCCAAAAAAAAAAAACTTTATAATTGAGAATGATTTGATGTGTTTATATTTTAGGATAAGAAAAGTACTTTAGCTTCAACTTCAGACACAGAAATGAAACCTCAACAACTGCCTACTTGTGTGAATCCTGGCAATCCTGTGTTTTCATGTATGTTGGATCCAAAAACACTCCATACAGCTACCTCACTATCAGAGCCTAAGATGATTATGTATAAAACCAATTCAAGTACTTATGGTGAATGTTTACCTATGCCACAGTTTTTTCCCTGCATTTATACACCAAAAGAGCAAGAATTTTCAAGGCACATCAGAGCTACGGGACTTTATCAAAATAACACTCTAAATACTGCATCTGACAGAACTAGAACCCCTGATTTTCTTAATTTTCAACATACTCTATGAAAATATATTCCTTTGTATGTTTAACAGAAAATATACTCAGGGGGAATATGAGTTTTAAGTCTAAGGCTAGAATACCTAATTGGGAATATGGAAAGATTTCAATTTAAAAAAATACTTTTAAGAAATAAAGTACTTCAACTGATAACTGAGTGACACTACACTGACTTCTTAAAAATGTGTTAGAATAGCAGAATAAAAGGTAGAAGCATTTTTGTACATCCTAGCTTTATGTAGTCCACGTATTCCACAATCTTAAAAAAAACTTTCATGATCTCAATTGTCTACTGGATATATTTATCAAGACAAAGGAATACAGGAACTCTAAGAAAAAGACTGAATTAAGGAAGACTCTGACCAGTAATTTCCCACTTGTGTCTTATTTCAAGTAATGGCTTAGGACCTGGCGAAATGTTAATTTCCTCTGCTAGGCTCATGGATGAGAGGACATTTTTTTTCCCCATTTTTTAAAAATTGATTTTAGAGAGAGAAACATCAATTTGTTGTTCCACTTATTTATATATTCATTGGTTGCTTTTTGTATGGGCTCTCACTGGAGATTTAACCCACAACCTTGGTGGATCAGGATGACGATCTAACCAACTGAGATATCCTGATAGGGTGAAAGGACTTGTTATTCATTCATTCAGGAAATAATTATTTTTAAATTGATTTCAGAGAGGAAGGGAGAGAGAGAAACATCAATGATGAGAGAGAATCATTGATGGGCTGCCTCCTATACCCCACACTGGGGATCAAGACCGCAACCCGGGCAAGTGCCCTGACTGGGAATCAAATTGTGACCTCCTGGTTCATAGCTTGATGCTCAACCACTGAGCCACACCGGCCAGGCCAGCAAGTAGTTATTGAACACCTACTTATGGCAGACACTATACTATTTAAATGTAACATAAATAAAAGACAGTCTTTTGTTGTTTTGTTACCAGAAAAGGACCTGGCCTTGAGCAGGTCTGCCTAGGGCCACTGGTGGGTAGATTCTTGACTTGTGCAGGAAAGATTTCACAGTATGAGTCCAGGTGATTTTTAGAGGACATTTATTAAAGCTGGGGTCAGTGAAACAAGGAAGGGCCCAGGATAGAAGAAGCAACAGGAGAGGGACTAGGTGGGGAATTGAGCCTAGGCTGGCCTGCTTTGGCTTACTGGGAAGTCAGAGAAAGGGGGCATTGGGGAATAAAATATTCTAAAATATTTATGTTTATATGTATAAATTTCCCCAAAAATGTATAAACACACTTTGAATAATTATAAAATCAATGTTTATTTAAAATACTTTCTGTAAGTTTGTGTTATACCAATTCACTTTTGCAGATGACCCATATTAGTACCCATTTTCGCTAACTGAAAGAAATCCAAAAAGGATTGTTTTTACCAAAAAGCTGTTACTGTAACTGTTTCTATTTTTCTCTTTGTTTTAGGCTCAGGATAGTAACATCAATTAGAATGAATAATCTTGTGAGTCACTAGGGGATCAGAAAAGCTTGACCACCTATTTACATAAATGGCTTGATGTGAGGAAAGAGCTCACTCACTCCGCAGCTTCACGAAATTCTTTCAGATACCCCCAAATTTGTTATTTGGTAATGGCACAAGCAAGAAGAAAAACTGGTTCTGTTCACTTCCTCTAAATTGAGGCTCTGCACAAGATTTTAAGAAAAATGCAATAGAATTTGAATGTACTAGCCTTTTCTCCACTTAAACTATACAAACCATTTTCTCCTCTGTAGATGCTCAATATGTAACAAGTGGAGTCAACTTTTTAATATATAATATACAGTTATTAGCCTAATGTTCTTTACTATGGCAAGTGGTTAGGCCTTTTGTTGTTATTGCTAAAATTCTCACATGAATATCTCCAAATTGAGTATTTGTCTGGAATGCCATTATGTAGTAATTCAGTGACTATTAAAGTCTAGGGACTACTAGGCACTAAGAGCCTGCCCTCATGGAGTTTAGATTCTAATAAGTCCTAATAGGGGAAAACAGATTTACTAGTAGAAACATGTATAAACATGTATACATATATAATGTAAATATTTTAAAATACTTATTTATATGAGGTGTGTCCCCAAAAATGTATCTCACACTTTGAATAATTATGAAGGCAATGCTTATTAAAATACATTTTATTTTCAAAATTGAGCTATCAAAAAAAAAATTGAGCTATCAGCTGTTAGTGTATGCATTTTTGTGGACATCCTGTATAGTTACACATACATGTCAAACATGTATTTATATACATATAGACAAATATTTTATAAATTATGCATGTATATTTACATGTAAATATATCTATAATAATGGCCCGGTGCATGGATTTGTGCACATTGAAAGGAAATTAATTAGAAGGTGGCTGACTGGGTGAGAAGGGCTGGACATGCCCTGGAGCCAACCTCCTGTAGTCCCTCCCTGGCCGGCGCACCTGGGATGGAGCCATGGCTGGTAGGGCGTCTGTGGAGTGAGTGGGGTCCCTCTGGCAGGTGGGGTCCCTCAGCCTGGCCTGTGAGGCTGAAACCAGCTCTCTGACATCCCCCAAGGGGTCCCGGAGTACAAGAGGGCACTCTGCAAAGTTGCTGTCATACAGGGTGTGGAATACAAACACAAGTGTGCAGTAAACCAGATTCGGGGCCAACAGTGCCACAGCAACAACATAACCCACAGCCGGAGGTGGAATCTCACAGCCCCGTGAGGAATTGGGCTCCCTCTTCTCTGGTTCCGGAGTGCGTCACCCGAGAACCGCTGCTGCCAAGTCACTGCAGCTTGGCAGCTCCTGTGCTAAGCGCCTGCCCCCTGGAGGTCAGTGCATGTCATACCTACCGGCCAGTTGGACAGTCACTTAGCCTTTTATATAAATAGTTACGTATAATATGTATGCATTTATTTTATGTTTTATACTTATATATTACATGTAAATATATCTGTCTATATGACTATATGTATGAAACATGCCAGGTGATAAATGTTATGGAAAAAATAAATAGGTTAGGAGAGAGAGAGTGCTTGGGCAAGAAGTTATTTTAGGTAGTTAGTCAAGGAAGGTCTCTGATAAGGTTTGCCCACAGCTCTGAAGGAAGTGAAGGGACTATATCAGGAGAATCAGCTGTTGCTGTAACCAAAACCAAGGTTCAGCTGCCTGCCACCACAAAAACCAAACTGATGAAATAGGCTAGTAAGTCAGGACAAGCAGAATAAGGAAACAGAGATAGTTAAACAGCAGTTTGCAGACATCTACAAAATCTTGATGCCAAGCAGTTTGTAGCCATCCAGGAAATCCTATCTTCCTTAAACCAGGGACACTTAAGAGTAAATGGTTTGCACTTCTCCGCCCCAACTAGAGGGTAAATAGTTTAAAACACCCTACTCAGGGAGACAAGAGAAATCCAATTAGTGTCATTTTGCCACCCACACCCACAGACAAATGAAGTTAAGAGAATAAACCTCATTTTGATGAATGTTTTATTGAGATCCTCCCATAAGACCTCCCTTAAATGCTCACCTTTAAAACCCTTCAAAACGACAGTCCAGCATGCTCTCCCTCCCAGGAGCACACCCATGCCTCCCCTTCTACTTTCCTAACAGGCATGCATCTCCTAAACTCGAAGGGACCAGGACAGCAATGGGCTGCAGCAGTTCGTCCCAGACAAATCCCATGAACCTGTCCCCAAGGCCTCCTTTTCTCTTGGTAATCTGTCTCATGTCTATTTGATTTTTAGACCAGCCAGAAGAACCATGAGGCTAGAGAAAAGTTTCTCCGCCCCTAGGTAAGCACCTAGCACTTGGAATTCCCAAAGTTCCAAAGTCTTAGACAAGTGCCAAGTCCATCTTTGTTTTCATGCAACCAATTGTGATAAGCCTAAGTATTTCAAGTTGGTGGAGGCTCTTTACAGGAAAGAAGCCTGTTGCGTAGAATTGGATACATGATGCCATGAAACATTCCACTCATCAAACTAATTCTCCTTTGCTCCCATTCCATATTTGCCAAGCAACTTTATGATTTGATTTACCACATACATCTGCCAATAACATAACATTCTAACTTAACATTTTACCTTTTGTTCTTTTTTTTCCTGGGGTACTTGAAGGTACTAGAAAATGTATCTTCACCAGACAGTGTTTGAATATGAAAATAAGGTTTTCAAAAAGCTGTTTTACTAGGTAGGACTGATCCAACCTCAAACAACAGGTGGTAGACATTAAAGGAAAAAAAAAAAAAGAGCCCTAGCTGGTTTGGCTCAGTGGATAGCACGTCACACTGTGGACTCAGTGGTCCCTGGTTCAATTCTGGTCAAGGGCACATACCTTGACTGCAGGCTCCTGGCCCTGGTCAGGGGCATGCAGGAGGCAACTCATCAATGTGTCTCTGTCACATTGATGTTTCTCTCGGTCTCTCCCTCTCCCTTCCACTCTCTAAAATGGGAAAAATATCCTCAGGTGTAAGAAAAATACAACAGGTCCTGTGCACTTGGAAACTATGAAAACATCAGTACTGATTATACCAAAGCCAGCCGTTCAGACAATTAAATAGCATATTTAATACAGACAAAATACTTTATAAACACAATCTCTAATTTTAAAATTCTACCTTGTTAAAAATGAATCTGTAAGTGTCCTGGTAATCATCACACCAATATATATTTTATTGGTTATAAGAGCAAGCTGAATTCAGTTAACAAAAATATATAATTAAATTATATATTAATATAAAGAGATAAAGAATTGAAATAGATTATTTTGATTTACTTAATCAGAAACCATGCATCTCAAACATATTATTTTCTAGAGATTTATAATATTTTCCTTCCAACAGAACTAGAGCACTAAAATAAAGTGATTCTGCATAATTACCCATAATATGTATGAAGATTCCCAATGCCTCCAGTTATTTTGAAAAAACTTTAAACAAAACACATTAAAGTACCTAGTTGCTTCCAGTAGTCATTAAGATTTTACTTCTGTTCCTTGAATTATATTCCGAATCTTCTCAGCATCATTTTGTACAATTTTGTTGGATGGATCAATCTTAAGTGCAGCTTCATAATCCTGTAGGCCTATATTTATATAGCAAAAATGATCAAGGAAATATTTCATAAATACTTGTATTATCTAGAGTCCAGTGGTCGGCAAACCGCGGCTCGTGAGACACATGCGGGTCGTAAGCCGCGGTTTGCCGCTCTGTTAACTAATGAGTTTGCCGACCACTTGACTAGACTAAATGTTACCTGCCAAAAGCTCCCGCCCAGTGTAGTTGGAAGCTGTGAGTATTAGGCACTTGTGGCATATTGTGTGCAAAGAGGTAAAGGGTAGTGTATGACAGTGGTCGGCAAACTCATTAGTCAACAGAGCGGCAAACTGCGGCTCACAACCCGCATGTGGCTCGCGAGCCGCGGTTTGCTGACCACTGATCTAGACAATATATATTTTTAAATATGTTTTTAGGGAGAGAGGAAAGGCCGGGGGTGGGGGTAGAAACATGGATGAAAGAGAAACCTCAACTGGCTGCCTCCTACACAACTGCCTACTGGGGATGGTGCCTGAAACCTGGACATGTACCCTGACCGGGAATCCCATAGGCAAACTCTCTTGGTGCATGGGATGATGCTCAACCAACTGAGCCACACCGGCCAGGGCTTAGACAGCATTTTAAAAAATACAAATAGCCGCTAAGAATATGGTTCAAGACCAGAACCAGGCTTTAAATCAGATTCACATCTTCACACTCATGGTAGTAGCTCTAACAGACTGCAGAAATTTTTCAGTGATATTGGGAATAATTATAATAAGTTCATTTAGGATTCAGTAAGAAGCAGTTATTTCAAATTCAAGAACAAATAAGCTAAAGCTTAAATTCATTAAAGCATGAACAGAATCAATAAAAGTCATATAATGAAAGGACATTTTTATCACCTCAATGGAAAAGTAATAAATGGGCCCTGGCCAGGTAGCTCAGTTGCTTAGTGTCATCCCAATAAACCAAGGTTTCAGGTTTGATCCCATCAAGGTACATAAAAGAATTAACCAGTGAATACATAAATAAGTGGAACAGCAAGTCTCTCCCCCCTTCTTCCCCCCTCTCCCCCCTCTCTCTCCCTCCCTCCCTTTCTCTCTCTCTTTCCTTCTTTCTCCTTCTCTTCCTTCCTCTCTATCTCAAAAACCAATTAAAAAATAAAAGAGCCCTGGCCTGGTTGGTTTAGTTGGTTGGAGTATCATCCCATGCACCCAGAGGTTGTAGATTCGATTCCTGGTTGGGGCTTGTAAAGAGGCATCTGATCAATGATTCTCTCTCACATTGATGCTTCTCTCTCTCTCTCTCTCTCTCTCTCTCAAATCAATTTTAAAATATCCTCAGGTTGAAAATTTTTTTTAAAAAAGTAATGGCATTGTATTTAGAAATTCTAAATTTCTAAAAATAATTTGGGTAGACAATTCATACTTTATATAATTCATAAACTGTAGCTTGTGGGTTTTTTTTCTGTAGTTATATCTACAGAATTCCTTTGAGGAAAATTGGTTAAGAAAGAAAGCATTGTGGATGGGTTGGTAAAAATATATAACTGAATCTAAATCATTATCAATAAAACAGTAGGAAGAATTTTTTGGGAGGAAGGAAACTTGAGTTCTAAGTGCTGTATTGCTTTGCCATGCTACTTCAGGCAAATCACTTAACTTTTCCAACCCTTCATTTTCTCATCTTTAGCTCAAAAAAGTCTGATACTATTACAATTTGTAAAGATAGTTTTATGTTACATTCCTGTCTTGGTATTTTTTTATCCTCATGAAGCTAGATAAAACACTATATTAGCATATAAAGCTAATATAAATGCTTTTGTTAGAAAAATCTTCTAAAAATGGCAGAAACAAGTTTAAAAATGAACTCAGAAATAATAAAACTTTTAAAAGCTACAGTCATTAGGCCTTGAATGAAGGTTAGCTAAATAACCATCTGGGAGGGAGGTACGGGAAAAGGAGTGCTGAAGATAAAACCTCGCTACTACAATATTTTGCCTTTGGAACAACATGAGTAGCTAACTATAAATAAGCCCTAAATACATTAAAAATGTAAAACAATAACAATTAAATAAGTGAGATGGCTTCAATACACATAGGGCTTAGTTACAAACCTTAGTACAGTGTTACAAATTCATATAACAAGTGCTTGCTTCGGCAGCACACAGACTAAAATTGTAACATACAAAGATTAGCATGTTCCATATTTAAAAAACAAAAACAAAAAACACACAAACATATGTAATGATAATATATTGTGGTAGATCAGTTATTTCTGAGCACATGTGTGTGACCAAAGAAGCTCATTTTAAAATTTCCATTATATCGTAAGTGAGTCATTTATGTCCTTTCTCACACATCTTTTCATGGAAAAGTTGATATCACAGCATTTCCTAGATCTACACTTGTTTACATCTTGTTCTAACTCCCGTATACAAGAATCTTTTAAAAAATATTTCAAAATCATTTTTATCAGATAAATTACAAAGATTAAATTAAGTGATAAAAATATAAAATAATGGGTCCTAAACAGTCATGATCTTAAATAAGCCCAATAACATTTTTTCCAGAGTATAATTTGAAACTTGAAACATTTCTTTCATTTTCTTACCTTCTACATACAATTCTAGTTGACAGAATGCTGTTCCACGTCGTACATATGCCTTCATTCTTGCATTAGCATTGTCTGGAACAGGTGGTGTCAATAATTCCAGTGCCTTACAAAGTAAGAATAATAATAAGGGAAAAAAATAACTTTCTAATTCAAATCTGAACAAAAATATGATAAAAACTTTAACTTTAAAAACAAGCCTCAAACTCTCACCCGCCTAAACTTTTGGCTTAGCTACCATAGGAATTTATTAAATATATGTATTTATGTTGAGCAATTTAAGGAATTGTTCAGTTGTTCCTATATGAGACTCATATCGCCTCTTCTCCAAAGTTTTAATTTGGTTTATCATCTGAAACCTCTAAAGCTTTATCTTTACTAGCAAGAATGATTAAATAGCATTTTTGGCTTTTTATATTCAAATTAAATGTTTCAGTTATTCATTTATTCAGTAAGTATTTGTTTATGTACCAATTGTTTTAGTAAAAGAAAAAATAGATTTAAAATGTTGTCAGATGTTCAGTAGCTTAATGAGATCAGAGTATGAGGACTTAGTTGTTTCCTCCATATCCTCAATTTCAAGGACCCACATAAGAGATTTTGCATTGATTTCCCCTTAAAACAAGTTACTTTGATATGAAAAACAAGTAAAAAACTAGCAGTTTAAGATAATGACATGATATCAGTAATGAAAATTAGCATATACTAAGTTACTCTGAAAATGTGAAAACAATTATTGAGATAGGCTTTTACTGTGCAAGTGGCAGTGATACCAAGTGTTCTTCCTTCCACCTTGTATTATGTGTCCAAAATTTTAATAAGAAAAAGGGTAAGCACAAACTGCCAGCAATTTACTCATTTCCATGTGAATTTCAACTGATAGACCAGAGCAATTTAGTAGCAATTGATAGGGGATTTCTAATTTAACTTGAAGGCTCAGGAAACTTGTCCATGCAAAAAAAAATTTTTTTTCCAGAAAAAAAGATGTAATAAGCAAGATGATTGTTAAAAGCCTTTATTATTTAAATAATTCTCAATTATTTAAATTTGACACATAAAAGGTAAGGTCATCATTTACACCAATAAATAGGAGTATAACAATTTTAAAGTATCATATGTAGATAAATATATATACCTTAGAAGAATCTTCGATGGCCTTGTGTAAGTTTTTTAATTTTAGGTGGCAAGCAGCCCGATTCAGATACAATAGTGGAATCTTAGAATTTAGTCTTATGGCTAAGTTGTATGCATTAATTGCTGCCAAATAGTTTTCTGTTGCAAACAATTTGCTAATGAGACAAAAACAAAATAAAAATAAACAATATAATATTGAAACAGAAACACAGAAATAATATCTAATGATATTTGGCAAAGGGAATGGCTTACCTCCTTTCCTATTCCCCGTATAATGGAGGTTATAGGCTATACTGACTCCACATACATCAGGATGTAATCAGCATGACCTCACCCCTACCTCCAAGGGTAGACATAAGTAGTTTAAGTTCATACACACGTTTCCATCCTCCTTGCTACAATGATTGACTCAGGAATGGTCTTATGACCGAACTTGGTCTATTCAGAATGAAGCCTGTCGCCCTAGCTGGTTTGACTCAGTGGATAGAGCATCAGCCTGTGGACAGACAAAAGGTCCCGGGTTTGATTCCGGTCAAGGGCACGTGCCTGGGTTGTGGGCTCAATCCCCAGTGTGGGGCATGCAGGAGGCATCCAATCAATGATTCCCTCTCATTACTGATGTTTCTATCTCTCTCTTCCTCTTCCTTCCTCTCTGAAATCAATAAAAATATATTTTTTTTAAAAAAGAATGAAGCTTGTGACTTTGTTTTCAAAGTTAGAAAATGAAAAATTGGAAAAACTCCTCCTCCTTGATACAAATGAAGAAAGCACACAGCCCAAATTATGGCTGAGCTTTTTTAAAAAAAATATATGTTTTTTATTGATTTTAGAGACAGGAAGGGAGAGAGAGAGAAAGATAGAAACATCAATGAGAGAGAAACATCAATTGGCTGCCTCCTGCACACTCCCTAATGGGGATTGAGCCCAAAACCAGGGCATGTGCTCTGATGTGGAATCTAACCAGCAACCTTTTGGTGCATAGGTTGACCCTCAACCAACTAAGCCACACCAGCCGGGGCTACATTCTTTATTTTTTAAAAACACTGGTTCGTTTTTTATTTTATTTCATTTTTACATTTTTTAATTGATTTCAGATAGGAAGAGGGAGAGAGAGATAGAAACATCAATGATGAGAGAGAATCATTGATCTGCTCCTTCCTGCACACCCCCTACTGGAGACTGAACCTGCAACCAGGGCATGTGCCCTGACCAGGAATCGAACTGTGACCTCCTGATTCATAGGTCAATGCTGTACCACTGAGCCACACCAGCCCAGCAGGGCTACATTTTTTAAAGTTCAATACGACTTTAAATAACCAAAAATGGTCTGAACTCAGAAATAGTCAAATTTCAAGAGAAAAAAAATTAAACCTGTCTGAAAAATAATCCTTGAACACCAAATTTAAACAGAGAAGCTAATGCCCAGCCAGCGTGGCTCAGCAGTTGAGCATCGATCTATGAACCAGAAGGTCACAGTTCGATTCTCCGTCAGGGCACATGCCCAGATTGCCGGCTTGATCCCCAGTAGGTGGCATGCAGGAGCCAGTCGATCAATGATTCTCTCTCATCATGGATGTTTCTATCTCTCACTCCCTCTCCCTTCCGTTCTAAAATCAATAAAAATATATTTTAAAAATTAAAATAGATACATAAACAGAGAAGCTAATAACCATCAAGTCTACCTGATGCCCCAAATAAGGCAATGCTAATGAAAAGAATTATGCAAAAGCACTCATTCATTTAATACATATTGAGTGATTATTGTACTCAAGAGACACGGACAATTGCAAACTCCTCTAATTTTTAGAAAGAAACATTCTAACTGGCAATGGCCAAAAGTGTCAAACATTCTGTACAACAGCTGAGTGTGGGAGAAGCAACAAGAGCAGGAGTATTAAGAAAGAAGCAAAGCGGAGGGAAGTAACGAAAGGAAAAAAGAGGAGAAATCAGAAGTAGTGTGGCTTACAAACTGGGATAGGGGCAGGGAGCAACACATTCCAACAGAAGATAGAATAGCTTTGTTTTGTGGGCAATAGGAACTGTAGCACCCACCTGTCCCTCAAAGAACTTTGAAAATCCTTGTCTCCTTCAAAATCTTGTTTGGGTATAAAATATACTTGGGTATCTCAAGAGCTTCTAAAACTGACAGGTGTGCCTTAGGCATATCCACCACTGCAATTTAACACTCAGGGTAGAAGGAGGAAAAGGATATTGCATAAAAACAAAATGACAAGTCAGGACATAATTGGTGCACTGCAACACAATATTATGGGCTGTAAAACGCATATAAACAAGCAACTGAACAGAATTATAATTACATCAAAGACGTCATCTTAGAATATGAAATCTAAATTTCTTTCAGTCAGGCAAAAGGTAGCAGCATAAATAACTATCATAAACAAACAGCTTTTAAAATGCAGCAAAGCAAGGTATATTTGGCAGATCTGTACTAAAAAGTAGGCAGGTGTGAGGGGCTGTTGGGAGGCAGTTCTCTGTGAGTCTCCTGCATGTCTTGTGTCAGATCCAAGGACAGATTTTGTTTGGGACTATTCGTTTTTTCAAAGATGTCTGTATAGCACACAACTTTGAAAAATAAAGATAGTGCCTACTTCTGGGGCAAAGAGCAGATTTGTTGTTGCTCAGTAAGATATAGACAATACCTCTCTGCAAGGTAAAGGTTGGACAGGTTTGCTTACAATTTTATAGAAAACTGTGCTCCTTAAGCTTAGCCTTCTCCACTGTAGTGCTAACCTACTGTATGTATAGCATTCACCCAGCCCCACCTCTGCACTGGCTTGTGAGACTTGTGGGGCAAAAGGAACCAACGTGAATGAAGCTCATACTGCTTGCCATGCCTTGAATAATAAAGTCCTTTGTCTTTGACACATGAGTGTCCTGTCTTCTGCCAGCATCCATTAAACTGTGGTAGCTAACCTATTACTATCTTGCCAAGGCATGGACCCAAACCAAAGTATTACAAAGAAATTCAATTTGGCAAGTAGAACCGAATGCTGTGTTGGGAGAAGATAGTAACAGGTAGTAGACAATCAGCATAAAAAACTACAACATGAGGGAAACTAGACTTCGGGTGGTGAGCACACAATAGAGTATACAGATGTCAAAATATAATGTTATAATATTATTATGTTATAATAATATGTTATAATATGTTATAATAACATTATATGTAATAATATGTTATAATAACATTATAATATTATTAACCAATGATACCTCAATAAGTTTAATTTCTTAAAAGCCCAACATAGAAAATTGGGGAGGCAGCGAACACAGAATGGAGGTGAGGGAGAGGAAGTGAGTGAGTGAGGGTATGAAAGGAGAGTGTGTGGATGTACGTGGTGTGTGTGTGAGTGAGGGAAAGTTAAATCTCGCAGGAGCAGCAGGGGCTAGCAGACAGGCTCTCCTTGACAAGGAGAGACTACCACCGCTGTGGACACTCCCCAGATGGCGGGACTCCAGCAAGGAGCCCACGCCATCTTGAAAGGGAGAACGGCCTTTTTTAGGAACTCATCAACACCACCAACCAGACAGGCCTTGGAACTGCCCCGCGACCCAGCAGCCACTCCAGCCAAAATCCTGCTACCCCAGCTGCAGACCCTCGGACCCTGGGACATCCACCTCCAAAGGTGCACTGCTTGCTCGGCAGCAGTAAGTGCAAACTCCCCCTCCCCAGCAGCAGAACTCAGGATTCACACGTTTCCAGGTGCGCAGGGCACTCCACTCCTTAGGCAGTGCTTGGGAGCTGCTGAGAGCCCCCGAGGGTGTGATTCTGCACAGACAAGGGCGTGCAGCCTGCAGTAGAAATTCTGAATTCCCTCTTCCTGGATAACTGCCCACATTCACCCCAGCGGCTCAATTGTGGTGCCAGGACCCCTCAGAGTGCATCAGAACTCTGCACCAGGCAAGCGCACCTCCACAGAGGAGAAGTTCCAACAGGCAGGCACCCTGAGCCCATCTACCCACAGGGCGCTAGTGGGAGCCACTGTGAGCTCTCCCTGGGTGCAATCTTGAACAAACAGGGGTGCACTCCACTCCCCCCCCCCACCGCCCCCGCCAGCAGTAGAAGTTCTGAATTCACTCATTCATCCTGGATACCAGCCCACAGGCACCTCAATTGTGCAGCTACACTGCCAGGGCCCTTCAGAGTCCTTCAGTGTGCCTCCCTGGCAAACATACAGCGCCACAGGTGCTCCTGTGAGCCGCCACTGGGAGTTAAGTGCCTATCTACCACAGGTGTAACAGCAAAAGCTGGGTCTGCCCATCCCACGACTGCAGACCTCTGGGCACCACAGTCACGCCTTTCCAGAGAGCAGGCCCCCTGAGCCCCATCACCCCAACAGACGGTTCCTGGGTGCCACTGTGAGTCCCTGCTGGTCATGTGTGATTTCAATTAAGGGTGCAAGACAGCAAGAATTGGGACACTCCCCTCCACGCAGTTGACTTCTAGACACTGCAGTTGTGCCTCTCAAGCTTGCAGGCCTACATCAAGAGAATCCAAATAGCTCAAGTAGGAAGCTACACTAGATTAACAAGCCCAGGAGAACTGAGAGATCACGCCAGTAGCACCATCCCCAAAAGAACCTGGGTAGCAAAGCAATTGGATCTACAATTAAAACATTACAGGAAAACATGGGAAGACAAAAAAGCAATCCCCAAAGGAAAGAAAAAGAGGAACCACCAGAAATGGAGTTAAATGAATTTGAGGCTAGCAGCTTATCAGAGATAGAATTCAGAGTAATGGTTATAAGGATGTTTAAACAGATGGATGACAAATACACACAACTCAATGACAAATACAACTCAATGAGAACTATAAGGAGCTGAATGAGAATGTCACCAACATGAAAAGAAACCAAGAGGAGATGAAGAATGACATAGCTGCAATAAAGAACACAATGGAAGGCCTAAACAGTAGACTAGAAGAGGCTGAGGACAGCATCAGCGAAGTAAAAGACAAGGTAGGAAAAAACACACAAACACAGCAGCAAATGGAAAGAAGACTTAAAAAGCAAGAGGAGAGCCTAAGGGAGCTTTGGGACAACACAAAATGAAACAACATTTACTTAATAGGGATACCAGAAGGAGAGGAAGAGAAGCAAGGAATAGAAAACCTGTTTGAAGAAATAATGACAGAAATGGAATTTCATTCCATTCCCTTCTGGCCTGGTGTGTTTCTGTTGAGAAAGCTTTTTTCTCATTTCCATTTGCCTGAAAAATGTTTTTCCATTTGGGGATGACTAGGCCAGCATGGGGGGCAGTAAGAGGTGACCAGGCCAGCAGGGGGGCAGTTGGGGGCGACCAGGCTGGCAGTGGGGGCAGTAAAGGGTGACTAGGCGGGCGGGGGGGGGGGGCAGTTGGGGGCGAGTGGGCTGGCGGGGGGGGGGCAGTTGGGGGTGACTAGGCCAGCAGGGAGGGCAGTTAGGGGCAATCAGGCAGGCAGGCAGATGAGCAGTTAGGAGCCAGTGGTCCTATCACAGTTAGATTGTGAGGGGTCCTATCACAGTTAGATTGTGAGGGGGATGTCCAACTACCAGTTTAGGCCTGATCAAGGGGTCCCGGATTGGAGAGGTTGCAGGCTGGGCTGAGGGGACCCTTCCCCCCAACCCCCATGCATGAACTTTGTGCACCGGGCCTCTAGTCCTAATATATAAAAACCCTGGGTCCGTCACGTCCACAACGACCAGGAGGCTCATCCAACTGGAAGTCAGTCCTGCAGTTAGCGCTGGGTTGCCATGGTGACCCAGCACTGACACTATGGCTGCAGGCACAGTGACCCAGCACTGACTGACTGCTGAGGGGGCTACGAATCAGGCCCGGAGAGAGGTCTGAAGAGGGAAGCAGGGTCTGATCCGTAGCCTCTGTGGCAGTTGTTGATCAGCACTTGTCTCTCTCTCTTTCTTT
This sequence comes from Corynorhinus townsendii, assembly GCA_026230045.1. Taxonomy (NCBI): domain Eukaryota; kingdom Metazoa; phylum Chordata; class Mammalia; order Chiroptera; family Vespertilionidae; genus Corynorhinus; species Corynorhinus townsendii. The sequence continues at coordinate 180,906,069 of JAPDVU010000001.1, forward strand.
CCAGGCCTGGTCAGCAGCCACACCTCCATTTCTCTACAGGCCTCCACCAGGGCTGCTGATCAGCCCCACCTTTCTGATCAGGCCCCATTGATAGGCCCAGAGACACTGACTGGCATAGAAACCAACCAATCAGAACCAAATTGGCAGGCAGAGGAAGGCAGTTGGGGGCAAGATCAGGCCAGCAGGGGAGAGCATTTAGGGGTGATCAGGCAGGCAGAAGCAGTTAGGGGTGATCAGGCCCGCAGGGAAGGGCCGTTGGGGGTGATAAGGCTGGCAGGGGAGGGCAGTTGGGATAAGATCAGACCAGCAGGGGAGAGCCGTTGGGGGAGAGATCAGACCAGCAGGGGAGGGCAGTTGGGGGTAACCAGGCCAGCAGGGGAGGGCAGTTGGGAGCCATCAGGCCAGCAGGGGAGAAGAGTTGGTGCCAGAAACCGATCATTGTCTCACTTATTAGAAAGGTGTAGACAAGGAACCCGGAAGGCTGGTCAACCTTGAAGCTCTGAAAGGTCAGAGCCAACCACTCCCTATCTAATTGAGACAATGGTAGCTGAAGCAACTTCCCCACCAAATAATCATGTAAATCCTTACTGAATAAGATCATCTGCCTATTATTGGAATTACCTGCCTAAGGGCAATGAGTGTATCCCATAACCTTAATAAAAGGGATAGCAAAGCCAGAGCAGGTGGCAGTCCTCCCACTAAAGGTGGGCTCCCGCCTGGCCCCCAATATTCCCAAATTAATACTTTTCTAGTCTCTTTTCATTTGTGTGCGGCCTTCTCCAGAACCCGAACCCTGAACTGGAACCCTGAACCACGCGGGACGTGAAAGGGGTTCCCACATCTGGCGCCTGACCACAGGACGTCTGGAGGAGAAGATATTTTTCACCTAAGAGCGAAGGAAGGAAAATGACACCGAGAAAAGGTGTGGAAAATTCACCGAGAAAAAGGTAAGGGTGGTTCACCTCACGCAAAGCCCACGGACTAACTGCAGAGTCGAGAAATGTAAGCAGGGTGGGAACGTCTCTTTCAACCAGGCTAATGGGGAAGAATTAGAATTTTGGTTTGTATGCTTAAGGAATTAAAAGTTTCAGAAGGTATTCTTTTATAATTTTTGTTTGATGTTATAGAACATAACTCTTGGTTTCCTGAAGAAGGTACATTAGATCTTGAGTGTTTGGCAAAAAAGTTGGTCAAAATTTGAAAAGAAAAAAAAAATTTTTTCTCCATGGGGAACACAATATTGCGTTTGCTAGAGCCTTTTAGAGAAGCTGAGGAGGAGCCTCCTCGCCTGGTTCCCTCAGCTCCTAGAGAGGAGCAGGAAGAAACATTGGAGGAATGGCCTTTATGGCCCCTCCACCTCCATGTCCTAATCCTGAAACATTTAATTTGCCACCAATAGAATCATCTATACAGAGAGCCATCAGAGAAGGAATGAAGGACATGTCGGTGGAAGAAAGGTTTGCCTTTCCTGTTATACAAGTAGCTGAGCCACAGCTCCCAAATCAGATAACCATGAAAAAATTGATTTTAAAAGGATAAAAGCTTTGCGAGAAAGCGTTGTTCAAAATGGTCCAACGGCTCCTTTTACAGGAGAAATTATGAATAATATTTCTGAAGCATTCTTAGCTCCTTCTGATTGGTATTCTCTGGCTCGTGCAACTCTGGATGGAGGAGATTATTTACTATGGAAGGGAGAATATTTGGAGAAATGTCAAGAGCAAGCCCGCGCAAACGGAGGGCCGAATGCTCAAATAACTTATGAAATGCTGGCAGGACTGGGACAGTATATGGATGTACAAAATCAGCTACATTATGTGCAACAGGCGTATGAACAAATTAGACTTTGTGGAAGGAGAGCTTGGTGGGCTTTACCAGCAAAAGGGGACCCTCAGGGAGCTTTTAGTAAATGTATGCAGGGACCTACAGAGTCATTTTCTGACTTTGTGGCTCATCTCACTCGAGCAGTGAGACGACAGATTCAACATGAGGCAGCAGGAGATATTTTAATTCAGCAATTAGCTTATGAAAATGCCAATGCTGATTGTAAGAAATGCCTGATGCCTCTGAGAAAAAATAGTACCATTACAGAGATGATTCAAGCATGCTAGAATGTGGGGTCAGGCACTTTTCAAGCGAATTTACTCGCTGCTGCAGTAACAATAGGAAATAAAAGGTGTTTTAAGTGTGGAAAAGCAGGACAATTTCCAAAAGGAATGTAGGCAACCGAGGACACAAGGTAGCGCTCTAGGCAGCCTCTAGATCAAGATAGAGGGCATAGTCAATTGCCGGGAAACGGCCAGAGGGGCGCCCCCCAGCCCCGTCATCAATAAGGGAAATCTGCCCTGCAAGGCCCACAGTGGATTCCCTCATCCAAGCAACTCCAGGAAGCGCAGGCCTGGATCTTAACAGCACTATAGTGGTCACTTTGACCCCCGGTATTGCTCGGCAAGCTATTCCTACAGGAATTTGGGGACCTGTGCCACCGGGAACTTTAGGATTAATCTTAGGGAGGAGTGGAAACACTCTGAAAGGACTAACTGTTCTGCCTGGAGTCATTGATTCAGATTATGAAGGAGAAATTAAAGTTATATTAGAATGTAATCATGTTATGCAAATTACTCCAGGACAAAGAATTGCTCAGATACTACTTCTACCTTATGTTCAGCAAGGTGAAGCTATAAATAGGAAAAGAGGAATGCAAGGATTTGGAAGCTCGGACATCTATTGGATACATGAAATTAGCAAAACCCATCCTATGATTAATTTAAGAATAGAGGGAAAACAATTTAGAGGTCTAGTGGACACTGGAGCGGATGTTAGTGTTATCAGCAAAGAATTCTGGCCTCCAAGCTGGTCCATGGCAGAAGCTATGGGCTCAGTTAAGGGGATAGGAGTCCCTAATGACACACAACGTAGTGCTGCAGTGTTAAGGTGGCAAGATGAGGAAGGACAGACAGGATGGTTTCAGCCCTATGTCATCTCTGGAATTGCAGTCAACTTACGGGGCCGGGATGTTTTAGAAGGTTTACAGGCATGTATTATTACCGGCAAAGGGCAGCAGTTAATGACTCAGATGGCATATCAACCTTTTTAGGAGCAGTCACTGCTCAGTCTCCTCACCCTCATGCTGATCCTATACAATGGAAAGATGATAGACCTGTATGGGTGGATCAGTGGCCATTAACCAAGGAGAAATTAAGTCATATTCATGAATTAATACAAGAACAGATAGAAGCTGGTCACATAGAGCCTTCCAATAGTCCTTGGAATATGCCTATATTTACAATCCCTAAAAAGGCAACAGGAAAATGGCGATTGTTACATGATCTTAGAGCAATTAATGCTACTATGCATACCATGGGAGCTTTACAACCTGGACTTCCAGCACCTTCACAAATCCCTTTAAATTGGTCTCTCAGTAGTAGATCTTAAAGATTGTTTTTTCACTATTCCCTTGGCACCTCAAGATAAACAGAGATTTGCATTTTCAGTGCCATCTATTAATAATATAGAACCCATGAAAAGATATCAATGGAAGGTTTTACTTCAAGGAATGACCAATAGCCCTACTCTGTGTCAAAAATATGTGGCTCAAGCTGTTCAGCCTTTAAGAGACAAATACTCCCAACGTTACATTATTCATTACATGGATGACTTGCTCTTAGCAAGGCCACAGGAAGAGCAGACTTTGGCCATGTTTTCCCAATTACAAGAGGAGCTCCCTAAATGGGGCTTAGGAATTGCTCCAGAAAAGGTACAGAAAGAAATGCCTTTCCAATATCTGGGAACCATAATTGAAAACCAACACATTAGGCCTCAGAAGGTGGAGATAAGAAAAGATCGTCTTAAAACTTTAAATGACTTTCAGAAATTACTAGGGGACATTAACTGGTTAAGACCTTATCTGAAGATCTCTACAGGAGAAATGACAAATTTATTTAATTTACTTAGAGGCGACTCTAATCTTTCCTCTCCCCGAACATTAACAGATGAAGCTAGGAATGAGTTGCTAAGAGTTGAGCAGGCAATTTCCTCAGCCCAAGTAGCACGGGTACAGCCCGAATTACCTTTATTGGGACAAATTAACCCTACTGCAAATAGTCCCACAGGAGTCATCTTTCAAAATAAAAATTCTCCTGCCATTATTGAATGGGTCCACCTAGGGCATCAATCCTCTAAAACTGTGGTTACATATGTAGAACTAATGGCCCAATTAATATTTCAAATCAGAAAACGTTGTAAACAGCTTAGAGGGGAAGAGCCCCAGTGTATCTACCTCTTCCTCACTGGGAAGCAATTAGAAATGTTATTTTAGACTGATATAATTTGGCAAATTGGGTTAAGTGGTTATTCAGGGGAACTTAGCTGTCACCTATTAAAAGGTAAATTACTACAATTTTTATATAATACCTCCATCATTATACCAAAAAATACTAGGCAGGAACCTATTCCTGGAGCTTTAACTGTTTTTACTGATGGTCATCTAATGGGAAAGCTGCCTATCATACAATAAATTCAGACCAAGTCATACTGACCAGTCATACTTCTGTACAAAGAATTGAACTAAAAGCTATTAAGGCTTCATTGCAGGATTTCCAAGAGCCTCTTAATATCATCTCTGATTCCTTTTACACTGTGAACTTAAGTAAATAGAATTGAAATTCCCCGGTTGAAATGGCTTAGTGACCAAAGTTTATTTTTACTATTTAAACAAGTTCAGCAGACTGTACAACAGAGACAATATCCTTTTTATATCACTCACATCAAGGCTCATAGTGTCTTACCTGGTCCTTTAACAAAAGGAAATGCACAAGCTGATCAATTGGTTGCTTTATTAAAGGAAGCCTTAGAATCTCATCAGCTTTTACATCAGCCTGCCAAAATGCTGTCTAAATAATTCTCAATCACTCGGCAGCAGGCAAAACAGATTATTAAGGAATGTCCCAAGGGCCTAACACAGGAGTCAACCCTAGAGGTTTGCAAAGAGACCATATCTGGCAAATGGATGTAACGCATTATACTTCCTTTGGACACCTTGGGGTATTACATGTCTCTGTAGACACCTTTTCAAAGGTCCTGTGGGCTACTGAATCTACAGGAGAAACGGCAAAACAGGTTATTAATCATTGCCTAGCTGCTTTTGCCGTCATGGGAGTTCCAAAAATTATTAAAACGGATAATGGGCTTGCTTACACAAGCTTTTCAGGAATTCTGTAAAAGGTGGAAAATTCAGCACATTACAGGAATACCATATAATTCCCAAGGACAGGCCATTATTGAATGACAGCATCAGCAGCTAAAATCCCAACTTGAAAAACAAAAAGGGGGAATGATGGAGAAATCACCTGCGGGTAGGCTGCACCAAGCCTTGATTACTTTAAATTTTTTCACTTGTGATGCTGATGGGGACGACACCTATGGAGCTACATTGGTGTCAGAATAAAACAAAAGAAAATGGTCTAGTTAAATGGAAGGGTCCCGAATCTGGTTTATGGAAGGGACCCGATCCATTATTAACCTTTGGCAGAGGGTATGCTTGTATATTCCCAGAGAATTTTTCCAAACCCGTGTGGATTCCTGCTAGAAATATTAAACTGCAACAGGGATCCAAGAGAGCAACTAGCCAGACTAATGAGGACTTTGCACCCGGAGTCACACCATGGAACTGCAGACAATCAACTACCTCAGCCACAGAGAGCAGCAACTCCAAGCAATCTACTGAGGACGAGGAGCAGGAGGATGAGCCGGACAACAAACAGCCCGGAGGCCACCTGGGGCATGGTAAAAAGGATGGTACAGACGCCTGAGAACGTCTTTCTTGCCATGCTAGCAGTGATCAGCTGTACGGGGAAATAGTGATCAATATTACCTGGGAAAAATGGGGACAATGGGGAAGTATTTTTGATATTCCTGACCCTTTATGGGTAAGAACCCTTATGTGGGCTGATCCCCGCCTAATGTAATCACCAATAATACCAAACATCTTGGTTTATCTAGGAGAAACATGGGTGGGGCAAGGAAGTATAATTATACAGGTGTTGCCACCCAGTTTTTCCTTTTATATGACAAAATCAAATTACTGCTCCTTTGTGTAAAATAAAAGAGAAGTTTCTGGCTTGCAAGGATACCGAAGAAGTAGGGGATTATCACCACTTGCTTCTGGGAGAGGTGTAGAAAATGTAACTAAGACCTTGTCTATACAAAAAGAAATTGACAGCCAGTTTGAAATTGAATTGTCATGGCTTAGAGCAAAGAATATCCTTACATGATATTATTCTCCAATGTCATACAAATTTTTGATATTTTTTAAACAGCATGTTGTACAATTTTTCCAAACAAACTTATAAATTAATTCTTTGAATGATTGGCAGTAATATAAAAAAAAGGACATGAAAGGATTTAATCCCTTCCAGAAAGAAATTAAGGCCTCCCTGGGAAGGCACTTGACCATTCTATATTGGCCTCTTTTGCCAAGAGGGACCCTCCCACAGCTGTTGCCTGAGCTTTCTGTTCATGCTGAGGTTGAAGCCTCTTGGTGGCTGGTACCATGGATCTGTCTCTGGCCCAATGACATGAGCTGGGCCCTCCCTGGAGAAAAAACCTGGGTTCCCCAAGATCTGTGATCAGTGCCGGGGCCCCACCGGCGGCCGAGGTGGGATCCCAAAGCAGGTGCTGGGCGTGGAGGCCACGGGGGCATAGGCTACCAAGGAGACAGAACTGAACCTCACACCACCCTGCTTGGCCCCGAAGGATGGCTGGTTAGCCAGAGATGGGTAAGATTCCTCAAGGAAGGAACAACCTAAGACAGCCACAGTTGCAATGGGGCCATCAGGAGAGAACTTGGGGGCAAAAGAAGTGGGGCACAGACCCTCACCCCCCAACATTGCAGGGGCTTGAACCCTCACCCCTTCTGAGGGAGGTCTCCTGCCCCCATGGCTGCTTCGCGCTTCCCACGTCCATCTCAGATTGGGACCCAGACAACAGAAAGAGACTTGGCCCAGCTCAGATCGGGACCCAGGCAACAGAAAGAGACTTGGGTGACAGCAGCTGCCCTATATCTGAATCCACCTTAGCATTGGAAATGCTCAGGGCCTACTCAAGAATGCAAATAATCCTTTCCGTTAATATTTACAGAGTAAACTAAGATTGTCAGAGTATTAAATTTGACAGTAAAATAGTAGTCAAGTTTTCAGATTAATTTAAATTGGCTAATTGAAATAAGTGAATATTCAAGAAAATTTAATTGTACTGGATAAAAAGCTGTTCCTAAAGTATTAACTAAAATTTCAATTGGTAGTTCATCTTTGGTAAAATTGCTTAACATGCAAAGAACCTAAAGCAGTCATATTTTTGTGCAAAAAAATTAAAATTTAAAGTTATCAAGACTGCATTATAAAATTTCCAAAAGCCTCCATTAATCAAAAAAAGGGGGAATAGTGGAAAAATAGCATGTAAGGAAAAATATCCTGAAAGTAAATTACATCTAGAAAATTTTTACTTTAAAAAATTAATTTTCATTTGTAATGCTTTTAATTTTCATTTGTAATGCTAACAGCAAGACACCAATGATAAACACACATGGTGTCAAAATAAGCCTAAGGAAAATTGTTTGGGCAAAAATATATATATAAAATAAAAAGGATCCCAAGTCAAATTTATAGAAAAGATTCCTTTATTAACTTTTGGTCGAGAATATGTTTGTATATTTTCAGAAAACAAGACCATGTGGATTCCTGCAACAGAGAGGGAATTGCTCCAGCCATGGAGACAAGAGGAGAAACAGTTCAGAGATGGAAGACACTGACGACGCTTTGCCATGCTAGCAGTCAGCAGCTGTGTGTCTCGGCAGGTTGCCCAGGACCAAACCAGAGAGGGTCAGACCTGCATTACCACCATTTGTCCACCATCCAGAACTGAAATATCATTGCTGACATGTACACATAAGGAACTGTTTGACATTGAAACTGGGACTCAAAAACGATTGGACATTGAAATTGTGACTCAAAAAAACTGTAGGCCCAGAAAGAGTTACTACAGACTGATTCATTTGCCTCTCAGCATAACCATTATGGCTTGTCTCATTTTTTGTTCTTATATGTTTATTTCTAGTTTGCAGATGCAAGATTTTTTAAAGAAAAGAAACCGGGGAGATGCCGGAAACCGATCATTGTCTCACTTATTAGAAAGGTGTAGACAAGGAACCCGGAAGGCTGGTCAACCTTGAAGCTCTGAAAGGTCAGAGCAACCACTCCCTATCTAATTGAGACAATGGTAGCTGAAGCAACTTCCCCACCAAATAATCATGTAAATCCTTACTGAATAAGATAATCTGCCTGTTACTGGAATTACCTGCCTAAGGGCAATGAGTGTATCCCAAACCTTAATAAAAGGGATAGCAAAGCCAGAGCAGGTGGCAGTCCTCCCACTAGAGGTGGGCTCCCGCCTGGCCCCCAATATTCCCAAATTAATACTTTTCTAGTCTCTTTTCATTTGTGTGCGGCCTTCTCCAGAACCCGAACCCTGAACTGGAACCCTGAACCATGCAGGACGTGAAAGGGGTTCCCACAAGTTGGGACTGATTGGGCCGGCAGGGGAGGGCAGTTGGCGGTCATCAGACCAGCAGAGGAGGGTAGTTGGGGGCGAGATCAGGCCAGCAGGGGAGGACAGTTGGGGGTGAGATCAGACCAGCAGGGGAGGGCAGTTGGAGGCGAGATCAGGCCAGCAGGGGCAGGCAGTTGGGGGTGACCAGGCCGGCAGGGGAGGGCAGTTGGGGCTGATTGGGCCAGCAGGGGAGCAGTTAAGTGTTAATCAGGCTGGCAGGGGATCAGTTAGGGGGTGATCAGGTTGGCAGGCTGAAGTGGTTAGGGGCAATCAGGCAGGCAGGTGAGCCGTTAGGAGTCAGCAGTCCTGGGTTGTCAGAGGGATGTCCGACTGCTGGTGATCAGGCCTAAATCGACAGTCAGACATCCCCCGAGGTGTCCCAGGGTCCCAGATTGGAGAGGGTGCAGACTGGGCTGAGGGACACCCCCCTACCAGTGCACAAATTTCATTCACCAGGCCTCTAGTGTAAATATAGAAGGCTACCATAAAACACAGCCTCTGGAGAGGAAAGTATTTCATCCTTTGGCTTAAATTCAACACATTGCTTCTGAATCAGTTCTACTATGACTGTTTCTATCTTCTGTACTGCATTACATTGCTAGAGAGGATACACTTCTAACAATTCTTACATTTCCTTTTATCTGTTTGCACTTGGAATTATGATTAACTGTACTTTGCTCTGTTTCTCTGGATGTCATTAGTTACTAAGTTTTCTTCCATCTCTCATTTTTACCTCTCTTCTTGTCCTCTTATTTTGTTTCTCTTTCTTTTTCTACATAATTGAAGACTGTAAGGCAAAATGGTACAAAAACATAAAAACACTAAAGTAATTACAATCTACCAGTCATGGCTGCCTCAGTCAGGGCACATACAAGAATCAACCAATGAGTGCATAAATAAATAGAATTGCAAAGAGATGTTTCTCTCTCTCTCTCTCTCTCTCTCTCAAATCAATAAACAACAAAAAATTTTAAAGAGGAACTTAAAAAAAACCTGTTAAGATAATAAATTAGTAGTTTTCAGCCACTAAGTTTGTTATAGCTGCAATAGGAAATACAAAAGTATATATGACATATTAAATAATATCTCTAATTACTTTAAAATATGAATTCAAATTGCCACTCAGAATGTACCAGAACTCACTGTTTTTGATAATTGTATAAAAATGTTCACATGTAAAATCACATATATGTAAATGGGAAAAGGATTGCCTGAATATAAAATTACAATTTATAAGATAATTTGCTAACCTTTTAAAATATGGATATGAATAATCAAAGAAGCTCTAGTTTTTAAGAAACAAGTTTTTAAGTGAGGTATTAGGTAGAACTTACATAAAATGTAAGTGATTGAAAAAGGGATTTTAATAAGCAATCCAAAAGATGTGATATTTTTCATTTCTATAACATTTAAATATTTAAAAAATAAAAATAAGAGCCTTACTTATTATATGATCTGACCCTTTTTTGATATATTTTTTAATTGATTTCAGAGATGAAGGGAGGGAGGGAGAGAGAGAAACATCAATGATGAGAGAGAATCATTGATTGAGCCAGCAACCTGGACATGTGTCCTGACCAGGAATCTAACCGTGACCTCCTGCTTCATAGGTCAATGCTCAACCAGCCAGGCTGATCTGACCTTTTAATATGGAGGTCCTGCCTACCTAATTTGTTTATTTGCGTTATCTCTCCCCAACAGCCACACACACAAACATATATGTCAAGATATCTGGGAAATGTGAGAAAAACTAATGGCTACATAAATTTACTTTAAATCTAATGGCCAGAGTCCAAACTTACTTTCCTTTATCTTTCAACCATTCTGGGTTCTTTTCTTCTTCTTTTAAATCACTAAGTTCAGGAATATCAGTATTCATTGTTCTTCTTGCCTCTGCTTGTTTGTGTAGCCACTGAAATGAGAATGAAGTCTTTTAGATTTTCCATCTTCCTACAAAAAACAGAAACAGTAGCCCTAGGCAGTTTGGCTCAGTGATAGAACGTCCAAAGGGTCCTAGGTTCAATTCTGGTCAAGGGCACGTACCTCAGTTGCAGCTTCTCCCCGGCCTGGGCGTGGGTAGGAGGCAACCAATTGATATATTTCTCTCTCATAGATATTTCTCTCTATCTTTCCCGCTCTCTTCCACTCTGTCTAAAAACCAATGAAAAAAATATCCTTGGGTGAGGATTTTAAAAAAAGAAAGAAAAAGCAAAAACAGAAATACTATTTTTTATGGAGTGAATGTTTGTGCCCCCCCAAATTCGTATGTTGAAGTCATAACCACCAATGTGATGATATCTGGAGATGGAGCCATTGGGGGGTAATGAGGGTAGAGCCCAAATGATAGGATTAGTGTCCTTATAGAAGAGGAAGAGACCAGAGTTCATGTTCTTCCTCTCCACCACCCGACCCCTGCACCCTGATCCTGGACTTCCCAACCTCCAGAACTAAATGTCTGTTGTTTAAGCCACACTCAGTATATGGTATTTTGTTATGGCAGCCAGAGCAGACTGATACAGTACTTGAAGGTGGTTTTAATTTTTCTGCATTAAAAAAAGTTAACTAGCTGGTTAAGATTAAATGTATAACATTTTCTAGTCCAAATTTCATCCAAATTTGGGAGTTTATGTGTTATTTCACTTTTCTTGTTCTTATTTTTCTATATTGAAAAAAATGTATAATTATAATAATATTTTGCAATAACACAAAATAAAACAATCGTAAAATATAAAATATTATTTAATAAAAAGAAAAATAATATTTATAAATTGTCATTATGCCTTAAGTATCTTCAATTATTTACACAACTTTTTTTCCCCCTTCATCCTCACCTGAGGACATGTCTATTGATTTTGGTTCTAGAAAGAAGAAGGGAGAGAGAGAGAGAGAGAGAGAGAAACAATGATGTGAGAGAGAAACATCAAGTGGCTGCCTTCCTTATGTGCTCCACCCGGAATCAAACACACAACCTAGGCATGTGCTCTGACCAGGAAAATCAAACCACAAACTTTTGGTGTGCGGGATGATGCTCCAACTAACTGAGCCACCTAGACAGAGCTATTTCCACAACTTTTCAATTGAGAAAGGTATCAGTTCACTCCTTACCATAAAGAAATGCAGTTGTTAGTGCTTATATAACTAAAAATACAATATTTAAAATCTTAAAGCTCAGGAACTTATAAATGAGTGAAAAATATTAATTCCAAAGCATCAAACATTAGAATACCTGACATTAATAATTAATTGTAATATAATATATTAATAATAAATTTCCAAATCTATTCTTACCACAACATATACTGATCTAAACTTTACAAATCTAGAAAATAGTGTATTTGATAAAATAAATGGCGCATGCAACAGTTTATCTCCTAGAATAAGCAAGACTGCTGCATATTAAATCAATGTTCTCTCATTAGCATTCTGGAGCCAAGAAAATAATCCTGCAAAATATATTTTTCTCATAAGGAAATACTAAATTACAGTCATGAAGTAATGTCTTTAGTTTAATAAATACTTAAGAATTTCAGGCACACTAGTTGTTTTGAACAGATGAAATAAAAAATAAAGAATTTTCATTGTGTTCATTGTACTAACAGCAAGTACACCTACCTCCTCTTCTTCTGCTACTCGTGATTCCCGGAGAGCAGTTGGGAATACTCGAGGGGTGAAATTGACTTGAATACTGCCTATAGAGCGAGGAGCAGGAATACTGTCTTCCTTTAACTTCTCAGAAAATATGTTTTCTGAGTTTCTCCCTTCAAAAACAGTATTAGTTATTTAGTTCTCATTTTCTAGTTAATAGTCAAAACTGATTTTTAAATAAATTACCCATCAAAGCTACTTCTAAAATCCTATACAAATAAACCAAAGATACTTCCTACAAGAAGGAATGTAAAATCCATAATTAAAAGTATGGCAGCTAGCCTGGCCAGCGTAGCTCTGTGGTTGTTTGACCTAGGAACCAGGAGGTCAGAGTTCGACTCCTGGTTGGAGTACATGCCCAGGTTGTGGGCTTGATCTCCAGTGGGGCTCATGTAGGTGACAGCCTATCAATGATTCTCTTTCATCACTGATGTTTCTATCTCTCTCTTCCTCTCCCTTCCTTTATTAAAATATATTTAATAAAAAGAAAAGATAATTTCAAATGCATGTATTAAAAGATTAAAAACTTAATTAAAACAAGTTGGACAAAGAACAGAGAAAACCCCAAAAGAAGAATCAACATAAAAGCAAAAAAAAAAAAAAAAAAAAAAAGACAAAATAAAAGCAAACACAGGAATTAAGGGAACAGAAAAAAAAAGCAACAATAGGAAGGATCAACAAAACCAAAAATTACTTTTTTTTAAGTCTACAAAAATTTTCAAAATGTTGCAATAGTTGATTAAGGAAAAATAAAATAGTATTAGAAATAAAGAAACGATATCAGTATAGACAGAATAGAGATAAGCAAATAAGAGAAACTTTATGCCAATAAATTTGAAAAGATAATATGCATAATTTCCTAGAAAAAATATTACCAAAATTGACTTGAAAAAAAAAGAAAATCTAAATAACTGATAATTATAAAAAAACTAAATATACTTCCATAAATAATCCATACCTAGACAGTGTTAGAAATCGTTTTACTAAACCTTCAAGCAACATATATTTCATATGTAATTAAATTGTTTCAAGGAATAGAAAAAGAAAAAAAATTCCATAATTTATAGGATAACTTGCTATCAAATCTGCACAAAGACAGTATGAGAAAGAAAAAAATATTAAGTGAATCTACCCTGGTGGGGTAGTTCAATTGGAGAGCATCATCCTGATGCTCAAAGGTTGCGGGTTCGATCCCTGGTCAGGGCACATACAAGAAGCAACCAATGAATACATAAGTAAGTGGAACAAGAAATTGATGTTTCTCTCTCTCCTTCTCCATTCCTCTTTCTCTCTAAAAGTCAATAAGTAAACATTTAAAAAATATGTCCTTATTGATTTCAGAAAGAAGGGAGAGGGAGAAAGACAGAATCATCAATGATGAGAGAATCATTGATCAGCCACCTCCTGCATGCCCCCACTGGGGATAGAGCCTGCAACCCTGGCATGAGCCCTGACTCAGAATTGAATCACGACTTCCTGGTTCATAGGTCGATGCTCAACCACTGTGCCATGCTGACCAGGCAATAAGTAAACATTTTAAAAATGTAAGTGAGTCTCAATATGAAGATAAACATAAAGTCATTTATAAAATATTAGTAAATTTAGAGAAAAACATTGATTGGTTGCCTCTTGCATGAGCCCCAACCAGGGCCCAAGCAGGGAAGGAGCCTGCAAACAAGGTATGTGCCCTTGACCAGGCCAATGCTCTATCCACTGAGCCAAACTGGCTAGGGCGGGTTCCAATAGCACTTGAAAACATCCAGTTTGTTTAGCAGTATTTAAAATATGGCAGAAAATGTTTTCATATACTCTAGTTGGTATAAATATTTGTTGAAATGTCATTAAAGAAGGAGATATTGTGGAAGTTAACTTGCATGTAAATATTAAACCACAATAAAATATACAAATGCAATAATGATTATTGCTTAATACTCCAAAGAACTTTTCAATACGCTAGACCTCACTGTTAAAGTAGAAATGACATATAACTGAGTAGAAAGAACATAGGTTTCAGATGCAGACAGATCTGGGTTCAAATCCTACAAGCTTACTTATTGGGTATTTGTTTATCCTTTCTGAACATTTCCTCTAAAATAAGAATAGCAGCACTTATCACAAAGTATTGTTGTGAAGACTGAGTGATACATCCAATAAAGACACCTGGCATAGAGTGATCACTAATGAATGTTAATTAATACTAGAGGCCTGGTGCTCAGAATTGGTGCACAGGTGCAATTCCTAGGCCTCGCCGCGGAAATCGAAGCACAAGCATCTGGCATGGAAGGGCAGGTCCCAGCTGACCTCTGGGCCCTGGGCAACACCTGGGCCCATGGACCCCCGCGTGCCCCCCTCCACCTGAGTTACAGTGCCACACAGAGATTCAGTGAGTGCGGCCAGATGCTGCGGGCTGGGTGCAGCACTGGCCTCTGGGCTGCCCAGCGGTGCGCTCTCTCCTAGCCAGTCTCGCAGAGAGGCTCCCGTGCGAACCCATGGGGAGCCCGACTGGCCCCTGCAGTCCTGGCGGCTGCGGCCTGGTTCACCTGGAAGAGGCTGCGTGGGTGCAGTGCAGGCTCCTTGCGGGCACCTGGCACCCGAACCTGGGAGCTTCCCCAGCACACGAACCCTGGTGTCTGAGGGGAGGGTATCAGGGGGAGTAAGAGTGAGCTCGGTGGATACACTGCATTCTCACTGCTCCTCCGTCCCATTACCCCTCCCCCCAGGTAGCCAACAAGAGGTTGCAGCATGATTCTGACGCCTGCCATGTTCTACACCACCCCCTGGTGGTCAATGCACGTCATAGCAAGTGGTCAAACTCCCAGTCTCCCAGTTGAATGACTGCCCAAGGGGATAATTTGCATATTGGGTTTTTATTATATAAGATAATTACATATGTGATTTTACTACAAAATGTTCCATTTGCTAAATATACACAAAGTAAAGTTTAATAAAGTTTAAGATGAGATAAAATCAACCTCTTAGCTTTCAATAAAGAAATATGTTCTTTTAACTATTTTTGAGCACATCAGGATCCAAATCCAGAAGAACTCTTGTTTGCTTGATATTAAGTTTGCTTAGTAGTATTCATCTTCCTGAGTCATGTGAGGAAAAAGGTCTTTTAACAATATTCCTAGTTTACTATCTCTAAAGGAATAAATGAATGTTCCTGGCACTGACAGTCCACTCCAATACTTTAAAATATATATATGTTGATTTCAGAGAGGAAGGGAGAGGGACAGAGATAGAAACATCAATGATGAGAGTGAATCAGTGATCGGCTGCCTTCTGCATGCCCCACATTAGGGATGGAGCCCACAACCCACGCATGTTCCCTGACCAGGAATCAAACTGTGACCTCCTGCTTTATGGGTCGAAGCTCAACCACTAAGCCACACCAACCAGGCCACTCCAAGACTTTTTGGACATGAATTAAATACATATTTAACAATACCTACATAAATTTCAAAAGAAAGCACACAAGCAAAACCAACACTGAATCCTTGCTCATTTTTAAAAACTTCACTACTTCCTAAAATAAAAGAATAAATTTCACCTTTATCTTTTTTTGCAATACTATTCTCAATATGCCAAATAATGACCTAATATGGTAAATTGATTACTACAACAACAACAACAATAACCTATATACTTCACCACCAGGACTCACTTTCCCAGAAAATATTAAAGTAATTATTGTACCTTTTGTGGCAAGATTTCTAGATGTCGAATTTCTAGGAAAACTTTTATGTTTTAATTTCTTTCCCTCTTCTATTTGCTTTTCTTGTTGATGTAACTTATCTTCTCTTTGAATTCTTTTTTGTTCTTCAGCTTCTCTTTGATGTTTTTTCCAGGCTTCCAATTCTTTAGTTGCTTTTATCCGTTCATTTTCTTTCATATGTTCTATTTTTTCCCTCTCTTCATCTTCAATCTATAATAATTACAATTACCAAACTTTTTTTTAAAACCCTCACCCAAGGATATGTTTTTATTGATTTTAGAGAGAGAGGAAGGGAGAGAGAGAAAGAGAGAGAGAAGGGTCTCAGGTTCAACTCCCAGTCTGGGCACATGCCCAGGTTGCAGGTCTGATTGCCATTCGATTCCCGGTTGGGGCACATATAAGGGCCAACCAATTGTTGTTTCTGTCTCATATCGATGTTTCTCTCTCTACCTTTCTCTCTCTAAAATAAATAAAAACATGCCCTCAGATGAGTATTAAAATAAATAAATACAAATATTCACATCTTTCTCCTCTGAAGAACAAAAATTCATACCTCTCCCCTCTAGAGAAGCAGTGTCTGACAAAACTTTTTTTGATGATGGTAATGTTCTGTGCAATCCAAGTCAGTACCTGCTACCATGTGTTGCTAATTGAGCATGTAAAATGTGACTAGTGTGGCCCTGGCCGGTGTGATCAGTGGTTAGAGGATTGACCCGAACACCGAAGGGTCTTGGGTTTGATTCCTAGTCAAGGGCACATATCTGGGTTGCAGGTTCGATCTCCTGGTTGGGACACATGTGAGAGGCAACTGATTGACGTGTCTCTCTAACATTTACCTCTTTCTCTTTCTCTCTTTCTCTCCCTCTCCCTCTCTCCCTTCCACTCTTTCATTTAAAAAAAGGCAATGGAAAATATATCCTTGGGTGAAGGTTGATAAAAAGACCAAAAAAAAAAGTAACTTTTAATTTTATGTGTTTCATTAATTTACATTTAAATTAATATACACTTAAATTCTGGCACAGCAAAAGAATGACAAGCTGGAACCAAGTTTCCTAAAGCCTGAATAATTTTAAGATACAGAATTAACTTATCGGTTTGAAAACTACCCTGAAGAAGTGCTCTGTAACATCTGCATGATTTAATACCATACCCTCCTTTGGAAGACTGGCTATTTTCCTATTGAACTGTGTAGCACTGACTTTGAAATAAATTTCACAGATTACTGAACAGGAGTTTCCTGTAGTCCCAGAATTGCATCTCAGGCCTAAACTAAGCACGAAAAGATGCTAATTACTACATGTTCAAAGAGCTGCCAGTAGGTTGGGCCAGGAAGAATCTGCGTGTAGCAATGAGCCAGCTTTTAGTGCCTGACAACAGGGAATGATGACCAGTCAGTGTTAGCCAGAGGCAGCCACCACCTAAAAGAAGATGGCAACTTCACCCAGTTTAATAATATGTTTGCCTTTCTTCCTTTCCTCCCTTTCTTCCCCAACACATGGAAGAAGGGAAAAGTCTATGAAAAGTCAGAACACCCTCACTCTTCATAATCCCTGCAAGTGGAGTGAATTTTGAAGTTTTAAAAACTGCTAAGACAGTCTTAATTACCAAAAAGGAGACTATTCTTAAAATCAAAAGAAATGGGAATGTTCTGTTATTGTAGCCAATATGTAGTTAAGGGATATATATATGTGTGTGTGTAATTTAATTTGTAATAAGCTAACTTAAAGACAAAAAAAATAGTATAACTCTTGAGGGGGTCAAGGAGAAGAGGAGGGACCAAGAAAGGCTTCACAGAGCACGTGACAGAAGAAACTAGAAAGAAGAGAAAAACCTGAGGAAGGTAATACCATAACGCTATGATAAAAGGAAAAGAGAGACTATCTACATCAAAGAGAAACAAAGAAAGACAGATGTTAAACAATCCTTGAAGTTCTCTTCTTTAAAAACAAAGTAATATGGGGAATATACCACATAAAGGAGGAATGTTTAGTAAAAGAAAAACTCAGAAGGCTAGAAAAACAATCATCACACATGAACAAACTGAATTTTAAGTTCTTTGTATTGCTCAAAAAAGGATGCCATCAAGTATGGGATATTAGCTTACTATAGACAGCAACTTTAACTAATAGGAGATGGATGAGTAATTCCTGAAGAAAAAGTCTGCATTTCTTTTAATTTAGAATGAATGGTTTATCAAGGCAATATTCTTTACAAACCAACTAGAGGCCTGATGCATGAAATTTGTGCAAGACTAGACCTTCACAGCCACAGTGGCTACAACCCCAGCAGCTGCCTTGGCCTTCGCAGCCCAGGCTTCATCTGGATGATCATTCCGCTGTTCAGCCGTTTGGTTTATTTGCATATTACGCTTTTATTATTATAGATGTTACTTATAAACTATATGCAAAAATCCATAAATAAAATATTAGCACACTAATCTGAGGAAAGTATTAAATAATACATCTTGATCAAATAGGGTGTTTTTTATTTATGATACTAAGAAATCTAAAGAGAAAAACAACATGACCTCAGTACATGGCAAAATATCAATTGATACCTGAAACAACAGAAAAAATTTAGCTTGCTAAAAGGACCCATACAATGTCTAATTTCATGGAGAAGCACTGGAAGTACTACTAGCAAAATCACTAAGGCCAGTATGCCTACTATTTTCCTAGAGGTAACCTATACAATAGAATTTTTTAAATAAGAAACATAAATATGGATTATAAGGAGACAGAATGCCATTAGTTGCAAATAATATGACAGAATACCTAAAAGAACCAAAATAAAAAACTGACAAACTATTGCAACCAAAAAGTAAGTTCAGCAAGGCATTCACTTACAAGATCAACTCATACAAACTCATAAAAACAAACTAACTTACAAACTGGCAATAAACGATTAGAAAAATACAGTGGAAAATAATTCATTAGTAACTGCCAGAAAAATCTTTAAAAGGCTAAGAATAAGCTTTATGAAATAGAGGCCCAGTGCACAAAATTCATACATGGGTAGGGTCCCTAGGACTAGCCAGCAATTAGGGCCGATCAGGTTCCTTGCCTCTCTGCCTCTTCCTTCCCTCACTGCCCACCCATGTGCCGTCACCACATGGTTCCCCCTGCCTCCCTGCCTCCTCCTTCCCTTGCTCCCTCAGTGCCCCGCCGCTGCCACTGCTGGTCACCCGCCATGTTCTGCGCTGCCCCCCTGGTGGTCAGTGCACATCATAGTGAGCAACTGAACTAGTCTCCTGGTCAAACTCCCAAGGGGACATTTTGCATATGTATAGATGAGCAAGTCTCACGTATGTTAAATAATTTTGCTGGAGATAATAAGTCTGAAGAAATGGAGATAAATGCTATGTTCCTGGAGGGAAATCTCATTACTATAAATATGTTAATGACAAATGAATTTCTAAAATCAACATAAATCTATTCAAAATACCAGGAGAACTTCTTAGACTTCTGATAAATAAATGTAAAATTCATCCGCAAAAGAAAATGTTCCAGTTTTATAGAGGCATGAAGAGGCTGGCAGTTCCCACCTACAAATATCCTATATAATAAAAGGCTAATATGCAAATAGACCAAACGGCAGAACAACAGGTTGCTATAACGTGCACTGACCACCAGGGGGCAGACGCTCAATGCAGGAGCTGCCCCCGGTGGTCAGTGCACTCCCACAGGGGGAGCGCCACTTAGCCAGAAACCAGGCTCACAGCTGGCAAGCACAGTGACGGTGGCAGAAGCCTCTCCCGCCTCCGCAGCAGCGCTAAGGATGTCCAACTGCCAGCTTAGGTGGGGAGCGGGCCTAAGCCAGCAGTCGACATCCCCCAAGGGCTCCTGGACTGTGACAGGGCACAGGCCAGGCTGAGGGACCTACCCGAGTGCACAAATTTCGTGCACCAGGCCTCTAGTCAAGTATAAAACTGGAAAAATCTATCAAAAACAACCATTTCAAGGCACTGGAAATTAACCAAAGACAGCCTGCAAATTGAGAAGTGTTTGTTTTGGGAAAACTGCACAAGTTACAGCTAAGAACAGTGGGAGACTGTGCTTTCCTGCCTGAGGTTGCTCTCATCCACCAACTTCCAGCTAGAATAACAAGACTGGAAGTTACCAACATGAAGCTAGCAACAACAACAATAAAAAATAAAAAAATAGAAGCTTTGTTGGCAAAAAGGGTGGACCCACTTCAGGGTGGGGCAGCCAAACCCTGTGGCTTTGGTGGATAAAAGCAGACTTGGTTGAGAATGAATAAACAGGAAAAATTTGCAATTGAGGTCTGAGGTTGTGTTCCTGGTTAGGGTAAGTGCCTGACTAGACAGCAAATTCACATAAAGATCATATAAATCAGAGAGCTATAAAAAAAAATCTGTGATAAACTCACCATACAACCCTGGCTAACCAGAAAGCCACGTATTTATGGGGAAGACCTGAGGAAAACTGACATAAAATGAAGCCAAGGAGGCATGAGAACTGGTTTCAACTTTGAAAGTATTCTCAAACCTACACATACATCAATTGGCAAAGGGTGGAGCCTTTACCACCTCTGCTCAAATCATTAGCTAACAATTAAGCTACACAGACACAGGGAAGACCCTCTAAGGAAGCTAGTCTAAAAAACATGAACTAAAAACCTTAGCATAGACATCAGCAGCTGTATATCCAAGGGAGACTAGATTGATTCCACAATTAAAGTCTATGCAAGTTAGTAAAAAATAGTTATGTATGTATGTATGTATGTATGTATGTTAATCCTCACCCAAGGATATTTTTTCCATTGATTTTTCCAGAGAGTGGAAGGGAGGGATAGAGACGATACAGAGAGAGAAACATGGGTGTGAGAGAGACACTGATTGGTTGCCTCCCCCACACACCCTAACCAGGGCTGGGGGTCGATAGAGCCTGCCACAGAGCTACACGCCCTTGACTAGAATAGAACCCAAGTCCGCAGGAGGACTCTCTGACCACTAAGCCAAACTGGCTAGGCTGGGGTTTCTTTTTGGGGTGATGAAAATGTTCTAAAATTGATTGTGATGATGGCCACACAACTCTAAACATACTAAAAACCAATGAATTGTAAGCTTTAAGTGGGTGAATTGTATGGTGTGTTATATCTCAAAAAAATATTGCTGATTGAAGCTTTAACTTGAAATCCTCAACAGTTAAAAAGATGTCAATTTGTCAATATTTAGTGTTTTTCTTGATTTAAATTTTTGTGTTCATTATCCCAAGATTAAGAAAGAGGTAAAATACACCAAAAACCTTTTCATTTCTGACTCCCCCGGAAATAGAAAATTCTCACTGAAACAAGTAAATCTATTATTATTCAACATTTATACCTTCAACTTTCATAAATATTTTCAGGAACACATGTAAGCAGTAGATAACTTATATAACTTAGTTATTAGTAAGTCCAATAATCAACATATGAACAAAGAGGTAAGGAAGTATAGTGGTTAGGACTACTTATCCTTACATGTCTATTATCATCTCTTTAATTAGAGGACTTTCCTACTTGCAACTTACCTTCATCATGACATTTAGTGCATATTTTTGATCTTCCCGCCTTGCTGCAGCTTTTGCTTCTGTGGCTTCTTTTGCTCTTTCTTGTGCTTTTAAAATAGATTTTTCTCTTATTCTTTGCATCATCTCTTTGTCAACTAAAACAAAAGGAATATCACTAAATTAGGATTCTGATAAATTTGTTCTACTAGTATTTAGAAGAGAACTGCTTAAGATTATGACTCGGGATGATATATTTTTTGGACCCAACTTCACATGGAGAAAAGAAAACGTTTCTCAATATTAAACTGTCCAAGAAGCTAACATTAAAAGTTAAGTGAGTAACTATAGAAATTACTACAGAATAAGGGGTTGGGGGAGAGAGAATATGAATGAAAGAGAGGAGGAACAATGGAGGGGGGAATAAAGGGGAAAATGAGGGAGGGCAAAGAGGGAGAGAGAGAGAACAGAGAGGTACAAGAAGGAAAGGATAGCAGAATGAGAGGGGATGAGGGAGGGAGAAGGTAGAGGGAGGAGACAAGTTGAGGAGAAACACATATACCCTCCTCTCTGTTGAGAAAGCTATTTTATAAACCTGATTGCAATAAATCAGCACTATGAGGTCTAGAAAAAAAATGAGTTGAGACTATCTGATATGATCAATCACCTTTACAAACATAAAAGTTAATTTATATATATCGTGAGTACAGAGCCAGCCCTAGGAAAAATAATAAAGTAACATGACTTGTTATATATAGAATTTCACCATTCACAATTATTTTTAAGTGTTTTACACACAGGCTGCAATCCATTAAGGAGGGGGTAAATTACCTTAGGAGAAGTGGGATCAGGAAAGGAAGCTAGACTTGGAAGGGCAAAAAAACAGGAGAGGAAACTTGAGGGGAGAGGGTGACCTGGGGGAGAGTAGAGTGGAGGAAGGGGTGGGGATGAAGCAGGTCCCAGGCAGGGGTTCCAAACCTCTTTGGTGCAGCAGATCCTTTGGCAGCCTATAGACCCCTCATAATGTTTTTTTAAAAAAATATTTTTTATTGATTTCAGAGAGGAATGGAGAGGGAGAGATAGAAACATCAATGATGAGAGAATCATTGATCAGCTGCCTCCTGTACACCCCACACTGGGGATTGAGCCTCCAACCCGGGCATGTGCCCTGACCAGGAATCAAACCATGACCTCCTGTTTCATACGTCAATGTTCAATCACTGAGCCACACCGTCCGGGTCATAATGTTTTTAAGTGCATGAAATAAAAAACACAGGATTACAAAGAAAGTTAATTATATTAAAACACAAACATTAAAAAATACATCTGATATACATGCTTTTTTATTAGTGCATTAAACAATATATAGCAGCAAGTCTAATACTCTAACTTCAAAGCAATGAGTATAAAATACAGGTACCTATAATATGAACATATTTGTGATTTTTGTTGATACTACTGCTGTTTGTTATCTACATTCACAATTGAAGGGAATGTTAAATTTCAGTTAGAGGTAAGTAAATTTTTATTCATGCAAGGTCTTGGCGGAACTTAGGGCTAGAATTAGGTCTGGAGCCTCTCCCCAACTCTGCTCCTGCTTAGTACCAGGGTGTCAGCAATTGGATCAGCTACAGGGGCAGAAATAATGAAAAGAACATCAACTTTTCAAATAAAATGTTCCTCATCTAAAAGTAATGAAAAGTGTGTCAAGAAGGAAAAAATGAAACAAATATGTTTTGAATAATGAAGGAGATAGACTTGGAGTATAGACTGGAGCTCCACAATACTTTATATTAAAAAAAAATTGTTAAAGAAATAATTTCACTAAATTGTAATCTGATTTCTGAAGTAAAAGTCAATGTTCATTACTTGTTATGTAAGTTAATTTTAAGGCTGTTTTGACTAGTTTATATCAGAGGTTGGCAAACTATGGCCAAATCCAACCTGCTGCCTGTTCCTCTACAACACAAAAGCAAAGAATAACTTGTAC
The DNA here is from genome assembly GCA_026230045.1 of Corynorhinus townsendii. NCBI lineage: Eukaryota > Metazoa > Chordata > Mammalia > Chiroptera > Vespertilionidae > Corynorhinus > Corynorhinus townsendii. The sequence continues at coordinate 180,929,527 of JAPDVU010000001.1, forward strand.
ATTTTTAAATAGTTGAAAAAAAACCTATTACTTAATAATAATATTTTGTGACATATAAAATTAAATTCACATTTCAGGGTCAATAAATATGTGTAGCCATACACCTGAAATCAGCACAAAGTAAAATTGAATGTAAACTGTTCAAAAAAAAAAGTATTGTCTATGGCTGGTTTTGTGCTACAATGGCAGAACTGAGTAATTATGACAGGGACCACAGCACAAAAATCCAAAATATTATCTGGTCCTTTACAGGAAAAGTTCGTAAAACCGAGGTTAAAGGGTTAAAATTTAGAACAGTTGGCCACATAACCATGAAAGAGAAGAAGCAAGTGGCTGTTCAATGAAAGCAGATGTGTAAACGAGAGGGGAAGATCATGATCAGGAAAGAAAACCCCTTCCCACTCCTGGATGAGGTGGCCAGCCAGGTTTAAAAGGGAATTTAACATGGAAGAAAATGTTCCATGTCAGAAATGGGGGAAAGTAGCAATTTTTCTGATATGAGCCTTCTTTGTAGACTAAAAACGTTATTGGACAAAACGTTTCCTGGAGAAATCTGTTGGCCACCAGAAGACAGACAGTAGTTCTCAAACCTGGCCAGTCATCAGAATCACCTGGGAAGCCCCATCCCCCCATCCCCATCTGTTTATTTAAAAGCTAGTGGCCCAGTACATGAAATTCATGCACAGGTGGCGGGGGGTGGGGGGATCTCCTCGGCCGGCCTGCACCCTCTCCAATCTGGGACCCCTAGGGGGATGTCCGACTGCCAGTTGAGGCCCAATCCCACACTAACTGGCAGTCGGACATCCCGGGACTGCTGGCTCCTAACTGCTCACATGCCTGCCTGCCTGCCTGCCTGATCACCCCTAACCATTCTGCCTGCTGGCCTGATCAACCCCAACTGCCCCTTCTTCCAGCCTGATCACCCCTAACTGCGCCCCCTGCCAGCATGATCGCCCCCCAACTGCCCACCTATGCCAGCCTGATTGCCCCCAACTGCCCCCTCTGCTGGCCTGTTAGCCCCTAACCGCCTCTGCCTCAGCCCCACCACCATGGCTTTGTCCAGAAGGTCTTCTGGTCTAATTAGCATATTACCCTTTTATTAGTATAGACTAGAGGCCCAGTGCATGGAATTCATGCACGGGGGGGGGGGGGGGTGTCCCTCAACCCAGCCTGCACCCTCTCAAATCTGGGACCCCTTCTCACAATCCGGGACTGCTGGCTCCCAACTGCTCGCCTGCCTGCCTTCCTGATTGCCCCTAACCGCTTCTGCCTGCCAGCCTATTTCCCCCTAACTGCCTTCCCCTGCAGGCCTGGTGCCCCCCAACTGCCCTCCCCTGCAGGCCTGGTCCCCCCCAGCTGCCCTCCTCTGCCGGCCATCTTGTGGCGGCCATCTTGTGTCCACATGGGGGCTGCCATCTTGTGTGTTGGCGTGATGGTCAATTTGCATATTACTCTTTTATTAGATAGGATAAGCCATTATAGTAGATGACGGTTCTGGCAAAATTAAGATTATCAACAGGAGTTGAAATGAATGAAAGTGTTTACACTTAATCTTAGGTAAGAAGCTGGAACAGCCTGGGGGTGTTTCATGACATGTTCCCAGGTCCCACTTCAGGTTTACTGAATCACAAAGGAAGGCTGGGGTATGAGAGCAGGAATCTGTTTGTTGTTGTTTTTTAAAAAAAGAACTCCTGTTAGTCTGGGAGTCACAAAAGTAACCTAGCTATGATAACCTATATTAATCTATATATTCTAAGTCCTGAAGATTAAAAAATTAAATTCCACTGCAAGATACCAATAAAATATTCATATAAAGAATGATTGCAAACTCTCCATTCTTTTGTTGTTGTTGTTAATACTCACCAGAAGATATTTTTCCGTTGATTTTTTTAGAGAGAGTGGAAGGGAGAGGGAGAGGGAGAGACAGAGAGAGAAACACCGATGTGAGAGAGACACATAGATTGGCTGCCTCCCACGTGTGACTCAGCCAGGGAGGGGGATTGAGCCTACAACCCCCTTCACCAGAATGGAACCCAGGACCCTTCAGTCCTGATACCGGTGCTCTATCCACTGAGCCAAACCAGCTAGGGCAGCGGTCGGCAAACTCATTAGTCAACATAGCCAAATATCAACAGTACAACGATTGAAATTTCTTTTGAGAGCCGAAAACCGACTTCTGCGTATGGGTCACGAAGTTTCAATCGCACTGAACGTGCGCGCCCGCATGTGGTATTTTGTGGAAGAGCCACACTCAAGGGGCCAAAGAGCCGCACGTGGCTCGCGAGCCGCGGTTTGCCGACCACTGAGCTAGGGCAATCTCTCCATTCTTAATATTCCCCACTACCAGAGAATTAAGAGAAATTTCAGGCAGCAGATATAAAATACTGTAAAACATGAAAACCGGAAGAGGGAGGAAGAAAACAGCTAAAGCAGTAGAGGGCAACTGCTAAAAACAAAGCTGTCTTGGCAGAAGAAAAGAGTAATGATTAAGAGTACAGAGGCCCAGCTGGCGTGGCTCAGTGGTTGAGCATCAACCTATAAATCAGGTCAGGGTTCGATTCGTGGTCAGGGCACATGTTCGGGTTGTGGGCTCAATCCCCAGTGTGGGGCCTGCAGAAGGCAGCCGATCAATAACTCTCTCTCATCATTGATGTTTCCATCTCTCTCTCTCCCTCCCGCTTCCTCTCTGAAATCAATAAAAATATATTTTAAACAAAGAGTACAGAAAATAAGGAATCTTAATTTTACACATTATAATTCCTGGAAAGCTTTTTAATAAACTACCAACATTGGGGGCCCACTCCTTGAAACTGGTTTGATTGGCCTAGAGTTTCAGACCTCTATTATTTAAAAGACCTAAGGTGTTTCAATTATGTAGCCAGGGTTGAGAACCACCATTCTACAATCAAACTGCTAAAGCTCCAGTTTCGATCTAACACTTGATAGTTGAGTGACCTTTGTCAATTACTAAACTCTCAGTGCCACAGTAGCCTCCCCTTTAAAAAAGGCAGGCAGGCCCTAACCGGTTTGGCTCAGTGGTTAGAGCATCAACCTATGTGGACTGAAGGGTCCCAGGTTCGATTCTGGTCAAGGGCATGTACCTTGGTTGCGGGCACATACCCTGTAAGGAGTGTGCAGGAGGCAGCTGATCGATGTTTCTTTCTCATCGATGTTTCTAACTCTCTATCCCTCTTGCTTCCTCTCTATAAAAAAAGCAATAAAATATATTTTTAAATAAATAAATAAATAAGGCAGGCAGTGGGATATACCCAAGTGATAGGTTGTTATGAGGATTAGCAGATGTGTTAATTCCTAGTACAAAATAAGTGATCAATAAAGGTCATAAGCCCACATTTTCTGCTTAAAAGTTATTATTATCATTATCATTATTATTATTATTTTGTTGTTAATCCTCACCTGAGGGCATTTTTTCCATTGATTTTTGTTGTGTTTTTTTAGGGGGGTTTTTGTGTGTTTTTTTTAGCGAGAATGTAAGGGACGGGGAGAGACACACACAGAGAGAAATATCTATTCGCGAGGGACACATGGACTGGTTGTCTCACACACACACCACGACTCTACTGAGCCTGCAACCAAGGTAACTGCCCTTGACCGGAATCGACCAGGGACCCTTCAGTCTGCAGGCTGACGCTCTAACCACTGAGCGAAATAGGCCAGGGCAAGAGTAATTATTAATGTGCTTTAACTTTTGAATCATTCAATTTTTAGGTTATTTAAGTGGCAGCTGAAGCACTATCTCATTTAAATCAAGCTCGTGTGCCTATTTTTTTCCTAGAAGAGCAACATAATTGTTTCAAAAGACAAATTGTTTTCAAAGGTATAAAATATAAAAACATCTTTTAATAAAGAACTTACCACCTGACACAGAAAGGGCCTCCCACATGACAGCTTCTTTTTTATGTAAGGTGAAAACAATAGTGTCATTCCCAATCTTGGCTTTGCTGCTCTCATCGTCTATGGGAGCATAGAGAAACACCTCAAACAAAAATGGAGCAAAGTTGACCTATTCAGAAGGGGAGGAAACGAAAGTTAATTTAGTTCCACAAATTAAGAACACAGACGTTAAGAAATACTAATAGAGACCACAATCATTTCTTAAATAACTGCTATAAATTTATTCCAGGTCGCGAAAGACTCATCAGGCTTATGTGGGAAGCTGTGCATAAAAATAATCTCTGATTTGATAGCATCTGGTGTCACCTGTGTGGAATTCCTTCGTTGGGGGTTTCAATAGTACTAACTTTAGGGGAGGCTATGTGCAAGGATGCGCCTGAAGCGCGCACAGGGGCGCACTCGCGGAGCTGCCGAGCTGCGGAGCTGCGGAGCACACACCCCCGGGCTCCACTCGCTCTCCTACCTTCAGGTAGTTTTCCGAGCAGAACACGTCCGCGTCCCTGACGCAGACGCCCCGGAGTGGCACGGAGAGGAAGACCGCAGTCTCCGTCTGCTGCCAGTTGTAATCGCTGACCTGCAGGGGCATCCCGGGGGGCGGACCCAGCGAGAGGCTGGAGAGGCAGGTTGGGACTCCCACGGAGGCTCGGTTGCTAGGGAAGCCGGGGTTACCACGCGCCAGCCCTTCCGGGTCAGGCGGGGCCAAGACGCCCAGAGTTCCCAGCGTGGCCCGGGCGCAACCCAGCGCCGCACTACTCTCCTGCCTGCCTGGGCGTCCTGGCGGAGTCCTTAGACTTCTTCTTAGGACTTCCCTGAAGTCTGAGCGAATCTCCGAAGACTTGGGCCCATACCGGCTTAGGCAAGAAAAGAGCTTCTGGCCTGAAAGTGAAATAAAAGAGCGTGGGCTTACGGGGTGGAGAGCGTGACGTGACCCGCAGGAAGCAGGTGCGACGCCCGCGCACCTTTGCAGCTCTGGCCTTTGGTTTGTTCTGATGGAGGCTGTAAGAGGTAGCACCCTTTGGTGTTCCTGTTTTGGACATTTCCTGGTCGAGGATCTTACCTGTACGATTGGAGTCCTTCAGATCCTATCCACTGCCAGACCACCAAAAGCATGTAAAATAGGTTTCACTCCAGGGTTTGAAAACTAGGGAGAAGTGATCCTATGACTCACCTGACAAATGCTTGGCTGCAGCTCAACTGCAGGATAAGTTGAATTCAAGCGGATACATTTTACTATTGCTTATGGAGGTAGACTTAGAACTTTAGCTCTAGGAGTGAATGTAGGGATCATATATATATATAGCCATAGGCCATACTGGAATCTTAGATCTATACAAGTTATCCCCATTGCCACAGAGATTAGTGGCAGAACCTCAAGGAAGATCCTGATCTCTTCACTCCCATTCAAGTGTTCTTCCCTGGACTGCTTTCTGTGGATCCGGTTTATATATTACTAGAGGCCCGGTGCACGAAATTCGTGCACGGGGGCAGGGTGTCCCTCAGCCCAGCCTGCACCCTCTCCAATCTGGGACCCCTCGAGGGATGTCCGACTGCCCGTTTAGGCCCGATCCCACCAGGGGCAGTCAGACATCCTTCTCACAATCCAGGACTGCTGGCTCCCAACGGCTCGCCTGCCTGCCTTCCTGATTGCCCCTAACCTCTTCTGCCTGCCAGCCTGTTGCCCCTAACTGCACTCCCCTGCAGGCCTGGTCACCCCTAACTGTCCTCCCCTGCAGGCCTGGTTTCCCCCAACTGACCTCCCCTGCAGGCCTGGGTCCCCCCTAACTGCCCTCCCCTGCAGGCCTGGTCCCTCCCAACTGCCCTCCCCTGCTGGCCATCTTGTGGTGGCCATCTTGTGTCCACACGGGGGCAGGATCTTTGACCACATGGGGGCAGCCATCTTGTGTGTTGGAGTGATGGTCAATCTGCTTATTACTCTTTTATTAAATAGGAGTAGATAGGATAGAGGCCTGGTGCATGGGTGGGGCCAGCTGGTTTTCCCTGAAGGGTGTCCCGGGTCAAAATGGGGGTTCCCTTGGAGCGAGGGGCCTGTGGTGGTTGCAGGCCCGCCATGCTCCCCAGCAACCCAAGCAGAGGCCCTGGTATCTGGGATTTATTTATCTTCTATAATTGAAACTTTGTAGCTTAGAGTGGATCCAAGCCTCCTGGTTGCTCCATGGTGGCAGCCATTTCTGTTGGGATTTATTTATCTTCTATAGTTGAAACTTTGTAGTGGAGGCTAAGGCAAGCCAGGGCTGCAGAAGCTTGGCTTCCTCCATCGCCGGGGGCAACCCTAGCCTCCTGCTCTCTCCAACTCCATGGCTGCTGCCATTTTTATTGGGATTTATTCACCTTCTATAATTGAAACTTTGTAGCCTGGAGTGGGCCACCCAGGGTATGTGGAAAGCTTGGCTTCCTCCATCACCAGGGAAACCCAAACCTCCCTCTTGCTCTCTCCATGGCTGCAGCCATCTTGGTTGGGTTAATTTGCATACTCGCTCCTGATTGGCTGGTGGGGGTGGCTTGTGGGTGTAGCAGAGTGATGGTTAATTTGCATATTATGCTTTTATTCGATAGGATTGGAATCTGATGTTAAAAACAACGAGATTACGTGAAAATTAGGCACTTGTTACCTAATTAAGGAAAATTGACTAAAATACTTTAATTAGCCATCTAAAGCTTTGGATTTCAAACTTTTTACTTTCAGAGGCTTAACACAGATTTCAAAGGTCTTGAAAAATGTCCTTGAGTAAAGTTTAGAAGCAACAGACTTGGGAGAAAAAAACATCGTCTTTTTCCCCAAACAGGCCACCCCCTTACTACCTTACTCAAATATGTCAGTGGGTCATCATCTCAAGGTTCTGTAACTTTCAACACTGGGGCCACATTAGACTTATTTTCTCTTGTCCCCCTAAATGCAGAAATCTATGAATCAATCCATGTTTTCTTTTTTCATGTTATTTATTTTTTTTTTTTTGGCATTCTCTCCCTCCCACCCTTCCGTTCTATTCCTACTTTTACCATTTTATTTCAAACTCTCCAGTGTCTTCAAAAGACAAGGTTTATGTATTCCTATTGTTGCAGAAGACCAAAGAAATACTAAGCACACTTCCTAGAGAAAGGGAGGGACCCCATTTATTAACAGTAGTGGACTCCGGGAATAATTTCCAAATCAGAGTGAAGAAACACGCAGAGGGCTTCACTTTTTATAACTTTCTGGGGTCTTTGTCTTGCAGGTATGGTTCCGCCCCCTTTGTGGGCTTACAGGAAGGCCCCCAGGTGTTGGGAGTCCCCAGGCCATATCCGATGATCTGTCCTGGGGCCAGCGATAACTACTCCTCCCCCGGCCCAGGGCAGTGCATTTTCACAGTTTTTATGGCCTGACACGCTTTGCAAGACCAGTTTCCTCCTCACTGTTATATAAAATTTTATTTAATTTATTTATTTTAGAGAAAGAAGGGGAGAAACATCAATTTGTTGTTATACTTCTTTATGCATTCATTGGTTGCTGGCTATATGTGTGCTGACCAAAGATTGAATCTGAAACCTTGGGATATCAGGATGATGCTCTAACCAACTGAGCTACCCAGCCAGGGTAATATATAAAATTCAAAGTCTAGATTCTCCCACTATATAAAAACACAAAGGATATAATGTATCTATGAAAGATAATTTTAAAAATACTGTGTGCCATTTGGGAGTTTCAGGAAAATCCACTAACAATCACTTCATTAAGTACATATACATCTCTGAAGTGAAATTGTCCTTCTGACTACCATAGTCTCACTAAACTTTTTACACTCTGAATTATATCTTTTAAAAAACTTGATCAGTTTAATTACTGAATCATTACATCAACTGACAACAATTTAAACGTCATTGATTTTTATACATAGTTTTGTGACTTATGTATTAATCTAAAAAGTATTTTTACAAGTCTTGAAACTTGTAAACTTCAATCTTAAAGTCTTAATCTGTATTTATTATTAGATTTTTAAAAATCTAAAATCTAACCTTTGAATAGATAGAAATTTAATATATGGCAAAAGTGGCTCTGCATATGTGGGGAAAAGCAAAGAAAGGAATTACTATTGAATAGATTGGTGCTAGGAAAAATGATTACCACATGGGAAAATACAAGATTGGATCTCTATACGCATATGGTATTACACAGAAAAAATGAATTTCAGATGAACTAAAGACGTAAGTTTGAAAATTTAAAAATAGTTATCTGTATGATCTTGGAGTATTTCTTTTTTATTGATTGATTTTGGAAAGAAATTAAGTGTGGAAAGAAATTAAGGAGGAGGGGTAGGGAGGGAGAAAGAGACATCTGTTTGTTGTCCCACTTATTTACATTGATTGGTTGATTCTATGTGCCCTGACCAGGGATCAATCACACAACCTTGGTGTATTGGGACTATGCTCTAATCAAGTGAGCTATGTGGCCAAAACAGTATTTCTTAAATATGAGATAAAAAGCACTAACCATAAAGGAAGAGATTGAAAGCTTGAACTAAAATTAAGAACTAGTGTTCCCCAAAAGGCACTATTAAGAATATTTTAACTTCATATTAAGTACTTACATATTTTATATATATAAATATTTTTTCAACTAGAGGCCCAGTGCATGAATTCGTGCACTGGTAGGGTCTGGCCTGGGGGAGGGGACATGGGAGGCTGGCTGGGTTGAACTCCCAGTCCAGGGGAAAATTTGCATATTAGCCTTTTATTATACAGGATGCCTTTCAGCTAAAGACCACAGGGACTCCTGTAGTGAAATAAGTTGAGTTCATTACTCATTGAGCAAGGGAGAACACACACCACTGGGTGTCTCAATAAGGGGATGTTAGGATTTGGGGAAGGTCTAAGGGACAGAGGGTTCCCTCTAGACTGGCTCCTTTCATAAATTGAGGGTGATGCTATGATGGAGTAAAGAAGTAGCTGTTCATAGCATCTTCCTAGCAAAAACCTGATAAGAAGCCAAACGTCTATCAATAGGTATATTCACACAAAAGAATAGTATACAACAAGAAAACTGAATTAATTATAGCTGTACCCTGGATGTGAGTGGGGGGGGGGAGAAGCAAGCCATATAAAACCCTTAAGGAATAATGTGGTTTCCATAACTTTAAAACAATAACTTTAAAATAAAAACCAAATCTATTGGTTAAGGATTCCTACTTATGTAGTAAAACTATAAAGGCATACAAGGCGTAAGAAAGTTAATGGTTACACCCAGGTGAAGGTCATGCAAATGGGACTTTTTGTGGTAGGCAACAGAGCTGATTTCTATCACAGACACACTACATGAATTAGCATGGGTTCTCGGTGGTCCCCTGACCACACTATCAACATCATCTGGGTACGTGATAGAAATGCAGATTCCCAGACCCCACTTCAGAATCCCTGAACCAGAAATTCTGGAAGTGGGGCCCAGAAATCCGTTTTAACAAGCCCACCAAGTAATTACGAGACACACTAAAGTTTGAGAACCACTAGGTCAAGGGGTAGGTTTTCTTCGGGGAAAAGGGAAAACTTACAAAGTCAAGGAAAAACACAGGTTAGCCCAATCTCCCACCATCCCAAGGAGAAGCATACTGGGGCCAGAGCATGATGTGCAGTGTGTGTTGGCATTACAGGAGAGGAATCCCATCCCCTGTCTGCTCTCCCTTTTCATAGGGCAAACATGAGAAGAACCTTGTCAGTAGGGCAACTACCAGGCAACCAGGCAGTCTTGGTTTAGGTGCAAACTGAAAGATTTGACGTGCTGCCTGGGTGCCTTGACTCACATGGAAAGTTTAGTTGGAATAAAGTACATGGCAAGCTGAATTCAGATGCAGGCCCACCCTTAGGGAGACAGGAGGTCCAGGTCCTATTAGTTTCTTCCCTAGAAAAACCCAGAGAGAACACACAAAGTCATTTTGTTTAATTCTGTTCATATATATTAACTCTTTTTCTTTTTTTTTTTAAATGTTGACACTATTATAGATGTCCCCCATGTTCTCTCCCTTTGTCCCCCTCTACCCAGCTCCCCACCCCCCACCTTCACCACATTGTTGTCTGGGTCCATGGACTAAGCATACATATTCTTTGGCTAGTCTCTTCTGGTCCCCCCTCCCCTCCTCTGAGGTCTGTCAGTCTGTTCCATGTATCCATGCTACCTCTTTATTTTCAACATAGCAGTCAGAATGATCCTTCTCTCCTGAAAATGTTCTCATCATTTTCTATCTCAGAGTAAAAGCCAAGAATTTACAATGACCTGCAAAGTCATACATAATATGGTTTCCTGTTAAAATTCTAATCTTATCTCCTTTTACCCTACCTCTCGTTCATTCCAGCTACACTGGACTCCTTGAAATCTCTGAAATGTGCCAACCATGCTGCTTCTGCCGCAGGGTCACTGACCCTGTTGTTACCTTTGTTTGGAATTCTCTTCCCCAGTTATCTGCATGACTGTCTCTCTTACTCCTTCAATCCATTATTTAAGTATCTTTCATTGAGCTATTTAAAAAATATGAGCTTTGTCTTTTGCCCTACCAGCCCCAGCAGCCATTATTCCCATTCTCCCCTTTTTTATTTCTTCATAACATGAATTCCCTAACATACTTCAAGTGTTTACTTATTTTGTGTCTGTAGAATAAAAACCTGAGTAGTTGTTGTTGATTGTTTGATTTACTGTTATAGCATCTAGTACAGTGCCTGATACATTAAAAAAATTCAATAAATGTTCAATGAATAAATAAATGAATGCAAATTTGTTAAGTTTCATAATGTTAATTTTACTCTTTAGTTTACTTTTCAGGATCCTGAAACATAATTAAGTCTTTTTCAGGCTATTTTTGTTATTTTCCTTTTGAGTGGATTGAAATTTCAAAAGATGCTGGTTAGCTGTTTTTCTCATCATCAGGTTTCTTCGTATGTTTTGAAATTTTTATTAACAGTGGGTTTTTGTCTTTCATTTGGTTTTATTTATTTTTCTGGGTTCATCCTATTCTTTCTAGCAGTTTTAAGTTGCCTTCAACTTGTGTACTAGCGGCACCAATTCAGCCAAGTGGTATATGCTAATTAACTGTTTCAATTCTTTGGTGATTTACAAATCACCAGATTTGTGGCTTTATTATTCCTATCTAGTGTTTTATATTCTATTTTTTTTCCTTTCTCTACTTTCCTTAGGATCTTTCATCCTTGTGAGGTAAATTCTTAGCTCATTACATTTTGGGCTTAAAAATTGTCTAAAGCTACACATTTCCTTTTGGGTGTTACATTATTGTGTAACATCCTGGCTAATAAAAGAGTAATATGCAAATTGGCCATCACTCCAACACACAAGATGGCTGCCCCCATGTGGACAAAAGATGGCCACCACAAGATGGCCAGCAGGGGAGGGCAGTTGCAGGCGATCAGGCCTGCAGGGGAGGGCAGTTGGGAGGGACCAGGCCTGCAAGGCAGGGCAGTTGGGGACAATCAGGTCGGCAGGGGAGGTAAGTTAGGGGCAATCGGGCTGGCAGGGGAGCAATTAGGCATCTATCAGGCTGGCAGGGGAGTGGTTAGGGGGTGATCAGGCTGGCAGGCAGAAGTGGTTAGGGGCAATCAGGCAGGCAGGCAAGTGGTTGGGAGCCAGCAGTCCTGGATTGTGAGAGGGATGTCCCAGATTGGAGAGGGTACAGGCTGGGCTGAGGGACACCCCCACCGCCAGCATGCACGAATTTCATGCACCGGGCCTCTAGTCAGTTTTATAATGTAGTAGCATTTCTAAGACTTCATTACCCTGCCAGATTAGAACTTCTTACTGCAAATTTGTCTGGACCCAGTCATGCAGGTTGCTGCTTCAGCATGGTTCTTCCTATACTTCTTATCCTTGGATATACTTATGTTGGTTTTGAGCCCAATTTCAGTTTAAATTATAGATGCCTTGGAGCATCAATTCACAATGTTATTTGATCAGAAGTCTCTGTACATTTTTTCTCTCTCCTACAGCAGATCAAGATACACACATTTTTATTGATTTTTTTCCTTCTATATGTGTAAATAGAACTTTAATGCATTCCAATTTTATCTTGATGTAATTTGATCTTATTGGCACTTCTATACCCCTAAAGCCAAGTTGTATCAATTGGCACTTTCACATTTTATGCAGTCTCTTCATGTGATACTCAAGGCACCTGATGGTTGCTTCAAACAAACTTTGAAGGTCTTCTATCAGCCTAATTTTGTCATTCAAGCACGTCTATTCTTAGTACTGCTACAATGGTGTCTCTGCTTCAGGGATAGTTATTAAGCTGCTGAGGTTGTGGAACTCCTTTCCTGGTAAATTGTAGGCTATTGTTCTGCTTGATGTTTCTTGGGACATCTCCCACCTAAAGCAAAAATTGTTACATCTACTTGTCTAATGAAAGTTAAGCAATTAAAAAAGTTATTTTTCTTTAAAAACTAGCTTTATTTAAAGGAATCTGAAGCATAACACTGTAGGAAACAAACTTACAATACATATTTTTCAAGAAAGCCTGCCATACATAATTTCTACTAATAGGTCTAAATACTGGATAAATAACATTCTTTATACAATGCACAAATGACATTTAGCATGATCCCTGAAAAGAATGACCAACAATAACGTGAGCTGTTTTGAGAGTAAAACCTCTACTTATCTTACTAATCTACAGATCAAAAAACTACAATGTTTTGAGAGTAAAACCTCTACTTATCTTACTAATCTACAGATCAAAAAACTACAATGTAAACAAACTGATGAACAAAAATAGATCTAGAGCCAGAGAAACACCAAACAGAACAGACCTCAGAAAGAAGGCAGTAGTGGAGTGGAGCCGGGAGGGAGGGGGGGAAGGGAGAGTAAGAGATCAACCAAAGGACTTGTATGCATGCATACTAGTTTAGCATAACCGATAGACAGGGACACTGGGGCAGTGGGGGCTTGTCCTGGGGGGTGGGAGTGGCGGGGGGGGGGGGTCGATGGGGGAAAAAGCAGACATAAGTAATACTTTAAACCATAAAACAAAACAAAAAAAACCTACAATGTAGAAGATGAATTAAACTCCAATTTTAAATTCTTGCATGGTGTTTAAGAAAGAAGAAATCAGGAGGAAATTGTAAGCTAAGTATCTTTAAAAGAAAAAGGGCAAGTTGGCTTACCACTATTTATAGTAATTATTAAAAAGTAATTCAGATTTGAGAATTATTTGGTTTAATACTTGGAAGCCCTTAGACACTCAAACTATCCATTAACTGTTATAGTCTATCAGTTACCAAGCCAATTTTATTTATCCGAAAACTGTAGCCTATACATTAACCTCATAAAGAAAATAAACAATATGGGAATAACCTAGTCACTTCATAGTTTAAATTTTTCCACAAAGCAATTCATGAATCACTTAATACTAATACTTCTTTAAACCTCTGTTTTAAATACAAACCCATGTGAAAACACCAGAAAAAAAATTCCTAACATGTAATGCTAAATTTTTAACACAAAAAATAGACCCATGAAAGCATTGGGTATTCAAGTAAAATATAATGGAATGATACAGTATGGCATCTGGCATTTAAAAAAAAATTAAGAACTGAATCAGATTTATTGCTATATCAATCTTAGCAATAGTCGACAATAAAATGTACAAAATATAGCACAACCACCATGCCCAAAAAATGATGTATAGAGATACCATGACAGCATAGGTAGACATTTATCTTGTTATATACATCACTGACATAGTAAAAATTTATTAATTCAGGGTAGTTTGAATTGATAAAAGTTTTAAAATTTGAATATTTTAAAGATATGCAGTTTAAGCACTCACAAGCATTCTTTTTCTTTCAAGCATATAATTTCAAATATACATATTTGCATTGGCCAAGTATTACCTATTGTAATTCTTTTGGGTACTTGTTTGCATGACAAAAGAATACTTTTAAACTAATATTCATAAAGAAATACACCTAAAAAGCTTAAACATTTTTCAAGATTAAACATTTTTCTTTAAAATTTTGATTGACTCCTACTAACAAATCTTTTCATTAGATAGTCCAAAGTAAACACCAATCAAAAGTCCTTGTATCAATGGATACAAATTCCAAGTAGAGGAGTTTCATTGGTTACACAAGCATACCTCATTTTATTGTGCTTTGTTTTATTGCGCCTTATAGATATTGCATTTTTCTTTTTTTCTTTTTTACAAATTGAAGGTTTGTGGCAACTCAGTGTTGAGCCCTTCTATTGGCACCATTTACCCAATAGGCTCAGACGACAGCATTTTTTAAACAATAAAGCATTTTTAATTGAGGTATGTACATTGTTTTTTAGGCATTATTGCACACTCAATAGACTACAGTATAGTGTAAAGATAACTTTTATATGCACTGGGAAACAAAAAAATTTGCTTGACTCACTTTAGTATGACATTCGCTTTATTGTATGGTCTGGAATGGAATCCGCAATATCTCTGAGGTATGCCTACAGTTTCTTAATAAATGAATATTAGATTAGTATTTTGGTTATGGTGGAGTGAATGATATCTCTTTTGGTTGAAAGATATCGATTCAGTTCAAAGTCTAGTATATAATTTTAACAGTATGGGCTGAAAATATCCTAATATGCACTGTCAACTCTTTAGTAAGTTATAACTGTAAATGTAAGATAAAAATTTTAAGAAGTATTTATTGTATTATGAGTTGCTAATACCAAATTTTACCCCTCTCTCCTATTTCAAAGATATCAGGCCATCTACTATTCCATAAATATTGATGTTTCACATACTTCATAGAGTAGCTTAAACATAACAGCATAAGAAATAGTATTACATAGTAATTTCCTTTGCCATAGGAATAAATGTTGGACAAAGTCTGGAAACATTTTATTTTCCAATTTGAATTACAGTAATTTTGCAACAGACCACAGCACTAGTGCATGTGTTACTTTAGACATGCTCTATGAACAAAACAAAAAATTACTGCAAAAATACATGTCACCAATGTGGAACACACTCAGATTTGTATAAAAGTACTGAACTAATATCCCAAAAAGAGGTATATGTAAACAGTACGTAAGGAAGAAATAGTTTTAATATGAAACAGTCATTTAAGTCACATACATCATGATAAGAAGCAGGACTTTCTTTTATATAAGATATTTTAACTAACAAGCAACATCATCTACAGAACAAGGAAGTACAGGTATTTAGAATACATTTTAATATAATTGCAAGTAATTTGACAAACTATGACAAAGATGAAATTTATCCATTGGGTTTCATGAAAAATTTTCAATACAGGCAGTTTTTGATGTATTAATGTTTGGCTTATATATAGCCACTTGCTTCCCTTCATTTCCCTTAGACCACTTGTCTTGGGAGATGTTAATGTCATCCCTAGCCTCTACTCTAAGAGTACCTCTAAACTCCTATCACTGTACCAAGAGTCAGAAAAATGTAGGTGTGACTTCATACGGCTCTGTTGGTTAAATGGAATATATAAAAAGGTGATATTCTAATATTTACACATGAGAAGAAAACCTCTGAGTTCAGAGAAGTAGAAGAAAGTAAACTTTTTAAATCCCAACAATCTAAAGGAAATTGGGAAATACTCTCAAGAAAGTATCACCAATTCGACAAAAATACTGCTTTCTATGGTGCCTGAAATGGGATAATTTTGTTTGAAACCTTAGATATTAGATAAAGATTCATTCTGAACTAATAAACACCCTTTTAAGAAAAAAGAAATTTAATTCCACTTTCTTCATGATCTTCATTCACACATCCTGGTAGAAAACACCTCTCTCTTAAAATCTAGTCAACCACAGCCACACAAAGAAATGGGAATTCTGATTGGAGGGAAGATACGAAATTCTGAAGCACAGAGCATCCAGGCAGGGAAAAGGCAAGCTGGCCCAGAGAGTTTAGGATGGTAAGAGGACAACTGGGAAACACATCAAAGAACTTAACCTTCCTGAATCACATCAGGAAAAAGAAAAGACCTCTGCTTCTTTTTCCCACCTCTACTGACTGGTTCCCTAAAGAAGCTGAGTGCGCAGCATGATACTACTGGTTAAGTACATCATGCTTATGAGCTTCCCTAAGAATCTAATTATCTTATATAGAATTCTAAACCACTATTTTCAAATAAACTTTGGGAGCCTCAATACTTTTGAATTTTTTAATTAAAAAAAATCTAAAATAGCCTAAATGTTCATGCATCTGAGACCTCTATGCACTGCAAAAAACCCAGAAACTAATTAGAGCTCCCTTTTCATTGTTTATATATATTTTTACAACTAAATACAATCACTATAGTACTTTGGACATAAAGCAGTAGCACTCTTAATTTAAGATGAACAAGTTGGAAAGAATACTGAATAAAGACTCCTGATACTTATTTGGATGACTAAAGTTGGCAGATTTAATGGTGACCCATACTGCTGAGTTTTTTCTCCTATCACTAGTCAGAGTTGGGAGTCTAAAAAAAAACATACACAAATAAAATTCCAAAACACCCCAAAATTGGATTTCTTTATATTGTGTTAATTTATGAATAAGCACTAGTCAAGAAAATCTTCAGTTATATGTACATAATTTTCTAATTTGGATAACAAGAACCATAATAGCAATACTCTAAAGTATTTCACACAAAAGGAAAGCACTGATCACAAAGCTAAATTCTAAGCACTCTATCTGAAGAATTATTTTTCTTTTATAAGCTAAGCTATTTCAGTATTAGTCCAGTGGCATCTAGAAGCAAGTCCACAGGAAGGCTAGTGAAATTAACAAAGCAAATTCTCAGAAAGGAACTGATGATGCTTTAGAACTTTCCATCAGTAACCTAGCCTTGGGGGGAGAGCCTAACTGTTGCTGGTTGGCCAGGATGAACTTTGGCAAAAAAGAATGTAGGAGAAACTCCAAGACTTCCTGCCCTCGTGTGAGCGCGTGTGCTTGTGCGTGTGATGATAATGAGGCCTTTCAGTGAAGGAAAACAATTACAACAAAAAGGTGCAATGCTACTGGAAGAATATTTCACTTATGTACATTTCTTTCTGTCACTGAATATTTTTAAGTGTTTAGGGGCAGCTCATCGCTTGTCCTAAAAAAGCCACACCAATTTGTGTAATAGCCTTCTTTGGGTCAAACTTGACAAATTACTATCTGGCCATTCTTATAGTTCATCACTTTTCCTACCAAAAAATATCTAGATAATTTTTGACTTAGTGTTATGTAGAGACAAAGGTAGAACTCGTAAGAAAATGAATGCAAATACATGAAAACATTCATCAGCTATGATTACTAGTACAGTTTGCCTATGATTCACTGTCAAAATCAACCACTGGTTTTTATTTTTAATAATTACAGATCCTTATTTAAATAAGGTACTCTGAAGACCTAAATACCTAAAGAAAAACCCACTTGTAAGTTTTTAAAGACAACTACTTGGAAAATGAAATAAATGCATTACAAATCAAGTATCTTTTGGCTAACTAGGGAGAGGTGGTTTCATTTTTACAAGACAACTAACTATTGAAACTGTAAGCAACAGAGGGTTAAGACTGCATAATCAGTTTTAGCAATGAATACAACTCAAGTTTTAACATGTAAAGTGTTAATTACTGCAAACATTGGAAGGTTCTACTAAATATCTAACTGCATTCAGTCATAAAGAAAATCATGATCTGATGCTAGTACTGAGCATAAAGCATGCAGTGCATCATGTCTTAAAATCAGCACTCACTAGGATTTCAAAAACAACATAATTAAGTCCTTAAATATTTAGAAAAAATTATATCTCTAACAAAAGCTACAGTGTAAGCACACTGGGATCTTCAAGTATGCTATTGAACACATCAAATTTCAGAGTCAGCCCAAAATACTGCATTTCAACTTGACTGTTTCAACTGGTAAAGTTTCCACACAAAAGAGTACCTATTATTAGAGTCTATATCATTTCATTTCCTAAAACTGTAAAGATACTTTATTTTACAACTACTGAAAATATTTTGTACTCACTTCTAACTAGTCACAGGTAAATGGAGAAAAACTTATATTACCTTGTACCATATGAAACTGCTGTTTTTATAGGTCAAAATTAAAATACTATATATAAAAAATAAGTTTTATTTAACCAAAATATGCACCATGAGAATTAATAATTTTCTTCTAATAGAATATTAAATATTTCATTTTTATAAAATTCACCATTTGTCAGGTTGTTTAAAATGTCCAAATTCTCCAGTTACTTCTTCTCAATTGGAAAATATGTTCTTTCTCAGAAAAAGCTCCAAATGATGAAAAAGATGGTAGTTCATTGTATAAAGGCCTGGTGACTAAGATGGATGTGATAAAATAGCCCAATTCAGCTAACTTTGCTTTAGTAGCTTTTGACACGAGGTCAAGTGCTGTCACGTAAAAGTGTGGGCTCATGTTTATTAACCACAGGATAATTTTTAAATTGGATTTTTCAGGCCTAATTTTAATTTCTTGGCATATGCTGCTGCTGTTTCACCAGGGTTTAAATAGTAGTGATTCATTATCCCTTTCACAGGTCACCATATGGTCTTCAGAATTTTTTTGGTGATGACGCAAGTTTGGAAGCTTCATCAACACCCAACCATTGCGTCAATTACTATCAATTGCCACAGTATCCTTTTTTTCCTTTTCTGCTCACAGGTTATGTTCCACCCCGAAACTGGGTTTCTGCTGAATCTTAATGAATAGACCTCCAGCTGTCTCCATTTTGTATCATCTTTCAAGAGGATACTCTCAGGTCCATTTTCACACTTTCCCAAGTCATAGTAAAAGCTATCTGTTGCAAGGACTTGAGTTGTTGTTTGAAGTTAGTTTTCACCGTGGCTCTTAATTGATCTTTGCTTAAAATGGATTTTGAGCCCCTTTGAGGCTCCATTTTGAATTCATATCCCCAGAACAATATTTTTCAATCAATCAATGTCTTTCGCCAGCAGAGTGCTCTAAAGCCAAATTTATGTTTCTACCACTTTTATTTGCAATATGTCTCAGTTTGAAATCATGCATTAAAAAGTATTCACAGTTCTCCCAAGGATACTATATTATTTATTTCTCTGGAAAACAGTAACAACCAATAATAAAAAAAAATGGAAGAGAGAAAAGCATAACACTATTACAATTCTAAATAGCACAACTAAAAACACACTTTATATCAACTCTAGTAACTGAAGTCAATTTTCAACTTATCTAACAATAGCAGTTTCATGTGGTACAATCTACAAGTTAATCCACAAATACTTACTGAGCATCTTCTATATGCTAACATATGTCTCATATCTGTACAAACATATCCTAAAGAGACTGACTTGAAACATGAAAGTCACTAATTTCAAGAACCCTAGTGAGGAAGGAATCAGGTGTATACTCTTATTATTTTTAAAAACACCGATTAAATGTATGTTTTCTTCTATACTATAGCTACACTTTTTTTTTTCTGAAAACACATTACATGGGTGCCCGGCCAGTGTGGGTCCGTGGTTTAGCATCGACCTATGAACCAATTTGATTCCCGGTCAGGGCACATGCCCAGGTTGTGGGCTCGATCCCTAGGAGGGGGTGTGCAGAAAGCAGCTGATCAATGATTCTTTCTCATCATTGATGTTTCTATCTCTTTCCCTCTCTGAAATAAATAAAAATATATTTTTCAAACGCCACATTTAATGGATCCTCAAAAATATTTTTGAACTAAATGTTTGTGATATCACCAAAGTTCAGCACTGAAATGTACACTTTTCAGTGGTTCTAACTTTTAAGTCAAAACTTGCCTATATTTGCTACATTATTATTTTGAAGCTTCAAGAGGCTTTTATGATTAACAACAACTAACATTTATTTGTAAAATACTTTCTAAAGCACCCCCATATATATTATCCTAGATAGCAAACTAAGATAATACAAAATTTGCACTAGTAATGAAGTGGAATATTAATAAAAACTAAAAGGTAAATCATCTTTTTTGCATGTGCATTTAAAAAAAATATTGTAAAACATTAAAATCCTGTGTTAATGAACCTCTGTAACACACAGGGAAAAACCCCTCACTTTAGTTAATGCCTGTGATTAAGCATCACTGCCCACTGCAGGTGGACCAAAAGTTTCTCTAGTGCGCATTAATTGGACATCTTTATCAGCCATACAGGTATCACATCCCCATACTGCTGATGCTTCTGCAGTTAGCAGGCCATAAGCTGTCTCAGTCATTCCAGTGCAGATCCGATGAAACCATTTCTGACAAGAGGCTTCACATAAGATGGCATCCTGATCATCATTCACTTCATTTGTACAGATTCCACAAGGATACACTGGGTCGGAAGAAGAATGACCACGACGGCTTGGGTGAAGAGAGGATTTATTGCTTTTTTCAGTGGTGCATGTGTCTGCTGCACCTCTAGGCTGTCGTGGCTTATTCTGTGTCCCATTCGCGTGGCTGTTGTTTGTAGCTTCAGCGCTACTTGAACGGCTATTCTCTTGATTTACTGCATTGTTTCGATTAACATTTTTTAATTCAATATTACTCTGATTCATCGTGTCATCCATATTTAAGTGAGGTGGCTGAGCAGAGGAATTTTGACTAGTGCTTTTGGTTGATCCTTGATTAAAATCTTGTTTTGGGGGTGGTGCCTTTGCTTGACCAAAAGTATTTGGGGGAGGAATAAAAGAATGATTAGATTCTAATGGAGAAGCAAAATTTGAATTATTTCCAGGGATAAAGTTAGATGCCAAGTCAGGATTAGATACCTGGCCAGCATTCTGTGGAGGAATCTGGTTGAAGTTTTCAGCAGGATTTTGTCTAAAATGTTGATTAGGCATATTAACATTCTGACTTAGTGCATTATTATAAGATGGATTTCCAAAATTTGAATTATCATGTGGCCCAAAGTTAAAAGCATGAGGTCGATTAAAACCCATGCCCAGAGGATTCTGAGGAAATGGGTGTGGTTGATTCCTGAGTGAGTAAGGAGCACAGTATGGGGAAGACATTCTTGGAGGAACGTGAGGTGGCATTCTGAATGTGCTGTAGCCTCCAAAACCAGGATACCCAGGGCCAAGATATGGATTTGACGAAGGTAGTGGTTTATAGGAAATAGTATTATAGTTGTCATCAAATGGATTAGCAGCCACTAGATGGTCAGAATTTGGATTCGGTGGCGGAGCATACTCAGACAATGGAGGAAAAGAAGGCCCCTAAAATGAGAATATAAAGTAAAATACATGTTTTTGATCAAAGCAGTCATTAAAATCATCCCGTTATAAAATCTTAACACTTATGAACTTAGTTTTAGTCAAGTTTCACTTACAGTGTTATGAATATTTCATTCTTCACTTGACCTTTAAATTCCAAATATTTATATATAATCATATGTAATAATAAAATGTATAGGTTTCTTTCATTTAGAAAAGGAAATAAGTAATATTTTTCTAAGCATGAATCCATGCTTCAAATTACAAAAGTATTTAACTTTTAAAAGACAATTCATTACCAGAATTTTCACTTAACATACTTGCTTATAACTCTAGAATCTTTCATTTAAAATTCTAACTAAAAATACCTCTTATACCCCTAAATAACCATAAAATTAAATAATAAACAGGATCTAAATATTTTTCTAGCTTAACTTTAGGAAATAGCTATTAACTTATCCCCAAAGCTCTAGGCCGCAAAATGGAAAAATAAACTACCAGTTTAGTCATACTACAAGGTTAACAGATGGTGGCCAAAATAGAAAAAAGTCATCTGTACATACATTATCCTTATTCACAGTCTATATCATAAAAAGAATGCTCCAAATTTATAAAGAATAAACCCTGCAAAGCCTGTGTTGCTTATTACAACCACACGTTATAGACAAAAGATATCTCCACCATGATTACTTCATAATACGCACATGCTACTGAATCATAATAGCTGAACACTGTTACTTCAAGTTAGACCTGTCTCCATCTATGCCTTGTAATAGAACTATAGACATCTATATCTTTAAAATTAGACTTAAGAATAAGCATTTTAATTTGTCTACCAACATTTCCCACTTGCAATATACACTCTATGCCTACAATTCCGCAATAGCCATTAGCTGCAGAGAAAAAAAAATATTCATCGCAGAATTCACTATTAGTTTCTGAATGAGGATAGGAAACAAAAACCATGACCAAATTTAACTTTTGCTTTTTTAAACTTTTAAAAAACCTGATTTGAGAGAGAGAAAACACATCTATTTGTTGTTCCACCCATTCATGCATTCATTGGTTGCTTCATGTATGTGCCCTGACCAGGGACTGCACCTGCAACCTAAGCAGATCAGGACGATGTTCTAACCAACTGAGCAACCCAGCCAGGGTCCCATGACCAAATTTCATTTACCTCAACAGCCTGATCATATCAGCAAGGAAAAACTGCAATTATAAGAAAATGTCAATTTACCTGTGTATTTGTCTTCCTTTTTTTCTTATCTGGGCTTCCTAGTTGTACACCTGGTCCTCCTAACCCATCCAGTCCACTATCACCACCTAAAAATAAATAAAATCCAGATACTATTTCCATTTGTATGTGAAAGCATTTTATAAATATCATAGCAATATCTATTATAATTACCTATTTATATAGCTTCTACTTTTGTTAGATAAAATACTAAATTTTTATTATCTTTGTTCTTTGAAAAGACTTAATAATTCCATAATTCCAGCCTGAAACAGTCATTCATTCTAACTCCATAGTATTTTTGTTATTCTTTCAGTGAAAAAGAAAGTGTCCATCCTGCCTTTAAACCTTCAGTCATCCGATTCTGTTCCTGAGGTAACAACTGTTACTAGATTCTGGTCTATATTTGCAAAGATAATACAGATAAATCCCAGTATAATAAAGGGGTAGGCAAGGGTAGGTTTACTGTAACATTCTTTTGAGTTAATAAAGCTATTTTAATAATCATAACCTGCATATATTTTTCCATACGAACAATTATAAACCTCCTCTTGCCCACCCCTGTATATTAAAAAAAATACATTTGTATTTATTTCAGAGAGGAAGGAAGAGGAAGAGATAAAAACATCAATGATGAGAGAGAATCATTGATCGGCTGCCTTCCGCATGGCCCCTACTAAGGATTGACCCCACAACCTGGGCATGTGCCCTGATCAGGAATCAAACCATGACCTCCTGGTTCATAAGTCGATGCTCTATTCACTGAGGCAAACTGGCTAGTGCCACCCTTGTAAC
Organism: Corynorhinus townsendii; assembly: GCA_026230045.1. Classification (NCBI taxonomy): domain Eukaryota; kingdom Metazoa; phylum Chordata; class Mammalia; order Chiroptera; family Vespertilionidae; genus Corynorhinus; species Corynorhinus townsendii. The sequence goes on from JAPDVU010000001.1 coordinate 180,952,675, forward strand.
TTTTTGGTTACATATGGACACAAATGATGGTATGCACGCTATACATAATGATCTATACCTGTTTTCTTACTCATTACATATAGAACTGCTCCATTCTCTAATACCTGAGTAGTATTTCATAGTATGATTTTATACCAGAATTCATTAAACTGGTCCCTCCCCCAATGATATCTGGGTTGTTTCCAAATCTCTGCTGTTTTGGAATAAAAATCCATGTATAAATGTCTTAATATACAAATCATTTCTAGAATTGCAATTATGGTATACCAAGGCAAAACCTTAACTGAATTTAAGAGAATAAAAAAAGTTTGTCAATGAAATTTTTCCCATTATGGAGAATTCCAAATATGTACAAAAATTAGATAAAAGAATAAAATTATGTGCACACATATACAGATACACATTTGTAATAGGTTAGTAAATAAATCCAATGAATTGACAGATAATAGAGAAGACCTGATCATATATGTGGATTCTGGGAAAGGCTTATTTAAACTGAGACCTAAAGGATATAAAACCTTTCATGTGAAGAGCAGAAGGAAGAGTCTCTAGGCAGACAGAACAGCATGTGTAAAAATTATTAAGTGGAAAGGAGCTTTGTGTGTTTGAAAAACTTACAAGAAGTGTTTTAAGGGATTATGGAGAATGCCTCTTGAAGAGATAGGCAGGGACCAGATCATTTTAGATGGTTATGGACTGAATGTCTGCTCCCACCCCCTGATTTATATGTTGAAGTTCTAACCCAATGTGTAGTTTTTGGAGGTGGAGCCTTTAGAAGGTACTTAGGGTTACACTACGTCATTTCCCCAGGTGCACACACCAAGGACAAGCCATGTGAAGATACAGCAAGAAGGTGGGCAATTGCAAGCCAAGAAGAGAGCTCTCAGCAGGAAATGAACTGGCTGGAACTATAATCTTGGACTTCCCAGCTTCCAGACTGTAATAAAATAAATTTATGTTGTTTAAGCCACCTGTCTATGGTATTTTGTTATGGCAGCTCAAGCAGACTAAGACCTAGAACTTTGTAGTTTATGATAAGAAATTTGGATTGTATTTGACGAACAACAGTTGATCATTTAAGGATTTTGAGCAGGAAAGTGATATGATTTATGTTTTTTAAAAGATTACATTAGCAGCTGTGTTAAGAATAAGTTGGTGATGAGATAGGGGTAGAATCAGGAGACCAGTAATGGTATCTTTATAAGAGTAGTCCAAATGGTACTTGTCCATAAAGAGACATCAGTGTATTGGAGATAGTTTTCCACATAACAAAATAAAAAGCAGCCATTTAGAGAAGCTTAAATAACATAGGTTAAAAAAACCTATAATAGACAATAAAATTTAGCAAGGTTTCTGGATATTATATTAATAATGAAACATCAAGAGCTTTCTTATATACAAAGATAAAATAGAGGAGTTTTCATTTACAGGAATAAAACTAAACTAGTTAGCAATACATTTAAAAAATACATAAGATTAGTATGAATAAAAAAACTTTTTAAAAACCCTACTGAGAGACACAGAGGAAGAATTCTAAGTGGAAAGGTATTGACTATTCTGGCTAGCCATCTAGAACAAAATAATATTGTTTTCTATCTCACTTATTATCCCAAATAGCCTTGTTGTGCCCCTCCTCAGAGACACCAGCACCAGGTGTCTGAGTCTCAGGTCCAAAGGACCCATGCTCCATGCCCAGAGGCATTAATACCAGCCTAAGTAGCAGCCCCTTCTCAGAGATCTGAATTTTAGTCCCATAAATTTTAGTTCCCTCCTGTGTTTATATATTTTAGTAATTCCAACCTCTTCCTTTGTCCTATAGCCTTACAAATGTTAGCTGCTTCTCCCAGTTGACATTTCTGAGAAAACTTTTGTATCCCATTTTACCACTTTAGTATCTCTTAACAGTACTTTATATTAAATATATTCTGTTAAAAACAATTGGTTTCTGTCTCCTGACTAGACTCTGATACATATCTCAATTCTCACCAACCAGAAACTATCATTATTACTAAATTAACATCACTCCAGACACCTAGCTTACTATCTACCTACCAACTTCTCCTTTTGCGTAGAGTAAAAACAATACCTTTACAAAAATAGGATGCTATTTTTAAAATGAAAGCATTAAATTATAATTTAATAAAAGAAATAAGGTAAAACAGAAGAATATGCTAAATATTTCTTCACCAAAAGAGAAATTTTGCAAAAGAATCCCCTAAGGATAAGAAAAGATATTAAGAAAAGCACTAAGTGGAAGAAATTATGGCTTTTCTTTTTTCAATTTTAGATAGCATTGATTGACTTCCTGCTTTGAAAGCTGAGAACAATATAGAATCTCATCTTATTCTGTTTTCCCCCCCTTCAGCAGGATATTTTCTATATGTAGTCAGTTCTTCATTTCAGGTAAGTTTGCTTTTATTGTATCTTTGAATAATTTCCTGCTGCATTTGTCGAGTGCTCTATTTCAGGGGCACTCATTGTACTAGAGAAATTTTTAGCTCCATATTTATTAGTTAGCTCTTCTGACTTCAATCTCTTTGTCTTTTTCATCTATGTTCTGATTATCTGAAGAAAGCTTTTCTATTATGTAATTTAATTGCTAACTATCTCTATTCTGTTCCCTATTTCTAATTTATTTGTCCTGAAAATATGTTGTTTTGGGCCTCAATTTGTTTCCTTAGGTCCACAATTGACCTTTCATCTCATTTTGTTGTATCAGAATCTTGTCTTTGAGCTCTTGCTTTATTAAGTTTTACCACTCAAAGTACATGTGAGATAGTTCCTTATCTGTAGGTTATGGGTTCTTTATCTTCTGCATGCTGCTTTTTTTTGGTCTTGTTTTTGTTAGTTCATCTGCCATAGCATGTTTACGTAGTTAACATGCTTTTATTTTATCTTGCAACTTTGCCCAAACCTTTTATTTGCTCCTATTTAACATGGGTGACTTTTGACTTCCTTTTATTCACATGTAAGATTGTTTGCTTGGTCTAGGTGGTATGCTGCATCTATTGAGATAATCATATTTTCCCCTTTAAACTGTTTTAATGTTTCATACAGCCCCTGACATTTCTTAAACCCAACTTACTAATTTTTATATAAAAGTTATTTTTATATGACTGGATATGCTAATGATCTCTTTAGTATGCCTGCCTATATTAGTAAGATAAACCTGTTGGGGAATGCAACAACCCATTTGCATGGGGGAAGTCCCTTGTGTGCCCTGATCCCTGATTCAGTGTGTATGTGTCCCTGGAGACTTCTGTCAGAGACAGTCGGGCCTTTAATTTTTTCCTAACGTTCTCTATTTCACTCTTTTTTTTCTTACTCAAAGGAGAAAATAAAAATACTGATTTAATTTGCTTCCCTGCAGACTTGGGGTTATTAGTGAGAATTCTCAAAATTTTATAAATCACCACCAGCTTCCAAGGGGAAGGAGTTGTCATAGAAGCTTCAGACAGTGATTTCACCCTGTTCCAGAGGTATGGTATTGTGCTGTGCTATCTCCCTTGGTGGATGCTGTTACTGAACATTTTTGCTGTTGTGTTTTTGTTGTTGTTGTTGTTTTTGAGTTTCCATTTCTCAGTAGGAAATGAGCAGAGGTTTTTATTATTATTTATTTTTAATTTAATAAATCTTTATTGTTCAGATTATTTCAATTGTTCCTCTTTTTCCCCCCATAGCTCTCCTCCACCCGGTTCCCACCCTACCTTCTGCCCTTACACCGCCTCCCCCCCCTCCCCCCCGCGCACTGTCCTCATCCATCGGTGTAGGATTTTTGTCCAATCTCTTCCCACATCCCCCACTTCCTTTTCCCCCCTGAGCATTGTCAGTCCACTCCCTTTCTATGCCCCTGATTCTATTATAGTCACCAGTTTATTCTGCTCATAAGATTTTTTTATTCACTTGATTTTTAGATTCACTTGTTGATAGATATATATTTATTGTTCATAGTTTTTATCTTTACCTTTTTCTTCTTCTTCCTCTTCTTAAAGAATACCTTTCAACATTTCATATAATACTGGTTTGGCAGTGATGAACCAGCTTTATCTTATCTGTGAAGCTCTTTATCTGAACTTCAATTCTGAATGATAGCTTTGCTGGGTAGAGTAATCTTGGTTGTAGGTTCTTGCTATTCATCACTTTGAATATTTCTTGCCACTCCCGTTTGGCCTGCATAGATTCTGTTGAGAAATCAGCTGACAGTCGTATGGGTGCTCCCTTGTGGGTAACTGTTTTTCTCTTGCTGCTTTTAATATTCTTTGTCTTTTGCTCTTGGCATTTTAATTATGATGTGTCTTAGTTTGGTCCTCTTTGGATTCCTTTTGTTTGGAGTTCTCTGTACTTCCTGGACTTGTAAGTCTATTTCTTTCACCAGGTGGGGGAAGTTTTCAGTCATTACTTCTTCAAATAGGTTTTCAGTATCTTGCTCTCTCTCTTCTTCTGGCACCCCCATACTTCTGATGTTGGTACGCTTGAAGTTATCCCAGAGGCTCCTTACACTATCTTCATATTTTTGGATTCTTTTTTCTTTTCCGGTTGAGTGTTTTTTGCTTCTTTGTATTTCAAATCTTTGACTTGATTCTTGGGGTCCTCTAGTCTGCTGTTAGGTCTCTGTATAATATTTTTTATTTCAGTCAGTGTATGCTTAATTTCTAGTTGGTCCTTTTTCATATCTTCGAGGGTCTTGCCAGATTTATCGGCCTTCTCTAGAAAATTCTTGAAAAACCTTATTACCGTGGTTTTGAACTCTATATCCAGTTGTTTGCTTTCTTCCATTTCTTTCACTTGTGATCTGTTTCTTTGTCTCTGCATTTGGCTGCTTCCCTGAGTTGACAGAGTGGCTCTGTGTGCTAGGTGTCCTATAGGGCCCAGTGGGTCGGCCTCCCCAGTTACCTGAGGTGGACACTCTTGGTGCATCCCTTTGTGGCCTGTGTGCACAGCTCTTGTTGTAGTTAAGCCTTGATTGTTGTTGGTATCACTGGGAGGAATTGACCTCCAGGCCAATTGGCTGTGAGGATAAGCTGTGTCTACGCTGGGAGAACTTGTGCTGGAGACACCCTTATGGGAGAAGGCTTGCAAAAGCCTCTGTGCTCAGCTTGAATGGTGCGGAGTCTCAGGGCAGAGCAGACCCCATTGGTTTCCCGTCAGCCCTGCCCTAATAGGCCCCTGTGTCTCACTGTCCCATGGTAATCGCCGCTGCAAGCACCTCTGAGAGAAAGCCGCCCTTGAGTTCCGCCTTCTGCCAGATCATCCAGTTTCTCTCCGAATGAGTCTGGGTCCCCAGCGTCTCACCCGGAACTGGAGTTCAGTGCAGTCGGGAGCTTCTGTCTCCCTCCCACTTGAGAAAGCCAGCTGCGTACGCAGTTGCCCACCCTCTCCACGTGCATGCGCTTCGATACCTCCGTCTTCCACAGTTCCTCTGCGTCTCAGTGTGCTTTTCTCTTTCCTGACAGTCCAGTTTCACCCCATATGAGTCTGGGTCCCCAGAGTCTTGCCCGGAACTGGAGTTCAGCACAGTCGGGAGCTTTTGTCTCCCTCCCGCTTGAGAAAGTCAGCCGTGCACTCAGTTGCCAGTCCTCTGTGTGTGCACGTGCGCCTCAGTACCTCTGCCTCCTACAGCTCCTCTAAGTCTCAGTGTGCTTTTCTCTTTCCTTCTAGTTGTAGAATTTCTACTCAGCCAGCCTTCCTGTGGTTCTGGATGATGTCTATTTTGTCTTTTAGTTGTAGTTTTGAAATCGTTGTGCGAGGCAGCAGTTTAGGTGTTTACCTATGCCACCATCTTGGTTTCTTACCTGTTGTGTTGTGTTTTTTTTAACACTATTTTGGTTCATTTGGCTTGCAATTAAAAAGATATTCTGCAAAGTAGAATCTTAACTTAGAAGTTTATATCTAACTATATCTTTCACTCAGTCTCCATAACAAACCTATGAGGTAGCTAATTCATCCCCATTTAAAAAAAAAGAATTGAAATGTGAAGGGGTCATACCATCAGTCAAAAGCGGCACTGAAATATAAAACTAAGGTTTTATTTTCTTTTGCTTTCGTATACAATCCAGTGATTTTTGAGCATGTTCCAAGGTTGTTTCATCATTATCACTATTTAATTCCAGAACATTATCATCACCCCATACCCACTGGCACTCATTCCCCAACCCCCAGTCCCTGGTAAATCACTAATGTACTTTCTCTCTATATAGAATTGCCTATTCTGGACATTTAATATAAATGGAATCATATGTCACATTTTGCTTTTTTAATTAAAAAAAATTTTTAAATCCTCACTCAAGGATATTTTTCCCCATTGATTTTCAGAGAGAGTGTAAGGAAGGGAAGGGAGAGATGGGGGAGAGGAGAGAAAGAAAAAAAGCATGGATTTGCGAGAGACAATCAACTGGTTGCCTACCACACTCGCCCCAAACAGGGCCAGGGATCTAGGCTACAATCCAAGTATGTGCCCTTGACCAGGAATTGAATCCGCAGGCCTTTAGTGCTTGGGTGTACACTCTAACCACTGAGCCATGCCAGCCAGGACAGTATGTGGCTTTCTGTGTTTGATTTCTTTCAATAGTATTTATTCATTAGTATTTCATTCCTTCTTATAGATGAGTAATATTCCACTGTATGGATAGACCACATTGTTTTTTAAAACTGATTTGAGAGAGAGAAAGGAGAGGGAGAGAAAGAAACACTGATGTGAGAGAGAAACACTGACCTATTGGCTGCCTCCTGCATGTCCCCTGCTGGGGAATTGAGTCGATAACCCAGGCATGTGCCCTGACCAAGGATCAATCCAGTGAGCTTTTGGTACATGGGATGACATTCAATCAACTGAGCTACACCAGCCAGGGCTCTATGTTTAACTTTTTGAGGAACTGCTCAACTGTTTTCCATAGTGGTTGTACCCTTTTATGTTCCTACAAGAAGAGGGTTACAATTTCTTCACATCCTCTCCCAACATTTACTTTCTCTTTGTTTGAAGTAATATCTCATTGTGGTTTTAATTTGCACTTCCATAATTACTGATGTTAACTTTTCATGTACTTATTGACCACACATATCTTCACTAAAGGAATGTCTATTCAAGTTCTTTGCCTTTTAGTTAGGTTGTTGTTGTTGTTGTGTGTGTTGGTTGTCTCTTTTAAGTTGTAAGAATTATTCATATATTCTGGATATTACACTCTTATTAGATATAATTTGCAAATATTTCTTCCATTCTGTGAGTTCTCTTTTCACTTTGATAGTGTCCTTTGATGCACGTAAGTTTCTAATTTTTATGAAATCGAATTTATTTATTTTCCCTTTGGTTGCTTGAGTAAAACTAAGTTTATCAACTTCTATGAAACTAGTCTTCCTCAATGGCTCACAAAAGGCAAAAATGAAAACTTCCGGTTTAGCCTAAAGGAATTCATATCTTTTCATTCTAATTTGATGTGGATATCTCATTTAAGTAGATGCTAAGTAAACAACTAATAGCGAGACCCAGTCTGTCCCTCAAGGTCATTTATTAAAAATGGTTTAAGACCTAGCCAGTTTGGCTCAGTAGATAGAGCATCGGGCCGCTGTCTGAAGGGTCCTGGGTTTGATTCTAGTCAAGAGCACCTACCTCAGTTGCAGGTTTGATCCCCAGCCCTAGTCAGGGCATGTGCGGGAGGCAACCAATCAATGTATCTCTCTCACATCGATGTTCCTATCTCTCTCCCTCCCTTCCACTCTCTCTAAAAATCAAAGGAAAAATATCCTTAGGTGAGGATTAACTAAAAAAAAAATGGTTTAGGAATGACTAAAACTATTACCAATGAACGAATGATTTCAGTAGCCTGTGTAAAATGAACTAATGATTTCACATTAACAATTTGTATGTAGATTTCCTTAACAGAATATACTGACATACTGAATAGAGAAATGTGTTGTTCTTGAATCTGAATACCTAGAAATTCTGATGACTCTGGTATGGAAAAAGAATTACCAATGGTCTTAGAGGTCAAATAATAAAGTAACTACAAGAACAAAAGTGTCGAACATCAAAGTCCTGTCTTTCCTAACATCTGTCATGGGTATTTAATTCTAATAAAAATAAAAGTAGATAAAGTTTTATTCTTAAAATAAAAACAATTATTAATAAACTAAAGGCCTGGTGCACGAAATTTGTGCACAGGTAGGGTCCCTAGGCCTGGCCGCTGATCAGGGCTGATCAGGGCCTTCTGGTGCCGGCCAGGGCCTTGCTTCCTTGGCTGCCGGCTGCCAGTCAGGGCCTTCCGTCATTCCGCATTGACCCTTAATGGTCAGTGCACATCATAGCGAGTGATTGAACTCCCAGTCTCTTGGTCGAACTCCCGAGGGGAAACTTTGCATATTAGCCTTTAATATATATAAATTTTTTGTTAATCCTCACTCAAGGATATTTTTCCACTGATTTTGAGAGAGAGAGTAGAAGGGAAGGAGAGAGGCAGAGAGAGACAAACATAGATGTGAGAGAGACACATTGATTGGTTGCCTCCTACATGTGCCCCAGGATCAAACCTGCAACTGAGGTACATGCCCTTGACTGGAATCAAACCTGAAACCCTTTAGTCAGTCCCTGGGCCAACACACTAATTAAACCAAAACAACAAGGGCTTTGTTCCTCCTTTTAAAAACTCAATCCTGCCCTGGCCAGGTAGCTCAGTTGGTTGGAGTGTTGAGTATGAAAGGCAGCCAATCGATGTTTCTCCCACACATGGATATTTCTTTCTCTGTTTCTCTTTTCCTCTCTCTCTAAAATTGATAATCTATACTAATAAAAGGGTAATATGCAAATTGGTCACGATGCCCTCACAGTAACAACCGAACAGCAGGCTGCGTGGGCAATCAGGCTGGCAGGGAGGTTAGCAAGGAATGACCAAATGACTGACCAGCAGGCTGCGTGGGCGACCAGGCTGGCAGGGGGGTTAGCGAGGGATGACCAAATGACTGACCAGCAGGCTGCATGGGCGACCAGGCTGGCAGGGGGGTTAGCTAGGGACAACCAAATGACTGACCAGCAGGCTGCGTGGGGCAACCAGGCTGGCAGGGGGGTTAGTGAGGGATGACCAAATGACTGAACAGCAGTCTGTGTGGGGCGACCAGGCTGGCAGGGGGGTTAGCAAGGGACGACCCAAATGACTGACCAGCAGGCTGCATGGGGTGACCAGGCCAGCAGGGGGGGCAGTTGGGGGTGACCAAGCCAGCAGAGTGGGCAGTGAGGGGTGACCAGGCCAGTGTGGGGGGCAGTTGGAGGTGATCAGGCCAGTGGGGGCGGGGGGGGGCAGTTGGGAGCAACCGGCCCAGCGGGAGGGGTAGTTGTGGGCAACCAGGCCGGGGGGCGGGCAGCTGGGGTGACCAGGCCTGCAGGGGGGGCAGTTGGGAGTGACCAGGCCGGCAGGGGGGGCACTAAGGGGTGACCAGGCTGGCAAAGGAGGGCAGTTAGGGGTGGCCAAGCCGGCAGGGTGGGCAGTTAGGGGCAATCAGGCTGGCAGGCAGAGGCAGTTATGGGTGATCAGGCTGGCAGAGGGGTCAGTTAGGGGCGATCAGGCAGGCAGGCAGGTGAACAGTTAGGAGTCAGCAGTCCTGGATTGTAAGAAGGATGTCTGACTGTTGGACCGGCAGTTGGACATCACCTGAGGGGTCCCGAATTGGAGAGGGTCCAGGCTGGGCTGAGGGGACCTCCCCCTGCACAAATTTCATGCACTGGGCTTCTAATAAAAATAATAAAAACATATCCTTAGGGTGGGGAAGGGTGAGAAGACTCAATCTATTTTGGCCCCCAAGTCCTTCAATGGGAATGAAAGTATTATTCTGTATTATAGATAGCAGCATGTCTTTCATATGTTTTAAATTTTAATTTTTTACTTTACTTATAATAATGGTTTGTGATACTGACTTCTCATAAGTACTGTGACTGCATTATTTTATTCTTATTTTTTAAATGTTTTTATTGATTTTTTTTCCAAGGGAGAGGAAGGGTGAGGGAGAGAGAGAAAATAGCCATCAGCATGCTCCCTACTGGGGATGGAGGCCACAACCTGGCATGTGCCCTGACCAGGAATCAAACCCGAGACCTCTCAGTGCATGCAATGACACTCAACCTAAATATTAATTATAAAACTATTTTATAATTAATACTATAGGCCCGGTACGTGAAAATTTATGCACTGGACGGGGGGGGGAGGGGTCCCTCAGACCAGCCTATCCCCTCTCACAGTCCGGGAACCCTCAGGGGCGGGAGGCAACAGCGATCAGGGGAAGGCGACGCCCCCATCACACCTCTTCTGCTGCCACTGCCAGCAGCGCAAGCCTCGGCCGGCCCTGGTTACCTGAGCCTCGGGCGGCCCTGGGTGGCTGGGCAGCTGACACCTGAGACTTGCCTGTACTTTGGGTGTCGGCTGGGCAGCTGCAATCCAGGACTTGCCTGCGCCTTGAGCGTCGGCTGGGCAGCTGCCATCGAGGCTTTCCTGCACCTCAGGCCGGCCCTGGGCGGCTGGGGGCCCGAGGGCAGGTCCGGCCACACCGTGCACCTGCTGGCCCCCCGGCTGGGCTAAAAGGACTGTGGGACTCCAGCAGGGCTGAGGGGACTGGGCACCGCCACCTTGTGGCTATGGGCACCGCCATCTTTATGACAGCGTGATGGTCAATTTGCATATTCCCTCTTTATTAGATTGGATTTTCCTTTAAACAAACTTACTTTACCATCATTCCAAATAAGTACATATTCTAATACATGTATGGATTGATTTAAGTATGTATCTTATTCTGATTAAAAGACACAAACCAAGTTTATGTGCTCCCCACACTTCCCTGAATTCATATGTTGAAATTCAAACCCTCAAGGTGATGGCAATAAGATGTGAAGCCTTCGGAAAGTGATTAGGTCATGAAGGCAGAGCCCTCATAGATGGGATTAGTGCCCTTATAAAACAAACCTGGGAGAGCTCTTTCACTTTTTGCCTATGTTAGGACACAGGGAGAAGGTGCCATCTATGAACCAGGCAGTGGATCCTCACCAGACACTGAGTCTGCTGGCACCTTGATCTTGGACTTCCTAGCCTCCAGAATTGTGATAAATACAATTTTTGTTGTTTATAAACCACTCAGTCTATGATATCTATACATATAAAAGGCTAATATGCAAAGTGTCTCCTCTGGAATTCAACCAGGAGTTCGATTGCTCGCTATGATGTGCGCTGACCACCAGGGGGTGGGGCGGAATGAAGGAACGCCCCAGCCGGCAGCCGGAATAACCTGATCATCCCTGATCACTGGCCAGGCCAGTGCCCTGGGCCTCTAGTTCTGTTAGTGATATAACAGTCTGAATGAGCTAAGTGCCTAACACACTGCCTGGCATGTAGTGGGCAATCAAATACTAATTCTCAGTTTGCTTTCTTTTAAACAAAGTTACACCATAAGCTCACTTCACTCCAGTTTCTATAGTATTTAACATCCTATTAAAATATCTAATATTCAGCAGTGTCAACACATACAATGGACATTCAAATATCAGTTTTTCACAATGGCATAGAAATTTGGGATATAATGTCAGGTTATTCTATCATTTACACTATGGATGTGACATAGCTAACAGCTTTGTCTTGACCTGCAACACATACTTCTGTAATGCTGGAATGAAAATATTATGAATATCCTATATAATAAAGAGGTGATATGCAAATTGACCGTCATGCCCTTGCACAAGATGGCCGCCCCCATGTGGTCACAAGATGGCTGTCAGAATACGGCCGGCAGGGGAAGGCAGTTGTGGGTGATCAGGCCAGCAGGGGAGGGCAGTTGGGGACAATCAGGCAGGCAGGGGAGCACTTAGGTGTCGATCAGACTGCCAGGGGAGTGGTTAGGGGGTGATCAGGCTGGCAGGCAGAAGCGGTTAGGGGTAATCAGGCAGGCGAGCAGTTGGGAGCCAGCAGTCCTGGATTGTGAGAGGGATGTCCGACTGCCAGTTGGGAGCCAGCAGTCCCAGATTGTAAGAGGGACATCCGACTGCCAGTTTAGGCCCAATCCCTGTGGGGTACCAGAGGGGTCCCAGATTGGAGAGGGTGCAGGCTGGGCTGAGGGGCACCCGCCCCATCCCAGTGCAAGAATTTCGTGCACCAGGCCTCTAGTGTGAATATAGTATTATACGAATCCTGTCAACCATTTGGCAATGCTTGATGGAATTAGTATCCTTTTAGAATGCAAGGCAGAAAGTGTCCTCTTTTGACGCTCAGCACTTAGATCAATCTGTGTACTTAATAAAATTAAATTCAGAAGGCACTAAACATCAGATATTTAGGATTTCAAATACACATAATTCCTGTGCCATCTGTCTCCCCAAACTAGTGATCTTTGTATTACTGGTTTAAGGTTTAAGCTTATAAAAGTAAGTTGATAGTATCTATGTGTAAACTGACTCTATACAATAATAATGTCTAATAATAAACTTACTGTATTAACAATGACAGCTAAATTTTCAAACTAAAAAATACTTCAGAAATTATGGAGGACAAAGATGCAAATATTCACAAAAATCATGTAATAAACATCTTGTATTTGTTTTTCTCAGCAAAACTGTTAAATCTGAGAAGTTTCTGTTTTTATAATATATTTTTGTTCACTGCTTTCTCCCTAGGAGAAGAAAACCTTCATTGCTTTTCACTCCATATGTACTCCCAATCAAAATAAGAAAGAATACGCTGTAGGTCATTTACTTATTCATTAACTGACTCAATATACTTAAAAGTGAATGTTGACCACATTACTTACTATATTTTGGACTTTCTTTTCCTGATTTTAAAAGTAAAGACTTATATGGCCCTGCCATTGTGGCTCAGTTGATTGAGCATTGTCCTATGCACCAAAAGGTTGCCAATTCAATTCCCCATCGGTGCACATGCCTAGGATGTGGGTTCCATATCCAGTCAGCATGTGTACAGGAGGCAATTGATCTATGTTCTTCTCTTACATCAGTGTTTCTCTTTCTCACCCCCCCCTTTTTCTCTTTCTCTGTCTCCCCTTTCCTCTCTCTAAACATGTCCTTGGGTGAGGATTAAAAAAAGTAAACACTTACAGATAACTTATAACGTACCAGACACTGTTGTCAGTGGTGCTTTATATATATTCATCTGTTTAATCCTTCAAACAACTCCATGGAGTATTATTCTCACTTTGCAGCTGAGGAAATTGATGCAAAGAGAGATTAAGTCACTTGTCAAGGATGGCACAGCTAGTATACAGCAGAGCTTGGGTAAGAACCCTGGCAGTCAGGCTCCAGAGGCAAAATGCTGTACTGTTTCTTAATATTACTATTAGCATGTCTATAGAGACTTGGAACAAGAAGATCTAAAGTCACTCTTCACCATACCTTACAGTTCACCTTGATAATAAAGATGACTTAGAGCTCTAGCTGGTTGACTCCGTGGGGCATCGGCCTGCGGACCAAAGGGTCCCCGGTTCGATTCCTGTCAAGGGCACGTACCTTGGTTGCAGGCTCCTCTCCAGCCTGGCTGGGGCCCTGGTCGGGAAGTGTGCAGGAGTCAACCAATCGATGTGTTTCTCTCACATCGATGTTTCTCTCTGTCTTTCCCTCCCTCTTCCACTCTCTCTAAAAGATCAATGGAAAAATATCCTCGGGTGAGGATTAACAAAACAAACAAAAAGATGACTTAGACATCTTGAATTGCCTGGAATAAGAGTGCTAGAAGAGAGAACCGTGTAATCTTCCCAAGAGGTAACTCTTCTACACCTCTGGTGACAGCAAACAAGGAAGACCACATTACCTGAAGTTACCAAAACCTCTTCGTTAACATTCATCAAATTAGATCTCAAAAACACTTGTTGAGCTTCTTTAAGTATAGAAATAAAAGTAGTAATTCCTCCTTTAAGCATCTCATAATCTAGAGGAAAAAAAATTTTTTTTATTGAAACTCTTAAATTTAACATGATAAATACTATGATAAAGATGAGCACAAGATGTTGAAGGAACATAAGGTACTCCTAGCTAGTCTTGACTGAGGGAGATCTCCTTGCAGGTGTCAACTGAGCTGATGCTTTGAAGATGAGTGTCTTACCAAAGGTGGGGATAAAAGAGGGCATGCCTTAACAGGATGTGCCAAGAAAGATTTATAGGCAAGAGAGACCATGATATGTCTAGAGAAGAAATATGAATATTTCAGTACTGAAGCATATGAGAAGAGGGAGAACATTTCACAGAACATGAAGAATGGTGGACTAAGCAATAGGCCTGGGCCAAATAAAAAAGGCCAATATAAGAAGGTTGGATTTTTATCCTAAAAGCAATGGGAACCACTGAAGAATTTTACAAAAAGATTAACATGACTGAATTGTGTTGGGGAGCACTATGGCAATAGAACATAGTGACTTAGACTTTGGGCTTTAGAATTTAAGTTCTAGCTTTGCCACTTACTAGCTGGGTAAGCTTGAATATGTTATTTAACCATATATTACTTAATCTCTCTGAGCATCAGTGCCCCAACTGTAAAGCTAGAATGATAATAACATCTACTAGTAACTCACAGGGTTATTGAGAGGATAAAACAAGATGATCTACTTAAACCAGTTAGCAAACTGTTTTGGTAAATACTTAGCAGATGGTAGTCATTTATCACCATCAGTAGCAATGTGGAAAATGGATTAACAGGGACAAAATAGGAGGTAAGGAATGCAGTGAGAGAGTTACCATAATAACCAAAGAGAAAAAATTTGAATTAAAGTGGTGATGGAAAGGTCCAGGAGATGATGGGTTCAAAACATATTAAGGGGCTGCCCGGCCAATATGGCTCAGTGGTTGAGCGTCGACCTATGAACCAGGAGGTCACTGTTTGATTCCTGGTCAGGGCACACACCTGAGTTTTGGGCTTAATCCCCAGTGTGGGGCGTGCAGGAGGTAGCCAATCCATGTTTCTCTCTCATCATTGATGTTTCTATCTCTCTCTCCCTTCCCTTCCTCTCTGAAATCAATAAAAATATATTTAAAAACCCCACATATATTAAGGGGCATATATTTGGAACACAATTGGGAGGGGAGTGAGGAATGAGTTTGGGTCACTGGATAAATGATAGGGATTATGGGAGAAAAAGCATACGGGACATCTCACAGATAGATACTTTTCATTCAATACCTTAGAAACAAAATTCATCAATCTCTTGTAAATCCACTCGTCCTTACATATATCTGGTGAGACCATTCTTTATGGTTTTTCTCCTCTAACTCTCTAGCTACTCCGTCACATTCTACTCCTCAGGGTCCTCTTTCCTCTCCTAAATATTTATGTTTCCAAAGTTTCTTTTCTCTTCTCACTTTTAACTCTCTTGAGTGAGCTCATCTACTCCCAAGGCATTAATTAGCATTCACCTGTTTACTGATAACTTCCAGATTCCTCTTTCTGACTCTGATCACCTTCCTAGGTTCCAAACCATTGTATCTGTTGTGTACCCTGGAACATCCCATGGGTATTTTCATTCAATGTGTTGAAAACCAAACTCACTTTCCTACTAATCTGCCTCGCCCTTACATGTACCAATTAAAAAACAAACAAAACAACAAAAACAAAAAATCTTTCCTTAGACATTCTCTCACCTTTTCGTCCCTTTGATTCTGTGACTACATAAATTATGCTTCCTCTCCAATCTTATCCAAATCTTCCATACACCTATATAGTCTATATTTTTTAGTAAAGTCTACTTTTTAGCACTTTTATGACATTTACCTTATTATCCCATTCTAAAATACATCCTTACCTTTCCAATGTAATTTCTAACTCTGGTTAAAAGCATTTCAACTGAAATGAATGTCTTAGCTTCCTTCTTCATCCTTAAATTTCTGTCTTTTTTCCTCCATCTTTAAATTTCTTTCTTCCTCCAGTCTCTTTTTTATCCAAAACTAACTCTTCATTTGCATTCTTGATGTTATTCCCCTTCTCTCATCTGCAGAGACCTAATTTATGGGAATAGGAGCCTTATCTGCTTCATCCGTTTCCAGAACAGTGAGTGCCTAGCACATGGTGGATATTAAAAAACATGTACTGAATGCTTTATTAAAGAATTGCTTCTCTTTTTCTGTTGCATTTTTAGTTTCTCTCCTATCCCTCTACATCAAATTCTTCTGTTAAGTCTACAAATATGTTTAAATCTTTTTACAAGGGGGAAAAAATAAAGAAACCCATACAAATGTTCTCTTGAGTCTATCTTTCCAAGCTATTGGCTATGTTTTTCTTTCTACCACCAAGCTTTCTTCTTCTTCTTTTTAATGTATTTTTATTTATTTCAGAGAGGAAGGATAGGGAGAGACAGAAACATCAATGATGAGAGGGAATGATTGATCAGCTGCCCCCTACATGCCCCTCACTGGGGATCAAGCCCGTAACCCAGGCATATGCCCTGACAGGAATCAAACCATGACCTCCTGGGTCATAGGTCAACACACAACCACTGAGCCACACCACCAGGCATACCACCAAGCTCTTTTAAGTCACATCTGCACCACTAACTTTCCTACTTCAAAATGTGGTTTTTCTCCCAAAGTGCCTCCTCAAAATCATCACTGATTTCCTATACCTTTTTCTCATCCCTCATGCTCTTTTTATTGCTCCTATATAGTTTAATGTTTTTATTGACTTTTTTTTTTTTTTTAGAGAGAGAGAGTAGATGGAGGGGGGAAGGAGCAAGAGAGGGAGGAGGAAGGGAAGGAGGGAGGGAAGGAGGCAGGGAGGGGGAGAGAGAGAGAAGAGAGAGAGATAAACATCCCACGGAGATAAAACCCACTTGTGCCTTGACCAAGGAATTGAACCAGCAACCTTTCGGTGCACACCGGCTAGGGCACTTCTATGTAGTTTTACACTTCTATATAGTTTTACCAACTACTTCTTAGAACTCTTTTCCAGGAGGTCTTTCATGATTTCTTTAAAGATAGATTATATGTACCTTTATTTCCTGTAGATGGCCACAGTACTTATCACGCTCTTTATAAATGTGTGCTTATGCCAGTATCCGGGACTAGATAAAAAATGTCTTAAAGACCAGTGTCATCTCTTCTTAATCAATATATTCCCACTATCTGGCACTATGAGTGCTCAATAAATATTTGTTGAATAATCAAATGAACATTGTCATCAGATTGACACCTAAGAGTGTTGGTTAAAATAAGTATGATAGGTAACATTCTAAGAGAAAAAAAAACAAGTAAAAGTAGTATAAGGGGCTATGGACAATCAGAAAGCAATATAAAGATATGAATAAAAAATATGAATGAATTACTTCATGTATTCACTCATTCATTCACAAAGCAATTAGGGAGAAATAGAAAGACACTCAAGGTATTGTAGCTATCCTCATGGATGTGTTTTACAATCAAGGGTTGAGGGTCTGGGAGTGCTAAGGCCTGACAGACAGTAGGAGTAAGATACTTTGCCATTTAAGAGCAATTGTGAATCTAATACTAAGATGTCGGGACAAGTTTAGAAGACCACAAATCAGCTTCCTCTGGTCCACTCACTTTTGCAATCTAGGTCTATAAGCAGCAGCTCTCAAACTTTAGTGTGCATAAGGAACACCGGGGATCTTGTTAAAGGTGGAGAAAAATCTCCCAGGAATCCTGATTCTGTGAGTCCAGGAATATGCATTTTTAATAAGCATCCCACAGGATTATGATGCATTTAGTCTGCAGAGTACACTACTGTAAAGTCCTTAGTCATTCACGTCATAATTTTGCCATATCTGAATTACACCTATAATATCTTAGCCTTATCCTAAGCAAGAAGTTTGTTGACTTATTTTTATAATACACATGAAATAAATAAATAACTATAACTATTAAAAAGTCTGTCTGTATATACGAGTGGATGGGGAAGTTTGAGGAGCACTGCTCGGGTTTATGCTCTGTAAACACCACATCCTGCATGCAATCTAATGACACAAATTATAACCAAAAGCTCCAGGATGGTGAAGTGCAACAGAATTGTGCTGCAGAAGGGCTCATGTAGATACTCTGGTACCTTTAATGGATTATAAAATAACCCAAAATTGTTTTTAAAAATTAATGTTCTAATTATTACAAAATGACTTACTATTTTTAAAAACTCTCTTTACATTGACTTTTTATTTTAAAGAATACTTTGCCTTGTATTCTGGTACACCTGAGCCAACTCCCAACAGTTAAGGCATCGAACTTAAAAGTAGCAAGCAGTTGGAACAAAATGAAGATTGGTCTGTGCTTTTGACCCACAATAAAACATATGTCCATTTTATTTAAAATTACAGTTGATTAAGACTGATAATTGGGTTCAAAGATATAAACTTGATAGCTCTCTTCCTTTTCCTTCAACCCTAAAATAATTCATAAAAATAGGAAAAACGGTATGGCAAAAAGATCAGAGGAATCATTGCATCTCAGAAAGGCCTATTCCTTAAAGGCTTTGGCAACTCACAACTACAAACAGAAAAGAAAGCTGAAATAGAAAACTGTCACCAAATGAAAGATTGTGCTGATAATAAGCCTTTAAACACAATATTCTGCTCTAAATTATGTGCTTGCTTAAATGGCTAAGAAAATCAATCTCTAAATATTTGAGTGGATGGTTTTTGAATACCACATTGTTACTGTGTCAAAAGCCAGTTCCATACATTTAATCTCTAGTCACATGGAACCAAAACATAGATGAATGACAATGGTCCTTGATCTCTACATCACTTAAGCCAATTGGAAATTTACCTGACTACTTCCTGATTTATAAAGCACTCCATCTTGTTTGGATGAAAAGATTATTGCAATCATCTCCTAACTAGCCTCCCTGCCTCCACCTGTTCTCTACAGTCTCTTCTCCACACGGCAGCCAGAGAAACCCTGTCAATATGTCAGATCTGTCACTCTTCAGCTCAAAACGTCCAGTTCCTGTCAGAAGGCAGGCAGAAGTCTTTCGAAGGGCCCCCAGGCCCCCAACACACAATCACCTTACCCCCGAGCTCAGCTCCTACTCCTCTCCCTTGGCTCACTCAGCGCCAGCTGAACAGCCTCTTTGCTGTTTCTTGAGTACACCAGGCAATTCGAGACTAGGGCCTTTGCACTCGCCGTTCCTTTTGCCCAGGCATATGCTGTTCTTCCCAAGGCTCTGCTCTATCACTTCCTCTGGGTCTCTGCGCAAGCAAGCATCAAGTTCCAGGAGCGCTCTCTCCCCCACACATGTAATTGCCACCTCCTCACCCCCATACGTATTTCCTAACCACTTTCCCTGCTTTGCTTTTCCCCACAGCCCTTGTCACTGACATTCTCTACCTCCTAGTTGTTTATCAGTCGTTTGCTCCCACCAGAGTGGGAACTCGTGCTGGGTGACGATTGTCTTTTGCTTTGTTCACTGTCCTATCTCAGGGCCAAGAACCGTGCCTAGCACCCAGTAGATGTTCAATAAACATTTGCCTAATGAACAAACGGGATTACATCAATGTTGGGGTTTTCAACCTTAACTCCACGAAGGGCTGGAAATAAAAGCTGGTGAATATCCTCCACATTTCCAGACAGCACTTGGGGTCTGTCAACTTACATGCATCGTCTTTTGTCTGGTACATCGTTCCCTCTGATTTTTCTTAGATAGTAAGGCAGCAGCAAAATGCCTAACGCGTGCCAGGAAGAAGCAAACCAATCATGTATAAAACCGATTTGGGGTGATCCGATTCTTATCCATAAGCCAACAGAGAAAATGCCTTTTGAATTGACAGTTTCTCCTCTTAAGCTGGAGGGAAAATACGCTGTGTGTTTGTTGTCTTCTGGAGGAAGGGGTGGGGGTTGGAAGAGACGCGAAGGCCGGTGCACCTTCTTCCAGAACGTCAACTCTCGTGCAGTCCAACTTACTTTTTTGGGGGGTGGGCATCGTTCGTGGCCTCGGCAGGGCGGGGAGGGTGCTTCTTTCTCACCCTCTGAGGTACCTATTGTGCTGTGTCTTGCGAATGAGATAGGGTGGAAGAGGAGCGGGGACGAAGGGATGCTGGGTGCGCCCACAACTGCCTCCCCGCACAAAGTCGGGGAGGCGAGGGCTCCGCGCGGGTGTCGAGAGGTGAGCGGGCGCCGGGGGCCGCGCGCCTCCACGGCAGCCTCGGCCCCGGGCGCAGGCGGGACGCGGGCTGCGCGGAGTTAGGCCCGGACCGAGCCGGGTGGCCTCCCCGCGGCCGGGCACGCGGCCCCCGCGCACCCCGCTCCCCGGACCCCCTCCATCGGGCGCCCGTCTCGGTTACCTCGAACTCTCTTCAGCGAAATGGGATCCTTCTCCTGTTCCGCTGACATTACAGACCGCGAAGCATGACTCCCCCCCAGGCCGCGGGAATTCGGTCTCTTTGATGCGGCGGCAGCGGCGGCTCCTCCTCCTCCTCGCGGGGCCGCTGCGGCGGCGAGGCGAGCCTCCGAGCCGAGGCGCGGCCGCGGCCGAGGGCGGCGGGGACGCGGGCCGACTTTGCAAAGTTTGGGAGGAGGACGAGGCCTCGGGGCGGCCGGGCGGCGTGCGGAGGCCGGCGGGGCTCCGCGGCGGCTGCGGGGAGCTCGGCCTGGGGGCGGCCCCCCGCCCGGGGTCGGCACGTGCGGACGAGAGCGCCGCCGCCTCCTCCCACTCCTTCGCCGCCGCCGGAGCCGCTGACAGGGAGGCGGGCGGGCGGCCGGGTGGCCGGGCCCTGGCGGCACTCACAGCGCCCTCAGAGGAGGAGGTCCGCGCTCGCGCCGCTCCCGAGTCGCAGACACAAAAGCCCCCAGCGCGGAGCCGCCTGCAAAACCCGCTCTGGGGCGGGCGACGGACGTGGCGCGGCCGCGGCTTCCCCGCCCTGCGCTCCCAGCCCCGCGCGGGGACGGACTTCGGGGGGCGGGGGCCTCCGCCGGGTCCCACCGCGCCGCCCGCCGCCGCCTCCCGCTCCGCCTCGGCCCAGCCCCCACGGCCCGCGCGCGCCTCTCGCTCCGCGCCGGGGTTCGCGGGCCCGCGGCCCTGGTCGCCGGGGCGAGCCGCGCGCGCCGAGGGGCCGCCCGCGCCCCGCACTCCCCCGCCGCTCGCCAGGCCCGAGGACGCCCGCGCGGCGGCCCGCGCGCGCCGGCCCCGGCCCGCCTTCTGCGCGGCGAGGGCATCTCCGAAGTTCGTCGGAGGCCGCCGCAGGCACCGTGGCGTCGCAGCCAGCGATCTGAAAGGAACGAACGATTGGAAAAAACTTTGGAAGTGGGAACTGGAGAGTTCTCGGCGGGCATGTGCACACCCACGTTCCCCGACTCCGTGTCCGTGGTCTGGACACCTGTTTGTGGAATTGCCTCAACTTTTAAGTTTTAACAACTTGACTCTTTAAGAAAGAGCGATGCGGATTAGTGAGAGAAGGAAGACTGGGTAGAAGCGTTGCGAAGGCTGAACCTGATTTAGACGTGAGGAAGGATTTGGTCACTGGTTCCACACCCTTCCGCTGGGCTGTGTGACCTGAGGCAGCAGAGATAACCTCTCTGAGTCTCCGATTTCTGATCTCTGAAAGGCAGTGGAGTTCCGTCTCCGAGGTCTCTTCTAGCTCTGGCATTCTTCGGCTTCCTTTCACGAAACGGTTCCCCCTGTTTGTTAGATGTTTCCGTTATTCTGCTAAAGAGAATCTGTAAGTGCAGGCTCGAATCTTCAACCAGGCGAGGCTCTGGGTTTATTTCGATGTTAGAATCACTAAAAAGCACTCATTACTCATCTGAGGAGTTAGAACTAATCACAAACAGGCATCGCATCCTTCAGGAGACCAGACCAGTACCTCAGTCAACTGCACCCACGACCTCGGAGAGAACAGATGTAAACTTGCAGCAGCAGCAGCAGCAGCAGAATCGGCTTTACCTGGCAGGATATGGTGTGGCCAGGGTACAAATGTTACCCTTTCTGTTATCAGTTTTGAGGGAAATTCCTGATTAGAAGATTGAGGCTGGGGACATTTTTCCTACAGGAGGCACATCTAGGAGAAGGCTCCCCACAAGTAGAATGTAAACTCCATGCAGGCATTTTATCCAGTTCACTACTGTATCTTCTGGTAACTAACAATTACTGGCAAGTGTTGAAAAGAATCTTGTTGAATGGATGCATGAGTAAACAGGATGGAAGTGGCCCAGGGCAGACTGATTGACGGGGTTTTGTGAAGTGTGGTAAAGCCCAAGCAAATGCTCAGTATGATCAAGCAAATTGAATCTCACGCTCTATCTCACAGGATTGTTGAGAGAAGATGTGAAAGCACTTTGAAAACATCAAACAATATGGAAACATAGAGTTTGTATTACATAATCTTTAGTGAGAGGGGTCCAGAAAAATCATTGCTAAGAGATTTTTAATTATTTCTTGTCATCCCCTTAAAGCTAGAAACTCAGAATTATGTAAAGCAAGAGAAATGAATTGGCCTCTTTTTAATGATTCGTCGAGAATAAAAAGACTATCTTACTTGGTTAGTGGATTTTTCAATCAATTTGACTTCCAAATTTCGACAACTTACTTGCTACATATCCAAACTACCTGGAGTACTTTCTAAAATTTCAGATTTCCAAGCCTCTCCCTAGATTTACTGAATCAGAATCCCCGGGAATGAGGTCTGAAATCTGACTTTAAATGCTCTCTAGGTAATTCTACAGCAATGAGCATTGTGCACTAGACTCCTTGTGTCCACAGCATGACAGAATTCCTAACAAAATATATCTTCACCTTGCTGTTGTAGTTTTTATCTATGGGACGTGGCTGTGAATCCCAGAGTTAATCTACATCTTCATTCCTTTTTTCATACACAGGTAAATCTGTTATTGGTAGGCCTACCCCACTATTTAAAAATACAAGCGCAGTCATACCTAAAACTCAGTAGTAGGCACAACTTAGGCAAGAACAGGTTCAGTAAACTTATTCTGTGGAGGGCCAGATAATACTCTAGGTTTCACAGGCCATATGTTCTCTGTCACAATTACTCAACTCGGCCATTGTATCAGTTGTGCTCAATTTGGCCCACGGGCTGTAATCTGCTGACCCCTAGACTAGAATTTGGATCACATAAAGGAAGTTGGAGCTCAGGGAACAGGACTAGGCTACAGCTATGAATGAAGGAGACATTACCTAAGGATGTATAAACTCACCCAGGATCGATGAGAAATGAGAGCCAAGAACAGAATCCAGGGAAACACTGACATTTTAAAGTGTGGACAGAAATAGAGGAGCCTGTAAAGGAAATTGAGAAGGCATGAAAAAAATATATAGGAGTGTTAGGACAATCAAGAAAAGGGAGAAATGATCAACATTGTCATATTTCTATCTTTAGACATCCTTGGCCTGAAATCTACTTAACATCCTGATTTCTTATATTATGAAGCATTTTATAGTCTTTGCTTTTAATATTTTACATCTCAAACTTTACCTGTTTAGCCCTAACTGGTTTGGCTCAGTGGATAGCGCATCAGCCAGTGGACTGAAGGGTCCCAGGTTTTATTCCAGTCAAGAGCATATACCTTGGTTGCGGGCACATCCCCAGTGGGGAGTGTGCAGGAGGCAGCTGACCAATGTTCCTCTCTCATCGATGTTTCTAACTCTTTATCCATCTCCCTTCCTCTCTGTAAAAATCAATAAAATATATTTTTAAAAATTTTACCTGTTTATATTGTGAGATAGCATAGTGGAGCATTTAAGCATAAAGACTCTAATAGTTATATTTAAAATAAGTTATATTTTCAAACATTGAAAAAAAATCATAAATTTGTTTTAAATTGAATAGAAATAAAAATGAAACCAGATTCTAGGTGTTGGGAAGTTTGCCATCATGGTTTGAATACTTTCATAATATAATAATTGAAACTGTGGTCAGCTTAGCAACCTCTATATGTTGGTCAGCCACATCCATCATCCCCTTGTTGACAAATGTAGATGGATAATCAAAAGCTCAAAGCTGAGGGAATCACAACAGATGATTTTGGGGAGATGTTTGTATGAGTCAGGATTCAATCCAGACACAAAAGCCACATAATCTAAACAGGGTAAATTTAATACAAAGAATTATTAACCACAGTAGGAAATTGGACTATGGAGGGATTGGGTAGTAAGTAAAGAGAATGCTAAGAACACGAGAAAAGCAGGTATGAGCAGGATCCATAAAACTAAGAGCACCCAAAGAATAGGCCTTTCTCCAGGCTGCAACTCAGACCTGATTGGAGTATGCACAGCTGTGCACTCGGAGGGACGTGCCAGAGGAAGCTGCTGTCCCTACCTGCTGCCTCATTGCAGGGTCCTGGCGCTGGATAAGTTGCCAACATTGTAGGAACTGGACCCTGAAGAAGCCATGCATGCTGCAAGAGCCTACCAATAGGAGCACCTGGAACAGGAAGAAAGCCCTTCCTCCTGCAATCTCTCTCCAGCACCCTCTACTAACAAAGTTTAACATCATGCCGGCTGACAAAGGAAAAGCATTTAAAGGGTACAGCACCATTTTTGCAGGGTAGGCAATAAAGGGTAAATTAGGCTTGCGAGGCAATAAATTGGTTATTGACACAATGATAGTACGTACTTTAGCCTAGCAAAACTCCTTAAGTGACCTCAGAGCAACAGCAACTCTGTCATAAAATGGTACCTTCTGACTTTTTGCTGTCTTGTCCTAAATGTATATTTATTTTCTAGGCTATGACATATGGGGCAAAGTTTTACTTAAAAATACCCTTTGAATTCATTCTCTTTAACCTCTTCTATTCCATTACATAATAGACTTACCAGACTCTATAAATTTTACCTCCTGTATATTTCTGATATATTCATTCTTCTCTATCATCACAGCCACCACCCAAGTCTAGCCATGATCATTTATCTCTTTTCTCAAATAGTACAATAATCACCTAATCGTTTTCCCCACATCCACTTTAACCTCTATTCAATCCATTTTCCATTCTGTAGCCACAGTGCTCTTTAAAATAAAAAAAAAGTACAGATTCACAAAAAGTTGCAAACAAATGTATAAGGAAGTCCTGTGCATCCTTCCCTGAGCTTCCCTCAGTGTGAGCATGGTGTACAACTATAGTATAATATCAAAACCAAGCAATCAATATTGGCACAAATCATAAGAGTTTATTCAGCATTTACCTGTTATACTATACAATTTTATCACATACATAAACTTGTATAACCACCATGACAATCAAGATATGAAGAAACTCAACTGAATAATCACAAGACTCCCTGATAACAGGACTCCCTTCTGTTATTTCTTTACTAGAGGCCGGATGCATGAAATTTGTGCAAAAGTAGGCCTTCCTTCCCCCGGCTACCAGCACCGGCTTCCCTCTGGCACCCAGGACGGGGGCTTCCCTCGAAGCCCCAGCTTCACCTGGAAGGATGTCTGGTCTAATTAGCATATTAAGCTTTTATTATTATAGATAGCCATACCCATCCGCTTTCCTGATCCACTTTGCTGATTCCATCAGTTTGCATTTTTATAATTATGTGATTACATGAAGGTTACAAAATGAAATCATGCAGTATGCATTCTTTTGAGATTCTTTATCACACAACAATTTCCTTGAACTTTATCTAAGCTATTGTGTGTGCCAATATTTTGCTCCTTTTTACTACTTAATAGTATTTCATGGAATGGATGTACCACAGCTTGTTAAACTATTCACTGATTGAAAGACTATGTGGGTAGTTTCTACTTTTGGGCTATTATGAATAAAGCCATTATGAACATTCATGTTCAAGTTCCTGTGTGAAAAAGTAAGTCTTCATTTTTCTGGGATAAATGCCCAAGAATGCAATTGCTGGGTCATATGGTAAATCCATTTTTAGTTTGGAAGAAACTGCCAAACTTTTTCCAGAGTGCAGAGTACTCTTTTTAAAACACAAATCTCATCCTGTCATCACTTCACATAAAAGTCTTCAATGGCTTTCCAGTGCTATAATTTTAAAAAGATAGACTATGATACAATATGATTTCCACTGACTTCTCCAATCTCATCCTGCACAACTCCCCTTGCTCTTTATGCTCAATGGCCTTTTAAGAATTTCATCTCTAATAATTATTCTCCTGCCAGAGGGCTTTGAAAATGCTATTTCTTCTCCCAGGAATTCTCTTCTATGTCTAGTGCAATTAACTCAAAGTTTACCTTTCATTCTTGACTTAAGTATGTATCTCCTCATTCTCCCTCTACCTCAGATTCTGTGTTGTTTTTTCATATCCCTCTCCTTTATCACTTCTCTGTTTGAAATGACATATTAATTTCTGTGAATATCTGATTAACTTTTGTCTTCACCTCCAGACTCTCAAATTTATGAGTAAGAGTTGTGTTGAATTTTGCTTATTACTGTCTGGCACATATCAATAAACATTTTTTGAATGAATGAACTATAAACTTGCAAATAATTCAATGTCAAAGCCTTGATATTAATTTTGTCTATCCATTATTTAAGATATATTAACCACTCATATTTAAGATAGTCTGCTAAGCAATAGATTCCTATAGCCAAACTGAATTCATACAAAGTTTACATAATACATTTAAGACTTATTTTATAAATATTTCTAGTGTATAACTATTATTGAAAAATAACAAAGAAAATGATTAATAGAACATTTTTAATTCTTTAATATATTAAGGATGCTTGCAACTCAAGGAACAAATGTCTCTAGCTCTCTCCATCTTGATCACTGCATGTCATATGAACTCAAATACCCCTTGCAATTAATAGCCAAAGACTTGAATACAAATCCTATATAATAAAAGGCTAATATGCAAATTGTCCCTTCGACCGGGAGTTCAACCAGGGGGCAGGGACAGACGGCCAACTGCCGGAAGCCCCTCCCCCGGCAGGCCAGCCCTATCAGCCCCTATTGGGGTGGACTGGCAGGACCCCACCTGTGCACGAATTCCTGCACCAGGCCTCCAGTGTGTGTGTGTGTGTGTGTGTGTGTGTGTGTATTAGTATATATAACTATAAAGGTCCCTGGTATCTCTCTCCTGGGGCAGCTTGGTTAAAAATATTCATGGTTAAGTTAGGTGCCTCCAGTACCTCTTTGATCTTTGATTCTAAAGACATCTTGAGTCACATACTTCTTATATGACAGATGATAAAATCAATATGGCAAAGTAAAGTGGGATTTTTGCCTTGTTTTGTTCTGTTTCTTATAGCAATGGAAAAGAGGCAGATTTTTTTTCAGCATAAATACTGCCAACATAGGCAGACTGCAACACTGTGGGTGTTTGAGAAATTTTTGAGAGCATGTGGGAATGAGCAGGATATGTGTATATTTGTGAATGAAACACAGCAAGGCAGGACTATCTAAGAAGTCTGACAAATCTTGGTGTTAAAACAACAAAATGTAAATATTAAACAATTGGCATTTTATGAAATCTATTTTAAAAGAATAGGTGCCAATTTTAAAGCTTTTTGGTTTGTATGTGTGTTTGGAGGGCTGGAGAAGGAAAGGGGTGGCAAAATAATGACAACTTTGTGCAGTAACTTTTGAGTTCCTCCATTTTTTGTACATTCATATTTTTATGGAGATATAATTTACATATAATAAAATTCACAATTTTTTTAAAACAAAGACCATTGAAGAATAGATTTTATCAACTCCTTTTCTTTTCTTTTCTTTTCCTTAATCCTCACCTGAGGATGTGTTTTTATTGATTTTAGAGAGGAAGGGAAAGAAAGAGAAACATTGATGTGAGAGAGAAACATCAATCTGTTGCTTCCCGAAAGTGCCCTGACTTGCGTTTCAATCCAAAACCTAGGTATGTGCCTTGACCAGAATTGAACCCGAAACCTTTTGGTGTACGGGACAATGCTCTAACCAACTGAGCCACCTGGCCAGGGCAAAATTCACTATTTTAATGTAATTATATTCTATTCTTTTACTATACTTTAGTATATTCACTGAGTTGTGCAATGATCACCATTATCTAATTTCAGAACATTTTTTATCTCCCCAAAAAGAAATCCTATACTGGTTAATAGTCACTTCCAATTGCCTCCCCCACCCTCCAAAACTCCCCAGCCCCTGGCCAATACTACTCTACTTTTTCTTAAAAAAAATAAATCTTTATTGTTCAGATTATTACAGATGTTCCTCTTTTTTCCCCCCATAGCTCCCCTCCACCTGGTTCCTCACCCCACCCCATGCCCTTACCCCCCGCCACTGTCTTCATCCATAGGTGTAATATTTTTGTCCAAACTCTTCCTGCACCCCTCACACCCCCTTCCCCCCGAGAATTGTCAGTCCACTCCCTTTCTATGCCCCTGATTCTATTATATTCACCAGTCCATTCTGTTCATCAGATTTTTTATTCAATTGATTTTAGATTCACTTGTTGATAGGCATGTATTTGTTGTCATTTTGTTGTTCATAATTTTTATCTTTACCTTTTTCTTCTTCTTCCTCTTCTTAAAAAATACCCTTCAGCATTTCATATAATCCTGGTTCGGTGGTGATGAACTCCTTTAGCTTTTTCTTGTCTGTGAAGCTCTTTGCTGCTTTCAAGATTCCCTCTCTGTCTTTTGCCCTTGGCATTTTAATTATGATGTGTCTTGGTGTGGTCCTCTTGGGATTCCTTTTGTTTGGGGTTCTCTGCGCTTCCTGGACTTGTAAGTCTATTTCTTTCACCAGGTAGGGAAAGTTTTGTCATTATTTCTTCTAACAGGTTTTCAATATTTTGCTCTCTCTCTTCTTGTGGCACCCCAATAATTCGGATGTTGGTACGCTTCAAGTTGTCCCAGAGGCTCCTTACACTATCTTCATATTTTTGGATTTTTTTTTTTTTTTCTGGTTGGGTGTTTTTTGTTTCCTCATATTTCAAATCTTTGGTTTGATTCTTGGGGTCTTTTGGTCTACTGTTGAATTTCTGTATATTCTTTATTTCAGACAGTGTATGCTTAATTTCTGACTGGTCCTTTTCCATATTTTTGGCATTCTCATTAATATCCTTAAAGGTCTAAGTTCCTCAGAGGTTTTTAGAAGATTGAGTAACCTTATAAATGTGGTTTTGAACTCTATGTCCAGTAGTTTGCTTTCCTCCATTTCTTTCGTTCGTGAAATGTTTGTCTCCGCATTTTGGCTGCTTCCCTGTGTTGATGGGGTGGTTTTCTGTGGTAGGTGACCTATAGGGCCCAGTGGCTCAGCCTCCCCTATCACCTGAGGTGGACACTCTTGGTGCACCCCTTTGTGGGCTGAGTGCAGTCTTGTTGTAGTTAAGCCTTGATTGCTGTTGGTACACTCAGAGGAATTGACCTCCAGGCCAATTGGCTGTGAGGACCCGCTGTGTCTATAATGGAAGAACTGCTGTGCTGGAGACATGCTTATGGTGCAGGACTTGCTTCAGTGGGGCTTTGGTGCTCACTGAGTCTGCCTCTTGAATGTGTCACTTATGGATGTGAGGAGTTGAAATCTGGTGTCATTTCACACTGGCCACTAGGTACAATGGCTTCTGGGTCTCCAGTGGGGTGCAGGTCAGCTACTGTCTGAGGCCACCCAGCAAGAGCTACAGCAAGATCTGCAGATTTCTCCTCTTTGCTTGGGGTTTGGAGGTTTTGGAACTGTCTGACCAGAGCTGCAGTTTGTTAGGTTAAGCTGCAATAGGGCAGGCCATTTATATGCAAAAGCCGCTGCACAGAGCTCGGGTGGGTTTGTAAATTGTGCAGGGCAGGGTCTCAGGGAATCACTAGGGCGTGGCAAACAGCGATGGCTGCCAGTCAGCTGTCTCTGTGTCTCCACATTTCCAAGTCCCCACGTCCCGTGCCCCAGCGCAGTAAACAATGATTCCTGTATGCACTTCTGCAAGAAAGCCACCCTCACTTTCCGACCCGATGGCAGACAGTCCAGCTTCTCCCCGTAGGAGTCTGGGTCCCCAGTCTCACTGGAAACTGGAGTTCAGAGTAATTGGGAGCTTATGTCTCCTTTTGGGTTGAAAAACACAGCACACCCAGTTGCCAGCTGCCAGCCCGATTCGCGCGCCTCCATACCTCAGCTTTTCCACGCTTGTGCAAGTCTCAATTCTCTTTTCTCTTTCCTTCTAGTTGTAAAACTTCCACTCAGCCAGCTTTCCCATGGTTCTGGGTGATAGACGTTTTGTCTTTTAGATGTAGTTTTGGTGTGGTTGTGAGAGGCAGCATGTACAGGTGGATACCTTATGCCGCCATCTTGTACTTTTTGTCTCTATAGATGATCTACTTTGGGCATTTCATTTCATATAAATATGGTCGTTTGTGACTGGCTTCTTTCACTTCCCATAATGTTTTCAAGGTTCATCCATGTTGAATATGTATCAGTATTTTACTCCTTTTCATGGCTGAATAATATTCCATTGTAGGGATATATATACACACCACATTTTGTTTCTCCATTCATCTATTGATGGACACTTGGATTGTTTCCAACTTTTGGTTACTGTGAATAATGCTGCCAATTCACACTGGTGTACAAGTATCTGTCTCAGTTCTTGTTTTCATTCCTTTGGGCATATACCTAGCAGTGGAATGGCTGGCCCATATAGTAATTATGTTTAGTTGTGGGGGCCAGATGCGGCAGGGGCCAGATATGGTGGGGATCTCCCTTTTCCACGTCCAGCACGGCAAGAGAGATGAACGAACCGGTTCTAAGTGGAGGCGGCCAGGGATTGAGAAATAAAAGAAAGAAAGAGACCAGACACGAAGATAGAAACAAAGCTGGGAGCCAGGTGGGACGCCATCCTCTCTGATGGAGAGGCAGGGACCTGGAGCCCAGGCAGCAAGTTTATTTTATACCCCCAAATACCAGGAAGTATCACCAAAACTTAGGATCAAAGAAACTTATTTGCATTCTTGAATAGGCCCTAGCATTCCTGGTGCTTGCCTGAATTTACATATCAAAGCCCGCTAGGCCCACACCTGGACAAAGGTAAAAGTCAGTACTGATAACACCCCCCCACCTTCTTGGGGAGGGTGTAACCGAGATGCGGCTCTGCCAATAGCCTAGGGCTCAGCTGACAACAATTTAAAGAAATGCCCATGTGCCTTCCCAGGCAGCCCTCTACATTTAGCTTTTTGAGGAACCTAAACTGTTTTCCACAGTGGCTGGGCCATTTTATGTTCCCACCATCAAATGTACGAAGGCTCCAATTTCTCCAGATCCTTAACAATATTTATTTTCCCTAAAAATTGTTTATTTTTATAATAGTCATTCTAGCAGGTATGAAGTAATATCTTATTGTGGTTTTGATTTGCATTTTCTCAGTGACTAAAGATATTGAACATCTTTGCATGTGCTTGTTGGCTATTTGTATACTTTATTGGAGAAATGTCAGTTCAACTCCTTTGCTCATCTTTAAATTGGGTTGCTGGTCTTTGTCTTGGGTTTTAGAAGTTCTTTATATATTCTGGATATTAAACCATTATCAAATATGTAATTTTAAAAATATGTTCTGGATATTAAACCATCATCAGATTAATGATTTGCAAATATCTTTCCCATTCTGTAAGTTCTTTTCAATTTCTTAATAATGTCCTTTGATGAACATGAGTTTTTAATTTTGTTGAAGTCCATTTTTGTTGTTGTTTGTGCTTTTGAACATATCTAAGAATTCATTGCTGCATCTAAGATCACGAAGATTTACACCCATGTTTTCTTCTACAAGTTATGGTTTTAGCTTTTATATTTAGATTATTGACCCATTTTGAGTTATTTTTTATATATGGAGTGGGGTAGGTTCCTAACTACATTCTTTTGTATGTGGAAATCCAGTTGCCTCAGCAATATTTACTGAAGAGATTGTTCTTTCCCCTATTGAATGGACTTTAAACCCCCATCAAAAATCAATTTTCCATGGATATATGAATTTATTCCTGGGCTCTCGATACTTTTTCATTGGTCCATATGTCATTGGTTTTTAGGCTATTGCCGCACTGTTTTTGTTTTAAAAAATACGTTTTCATTGATTTCAGAGAGAGGAAGGGAGGAGGGGAGATAGAAACAACGATGAGAGAAAATCATTGATCGGCTGCTTCCTGCACACCGAATTGAACTGTGACCTCTTGATTCATGGGTCGATGCTAAACCACTGAGGCACACCATCTGGGCACCACACTCTTTTGATTACTGTAGCTTTGTAGTAAGTTTTGAAATTGGGACATGTATGTCCTATGACTTTCAAGATTATTTTGGCCATTTGGGGCCCCTTGCAATTCCACATGAATTTGAGGATTGGCTTTCCCATTTCTTTAAGAAAGGCTGTTGGAATTTTAATAAGGATTGCCTTGAATTTGAAAATCACTTTGGGTAATATTGATATCTTAACACCCATGAAGAATATGGGATGTTTCCACTTATTTAGATGTATAATTTCTTTTAGCAATGTTTTGTAGTCTTCAGTATATGTCTTTCACCTCTTTGGTTAAATCTATGCTTAGGTATTTTATTTTAGATGCTATTGTATGTTGCTATAGATATGTCCGTTTTCATTTCTCTTGGATATACCTAGAAGTGAGATGCTGGGTCAAGTGGTAATGCTGTTTAACTTTTTGAGGAACTGTTAAACAACTTTCCACAGTGGCTGCACCATTTTACATTTCCAGCAGTAATGTATAAGGATTCTAATTCTCCACATCGTTGCCAACATTTATTATTGTCTTTATTATTATAGTCATCCTAGTGGATATAGAATGGCATCTTGTTGTCTTTTTGACTTTTATTTTTTGCTCATCATTGCTTCTTGCTTCTATCATCCTTGTCATATTTCCTTCTTCTTAAAGTATACCTCTTATTGTTCATTTAGCAAAGGTGTGTGAGTGGTAAATTATTTCAATCTTTGTCTACAATTATGTTTATTCAACCCTAACATTTAAATGATAGTTTATCTAGGTATAGAACTCCATATTGTAGTTATTTTGTGATGTTTTGAAAATGTTATCCCATCATCTTCTTGCTTCTTTTATTGTCACTGAAAAGCCTTTCCAGTGAAATCTATAATATCTTTTTTCCTCTGTCTTTTAGTTGTTCTCTTTGTCTTTGATGTTCTGCAGTTTCACTAAAATGTCTTGGTGTATTTGTGTTTTCCTATATTGAGGTTCCTGCTTCCTGAATCTGAGGATTTCATAAATTTAGTCATTTTCTCTTTGAATATTGCTTATCCTTCATTTACTTTTTTTACTTACATTTTTCTATCTGTTGATCTCTGTGTGCTAAATTATCCTAAATAATTTCCTTATACCTATCTTTTAGTTTTAGAAAAATTTTTAAGTGTATTTGTATGTGATTTAACAGATTTTAAAAAATGCAATGACTGTATGTTTTTATTTCTGGAAATTTTATTCACTTATTTTAAAAATAGACTTGATCTTTAAAATACATATAGTTTACTTTTTTATGTTTCATTTCTTTCTTTTATATGCTCCACAGTCAACACCTTGTCATTTCAAGTAGTTACTGTTCAAAGTTTCAGTTTCCCTTTCCCAAAATTCAGAGTCTTTTTGTGTGTGTGTGTCATTTGTTTTTTAATACTCAGCCAAGAATATTTTCTTTTCCATTGATTTTTAGAGGGTGGGAGGGAGGGAGGGAGACAGGGAGAGAGAAACATCTATGTGAAAGACACATTGATTAGTTTCTCCCACATGTACCCCAACCAGTTGGGGCCAGGGATTGTGCCTGCAACTGTGGTACGTGCCCTTGACCAGGAATCAAACCTGAAATCCTTTGTTCTATGGGCCAACGCTCTTAAGTATTGAGCAACTTGGCTAGGGCAAATTTTTTTTTTTTAATTAAGAATTCAGTTATTTAAAAAAGCTTGTTTGGGTCCAATTTTTCTGTTATTTTAATTTTTTTAGAGTATTTTTTCAATATTCTCTTAACCACTTAAAAATAATACTAAAAACAAAAATTCTTACCTGAATTAGGACTATGTCTATGGATGTGTCCATAGCTTTTATGCTGCCTACTATTTAGGTCCTGAAGTAAGCCACCACCTACTGGAATAGGAAAATTGTTATTTTCTTGCTGCTATTCAGTAAATGCCAGATGAAAACAATTCTTACCTCAAATAGGCTCTATTCCTGCTGCTTGTAGTGGGCCCTATAAAATTATAAATCATCTCATCCTAGGATATAAAAGCCACCATTCTATACATTGAAAGTTTTCATTCTCCATTCCCCAAAAGAAAATTAAAGAGTAAAATAAAAACATGGATTTTTTTCTTTTTTAACTAAGGAAATTTTTATTTAAACTGTGCAATCAATCAGTATTTAGACAGCAGTTTCATAAACATTTTGGCATTTAAATTTTTATTCATTTTTGGCATGACCTGTAGGGTAGTATACAAACTACCCTGGGGAAGGGGAAAATACTAGGCAATATTTACTATGATACTAGAAAAAAGAAAACAAACCCACATTATTAAACAAAATATGTTTTAAGAAGACATTAAAAAGGTACATTCAAAATCAAGGCAAACATGAGCTTTCTTCCTGCAATGGAGTTCACAAAGCTGATCCCCTGAGTCAAGTATAAAATTAAAATAGTTCAGCTCTAGAGTCCATTAGCAAGTCTGCAAATGCTGCCCTTACAAGAATATTGTATAAAGAGTGAAAGGATCCAGATCACCCATAATATGAAATAATATAACTGATTCCCACACTTTCATTTAATTCACATCTTTGAAAAAAATAGAAAAGAATCACACATACACAGGCATGAAATTTTGTCCAAAAACAACAAAACAAACAGACAAACTTAATATACGTCCTCTACTGACAGGTTAAGGCAATGTGTATGTTTCAGGCTTTGCAAATACCTGTATTAGGCTCAAGTTGCTAATCATCAGTACTCATTTGCAAACAAAATAGATAAACAAAATGTAGTAACAGAAAGGAGATTATTTTAGGTAAATTTAAAAAATATTTTTGTTGTTTTTAAAGGCAGTTCCACAGAAAATAAACTTCTATAACAAAATTTTAAAGATAAAGTCTATTAAGTTAGGACTGTGTCTAATACCATTGCAAGATATAAATGAGTAAATCTGTAAATGTGTTCAGAATCTCATGCATTAAGAGTGATATTGGGTGGGGTGGGGGGAGATGTGATACTGGATGATGCAAGAAGAACGAAAAAAGATTTATTTTCTTTAAAAAAAGATGTTAAGCCTAAAATTCCTCTCGTTAACCCTTAAAGGTAGCCTTGAGAAAATGAGAAAAGGTGCCAGTAGGTGTTGCCCTATATAAAACTTACTCCAAATAGTTTAAAGAAATGTTAAAATGTTCCATAATCATGAAAAAGTAGATCTGTTAGAAAAGAATCCTAAAAATGCACTTTCTCCTCACCAATCTACCCCTCTGGGGATATCTGGGTCCTTAAATCTTTAAAAGCAAGATATTTTAAAAATGAAAGATTTAACTTGGTATAAAATGATTTCACGTTCAGAACTCTCAAAAGTACTGTAAATTCCCATTTCCTCTTATAGATTTTCTTACATTACAGATAAGTGTTTAAATCTCTATGTCTTTTACCAACCACTTTCTTCTGTTAGTTTTTTTGGGGGGCGGGGGGCGGGGTACATATATGGGAAATGCAAACATTTTAAATTTTAGCACAGGCAAAATGTAACTGAACAGGCTGAACTATAAAGGAAAAAATCAGTTATGTTTCACAGCCTCATAGAGATGACTTTCAGATTATAATTACACTCGAATTTTCTAAGTTTTCAAAGTACTATTCATTCTGCACAACAAATTATCCTCATTTCATCAAGAGAAGAGGAAAAGAAATAGGTTAAGAACTTCCCTACCAAACAAGTCTCAAAATTGTCCAGGACTAGAATTTAGGTGCTCTGGTGACTCACCTTATACTTGTTCTGTCATAGTATTCTCCCGCCACTTTGCTCCCTCCTAAATCAGTATGAATAATTATGTTGCACTCATATAAAAACTATTGCTTCAGATCTAGCAAGGATGGATGACTGGTTATATACTTTTCCCAATTTAATAAATTCCTACTTGGATACAGGCGACTACAGAAAACTTGCAAAAGATTCTGAACACGTAGTCTGATAAGGAAATGCTCGAATAGATAAGGACTCCAGAAACCATGTCAACTTATTGTTCATGCAACTCTAGGCACAGCATCAGTGCACAGACACAATTTTGGCTAAGAGAAATCGAAGCTTTTTTTGTGTTGCTTTTTTTCTTAAAGGTTTTTTAAAATTGGTTTTCAGAGAGAGAGGGAGGGAGAGGGAGCCCGAAACCTGAGCATATGCTCTCGCCTGGAACCGAGTCAGCAAACTTTCCTTGTGTGGAGCGACACTCCCACCAGCTGAGCCACACTGGACAGGGCAGAAATTGAAGGTTTCAAAGGAGGAAAGTGGGAGGCGAGGAGATGACAAGGTTGAGTGACAGCTCAGCCTCCTAAATTTTTCCTGTGAATAAATGGATGTAACTAAGACAGACTTCTCTCAGTTGGTTGGCTATTACTATGGGGACAGGTGGTGTTGATACAGTGGAAGGCGCTATGAGCCTGGGTAATGAAATATGATTTCTTAGCTGAGAAAATGCATCATAGTAGAAATCCTATAAACTTGGGAGTTGTACCAACTTGGATTTCTATCTTGACTAAGCCACTTACTAGCTGTGATTTTTGGCAAGTTAGCCATTTTAAAGCCTCAGTTTCCTGATCTATATAGTGGGATATTTGCTTTGCAGAACATAGCAGTTTAGAGGGATGAAGCACATGCTTGGCATGTTGCATATGCTCAGTAAACAGCCTTATCCATTTCTAAAGACTAGAGTTAGAAGCAGCTGAAAAATGACCAGCATTGTTATCCTTTCTTAGAATATTATAATGGTTATTACCCCATGATGGATATAGCTTCATCTCTTTTGTTGAAGAAATGATAAAAATTAAGGTAGAATTAGAAAGTATCCTTCAAAACAAAAAGACTGGACTTGAAATGACCCAAGAATTAAGATAGAGTTATCGAATCAAAAACTTTTTAGGAAAAGGGACAATTGGAATCCAAGAAGAAGAATGTCAAGAACGGTAAAATTTCCTAGAATTTATTCTGTGGGAGCAGCTATAGGGTTAAGCCTTGGACTGACCTGTGGCAGGGCCACAAACAAGTCCCAGGTTGGAGGGTGGAGCCCTCTTAGCTTAATTAAGCTTGACCTTATAATCCTCCTTTGCTCCTTCCTAGGTAGCTAATGAACTGTGGGAGGTGCAGCAAGTGCTGCCAAAACAAGTTGAAACTCAGAAGAACATTGTAAACATGTTGACCACTACCCTAAGTTTTGCTTTGTGTGCTCTGACTGTAAAATAAAGACTCGGCCTGCTGTGGCGCTCTCTCTCCATCAGAGAAGCAGTGTCCACTGAGCCCCAGCTGTATTCTCTTGCCTGTCTTCTTTAACCCTTCACCGCCCCTCCTCAGGCTCACTGAACCTGCCCGTGCTGGACATGGCACATTATTCATGTTGAGAAGATAAGTGGAGGCACTTGCTGAAATGGATGGAAAATTGAGGGGTTATCAAACTGAAAACCAAAACAGGAGCTGGTGAAGCCGAAGAAATAAACTCAATTTAAAAGGAAGAAAGGTATCCTGTTGCTAATATACTTTTAAAAGAAAATGGAGAATGAACTTTATTGAGCATGGTCCTGTTTATCTACTCAGGGTCCCTATGAAAGTCCATAGGAAGAGAAAAGGAGAAAGTTCAACTCTAAGGACAGTTTTCAAAAAATTCTCATGGAATTTCATAAAGTTAGAGCCAAATATTTAGGAAACTTTCTGTTAAACTCACAGAACTGAGGTGCTACTTTATGAAGCAAATATCCAAGAAGTTTAAAAAGTGATTTAGAGAGAAAGTTTAACATATACATTTGATGGATTAC
Source organism: Corynorhinus townsendii (assembly GCA_026230045.1). NCBI lineage: Eukaryota > Metazoa > Chordata > Mammalia > Chiroptera > Vespertilionidae > Corynorhinus > Corynorhinus townsendii. The sequence goes on from JAPDVU010000001.1 coordinate 180,990,517, forward strand.
AAGCCAAGGTTTTCGTAGTTTTAAAATCCTGAAGATGTCCAAGGGGCACATGACTTCAGACTTCTAATTTCTGCAGTACTATCAACATGTTATGGGAATCAGAACTCTATAGGTGTAATGTATCTGTGGAAGGAAAAATAATGGCCATCTCCAGAAGTCCATGCTCAAATCCCTGGACTCTGAACATGTTACCTGCAGATGTGATGAAATTAAGGATTTTGAGATGAGGAGATCACCCTGGATTACCCAGGTGGGCTCAATCTAATCACATGAGTACTGAAAATTGAAGAACCTTTCCTCGTTGGGGTCAGAAAAGAGATATGATAATGCAAGCAGGTTCAGAGAGATGCTACCTTGATGACTCTGAGGATGGAAGGAGGGGTCCAGAGCTTCTAAAAGCTAGAAAAGACAAGGAAACAAGACCTTGCTTTTGTCCCAGTTGGATAATAAATATGTGTTGTTTTAAGGCCACTAAGTTTGTAGTAGTTTGTTATAGCAGCAATAAGAAAAAAAAATACAGTATCTATCAGGTAAACATACAGTATCTGTTAGGTAAAAATGTAAGACTGTCATGTTAATCTTAAACAGTTGCAAAGGCCCGAGAAGAGGAAAGCCTGTAAACACACACATTGCATTAGCCTGTGATCTTATATCCTGAGCATATATCAATTAAACACAGAATTCTATTGTATATGTTCTTCTAAACCTCAGTAAAATTCACAGACAACTGGTTGTGGAGGGTGATCTCCAGAACCCTCTACTCTACAGCCCACAAAAATTATTCCATTAATTAAACCAAAGCCATTTGACCAGAGACCCGTGGCAAACTGTCAGAAACAGTCTACAAAATACATGTTGAGACAGAAAGATCATGACTGTTTTAAAACAGTTGGGCATGTTTTTACATTCAGTTTTCAAAATTTACATTCAATGAATTGTAAATGTATATCTCTGCAGACACTGCTGAAGCGGAGCCACATCTGAATGTTCTTGCTTAAAAAAAAAAAAAAAAAACAACACAAAACTTTCAATTCTACTTTTTGTGTGAATTGTTTCTAAAGGTGTCTTCATATGGACTTGAACAATGATCCTGAGCAGTCAACATGAGCAAGTTTCTGGCAGAAGTCCTCAACAAAGCCAAGACAAACACTGCTCTTGTTGGAAGCAAAGGCAAACAGAAGACATTTCACTGAGGATCGAATTTCCCTGGTGTGCTAAAGCTGACTTTTTAAAGCCACTTAGTGGGTAAAGCTGTATCCTTACATTCAGGCTAATCAAAATATAAAACTTCAGATTTCATAAAAAAGATTTTTGTTTCACCCAAGGTTCCACTCAAATTTGAAATACGGGGCTTCCTGGATGTAATTAAAATATTTCAATTTATAGACAACTTTAGAGAGCACATCAATCAAAGTGTATTCCACCAAAGCAGTGCTGTGATTTGTTTGCCTGTTATGTCCCAGGGCTCTCCGGCGAGGAGGACATGTCCACCATTAAGGGGCTGCCCCCAAGCCTTCTGGATTAACTAGGTAATGCTTCAAGCAGGAGGACTGCACAGGCTAGTTCAGGGGCTGCCACCATAACGTCTGCAGCGGGAAAGCCTGCTGCGGCTCTGCTGACATCTCACACTCCAGGTGTTTAGGAAAATATCACATCATCTGGCAAAAACAGCCTGTGGCTGAATCAGCAGGTTTACTGGAAAGTTCCTATGGTATGCCATTTGTATACAGACCAGGTTCTGGAGAGAGGCTGGTTTGACATGAAACAAGGAACAACAGTTTTAAGGTACAACTAAATTTGCCTATTTGTGGGAATACCTTTAAATATCTTTGGTTTTAAAAAAAATTTTTTTGCTGATAAAAAGTACTTGAATAAAAACACTGATAAATACCAATATAACTGTATTGCTTTTAATTATGTAAACTTAGCCCTTCGATATATTTTGCTACTAAAGCTAGATTCCCTATCAGCCTCTAAATAAATTTATTTCAAATCTGCTCATCTTTACTTACAGGCTAATCTATATATTTTAATGGTCTTTGGTATGAAAATACTGATGAGCAGTATCTTGTAATATTTGGCATAAAAATGACATGCATATATCAGTATTTACAGCAAATAAGTAGTTGGAAATGAAAATAGTTACCATTTGCATATTAGCCCCTTTGGAGTGACATACCACAAGGTAACACCACTATGAGAGATAAGTGAGAACCTTCACATATTAGTTACAATTTCATACTTAAGGCTTCAAAGAAGCTAGCTTTGGCCAAGTAAAAAGAAGTCTTTGCAGTACACTATCTTATCCAATGAGACCAAAATATTTCTCTTTGGTGAAAATATTTTTTTCTCTCCAACAAGTAGTTTCAACAATTTAAAAATACTTTAATACTGTACAGTTGAAGATTTACTTGCTGAAGAAAAAAAAATTACACTTGAAATTCTTTGCAACTTTCAACTGGTAAAGAACTTATTTTAAATGCTCTGGTAACAATAAGGTAGTTAAAATTACTAGTCTATTTAACTACAACAATCAATGTAAACCCTATTATTTTGGGTTAGTAACTACTTGTGTAAGCTTCATTAACTATAGATGTTTCTAGTTAATTCAATCTGTGGGGGAAATTATAGTTAAAATTTCACTTTATACTGAAAATTCTTTGGTAACAGGATTATTCTGAACAAAATTTGTATAGGACCAAAACGAAAAGGTGAAAAAGTAAGAAATGTACTGGTAAATAATTAGCAAATAGTTATAGCCTAAAGATCTACAATATCTATGGGCCTATTAATAAAAAACAAAACAAAGTACTTTCCTCGACTTCAGCATCTTTCTAGGCTTTTAAAATGATTCAAATTCATTCAGCCCTAGACATATCTTCCATAACTATGATGGATGATGTTTTAGCTTTAGGTTTTGTTTGTCTTTTAATGAAAGTTTAAAAAAATAACACAAACTCATTGTACCCTTTAATTTTAGGTACTGAGAAAAGTAGGCCCCACATACTTCTACTTAGGAACCAAAAAGCACCATACCCTGTCAATTTGCCCATGCTTCCATGAGGCAGCTCAAAAGCAACAAAATGTTCCCTGAGTACAGGAAAAAAAAGTAACACTAGAATAACGTTAAAAGGAGGTAGTATAAAACAGGAGCTATACAGGCAGGAGCAGCATCTTTCCTTGCCTCAGATTGTTCACCTAAAGCTCTGCTTTTGTTGTTGTTGTTTTGTCATAAAGCCCATACTTAGAAAGCTAAATGGGGACTTTGAATTTAGTTCAGAAGTGGCTGCTGGCACTTAATGTTGGTCTGCTTCTGAACACATCCAGTTTGGCACAAAACTAGAGAAAAAAAAAAGTTTAAAAATGGGTATCATCAGACATTGGGATGGGAGATGCTAGAGGTGGGCTATTACCCAGTAATATTATTTTGATTTTTAGAACATTATTTAACGTAATTCCCCCTTTATAAACCAAAGGTTTCAAGGGGAAGCACATTAAGATTCCTTCTAAAGTGAGGCTCAAAAGTCAGTTCCAGATGATTTGAAAAAATACTTTTAAAAGGATATGAGCCCCTCTCTACAAACCACTGTATCCTCTCCCACTGATGGCATCTAGTAGGTAACTGTCTCATGCCTGAGAGAGGCCTATTCTATGTGGCTGAGTAAACAGTTTGCTGATTTCAAACCAGCAAGAGGATTAACTCACTCCTGAAGTTAGCATTCCTCATTCACAGCATTGACACTGAAGGAAGATTACGTAAAGAGTACCAAATTCTCTTAAGAATTCATGAAAAGACAAGTAAGGCAGTAGAGCTCTGAATACTTATCTCTAAATAAAACCTGCAGGATAACAAATCAAAATGCTTTGATAAGATACTATACATCAAAATGGTTACTGATGAAATCCAATATAGTCTTAAGGCAACTTTCTGTACTCTTATCCTGAACAACTTCATGAATATTAAAAAGATATAAGGCAAAGACTTTCATAATACATAATGGAAGGCACTGTTACCATGATAACCTCACGTTCATTTTACCGCCTACTGTTGCATTTATCTTCATTTTTAACATTTTATGAAATTTCTTTACCCCTTTAAGCCACGCTGGGATTAAAAAAAAACAAAATAAAACCCTACCCATTTTCTTTAAAAATCTGTTTTCTGCATGGAGCTTTGCTATTAAGTCTGGAAATGCTGAGGTTGCTTTGCAAACTTGACAGTTCAGCCTTTGGCCAACTGTCAGGCAAAGGGGGAGGTAGAAAAGGCACAGCTCTAGGCAGGCTGAGGGTTGGGATACAGCAGATAAAGCACTCAGATTAATGTCCGAAACATAAAGGCCCTGGAAGCAATAGTCTTCTCTATATGCTACCCAATCGTTCTATTCTCGAGAGAGCACTTTTTGTCTTGCTCATTCACTAAAATCAATAGTCCCACTTTTTCTCTTCTCAGTGGTTTCACAGTCTTCACAGTGAGAGGTGTTAAATTATAAAGATAATGCAGATGTCAGTGTGTTTTTTTTAAATCAGAGCTTCAGATAAACATTCTTACTCATCTACCTATATGACTCCTTCGATCACACACATTACATACACATACAGCAATGAAAACAAAATGCTACTAGGAAGTATCATTGGTTATGTAGCTGAGATAAACTAGCACAACAAATGAGGTAACAAGGTTGTCTTCTAAGTCTGCCATCTGGCAAACTGAGGTAGATAGCTAGCAAAGGGGCTTTCAAAAGTCTTCCCCTTGCTCCAGTGATATATTTTTATAATCCAGTCAAATATCTTGACTGTCTTTTCACATTGCTGACAATGAAACATTCAAATATGTGAGTTTAAAAACAAAAGAAAACACATTAAAAAAAAAAAAGCTGAAATACCCAATAAGACATCAAGATTTTCACAAAAGGCTTTGGCTCCTGTTCATTGTCCTTCGAACAGAATTAAAGGTGAGTATACCTGAACTTGGCTGCCTAGATTGGGAAATCATTTTTATCAAAGCTTAGCATGGCAGACGGTGGCTGCAGAACTGAAGAGGTAGTTTGCTCAGCATCTGACGCCACTGCAGGGTCTCGACACTTCCTCGTGGAGAGATTCCCACCTGAATCACTGCCAGTGAGGGAATCAGAGGTCAGGGGTGTGGTACTTATAACTGAAGACAGGTGTATCTCATCATTGGACTCGTGAGAGAACCTTCCAGAATCCCCGGTCTCGTGGCTGCCTTCACTATTGGCTGAATGCTCAGTATCGGCTGCAACACCAAATGGTCTTGGGAAGCTGGTTGTCTGACCTGGGGAGCTGGGGGAGTCTTCATCACTAATTAGCACAGTCGTGCCTGGCTGGTAAAAGCAGACCGATTGAGTAAATCTTCTTGGAGGCTAGGCAAAAATACAAAAAACACCATCAGTGATGATGGAATGCTTTTGGAAAATACTAAGTCTGTTTTTATCTATTCCATCTATTCTGAGATAGCACTCTGTTAGGCTAGCCGGGGGGAAGGTCATCCTCGTGAAGGGACTGTCTAGGTCGGCGGTTCCCCACTGAGGGCTGGAGGCACATCAGAATTACTGGGGTAAGTCAAGTGTCAAAGGTGTCCTCAGTGAGTTGGATGCAAACTCTTGCCCCATCCCTTTCTCCATTGCCCTCCACTCCCCACTGAAACCACAGTTCTAATTACGATTCCAACTGTCATTTCAGTGATCACTCCCCACGACTTTCCATGGAGTTGTGCCCCAAATTAATAAAAGAACACACAGAAAGAACATGAAAATGAAAGCATTCATTTACATTTTCCTCTCTTTTTAACTACCATTTCATACACCATGAGTTGCCAAAGATTTTTCTCATTTAGGTGGGTTACCTGCTCAACTTTCATCTTCTTAGAATCTTGGAAAAAATGCCATTTTTTCTTAGAGTTGTTTTTAATTATAGGACCATAGCTATTAATTATCAGGTCAGTTCCTCCCTGGATAAATAAAGGGGAAAATTCAGTTTATCACAAGTAGTGCCCCAAATTCTTAAATGTTAAGAGAAAACAATCATAGATATTACTAATCCTTCTTTTACATAACAGCATACAACAATTCAGAGTAGCTGTTAGTGATCAAAAAGATATTAGGTTTATCCTTAAAGGGAGTGGGGGGAGAGAGAGAGGAGAGAAACATCGACACGTGAAAGAGACACATTAATTGATTGCCTCCTGCTTGGCCAGGGATTGAACGTGCAACCAAGGTACATGCCCTTGACTAGGAATTGAACCCGAAGCCATTTGGTCCTTAGGCAGATGCTCTAATCACTGAGAAAACTGGCCAGGGCTTGTTATATTTTTATTACTCTAAATTTTAGGGAAGGGTTGGGGAAAATAATTTACAGCTAAATTTGGCAAACTTTTTTTCTGAAAAGGGCCACATAGTAAATATTTTTGGCTTTGCAGACATCATATGGCCTCTGTTGCATTTTCTCCATCTTTTTTCCCCCCAGCCATTTAAAAATGTAAAAAACAAAATAAAAATAAAAATGTAAAAATAATATTTTTAGCTCAGGTCATGACCATACAACAGCATGCCCTAGCCAGATTGGTTCAGCGGACAGAAGGTCGGCCTGCGGACTGCAGGGTCCTGTGCTCCTTTCCGGTCAAGGGCATGTTACCTCGGTTGCAGACTGATCCCCAGCACCCCTATCAGGGCCACATGTGGGAGGCAACCAATCAATGTGTCTCTCTCACATCAATGTTTCTCTTTCTCTGTTTCTCCCCCTCCCTTCCACTCTCTCTAAAAATCAACGGGAAATTGTCATAGGGTGAGGATTAACAACAAGCAAACAAACAAAACAACAGGCCATGGACTGGCCTGGGCTTGGCGGTAGTTTACTGACACCTGGTTTATGGCACAATGGTTATGAGAGCTATTATAATAATGTACACTATATACTATTTAATGTTGCAATGTGACTAAAAATAATTTCAGTTGCTATTCATAATGCTTATCACTGTACTATGATTACAGACAGTGGAAAGGACATAAAGTAACATCCCCTAGTGACGATCTACCAACCTACAATGAATTAGTAAAAAATTGTCCACCCAGTAAATACAGAGCAATTCAATTTGTCATAAATATAGATTAATGATCCTGGTGTCCTTATTGAAGACATCTTAGCTCCATATAATCCCATCTAATTGAATTTATGCTACCTTCCCTTTTTTCCTACATCTCTTTCATCTTTAATTCTTTTATATATCCCTATCTTCTTCTCCCCAAATATTTTGTGTAAGGAAGGATCTGGGTAAAACTGCTTCACATTTCATTAAGTGGAGTATGGATATAATACATTTGACATGCAATTTTTTGCTAAGCAAATTTTACACATAAAGAGAAGATGGAGGGAATATGACGCACACAGTACCTTTGCATCAATGAAGCTGTTGGGCATCTTCATTGGTATTAAGGAGTCTTCATTTTCTACAGCCCCTTCCAGGTTCTTTCCTACTTCATTTCCACCAGCTAGGGAGGCACTGGTTCGAGATAACGGTTGAGTTCCATTCTGTGCAGTCTTGGAAGCAGAGGACTTCCTGAAATATTGCAAGAAAAGTAAATCTAATTTCATAGGAGATACAGGAAAATGTACCAAATTTGGGCTATAATCACAACTTTGCACACAAAGTTCTTTAATGTTTGCTTCTCAAATATCTTTAGGAACTGAGTATTAGATTTTAACTCCAACTCACTGCTAAAAATGTTTATGATTTAAAAAAGCTTCTTTATTTCTTTTTTCCCAATATCTGGTTATGTATACTTTTAACAAACTCCTAATAAAAGCCGTAATAGTTACAAACTACTATGTTTTATTATTGTTATTTATAATTTATGCAAAATTAAATTTTTTAGTTTACATGTTCTCTTTCAAGTCTACAGACTGTCACACTAACATCACATTTCACTTGCCAATAATGATGGCAAATTTACAGTAGCACTTCTGCAAGATATAGGCATCACTAAAAGATGGCACATAAAGATTTTTATAAAAATATTCTTAGAGTAAGAAACCTGGACCATAAGACTAAGTCAAATCAATATATAAAAAAAGGTTAGCACTAACTCTTCATTAATATGTTTTCCTAGTCAAGTACCAAACACATATAGAATCAACTCTGAACTCCCTCCTAGATGGAGGGAGTAGTAAGGCACATTACCTAAAAATGATATATATTTGGCTTTGCTTTCTTGTTTTAAAAATTTACAAAAGGACCTTAAGAAAGTAAAGCAACAGCCAAAGTATATAAAAGGTTAGAAACAGACAAGTTCATTGAATGCTGAGAATTTAGCTGAAGTCAAATTACAGATGAGATTGCCTGACAGAGTTCACGGAAAATCAATCCGTACTTATTACATTTGTTTTAATCCATGTCCAGAGAGACCCAACCATCTGTTCTGTGGTGGTGCGGGAGGAGCTCTCAGTGACTCAGACTTTTCAGGCTACTTAAATGTGAAAATATTCCAAGGAGGAAGGGATCCTCTCATCAGCAGATATATCAGTTTGTGTCACTTTATTTTTGTTTTCTGGAAAGCAGCCATGCACAAAAATGATTGTCACTGTATCTCAAATAGCCCAACAGACCCCAACCTTAAAAAAAACTGAATGAGTTTAGTCTTGTCTGCAAATCCAAGCTCATTAGTTTTCAGTCTCTTCAGAACCACTTCTCTTTTAGACATCTTTAATCTGCTTGATATATTTAAATCTGTGCAAGCATTTTTGTAGGCTGGGAGGTAAATGAATAGGGCAAGCATGTCAAACTTTCGGCCTGCAGGCCACATGCGGCCCACAATGAATATTTTTGCAGCCCAGCCAATATAGCGGTATGTAAGAAACGTTTTAATAAACATTTCTAATTTAATTTTTACAATATCCTGTTATGGGTAATTATTAATAACAAACTACAAGGTTCGCTAATGACTGATTACTATAATCGTGTTGCATTCATTTCCCTTACGCGTCTTACACGCAGGCACACCACTTCTCTCCACTAATACTAGCAGTGAATATTTTAGCAGCCAATTGCCACATCATTAGTCTTGGACTGACTTGTTTGGTGTGCACAACAGGAAATATTTCGCTTTTGGAGAACAAGAAAAAAACGTTTATTTGTGTTATGCTTATTAATTTGTGCAGTTATTCAGTGTCTGGTAAGTTAATGTTCAAGAAAAAATATTATTTTTATTAAAATGTTATATTATTTTATGTTAACGATTACTCATTTATTTCAGCCCTTTGTATTCAGCATGTCTCTATCAAAATAAACCTACGTTTCTATAAAAATTGAAGCTTTTGTTTTTTTGCGGCCCACATAAACTTAAACCTTGTTTATTTGTCCCGTGTCAGCCTTTGAGTTTGACAGGCTTGGAATAGAGCAATACTTTCTATCCAGTCATCTCCCTTAGCCTGTATTTTGATGTCCCAAAGTTTGATGTACAGAACAGGGAAGCTGCCCTGAACTGAACTCAACATTTTTTTTTAAAGAAAAACCACCAAGGATATAAAAGAAACTAGGTCTTCATTAGGAATATTTTATTGACATAGTGCATTTTTCAAATGGCAAGAAAGTAATCTTCCAAAGTGTGTATCTCCATAGCTCTAAGAATTCAAGTAAGAATATATTTATTTGAAAGTGGAAAATCCCAATTACTCTAAAAGGCACTTCGTTTCAATTTGCTTCTTGTGGTTCCTGTAATTTAAATGTTACTTTAACCACCTCAACATCTCTAGCAATGGAAACACACCTGGCTTTACTTCGGTATATCAAGATGAGAACACAGATGAGGATGCAGGTCAAGGCTATGCCAACACCTACAGCAATGCCAGTCATGGATTTCTGGTCCAGATGGTAATAGCCTGAATAAACTAGAAGGGAAACACATTTACTTAGAATCAATTTTTAAAAATCCATGATTCCATTCATCATAATCCTCAGGCAGATATTTGCTTTCCTATAATTTTCCTTCTTTTCATAGGAAAACCTCTGATACTTCTGGGTCTAAGCAGAAAAGACACATATTACACTTTTATCAGTCATCTCAGAAAGATTGGTTTATCCTCCCCCAATGAGGATTCTAAATATGAGTTCCAGATATTGTATTGTTGTATCAAACATGAACATCAGTTTATCATTTATAATGCTAAAAGGCACGAGGCACAGGGGTTCCTTGATGGACCAAAGGATAGCGCTCATGTCATGTTATCTGAAAAGCAGAGCTGCATTAGATTAGCTTTCCATTTACGTATTTGCATTTACTCGGCAGTGCTTCTCAAACGCTAAGGTGCACGCGCTTCACGAGGGCACGTGTTAAAAGGCAGATTCTGACTCACTAGTTCTGGAGTGGGGGCTGCGATTCTGCATGCATGTTTTATAAGCTCCTGGGTGATACTCATGCTGCTGGTGCCATGACACTTCGAGTAGCAAGGCCATCTGAGGTGTGAATATGAACCATACTCTCTTTCCCCTGATAATAGGGTGGTTACTCTGACTACCTGCTTCCTGGGCTTAAATTTGACTGCCCTCTCCTTTTTTCTCTCTCTCTCCTTCCCCAGGTGCCTTTCTCACTCTGTTTCTCTCTCCCTCTATGCCATATAAAGATGCTGCCCGACCCCCAACACACAGGCCCACTTCCCCAGGGACGAGGAGAGGGTAGATTTCTAAAGATATGTTTCCCAATTATTTTTCTTGAGAGAAATAACTTTCTCGCTGGAAAGGCTGTGTTTCTGTGGTGAAAATTCTTGATGGAAATCATGCTCTTCTGAGCTGAACACCACACCACCACTGCTGTTAATTTCCCCGAAACCTCCCAGGGAGCTCCTGCCATGAGGTCAGGACGGTGTGGCTCCTCTGTCCTGGTGGTTGAATAGCTGGGAAGAGAACTAACTGGGACATAGTGGTCTGAAAACTGCAGCTAATTCTGAGGTGAGTTTGTCTTTTGCTTCCAGGAGTGCAGAGAAGAGCCATACCGCTCCACAGCCTCAGACCCTCACTGGCAACAAGCCGAGAAACTGCGTGCAGGCTTCGGGACATGGCCATTGCAGGCGTGGAGATCAAGTGCAGGGAGCTGAGAAACAGGTCTTCTCTTAAGAAAAATCAGCGATTGTGACAGTATATACTGACCTTTGGCATCAGCAGAATCTAAACGCTTGGGCCTCTGATTTGACTCAGAAGTTTCCTTTGGAAGCACTGCCAGCTCCACAGAATTCGAAAAGGGTCCTTCCCCCACCTCATTGGATGCAGATATCTTGACAATGTACACATTTCCTGCCACTAGGTTTTCCAACAAAGCCATGGTTATGGCCCCTATTAAAAAAAATATAGCAGTGACAAATTAAGTAAACTTTACATTTATAAAATGTTTGTACATATACACAATGTTTTACTCTTTCTATAGGTCTGGATACAAACAGCATTAACATTTTATTATAGAATATTTCAAACAGAGGTAGAGAGAGAATGGTGTAAAGAACTCAGATTCAACAATTATAATTAGACTAGGGGCCCAGTGCATGTAATTCATGCACTGGGGAGGGGTCCCTCAACCTAGCCTACCCCCTCTCACATACTGGGAGCCCTCAGGGGATGTCCTACTGATGGCTTAGGCCCGCTCTCCGTTGGGAGCGGACCTAAGCCGCAGTCTGGCCTCCCTTTGCAGGAGGCGACTGGGCTGATCAGGGGAAGGCAGGCGCCAGCCCCATCACTCTGCTGCTGCAGCCACTGCCAGTCACCACAGCCACCAAGATATTTTCATCAACATGGACTCCAGTCCCTTCATGAAAAAATGACAACTTTAAGGTTTTCAAGATGTGTCTTTCATAGGATATGACATTTCTTTCTTTTTCTTTTTATCCTCAACTGAGGATATGTTTCCATTGTTTTTTTCCCCTTCCCTCCAATCCCAGGCTCAGCCCCTTCCCAAGCTTAAAGCCTCTGTCCGATGGCTGGCTGGGAGTGACTTGGGTGCCGAGGAGGTTCCCAGGACCCAGGTATGTATGCAAATTAACCACCATCTGTTGGGTTAATTTGCATACTCACTCTGATTGGCTGTGGGCATAGTGGAACTATGGTCAGTTTCTCTATTATTAGGTAAGATTTTAAAAATCAACGTGAGCCTTTTTTTCATCTTTTGAAATGTTTAAACTATTTATAATAACTGCTGTGATAGATGATCTTGACCTTAATCTTTCTTTTATCTTTTTATTTTTTGAGAGTACCTTTATTAAAGTCGGGGACAGTGAAACAAGGAAGGGTTTAGGATAAAAGAAGCAACAGGGGAGGACTAGGCAGGGATCTGCTTTGGCTCCCTAGAAACCTTCTGGGAAAGAAGTGAGCCTGTTAGCTCACTGGAAAGACAGAGAAAAGGGGGCCTTGGGGATAAGTTCAGGGGGTTAGCCCAGGACTAGCTGCCACTGTCCATTGCTCCCCTGGTTGTAAGTGTCGTGGGATCCTTTAGAATTTCCGGAAAAAGAAAATTCACTCGAAAAGGAGATTGGGGTGGGCATGCTCCAAAGAGGGTCACTTGACCTTACCTCTTAAATTAGAAACAACACAATTAGTTTTTTTTTTTAAATGTTTAGTTTGTGTTTTATTTACTTACTTACTTACTTACTTACTTACTTACTTATTTATTTATTTATTTATTTATTTATTTCAATACTCACCCAAGGACATTTTTTCCCCCATTGATTTTTAGACAGTGGAAGAGAGAAGAAAAACAGAGAGAAATTGATTGGTTGCCTCCTGCAGGCTTCCCAACCAGGGCCTGGGCCAGGGAGGAGCCTGCAACTGAGGTACATGCCCTTGACTGGAATGGAACCTGGGACCTTTCAGTCTGCAGGCCGATGCTCTATCCACTGAGCCAAACTGGGTAGGGCCCACACAATTAGTTTTGAAAGTATAAAAATATTTTTCACCCTCCTAATCATTAGGAGTTCTTGAATGTAAACAGAAAATAAAATGCCAAAATTATGTAAGACCACGAGTGCTGAAGACTAAGACCTCAAATTAACTATCAAAATTACTACCAACAATCTGCCTAGCATCTACTTCTCTCCAAAACATAACCTTCATTTGAATTTATATATGACATTTGGTATCAGAAGGTATTTTCTCTGTTGGCATGACTGCTAAGAAGGGTTTCTATTTGGGCACTGCTGTTTCTTTTATTTTTATATTGATTTCAGATAGGAAGGGAGAGGGAGAGATAGAAACATCAATGATGAGAATCATTGACAGGCTACCTCCTGCACGCCCCCCACTGGAGATTGAGCCCGCAACCTGGGCATGTGACATGACCAGGAATCTAACTGTGACCTCTTGGTTCATAGGTTGATGCTCAACCACCGAGCCACGCTGGGCTGGGTGGCACTAGTATTTCTTGAGGTGTCTTTCTGTTCTTGTCACTTCACTGAAGTATTTTTCTTACAAAAGGGACTCTCACCCTAGGGATTAATCCTAATGTTAAGAAAGCAGGTGTAATAGAAATTCATCCAGCAAGTTGTTCTGTCTGCATTTGTGGATATCCACAGGGGAACCTTATTTTCCTACGACGACTTCATCTCATTTTTTTCTGACTCAGAACATCCTTACAGTAGCTTCAAAGAGCTCACAATAGCTTGTAGCAGTCACCTCCAGGCCAGAGCTGGCTACTCTAAGGCACTTGAAAGAGTCTATTTCATTATGCAAGTGAGCTGCGGGGTGATTTTTGAGCTAAGGACACGATTCAGAGGCCACCTCTGCAGATCACATGGTGGAGGCAGCTGAACCAAGTGGCAATGTGAGCAGCCAAAAACAGCTTGTTTTTATATTCTATGGTTTCAACTTGGCCTGAAGAGAGTGTGAGCTACTTGAGCACACAACTGCTAAATAAACAAACTGACCCGTATTTAGAATCAGGAAGAGGCTTTCCACTCTCACAAGTTCCTAGGCAGGTGAGTTAAAAAACAGAGATGTATTGTAATAGGTTGCAATTAGCTAGAAGGAAAAGCATTTCAATTTCTTCACAAATAGACCTATAAATTGAGCTTCCATCTTATCATGTAATACTTTACATTTAACTTGTAAAAGTGCTTGCCAAAAACGAATCATACCTGAAATGAAAGTCTTTTCATTTAATTTAAATTTTATAAATGAATGAGCTGAGTGGGTGTGTGTACGCTCATGCTCCCCTTCCTTCTGTCTCAGGGCCTTTGCACGTCCCCCAGATATCTACAAATGTCATGTCTTCCAAAAGAACTTACCTTACTGCCTCCATCACTTTGTCTTTTCCCCTTACTGGAGCTTTCTTGATAGCATTTATGACACTACCTGCATATTTTTATATTTGCTTGTGTGTTTCCTGAGATGTATGCTCCATTAGGGAAGGAACACTGTTTTGGTCACTGTGGTATTACCAGTGCCTAGAAAAGAGCCTGTCACCTAGTAATGATTCAGTAAGAATTCATTTGATCAATCAATGATGTTCCTACTATTAGTAGTCCAATTTATTTAGCAAATGTTGAGTTAAATGGATTGCTTTAGGAAAGGACGTTAATCCCCAATGTGAACTTCCAACAGTACATGGAATAAATAGTATACGGTGTTTCTCAAGTTTATTTAGTCATAGAACTTTTTTTTAAAGAGGGGTACCTTTACCATTTTGGGAAACTCATGCTATGAGGAACAGGGTTTAGGACATGCGGTAGTAGAGCATGATTTCCTACAGAGCCTTTCAGATTTTAAGATAATTAGTATGTTCTGTGCAAAGGCTTTAATTTCTGATCCTTTAAATTACACACAAGCAGACTTTCACATCACATTTCTGCTCAACCATCTTAGCATGTACAATTTTAGTCACACAAATTTCATATGGTCATCAGGAACATTTAAAAAATATTTTAACTAATAAAAAAATCTTATTCCACCTGGCAATAAAGATGTGGTTAGTTGTACGTGTAAATATACATAAACACAATATGTATAGAAGATGAATAGACATATAGGAAAGAGATATTGATATTCTCCCTCTTCGCGACCCCCTCTGCCGCCATCTTTTTCTTCACTTTTAACAAAACAAAATTTTAGGCAGGTACAAATGAAGAGCTAAAAGAAGTATGTATTCATGTGATTAAAATTCTTTACTAATACTACTTATAAAATATCTCACTAAATCAGATTAGTCATTTGGTTAAATGTTGAATCGAAAAATCTTTTCTGAAATAATAAAATGTGAATTGTACATTTTAAGAATTTATGGTAGACTGTAAGAGTCATAGCCCACCAATCAATGATACATCCACCTATGCACACCTGTGGGCAGTCCTCTGTCTCACTAACTCTGGGCTTACCTACATGGTTTTCCTAGTGCATATTAGCAAATGTGATGCAAGCAGAGGCTTGCAAAGCTTTGTACATGGGCTTCCTCTCCCTCTTATGTCGTGGTGTTAGAACTCGCTCTTGCTGTTTTTAAGCTACCCACATTGAAACTGGAGATGATTTACAGCCTCATGAGTGACCTGAGGAGAGATCAACACAACTGCCCAGCTGATCCCAGTCCAAACTGCTGACTCACAGAACTGTGAGAAGGTAAAGTGGCTAAGTTTTAGAGTGGTTTGTTAGGTAGCAACAGGTAACTGATACAAATATAAAACTGTATTGTTAGCAAGTACGTGTTACTTTCACATCTCTTCGGGGACTAGGAAATCTTTCCTTAGTGTGGCTTCTGCTCAATGAAAAATATGATTATACAACTATCAAAACTCCAGCTGAATTTATCATTTGCTTATTTTACAATTGCACAGAGTTTATTACATCCACGTGATTGTCTTTGAAGTTTTATTCTCTTAATTGGGCAAATATTTCCTTAACAGGTAAAATCTATGTGGAAGTGCCTAGTGCTTTAAAGTGTTTAGAATATGTGGACACTCAACAAAGTTTCTTCTTGAAATCCTTAAGCTTTTCACTGCTTGGCAAACTGTTCTTTTCTCAGCATGCACATCTGAATTAAGAAAATGCCAAAATAATGAAGTTTTACTATTTATGCTATTGTCCATCTAAAAACTGGCATGTAGGACTTGTTCAAATGAAAGTTTCAGAAGTTTCAAAAGAATATAATGATAAAAGCATGCAGTAAGAATGTTAAGTTTCAGAATTCAATGTTACTCAGCTAAAAAAAAAAAAAAATTGGTGTTAAAAAAAAAATTAAATTCAGCCCAGCTGGTGTTGCTCAGTGGTTGATCGTCAACCCATGCACGAATCAGGAGGTCACAATGCAATTCCTGGTCAGAGCACATGCCAGGTTGCGGGCCTGATCCCCAGTGTGGGGCGTGGAGAAGGCAGCCAATCTATGAGTCTCTCTCATCATTGATGTTTCTATCTCTCTCTCCATCTCCCTTCCTCTCTGAAATAAACAAAAACATGTTAAAATTAAGAAATAAATAAAAAGAAAAAAATTAAATCCAGCGTTTGTTGTAATCCCTAATCAGCTTTTGCCTGTGGACCCTAATATTCATATGGGTTGATTTATTTGCAAGTGGACCATTTTAGCAGCTGTACAAAAGTCTTCGCCCTTAAACCAGGTCCTCTTTCAGTGTTTGCTACTTCGGTGCAAGGTATACCACTACTAGAAATCTAATAATTACCTATACCAGTCTTCCCTCCCTTGCCCCTCACCCTCCCTCCTTAAACTACCAAGTCCTGCTGATTTTACCTCCTTCATGTTTTTCAACCACTCTCTTCTTGCCCACCCTAATCCAGATTTATAATCCCTGGATTATAAATGCCGCCCACTCCTCAACCAAACCTCTTCGATTCACAATAGTCAGCGTGATCTCTGAAATGCGAATTACACGCTCATGCTTCAAATATGCTGATGGCTTCCCAATGCTCTGAGTAAAACCAAAATCCTTAATAATTTGTTGCTCCATAAACATATCCTAAAAAACAAACTCTAGATCCCTCTTTCTCTTATTTCCTTATCACTAATAATCTTACTTTTCATTCTCTTTGGTAATTTATGTTCAGTTACCTTCTCGGTGTAGGACCTGCCACTCTCCCGCAATCCAGGCCTTCCTCGATGCATATAAGATAGTATAGCGTGTCACAACCGTCTCTGGGCCGTCGGGGGGTTTCCAAGAAACCAGAGCAGTGTCATCCTCTATCAGCGTCACTTTTACTCCAACTGGTGGGCCTGCTGGTGCTGTGCACACATGCACAAAATCTGGTGTTACTAGGATAAAATGGTCACACACACACAAATACCTGGCTACTAGAATGACAGGCGTAGGGAAAAGTTTGAAATACTAGAAACCACTTTAAAAACATCTGAGCAGGGGGCTCTTACCGATTATTAGTGATACTAGTACAATGCTATTTTTCTTCTTCCTCTGAAAGCTAATTTTATTTTATAATATTCAAAACATTTAAGATATATAAAGAAGATAGTAGATTGCTGGGTGAGGAATTACTTAGTCAGAGGTTGTAAGCATTTTTAGGGCTGCTGACATGTTTTGTCATACTTGACATGTTTATAGTCCCACCAGCAGCAGCACTTGCTCATTAGATATTGTCTTACTCCAGTAAGTACTGAATCTAAACTACATTTCTTATTAAAATGTATAGGATATATATTCAACCTGGTCTAGGAAGCCACTGAAGAAAATACTTCTGAGACTAGAAACATTCAGTGATCCCCCAAAAAGTTATGGATCAGTGAGTCTAAAGGGTAGGCTTTACACTAATGACTTTTATCTGCGAAAAGTACTGAAATCTTAGGATTTTAATTGACCCCACTTTTAATATAAGCTAAAAGTGTGAAAAACTGGTTTTTGGCATCACATAGCTCATAAAATATTGTCAAGACCACAGCAAAGAAACCCTTGCTCACTGAAATAAAACCCTTTGCTGTCTTTCAGCATAATTAAAATAGGGGTCCTCATAGATCATCTAGTCCTTCACCCTCAATCTAGAGAAAAGGAATGCAAATTTTGGAGACATAAAGTATCTTAGCTAGAACGAAAGGTGAGCTATAGAATTGTTGCTCAATCAGGTTTCATATCTATGTCCTGTGCATAGTATCAAGCTACATACATATAGATATAGTTGGCTCCTAACACATACATTATTCACTTATTCACATTTAAAATTACTTCAGTGCAGCCTTGAACAGCACATCCGATTTAAGCCCATTTGTGCAATACATATGCTGAGAGGAAAAAATTAAATTTAATAAAGCCTAAAAAAACAAAACAAATGCATACATATCAACTGGTAGGTAACAACCAGGGTAGCATCCTCTTCAAAGTGACATACACACTGGCTAGATTATGATGATCTCTGAACACATATTAATCTGGCCACTCAGTGTGTGTGTGTGTGTGTGTGTGTATGTGTATGGCCCGGTGCATGAATTTGTGTATGGGTGGGGTCCGGCCAGCCTGGCCAGGGGGAGGGGATATGGGTGGTTGGCCAGCCTGGCCTGCCTACTGGTCAAACTCTTGGTCGAAGGGACAATTTGCATATTAGCCTTTTATTATACAGGATATACACTGAGTGGCCAGATTATTATGTGTTCAGAGATCATAATAATCTGACCACTCAGTGTATATTTTTCACACATTTAGATAAACACACAAGGGAGCTGCCTTCTTTACCTTCTGGGAGTGTAGAATGGTAGACGACAGGGCTCCAGGGACTGGAAAGCTGATCCACGTGCAATCGGACAGCAAATTCATATTTGGTGTTTGGCTCTAGACCTTGAACCAACATGTGAGTTTCTGATCTATGATAATGAGCAATGAAGTTGTTAATGCCGTTAGCACATTGTTTCTCAAAGACTGCCAGTACTCCCAATCAACACAGGAGGGAGAGCATACTAAAATTTTTTACACTCAAAGAGCAATCTGATTGGACTATTATAGACCACATTTGTTATTATTCTATAAAAATAAGCCTATAAATTGTCATACAAGTTGCCTACAAGTATCCTAATACAAGGGGATTTCCTCTGAAATGTTGGAAGTCCAAGTATACTTTAAAATTATAGTGATAGGCATCTTTTTATCTATAACCTAGAAAACAGAATAGCTTTATTTTTTGATGCCAATATGGAGATGATCTTTTGTTTTTCTTTAAACATGCTTTTCTTTCGCCATATGAAAGTAAAGGAATAATAGCTTCTTGCCTAATCTTTTTGCATGAGGCTGGGGAAACAAACAAACAAAAATCATTTACAGAAAGTAAATGTCAAAAAATGCAGTTTCAGAACTGAATATGGTAAAGGTGCAAAATCCCCAGGCATTTTAATAAGTAAGGTAAGTCCTGAGACAAATGCTCACAGCTGAAGCTCAGGCTCACCCAAGATGGCAGGAAGTATGAACGAGGAAGGGAGCAAAGGAAACAACCATTAATAGAAGCTACATACGTTTGAAGGTATAGAACCAAAGAAGCATTCTGCAGGCCGACAGGGTTACAGCGAATGGTGTAGTTAATTATTTGTGCCGTGGTGAACGCAGGCCTCCTCCAGTGCAGGAAGATGGAAGATGAGGTGTTAGCCTTCGCATAGAGATGGTGGGGTGGTGGTGGAGGAGGAACCATGCGATCGCGAACAGCTATTGAAAAAGACAATGTTAATTTACCTCAAGGAACAACATTGATTGTAGGGAGTGGTGAATGGTAAAATCATAACACCCCACCCAGTAAGTTGGCTTTAGGTCTTTCTTCCTCAAGAGGTTTGTAGCGGTCTATTATTCAAACCTGACCAACTCTTCCATGAGTTAGATGAGGAATCAAATATTATCAATACTTCGGTTGTAAAACAGAAGCATGGAGAAGTCAAGCTATCAGCCAAAGGCATTCAGAAAGCCAACAGTGGACTTAAAACGCAGCAGACACCCACTTTAGTAACAATAAAATCAAACAGCTCTTAGTAGCAATAAAACTGAACAGTAACTGGAAGGAAATAATTAGCCTCAAGATTGGAGCAGATAAAAGAAAGTTCAGTATATGTAGGTATTCAGGGTAATTTTTCCCAGTTAAATTTCTTACGGTCTTTTGCATGCAAAAGTAAAACAGGCTCTTACAATGAAATACATATCACTTAAATATTTACTGAGCAGGTACTTGTTCAAGATACTATCTTAGGCACCATGGAGAATATAAAGTAATCCCACCATGAAGGCTTCCAAGTAGTGATGAGACTGACATTTAAAGGCAGAGGAGAAAAAGGAGCTAGCCATACATAGTGAACGAGCTACCCTAACTCTTACTTACACACACATCCTGGGGTGCTGACTGTCTGGTCTGCCTGATAACCATCTTCTATGTTGTTGTAAGCCAGCAGCCTCACGTGGTATTTTCTTCTGGGGTCTATCAAGAAACCAACAGGTTAATAATTAGGTCTAGCGATCTAGATGCAAACAAAGGTTCTAGAGTCTCTCTACATTTTGGCTTTTAAATCTTCTGATACCAGTTCTAAGTAAAATGAAATTTTCTCTCTCCCTATCCTATACTCAGCAATTCACCTTAGTATGTCATTGCTTTTGTGACTACAATTATTTAAAATTTTACTTTGCTTAACCTCACTTCAAACAGTAACATTACTAACACTACTCTTCCTCCTCCTCCTCCTCAACTGAGATAGATTTAAAAGATGTGGGTTGGGTGATGAATCACTTATAAGAAGTTACACTATATAGGCGTTTTTATTTAGTTATTTGATGTTAAGTTTATTAAAAGCATGAAAATCAAAGTCAGATGTTTTCCCCCTCAAGGTTAAAAAGAATGACAACTGTCATCCTTTAGCACGTTTGAAAATCTTTAGAACCATGTGTTATTTATTTCTAAGCATGACCTTTTCACAAACCTACATTTTCAAGTTGAGAGCTAAATTCACCAAGAAAGATGAGTTGGAGCTCCCCCTACTGGTATTCATTAACTATCACAATCTGAAAACCAAAGTCCGTCCCATGCATATTAAAAAAGAAAATTCTGGCTTCTGAGAAATAAATGATTATAACATTTAAATGATATACTTAAGAAAATATACAAGAAGTTTAATTATATCAATAAATTTAAGTATAACCATTTATAACTACAGAATGCTTACTTAGGGCAAAAATAAATATTATTCAGAAATAATATATGTCTTTTCCCCCCCTAGCTTTATTGAAGTACAGTTGACAAATAAAAGTCATATATTTTAAGGTGTACAGCTTAATGTTCTATATACATAGACACTGTGAAATAATCACTGTAATCAAGCTAATTAACATCCATCATCTCATGTATGTGTGAGGAAAACACGTAACACCTACACTCTTAGCAAATTTTAAGTAGACAATAGAATATTTATAATTACAGTCCCTATGCTATAAATTAGACCTCAAAAAAGTTTTTTTGTATAACTGAAACTTTGTATCCTTTGGTTATCTCATCCCATTTCCCCCACCTTCCAACCCTGGTACCCATCATTCTACTGTTTCTATAAGTTCAACTATATTAGATCCCATATGTAAGTGAGATCACACAATAATTGTCTTTCTGTGTTTGAACTACTTTACTTAGCATAATGTCCTTTGGGTTCATTGCAAAAGGCAAGATTTCATTCAAGGTTCAATAATATTCCTGTACGTGGTGTGTGTGTGTGTGTCCGCGCGCGCACATGTCACATTTTCTTTATCCATTCACCAGTCGACAGACATTTAGGTAGTTCCCATATCTTGTCTATTGTGAATAGTGCTTCAGTGAACATATGGGGTGGCAGATATCTCTTCAAGATACAGATTTCAGCTTGGCCTGCGGTTCAGTGGTTGATTGTTGACCTATGAGCCAGAAGGTTGCTGTTAGATTCCTGGTCAGGGTACGTGCCCAGGTTTGCAGGCTGGATCCCCAGTGTGGGGCATATGCAGGAGGCAGCATATCAATAATTTTCTCTCATCATTGATGTCTCTATCTCTCTCTCCCTCTCCCTTCCTTTCTGAAATTACTAAAAATATATGTATTTTTAAAAAGATACAGATTTCATTGCCTTTTGGTGTATTACCCAGAAGTAGAAAAACAATAATCTTTAATAGATATAGCCAATGTGGAAAAGGATTTAGAATAAAAAAAGGTAAGTCTAGAGTAAATCCAAACGTTTAAAAAAATCAAATGTGAAGTTTATTAAACTTTTCTAGGTAATTTTTTAAGAGTTTGTATAAACATTTTAGAAATTGATTAATATATTCTAATATTCAATATTAAATTCCAATTAAAGGTTTTCCTAAAATAAAAATATTTATTTCTATTTGTTTTAATAAAATTAAAAACACAAAAAATTATACAACTTAGAAAATTTGTTATTTCTAGATTAAAAGATAAGATTAATAACTTCTGACTAATCTATAGAAAATGTTTCTCAGATACATTATCTTGAGTATCACAAAACTCTGTAAGATATGTTATTCCCATTTATTAAAAACTGTGGTAAAAACGTATGAAGTAGCGTGTCTAATGTCATACAAAGCTGAACCAAGACCCTGTGGATATGACAATACAGGACCTTTAAATTTAAACAAATACATGGGCCCTTGTCACTACAAGTTAGTCTCCTTACAATGAATTTCAAAACTGAAATATTTTCAAATATTTTATAAAATGATTACTGGAGGACATAGAAACATACTTGGATTTCATCACTCAAATGATTTCCAACATTCGGCACTGAAATGCTAAGATCCATAAGATTTCGGTGCAGATTAAAGGCTACTTAATTTGAACCTGCTTTTTTCTTCCGTTTTGTTTTTTTTTTCTTTTAATCCTCACCTGAGGATATTTTTTCCCATTGATTTTTAGGCAGTGGAAAGGAGGGAGGGAGGGAGAAAGGGACGGAGGGTGAGAGAGAAAGATCAGTGAGTGAGCATCAATAGGTTGCCTCCCGCAGGCACCCCACCCGGGGCTGGTGATCTAACCTGCAACCCAGGTACATGCCTTGACAGGGAATCAAACCAGCGACCATTTGCTGTGTGGGCTAGTGCTCTAACCACTGATCCACACCAGCCAGGGCTGCTTTTTTCTTTCTTTCCTCCTACCATGTTGCTGAACTCACTAGTCAACTGAATCCTGAGTTCAGTTTTACAAATACTCCCTCTGAATGGGTAAAATGGAATTCAACAGGCTCTTTGCAACCTAGTTCTTTATATGTCACAGTGCCATCTTCAAAAACATGTCTTCATTCTGTCTGTGCTCAGAAGAGTATCTTTAGGAAAACTTCCTGAGCGTGAGTGAGGTCTTATGTCAGGAAGATAGCAGATACAGAAAAGGAAGGATGAGACAGAATTTGCCTCAAGTAGCTCACAGTCTCAGGGAGCTGGACAAGGACACAGCCCTCCCTCATAGAAAGCTGATTCTGACAAGGGCTTATGAGGACAGTTGGAGAGATTACTCCTTTTTCTATGGTGCAATCAATCAACACTTCATGAATGCTTCTCTGGAATGTTTTTTTAACCCTAAAATGGATTCTTCAAGTTTTCCCTTCTTCCTCTTTAAAAAATGAACTGCTTACGCTAAATTTAAAACCCAGAATTAACCTTTTTTTTTTTTTTTTTTTTTTAATGGTCAGGCAGAGCAGAGATGAGAGAAGAGGTGCTCCCTTAAGACCCTCACCACCTGGCTATTTCCCACTCAGCACAGACTGCAATGAGCCCACTGTGAGGAGGAACACACCCCGGACGCCCATCTGGAACTCATCCAGAGTCGCCAGCCCATCACAACCCTCTCCAGTGCTGGGCTGCTTCCCCTGCGCCTTTCCAGGAGGTCAGGAAAATGTAAACCAAAGAGCAGGCGAATCGAGCACGTGGAGGTGCACCCCATTCGTTTCTATCCACACAAAAAAGGGAAGACAAGAACCAGAATAATTTTGGAAATTATTTTAGGAAAATAAATAGTACATACTATATGGGGAAAAATAATTGAGAGGGATACCCCACTCACATTTGTTCACAAGTGTTCCCTTCTTCATGCTCTACAAAGATTCTTGTTTTAAAAAATAAAAAGTGCAGGTTGGGCAAACTGAGCAGGGGGTCACGTGCATTTGCCACGTGCTTCTGTTAGGTTTTAAAGTATATGACTCCAATCTCAAAATCTAGTCATTATGTTATTTTGGTTTGTTACTCCAGAGACCCAGGCACACCCTGGCTTATTCTTGTTCACCACTTTGTTAGAAATTTGATTTCATGTACTGTCTGTAAATTTAAGAGGGAACTCAGGGGCCAGGGCCCTCAAATAATGTCGAGATGAGCATCATCAGACAATGAGTCATTAACTCAGAAAGAAAACAGAGGACAGATACACAGTTAAAGAATTAATTGTCTGACAGAGTAAAAAAAACTAGTTTAGGAACAATATATTAAATACAGTTAAATGCACACACAATGTGCCTCAGCTTAAGTAGCACTAATCCTTAAACTCTGCAGTTCTGCAAAGACCCTCTAATACATGAGGGACAGACAAAGCAGAGACCCAGGATCAACAGGGCAGGGCCACAGGAGCCAGTTCCCACGGTCTGTTACAAGCTCTTCGGAGTTAAGCATCGCCACACCACATATGTGGTGCTTGGTTACAGAGACTCAGCAGAGTTGGGCTATGTGGTTTAGGGGGGAAACAGCAGAGTCAGGAAGAGCAGCCACAAAGAATAATGCAGGCCTTCTCAAAACTAAGCGAGGGAAGGAGGAGAAGGGGAGAGGAGAAACTTGGTCCCAGTTTCTTCAAGACTTAACACAAGGGATATAAAAATCACTCCTCAACAGGGCTAACTCTTAATGATCCCAGTGCTGAGAGCTCACATAGTGTTTGGGTCTATGGTTAAAGTTGCTTTAAAGGTTGAGCAATATATAAAGATGAAGGGTCAAGAAAGGAAGTTCAAATTAACTGAACAGAAATCGGACTCTAAATGTTTTCATTGCTAACTATGGAGTGTCAGCTTAAGCTAACAAAATCGTGGTCCCAGCCAAATTAACTTTCTTTATTTGGGAGTCAACCTTTGGCCAAAATATGAGGCTCTCCTTCTTGAAGCATTGCAGTAGCTCTACACTTTATCTTTACTCCACTGGCTCCAGGACCTGCCTCACTTCTTTGCTTTCTGATTCACTGTCACCACTAGCTCTTTTTCGTGAGTTTGTTTCATATAGGAAGGAATCAGAACCAGAAGTCTGGTTGGTCAAGATTAGGTGCCTCCTAAAAATCAAGGACTGACCCTACCCAGTTTGGCTCAGTGGCTAACAGCGTCGGCCCGAGGACTGAAAGGTCTCGGGTTGGATTCCAGTCAAGGGCACGCACTTCTACTTCAGTTGCAGGCACAGTCCCCAGCCCTGGTTGGGACACATGTGGGAGGCAACCAATTGATGTGTCTCTCTCTCATCAATGTTTCTCTCTTTGTGTCTCTCCCCCTCCCTTCTACTCTCTCGAAAAATTAATGGAAAAAACATCCTCCGCTGAGAATTAACAACAAAAATCAGGCACTGTATGAAAGACTCAAGGATTAGAAAGACATAGCTTTTGCTTTTAATTTCAATCTTCCAAAGGAGAGAGACTGATAAATGAATACTCTGTGTTATTTACTAACTGCACAACCTTGAACACGTTTCTTAAGTTTCCTTAACCTCATTTATTTGCCTTTGGAAAGCAAATATAATCCCTTAGAGTCTGAGACTGAGGGATTTTCAAAGTATTAAATGAAATCATGCCTATTAAGTACTTTTTACAGTGCCTATAATTAGTACACACAATATTATTTTTGTTATTATGTGAGTAAAGCTGCCTGGGAGAACATAAAAAGTACTACCAAAAATATGGTGCACTTAAATTTGGGAATAATCTTTGTGAAGTCAAATGAATAGCAAAGATGTTTATTCAAACACAGAGGGTCTAGAATCCAGACTATCAGCACATTAACCATGAGCACACACTGAAGCTGAGTTCTAACTACTCTCTGTCCTCATTAATATTCCCTAGTGCATGGAGCAGGCAAGGCACTCAAGCGTCTGACATATGGTACATGTATGACAACGTGCCGTTTGTGTTTATGACCACAGAGAGCTTGCTGTTTGAGGGACCATGTCACATGGTGTGTAATCCTCTCAGCGTCAAATCCACCTTCACCCATATCCCCCATATTAATCCAATAATCCCTCATCTGCTAACAAAGAAACAACCCGATGATAAATGCTTTGGAAAATCTTAACAGGTTTCTTCCCTAATGAAAGAATTGTTTCATAAATGGGAAATAATGGAAGAGTTTGAGGACTAGTGTTAGAAGCAGCAAGCAGATGGAAGCAACAAATTAATTCACTCTGTTAATTATATCCAGTTTTAACAATTAGATTTTTACTATACTCAGCAACTATAACTCAAAACAAGAAAAACAGATCAAGAAAATGAGACTCCCTGTAATGCCAATATTTTTTTAAAGATGCACCGATCAAGAACCTAATTTCATTCTAAAATTATGACTCAACAATAAAAGTATATTAGCTGCATTTTTAACATATTAAGTAACCTACTAAAAACTCTGGTAGTAGCATCCCCATTTTTCATTGCAACATGTTCCTAAAGACCACAAGACAACAAAACCCCCCACATTTTCCAGTGTTTTACACGAATAACTTGTGTTTCTGCTCTCTATCACTAGGTGGCATCTGTGTACCTCTAAAGGGTGTGATGGCCCCACTCATTTAGCTGTGAAGGTGGGAGCTATTCATATACCAGCTGAAACTGATGAATGAGCAATTCAAAACAGGTCCGCGTGAAATACAGCTATTGCTTGAGTTTCATCAAATGAAAGACTTCATGCAATGCAAAGCAGTGAAAAGGGAGAAGGGCTCCCTTGGATCAGTGTTTGTCAAATGAACTTTAAAAACCCTGTGAGCTAGGTAGCGTTTTTGTCCCGACCTTTACAGAGGAGGATGCTGAGACAAACAGGTAAGAATTCTGACTTCTAATGAGTCAGTTCTACTAAGAAGCAAAGAGCCAATCTAGCACAGTGACTGAGGGCTGAGCTGTCAAACCCAGACTTCCTGGATTACAATTCTAGCTTGGTCATTACTGTACCACCTGGGGAAGTTATTTTTTCTCTGTGTACCTTGGTTAAAATTACCTATAAAATGAATTTAATAAGGCTGTTGGGAAGAGCACATGAAGTAATTCACAAACTGATGAAAGCAGTGTCCATTAGAATAACATCATTAATAATGACATCCTGATAAAAAACAATATCTGATATAAGTATCAATAGTTGATGTAAAATACTCTTAGCATCCCGTGACTCCTAATCCCGGCTCCCTCTCACATAGAAGGAGAGGCTGGTGCAGTGATTCAAGCGCAGACTCCGGAACCAGACGACCTGGGTTTGAACTGAATTTCCTCATCTATTAAATGATAACTAAATGAGTTTGTATTTGTAAAGTGCTTAGAAAAAACATCTAGCCATTGGTAGAAACCTTTTAGTGCTACATAAATAAGTGTAGAGGAGGGAAGTGGTTTGAGAATGAGGGGATTTGAATTTTAATCTTGGATTTAGTAGTCATGTGGCTGCAAATTGGGCACTCTCCTGGAACTCAGTTTCCTCATCTTTAAAGATCAGGAAGTTGAAATGTATCAGTTGTTCTCAAATTTGTTTAGGTAACAGTGTATTGGGGGAGTGAAGACAAAGGTACAAATAAGTACCAGAGTACCACGCAAGATGGGAGGAGATTTGCTAAAACTCCAAGGGAGCCCAGCCGGTGTGGCTCAGTGGTTGAGTGTAGACCTGTGAACCAAGAGGTCATAGTTTGATTCCCAGTCAAGGCACATGCCTGGGTTGCAGGTTTGATCCCTAGTAGGGGGTGTGCAGGAGGCAGCTGATCAAGTTTCTATCTCTCTCTCCTTCTCCTTTCCTCTTTAAAAATATATATATATATATATTTTTTTAATACCCCAAGGGAATTGAAAAGAGGGGATGATTACTACTTTGGGGGGTGAGCAGGTCTTCAAAGAAGTGCATTTGAGCAGAATCTGACCTTATGGCAAGCATGGAAAAGAAGAGATCGAGGCCAAGAGAAGAGCATAAGCATGGAAAAGAAGAGATCGAGGCCAAGAGAAGAGCATAAGCAAAGGCTCAGGGTCAGGAACAGGGAAGAGTTCCCTAAAGGGTACAGGAGTGAGGGTCACATAGAAAAGTTAGACTGGGGGCAGATCTCAGAGAGTTTTGAGAGTCAGGCTAGGCACCGCAGATCGTATTACATATACATTCTAAATTCCATTTAGCTGACTAAATGGAATTGTGAAGAGAAGGGATTAATGAGAAGAAGAAAGCTCCCAAGTTAACAGCCTGAGTCAACCAGCAGAACTGGGAGAAGATATGCTTGGGAGAGCCAATGCATGTTAAGTCAGAGATGCCAGAAGAACATTCAAGTGGAGCTGACCAGCGGATGCATTACCATGGCCATGTTTCTAAGTGGTTAGAGTGTTGGCCGGCCCACAGAAGGGTCATGGGTTCCCCAATTCTGATCAAGGGCACATACCTGGGTTGCAGGTTCAATCCCTGGCCCTGGTTGGGATGTGTGGGGGAGGCAACTGGTCAGCGTGTTTCACATCAATGCCTCTCCCCCTGCCCCCCCCCTAGCCCCCGTCTCTAAAAATCAATGGAAAAAATCTTCTCGGGTGAGGATTAACAACAAAAAAAGTGCTGCATGGAGCCAGCAGTTAGGATGGAGAGGCACACTCAGCAGTCATCCATAGAGGAGGGGTGCCAAGGGAGGGAAAAGACAGCAGGGACTGGAAACCTGGAGTTGAGAGGGGACGTGGTCTTGAAGAGTCACGAGGAGACCCAGGAAGGTTAAAATCTCACGGAAGCCGAGAGAAGGAGGTTAGCTGACAATGTCCAATATAGCAGAGAAGTCACCAAGGGCGAATGACATCTGGTATCTAGGTCCTTTAACAGAGTAAATTCATTAGAAGGGATGGGGTAGCGGAAAACATGGAGGAGCAAGGAGGTGCTGGGTCACTGGAGAAAGAGCTAAAAAGGGGAATGAAAATGAATTATCTTCTGATATGTACCTAGATGTTAACAGTGGTCTCCATCTCTATCTGCTAGAAGTTTTAGTTATTTTGCTTCCTGTATTTCCATGTGTTCTACAATAAATATGAATTTCTTTGTTAATAAAGTAGTTGGGGAAAATTTATCATCTTTTATATGCCAACAGCTAGTATGTACTTTATATGCAGTATCTTAAATAATCCTTACTACAACCCTGTAAAATATGATTATTTTTATTTTATAGGTAAGGATACTTCTACATAACTAAACTAGCTTTCCTTTAAGGATCATTTTTCTATATACAGGGTGGAACAAAAGTAGGTTTAGGATTGTGAGTATGCTAAATACAGTTTATACTTGTATAATTAGTTATTGTATTATTTTCCACACAAACAACTATAATCCTACTTTTGCTCCACACTGTAGAATATCCAAAAATGTATTTTAACCTTCCCTGGTTCTTTAGAATGCTGGAATTAACTGAAAATTTTTTGTTGTTTCAAAACCATCCTTGTGAGCATCAATTGTATCTTCTACAATATAAGAGTAGTTGTTTTTTTAAACTTATTTTTCTTGGCCTTCAATTCTATGTTTCTAGGTCTATTTTATAAGTCAGGGCCATATAATCACTAACATTTGAAAAAATAAATATTGTAACATGTTAGAACATGTGTAAATTAAGAGAATAATTCTAAAGAATGACATCTTCTCCTGCCGAGTGGCTTGTGACTTAAACCCCTTTTTTGGCCCGCTACCAGGTTTTAGGTTATGTCTGAAAGAGGGCCAGGCTATAGACCTTGAATAAGTGGGTGATATTAATATACATGGAAGGTGATCAAATACACAGTAGAGCAAAGTCAGAATAATCAAAGACGTAAAATTACTGAATAAATTAATTTTATTTTAAGGAGAAAACATTTAAGAATTCCAGTCCTATCAGATTTTGATGATTGTTCTGCCCTTACACTTCAAGCTATACAAGGTAAAACTAATAGGCTCACTTAGTAGGAAGTACCCACACCCCCACTCCCAACCTTCCCCCAAAACACTATGAAGACCAAATGTTCTCTGATTGGAAATGAACTCAGACAGTAAAACGGATGGACATCAATTCCAATTTTATGAATTCTTTGTTGTAATACTAACATAGGTAGACATTTGATTTCCTGGAAAATGCACAGTAGAAAACATTTTTTACAAAGTGTTTAGCTGTGGACCAATAATAAAAGAGATAATATTGGCGTCGTGAACAGCAGGCCTTTGTCTCCTCCAGCTGCTGCTTGTTGGTGAGGCTCCAGAGGCCTTGAAAAGAGCCAGGCCAGAGTGGACAGGTCAGGGGTAGGTAAAATTAAGAGAAAACCCGAGGTCAGGACCATGAGAAACCTTTATCCCACAGGAGTCAGTCCATCTTTGATATTTCTAAAATTCAAATCTGGGAAAGATTTCTTAAGGTCTATTTTCCATCCTTCTACGGAAACTTCTCCGGTGGTGGGAAAACCAATCCTCCCAGGACCAAAAAAAGATAAAGCAATCCCACCTACTTTAGGACACTCCCTGCCGCTTGCTTAGTACACAGACAAGCAACATGTTGGAGTGGCTTAATACAATGTCTTAAGCAAATGCAAAGCATTACTTTAAAAATTACTATGCACTACTTTGAATTATTTACTGAAAATACTGCTATAGAAAAGCTTTGCTTTTATTAGTGTCACATTATAGTTTCACAGCATTAAAAACAGTTAGAGTATACATGCAGAGGTAAGTAGCAATCTGACAATCTGCTGATATAAGGTCACCATACATGAAGTCTGAAAATGGTCACGTAAGGAATGCTCAGAGTAAGTGAGAAAGGTGAAATTCTGAAGGATGCTACCTAGTGTCCGGCCAAATGCCCATTTTTAATAAAATCTTTTGTGCCACAAGGTTTTGTGTGAGTCTTTTCAGGCCTATTGTTCCCCTGCAGTCCAACTGAAGAGCTCCTTGGTCTGGGCTAGCCAGGGTGACTGCACTGCCCCGGAGCCGGTCCCTCTAACACAATACCCCCATATAATGATTCAGAGGAGAGGCCGGCAGTGAGGACTGCGGTGACACCTGGGTCATGGCCTCTGACACAGAATCTGGGGCCAGCCCAAGTCTGGTCCGGCGGCAGAGGGGCAGGAAAAATGCTGAGGGGGATGGGTGGGAAAGGCAAGCGGAGCGAAACACTGCTTTAAAATGCCGTGTGTAAAGCACAGTACCGAAAACATAAGTCACACTTAAACAACGTGCTCTACCTTCAAGTTACCCAAATGTTGTAAGATGTGCTGTGTTTCTCCCTTCTAAATAGTAATAAGATTCGCGGAGCAGCTCTTTTCTAAAAGGGGATTCTTTGTCTTGTATCAGACTAATGTTAGAATGAAAAAAGTTAATTCATGATGGTTAAATAATGCCTTACATGAATATACTCACATGCTGATGTAAAACCAGAGGTGTGTTTTTATTTTTTTAGCTGAAAGAATGTAAATTTTACTTAAACTTAGATTAAAATTCATTCTCCTTTTGTTTAGAAATTGAATTCTTGTAAGGGATTGTGAATCATAAGTATTTTTTACTATTTGCCTTACAACTTTTAAGGAAGTATTTTTAATGATCACTATGGCAACATGTTATAAATCTGTTCTGTGATAATATAGACTATTTGAGTGTAAAATAGACAGAATGGCAGATGGAGTGGGCAATCCCCCTCCTGCCCAATTTCTCCGTTCTCTGCACAGCAGCTCTCTCAGAAATCTCATGGTAGGGCTATTTGTCTAAACCTGAAATGACTCAGTCCCTTATGTTCTGCCCCCTGAAGGGCCTTGAGACAAACAACGTCTCTCACTCCCAGTAAAAGCATCCCATCTCCTACTAAGTTTAGGGTAATTTAGAAGACCATTCTTCGTATGTGACAGGTGAGTCAGTTGCCTACCAAACTAAGTCCTATTGATAATATCTATTTTAACATCTGCTCTCCCCAAAATGAATTGTTTTTATAAAATCTGGAAGCATAAAGCTTTCATGTTTATATCATGTTATTTCTCTTTTAATCATGTTATTTCTCTTTTAACCATGATATTTCATTTCTATATATCTATCAGGCTTTTAAGACTTCTTTAAAAACTATTTTTCACTTTTGACAAATGCATTACTTGAGGCTGTCTGGGCACAAAAATATCTGGGGTTGAAGATGTCTACTTGAACATTGCCATGAATGAATCTGATTTAATTTCAAACGCTGAAAAACAAATCTGAAAACTATATTGGAGGCCTCCACAAACAGTTTTTGGTTTTTCCTGTGACACTTCTTTCCCTTGAATCCCCAGGGAAGAAAGGCATCTCGCTGGTCCACCCATAAGAGGAGCGAACACTGCTGCTGAGTCTCCCCCACAACACCATCAGCTAATGGAATCATGCGGAGTGAGCACTGAGTGTTGCTATCTCCTTGAGGGTGAGGGAAGAAAGGAAGACTCCAAAAGAGAGCAGCTTTAACTGTCCTAAAGATGTATGATGGATTTATGTGAACAGTACTGAGTTTGGTCCACATATATGTTCCTGAATGAACTAAAGGTGAATAAAATGAAGCAACTGATTTTAAGAATTTATAATTATAATACAAGTAAGTGTTAGAATGGAGGTGGGTGGTACAGTCTCCTAGGACAACGAAGAGGCTATAGAATTTACAAATGACATTTACTTAAGAAAATGAAATAAATTCCTTTGGTTATGTTGATATTCCTATCAAGAGCAATCCTTACCTAAAAGCACCCAAAATACTTGACTTATGCTACTGTACTTGGCTTAGCATTTAAGTAGCAGCCCTGTCTGCTAACACTGTCTGTCTGACATACATCATTGCCTTACAAACAATATTTTTATAGACTGACAGAGAGAGCCTATTCATGACAGCCAAACTTCCCCTGAAGCCATGAAATAAATTTCCTTCCAGGACTAACATTTCTCCATCTCACTGTCATGGGCTCGCCATGCCATTTTGACCCTTTTGTGAGGCAACATGAAAATACCATCTATCATCTCCTGAACCACGGCGACTTGGTCGGAGGTGCAGTTTCATTGCAAAAACATCTGTGGTTTGATAACCATTCCTCCAAATCTCGATCCTCAGCAGTGGAAAAGCATGCTTGTGAGATGGGAAAGATGCAGGTAGACAGCTTGAAACCAATCTTAAATTTCTCCACAAGTGGGAAATGCAAGCTGATGAAGTATCGGCTTCATCAATCACAGTGGTAAAACATGATTGTGGTATTTGTTTATGCCTCTTGTAGAACGCACAAGCAGCACTATGTTACCAGAATTTATTGAAACTCTGCTGAATGTGTCACTCTGAAATCAATTTTAGTGTTAGCAGATAAGAGAATTCCAGGAGTTTTTTTTATATAAGCAGGTGTAGGTCGTTGCCATGTTAATTGGCTACAAACAATCTATTCAAATTCTATATAAACCTTCAATCTTTCAGA
Source organism: Corynorhinus townsendii (assembly GCA_026230045.1). Taxonomy (NCBI): domain Eukaryota; kingdom Metazoa; phylum Chordata; class Mammalia; order Chiroptera; family Vespertilionidae; genus Corynorhinus; species Corynorhinus townsendii. The sequence continues at coordinate 181,024,070 of JAPDVU010000001.1, forward strand.
TATTGAACGACACTGATGATCATTGGGGTACTGGAAAGTATTAAAAATATCTTAAAATGGTTTTTCACACACGTGATAGGGAATCTCAAATAATGTGAACACATAGAGTGAAACCAAAGGGATTTCCTGATAAAATAGTCAACAGAAGAATTAGTTTCTTATATTCACTGTTATTTTAAAAGCGCTGTTGTTTTAACCATGAGCGTAATCGCTATAAAATCATTCCTCATTTGTAGCTTCTATAGTTTTGTATGGTCAAAATTAAGGCCCATCTGCCACAATTTCTATTCTGAAACCAAAGGTCAATGAGTGGGATGCAGGGTGTTCAAGAAAGGGAAACACTAAAAATCATCATACTTGGCCATCCAGATGGAGGAAGGTGAAAGTTCAAAAAACTATTTTAATTGTTTCCTCCACTAATATCTCTAGGTCATCCAAAACCCTGTAACTTGTTAAATGACCCTAGAAACCACAGGAATCTTCTTTCCTTATTATCTTAAGTCATTGTCAAGCACAAGCTAGTATGGATTTTCAATACGTAGATTCACAGAGAATCTCCCCAACCATTTGAGCATATAGACTTTTTCTGGAGGTACTGTATTTCAAGAATTTAATTATTATATTACAGTCTTCTTCTAATAAGTGAACTGTTCTGTGCCCCATAGCTAACAATGTTTGTAGTTTTCTCTGGCTGCAAGGAAGTGCACAGCTAAATGGAGAGGCGTTCCTAAGCAATCATACAGGACCTTATATAAAAAGAATCCAGAATCCTAGTTTCAGTGACTTTCCCATCTTTATCTCTGCTCCAATTTCTTCCTTTAGGCATATCCAATTAAAAATATTTACTGTTGTTTCTCATTATGATAGAATATATGTTTATTATAGAAAATGTATAAAACTTAGACAAATAAAATAAAATATCCTTAATACCAGCACCCAGAGATAAGCACTGTGAACCTTAGGTTGTATGTTGTTGTTGCTGTTTTCATTCCCTTCCCTATCCATTTGCACACCTACTCAATACTTTTTGTATTTTATAATCTTTTCCTTTTTTCTTTTTTATTTTAATTCTCACCCAAGGATATGTTTCATGGGTTTAGAGAGAGAAGGGAGAGAGTGTGAGAAACACTGATGTGAGAAAGAAGCATATGCTCCAATGCTCCAATCAACTGAGCCACCTGATCAGGGCATAACCTGCTTTTTTCACTTAACATACTGCGAACAACTATTCATGTTATTTAATATTCTTCTAAAACATTCCTTTCAATGTCCACATTTATTCAAATTGTATGGATTACCAAAGTTTATTTTATTAAACCTCTGTAGTTGAGTTTTGGGGTTTTCTCCAGCTTTTCACAATTACAAATGACTCTGTACACTACAGTGAACATCCTTAAGATTAAATGCTTATGCATGTTCATTATAATTTTCTCATGATAGGTGTCTATTAATGGAATTTCTAGGTAAAGGAGTATGCATATTACAACTGTCCTGCCCCCTCTTTTGGGTGTTGCCCATTTATCCCTAGAAAAGTTGTGTATCAATTTAAAGTCATCCCAAACTCTTACCAACATTGGGCCTTATATGCACCTATTTGTTTTTTATTTTGTTGAATTTTGTGTTTCTGTATTGTTAGTCCAAATCTTTCTTAGAAGGAAGAAGGTGTGTAAATTTAAAATAGTGACTAGCTAGATGTATTGACACAATTTACCAGGGAAGATGTATAATCATGCCAAGTGTGCTGCCTACTGTCTGCACAGGTTTCAAAAGTTATTGTTAACATCCTGGGAGGCTGAGCAAGCTGATGCCATTTTAACCTTCAGCTGAGGCAACTGCTCCATATTCTATGACAAACCAAAGTGAGTGTCAATGGAGTCACCTCTCTTGGCTAATTCAACATCAGTTTCTCAGAGCATTCTATGCTGATCCCCTACCTCTAAACTACAAAGTGTTCCCTATAACATGTCCTCATAACTCCCGATTTTCCAGGCCAGCACTTATTAAAGTTTGTAATTATAATTTATGAGATGATTTGATTAATGTTCATTTCCTTTTCTGGATTGTAAAGTTTCATAACTGCCATAGTTACTTAGAAATATCCGATTCTCTATTTTAGAATAGTGCTGTCCAAGTTGTTTTATTTCATCCTCTATTAATAAAGTTTTTCTAGCTTGCATACTCAGTACATATACCTTTATTTACTTAGTAGAGGCCCAATGCACGAAATTCGTGAAAGAGTAGGCTGCTGGCACCGGCTTCCCTCTGGCACTCAGGACCCGGGCTTCGGGCTTCGTCTGGAAGGTCATCCGGAAGGACAACCAGTCTAATTAGCATATTATGCTTTTATTATTATAGATAACAGGCACCTGTGTGACTGTCCTATTAAGTACATTGTAAAACAAATACACACAAATATTTTTAAAGGCTAAGATAAAAAATATTTTCCTCGGGCAATAAATGGCTTGTCTTGCAGCTCCTTCAACCCCATGGAGTAATTAGTACAAAGCTTAAAATTTCATTTGCATTAACTATGTTTTTAAAGAACAAGCTTAAAACAAAAAACAAAACAAAAACAAAAACAAATCAAAACTCACAAGTATAATTAGTGCTGTAAATACAGCAAATGCTTTTTTTCTATCCTCCTTGAAGTTGCTTTCATGTGCTAATGTGGCATTTTAAAAAAAAGTCCTCTTTTTTTAACCTACTTAGATCTTTAAGGACCTCACACATCTAAAGATTCTTTACATTCACCAGAAACTTCCAGAGTGGTTTGAAAGCTGACATGCACTGTGATTAATGGTCAATATTGATTTAATTTCCTACAAAAAGGTTTTCCCTTCTGTAAGGAAATTGTTGTTTATAAGTCATGTCAAGCATTTTATTATTCTTACAGATTCTTAAAAGTAGGAAAATAAAAAGTTTACTGAAGTTTTTCCTTCATTCATAAAAATACCATTTGAAAGTTCTGGCCTATTCAACAATAAGGGCTGATCAATAACTATGAGCACCTTCCTGATACCAAGGAAACACTGCTTTTATTTGTTATCACAGCTCATGTAGAAAGGAAGCAGAGAATAAAACAGTGGAATCAATTTAATAAACTTCAAAATGTAAATGCAAAGTGCTGTGGAGAATACTGAAATATTTTAGGGGAGATTTTCATAAAGCTAAATATTCAATGTAAAGCTATTAGTTAAATAAATATTACATAGACGTGAACATCATTAAATTGCAAAGCTTCTTCAGATGTCTTAATCTGAATTGTCATTTGGAACCAACTTAAAAAGTCTTCTTTGGAAGACAAATATGAAACTAATTTTGTTCTCATGAACTTTTTATATTTTGTATCTGAAGAAAAACTTGACATATAAAGAGATAAACAATTGGTGGTTCCTATTCTCACCAATATTTTGATAGTGCCTGCTTTTTTTTTTTTTTAATTTCTGTTGTTTTGCTTTCCCTAAAGAAAAAATATTTCACGTGGACATTTAATTTGAGAGAGCTGGCTGGAAGGGATGTTTGCTAAGAGGGAGACAGAGAAGGATGCTTTGCCCAGGGCATCCCTGACTAACTATTTTAACATCAGACCCCAGACTTAAAGTGACACAAACTTAAGACTAGAAACACATCACAATTGGTATTTCACTTTATAGACTAGTAAAAAACATAGCCGCTTGAAATAATGGAACTTCCTTATCCTGCTTATTTTCTCCATCTCCACAGGGGCCTTACTTTATTTGGGGTTCTTTTCAGGCAGGCATGTGAAGTGAGGCTCCACAAGTACTGTAAATCTTTCCCCAGAGCCAGAGGTCAAAGGGTTATCTGTGCTATGTGGTTTTAGGGTTTTCTTTACTCTTCTTTCTTTCTTCTTTTTTTCTTTTTAAGCCAAGAAAACAAAACATCTGCATCTGAATCACAGCAAGCTAATTTAGGTACTAAAAAAGTTTCTTTTCTACACATGAAATGCTTTCTCAAGAAAACCACTGAATATCAACTTTTCAGGCATTCTACAAAGAGAAACCAGATGCAACTGAGCCCCCTCCCATCACCATTGTCTGCTAGAAAACTTGCCACACAGCTGCTAAAGTAGTAAAACAACTTCAAACCTACAAATGTGATGACCATTTAGGCAAAAGCATCAATTTCAGTTCTTGGAAAAAAACAACTCTTGCTTTATCTTAAAAAAAAATAAAAAGGGAGTAGCTTTGTATCATTTTTGTTCACAAATTATACCTAATTTAATAACAAGCCAGATGTTTTTTGGAGAGCTTTCCATGTTTTAGAGCTTTTAAAAGGTGATGACTATTCAAGACTAAGAATATAAAAGTCGAGGAAAAACCATCAACATTCTTTTTCCAATTATTTTTTGGGGTTTGATATGGAAAGTTGAACCTTATTACATTTTTAAAGGTATTGAAAAAATGTTTAAGAAAATTATAGTCTCTTATTGCTGCCTTCCTTCTCTATCTCCAAATTATCTTTTAGAAGTAGAAAATAAAATTGTTAGGTATAACACACCATAGGATGCCATTAATACAGTTCTGACACAGGACAATATATAGCGTAAGAGTAAAAGGCATTTATTCTTTCAGGGGACACGGTCACACATTTTCATGCTTTTTGCAATCCTCTTAATTTAAGAGGCAGAAATGCAAATTAAATAGTACTGCTATTGCAGTCAACTGGATTACAAAAAAAAAAAAAGTTTAAAAAGCCTTTCAAACATTGAAGAGTGTAAAGTTATCTCCTGTGCAAGATTCAGTTTGGAATCTGCCAACTTTATTTCTCCCATAATAGGGCAGCAATGATTTGCCTGATTCTCTTTGCTCCTTTCTTACTTAAAATTTCTCTATCTTTTGTAGCAAGTAAAAGAAACTGATAAATGTTTACAATTACACCAAATTAAGAATATAAATATGAGCTATCTATATGGGAAGAATTTTAGTTTTGAGGTCTATAAAGATAAATTAAAAAAAAGACTGTGCTGAAAATTACAACTCGAAAAGTGATAATGTTCAAAGTTTCACATAGAGAAATTTCAATGAGATGTGTTGGATGTGCCCACTTTCCTGAAAATGACTAATTTCCTTGGTTTTACAATTATACCAACAGTGGTTTCTTATACTCAAGTCTTTGTTAGTTCAGTTTCCTTCAAGGCAGCAAAGCCAGGAAGATGCCAGGGTCCCTGGAGTTGGACGGCATCAGAGTGTAGTTTTAACTCTCAGCTTCTCTGTCTTCCTTCAATGACTCACCACTGTCTCAGATCTTATGAAATCTAAGCCCATGTTTTATGCTGCTATAGACATCCCTACCAGGACACCAACCTTTCCAACCCAGCACGATCAAGGCTGAACTCAATATCCTCCACTTCTCCCAACCTGGTCTTACTTCTGAAGGCCTATTCCAACTGAAGTTGGAGGGTCATTCCAACTTCTTCCTAATCATATTTACATATAGCTAACAGTTACTGAGCTGTTATTAGGTACCAATGCACTGTGCTGCAGGTTTCATATGCACTAGCACATTTAATCTTCAATATCCTAGACACTGACAAAGACAGAGATTCATGGAGGTGGGTAGAGACTAAGATGCAAACTCTGGTCATTTGATCTCAAAACACACAGTCTCCTTTTTTAATTTTTCAATGTATGTCCACTAAATTTATCTATTTCTTTTCGGTGTCCAGTTCTATTTAAAAGATGCATAGATTTGTGTAGCCACCAGCACGAACAGGATACAGAACAATCCCATCACATCAAGAAGCTGTTGCTTTGTAATTAAAGCCTGCCCCCACCTAACCCATGACAATCACTGATCTGGCCTCTATCCCCATAGTTCCAACTTTTCGATAATGCCATATAAGTGAAATCATACAGAATGTAACCTTTTGAAATTGGCCTCTTTCACTCAGCATAATGTCATTTATATTCATCTACAAATAGTTCAGTATAGTTCATTGCTTTTTACTGGTGAGAAGTATTCAATTGTATGAATATACTCCAACCTATTTACCCATTCACCCATTCACCCATTGAAGGGCATTTGTTGTTTCTAGTTTGGGGGATTCTGAGTAGAGCTCTAGATACTGTCTATAGGTTTTTGTGTGAACCTACGTTTTCATTTTCCCAGAGTAAATACCTAGGATGAGTTTTCTGGGTCACACGGCACAGGCATGTTTAACTTTGTAAGAAAGAACTAAACTGTTTTCCAGAGTGGCTGTGCCATTTTGCATTCCTATAGTAACGCATAAGAGTTCCAGGAGTCTTGCATCCATGCTAGCACTTTTACTGGCATTTTTTGTCATTTAAACATTTTTAGTCATTCTGATAGGTATGTAGTGGTACCTTATTTCAATTTTAAAATTTGCATTTCCCTTCGGTATAGACTCTATATCTGAAGGCCTCTGATCAGGCCCATGTAATCAGTCAAGTCCTACTTATTCCAAGCTTGAAGTAACTTCACACCTGCCTTCTCTCCAATAAACTACTTAGTTTACACCTCATATTCTTAGATTACAACCATCTTATTGATTTCCCATCTCCAGTAGCCCCCTTCAGTAGCATATCCTCTGTGATATCATTGATAGTTATTCTTCTAAAATAAGCCATGTCACTTTCTCACTGGAAAACTTTGAAGGCTCCACATTGCTTGTTTTATAGGACAAAGACCAAATCATTAGGGTACACATGGGCCCTACTTAACTCTATGGTTTTAGTTCCCACATCTCTTCTCCATGCACCTATGTTTTAGCCATGGCAAATAAGGCTACCTCTTTAATCTTTTTACATTTTAACCTCCTATGATTGGAATGATTTTTCTCCATTCTCTAAATAGGCAAACTATTTTTTTTTTTTTTTGGCAAACTATGCTTCATCATTCAATAAATTAGTCACTTATCCTCTGTGCTCCCAAAATACTCTGACTCTACCTCAGTTTCATCTATGAATGCTGACAAGTCTTCCATGCCGAGCTTCATTACTGGACGTAGGCATGCCATCGTATGTTCGTATTCTTTGAGCCCAGTTCAGGGACTGGTAGAGAGTCTGTGTATTCAATCACTATTCACTAACTTTTAAAAATATATATATTGATTGGTTTCAGAGAGGAAGAGAGAGATAGAAACTTCAATGATGAAAGAGAATCATTGATCGGCTGCCTCCTGCATGCCCCATACTGGGGACCGAGCCCACAACCGGCATGTGCCCTGACTAGGAATCCAACCAAGACCTCCAGGCTCATAGGCTGATGCTCAACCACTGAGCAACACCAGCTGGGCTAATTTTTAAATTTTAGGAATGGGAAAGAAACTTGTTAAAATTCATAATCAAGATGGGGTAAACTTTAATATTAAAATTTTATGAAACAATATATGACAACTAAACATAGACATAGATAGCAATTTAATGTTATTAAACCAAGTAGTTCTACATATCTATATAATAAAAGCCCAGCGACCCTTATGGCACAACAATCAGCATGACTGGTTGCTATGATGTGCAGTGATCACCAGGGGTCAGACACTCAACACAGGAGCTGCCCCCTGGTGGTCAGTGTGCTCCCACAGGGGGAGCGCCAATCAGCCAGAAGCTGGGCTCACAGCTGGCAAGCCCAGTGGCAGTGGCGGGAGCCTCTCCTGTCTCTGAGGCAGCACTAAGGAGCTGCGAGCCAAGCGGTAAGAAGTGAGCAGGCAGGCAGTAAGGAGCAAGCAGGCGGGTGGTTAGGAGTGAGGGGTCCCGGATTATAAGAGGGTGCAGGCCTGGCTGAGGGACTCCCCCACCAGCCCCCACACACCCACCCCCGACACGCGCGCGCATGCGCGCGCGCACAAACACACACACGAATTTCATGCATCGGGCCTCTAGTATACATATAAAGTTCTGAGAAAAAATACATATGTATCAACCCTAAAATTAGAAATTTTGCTTTTAATTGGCATTATCTCTTAGGCCGTGGTTGGCAAACTGCAGCTCGCGAGCCACATGCCGCTCTTTGGCCCCTTGAGTGTGGCTCTTCCACAAAATACCACAGTCTGGGCGAGTCTATTTTGAAGAAGTGGCGTTAGAAGAAGTTTAAAAAATTTGGCTCTCAAAGAAATTTCAATCATTGTACTGTTGATATTTGGCTCTGTTGACTAATGAGTTTGCCGACCGCTCTCTTAGGCAATGTCTTCATGAGAAGTTGGGAGAAGAAATCACGAAGTCAAAATTGCATGTTGTGGGGATGGTTTCAATTTTGTGATTAATTTACTGGTAATTAATTTATGTTAATTTAATGGTAACTGCAGCGCATTATCAGTAAGTTCTAAATGGAGTTCATCTTCTGATTTGCAAGGCCAAAGGGCTTCTGAAATATAGGCCCTCTAGTAGAGGCCTGAGAGAGCAACCATGAAAGCATAGGAGCCTGTTTATCTATCTGAGCCCTACTGAGTTCCATAAAACACTGTACCCATTGTATTCAAACTATTATGTTAATAGTTTATGGAATCCACAGCCTGGCTTCCTTTATTTCCTTGCTACTTTAAAAACATAAAATTAATTTGACAGTATCACAGTTTCCTAAAATGTGATGTATCAAATCAAAAGTAGTAAGACTTTCTCATGAGGCATAATATATCATTAGATTTGTAACTGGATGCCTTCTGAGAGCTAACTCAAGAAAGGGAAAGATAAATGAAAACACTTGAATTAACATAGTTACAGAATTGGCTAAAGACAGGCATAAACCAAAGATCCAAATACCCTCCCCTTATAAAAGAATGGGTTTTTTTTTCAGACATAGATGGGATCAATATTGCCTAACCCTTTGTGATTTTTATGTATCGATTGATTTTTTGAGAGACAGAGAAGAAGGGGTGCAGGAGAGAGAAACATCGATTTATTGTCCCATTTATGCATTCATTGGTTGATTTTTTTTAGTTTTTTTATTTTTAAATATATCTTTATTGTTCAGATTATTACGGGTGTTCCTCTTTTTTTTTTTTTCTCCCTATAGCTCCCCTCCACCTGATTCCTCACCCCACCCTACCCCATGCCCTTATCCCCTGCCACTGTCTTCACCCATAGGAGTAAAATTTTTGTCCAATCTCTTCCTGCACCGCTCACACCCGCTTCCCCCTGAGAATTCCCCCACTCCCTTTCTATGTCCCTGATTCTATTATATTCACCAGTCCATTCTGTTCTTCAGATTTTTTAGTTACTTGATTTTTAGATTCACTTGTTGGTAGGTATGTATTTGATATCATTTTGTTGTTCATAATTTTTATCTTTACCTTTTCCTTCTTCTTCCTCTTCTTAAAGAATACCCTTCAGCATTTCATGTAATCCTGGTTTGGTGGTGATGAACTCCTTTAGCTTTTTCTTGTCTGTGAAGCTATCTGACCTTCAACTCTGAATGATAGCTTTGCTGGGTAGAGCAATCTTGGTTGTAGGTTCTTGCTGTTCATCACTTTGAATATTTCTTGCCACTCCCTTCTGGCCTGCATAGTTTCTGCCAAGAAATCAGCTGACAGTCGTATGGGTACTCCCTTGTAGGTAACTAACCGTTTTTCTCTTGCTGCTTTCAATATTCTCTCTTTGTCTTTTGCCCTTGGAGTTTTAATTATGATGTGTCTTGGTGTGGTCCTCTTTGGATTCCTCTTGTATGGGGTTCTGTGCGCTTCCTGGACTTGTAAGTCTATTTCTTTTACCAGGTAGGGAAAGTTTTCTGTCATTATTTCTTCTAATAGGTTTTCAATATTTTGCTCTCTCTCTTCTTCTGGCACCCCAAAAATTCGGATGTTGGTATGCTTAAAGTTGTCCCAAAGGCTCCTTACACTATCTTCATATTTTTGGATTCTTTCTTCTTTTTGCTTTTCTGGTTGGGTGTTTTTTGTTTCCTCCTATTTCAGATCTTTGGTTTGATTCTTGGGGTACAATGATCTACAGTTGAGTTTCTGTATATTCTTTATTTTAGACAGTGTATGCTTCATTTCTGACCGGTCCTTTTCCATTTTTTTTGCATTCTCATTAAGATCCTTAAAGTTCTCATCAAGTTTCTCAGCGGTTTTTAGAAGATTCTTGAGTAACCTTATACATGTGGTTCTGAACTCTATGTCATCCAGTAGTTTGCTTTCCTCCATTTCTTTCATTCGTGACATGTTTCTTTGTCTCCACATTTTGGCTGCTTCCCTGTGTTGATGGAGTGGCTGTGTGGTAGGTGACCTATAGGGGGCAGAAGTTCAGCCTCCCCAATCACCTGATGTGGATGCTCTTGGTACACCCCTTTGTGGGCTGAGTGCAAAGTCTTGGTGTAGTTAAGCCTTGATTGCTGTGGGTACGCTGGGAGGAATTGACCTCCAGGCCAATCAGCTGTGAGGACTCACTGTGTCTATAATGGAAGAACTGCTGCGCTGGAGACATGCTTATGGTGCAGGACTTGTTTCAGTGGGGCTTTGGTGCTCGCTGAGTCTGCCTCTTGAATGTGTCACTTATGGATGTGAGGAGTTGAAATCTGGTTTCTTACACTGACCACTAGGTATACTGGCTTCTGGATCTCCAATGGGGTGCAGGTCAGCTACTGTCTGAGTCCACCCAGCAGGAGCTACAGCGAGAGCTACCGTTTTCTCCTCTTTGCTTGGGGTTTGGAGGTTTTGGAGCTGTCTGACCCAGGCTGCAAGTTTGCTAGGTTAAGCTGCGATAGGGCAGGCCTTTCTTATGCTAAAGCTGCTGCTTGGAGCTTGGGTGGGTTTGCAGGTTGTGTGGGGCAGGGTCTCAGGGCGTCACTAGGCTAGGGCGTGGCAAACAGCAATGGCTGCTTGTTAGCCGGCTCTGTGTCTCAGACTGCGGCCCCGCGTCCCGTGCCCCAGTGCCGTAAACAATTATTCCTGCGCGCAGCTCTGCAAGCAAGCCCCCCTCACTTTCTGACCCAATGGCAGACAGTCCAGCTTCTCCCCGTAGGAGTTTGGGTTCCCCGCATCTCCCCAGAAACTGGATTTCAGAGTAATCGGGGGCCTGTCTCCCTTCGGGTTGAAAAAAGCAACGCCTGCCGCCACCCTGGATCACTCGCCTCCGTACCTCAGCTTTTCAGCACTTGTGCACGTCTCAATGCTCTTTTCTCTTTCCTTCTAGTTGTAGAACTTCCACTCAGCCAGCTTTCCCTGGTTCTGGGTGATGGACTTCTGTCTTTTAGTTGTAATTTTGAAATTGTTGTGCGAGGCAGCAGTTTAGGTGTTTACCTATGCCACCATCTCGGATTCTCCCATTGGTTGATTTTTTTAAAAGAAATGTTTTAATATTTAGAGCTCACCAGGAAGTTTTTTTTTTTTTTAAGATTTTTAAATTGATTTTTAGAGAGAGAGGGAGGAAGGGAAAGGAAAAGAAAAAGGGAAGCATCAATGTGAGAGAGAGCACTGACTGGCTGCCTCTTGTATGCCCCCTACTGGAGATTGAGCCCACAACACGGGCATGTGCTCTGAACCGGAATCAAACAAACCAGCAACCTTTTGGTATTTGGGACGATGCCCAACCAACTTAGCCACACTGGCCATTGGTTGATTCTTGTATGTGCCCTGACTGGGAATCAAATCCACAACCTTGGCATATCAGGATGATGGTCTAACCAACTGAGCTACCCTGCCAGGGCCTTATTTTAATACAATGATCATAGTCCCAAAAACTTGAGTATAAGCTGTTTTCTGAAGGAATCTTTACTATCTGTGTACATGGGAACTGATTCATTTACTTCCTGCATGTTTGAGCAAGAAATACACTGATTCAAAGATGATACCAAGGGAAGGCCTCTCTCCCCATAAGTGAAAGCTAAGAAATATGACTAGAAATAAGATGAGCAATAAAATGTGCAATAAAAAGTAGAACTAAAGAGAGACTAAATGTGCAATAAAAAGTAGAACTAAAGAGAGACTTTGTGGTAACAATAATTAAAAAATATAGCTGACCTCATAAGAAAGTCATAATACAGGAACCTAAAAGGTTCAAAGAACAAGAACTATAGAGTCTACACCTAGAATTGGCAAACTAAAGTAATATGGCCCACTGCCCTTGGGTAAGCCTGCCAGCTAAAAATGATATATATTTAATGTATGTATAGTTGGCATATAATATTATATTAATTTCAAGTATACAATACAGTGACTCAATATTTATATACCTTACATTGTAATCACCACATTAAGTCTAGTAGTAGTCATCGGTCACCATGCAAACTTACTGTAAGATTATTGACTATATTTCCTTTAACCTTTTCTCCCATCACCCAACATCTTCCCTCTGGTATCCATCAGTTTGATATGTTTCTATAAATCTGTTTTTGTGGAATATGTATATATACATATATAAATATACACACAAGCTGGAGCAAAAGTAGGCTTAACAGTTGTGAGTACACAAAACACAGTTTTTGTATTATTATTTATTACTGTATTATTTTCCGTACGAACAAGTTTAAACCTACGTTTGCCTATCTATCTATCTATCTATCTATCTATCTATCATCTATCTATCTATCTATCATAAAATAGTATTCAGCTATAAAAAAGAATGAAATTTTGCCATCCGCGACAACATGGATGGACCTAGAGGGTATTATGCTAATGAAACAGTCAGAGAATGATAAATACTGCATGGTTACATACAGTATTTTCTATATGTGTAATACAGAAAAACAAAACAACAAAAACAGAAACAGAGATCAAACTGATGGTTTTTGTATTTTCCAACAGGGAAACATTTTTAAAATAATAATATTTTGTGACACATCAAAATGAAATGAAAACTCAAATTCCTGTGTCCATAAATAAAGTTTTATTGGAAGTTAATCAATACCCATGCATTTATATATTTTCTATGGCTGCTTTTGTGCTATGATGGCAGAGCTGAATACCTGTGGCAGACACCATATGGCCCACTCTATTAGTGTACTTGGGCTGCCATAACAACCACAGACTGGGTGGCTTCAACAACAGAAATTAATTTCTTACAGATTCTAGAACTGGCAAGTCCAAGACCAGATCTGACAGGGTTCAGTTTCTGGTGAGAGCTCTCTTCCTTCTCACTCTGTGGAGAAGGAGCTCTGGTGTCTCTTCCTCCTTTTTCCCCCCTAATGGATTAAGGCCCTACCCTGATGACCTCATTTAACGTTTGTCACCTCAAAGGCTCTCTATGTACAGTCACATTAGGGGTTATGGCAGGTAACCTTTCATTCAACATATGAATTTAGGGGGCATACACATTCACTTCATATCACCCACAAAGCCTAAAATATTTAATATCTGAGTAATATTATAGAAAAAGTTTGCTTACTCTTGTTCTAGATCAGTGGTTCCCAACCTTTTTTTGGCCATGCCCAACCTAAGCATCTCTAAAATCCTGATACCCCTGTGACATATAATTCTTATTATTCAAAAAGTGAACTCCTATTCACGTGGAGGAAGCCTAAAAGGCCATTAACTTGGTCTAAACAAGCTTCCAAAGAACATGGCATCCATGAAAGAGAAAAATAAAAGAACAAAAGAACAGTTAAAGTACTGAGGAGAAATCACTAAGAAATCATTAATAATAATAATAATATGAAGTGATATGGAAAAATAGCAAAAAAAGTTTCAAAATATATAAGAGAACTAAAATGCATAAATGTCACTATATACTTATATACTGTATATGAGGCCCATAGAACCATAAGAAATGCAAAAAATTCACTGTTAATAACTCATTCTCAAATTGCCCCCCTGTGGGGCGTGTGCCCCACTTTGGGAACCACTACTCTAGGCCTTGATTCTCAAAGTGGGCATAAGTGCAAAAACATCAGGACCCACCCTGACCTACTGAATTAAAATCTGCATTTTAACAAGATTCCTGGGTAATTCATACACATATTAAAGCTCAGGAAGCATTGATTTCCAAATCTAGTGACCATGGTAGATAATGTGGAAACATTAAAAAAAAAAACATATTTCTAGGCTCTACCCTGAGAGGAGAACAATGAAAAAAAACAGCTAACCTTGCTGAGGACTTAAGAAGAATGCAATTAGGTATGGACTGTGCTAACCTTTACATTAATAATTTCATTTCATCTTCCTAACATTGAAAATAGCTATTATTATCATCATTATCCCTATCTCACTGGTTGGCAAACTCATTAGTCAACAGAGCAGCAAACCATGGCTCACGAGCCAGAGTTTGCAGATCACTGCCCTATCTAAATGATTAGGCAAAAAACCAGGATTTAATCTGTTAACAAGTTGTGGAGCTTGAAGTCAAACCTAGGCAGCAGATGTAAAAATTATTTAACTGATATATACACATACATATGTCTATCTATATAAAGAGCCAGGGTCCATCATGTCCTAAACGACCAGATGGACGACCAAACAGCAAACTCCACTGATTAGGGGATGGCTAATGGGGAAACCGGGGTCCCTCAGGCACTGATGAATCCATGGCAGCAGCGACTGGTGAGGTGAGTGGGCCGGTGGAAGGCAGACCGCTTGATCCCTCCTCCCAGCCCTTAGATTCCAATTAATCGGTGGCGGAGGTGGGGCAGAACTGGGGACTGGCTCCCTTAGTAGTCCTGCAGGGTCACTCTCCAGAGGACAGGACAGGCACCAATGGACCAGCGCCGCCACATGATCCTGACAGCACCGCCGGCCTCCTGGAACTTGGCCTTGGGCACTGCAGCTGCTTCCCCTCCCTTGGACTGGCTCCCTTAGTAGTCCCGCAGGTTCAATCTGAAGAGAACAGGCCAGGCATCAATGGACCAGAGCTGCTGGCACCATCCTGGCAGCACTGCCAGTCTCCTGGAACTCAACATCAGGCACTGCAGCCGCTTCCCCTCCCTAGACACTCCACAAGGAAGAAAGGATATTGGCAGCAGCACCAGGGGCAATCAGCGGTTACTGCTCTCCCTGTGCTTCCTCCAGGTCGCCCGCCCCGCTCCAGATGAAGGGTGAGCACTGCACACGGAAGGAGATGTGAGTAGACAGCACACAGGCAATTAATTTCAAAAGATTTTGGGCCAATCATTTCCCTCAGTGGCCTGTTGGTTTGCTCCACTCTAAGTATTTCCTCAACAACCTCACAAAAGGAGCAGATACTAATAGGAATAGTCCATTAAGGCTAATTAAAACCATTAAAATTAATTTTGTTTGGAGATTTATTGGGAAATTTGGGACCCCCATTGGGACCACTGATGCACGCCGGGAAGTCACCCAGCAGAGCCCCTGAAAAGACTGCTGCTGGGGGCTGTGATGTAGTGGCTGCCCCCCGCCACCCGCCCTGCAGGCCTGGCACCGGCTCTGGGGGGCTCTAGCGCTCTCACTGCTCAGCTCATCATCACAGCTGCACCTCCAACCCCTTCAGGTTGTGAGAGGAGAATAAGAAGGTGTGAACCGTGAAGGCCAAACTGGGAGGCGTTTTCACAAGAAGGCGGACCCAGCCTTCATTTTTATGATGTGGTTTGTGAACCATTAAATGTCCCCCCTTAAAATATATCTTCAGGGCGTGCCCCATGCCAGGGAGCCCGCAGGGAGCGGAGCCCTTAGATGTGAGCATTCTGTGTGTTTCAGGGTCTCCTGAGGGTGTACGTCCCCTGGAGGGTGAACCCCAGGCTTCAGGGAGGCCTCAGACCATTGTTTGAACGTACAGCTCTCACAATGTGTGAAGGCAGGAAAGCCGCTGTGACATTTGCATCCCGTCCCCAGTTGTTACAGGGCGACATGCAAAGCTAAAAGGGTGGAACTGCGATGGCGTCTCAGCCTACTGAGGCGGGAGTGCCCTGAATCCCTGGGCCTCTGTGATCGTGGGAGTCCTCGCACGGGGCCGAGGGAGGCAGGAGAAGAACCTGAGGAAGTGTGAGGGGCTCGGCTGTTTTTGCTGAAGGAAGAGGCTGGACACGGAGCCAGTGGTTCTCCCAAGTCCCTGGGCAGAGACGTGCCTGCCACACCCAGTGCCTATGCTGTGTTCCCACCGACAGAACTGCAAGTCTATCAGCATGTGCTGCCGTCAGCCTATGTCTGTGGTCCTTCGTTATAGGAGGATGGAAACTGGCCCCAGGGGGATGAGGTCAGAGGCTCTATGGCCAATGAGCAAGCAAGTGGAGAGTAAGTGGCGGGGAGGGTGAGGCCAGCACTTCAGAAAGTGAGGTGCACTTGCACTTAGGAATATACGGGGGGTTGGGGAGGACACTGCACGGTACAGGAACATGGGAGCTGGGCAGGCAGACAGCAGTGCTGCACAAGAGGGGAGGTGGTGGCAGAGGGCAGCAGGGGCAGTAAAACCCCCATGGACTCAGCCAACAGCAGGCCTGGGTCTCACAGGTCCTGTGGTCAGAGTGGGTCAGCTTAGCAGACCCTCTGCTCCAGCTCTCACACGCTGTGCAAGGCTGCGGGCAAGCAGGGAGCTTTCTGGCCCATGCTTATCAGGACATTGGCAAGACCCGTCCTGAGGACTGTGACTAGAGGCCCAGCTGCGTGTTGGCTGTGGACAGAGATGCCCTGAGGTCCTAGAGGCCACCCCAGCTCTTTGCCATGGATTCTCCAGTCCCCAAGGGGGCCTCCCCCCGCAGCTGCCAGGACCAAGCAGGACAGGCCCCAGGGAGCCGCAGGAGCCACATCCCAGTTCCCTGGCTAGGCAGTTAGGAGCAGCCACGGCCTCTCCCACACTCGAGAGGAAATGTTCACATGAGGAAGGACACTGGGGCCACTAGAGTCTGCCCACCACGGACACCAGTCACCCTGGACCCCGTCACAGTGTTGCCTGGATCCTAAATGTTGGGAAACGTGTGACTCCTGCCAACTGTTTGTCCGAGGAGACGACGGGTCCATTCTCCATGGTCCCCACGGGCAGTTGTCAGATCTCCCAGGAGGCCTTGCAGAGGCCGTCTTGCTTGGGGGCCTAGAGACTCAGATCTTTTTGTCAATGTGAAATGGTCCAAGTCTAGCATGTCAGACACAGATTCCACTGTAAGAAATGTACAAATGAACAAAACAAATCTGAAAGTCAGATAAGCCAGTGCGGTGTCTGTCAGCAGTGTCTCCTCGTAGGAGCCCTTGGTGGTCATTGGTAGAAATTCCGTCACCTGGGAACCCACAGAAAGACTGCTCAGGGCTAGAGAAAGAGCTCGAGATGTTCGCCGAATGAGTGCGTGACAATATGGTCCCCAATTTCTTTAATAGAGGGGACGTCTTATGCCTTACCACGCAGCCTGTTATGATGTATTTACATTATCCTATATAATAAAAGCCTAATATGCTAAGTGTCTGGTCAGCCATTCAACCAGTCAAAGCGTAATATGATAATGATATATTAAGGCCACTCAACTGCTTACTATGACATGCTCTGATCACCAGGGGGCAGACATTCCGACCAGTAGGTTAGCTTACTGCTGGAGTCCGGTCGATCTGGTCAATCAGGACTGAGCAAGACAGGCTGGACACACCCTGCAGCCCTCCTACAGTCCCTCCCCAGCTGGCCAATCTCCTGCATCCCTCCCTAGCCCCAATCGTACACCCGTGGGGTCTCTCGGCCTGGCCTGCACCCTTTCGCAATCCAGGACCCCTTGGGGGATGTCGGAGAGCCAGTTTCGGCATGACAGCAGAATGACTGGTTACTATGATGTGCACTGACCACCAGGGGGCAGATGCTCAATGCAGGAGCTGCCCCCTGGTGGTCAATGCGCTCCCACAGGGGGAGCACTGTTCAGCCAGAAGCTGGGCTCATTGCTGGTGAGCACAGTGGCAGTAGTGGGAGTCTCTCCTGCCTCTGCGGCAATGCTAAGGATGTCCAACTGACGGCTTAGGTCTGCTCCCCATGGCAGGGGAGCAGGCCTAAGCCGTCAGTCGGACATCCCCTGAGGGCTCCCAGACTGCAAGAGGGTGCAGGCCAGGCTGAGGGAACCTCCCCCCACCCCAGTGCACAAATTTCGTGCACTGGGCCTCTAGTATATATATATATATAAAACTGTCAATGCCACAGGCCTCCTGTAATAATAGAGCATTACAAATGATGTACCATGGGAATAACTAACACCATTTGGGGTTGAAAGAGGATTCTCAGAAGAGTTGAGATTTCTAGGCTGGGTAAGATTTTTCCAAATGGAAACTCAAAGTTCACCCAGAGAATACCAAAAATATTTTAGAATGGCAGATAACCTTTCATTCAAGGCTAAGAATACAAGGAAAGCTAACTAGATTATGCATTGTAACTTTTGTACTGTAGTTCTCACAGTTTCATCAATCTGCAAACATTCTGTCTTTAAATAGAGCTATATATTTTTTTCATTGTCTTAATGTAACAGCATCTTTAGTAATAGAACTTTTGGGAGGAGTTAATACTCATCTGAAGATATTTTTCCATTGATTTTTAGAGAGAATGGAAGGGAGAGAGGCAGAGAGAAATATCGATGTGAGACAGACACATTGATTGGTTGCCTCCTGCACACACCATGACCGGGCTGGGGATCGAGCCTGCAATGGAGGTACATGCTCTTGACTGGAATCAAACCTGGGACCTTTCAGTCTGAGGGCCGACAATCTATCCACTTGAGTCAAACCAGTCAGGGTACGATTTTTTTTAGAAATTAATGCTCCGTTTCTTTTGAGATATTGATTTTACAATTTTTCAAGTACTGGCATCTATAATGGTACTTAAACTGATAGTTGATATCAAGGTACCAGATTATCTGAAATGAATTTACAAGCTGAAAGTCATTATGAAAAGATATATTTGAAATTATTCACGATCAGGAAGATTTTGTTATAAAATATAGTGTATTAGTTTTGTTAATTCTCACTCAAGGACTTTTTTTCCCATTGATTTTTTTTTTAAATATATTTTATTATTGATTTTTTACAGAGAGGAAGGGAGAGAGATAGAGAGCTAGAAACATCGATGAGAGATAAACATCGATCAGCTGCCTCCTGCACACCCCCCACTAGGAATGTGCCCGCAACCCAGGTACATGC
This sequence comes from Corynorhinus townsendii, assembly GCA_026230045.1. Taxonomy (NCBI): domain Eukaryota; kingdom Metazoa; phylum Chordata; class Mammalia; order Chiroptera; family Vespertilionidae; genus Corynorhinus; species Corynorhinus townsendii. Next base: position 181,043,022 of record JAPDVU010000001.1, read on the forward strand.
CCTTGACCAGAATCGAACCTGGGACCTTTCAGCCCGCGGGCCGACGCTCTATCCACTGAGCCAAACCAGTTTCGGCTGATTTTTTTTTTATAGAGTGGAAGGAAGGGAGTGGCGAGGGAAAGAGAGAAACATTCATGTGAGAGAGACACATTGTTTGGTTACCTCCTGCATGCACCCCAACCAAACCTGCCAGAATCAAACCTGCAACCCAGGTACATACCCTTGACCAGGAATCAAACCCGTGACCCTTTGGTACATGGGTTGGCACTCTAATCAATGAGAAACACTGGCCAGGGCTAAACTATCGTGTATTTTTTACTATCTTAAGGGTGCAGTAAATAAGTTGAAAAAAAAAAACCAACCCACACAATGTAAGAATTTTCACCTTAGAATGCTTCCATACATCTTCTAAGTATTATCTAAGATTTCCTTGTATGAGAGAGATGAGGAAACAGTCTCTGAAAAGACTGTGGCCTGCCTTAAAATGTAACTTCCATATTTCATGTAATGAGTGATTCTAATTCTCTTCAAAACAAAATCACTATTATAGTGAGTTCCACAACAAACTCTCTCCAATAAAAGTAGTCTCTTTTATGCCACAAAATCTTGTTCTGCCTTGACTATATCAATTTGGCTCATCATCAGTTCTTTTTTTTTTTTTTAAAGATTTTTTGCTGATGTTGAGTGAGAGAGAGAGAGAGAGAGAGAGAGAGAGAGAGAGAAAGAGAGAGAGAGAGAAATATGGGAGCCCAAAATCTATCAACTGCCTCCTGCATGCCAAGCATGTGCCCTGACCAGGAACCAAACCGGCAACCTTTCAGTGCACAGACAACACCCAAACAACTGAACCACACCAGTCAGGGTGTCATTGGAAGTTCTTGATTTTCTTTCTTGAGATATGTAACCACATGACCAAATTCTATTCTATTATGGTAAAAAATAACACCCATAAATATGACTTGATTTTATCATGCTTCCATACAAACTGGCAAAGGGACTTTAAAGTTACATTATTAACCAGGGACTGTTTCTTTTGACTTCAGTAACTGGAAGTTCCAACTTTGGATTTATGAAAAAAAAGGGGGGGGGGGAATCTGTGATTTTTGAAGGTATGCAAATAAGCTACAAACATTACTAATGATTTTACATATTTTGGATCTTTATAATCTGTGCTAAATCCCATGCTCACTACTCATACTTACTGTGAAATTTAATGGCACAAGTTCTTTGGCAAAATAGAAGCTAACGATATTGTATCAGTGTCATAAATGCTAAACTAACAACGTCATATAAATAATCTCTCCCTTTCACTCTATTATATAAAGACTGAACAATTAAGAACAGTTCCTGACAGTCATCTTATGAAAAAAATCCTTTTGAAATTAGAAACTCTAACTTCAGAATTTGAAGCCAGTTTCTGAACTAGACAAAGAAAAAGAGGAACAAATTATTTCAGTCAATCTATTACCAGGTAATACAAATGAGCTGCTAATTTTGCTCAGTTTATTGTGTGATAAAAACAAACATTTTAAAATTGTACTTAAAACTTGGCTAAACATTGAAAATGCCAAAGGAAAAAAAAACTAAGTGAAAATAATAACTACAAAGATACAAAATTTTGAAGAAAAACCCCAAACTACAATTTAAAATAAATCACATAAACATTAAACCACAAACCTAATGCTTTCTCCCAACTTCCCCAAAAGTAAACCACTTCTAATTAAAATCAAACTGTATATTTTTAAATAATTAAACTAGAATAAACTAGCAATACCAAATACTTCCATTGTTCTGCCAATATTTATATTATATTAATAAAGACACAAGGATCTTTTTAGCTACTTTAAAAAACCAAACATTCTATATCTCAGGGAACAAAGATTTAAGGGTTTGGAGTAAAATGTTCTAAAATAACTTACATTAATAAGTACAATTACATTTTGTTAATCAGAAATTCTGGAGAAAAGTGAATAAGTCAGCCAACTTATTATCTTTTTTCTTAATCTTTCTTTTTTTAAGCAGAAGTCATATCTGTTACACCTTTTTATCTAGTACTACAAATGCCTTACCTACAAAAATAAAAAATGCTTGTTAAACACATTGAAAAATATAAATTTATTCATCTTTCTTTCAGAAACAAAGAAATATATATATTAACAAGAAAAATGTGTTCCAATAATATACAGTTTTACTGAAAACTTAATTATCAGAAGTGGAAACAAAACAATGTGTATTAGGGCATCAGAAAGGGCTGGGATTAGTATGAAAATGAAATTTTGAGACATCAGTTTGTTACTCAAATTGACACTGAATCTGCAAACAGAAGCATTTAAATTTCATTTCCAAGCCCACTTAGTAAATCTAGTTCCAGTTAGAGTATCTTTAACGTACAAAAGCTCAGTAAAAGCAAGTATTCACCATGCGAGATACAGATAGGGTTCCCTTAACCTACTGCCCTCTAGACACATCACTCTCTGTTAAACAGGCAGCTATCACCAGATGCTCTCACTGAAACTGGTCACAGATGGTCAGCTGTCCAGTTAACAGAACATACTGCCCTCCCAATAGCCAATAAGAAGGAAAAGAGTGAGAGCTTGCTTGGTGAGTTAAATCTACTCGCTTGCTATAAGAATGGCTAAACCCCAATTGTGACTTTCTAGGAAAGCAAGACTAGGCCCCAGGGCTCTCATGATTAAAAAGGCATCCAAAAGTAGTCTAGTGAACAGCTGTCTGATGCTTGAACCCACACAACTGCATCCCTGCTCGTCAGCCATGCCAGCCATGGCTTTGGCAACTCCTGGGGTGCGGAACCTTGCCTCCAACAAGAAAGCCCTGGGATCAAGTCCTCTGTTATCCTGCACTGCAATGAGTCCAACCACTCAGTCTAATTCCAGTCAGGAAATATGGAGCTATTAAATTTTTTATTTTTTTTGTTAATCCTCACCCAAGGTTATTTTTCCCGCTGATTTTTAGAGAAAGTGAAGTGGGGATAGAGGCTGGGGTGGAAAGAAACATCACTATGAAAGAGACACATTGATTGGTTGCCTCCCACACATGCCCCAACTGGGACCAAGGACCAAACCTGCAACCCAGGAACCAAGAACTTGACCAGAATCAGGCCGATGCTCTAACCACCAGCCAGGATAATATGGAGCTATTTTAATACACAGGATATACTGACTGTAACAAAATCATTTCCTAGTTTATGCATTATAAAGAGATTTCAAATTGAATTACCCCAAGCAGTATACACAAAGGATATTACAACATAAGCAATATATGCGATTTCATTTTACAAAACAGGAGAAAATAAAGGTTTACAGTACTGAAAGCTTTATTTAGAAACTAGAGGCCTGATGCACAAAATTTGTGCAAGGGGCTTGGCCCTTGCAGCCCCGGCTTTGTCTGGAAGGTCGTTTGGCCATCCAGTCTAATTAGCATATTACACTTTTATTATTATAGCTTAATCAAGATTTCAACAAAGATGGTCCTTGCCTCTCTTCTTCCATCCAAAGTCTTTTTGTTTAATCTTTCTTTTTTTAAGTGGGGGAAGGACAACCAGAGTGAGATGCTTGGACCATATTCTGATCAAGCTGACAACCCCACTGGCTTCAATTGCTAAGTATCACACATATGTTAACTGTCCAAGATTCAAGATTGACAAGAAGCAACTGGCTGGCTTCTTGGGTTAACTGTTAAGACTTGAATATGGAGATAATGATGAAAAATATAAGGACTCAGTACTTGATAATACAAAAAATGCTGACAATGCAGCTAAAAATGTAGAGCCATTGATCAATCTGGATGTAAAGAGCCCTGATTTTAAAATGAAGAGAAAAAAAAGATTAAAAATTTTTTTAAAAAGAACCATGATTTTAAGGCTGGTGTAATGGCATTGGCCAGCCTTCTTTGGATTCAGCATCAGGATTACCTAGCAATGCTTAAGGCAATTCACATTTTGGTCCAGAAGCGCCTGACACAGGATGCAGTTGCTAAAGCAAATGAAACAAAAGAGGGATTGCCTGTTGCTTTAGACAAGCATATTCTTGGTTTTGACACAGGAGATGCAGTTCTTAATAAAGCTGCTCAAATTCTGTGATTGCTGTGTAGAGAAGAGCTCAGAGAGCCACAGACAAAAATTAATGAAGCCACAGCAGCTGTTCAGGCAATTGTCGATTCAAAGACAGACCACAGACTGGGGATGGTTGAAGATGAACATTTTAGAATTTTAGCCTCTCACCTAAGAGATATATAGTTGGGAGCCATATACACCCTGGTGTATGTTTTGAAATCAAATGTCAATTTTCAAGAGAAGAATTCCAGAAAAGTGACTATGTTCTAGATTCACAGGGGTGGGGAACATCTGGCCCACGGAGCATAAAAGACCTGAGAAATCATTTGGTCTGGCCCTGCCAAGGCATTAGGAGTGAGTTAATTAAATGTATGACCAAATATACCAGGCTAATTTTTTAAGTTGATAATTTTGTATGGCCTGGGAATGATGTTATAAATATCCAAATGGCGCTTGGCAGAAAAAAGGTTCCCCAGCCCCACTCTAGAGATTTATCATCATTATTTTTTCTTTAAAGTTTAGGAAGTGGGGGGGGGGGGGGGGAGGGGGGAGGGGCAGGAGAGAAGAGTGATGGCTCTTCTTCTTTATATATATGCATATGTAGAAAATTTTTAAATTTTAAAGAATTGTTTTTCATTGCCAAAGTCTTAATGGCTTTTTAATCTTTCCACAATAAGCAGAGAATTATTTTGTATATTTTCTAATTATTCATCTGAATATTCAAGGGGAATGCTCTATGAAACTAGTTTTTGTATCTTCAACATATTAATATTTCCTTAGCAGTGAGGTTGATGTATGATTTTCTATCAACAATTGTCCCAAATCCTGTTCCTTACTTGATACTGAGGACAATCTTTTTGAATAAGTGACATGCCTATGGAAAGGGAGTCCACGCTGAGAAGCCATGGCTAGAAAGTCCTACTGCTGCCGCTGGTGACAGTAGGTTAGGCAACATCAGTTCGGTATCAATGGTTTAAGGAAGGTCACCCTGGAGCATATGCAATTTCTTGTCGTTTATAAAGCTATGTGACAGAGATCAATAGTAAAATTTATTTAACCAAAAGCAGATTAAATTAAACTCGGACACAATACGATTATAAGCAAAATGCCATCTGGGAAACTGTAGCAAAGAGCCAGAAGATGGGGTTCTATGCCCCTGCATCTGAAAACAGACCCCTACTACTGCTTCCTACTGCACAGGGGAGCATGTCTAATGCTGCTCTCCCAGCTTGTGCTACCAGAAGGCCAGGGACGGAAATGGGGCAGCCCATTTGGGACCATGGTGCCTCTTCCTTCCTGCACCCAAAGGGCAGTCTGTGACAGGGAAAGCCAGCGTGCATTGTAAAGTCCAATATATGCAGAAGGTGCTGTCACAGCTCAGTAGGAATTTGCTTGGTAATCATAATTGGAGTTGCCCCTTTGTACTTAAGGGTGAAAAACCCACTCATGAGCAACAAATAGCTAAGTGTGCATTTTATACCTCCAGTAGATATCAGTTTATACCTCGTATTTATTGTAGACAAACATTTCTTTCCTTTCTACTATACATGTTATACACATCATGACATTCTTGCCCTCAGCAAAGATAAGATGAATGGGGGATGCAGCAGTATCTTTCAGAACTCTGCTGAACACATTCACACAGTTAAGTGTTTTTTCTCTAGTGTGTCTGGGTTAGACCTACATAAAGTAAACATTCATATATACATGGGTCATATATAAGAGCACTATTTTGTACATAACTTACATGCATTTTATACATGTAAAATAATATAGCTTTATAGCACTTTCAAGCAAGTTCTGCTATACTTAATTGTTGTGTATTCTCTGATCCTTTGGTGATAGTCCTGTTTTACATTGATAATCTACATCCACCACACACCCACCATTTAATTGACCAGAATCCCACTCCACCAGAACTGAACTTCAGAAAGAAAAGCAGGTGCTCAGGGGTGGGGAAAGATAGAAAAGATACCACAGTTACCTGCCAGCTTGTCAGTTCACTCACCACGCTGAGTCAAAAACCAGTCACTGCCGTAAGCAGGAGGACACACACAGTGATGTAGTAAAGTCAATTCTTTTTTCTTTTTACCGTTAAATCAGTTCTGCTGGCTTCCATCCAATAATGTTCTCCCAGTTGGTTAGAGAGGACAGAAAAGAGGAAAAGCGCAGCACAGACACACTCACCGAGGCCGCTGAGGGTATAGAGAAGGTCGCTGGTGTCTAGGAGGATGGGCCCGTTCTCCTGCTGCCCTTCCTCTTTGTAGTACAGCTTATAGCCCTGGATGGCAGCCGTGTCCTCAGCATCCTGCTGCCACTTCACGGAAATGGTGGTGCAGTTCAGAGGCTCCAAATGTAACTCTGGAGACTTAGGGGCTAGAAAAATTCACCAGAAATATTATGTCATAATTCAAGTGAAAACACAGGAAAGTAGAGATTTCAGATTTCAAGCCAATGGTTGCAGAAAAGTTCAACAATTGTACTATAATTTTCAAATTTTCACAATGATATTAAAGTTTGAGACAGAACTAAATACAATCTAAAAGACTAAGGCATATAAATAAGAACAAAATAATATCTGTATTTGTGTATTTTTTAAAGAGACAAGAAGTATTTTCTAATTCTGACCATCCAATATTCCTCTGTGATAGAACAGGCATTACCATTAATCAATTAACACCACCAAAACCAGTCAGGTTACATTCCACAGTAGTAAAAGAAGAAAGTATAAAATTTCCTAGTTTTATGGTGTTTCTATTAAACTGATATTTTAAAAAAACACATAGCAATATTGACTAGGTCTCTATTAATATATACATATATATATACACACACACATATATATATATCATAACTTTTGATCATTCAGTTTGATTTGGACTCATCTATTCATGAAAGATTTGCTGAGCAAACAAATATTGTAACCAAAAGTTTTACACACTAATGAATTCTATGCAAAAAGGGACTACTCAATAAAGTTTACATTTTTTTCAATTAAGTCCATGATTTATAGGATACTATTATTCATAAAACAAAATTTAAAAATATGAACCTAAGTTAAATAAGAAAAAATTGATTCCAAGGAATAAATACAGTTATTATTCTTCAATCATCTTTAGAGATTTACCTTGCACACTTGTAGCTTTGGGTGTCCTATGTGAAGTCCATACTGATGACTCTCCCAGCCCCACTCTGGTGGCAGCAGTAATCCGCACCAGGTAGACACTATCAGGTTTCAGGCCTTTCAAAAGGTACTCATGCGTGGTCCCCGGGAGCTCCAGAACTTGGATGGAGTTCTCAGTGCTTAGGCGGAAGGACAGATGATAGAGCACCACTTGGCCCCTCCGATATTTGGCTGGGATGGGCAGCCAGGAGATGAGAATATCAGTGGGACTTCGACTTGTCAAACTGATTTCAGGAGGTCTCAGGGGAACTAGTCATGTAAGAAAACAGGTTGCTTTATAAATATTTAGAATCAAAACTGTCAATCAGCACACCAGTAATAACTGAATTCTCTTAACAGTGATAATCTATAATAATAAAAGGGTAATAATAATAAAAGGGTAATATGCTAATTAGACCAGACATCTTTCCAGACATCCTTCCTGATGAAGCTGGGGCCAGAGAGAAGCCAGCCCGGTTGCCTGGCCAGAGGAGGGAAGCCCGGGTCCCAGAGGGAAGCTGGTGCTAACAAGCTGGGGGAAGGAAGGCCTACTCTTGCACAAATTTTCGTGCATCGAGCCTCTACTAACATAATAAAGAAGAGATGCCTTCAGCCCTAGCACAGGTTTTCAGAGTACAATTCCGAAAAAAAGGAAAAATAGTGAGAAAGGACCAAGCATAGCAAACCTAAAAAAGCAAGGTTGTCATTGCTATTGTTTGGGATGAATGTGAGATTACTCGGTACTCATACAAAATATGAGAATACTTCTCAATCCCACCAAAATGCTGAGGAACAAGGAAGAGAGACTTACAAAAGAGTGAGGAAGCTTAGGACACCAGGGTTATATATAACCTGGCAAAAATATTTTGACATCTAAGAGTGGTATCTTAAAAATTAGTGTCAATTTTGTATTCCCAATATATATGACTAGAGGCCCAGTGCATGAAAATTCATGCACTGGAGGAGGGGTCCCTCCAGCACAGCCTGCCCCTCTCACAGTCCGGGAGCCCTCAGGGGTGGGAGGTGACCTGGCAATCAGGGAAAGGGGGTTCCCCATCACACCTCTGCTGCTGCCACTGCCGGCAGTGCAAGCCTCGGCCGGGCCCTGGTTACCTGAGCCTCGGACCTGCCCTGGGTGGCTGGGGGGCTGAGGGGACTGGGGGACTCTGGAGGCAGGCACGCGGGGCAGGCCCATACTTGCCATGTGCCTGCCACCCCAGCAGGGCTAAGGGACTGGGCACCGCCATACTGTGGCTGTGGGTGCTGCCATCTTTGAGGGTGGGGCAGTCAATTAGTCTATTCCCTCCTTATTAGCTGTGGGCGCCGCCATCTTTGTGACAGCACGAGGATCAATTAGTATATTCCCTCTTTATTAGGTAGGATGCTTAAGAAGAAATCAACATATTTTTCCTCTAAATAATTTGAATACAACTGGCATTCCAGGAAAATGAGTGAAGTATAGTGGGAGGCAGTCTAGTATTGAGTTAAGATAGGTTCTAGAGTTAGTCTGTATGTTTGAATCCTCATTCTACCACTTACTACTCTGTGTGATGTTGGCCAATTAAGTTCTCTGTGTTTCTCCAAATTGCATAGTCTTTCCAATCTCAGTTAATAGCAAATATTTGTCTAACTCAAGCCAAAAACCTCGGTGTCATCCTTGACTCCTCCAAATACATACCAGCATTCAATCCTGTGGCTCGGTGATTTCCACTGCCACCCTCTTGGTCCCCATCACCATCGCCTTTAGCCTGTTTTGTTGCAATAGCCTCCTAATGGATTTCCCTGCTTTGTCCCTTGTCCCTACTACCTGTTCTCAACACATTAGCTATTAAAACGCAAGTTAGATGCTGTCACTCTTCTGCTCAAAATAGCTCCCGATATACTCAAAGCCAAAGTCCTCTTTGTACCATATCTGCTTACGCGGTCAACTCCCATTAATTCTCTGCCTCATCTCTCACTGCTTTCCACTGGTTACCACCCCTCCAGACACACTTGTGTTTCAGGCCCTTAGCAATTTCCATTTCCTCTGCCTAGAATGCATTTCCCAGTCATCTGCCTAGCCAGCTCTCTCACGTTCAGTTCCTTCAGATCTTCATTCAAATGTCACCTACTCAGTGAGCCCCTTCTTTGGTGACTGTCTAAAGTCTCAAACCCTCTCAACATTTTAAGACTTCCTTTCCTTGTTGCTTTTTTCCTTCTCCTCAACACTTAGCACTATCTAACATGACTATTTATCATGGTTATTGTTCTACCCCCTCTCTCACTAGGAAGTAAGCTTCTTAAGTTCAAGGACAGTTTTTTTTTTTTGCTTTTTGTTCACTACTAAATGTTACATAACACACCATAGGTACTCAATAAACATTTGTAGGATAAACGATGAACTAATAGGTAGAAAAGGGAAAATCAATTTACTAAGCATTCCTTTATGTGTATGAACAAAAACATTTTCCCAAAAACTCACTGAAAAAAGTAACTACAATTTCTACTCTACAGCTGAGGAAACCGTGATACAAAGAGGTCAAATCACTTGCCCAAGGTTACAACCTTGTAAGTAAAGAAACAGAGCCCACATTCTTATCCCCTATACTCCACAATCTCACATAACAATAGTTCTTCTATCATAGACTTATGTAGGGATTAAATGAGACAGTGAAGGAAAGGTTTACAGAATAGGCAGGGACAAGCACCCCACACGTGTTAGTTGTATTGGCTGTGCACTGCTGTACACTCCAGGAGACACACACATCTCCGTTTGAGAAGTATGAGCTTAGAAAATGGGAGAGACCCTTGCGGAAATCTGAAAAGCAGTGTCAGAGGTCTGTATGTTGTCCACAACACAAAATCAAAAATTAAATTTAAAAGTTGCAGTGTAAGGAAAGGTATGAAAGAGAAAACCTTTTGAGATCATAACTTAACTGGAATTGGCAAGCTTTAACAAGTTGCTTGCAATGCTTAGACTAATTTTCTTTTTTTTTTTTTTAATCCTCATCTGAGATATTTTTCCATTGATTTTTTTTTTTTTTAAGAGAGAGTGGAAGAGAGAGGAATAAGAGAGAAATATTGATGTGAGAGAAACACATTGATTGTTGCCTCTTGCATGCGCCCTGACCAGGACCCAGGCCGGGGAGGAGCCTGCAACCATGGTAAGTGCCCTTGACCAAAACTGAGCCTGGGACCCTTCAATCCGCAGGTCAATGCCCTATGCACTGAGCCAAACCAGGTAGGGCATGTTTAGACTCATTTTCTTCAGGGATATGAGGGGTATACCTCATACACATACACACACACACACACACACACACACACACACACACACACAAACAACAAAAAGCCCCCCCCCAAAAAAAACCCAAAAAGCAAAACAAAAGAACATCAGCCTGTATTTCACTTTAGACATGCATGTTAAGAGGTTGTTAAATGTAAGGAGATAACTAGAGAGGTCATATGTACTGTGCCTCACTCCAAAATGAAACAAATTGAATTCAGTATTCAGATCAGTGATAACTTTTTTGTTTAGTCAATCTCTGAATTTATAAGCATCTAAATATGTGGCATAAAAAGATATAAGTAAAAGATCTGGGACCAAATGAACAATAACAACAAAAAGATTTGGGAATCATTTCTATAAAAATGTTTTGAAAACTAAGGATGGATCATTTATGCAGGATGAGAAAACATATATAAAGGGAGAACAGTAAATTAAGTATATTTTAAATAATTTCCTTTTCACACTGCAGGTATAAACATGGGCCTTCTAGAGAAGAAAGAGACTTAGTTCTCCGCTACTGTTTTAATAAAAGGAACTTCCCTCCATTGTAATCCTATATAATAAAGAGGTAATATGCAAACTGACCATCACTCCAATACACACGATGGCCACCCCATGTAGACATAAGATGGCCGCCACAAGATGGCCAGAAGGGGAAAGTAGTTGTGGGGGAGCAGGCCTGCAGGAGAGGGCAGTTGGGGGCAACCAGGCCTGCAGGGGAGGGCAGTTAGGGGCTATCAGGCTGGCAGGGGAGCAGTTAGGCGTTGAAAGGCTGGCAGGGGAGTGGTTGGGGCAATCAGGCTGGCAGGCAGGTGAGCGGTTGGGAGCCAGCAGTCCTGGATTGTGAGAGGAATGTCCAACTGCCCGTTTAGGCCCGATCCCACCAAGCAGTCAGACATCCCTCAAAGGGTCCCAGATTGGAGAGGGTACAGGCTGGGCTGAAGGACACCCGCCCCCCCATGCATGAATTTCATGCACCAGGCCTCTAGTAATATATAAAGGCCTGCCACAACTCAGTTTCCAACCCATAATCAGGTGACAAACTGAACACGTATTACTTTCCTCCTTAAGTGGAATAACCATATTGTACCTAAAAATAAATTCTCTGATTTTATAATTTTTTTAACTGATGGGTATTAAATTTCATAAACTCCCAGTTTCAGAAATCTATACACTCAGTATGTAATTGCCCTTATATTTATTCACGCCTAGAGAATATACTCAGTAAAAAATAAATAAAATTAAAAAAATAAAAACTGCTATATATTTACAATTTAAACTAAGGACCTTGAAGAAATACAATGACAAAACTAGAATTTTATTATTAAAGTTATATTATAAATTATAAATGAAAGTTTTCTTTATTCTTATCATGTTACTGTCAAATAGTGAAAGTCAGATATGAAATAGCAAATTAGCCTGATGAGTACCACATCTGTTTTTCTTAATCAATAAGATATTTTCTCTATTTTAAAACATACTTATTTTTTTAAATTGATTAAACATATTAATGTTCATACTTAAGTGACCTAGGATCACATTTTCTTACCATCTTCCAAAGTATTCTGTGTCACGTGGTCAGACATCTGGCTGGCTCCCATTGGCATATATGCCACAATGTAGAAAGTGTAATTGCTGGCAGGTTCTAAGTCATCAATAATATAATGAGTTGTGTCATTTCCGATGACTACTTGATATTCTTCATTATTTAAACCTACATTAAAGAATCCGTGTTTAAAAATTAAGAATATTCCAAATAAAATTAACAAGACCATTTTCCCGCACTGTAAAACACTGGGCCTTGAGTCTAATCTCTCTCAGTTACCTTTTGTTACTCTTTTTAAAAAATGTGAATAGGAAGGTCTTTATTTTCTAAAAGTAATTTCATTTGTCTTGCTACAAATGACTAGTTTACATTTTTCCTGAATAAATCAAACTGGGAAAAATTAACCTTCTCTAAACTCCACTAACATCTAGTCAAAACCCACAGCAGAGACAATGTGTGGCAGGAACACACAAAGCTTCACACTGCAGAACACTGTCATTCATAAGGTTAAATTTTACTTGCTTGAACTCAGGGCTTCTTTTTTCTTTTAAACATAAATGGACAGACAGTAGGGAATGTAATGTCTCTGCTCGTTATAAAAACAAACCAAACCAGAAGTTGTCCTGCAAAAGATCTCATTTTGCCCCTAGAGGTTCTATTAAAATTTGACTGACACACGTTGTTCTTTTATTTATATTGAAAGCAAAAGAACCGGGAAGCACAGAATGTGCTTCAGAACGCTTTGTTTCACAATGAGCTTTTTTCTTTTCTTAAGAGGAAAAAAATCCTTAGCAATTCTTAATAAAATATGCATGGCAAGGTAGGGAGGAGGATTTGTCTTTGTCGGATTTAATTCCTACAGAGCAAACCTGTAAGGTGGAACAAGAGCCCTGGTTGCGACTGTGCTTTGTGAATAATTCACGGTAAATGGATGTCAACTTAATCAAAACTCTCTAAGGACAGGGCCCCTTCTTTCCACACTGGATTTATAAACAAAACAGAAGGCAAATTCCACTATTAAGTTTTCCCACATTTCTGAATGAACTTGATAGCATTTTAATTAGACAAGATTACAGGCATTTCACAACAGACTGCCTAATGTCTCGTTAATTAGGAGCTGCATAGTACGATTTCTGACCTAGCAAACAAGGTCCTTGAGTTCGAATTAAAAAGCCTTGTTCTATCCCTGAATAGACCACTGAGCTGCATGTGGAGGCTCTAATGAAAGAACCATAATAGCGAACAAGAGTGGTCTCCACCAAAACCAGCATTCCTTTTACCTTCCTAAATCACTGAAAAGGGAATTAACATACTCCAACAAGCTCAGCTATCAGACTTTCATTCTTCTTGCTACCATGACCCCTGATTTAAATTCAAAATACTCTTTTTTCAAAATACTACTTCAAAGTACAAAAAAACAAACAACAACAAACCACCTGTTTCTACAGACAATTTTATTATATCACCATTCATTGGGTGTTTGGATTTGTTTTTAATGTCTTTTGCATAAAAGTTAGGCTGTTTGCATATAAAACTAAAATCTGTAAACTTCTATTAAAAAAAAATCAATAGAGAAATACAGAAAAAATAGAGAAATCTCTAGGATTGATAAGCAGTTTTTCCTTTTCCTCTAAAATTTTTGCCAAAAGAAACAATAAGGATAAAAATGGAATAGTTCAAAATAAAAATCTGAAGATAGATCTGATTTATACTTTTATACTTTTCAGAGAATTCTATATAATTTCAGAAAACATTCAAACTCTATAAAATCAAATATATGGGGAATTTGATAATGTTTACTTTCCCCTTTAAAAAGAACATGATATAGTGACTATAATTTACTACATTATTTTATTAAGCAGTCACACCATTGGTACTATGTAACTGCATACTTAAATTAGCATACTAAGTCTTAGTTAAGAAATTTATATATTTGCTGAAATGAAATCCGTAAATACACCATTCTATATTTTACCAGAGATAGCAACTTACTTCTAAATAAAAATATCTTAAGCTATACTTATATACACAAAGTATATACTAGTAATACTACAAAATTTAGAAAAAAAATAGATACACCTGACAGACTAGAGACAAATGCCATAGAGCTTCAAAAATATTATGTGAAAAAAATATTATGTGGAATATGTTAGCATCATTCAGACTAAAAACAAATCCATGAGAGCGAGTGGAACTTAAAGATAGACACTCCTCTAATTGCTTACCTTCTGCTTTCATGTAGTGCACGGAATAAGCGATGACTTTGTCTGAATTATAAAGTGGCCTCTCCCAAGCTAAAAGGATGGCTGAACTTGACATGGTTTCAGCGTGCACATTATAGGGAGCACTGGGTCGGTCTTCTGACATTACTACAGTCAGTCGGGCTCTAGATAAAATAGATCCTTGGCTGTTCTCAGCCATGCACTGATAAATAGCATCATCTTCTGGAATAATCTGATTAATTACCAATTTACTGAAGAAAAGAAAAAATTATTTATTTCTATGAAAAATTCTAAGAATAATGTAAACATAAAGTTAAACTATTGCAAAGTGTACTCTCAAATGACAAAAATCACTATGAACAAAAACATGGGTAGTCAGCCCTACTGAAAAATCTATATGAATTGCTTAAAATTACTCTTATTTTCTGAGTCTACATAAGTAAATACTTGTGATATCCCCAAATCCTGTTAGCTTTAGATGACAGCTTAATTTCTTTTTAAAAACTTGTCTTTCATTAAGAAAATATATTACTTTTAGCATCTAATTTTATGTAATATTGCAATGTGACAGAAAATTGAGATCAACAAAAATTTTTAAAGTTTTGTCCAACATAAATGAGAATGTTACAAAAAGATTGATATTTATACTAATAAAAGTGAGTTCTTAAAATCATTAAGTTTGAATTGTGGGAGAATTCTTAGAAAATCAATTATTTCTTGCTAATTTCCTCATTTATAGAAGAAGGAACTGAGACCCCAAGGGTTAATATGCTTGCTTATAATAACTTAGCTACTTGCTCATCAGAACTATAATCCAGGAGTGAGGGATGAGGGCATGTGCCAGAGGGTAGGGGAGGCCGGGGGAAGGTCAATGGGGAAAAAAAGGAGACATAAGTACTACTACTTATAATACTTTAAACAATAAAATGAAATAAAACACTATAATCCAGGTCTGGGCGAACTAACATTCATTTCAGTATAGTTAACCACTTCCATGATCTACATATGAAAGGATCTATGGGCATGCTGATATTACAATCTTAGTAACTTTCTTATTTTATTTTAGTGTTAAATACCAAGATAGCAGAAGTACTTGATATAATTATAGCCATGTAACATAAAAATTACTAAAGCCATTATATCTTATCTAAAATAGTAGCAAAATGACACAGCCTACCTGTTGTACATTTTAATTCTACCATTTGAATGTATCTTTCTTCCGTTTTTCAACCATGACATTTTGGGTGAGGGGATTCCTTCTGCCTGACATACAAATCGAGCAGTGCCAGCTCGAGGCCTTGTTAAACTTTCTGGCCATTCGACAAATAAAGGAGGAGCTGTTTTTAAAGAAAAAAGAAAAAAATATATTTCTGTGGTCCCAACAGGAATGATACAAAGAGTCAAGGAAGAGTAAATGACCAAGTCCCACTCCTGAAAATATGTGACATTTTTGAGCCTCCAGGCTATGCTCTACATGTATCTATCCAGATGCCTTTTCTATGTATTGCTCAGGGAGATGTCCACTTTACCCAGGCTTTCCCTATTGAGACCATCTATATAAATACTCTAAAAATGTATGTACCATGATGCTATTTAACTAAGCTCAATACATAGCCTCTTGTGAATCCATATAGACAACCAACAGTTTACAGTTTTAGATTGGTGAATGGGTATATGGATTTGTGGGTGGGTGATGAGAAGCTTAAGGAAGAAGGAATATAGTAGTATGCAGGTAAACAGAATGGTGATTTCAGAATAACCGTTATATTTTAACATAGAACTTTAATTTTCTCCTAAAAATTATCATTAGATTAAGAAACTTCAGCTCAACCTTCATATTGGTAATACAAAATTCAAGAAAGGTGGAAGTAAGCTATGAATGAGATAAAACAGGAAATGTGAAAATGTAAGGTTCTCTGGAATGCGGAATAAAAGAAAACATACCTAATACAGTTAAAGTTGCCATGGCAACTGTAAAGTTTCGTGTGCCTGGGATAGTGGCCCGACAAACATATATACCAGCATGTTGCAGCTTGACATCAGATATCATGAGATTACCATTTCCAAGTACCCGAGTATTAAAGACATCAATGGACTTGTGATCTATTTCAGAAAGAATACTTCAGTTAAAACAATATAAAACAGAATCTAAAATTTAGTTCCAAAGATCATTCTCCAAACAATCCTATTATTTAAAGTGTAAAATTCTCTATACTAAAACCATTTCTCTGTACACAAAAGTGCCAAAAAATTAAAAGCCACCTAATTGCCAAACATGTTTTATTATATTTTATCAGTTTCACTATAATGAACAAAGTTCAAAGACACCTCACCCTCCGGCCCCCGCCCCAGAGAAGGCGTACCAAGACGGCTCCAAGAAATGATTGGTTTGGGACTGCCTGTGGCCATGCATTCCAAAACAACAGTCTGATGAAGCGATGTTGTTATGTTCTGTGGACCTGCTATAATGGTTGGTGTGTGGAAGGATTTAGACTCCATAGCTTTGGAGAGAAAAAGGCAGAATAGAAAAAAATAAATTATAAGTAAAATATAAGTGAAAAATATCTATTTTAAGTTATTCACTTTTTAAAAAAAACAACTCACATAACATACAATTCACCTATCTGAAGTATAATTCAATGGGTTTTAGTATTTTCAGAGTTGTGCACCCATCACCAAATCAATTTTAAAACATTTTCATTCCCTGCGCCCCTCGCCATAAAAAACCCCATACCCATTAGCAGTCACTCTCCATGTTCCTCTTCCCATAGCCCGGCAACCACACTAAGCTACTGTCTGTTTTCCGTCTCTCTGGGTTTATCTATTCTAGACATTTCATTAAAAAAGAACCGTACGTTACATGGTCCTTTGTGACTGACTGGCTTCTTTTAACAGCATAATGTTCCAAGATTCATCCATGTTGTAGCAGTACCACTACTTCCTATCTTTTTATTGAGTAATAACAGAATAATTAGATAAATAGAACACATTTTATTTATCTATTCATCAGCTGATGGACATTTGGGTTGTTTCCGTATTATTCATTTTTAATTGAGTTTGAAAGATTCATTGAATACTTTCACTAATCTTTTTAAGAATTCATGTGACAGTAGGCAGAAGGGAAGGAGGAGAGTGCTTTTGTTTCTATCTTTTATACCAGGAATCTGATTAGGTAACACCTCAAATTAGAACAAAACATTAAAAAAATAATTTCAGCCTCTTAATGATTTTTAAAACAATTTTTTTAATTTTATAGGGTCTTTTGAGAATAGCTCTTAGGAAGAGGAAACAATCATATGAAGTTTACCAGTGTCTTTGGTCCAAGTTTTCTTCCACTATATTCAAGTAAACTTAAGTTAATTATTTTAAAATAAAAATCAGTGTCTATGTATAATTCCACTTTAGTACTATATATACTTCATATTAGTCTCTCAAGCTAATTTCCCTTTTAATTATATTCACGTATGGCAAAATAAAAAAATTTATGTTCACTTAATGTTAACAATAATACTTTCTGAGTATTGGAATTGGGGATATTTTAAAACTATATTATATTTTTGTACTTTTTAAAAGTCCTCACCTGAGGATTTGTCTTTTGATTTTGGAGAGAGGGTAAGGAGAGTGGGGTGGGGGGAGAGAGAGAGATCAATTGGTTGTTGCTTGTATGCATCCTGACTGAGAATTGAAGCCAAGACCCTATATATGTGCTCTGACTGGGAATCAAACCCGAGACTCTTTTGGTGGATGGGGTGATGCTATAAACAACTGAGCCACCAGGTCAGGATATATCTTTGTACTTCTTTTACCTTTATAAACATTATTCTTTACAATAAGTATGTAGTTTTTCACAAATGCAAATAATGATTTTTCTTAAAATAACAAACAAAAAAACACCAAACTGTAAACAAGTATCTGTTTATTGACAATGGACAATTCTGGTGAAAATGAGTAATTGATATTTTCCTTTTTGTATTATATATATATACTAGAGGCCCGGTGGGGGGGGGGGGGGTCTGGTTGGCCCACCCAGATTGGGGCTGATCGGGCTGGGCTGGCTCGGGGGAGGGGATGCGGGAGATTGGCCAGCCAACCCGGTCCCCAATTGGGGTTGGGGGGCCAACCAGGGGTGGGGCCGGCAAGGGGGAGGGGTCATGGGCAGTTGGCTGGCTGGCCCCACCCCCTGGTGGAATTCCTGGTTGAACTCCTGGTGGAGGGGACAATTTGCATATTAGCCTTTTATTATGTAGGACTAGAGGCCCAGTACACAAAATTTGTGCACTGGTAGGGTCCCTAGTGGCTGGCGGTGGCCAGCTGGCTACTCTCTCCCTTCTCCCAGCTGCCTGCCGCTGGCCAGGGCCTCCTTCCCTTCCCACAGCTGGCTCCGCCCACCCCCTGGTCAAACTCCCGGTCAAGGGAACAATTTGCATACTATGCTTTTATTATATAGGATTTTTTTAAAGTGAAATATTTACAAAAAAATTCAATCTTTTTTAAAGATGTTGACACTAACATGACATATAACAAGTTAGCCTATGAAAGAAGAGTTGTTCAATACATAAAAATGACCATTTTCCAAATAGATTACAATAGTTTAAATGAAACGAAAGTACTGTTTTACAGCATACTATTATAGCCAGAAAATACAAATTAATAGCTGTTTCAATTAAAAACTAAAAACAGAACTTCTACGAGGTACCTGGAATCACT
The DNA here is from genome assembly GCA_026230045.1 of Corynorhinus townsendii. Lineage (NCBI taxonomy): Eukaryota > Metazoa > Chordata > Mammalia > Chiroptera > Vespertilionidae > Corynorhinus > Corynorhinus townsendii. The sequence continues at coordinate 181,062,000 of JAPDVU010000001.1, forward strand.
GTTAGAGAAGCCTCCATACTTTTACGCCTGTGGGCTACCGTAGCAGCAACACAACGATAATTTCCAGCATCCCTTGGGCCAACATCATAGATCTGCAATACTCCTGTTGGTAGGGCAGTTATCCTGCTATGAGAAAAAAGGTGATTAAAGTCTCTGTAGCAGATTTTATTTTAACATATATTCTATAACCTTTCATATATTCAACCCTTTTAAAGTGCCAAACTTTAAAGACCTTTTAATATATTAGCTTGATTCAGTTATTTTCACTTGTGTCATCACAGTTCTCTGAAACATAACTAACTATGCATTGTGGTTTGTGTACTTCAGTTGCAGGTTCCATCCCCAGCCCTGCTTGGATGTGTGCAGGAGGCAACCAATCAATGTTTCTGTTTGTCTTTCCCCCATTCTTCCCCTCTCTTAAAAAACCAATGGAGAAAATATCCTCAGGGGAGGATTAACCAAGAAGTTGATTAACCTGTTTGGCTCAGTGGATAGAGCCTCAGCCTAAGGACTCAAGGGTCCTAGGTTCGATTCCGGTCAAGGGCATGTACCTTGATTGCGGGCACATCCCCAGTAGGGGGTGTGCAAGAGGCAGCTGATCAATGTTTCTCTCTCATCAATGTTTTTAACTCTCTATTTCCTCTCTTAAAAAATCAATTAAAAAAATATTTTTAAAAAAGTTGATTATTGACACCATCTATGAAAATGAGTTCCATAATGGTCTTTGTCCCATTATAGTCTCATGAAAAGCTGTATTTACCTGTCCATAGTTACAGGTAGAGTTGTTCGATTTAATTCCCATGTTATAATTGCAGGAGGGTTTGATGAAATCTTGCATGCAAATCTAGCAATTCCACCTTCTTGGACCTCAGTAGAAACTGGCTGAACTTCAAATGCAGAAATAGCTATAAGAAAATTTGACAAATTCAGAATACAGACATGAACTATTAGACTATATTTGGGAATAGCATTATGCTAGATATTATTTATCAGACTTGGGACTCTTTCTCAGATGTTAAGACCACCTCAATGTAACTAATACAAACATAATTTAGGGAATAATTATGAAAAAAATCACTGAGCAGTTGTCCAAATCAAGGAGTCTTTCCCAGGATGAAATTCTAGCCATATTCTTAAGAAACTTACAGCCTGTGCAGAGGAAAAAAAAATTAACATAATTAAAACAAAAACAAACAATTAATAAAAGTATTTAATTACATACCCAACAGTGGTACAAACTTCAGACACTACTCTGTTTCAGAGGAGACGGAAATCAAGGCAGACAGATTAAAAAAGTAAAAACCATTTACAGAGATTGGTTTTAAATTGAGTTTTGAATAATCTATTAGGTTTAGATAAAAAGGGAAAAATAGGAATAACATGAAGGCAATAACAAAAGTGGAAGAAGATAGAAATAAAGCAGATTTGTAGCATGGTACAAATTAAGACATCACTGAAGATTTTTGAGCAAAGAAATGTCATGATAGTAGTATTTGGAAAAAATAAATCAGGCTCTGTTACACAGGATGGACTGAGAAACAAAGAGCCTTGAATCAAGACCGACAGGTTGTTTAAACAAGATGACAATGGGGTGGTGGCAGTGAGAAGGGCCAGGCTCTACAAGACACCTTAATGAAAACAAGGACTTGGTTATTTTGGACACAGATATGTCACTCTGTGTTTGGAGTCAAATGAGGGTGGTATTGATGTTGCAGAATAAAAAAGAGAAGAACAACGGTGTGCTGATGACCAAAGGTAGAGAGACTCAAGAGAGTATTTTTAGACTCACGCATTTCCAAACTAAAGCTAAATCTTGAAGTGTTGCCATTTTCCAGAGATAATTCTTTCCCACATTAGGCAGGCCTCCAGGAATTGGTCGTCAGTGTCCCTGCGTTTACATTTTGACAGAGTCCAGACTCTGGGTAATAGTGTGGTTTTCCTTCCCTCTAAGTCTTCCAGGACATAAAGAATGGGCCCCAATGATGGTCTTACTCAGATTCCAGTTCAAAAATACATATATGCCTTTATGGTTTATCAATAAAGTGAGAAGTTATGAAGAAAAATAGAGGGACTGTGGTCTAGATGAGTTATGCTTCATTAGACTGGAAAGGGTAAAAGGTCACAGAAGACTTCCATTCTGCCTTGGGCTTGATTTCATTAGTCTGTAAAGGGATCACAGACCTTTAGAGGAATAGGACAAAGCCAGTGAATAATGACAAAAATATTCTTAAAAGCATCTATTTCCAAAAAGGATGGAGTGGTGGTATAGTAACTGTTTTGGTGCCAGTAACAAAATATTTCTGCTTCCTCAAGAACAGGTTCCACAAGGTAAGAACCATTTTCATAATCACTGTCATGTTCTTGCTTCATTCTCATTTCTCGAGTGTACAATGTTTTCCAGAAACTACATGACAAGTGACATCACAACAGACTCAGTACAGAAGCAGGTATGTGTGAGAATCCAGCTGTCTCCTAGTGAGCTAATTAGAGATTTGCACAAATGCACAACGCCACTCTTCTCACTAAAGTATTTTTTTTTTGGAAAATAGTTGTGTTTCATTAAATGTGTTATGTTAATATGTAATGAATCAACTGTTTTCATTTTTAAATGAATCAGTATTTTATTACTTTACTTATTTTAAAAAAATTTAAATCTTATCCGAGGATATATATATATTTTTATTTTAGAGTGGAAGGGAGAGGGATAGAGAGAAACATCGATGTGAGAGTGAAACATTGTTTGGTTACCATCCATATGTGCCCTGAATGGCAACCTGGGTATGTGACCCGACTGGGAATCGAACCCGTAACCTGAAGAATTCCCGATCAGGATACATACCCAGGTTACCAGTTTGATCCTGGGTTGGGGTGCATACAGAATCAATCAATTGATGTTTCTCTCTCTCCCTCTGCCTTCTTGTCTCTCTAAAATATATCCTCAGGTAAGGATTAAAAATTGTTTTAATTTCTAATAATAAGTATCAATAGATATAACCTACACAAATAAAAGCTTTGGGATCCTCAATAAGCTTTAAGAGTATAAAGAGTAAGACTAAAATGTTTGAGATCTCTATTCAAGAACATGAAACCTGAAAATCATTACAATTTTTCTTTTCAATTGCTTCTGTAATCATTTTCTAGATGTTAATCTATTTACAAATATGTTTATTTTGGATCTAACCAATGCCTTATCTACTGAAGAATTAGAGAATAGATGGTTCACATTCTATGGTTCAAATATCAGGTTCACATTCATAATGACATGATTTCTTAATAACAATGTAAGCTTATCCTATATAATAAAAGGCTAATATGCAAATCGACCAAACACAGAATGAACAGTCGCTATGACACGCACTGACTACCAGGGGGCAGATGCTCAACGCAAGAGCTGACCCCTGGTGGTCAGTGCACCAGAAGCTGGGCTCACGTTGGCAAGCACAGCGGCAGTGGCGGGAGCCTCTCCTGCCTCTGTGGCAGCGCAAAGGATGTCCCCCAAGGGCTCCTGGACTGTGAGAGGGTGCAGGCTAGACTGAGCTGCTCCCCTCCCCTTGAGTGCTCGCATTTTGTGTACTGGGCCTCTCTCTGGGCTATACATAAAAATGTTAAGTGTCCATCCGTCCGACCATAGCTATGATGCACACTGACCACCAGGGGGCAGATGCTCAATGCAGAAGCTGCCATGAGGCGCACTGGCCATTTACAAAGAAACATTCGGCTTCTCCCAAATGGGACACAGGCCCCAACCACCACCCTGGAGCCACACCCCACCAAATCGCAGCCAATGCTGCCAAGACCCCATGACACAAAATGCGACCCACAGCCCAGCCTGGAAACGGTCACTGTGGGCGCCGGGTAATGACCTCATATAGCAACGCCTGGCTTCCTCTCCCTAACAACTAGCCTCCTTAGAGTTTCTTCAGCCCAGGAACCTGACTTGCTTTATAGCCAGGTGCAAACATTTTACAGTTTAACCAAATGTTTGTGAAGCATTTTCCTGTATCTCATCTCATTTGATCCTCACAGAAGTCCTGGAGTAGATAGATAGGAGACTCAGTAGAATCCTATTTTCTTTTCATTAGCAAGACACGAATAGCGATATTAAAATATTTCTTCTAATTAACTTCCTTTCAATGTGCATGAATCTGTGCACCAGGACTCTAGTTTTTCTATAATTAACTAGGTCAAACATTCATATTTGGGGGGAATGAGGACCTAAGTTTCCATAAATGTAATGCCTGCTTTATGAAGTACTAATTTCTCTTATTGGTCCCATGTTATCTTTTCCATGTGTAAAAGGGTGACTTTTAGTTCTGGCCATCATTGACAATCCAGTCTAAACACAACTTACAGACTTTAAGGTGGGACTTTTATCTTATTCTTCCCCAGCCTTTACCTCTTTAGATGGAAACAGCTAATATAGTTTAACTTTTCTTCATAAAATAAGTTGCTTCCAGTCCTACCTATTTGAACAACTTCTTCAATTACTCTACAATGAATCAAGCATCCAATTCAGTATGTTTTATCCCATCTACTGTGTATTTCTTCCATACCTGACTTCTCTGCATCCCCAATAGTGTTCCCTTCCATCCAGGCTCCTGTCATCTACTGCCTGGAAAGTCTTGCAGGAACCTTTTAGGTGACATCTCCCCTACCATCAGAGTTACCACCAGAGTGACAGTCAAAAAATGTAAAGTTTATGGTGTTCCTGATTAATTAATTAGTCCCTGCAAAACTCTCACTTGTTTTCAACCACTTACAATTAATTATGTTTCATGAACACCAAATACACCATATTTCATACGTGTGAGCATTACATGAGTACTTCCTTCTCTCTCTTCCTTTTGTCTACCTGATGAAATCCTCTCACCAGTTAAAACCTAGATCACTTGTCCTATACTTTGAGAAGTTGTTCCTGACCCTTTTATCTGCAACTTCTGTACATTGCAGACCTTTATTGCTTATCAGTATCTCACCGTATTTTAACCACTTGTTCACAATCTTTCTCCCCTTCTATACTATGCGCTCCCTGAGCGCCAGTAGTGGGTCACATTCTTTGCAGGATCCCTTAAAATAGCAAATGGCATAACTCAGCACTAAAACAGTACTTGTGCACTGAACAGAAATTTTTTGAAATTCTCCAATTCTATTAGGTATTTAAACACAGTAGTCAGAAATGTAGGGAGTTTTCCAGGTACAAATACCAAGGCTTAGGAAAATAATGCTTTGTTTGTTTACTATAATTCTAAATGATGTATAATATTTAGTGGTGTTATTTTTAGAGCTAAAAATCTGTCTCTCCTCTATTAAAGAATTTTTAGAAAGATTCAATAAGCCAATATAGTAAGGGCTCTTTATATATTACAAGACTTTTTATAAATATTGTGACTCCTAAGACTAAAAATAATGACTCTGTTGCCTGGAGTAATTTCATTCCAACCACTTAAGCATTTGAGTGTTTTTACTCTGAATCTCAGCTAACCAATCAATCTCAGTGTTTTTACTCTGAATCTAAGGTAACCAATGAATCTTTTTTTCCTCAGATGAGTAAGTCTATGAAACCTCTAAGTTATAAAATCTGAACTATATGTAATACTTTCAACAATAAAGAACTATTTTTAAAAATGAAACTAACATTTCACTTTAGGTTAAATGCACTAGAACCTCGAAGTTACAAAATCATGAGAACTAAAAGGCTTTATTAAGATATAAATCACATAGCATATAATTTATATACCATGCAATACACTCACTTAAAGTATATAATTCAATGGTTTTTAGTAAATTCAAAGAGTGTACAATCATCCCATAATCAATTTTAGAATATTTTCTTCACTCCAAAATAAAATCCCATATCCTTTAGTTATCACTCCATAATCTTCTGATCTCCTCCCAAATCCAAACCCTAGGCAATCACTAATTTGGTGTCTTTCCTCCCCTCAGCTTTACTAAAATATAATTGACATATAATACTGTGTACAATGTGATAATCTGATACATATGTTGGTAAATGTTTACCATACAAGGTTAACACGTCGACTCAATAAGGGTATTTCTTGATCTCACTCTAGTTTTCAGCTAGATCTGAAGCAAGTTCTAAAGATATATATTTTTTAAATTCCCCAAACACTTTTATATTTAACATGTCTAACTTTTTTGTTCCTTTTGAAAATTCAACCTACTGGCAAAATAATTTTTCCCCAAGAAGACCAAGCCAGATACTCCTTGGGACTCTCATCAGCACCTATGAGACTGAAGAAAAAGCAGCATTCATCATTCAACAATGAAAATAAGTCGACATCTTTCTGTTTGTACCTCCTCCATCTGGGCACCAAGCCCATCCTCTTCTCTCACCTCTGTGAACCTGATACAACCATCTCTCTACCTCTCTCCTGCATATTCAAACTCCTCCTATTTAATTCCTTCAGCCGGTAAAAGTGGTTAAGTCTCTCCCGACCTCAAAACACAACAAAACTCCATACCTCTCTTTATGGTATGTGTCCCTCTAGCAGCTAGTCACCTTCTGTCCTCCCCCTGGGATCAAAACTTTTCTAAAGAATAGTTTATTCTAGTTGCCTCCCCTTCTTCCTCTCTGACTTTATGCCTCAAACACCTAATCTGCCTTCTTACCCTATTATTTTAGTGAAACTGTGTCTATGACACTAAGCACTCCTTGTTCTCTTATTTCACTGACTCCTTTTCTCCTTTTTTTCAAGGGCTCTCCCTGTTCCTCTACCCTTCCCTTTCAGAGAGTCTCTGTTCTTTTCTCTCTACACAATCTCACTGGGTGAGCTCATCCACTCTTGGTGGTTTTCAGCTACATCCATCTATTGCTGATGACTCCCCCTAATACATCTCCAGCTTAGATCCCTATCCTCAGAGCTTCATACTGATAGCTTCAACTGCCTACTGGGCATCTTCACCTGTAATTTGTAAAAGGCACTTCTAATTCTTGATCACATCCCAAATGAAGTCATCTTCCTTCTTCCAAACCTATATATTCAATTTGTCACATCACCACTATGACCACTCACCTGAGACAGACTACTGACTCCTATTGCACTCTCTTCCTTCAATCACCTGCTCCCACTTATTTTAATCCTAAATAAATGTCAAATTCATTTCTGCGTCTCTGTTCCAGCATCTCTCACTGGAGCCATTATAAAAGTCTTTTATCTGCCCTGGCCAAATAGCTCAGTTGGTTGGAGCGTCGTTCCAATGTGCCAAAGTTGCAGGTTCAATCCCCAGTCAGGACACATACAAGAATCAAGAAATGAATGCATAAATAGGTGGAACAGCAAATCAATGTCTGTCTGTCTCTTTCTTCGTCTCTCTAACATCAATTTAAAATTTTTTTAAGTCTTTCATCTGTTCTCCCTTGCTTGCATCTCCCCTTTCTCCCCACCTTTCAAAAACATCCTCCAGACACACACCAGTGTTTGATATGGATACATGGGTCTCACAAGCGGCCTCCATCTATTAATTTAAAGGCTTCTAAGGTTAATCTATTACTGCTAAACTCAACAAAGAAATAATCTCACAAAAAATGTGGTTCTAATTTTAAATGCTGTCCTAAAGTACTATGCCTTAGTAATCCTTCCTTCCAAATCTTTAAATTGCTTAACCTATTAGAAAAATTAAATGTATATATCCCTATTACATCAAAAGGAACACATATCTTTCTTTATGCCAACTATATATTTTTAACTCTTTCTGTATGGGTGCATTCTCAATAAACAGATTCATTGGCTATTTTTTTTGCAAAAAAAAAAAATGTTTGGCATTAATTACTCCAAAACCAAACTGTTTTATGGTAAGTATACAATATTTAAATACTCCATATTAATTACTTATATTAAAAAACAATGAATAGCCCTAGCTGGTTTGGCTCAGTGGATAGAGCGTCATCTTGTGGATGGAAGGGTCCCGGGTTCCATTCTGGTCAAGGACATATATATACCTTGGTTGCAGGCTCCTCCCTGGCTCGGGGCTTGTGCAGGAGGCAACCAATCGATGTGTTTCTCTCACATCGATATTTCTCTCTGTCTTTCCCTCTCTCTTCCACTCTCTCTGAAAATCAATGGAAAAATATCCTCAGGTGAGGATTTAAAAACCAAACAAAAAACAATTAATATTTCTGCTATTAAAGCTATATGTTATAACTATGACACAAAGAAGTTATCAACCCCACTATCTGTATAATTCGCACCATTCATTAGTTTGTAGTTAACCCATGCTTTCAGGCTTTGAATCATGCAATTGTTCATAAAATAATGGGCCAGATTAACTATTTCTCCAATCAGAAGAGTATTTTAACCCATTGCACGCCATAAGTGTCTGTAGACGCAAGCAGTGGACCTTCCCCACACACCACGCGTGTCTTTAAAAAAAATGTTTTCCCTAAGTGGCAGCCCTGATCAACTTTAAAATAATTTTTTTGTGAGAATTTTCAGCTGAAAATATTCAAGAACACCCAAATTATGAGTAATATGTTTATTTTTATAATATTCACTGCAATTTGATTTTTTAAATTAAATTCAAAATATTGTGGTGTGTGGGGATGGTTTTCATTTTGGATGCGTGGCAGTTAACTGCTTACTCAGACTTATTTTAGACTAATGGAATCTCTTCTAAATTAATTAAGTCAACAAATATTTATTCAGTATCTAGAACATTCTAAGTACAAAGGAGGATCCAGTTATGAGCAAAACAGAAACTCTTCCCTCAGGGATCTTTATCTAGTGATGGATGAAGACAACTAAATCACTATGCAAGTATGTAACTTCAAACTGTGATAAATGCCCTAAAGCAGTGGTTCTCAACCTTCCTAATGCCGCGACCCTTTAATACAGTTCCTCATGTTGTGGTGACCCCCAACCATAAAATTATTTCCATTGCTACTTCATAACTGTAATTTTGCTACTGTTATGAATCGTAATGTAAATATCTGTGTTTTCTGATGGTCTTAGGCTCTACAGCAGTGGATTCTCCACCTGTGGGTTGCGACCCACATGTTGAGAACCGCTAGCAGGGTCGCCTAAGACCATCGGAAAACAGATATTTACGTTACGATTCATAACAGTAGCAAAATTACAGTTATGAAGTAGCAATGGAAATAATTTTATGGTTGGGGGTCACCACAACATGAGGAACTGTATTAAAGGGTCGTGGCATTAGGAAGGTTGAGAACCACTGCTCTAAAGGAAAGTATAAGTTTTATGAAAGCATAAAACAGAGGTTATAATAATGACACCAACAACGATGGCCTAATATATATTTTCTTGCCAGACAGCATTTTAAGTACTTTACATAATCTAGTTTATTTAATTCTCACAACTGTTATTATCCCAATTTTCAGTTGAGAAAACTGAGTCACAGACATTTTACTCAACTTACTCAGGTTATACTGCTAATAAGTGGTGAAGCTGGGATCTGAATCCAGGCAATTTCTGGAGAACCTATATGAATTCTCTGCTGAGTAAAAGTTTGGGACCCTCACACTTTTTTGTGGAAGATAAAAATTACTGGTTCTACTTCTAAGCAATTCTACTGCTCAGGTATAAGTTAATATGTTTTGGCTTCCTAGCTGGGTAAGAATATATGTTAAATTCCTGAATTTCCAAAACAGAATAATACCTTTAAACTCCTGCATACTAGGATTTGAAGCTATGGGTCTCATCTCAAATAAGAGTATCTCTATTCTTAGCATCCTTAGAAAAGGTAAGAATGCATGTAAATTAAATTATATACTACCTTAGTCTAAAATTTATTTAGGAACCAAATGTTTTTTTTTAAACATATATATCTTTTAAAAAGTTTGCCTAATGTGAACACAAGCTATTCCTTTTTTACTATTATCCTAGTTCTAAGCCCACACACTTCTCATCATCAAAAAGCCAAATTCTTAGAGAGAGTTTAGAGGTAGGGAAACCACTTAAGAGGCTACTAGAGCAGCAGACTGTGAATTTGCATGATGAAAGAGATTGTAGGAATGGAAGGGAGAGCACAAATAAGAGATGTTGTACATTGAACATCATTTGGCCATGAGACCTTCAAGGGAAATGGTGAGAAGGACCCAAATGGTTCTAAGGTTTCTGGCCTATATATGTACTAGAGGCCGGATGCATGAAGATTCATGCAAGAAGGGGCCTTCCTTCCCCTGCCTGCTGGCACTGCCTTTGCTCCAGCCCAGAGCCACCTTTCTGCTCTGGCCCGGAGCCACCTTTCTGCCTTCCCATGCTGCCCAGAGGCCCAGAGCAGCTGGGGTGGTGCGAAATGCCTGCGTCATCTCCATGGCGACAACACAAGTGTCCCGCCCCGCCCCTGGCCGCTCAGTGTCCGTGTATGCAAATTAACCCACCATCTTTGTTGGGTTGATTTGCATACTCACTCCTGATTGGCTGGTAGGTGTCACAAAGGTACAGTCAATTAGCATGTTACTCTTTTATTAGGTAGATATGGAAGGTTGGTGGACAGTATGGTGCCAGATCAGAGAACATAGAAGAGATGAGATGGATTGGTAAATCACCATTACAGACTCTCATTTCATCAGGATGAGAAGAAAATGGACATGCTAAGGAAGACTAGGAAACTATAAAATTAGGTCAGAGATTAACCATATAAACACTTTCAAATATCTAATGCATCCTGATATTTTAACTAATGGTTCAGATGTTAGGTTGTTAAGATTTAAATAAAGAAGTCCTTGAGTTTTTATATCTGCCTAAAAAAGCAACAATGTATAACATATAAAATTAGCAGAGAAAATATATTTTATTATTTCTGTTGAAATAAACTTAGGAGGAATGGTATTTGTTTTTTCCAATTTAAATGTATTCTTATTTCTTGATAATAGAAATTAAGGCATTACAAAATTGAGATACAGGATATTAAGACTCAGGCAAAATCTTAGCCTTAGCTGATTGAAAGAAAATCAGAAATAATATTCAGTACAATACAGTGCATGATGTAGGTGGATAGAGGGAGCCAGTACAGCAGGATAGCTTTGTGGTTAAGAGTGCAGATATTAAAATTTATAGATCTGGGTAAGAATCACAGCATTGCATTCATGAGCTGTGTGTCTTTGAGATGTTACTCAACCTCGAGCCTCCATAACCCTCAGTAAAATGGGGATATTAATATTTTATAAGGATCTTGTAATATTCAATTATATATACATATACATATGTGTACACACACAGAGAGTATCATAATGTGAACATGTTCTCACGGCACTGCTTGACACCCAGTGAACTAGTAGTGGTTCTGGAGGGGTCACAGTAATACAGAATGTCTTGCTATGAATACACTACAGTTTGGAGTTATGATTTGAAGAAAGGCAAACAAAGACTGTCAGTGACCAATATGTAACAAAAATAAACTTTAAAGCTCTAACAAAAGCATAGTTTAAGATGTAAGATTTTTCTCTTCTTTTCTACTAAGCCAGACTACGTAGCTTATACATACTAAAGGTACATAAAATGCAGAGAAACAGCAATACTTTCCCATTTTTAATGTTCAGAGGTAAATTATTTGGAGGATAAAATCCCCTACCTGAATGATGAAATAATAGGGGATATATTATAGGAAATAAGTAATTAA